>CAKLNU010000597.1:0-1353367 GCA_922788865.1 Poeciliopsis turneri
TAATTATTGACTTTAAAACAAGCATATATAGCTTTGCTAAGTTAGTTTGTCTTATTTCAAGTGTTCTAGGATAGTTTGTGTTTTTGCAGATTTGCCTCCCATCTAAAAGTCAGATAAAATTTCACATGACTGTTCAGACAGCAGACGCTGTGAAAACAATCTGATACGAATCCAAATTAGTTCCAAATATGTAAGTGACTAAAATAGGGACTATTTTGGCGGAAAAACTTGGAAGGAAAAAGTCGAATATGGTTTGCATTTAGGCAGAAAATAAATAAAATCAGAGCTTCAGTATGCGACTGGCCTGCTGGACTCGGTTCATTCATCGGTCCTCACATCACCACATGTCTTAAATTTTAGCGCAGATAAAAACAGCTTAGTTGTGTCACAGTGACCTACATCTCCTAAATCTGCTACATTACACTTTCTGCTGTTATTTTTAGCCCGAAGTGAAGTGGCACCACAAACAGTAGATGAGCATTTGAAGAGTCACATGGATGAATTGTTGTTGTTCTCCAGCTGAGTGACCCGAAGGCACTAAATGCGTCTGTGGTGAGACGCGACAGACAGCTGCAAATTCCCTCAAGCTATTTTCCGTCAGTAAACGTTGACAGAGCAGTGGAAGACCTGCGAGGTTCTTTTAGGGCGCGTTCACACCAGCTCCGTTTGGTCCACTTCGTTCGTTTGCCTAGAAAGTTTGGTTCATTCACTGAATTCACAACCGCCTACAAACGTCGGTTTCGGCTTGATTGAAGTGAGCGATTTGAATCCATATGTGAATGGCAAGCAGACAAGAGACCGCGCCAAAAGCGCAATGCATTCTGGGTAAATACAACCAGACAAATGTGCCAGTCTAATGCTAGCAGGGGAAATGGAAATTTTATCAAACAAAAAGAGAAATCCTACAACTGCTTAAATCTGACGCCACTCTGTTTCTGTTTACATTTCATGAAGAAGGAAGTTGAAATCAGTTTCTTAATCAGCTGAAAATGTAACAAATGTTGCAACTTTGGTCTCCAGTGAACAGAGTGTGAGATGTGAAGATACCCTTAAAGGGTGAAAAATTCACAGTTTTGCACATTTTTTACCTCTAAAAAAACCCAAAGCCCTTAAAAAGACCCACCCCGTCATGTTTTGGGCAAAAAGTTTAATGTTTTTCAAAAACCTTCCACAATGTGACATCATAAACCAGCACCTTGCAATGGCTGCTGGAAATAAGAAGGTTGTACGACTGCGTAAATGTTTGCAGCCATTTTCAGATGCGATGTAAACGTTGAGTTGGGGGCGTGGCTTATTCGGATTTAAAGTGACAGGAGGCCCTAAAACAGCTCAGAATAGGCAGATTGCACTATGTAGGAATGATTTTATGCAAAAAACATTATAAATTTTGTATATCTCTTAACTGTTCGGGACAAACAAAATCCCTGTTTCAGGAAGCGCAGCAGGTCACCTTTAAACGAAGACGAACGGAGCAGGTTACCTTTAAACGAAGACGAACGGAGCAGGTTACCTTTAAACGAAGACGAACGGAGCAGGTTACCTTTGAGATGAGCTCGTCGTGGTTGGCCAGGTGCGCTCGGCAGTGGATGCAGCTGTATGTGCGGTGGCAGGATGGCAGGTAGGCCTGGAAGGTCTTCGACTTGGTCATCTTCACCATGTCAGTGGGGCAGGGCTCCTCGCTGGTGTCAGGGCTGGCACTGGAAGAGTTGCAGCTCTGCTGGACTTGCTGACAGAAGAAACACTGGAAGATGCAAGCAAAAGCCGTCGTTGTTGTGGAGTGGGTGTGTGGGACGCTCCACACAGACACCACAGGAGAAAATCGAGCCTGCGGAGGAGAAGCCACAGAGGTGAAGCGGTTAGTGGCGCGGTCTGCATCGGCTATTTTTAGCAAACATGATCCCGATTATATTTCCAGTACGAACACAGCTCATTAGCTGGAGCAATCATTTGATTACAATCGTCTATTACATGATTACAATCGTGGGTTGTGCACAACGAATGTGTGGCGAAGTAACGAAATATTCCGACAATCAAAACGTCCTGTAATGTGATTCACTTGGTTGCAAACTCACTTATTTGCAATTTGTGAGTGTTTTGTCCCAACAGACGGATCGCTGCAGGACAAATAAGACAAATATGAGACGGTTTTGCTTCAGAGGTGAAGAATAAAAGTGAGGAGGCATCAGATGTTGACATTAAACAGTCGACTGGGAATCATTTGAAATATAACAATAATGGACTTTAACAACAACAACTGTTACTGGAGAATAAATTGTCCCAGTAGTCATTGCGATAAATGATAATATTGTCATTTTGAGGACATTTTCTAGTCATGCAATAATACAACAGCACATTCTTAAAGATCAATAAACTTTGCATATAATTAGTCGATTTAGCCAAAAAATATATAGAGAGAAAACATGCAACATTTTCAATTAAAAAACAGTTTTTGTTGACAGATTATTGAGTAAATAAACATGAGGTTGTTTTAAATCTGTTATTTGGATTATGCAACCATCAGATTGGTTGAATAATCCAGTTTCCAGTGTTTCAGGAACTTCTGATCAATCATGGAGCTTCTTTAGAAATGTGGACGCTAACATTAGCGTTAGCGTTTGTGCTGCTGCTACATGTTTTGCACTCAGATGCTAATTTAGGCTTGAATAGCTTTGCTGATAAGCTAACTTCTTTCAGCATAACAATAGTCTTTTCCAGCATCCAATCAGGTCGTTCTGAAGCAGAAATTCACCTCAAATGGGTGAAAAGAAGCAGCTTTGTTTTTTGGGGGATGTAGCTTGTGCATCAGATTTACTGAGGTACCAGAAACGTGTGAATTCAACGGTTCCGGCCGTCAAAAAAAAATTAATAGCCTAAAGAATTTTAATAATTAATAAATTAAATATAAAGTTTACTGAATATTTTAGGAGAAATGCGGCGTTGATTTGCTGAGTCATGTTTCTGCTGGAGATGCTGATTTAATTTTCCAACAGAACTTGGCAGCTGTTCACTAAAAAGAACCGATAGCTGCTTTAATGACCATAAAATCTCGGTGGCAGACTCAAATATCTGTGACGGCAATGTACGAGTTTTACTTTTTGAACTAAAGAATTCTGTTAATACTGCAAAACTGCACACATGTGCAGCTCTACTTTATAAACAACATATAAAAAAACTTCTCTGACAAGGAACTTTTGTTCTATTTGTAGGTCTGCAGAAACAATTGCACGCCAGATGACGCTTTAAACAGGACAGACCAGAATAGTCGACGCATGCAGTTGTTGACAGAAAAGTCTCTGCAGGTGTTTCAACAGCAGCAAATATTCACACAAAATGAAAACCTGCTACTACTGTGCTGCGGCACAAATCAAAGACAGCATTAATGGCTTTTAAAAAAGTATCAGTCCTCGCTAACTGACACCCAAAAGGTTTGTTCCTTTTTACACTCTGGTCTGCTCCCTTCTAGGAGCCTCTCATTCATCTTGTCAATGCAATTCTCTTTATTAATTGCCCCGAATGTGTCAGTGGTTTGCAGCCAGGATCTGCTAAAAGGCTCATCTGTCAAAGAAAATACTTGTTTCTGTGAGCATTGCTGTCTGTGTGCAGGGAAACCGCGGCTGATCCGGATCTGTTAGTGGAGGCTGAGCTTCAAGCTTCCAAAGAAAAGAGATTTGAAAATGTTTTTTTCAACGTTAAACAATTTGCATTGCAAACGGCACAGGAAGTTCAATCGTAAGTTCAAATTTCACCCAAACAGAAATTTTCTAGGAGAAAAACAAAAGTAGAAATTGTTCAGTTTGAAAAGTTTTAATAAATTACTTGGGGGGAGAGGGGATTTTAAAATGTTTTAAAATCACGACATTTCTTGTACGATGAGATCTTGTTGGACTCCAATTACAATGCGATTATTTTCATTGCCACTTTGGGGAAATATGAAAACAATAAATTCTGTCCAACCTGTACCAGGAAGTTATTTTTCCCCATCACACATTTAGCAGCAAGTACAAGAGCTTGATTGGCAGCAGTAAGACCCGCCTCCTGTCTGATTGGTTGTTTTCTGCTTTTGCTCAGGAGGCAATAGTAGCTTTTGAGATCTCAGAAATTTTCTAGAAAGGAAAAAAAAGTAAATTTCTGAGTTTCAAATGTGAATAAACTGACGATTGAAACTCAGAAATGTTTTTTGGAGGAGAAAGATTTTTTCGCAGATCATCTGTCTCATTAAAAACTGTCATGTCAAGGTGACAGTTTTCAGAAAAATGTGTAAAAATTATATATCTTTCATAAAAGTTATGTACTGCACTTTTAAACATACATACTTATTTATTTCCAGTTCCTTTTTTGCAAAGCTAAAGGTTGTCAAGAGTTCACTTTCACACACATTGTGTGTAAATGTCAGAGGCTGCACAAAGTGGAAAGGAAAACAGAAACGATGCATTTAAAACACACTTCAGCGACAGGAAGAGCAGCGTCGAGACAGAAGCCGGCAGCCAGACGACAAAAACAAAACTAAAAAAAAGAAAAAAGGTTTCTTCCGCAGCCTGACAGGAAGTGGGTTGTGACGTGAAGCATGGCGGCTCTGCAAACACGCGTTTAGATGACAACATAAACACAGCGCTGGCCTCCCAGACGAGCCGTATTTACATACACCGCGCACAATCTGCACAGGTGCTGGAGGCATAATCCCTGCATGAAAAGGGCCAAATCCCCTCTGTGAATTAGCCCAGTTTAAACCCGCTGCCGCGTGCGCGTGTGCACGGCGTGAGGCAACCACACACACACACTCACACACTCGCAGAGCGCTTTATAAATGTCACACCTCAGCATCATCAACATCACTAAATGAGCTTTGTGCAGAAAGGAAGGGTTGTCCACTGCACATGCGAACAATAGCAGGTTGTTTTTCCCTCAACATGACGCAAACGCGCAAATATTTATTCAATTATCCCAGCAGAGATGGTTAAATACCGGAGCGTTTGTTTGTTTTGGCTTCTTCCCCAACAACAAACACTTTTAACATCCAACGAGACGTCAAGAGGCCTGGCGCGATACATTTTACTGGACAATAAATTGCGATAAACGATATTGTTTTTATGAGGCCGTTTAGAAGTAACAGTAATTACATATAATCAAAAATGGATAGCCTTTTAATGGAAATTTAACCAACCAGGAGGCGGGTCTTAGGGCTGTTAATCAACCCGATGTATTTGCTGCTAAATGTGCTAAAGTTGAAGAAACAACTTACAGTTACAGAAGAACTGTTTATTTGTTGTCAGCGGTTGCTATGCTAACTAGCCTTCGTATTCACCACAAGGTAACGAGGCTCTGATCGGACACGGATTTCAGGATTTAGATGATGAAACTAATTTTTAAGGACTTTTTCATCTGGGAATAATTTTCAATCCAACAAAAATAAACAAATAGGGCTGTCTCTCTTTGTGCATTAAAGTGAATGCAAACTTGTTTGTGTTTGTTTTAGCTGCTAAGAAAAAACAGGTTTACACTCTTATAGACCAAAACTTATGAGAGTTCTTTGTTTTGATGCATTTAACAAACAAAAGGAAAAATATCTGGTTTTTATTTATTTGATCGCTGGTGAAGAAAAAAATTGTCCGATTCCAATCAGTGGCTGATTGATCGGTGCGTCGTTAAACACAAACAACGGCAGCTTGTTTTAATTTCCTCCCTGACTTCACCGCAGCCTGAATGGCTGATCTTTGTTCTGTCTCCTATTGGGTTACTCTAGTTCCTAACTGGACCCGGGTCAGTTTCCAGTTTCAAGGTTTTGAAAGTTTACCGTCTGATCAAAGCAGAAAACCTCAAACGTTTGGAGCAGAGATGCACCAATCGGCCGATTTCTGGCCTTTTGGTGACTTTCGCCAACATGGATTCAGTTTTTTACTGATTTCTTTTCTCCTAATGACAATAAATAATTTAAATGTCTTTAACATTTAAATTAGAAAATTTCTGTTTTCACATAATGTTACATCACCAGCATTTAGTTCATTTTTATGTAGAACAAAAAGCTCATAAAGTCAGTACATCATCCTGCTTTATGAGGCATTTACAGCCCAAACGTTATATGACTTGTTAGACAGAACAAATATCAGCCAATTCCAGTCTCTGGATGATCGATCAGTGCAAACAATAGGTCGTTTGTTTCCCAGATGACAGCTTGATATGACGCACACTTTATTCAATAACACCCAATATGGAGAAGTCAACAGGGGTTTGGTTACTTCTGCGCATGCAATAAGTTTCTCCTCTTTATTTTTAGCTTTTTAAATGATAATCTATGTTTCCCTACAACAAACAGTTTAAGTGAAAGATCGAATAAGCTTTTTAGAAGGTGATAAACTCGTCATGTGCTGCTCATCTTTTGTTTGAATGCACTTCCTCTCCTTCTTATCAGGTCCGTTTTGTCTTTATGTGGCGTTTTCTTTTGCAGAATGATTAAAGCAGATAAGCTGAGAGAATCCCAGCAGGATCAGCTGATTATTCTAAATGAAAACAAAGAAGCGGCGCGCTGTGCGGCGAACAGGAAGACAAAAGACTCGCTGTCCTCTTCTGTTAAACATGACAAACAAATAAAAACAACGCATGCATCTTTTCCCCGCATCTAACAGGGAAAATCTCAACATTCCGCTCGTTTCCAATCTGCTTCATTCCCTGTTTTTAACGCCTCCAAACGAGTTTATCCCCAACAAAAGAGCTCGACGAAGCGCAACAGTGTGGCTCAGCTGCTTGTTTTCCTTCTTCTTCTTCTTGCTTTTTGTTCTGACAGTGAACCCAAAGCGGCACCAAAACCGAACCTCTCCTCACAGACTCATCATGAAAACAATGTTGGATCAACTCACCACCTGAGTCAAGATCTCGGTGGGGAAACTGCAGCCAGATGGACGTTGTTGTTGTTGTTGTTGTTGTTGTTGTTGTTATTTTATGCTAATGTTAGTGTTTTTTCCTTTCAGGGTAAACCGGTGATTGTCTCGGTCCCGGGTCCCGGTCCACGTGTGATGCCGCCAGGTGGGAACTTATTGTTGCGTCCACAAGGTGCCGACGGATCTCATTCTCCCAACACGGGCTTTTGTTGTGTCTTTTGTGTGCATAATGGACTGGCCTGGTTACTTTGGAGAGGGGGGACGTCACCACGTGGGAGGAGAAGCGCGTTCCGATTGACGGCCGAATCGACCAATGGGCGGCCGCGTTGCCTTCACGGACCCATAGGATAGAAGACAACCGATTTTAAACGTTAAAAAACAAAACAAAAAGCGGTTCTTAAAGTTACTTTTTAAAGATTTAATACTGATTTCTAGAGAAACGGGGACTTTTAGTACAACTGTGATGTCCAAATGTATTGTAAAAATGTTTTCAACCAAAATTATTTGTTAATAAACCGCCGGTATTTACAGTATTAACAACAATAAGCTAGAACTAAGCTAGTCAATGGAAACACGGAGCGTTACACGCAGCAAAATAGTGTGAAAAACCCACAACTTTCCTTCAGTGAGCTGCTTAAACCAAGACACATTGAGGAAAAATAAAAATAAAAAAATAACTATCTAACCTAAAAGCAGTCTAGTCCAGCTGCTTTAATGAATGTCTGAAGTGATAATAAGTAAAAGTAGCTAGCTAGAGTCCTCCAGGCAGGGACGTTTGGTTCCTAATTAAATAAATGTTTAACCTAAAGCAGTATCTAATATCACAGTATGACTGTACTTAGTGAGTTAATATCTCAACAATTGAGCAACAAAAATAATCTGAACTATATTTAGAGTAAGATTATGTTTTTGCCCACTCTTAGCGAACTAGCTAACTCAGCTGGCTAGTAAGCTAACGAGCTGCAAAGTTGTACAACAGTCTCTTATGTAAGTTAGGAAACAGTTTATAAAAATAAAATAAAATAAAAATAAAATAATAAAAATTCAGTAATTAAAAATTCAGCAGTTTGTGACTTGAAACAAACTGCTGAATTTCCCCAAATTTCCCCAAAATTCCAGATTTAGTAGCTCTTTGATTCTAGTTTTGATAACTTTTAATCAACAGATTTTTTGAGTTGTGAAGTGGAGCTGTTTGCTCTGGGACATGAAGTTCTGATCACAGCTCGGTTCATGGCTGCCTCAGGGAAGTTTTGTGCTTCCTTTGACAGCCGACAATTTACTCATGCTCCTCTGTAACAAAATAGGTTTTAGATAGATGCTTGTTCTTGCTTTGTGAGACCGGCTTAAATTGTCTTGGGGTGAAAATTTGTCAATTTATCAGACTGACAGGCTCAAACTGCGATCAGAAGCAAGATAAAGACCTGGTGTTCTATAAAACCAGGTCTTAAAATAAGGGTGCACTGATTGTAGATTTTTGGCCAATCACTGATGTTTAAACAGCTTTTCCAGCCGATTTAATTTTGGCCAAATGCTAATTGTTTTTCTTTGAAGTTGCAACAAACTGAACTTTAAAACTTAACCTTTTTTTTTTTTTTACTTAAACCTCAAACCTCAATGAGTTTTTTTTTAGAAAGACAAAACAGTAATAATAGTGCAGTGGAATGGCAGATATAAATAATTTTTAAACAGATAAAAACCTGAAAAGTGTTACGTTTGTATTCTATGGAAGCCCATTTCTGCTATTAAAGAAAAAAATAAACAGGAAGTCATAATGATGAGTTTTAAAGTAATAACTATGAGATTAAAAGACAAAATTTCAAGAAGTACTAATTGTAAGTTTCTGTTATCATAAGCAGGATTAAAAGTAATAATTGTGAGTTTTACTGTTATAATTATTACTAATTTTAGTCATAATACCAACAATAAAAGTCACTTTGTGAGTTTAGTCGAAATTTGAGTTTTAGTCCAAGTTAAAGAGACAATGTTAATTAAAACTCGTCCTGCAGCATGATGCTGCCACTACCATGTTTCTTCAGCAGCCTCAAATCTGGTCTTTGCAGAACAGCTGCGTTTATGTTGTGCTGAAATTAAAAATTAATTAAACAATTAACAGGACAGGACTTTGCTTAGAGGTAACAAGAATACAGGAATACAAATGCATGCCACATTTTTCATATTTTTATTTGATAAAGCCTTTTAAAATGGTAATATACCAACAAGTGGAAGTAAAAATTAATTAATTACATTAGATTATGATACAAGAGGACAAAATGTGAAATAGTTTAACTTTTGGCAGACATATCTAACACATCCACAAAAACAGATTTTAAAAAATCTCCACATTCATCCAGACTCTCAACACAAAGAGGAAAATATAAATATATAAATGACTGAAATGGTGTCGTTATTGCAGTGGAAATTATTTCCCATGTGGCGTGAACGCGCCACCAGCAGTAGGCGGCAGCGTGCAGATACCAGGATGTGTAAATAAATACAAGTTCTTCATCCTTTCACTGGCCGGTGAAAACATGAATATGAGTCTGACTCCTGGTTTGGTTCAAAATACGATCAATCTGGTTCATTTTTACTGAATTTGTTTAAAAAAAGAAAAGATGTTTGTTAAATCTCACGAGGTTACGAGTTAATCAGGAGACAGATTAAAGAATAAATTTAAACAATTTAAAATGAAACAGAATAATTATCAAATATTTTCTAAAATATCGTTTTTTATTGCAACCTCTTGGTTGTTTACAGCAGATCAGCGTCATCCTGCCGTGACAGTTTATAAACATTCAGAAATCAACATAAATAAATAAATAAAACCTTAAATAAAGCATGAATGTGACAGCCGACCTGCGGATGACGTCAGCGCGTCAGCCAAAACAACAATTCACCAACTGCTGCTATTTATTAATTATCGATTAATTCCCACATTTCTTTGTTTTTACTTGAACTCTCTTGTATTTCAGTAGGTAAACGTTGCAATATCGCAGGATGGATGAACGTAAACGCAACATTTGCTGCAGCTGCACTGCGCGCGTGCGTTATGAAATCTGTGTTTTTGTCGCCGTGTGCACGTGACTTTATAATCCCCCCCCCCACCACCACGTACCCCACGTAACACACAAAAACACACACCAAAAAGCTGAGATCCGCGTCTGCAGGACGCAATCTCCTGAAATGAGCCGCGCACTTGAACGCAACTCCAATCTCAAATTACAAAACGTGGCTCTTGGAAAGAAAGCGATGCTGTAATCTCATCATACATGATGGTCAAGGCTCAAAATGACACACAACAAAGCATGGAAACTGTTCTTCCACACTTTTTGGTTGTAAATTAGCAAAAGATTTGGAGAGTTTCGCGCATCTAATCCTGCAGGATGCAGAAAGTCGCGCACAAATTTGGCGACCTTATGAATATTTCAGCACATTCCTGCGCATTTAAAAGCGGATTTGGTGCAAATAACGCCGCGTCCTCCAGTAGGTCACCCTGCGTTTTGCACTTACCCCAAAAGCCGCTTCGCCTTCCCCCCCTTCCTCTCCTCAGACCAAAACAACCCGCGGAGGACGCGCGTTTCTCGGCTCTTCACGGTTCCATAAATCCAGATCGGATCAGTTGAAAGCGCAAAAAACAAAAAGTCTCCTCAAACATCCGCGCGTCCCGTCCTGAAGGGCGATCCGTGGAAACCTGCGGGAATCTTCTGTCCCGGCTGAAGAGTGGAGACCCATCCGTCAGAGGGGGATCATGTTTTTGTTTTTAAATCTCCTCTTCAGCTGCAGAAATGAATGACGGCAGGCCGAGCGGTTCTGTCTGAGGCCTTATTTATAGCGAAAATCCCGATAATCTGTGCAGAGCGGCGCGTTTTGGTCAAATCGCGAACAGATGCGCAGCCATGAATCCAACTCTCGGGTCTGGGCGGGGAGGCAGAGAGCGAGAGGACTGCGGAGTGAAACTTGTCTGAAAAGTGCAGAAAAAGCTGCGTTTTATTTCATCAACTGATGCTGCGTTCAAGAGCTGCGGGAGATATGAGTGTCAAGAATCGCAAACAAGCTAAAAATACTAAAGAAGAAAAAAAGGGTCAGAACTACGGAAGCACTTGACTGGAAAACAAAAAATTAGGAGTATCGAATGAGAAAACTTTGTTGTTAAAACAATATTTATATTTAATTAAAACTGAAATATGTTCTTTTAAATGTCAGAATCCGCTGTTTTTGATTAAGTCTAGAAGAAACAGACATGATATGTCACAATCAGACAGAGATTTCATTGTTTTAGATTTCACTAAAACAAGAAATTTTGTTGTCATAATGAGATGAGATTTGCTTATAACAAGCAATCTTTTCATAAATGAGAAACTGTTATAACAATTTTCATAACAAAAATCTGGTTTTCTTGACAGAACTTGTCTTACACTCAGTCATCATAAGTTTTAAATCTCCTCGTTAAAACGAGAAAGTTTCCCATTACAACAAAATGGGAATTTATTTCCAAATTCTGACAGTTTAGTGCTCCTGTACGGAATTCCATAAGTGCCAATAATTTTTTTGTGCGTCTTACGTTTCAGAGGCATACTGTAGACTAAAACAGTCGTATTCAAAAAATTGTAATATCGTTATCGGGTTTTTTTCTGTTTTTTTTTGCCTGATTATTTTTTTGCAGATGTACAAACACAAAACTAGTCCAGGTGGTTAGTAGACTGTAACTATGTTTAGTTTCCCTTTGAGATCAATAAAGTATATTTCTATGTAAGCTGCTGACGACTTTTCTCTGCAGGTAATTATTGTTAAAGAAGAAAAATTGAAGAACATCTGCTGCTTTTTATAGAAATTGGCTAATGAGATCAAGAGGGATTTCAGTGAGACGGAGCTGATTATATGAGTGTACAGAAGAAAAGTTAACTGTATGGTGAAAATGATGTTTGTTGGAGTTTTTATGGTAATTATTAGAACCACATCCTTACTAAGAAGGTCTTATGGTTGTGATTAGCTTTTACACAGTCAGGCAAATGCAATAAATAATTTGTGGTGAGAAGTAAATGGAGATATTTCACAGTCAAACCCTCTTGAGATGGTAAAGATCACATTAGATCTAAAATCTATTAAGTATTTCTACAGAAAATAGTTAAAAGGTGTTGGAAAATCAAAACAACTGCCAACATTTCTAACTATAAAATGATAAATAAAGATTAATGAAGGAATTATTTGCTCCATAAATCAAAATCTAAACATTTCTTTTGAAATAACTGAATATTTAATTAAGTGCCGTACTTCTTTCTAAACTTGCTGTCGTCTTTTATAGACATAAGCACAGCAAAAATACATGAATAAAGTATTAATAATACAGTCAGTCTTTGTTAAATTCAGAACGTTTACAAACAAACCCCGGGATGACGATGAGCTGCTTCTTTTCCAACCAAAACAACGTCTGTCGTTCTAAAAACTGTTTGTTCCGACGCAGCGCGCGTCCCGTGAAGGCAGCAGCAGCAGCACAGTAGCCTAGTTACACAGCCGAAGCCACAAATAGCGTCCAATGAGAACGAAGCAGACCGTTCGTTCGACCAATCAGCTGCCAAAGAGGGCGGGGAAAGCGAAATACAGCCAATCAGCGCGTTGGGAAGGGTGTAAATTTGCACGCGTCCGCTTGTTGTTTTTGGCAGTGCGCGCCGCCACCTGTGACGCGTGCCAAATGTAAATGTAACTGTTTACGGCGCATGCGTGGCCGCATTGCAGGCACGTGGTGGAACCAGAGCAAGTAAACAAACTCGTGGCTAATCAATATATTACACTGGTTTGCTTTCTCTTGCGATTTTTCTTAATTGTTCTCGTATTCTTTATTTTTCAAAGTTAACACTTAAATTTCCGGGTTTTATCGTTTAATGTTGAATATAAACATTTTCACTCGTTATAAATCAGAGTAACTGTAATAAATGTCACATTTCCATACGATTGTGAACTTATTTTGCAAATTTGAGAGATGAAAAAACATGTCTTCCCGCCGTGACCCACAAACATAAATGTTGAGTTTATGAATCAAATCTTATGTAATAGCTCTGGCGGTGCAGAATCAGACTGCAGAGGGATTTTAACTTGCATTACAGCGACCCCCAGAGTTCATCAGGTTAATATCACTCTGCAGATTACATAATCCTACATAATCCATTGCATTCAAAGCAAATTCAGGCTCCTGCACGGAGTTATTATGGTTCATTTTCAGAAAGCGGTCATATTTAAATAATTTAAGATTAAAAGCCAGAGAATATGTATCGTTTCCCAGATTTTTTTTCAATAAAGGAAAATCATATCCTAAATTTTTCATCTGTTCCTGAATGTTTTATTTTAACTTTTGTCTTTTTGGACAACAAAATAGGTTTAAATTTTAGTAAAAACTTTGGAGTTTTTGTTGTTCCTTTTACCAATAAATTAAATTAAAAAAATCTGGATGAAGTCATGTTGAACCTTAATTAAAGTTATACTTTACTTGTATAACTTTTGAAAATCAGTTAAACTTTTACCTTCAGTCATTTTTTTCTCTTAGTAGCGTCTTCCTTGATGTTTCCAGCTGCATTCTTCTAAATTCTTGAATTTCTCCATTTTCACTGCCAGACCAGATGATGCAGCAACTTCTGACTTCCTCCCACGTCCGCTTAAAATGTTTCAGTGAAACATCTTGCATTTTATTTCTTAAATATGTCGTTTTAGTCCTGTCTAGGAGCTGTGAAGGTCATTTTTTTCAGCCATGATGTCCTACAAACCCGTCTAGTCAAAGTAAACAACTGTTCCCAATTGATCAGGGCTAACTGGGAGCAACACCTGGCATCTGGACTGGTGCAGAGCTGAGTTTGCAGAGGGAACATTACAGCATCGTTGTTTGACTAATCGCAAAACAGGAAACATGTTGATAAAGTTCAAGCAATCATGCTAATCAAATCAAACTTCTGTGTGAACATTTTATGTCCCCAACGTGAGCCGCATGCGCAGAAGAATGTTGACGTCACAAAGTAGCGCAATGTTTACGGAAGTAAGGGCCGGATCGATTTTAGAGCCAACAGCGTCGTCATAAAAACCATAACAAGGTGAAAGAAGCTAATAAAAAAGAAGCAAAGCTAATAGCGGCGACCATGTCGCATTCCTGCTGACGTCATAATTATGCATCGTTATTCTGCAACTGAAAAAGTCAGACAGACGTAAAGAGTGACTAAAATAATGAAGTCATGAAAGAAGTCCGTCAGTAAAGCGCCTTACGTCACAATGACTCATTGTGACGTAAGTGTAAATAAACACTTATTTACAGTCAGTGGTCCAAAACACCGAGGCTAATAACTAATAGTTGTTTTTTAAAGCTTCCTTCTTACTGTGACGGCCGCAAACGAGTCACACATTTTATTTCCTTCATCGTTTTGTAAAATCTATCCCTAGTCGGCGGCATCCATGATTACTTCCGTAAACTACGCGCTGCTGTGACGTCAACGATCTTCTGCGCATGCGGGTCGCGCCGTCACACAGAGCAAAAAAAGCTTCCAATGAAGACTTGGACACACCACTGAAGGTATAGTATTTTTAATGAACGTCTATTGAAATGTCATGGCAGAGTTGCAAAAGACATCCCCACCCCCCAAAACATCCCCCAAAGTAGCAGTCAGTCTGTAATAATAGCAAACGCTTCGTTCAAGTCAAATCCTTCACACGACAGCGAAATAAAACCCACCGATCAACTCCAACCGATTTAATGGCAGCTCAAACAAACCTTTAAAATACAACCAATGGATCTTTTTTTCTTTATTTAGTTTTCCTTTTTTAAAACTACACAATTAAAGATTTATACTGATCAAAACATACAGAGTGAAGAAGTTCCACTGGAGACAACTCAAACAAGATTAGTGTCTGATAGAAACATTAATTTTACAATAAAAATATTTGCACAAAAACATCCAAAAAAAAAAAAAAATTAAAAAGGAAAATAAAGGGTAACGCAAAAAATATTGAAATGTTTGCTTTTCGTCTTTTATTACAGTCACAGATCACACAGCTGTTGCAACAAATCTCTTAAAATGTACAGAAATGAAGGATTAGGTCGCCCCCATCCCGTTCTCACCCCCCACCCACAGAGCTGATTGTGTTCATCTTTAAGAGCATATACTGCGATTACAACGGATTCCCGACTAAACAAAAGCTGCACATCAAAATCTTGGATATCGAGACTATCAAAAAAGGCACAAACAGACAAGGTTGCACAAAGAACTCAGCTGAAGCTTTTTTTATTTATTTATTTTTTATTTATCATTTTTAATTTGTCCTCTTTTTATACAACTAATCCCACTAAAAGGTTTCCAGTGCCCTTTAAAAGTTCCCATCCCCACAACCCGCTCCGCTTCTCAAATAAAGAAAACTATCTACAGGCATGTCAAGTCCTGGCAGGCACCTCGGATTACAAGTCCCATCCCAACCACCGGAGAAGCAAGTGCATTTCATCATAACGGAGACGGACGAGTGTGTGCAGCGAGCGTGACGAGCGCTGGGATTAAATCTGCAAAGTGCAAAAAACAAAACAAAAAATAGCAACGTTTTGGTCATCGTTTCGTGTCGAAAGATGGGTTAAATCTCTGCTGGAGTCGAAATGTAGACGTATTTAAGATGGGAGTGAAGAGGTGATGGATAGCATCAGCTTTAAGGTTAAAATCATTTTAAAGATAAATGTGTTGCAGGTTAGGTTTTTGATCTGTGCTGCATTTTATCTTTTATTAAACCCAATCTGGAATTTTTGCAGCCATCTCAGATCATAACTGTAAATTTTAAACTGATGATGTAAAGAGATTTGAGTTTTTCCTAACGTGGTACATTACGGAAGGCCATTTGTGCCACTATTAAATCCAAATTTTGGCTAATTACAATCCATCTTGTTCAATTTTGATCTATGATGCATCTTTGTTTTGTTTTATTCAGTCCAATCAGGCATTTTTATTCAAGTTTTAAAACTTATTACGGAAGTCCATTTGTGCCGATACTAAATCAAAACTTTGACTAAATGCAATGCAGCTTGCCAAGTTTGTGATCTGTGCTGCATTTTTGTTTCATTAAACCCAATCAACCATTTTCATTTAAGCTTTAAACTGAATGATTTCAAGAAATTGAGCTCTAATATGGTATATTACAGAAATCCATTTGTGCCATTATTAAATCCAAATTGTGGCAATTATAATGCATATGGTTAGATTTTTTTATCTGTGCTGCATTTTTTGTTTTAACAAACTCAATCAGGCATTTTCACATCAGTTTTAAACTGATAATGATGCAAAGAAATTATGTTTTTCATAATATGCTATTACGGAAGCCCATCTGTGCCACTGTAACAGCAAATAAATCCAAATTCATCCAAATCAGTTTTTTTTAATCCGTGATGCATTTTTTGTTTTATGAAACCCATCAGCCATTTTTATCCAAGTTTTAAACAGATAAAAAGGTAAAAAAGTGGAGATTTTCCTAATATGGCATTATGGAAGCCCATTTGTGCCACTGTAATAGCAATCATATCCACATTTTGACTAATTATGTTGTTATAGTGGCATAAACAGGTTTCCATGATTTCTTTTAGTCCAGCCACCCTTTGCGGTCGATCTGCAGCGGTTTAATTTCCAACATGGCAACTACTGTGATGTAGGCGTGATGACATCACAACCGGCTGTGGCCAGAGGTGCGGCTGACCAGCTATGGCTTGAGTGCGTCTGAGCGGCACTTTAACGTCCTTTTGTATAGATGAGTCAAAAATAAAGTAAATATACTTGACTGTAAGCTGTGTGAAGAATCCCGTGTTTATTTACGCGGAACAACCCTCCCAACAAAAATACAGCAGCTTTGCGTTTTTGTTTTCTCTAAAGTCAAATACAACTTGTGTTTATAATGAAGAGGAAAATCTCCCAAAACGCTGCTGATTTTAAGCTGGGAAGCAGCAAATCACCCATATTTTTGTTCCTTTACTAAGATTTTATCCAATATCTTACATTTTGCTGCATAATCTAAGTTTTAAATCCATGTGGAGTATGGAGGAACTTTAATGACTAAAATATCATCTGTTTTTTTTTTTTTTTTTAAAAAGTTCTAGATAAATTGAAGAGGTGAAATAGTAACCCCTTTTTTCCCCCATCAAAATATAACATGTAAAATAAAAGTAATTAATTTAACAGTCTTCAATCTGATCAAACACAAACAGTGAAGATATTCTTGACTTCCGCTGCAGTTATGCATGTGTTTTTCCTCATATGCAGTTGTGTGCTGGTCCAACTGTTTGTAGAACTAAAATGTGCGATTTAAACGCGACGCAGGAGTAATATGTGGTCATGCTGTGCTTCAAATATTTTTCTAACATTTTAAACACAGATTTTTCGTTACTGAGCATGCAGAGATTAAAATCTGCTCGTCGGACGGAGGGCGGGTTAAGGAAATAAAAACGGGGCGGAAAGCACCGAGTGTTTGGAAACGATTTTTACCACGAAGTGATGAGGAGGCGGCGGCGAACCGGGCCGACTTGTGTGGCACTTTTAACGTCGCTGTCTTTGTATACGGAGCTTTTTATAACAGTCATGCAAAAGGGCACAGTTTTCTTCTAACAAGGCGAGAGAGATCCACAGACACCGAGGAGGACAACAAAAGAATAATAATAATCATAATAATAGGAAAACAGAGGAGGGGAAAGGTGGAGGATTCTACGTGTCCCACCTCCTGGAAAATATGAAAATATCATACAAACTTGTGTGAAATCAACTTTTCCTTTATTTCCTCGTGGCTAAGGCAGAAACTTTCAATAGACCATACATATCTACACGTTTTAATGCCAATAAGAAATAAAAAAAAGGGACTTTTTTCCTGTAGAAACTCATTAAATTCACCCTAAACAATAAAACATCTTAAGACTCTTCAGGCTTCATATATATATTTATATTTAGTTACATGCGGTGCCTTCTGTGTGAGTATGTTTGAGATTAAAATACAAGGTTTGATAAAATATACATCCTCATCAACACCAAGTGATGGCTTGTGGCCAGTTAAAGTCTGGCTCATTCTGTCATAATTGCATAAATCAGGCGAGTCAAGTCGAATTTTTCTAAACGAGAGAGAAAGAAAAGACAAAAATCACTGCATCCTGTTGCAACAGTGTGATAAAAGGTATGGAAACTCATTTTGTTTTAATGATGGCTGATTTTTTTTTGTGCAAAGCAGCTGCACCAAAACAAAAAGTATCATTAAAAAAGGTTTTAACTCAAATGCCTTTTGAGACACACATACACAAAAAAAGTTGTTTATCTTGGCTTCAAAAAAGAAAATTCACCCCCAAACTATGAGCTGTGATGTGACTCCCACCCCTCCAGTCCCCTTACCTCGCCTCTCCGCCGAGAGAAAGAGAGGAGACGGAGAATGACTGATTGATTCCTGACGCCGTTCCTGAGCAAAGTGGACTTGACGAAAGAAAAAAAAACAAAAAAACTGAAAAGAGAAACTGGAGGAATCCAGGCGGTGTAAAGAGGAGAGTTTAAAAAAAAAGACAAAAAACAGAGCAAACCAAAACCCCAAACAAAAAAAATCACAGCAACAGAGTGGAGGCGGGAGGAGCAGTGGCGACGCAGAAGCCTGTCCGCAGAATCTCCTGGAGGACGAAACAAAAACATTTCTGAACATCTTTTGATGTTTCGCTGTGAAACGAGGCTGAAAAAACAAAAACATAAGAAACAGAGATGGAGATCTGGAAGAAAGTCTTGATTAGAGCTGAAACGACTAATCAAATTAATCAATTACTGATCATTTACTGAAAGAACAAGAAACTCTGAGCCAAATTTGCACAAAAACATACATGTTCATTTTGCATTTAGATAAAAAAACAAAACAATTTTTAAACATGTTTTATGCTAAACATCAAGATGTTTTAGCTTCACCTATTTATCATCTTTTGCCATCTAATTATTGATTAGTTAACTAAAAAAATACTCAGCAGATCAGACCTGCAGATGCATCTTTTGTAATAAATAATCAAACGTTCCCTAACAAAATAGTAAAAAAAAAAAAAAGATAATTTAATGGCAGGATCCTAAAGCATTTTTAATTTGAGATAAATTGTAATTAGAATTATGCTTTTTGATCCTCAAATTGTTCTTGAAGGTTTTACAAATAAAATAAAAAGAAAAGAGTTTTTATTTAGAGACAAGATGTGAATCAGGTGGTTTGTTTTGCTTTGATTATTGATCTGAGTCTGTTGCTGTTTCAGCAAATTGGCCTTTATCCTGAGTCTGTTTACTCCAGTTAATTAATCAATTACTAAATTATTGGACGATCATCTCAATAATTGATTAATCAGCCCTATTTTCAAATTTAACAGAATCTTCAGAAAATTTCCATGCTCCACAAATCTGACAAACTTCCAGAAAACTCAGAAACTGCTGAAACACGGAGTTCCTCTAAATCGAGGCTAAAAACCTAAATACTTAATCAATACTTTTGATTAATAGTAAATGATCCACATATCTGATGTGTGAATATCTGTCAATATATCAACTTTTCAACAGAATTTAAACCAGGTGAAGCTCAACTTGTGTTCTGATGAGAACTTATTTACAAAGAAGGGTTTTATTTTATTTTATTATTTTAAATGCATAACGTATGCAGTTTTTGCACAGCTTTGATGAACTGCAGCTCTCAGTGTGTTGCTATTTTAGCCGTTAGGTCTTTATTTTGAGTCTCAAACTGAACAGCCTTCCTCCAGAGCTCCTTGCGGAGGTAACGAACCGGGTCTGCGGTACCTGAGAGCCGTTAGGACCTGTAGCCGGGCTGGAACCGAGCCGTTTCTTCGAAGATGAGCTCCTTCAGCGTCTCTTTGGGCAGGTCGTCCAGCTCCATGTCGAACTTGAACGGAGCCTCAGCGGTGGGCTTTGCGGGACAGCAGAGGGGCCAGCATTAAAACCCGCGGGCGGTAACCATAGAAACGAAAGCGGCGGGGCGAGGGCGCCTCACCTCGTCCGTCGGGTCGTAGTATTGATCCAGGTAGGGGTGGGCCAGGGCCTCCTCCACCTCGATCCTCTTGTGAGGGTTAAACGTCAGCATTTTGTCCAGGAGGTCCAGAGCTGCAGCACAAATCAGCATTGAACACGGCGAACACTAGAGGGCGCCATCACATCCTCAAAGTTTATGTCCCTCAGCAGATAAACACAGATTTGTTTGCAGGAAGCTGATAAGAAACCTGGATTTTCCTGCTGATGAGTTACTTTCTCCATCTGGCAGGAAGAGCCTCAGAGAAAAAAAACTGAAAAACGTCACAGAAAAATAATTTGAACTGGAGAGGATGCAACTTTTATAGAGTTTTTGTTAAAAAAAAAAAAAAAAAGACATTTCAATTTGTTATTTTAACATCAAAATCAGAAGTTTTCCATAAAGATACCTCTGTTTCTTTCAGCTGATACAGAAAAAAGTTGAATTAACTTAAAATGTTTCTGTTTTTGAAACAGACATAAATGTAGTGAATTACAAATTTATTTAATGACTCTGCACCAGAACATGGCAACAGCTTCAGCTTGGTCAAACACGTAAACCTTTAAATTATTCAGTCGGTGCATTTAGGAAACACAAATGTAATTTAAAATAATAAAGAAACTGACAAAAACAATAGGATGACAAGAAACTGCAAGAAATAAGCAATAGATCAATTAATTGTGTTATAAGTTTATATTGCCACGATTTTTTATATTTTTTTGATTTTTTCTATCAAAAAGTGGATGATTAAAGTCTTCAGTCTGCCATTTAGATCTCAACTAAACCTTACTTTGAAGGACAGTTTTGTTTACAGACTTCATAATTAAATTTATTGTTTCTTTCTGTTTTGTTTATAAATGTCTTCCAGCACTAAATGTTCATTAGAATTTAAAGTTGATGTGTTTTTGCATTATGATGTCAAAACCATCATATTACTGGAAAATGGTCTCAAAAGAACCGATTTCAGAACGATAAACGTTCGGCAATGTTGCTCATTGTGACCAGATGAGCAACAAATCTTTCAGATGGTTCAGAAAGTAATAAAGCATAGAATTAGACTGAATAGATCCGCTCTTATGCCACCAAAACCAGACATTTTCAATATCTGGACGGGTGAAGATATTAACGTCGGATTGGTGCAGCTCTAGTTTCCCAGTGCCTGGTTTATCTGTCAACATTTCTGATTAATTTGTTAAACAGTTGTGGACAAAGCGGCGCGCCCTCTGACCTTTACTGTCGGCGTTGGGGAACAGGCGGTTCCACGGCACTTTGCAGCGCACCGGCAGCGACAGCAGGTAGTTCCTGGCCTTGAGGTTGATGATGCAGTTGAGGTCTTCCTGGCTGGGGGATCCCAGGATCCCTGAAAGCAAACGTTCGTTTTAAAGACTCAAACTTTTCAGCTTTCTGAGAGGAGAAAGGCTGAAGCAGTATTTGGTCTAACACAGAGACGGGGAGTCTGACTGGATGAGGGCAGCATTGTCCGACCAGCTGCTCCTGGTGACGGAGTGCGAAACCCTGAATGTTGGAGCTTTTTGGAAAGATTAAACTATTGGATTAATTCAGCTGAAACACTCTTCATTTGTAACAAAACGAGAACGCCATCACTTCTTTTTTTCTTTTCCAGCTAGAAACAAATGATCAGGTGATGGACCTGAACCTTAAGAGCCACATAAAGTCAGTCACAAAATCAGCCTTCTGTCGCCTGAGGAACATTTCCTGGATTAAAGATCTAGAGAAACTCATCCATGTGTCGATCTTTAAAATACTGTCAGTTTATAAATCACAGAACAGCTTAGCTCTAAAATACATTACATAAGTTACAAGTAACGTTTCAGCAAAATATAGGAGCTTGTTTTAAGTCAATGATTCTTTAATATTGATACAAAAAGTCCTTGTTCCATTTGCAGATTATTTCACCTGTAACAAGACATTTTCTTCTTCATGAATACTAAGAAATTATTCATTTAAAAAAGCTCATATTTCTTGTACACTTGAAATGAGACAAAAATAAGATATTTGTACTAGAAAAATACTTAGTAAGATTTTGGATTTTTGCAGTGAAGCTCAACTAGGCCACAAGTTCTGGATAGAAAATGTTTACAAAGATGTTTTCATCTAAAATATAATGTTTATATATTTTTTTAATATGTAATTTTCTTAATTACTAGTGTAGTTTTAGAGTCCGTATTCTTAGAGATTATTCGATTACTAGATTAGTTGGCAAATATTTCAGTAATTGATTAATCGATTCTTTTGAAAGGTACATATTGAGCAACATATTATTGCCAGTCTCCAATAATAATAATAAAGTAAATACAAATAAAAGTGTCCATATAAATATGCATGATAAAAAGATGGTAAAAAATAACATCCTAACACATTATAACAGCCAACTTTATATTTTCCAACATGTAAGACATAAAACCAGTTTCATTTTAACAGCCTGAATATAACATTTTCAGCCTAAAGCAAAATTTCTTTGCAGGTTTGTTGAGTCGGCTGAAAGTCTGGAGGTAAAGATGCACAATCAAGCCAACAACGAGTCTTTGTTTTGGTCTGAAAACTGTTAAACCATCACAAAAGGGAACAAACTAATCCAGCGATCCAGTTTTTGAGGCTGGAAGCAGGAAGCATATTTACCCAGGATGTGGTTGAGCTGATCCAAGTAGTGCTTCCCAGGGAAGATTGGCCTGTTTGACAGCATCTCAGCCAGGATGCAGCCCACCGACCAGATGTCTATGGACTTGGTGTAGCCCTGGAAACGACAGGATCAAAATACTTACAATCCGTAGGTAAAACACTCAGCTTTGCATCCACCAATACAGTAACAATAATTACACTTATGTTACATTAATGTACAGAGTCCTAACAGCAAAGTGAAATAAAAATAATAAGTCAAAAACAGGAACAATATTTCTTACATTCTTAATGTAAGTTATACATTTTCTTCCAGAACCAAAGTTTGGAGTTAAAAAAAAAGAGAACTAAATAATGCAGTAATGTAATATTTAGTATTCTACATTCAACAGCAAAGGTAAATAAAATAAAACAAAATGTCATATACCTGACTGGTCAGAGAATAAAACACTAAAAAAAGTCAATAACTTTGCTTATAATATGAAATATAAACCAATATTTAACTCAGTTAAACAAATCAATAAGTTAGGAATAATATTATGTATATTAATTACATTGAAACAATCCAAGCTAATTGCTGGTAAATCTTTCTGCTTAAATTAAATACTTAGGAAGCAAAACAAAAATCTCAAAATGTTCTAGTCGAGTTTTCTGTGAAATATTCACCAAAAGTTAGAATATTTTAAGTGATTCTGACTGAACTAAAACAAGAAAAGTTTAGAGATAAAGTGTCTTTTTATCAGCAGTATAAAAATATCTGGTTTCTACTGTAAATGTTTTCTAGATTTGGGTTTTTAGTCAAACATTTGATTACATTTCAATACAAAACGGTTTAGTTTGAATATTAAGGACTTTCAAGGACTTTATAAACCTAAAACTCAAGCAGTCGCATGAACACTTATTAAAAAAAGTATGGAATAAAATTCAGCTTTTTTAAAGGGTTTCAAATTAAAAAAAGCTGAATTTCTCTGAATCTTCACTCTGTTGCTCAAAAGTAACTTTGTGCATTTGGTTTTGATGAAACTAATGTTTACTTCTCCATTTCTCTACAGCAGCGTTACGAAACAAACTGAACACATCAGGGCGGCGAAACAGCAGCCACATTATTATTATAATTATTAATATGAGAAATCCCAGCTGAAATAAGCAGCTCAGGCTCATCCTGCTTGCTTCTGAACCGCGGAGGGCAAGGGAACCGCGCGGTGAAATCCAGCGGCTCACCTTGGAGTTGAGCATGATCTCTGGAGCTCTGTACCAGCGCGTGGCGACATACTCTGTTAGGAAGCCGGTGTGGTCGTGGTCGGGATCCGCCACGCGAGCCAGACCGAAGTCACAGATCTGACAGGAAGACAACAGCACGCATGAAAAGCAGCAGAAACAGAACCTTTGTTTCAATAAAACTACATTTGGATGTTTTCAAGTTTCACATCTTTAGTTCAGTTCACTGGATTTTATCATTTCATCTAAAAATGCTTTTCTACTTCAGCTTTACTCCATCTTATATCTAGATGGAGCTTTTATTGATCACATTTGAACCAGGAGAAACTAAAAGTGACACTTGATGAATAAACACTTTCTGATAAAAGTATTTTTTTTCTTTTTCTTAAATGCTAATTGTATTTATTTTTTATGTAGTTGTGACTCAATTACTGGGTTAGCGTGTTCTTTCAACAGTTAGCCATTATTTGAGTAGTTAAGGATTAATAGATAACTAAATTAGTTGACTATTATTTAAATGATTGATTAATTGCATCAGGCCTGGTTTAAATACATTGAATCAAATGTGTGGCTCATTAAGGAGCTTCTGAAACATGCATGACCAAGTTTTTGATGTACTCCAGGTGTGTATCGACACAGCGATACGTAAAACACACGCAGGTCAGCGAGGGTTTATGAAAACGGGTTTAGGAAGCCAGGAGAAGCTCGTAAGCCGCTTACTGGCCAATTACCGGCAAGTTACGTCAGAGAGAAAGAAGAAGTCAGGGCGTCTTTTCCGGTTTGTCTGGTGCTTAAAACGTCAGAGACCAACCTTGAGATCGCAGGTGGTGTTGAGGAGGAGGTTGGAGGGCTTCAGGTCGCGGTGCAGCACGTTGGCAGAGTGGATGTACTTGAGCCCTCGTAGGATCTGGTAGAGGAAGTAGCAGATGTGGTCGTTGCTCAGGTGTTGGGTCTTCAGGAGCTTGTAGAGGTCTGTCTCCATGAGATCCTGGACGATGTATCTGCACCGAATCAGGTTAAAGACTTAACACATCAGGGTTTGTGGAAACTAAATGCTTTTCTAAAGGGAAGAAACAAAAAGCAAATTTCCACCAAAAAACCTGGAAATGTTGAGGTTAATCTCTGAAATTTACAGGAGCAAGAACAATTCTGACCTCCCAAAGATGAAAATGTGTAAGATAAAAAAAAAAATAAAAAAAAATAAAAAAAGACATTTTTAATCTCAAACTCATAAAATTTCAGAATGTCAAAATTTTTTGACTTTTCATGTTTCAAAGTTGTCTCCTAGATTAATCTCAAAATTTTATTTCTTTCTAAGTAAATGTTCAACTTTTCAAACTGAAATTTAAGTTTTTGTTTACAAAATTTTTGAGATAGATTTTTCTAGCAAATTTTTTACTTTTCAAACTAAATGTTTACGTTTTCTAGAAGATTTCTGAGTATAAATTTAAACATTTCTGAGCCATTTGGCTGAAATTTACTCCATTTTTTTGTAACTACACCGACTCGTCGAAATGAAGGTCACGTCTACGAACATGGACATGCTCCTCTGTGTTTGAACGAAGAGCAGCGTATTGTCAAATAAAGGCTTCAGACATTAACATTCGTTTGAGACAAAGTTTCAAACAAACTTTGTTTGAGACAAAGTCATTTTGAAGTCATTTTTTACAAACTAAAAGCAGTTTGTAGCTGTAAATATGTAGCGAGTTATTTAATCCTTCGCAGCTCCTGTTCCGTCTCTCTGCAATGCTAGCATAGGGTCAGAAGATGTTTGATGCACCGTTACCATAGAAACAATGTTTTTAAACAGGCTATTAAGTTCAGAATGAAGAGCTGAAAAACGATCAACTGCAACTGAACTGTTATAAATTATTACACAGCAGGGAAAATACGTATTTGATACACAAACATCGTTTCTTTGACCAGTTTGTCAAAGTGGCAAAAATGGAAAAAACTGAACCTAATTTTTTTTATTTGTAATTTTTTTAGTCAAAATCTGTTTTCAAATCATTTAATTAAAATGTAAAAGAAGCTAATTTATTGAAACGTTATTTGCCATGCTGGTCTTTCCGTCAGACGAATTTATCAAGCTAATTCCCTCCTAACGTTAGCATAGCATTAGCATAGCAAGACCAAAATGATAAGTTTGACCAGAAGAAGGCCGAAGGAAACGTCCTGCTCCTGCGGAGGAGTTAGCTTTTATGCTAAATGAATGCAATTATTATGAAATGGAGTCTGAGAAAAGCCTTTTAACAGTGGATGCTTTTGTAGCCTTTTCTGTGGGTTTGTACAGGAGTTCTGCGTCCAGAAGCTTTTTGGACGAGCAAGACATGAACCTAACAGAAAATCATTGAAGGAAGCTGAAAAATCTGAGTGGCATATCGGCTGACTCCCTGCTACAGCGTGGAAGAAATACATCAGTAAACTAGAGTTTCTGTACCAAATATTAGATTCTGCTTTTCTATAGCATTAAATACTTATTTTATGCAAGTATTAAAACAAATATACATCATGCAATGGGGTTTTCTGGATTGGTTTTCTGATTTGATGCAAATTACAGAGCATTCCTCATTGCTGCAGGATCACACAATGTCTGCAAAGTGGACTCTGTTTTACTGCTGCTGTTGGGAAACAGTGAAGAGCATCTGAGGCAAATACATGGCGACAGGTGGCCATTATGTAATAAAAACACAAATGAACATCCCTGCTCAAACAAAAAGCCGTCTGAGGCTCGCCACTCAACGTTTCCTGAGAGAAACACAAACGTAATAAACATCTTCAAAATGTGAGATTAGCATCGTAAAGTTCACAGCAGGCGCCAGGATACACGTCCTTCATCTGCTCGATGGACGGCGCCCGGATGATGTCGTTGATGCCAATGATGTTCTCATGCTTGAAGCGCAGCAGGATTTTGATTTCTCTCAGGGTGCGCTGGCAGTAGGTCTGGTGCTCAAAAGGGCTGATCTTTTTGATGGCCACGCGGAGCTTGTTGTCCCGGTCATAAGCAGAGCTGATAAAAAAAAAAAAGAGAAAAGCCAAAGATTATTAAAAATACAAAACAGAAAGAAAAAACTTTTCATCCATCAAGTCATGTCAAGTTCAGCATCTTTATTCCTTCCACAATGACCCATTAAACTAATCTATATCAGCCTGGCAGGCCGCCAGGCTGCATTTGCTCCACCAGGCTGAACGTTAATTTTAAAGTGTCTTAACTTTTTACAAAGGGGGCAAAAATTTCTAAGCTGAAAGTATTCAGGGGCCAAAATGTTCTTTTCTCCCCAATTTATTTTAATTCTCTCTTTTACCAGAACAATAAATAAAAGGCATATTTTACATTTGCCTAAATATTTACAGTCATTTACCTTTTTGAGTTTATTATTTTCAGCTTTTTAAATCTACGAAATGTTTTTAGTTTATTCCAAGCAACATTTTCTTCTACAACAACCGTCGCTGTAATTAGCCAAATGTAATGGTGCCGAAGTTTGTTTTTGAGTAAAAACTTCCTGGATTATGAAATAAAAAAATAAAAGTCTCTGAATTTAACATTTTCAAAATATAAACTTTCAAGGGAAAATCTCACCCAGATGGCAACATTTGTGCCACTCTTGAATTGCAGTGAGGGGCCACACAAAATTAATCCAAGGGCCGCAAATGGCCCCCGGGCTGCAGGTTGAACACCCCCGTTTTAAGTCTTTTTTTTTTTTAAATATGCACCAGTAGCAGTTATAGCTGCTATATATAATAACACCTAAAAACCAAAACTTTAAGGACTGTTTTTTAAATACATTTATTACTTTCTTCTTTAAATAGTGATTTCTGTACGTTTGTACTTTTGTAATGTAAACAAAAATTTAGATTCTGCCGTTTTCATGATGACCTACATCGAGAATATCTCCGATATCAACAATGACGTCTGAATTGAGGAATGAAACGCGTTGGACTGATTAGTGACAGGAGAAATGTGAGTTTTGTGCAGAGGCAGCAATGAGTCGCTGAGCTGACGCCGCTTCCTTCCTGTGGTTTGCTGCTGGAAAGCTTTTAAACTAAAACCCAAATAGGACAGGAAATGTCAGGCTTCAATGTGCAGTTTACAAACGCTAGTCAAGATCTGATAACTAGTTCTTAATATTGACCTAAACCCAACAATACAGCAATTCATTTGTTACATTTTTTTCAAGCATAATTTCTTCCCCTCTCCCTCAATAAAATAGCTTGAAACTATTTTAAATGTCACAGCTGGAGGAGTTTGAATTATATAAAGAGAAAGGAAAGGTGTGCGTGTTCTTTACAGGCCATGTTGAGTTCAGGCGTTATCCTCTGGGAGATCTTTGATTTTCTGCTTACTCTGCATGCTTTTTGCCTTCTGTTGCAAAACTCTGCAGCCTCAACAGGATTTTTCTTCCCCAAAATGTGTACAACTTGTATTTTTAAGTGACTTCAAGTCAAGCTTATTGTAAAAACGGCAAGTCATGCGTTGATTCGGGAACTAATGGAGATTTCACTGGTCTGATCCCTGCAGGCTTGAACTTGTTCAGAGTAACTTTTCAATTTTCACACAATCGCTTTTAAACAAAGGCTTCAGAATATTTTATTATTAAAAGAAAATCAATTTCCACATTTTTGGAGTCTTGAGGTTAGGGGCCGAACAAAATCATTTCAAGAGCCACACATGGCCCCCGTTTAATGGATTTTATTTGTTTCACTTTTATTTATTTTGGATATTTAAAATGTGTTCCAGTTCTTTAATCTTTCATAGAATAACTTCTTTAAAAAAATCCTAGCAAAAACGTCAAACATCTATTTTTGTACCTGCTGCGTTAATCTTGGAGAAGCTAGAACTACAAACGTTGATGTACTTTTGATTTTAAATTGTTTTATTTGGTTAATGAGCAGATAAAATAAAAACAAATAAAACGTAAATATTTGTGGGCCCAAAATGCTTCCAACTCAGCGACTTTTGCCCTCTTGTCAAGAAGTTTGGACACTGCTGCCATGCAGGGTTCCTTTGAACATAATTACAGAAACAAAGTAACTTTTTGTGTTTTATGACCTGAGATTTACCTGCATCTTCACACATTTTATTAGCTGATAAGCTTCATATAATCATAGTTGGGATTCTTTTGCGTCATGCAAGCAGAAAATGCTCCTTCAACATGTTCAGTGCTGAAACTGCTGACCTCCTGGTACCGCCTCTGAATTTAAATGCCTTCTGAATCCAGACTCTAATGCGGCGCAGCCATTTGGTGCAGTCAGTAAACCCAAAGAAATTGTGCAACACTGCTGCACTTCAAGATAACAGACAGAAAAAGTGTTGCAATATTTCTGTTTTTGCCCGGCATCCCAGAATCTTTCCGTTTACATCCGAGCCAAGCACATTACAAGCGACGCTAATGTCTGCAAAAAACGAAGAAAAAAAGAGAGAGAACACCCACACAATGGGACCAAATAAGAAACGAGTTGCTATAGTGACGGGGGTGTAAGGACTAAAATGTAAACACAAGTGTGCCAGCCTTCTGCGAGGGGAAATATGAGTGACCTTCCTTTCTACTCGCTCCGGAGGAATGTGTGTGTGCATGGCTGCGTGGGAGGAAAGTAAATAGTTTTCCATGTTACTGTTCTTCTACTCCAGCAGATACTGTGGCGTGTAACAGGCTGCAGCTCAAACCTGTCTGGCATCATTTACTAGCGGCCAGCAGTGTTTTTTAAAAACGCAATGCAAGCACAATCTGCATAAGATGGGTGCTAATTTATTTCTGTATAATTTAAATGAGACTGGTTGCATATTTTGAGTTTTTCCTTCTTTAAAATAGAAATGACTGAAAAAAGCCAAATAATTAGCTTACCAATGTATTTTTCCCCAAAATTTTATTTTGTATCTTTAAACTACAAGAAAATTAACTCAAGGACACATTATAAGCACTAGTTGGTGACTGGCATTAAATACTGAAAAGATCTGGACTTTTCCCTGTCATCAAACTAAATGCATTAGAAAAGAGAAACCAGTTTTTTGGTATGAATGCAGATAAACAACCTGCATGATTTATGATGCGCTTTATTGGGCTGCAGTAAATCAGCTTTAAAAACCAACAACAAAACCACAATAAATTGCAATTAATGATGTTTAAATGGCCCCAACAATTGTTGGATTTTTTTAACCATTTTTTGACTATTTTCTCATTAAATATATTAAACTTGAAAATAAGATTAAATGCCATTGCTGTGTGCAGTTTAGTGATAAATTGCAACTCTGTGTGACTGTTGATCTGAATAAGTGCATTACATTGTTTTTAAATAGCAGCATGACTGATGTGCCATTTATAAAACAATCTTCAGTCAGAAGCTTCTTCATTTTTACTGTAGCACAAACTGCTACAGGAGATTCTTAACTCTGAAGAACCTTGAATGCAGTTAATTGATCAATTAAAACAGTCTGAGTAAAGCTGATTTGTACGATACTCATGATCTGCCACTATAATCTAAATATCTTTATTATGCACAACACTGAGAAATGACTAAAACCAGTTCAACCCACAACACTTTATGAAATAAAGAAATGAAACCTGTTGATTAATTTGGCAACAAACGTTTTAGTTTCATGACACACATAACGAGTGAGACCAGTTTACTATCAGCTTGTTCAGCAGTAAACTAGAGGGAACTGCTTGAGGAAGTGGAAAGTACAAAGAGTTGAGCGTTTTATAACGGCGCCAGTAAACCGAAGGAGTTCTGGATCACCAGTGCGCCTCATCAGAAACGTCTTCACAGAACCCAGGACTCCAGAACTGGAGTCTGCAGATGAGTCTGTGGGTTTGGTTTAAATGCAATGATGGGGAACTTAATGCTCTGCTGTCTGACAGATTCATGTAAATCCTCTGTCCGATGGTTTTATTCGTTTAGTGCAGCTAAAAACTAATGTTGAATGAAAAAGTTAATACTTATTTAAAAAATTTCCAGATGCAAACATGAATCCTTGAGACATCGTTCTTCTTTAAAAGCAGCCAAAATCCAAGCAGCTACTTATTTTTGTGTGCATTTTCAATCTTTACAGGGACAAAAGGATTTTTTAATTTTTAAAGAGATTATACTCTGGATGCTTTTCCTGTTCCCTTTGCATGTTAATTTCAAATTTCATCTGAGCATGCTCGGTGTGTAAGAGAGGAGCACCGGATAGAGGGGGGTTAGAAGGCGTTTCCACGGCAACAAGAACACAAGGCTTTTTCTCTGCTGCAGCAGCAGCAGCGTTATGCAACAGGACTGTAACCAGGATGATGTTAAAGAGGAAGGGGAGAAACTCGCTGATATGAACAGTCAGGCTTAACGTTCAGATCTGAGGCTGAAAAATCAGATAAAACATCTTGACTGGCGTCAAGTGAGCGCAAACGTACAATCCTGACATTTATAGTCGTAATAAACGTTCACAGACAGATAAGAGCTTTAATTCCTCTGCCAATGTTAAACAGGAATCCAGATTTTTTCAAACACAGAATAATGAATGTAAAATAAAATCTGATGTCCTATTTGAGGTTTTTCCTCCCGCTTCATTTGCATGCAGCAGAAGATCGTTGCATTCTTTTTAAACCTTAGTAAAACATAAGCTTTAACGCCATACAGTTTACATTTTACAACAACTCACTCTGTACGTCTTTAATTTCCCGGATGCAAAAAAGAAATAATTGTGGTGAGAAAGACCCAGCTGTGAGGAAACTTTTGAGGAAGTGACTGATGCAGAAACTTTCCCTTCTCGCGCCGCGCACAGACTCTGTTATATCTGCTTTGTGGTGCGGTTTACTCTGTTTCAGGTCAAAGTCCACTTTACATTAGGGTCAGACAGAGTGTGTATTTACAGACCCAAACAATCTTAATAAACATTAACCACATTAGCAGTTTCAGAAAATCTGCACAACCCTCCTATGTAAAACATTCGGCAAGGGGAAAATGGAGAAGAGGTGAAATGGCAATATTTGTTTGTGGAAATCCTCAGTATTTGTGTGTATAAAGGAATAACACTGTTTATTTTAGAAACGCAATGATTATTTGCGGTGCTGCTTTTAATCTACTTTGCTAAACAGTCCAGAATTTACAGTTTTCTGCTACTTTCAGATGAAAGTTGAAAAGTTACTACATGAAATAAAAATTAGAATTATATGGTCAGTTCAGGCTTTGCTAAACCCGACGCTATCTGGATTTAGAAAACATCAATCCAAGTTTCTGTTGGCCATCTATTGAAAACAAGAGAAAAAATTGGGGGGGTTGGTGTAGCGTTTCTCTAAAAAGGGTAAATGTTGGATGTTTTAATCACATTTATATGAACTTGCTTCAGTTTTTCTGTGAACTCATTAATCTGCACTTATTAACAATCTCAACTGGTTTCGGTTTGACTCATTCCACACAGGAAGCGGTAGGATGTCCGATCAAAACACAAAGTTAATCAATCTCAGAGTAAAAAGCTAGCTTGATAGTGTGCAGTGGAGATCCCAACGGGTAAAACCATCACTATTATTAACTTAAATTAATTAATTTGTTCAACAACAAAAAAAAAAAAAGCTCTGCCAGAAAAGATTTGTTTGTAAGAACAGTTAGTCAAATCCAAAAGCAATGAAAAACATTTTTACAAATTAACACCTCAACTGTTTGGTGAAGGCAAAATGGCATCATGGTTCCAAGGAATTAACCATTTTACCAGAGTTAACTCGGAAAAGGGTTGACAAATATAACCACTACTAAATCAATATTTGTCTACTTTCTGAACAACAGTATGTTAATCAATAAATCAAGTTTATTTTGATTTATTGGTTCAAAGTGCTTTACATCATACAGTTAACTGAGAAACCAGTAGCAAACATTATGTTTAGTTGAGTGCCATCATCACCACACACCAACTATATGGTGAATATTTCATTTATTATGGTTCAAAAGAAACTCTAAACAGGTTTAAAATAGACTTAAAGGAACTCAGGCCCTGTTTATGCGACAACAATTTTAGGTGAAAATTGAAGAGTTTTGTTGTGTTTGTAGCGTACATTTACATGAAACCACCGAATGTTTTCTCTGGAACCAGTTTTCAATCTGTGCCGTTGTCAGAGAGCAACGGTTCTGAAATGTACTGGTGTCCGTCGCCTTGTGAACAGAGTAAATGGACGTTTTCTGTCAGGGAATCCCTACCTCATGCATAGTATGACGCAAAACATAGCTGCTTCCTACAATCCACAAAAGAAGAAACTACTGACTGCTGGCGTTACTACTATTCGTGTTTCCCATCAGTTACGGTTCCCTCAGCGTCTCTTCACCGCTCCACACAGGTGGCAAAATCCACGCCTGCTTGTTTGGTGATCAAAATAAATGCTTATGTAGAGAACTACGGACACCGTGAAGTTCAAACAACGCGTTTCTGTAAAGTTATCCCACTTTTTTCCAACTGAGTCCTAATCAGACGCACATAGTGCGTGTTTTCCCACCCCAGTATCTGATAGGGAAATGCGAATCGAAGTGCTTTCAAGTAGAACTTTTTGCACATTTAGTTTCAAAGAACTTAGCACCAACTAGTGGTGTGGCAAGAGCATTACATGTTTTCGATGTGTACCATTACTGTGTAAACAAAGATTGTAATTAGAACGTCTTCATGTAAATGTAGTAACAGAAGAAAAATTCAATTTTCATTGGATCATTGTCATGTAAACAGGGCCTCAGTGTTTCAGCCATTTGTTCCAGATCTGTGGTGCATAGAAGCTGAATGTTGTAACAATTACAGCTCATGTGAAAGGATGGAGTCCAAGGTGTATGAATGTACAAAGGTTTTTTTTTTTTTTTTTACTTTATGCCTTTAAATAAAACTTCTGAGCAGCAGAAGTAGGAAGATTTTCAAGAACATTTGCACAACTCTTGCACCACTCAAATGAGGAAGTCGTCAGGAGAGAACACACAAGCAGATTTGCCACACTCTGGCACAAGTGATAAGATAAAAGCTGACAGACCAATCGTGCAAATTTTTACTTTGCATCACCAAACAGCCTCCGTCTGTTCCCCTTGGCGACGCGCGAGCAGTTTGCATTTGTTTTGGCTGAGCTCTAGAACCGTTAGCATTAAAAACTCCAACGTTGTAAAATCCGCCCGTCTGAGCGCAGCGGCGGGGTTTGGCTGCACCAGAGCAGCCGGCCGCCTGATTGGTTGGTGCGTTTAACTGGCGACTCGTCCTGGCAGCTGCTGGTACCCAAATTACATCCCTTCCTGAATCACACAACAGGATTTCGGAGTCAAGGCTCTTGTTCTCTCGCCCTCCCTCGTTGGCTGTGGAGTGCTGGTACTGATGTCAGAGGCAGAAGGGTTGCCATGGAGACGGGCGCCACGGTGGCATTTCGAGAGGACAGATCAGATGGCAGAATGAACCAGAGCATCCGCCGTGGCAAAAAAATAAATAAATAAAAAATAGGTAGGTCTGGATCAGACGGAGAACAAAAAATCTGGACTCGCTATACCAAAAAATAATTTCTATACCTGAACTTAAATAAAAACATGAAGATAACAGAACATTATTTCTCCCCCCCACTGAACGCATTAAAATTAATGTAAACAAACTGGTGGCAGCTGTACTTTGTAAACTGCAGAAATGTTTACATATTTGTGATTGAGGTTATTTTAAAATGTAACCATTTTCTGCTTTAGGACACCAAACTGCCTGCCATCTGGAACAACATCAACCTTAAAATACAGTCAGCATATCAGCTGTATTGCAGCCAATCTATTAAATATGGAAAAGAATCTTTTCTATAACAGACAATCCCAAAGTATAATATTTGTCTTTTACAAAAACAAGAAAAATACAATAGGGTCCAAGGTGTTAGATCATCATCTTTGTCACCTCCAGACATGTTGCTCCAGTCCCAATGAAATTGGCTTGAAATAAAATACAAATCTTTTTCTTCATTTAGGTTTTTAACAAGGACCAAAAATGTTTATGATTTTAATATGATTAGGGTTAACGTATTCCTTATGATTGTCAAATTAATAAAAGTGAAACTCTACTGCAAGTTAACCAAAATGTTATCAGAATTAAGCAATGTAATGATTTGTTAGGATGCATGTTTTGCTCCCCAGAGACTCTGGAGGAAGAAGAAATAAACAAAATTTCAAGCTGAGGTTAAACATTTAAAACCAGTTCACTTGCTGAAAGTGTATATTAAAATAAGTCAATAAAATAAGTTAAATTAAGTGTCTACTTCTGCTTTTAACCACCTGCAGAAGCTGAATGGGAGAAAGTTTTCATCAAAGCCATTTTTATAGATGCAAATTTCTAAATTTTTTCCACTGTGAAAAAACAGAAAAAGTGTTACCCAACACTCCCAAGTCTACGAAAACTGCTGACCAGTTTGAAGGACAGGGCGATGCATGTCCCCTGTCCCCAAAATAATAACTTATGATACAAATGTTTCATATCAGTCGACATCAATAATTATCTATTAGTTTTTTTGTTTTAAATATCTGAAATACTTTCCAAGCTAGTGACCTTTCCTGTTTGATCCACAATTTTTACTTTATGCTTTTAATTTTTAAGCAATTACGAGGACCAGTGGCCAAACCTGAAAGTGCTGCTGCACAACTTACTCGGGTTGTTGCTAGGTAACCAAAGAATTACTGAGTTGCTCGGTAACCACAGAGCAAGTTAGCAGATTGCAACAAACTTGTTGAGAAGCTGCTGTCCTTCCTCTGCCAACATCTCCCAGAATGCTGTGCGATTTTAGACTGCAGCTCAGTGAATATTGCATCAGATGGATGATCTATTGGTTTTGATGCACATAAAAAATGTATTGTCCAGGTCCAGCTGTGTGATGGTAGATTCTCGTGTCAATAAAGTTACAGGACTTTTTTCCCCCCCCAAATGCAATGTTCTTTTTGCAAATCAAAAAAACTATCCATCTTCTGAGGAAGGATAGGTTTTGACATGTTTGAAAAAGGAAGCAGTGGTTTTAGTTCAGTAACAAGTCAGAAGCTGTTCATAAGTATTCACCAAAAAGGCTCCACAACAGAAGCAATGAACCCAATCTCGCATGAACAAAAGAAGCAACCAGAAAACGGCTTTAGATGTATAACTTTCCATAAGCACAGGCCACTTGAGCAGCACTCCCCAGTGATCCAACTGTTCCCGTGGGCGGGTTGAAAAGGCAGAGCATGCTACGGCGGATCCTGAATATCATCACAGACGGTAATGTGGCGTCCTGTGATTGTGTGTGTGAACTGCGGCTTTTGTTAAGAGGCTCAGAGCATCGCAAATCTGAAACGTCAGCCACTGAAAAGCCTCAACATGAGCATCCTCAGCTGTTAGCAAGAGGCTATTCAACCAAAATAGGCCTGCTGTGAGATCCTCACAGTAAAATCGGATGTATGTACATATTCTGCATTTACAAAAGAGAGCAAACACATTCCTTATAGTTTTCAGATTGCACAATAAGATTTTTCTTATGACTAAATGATTCCTGATTCTTAAATAGTAATTTAAAGCCAATGGAAATACAAATTTACCATTTACAAGCCAAAATCATAAAACTTTATTAAATTTCAAAAACTGCATCTAAGTTCAGCATTTTTGTTGACAACTTGAGAGAGCAACAAATAAACATTTTCTCAGCTAATGCAAAACAAAATAGTTTTATCTGCAGAGCCGATCATACAAAAACATAAGAAATGCACCAATTTGAAAGTTTGAGCCGATACTGATGTTAAAACTGCTGTTATGGCTAATAACCAACATTATATGCATTTTTTCTACACTGTGTAAACATAATCGCACTATCTACAATGTTTCACTGCTTCAGTTAATCACACTAAATCCAGAGTTGATTCACCATCACAATAAAAATACAACCTGGCCAATTCCTTCCCTTTCCTGAAACACATGCACAAAAAGCAACGAGACAGAAATAAACATTGGTTGTTATCAGCACAGCTTTGTTTATCAGACTGATATTACGTTAGAGAAACTAAATAAATAAATAAATAAATAAAAAAAGAGACAAATGGTGAACTGCCCAAGCAGCCCTGCCACCGGGTTAGCCAGATTTCTGGGGGAAACCTTGAATATGAACATCGGCCCAGAATGCAGCAAATATTGAAGTCTCATGCAGTCACGCTCTCCGACTGCATTTTACAAACCTTATTTCAGTGACAAAACAGAGATTTTTGTTATATAATATCTTGTTGTCTAAACAGAAAAAATGTATTTAATTTTTTTTCAACAGCTGGATTGGCTACTCGTTATCTGGGCTTTTTGTTTGCTAAAGAAGAAGAACGCTGCAGTCTTTTCAGGAACACCAACAAGCCTTCAATCATCACGTTAGCACCCATCACTCAATATTACATTTATTGTCTCCATGTATCAGAGAAAATAAAAGCTGCAGAACCGCACGCAGGTTGTCATGACAACGCAGACAGCATCTCAGCATATGGGTTTGGGGACGTGTGCAGACAAAATGCTACTCTCCAGCAGAAAAGGATCTGGTTCCTTTCATAAAGCTGATTTTTCTCTCACTTATCCATCTAATCTAGAAATTGCTTTTTAATACTCTGTTTTGCTCCGTCATCTGGACTTAATGGACACTCTGTCCTTAATACTAAAAAGGACAGATTTGGCGTAACTTGGCTTCAGCTTTGGTGAAACTAATAACTATTTTGAATTTTGCTGTTTCCATCAACCTTTGCTAATGCGACAATTCAAAATGCTCTTAAAAAATAAAAGTTACTGGAGTCACAGGTATTGTTTCAAATGTTATCAGTAAGATAGAGAGCAGTCCATCTTGCATTTTGATGATCCCAAATATAAAATATTTACTGGATTTACAAGACAAAAATGTAACTTCTATGAAGGTGTGCATCCTGCCAAGCAACAGTGTTTCAGACAAAACCCATAAAACCTGCAGCTAACAGCCTCTGAGGCTGAAGGTTTTATGGTAGTCAGTTGACTGAGGACCAAAATTGGAACATTGGTTACAATTTCACTGTCACACGATCAAAACTAATTGAAAAACCCATTCCCCTCCTCGCCTCCAGCACAGTAGGAAACGATACTGAGCGCAACTTCCTTCTTCACAAAATGTAAACAAAAATGGAGTAGTGTCAGATTTTAGTGGTTGCAGGATTTCTATTTTGCACTTGGTAAAAGACCACAAGAGGCTAGTACTAGATTCACATTTGTTTTGATTGTTTTTACCCAGAATGCCCTGCACTATTGTTCATTTCCTGCTTTTGTAGCAGTATCTGGCCCGCTTCGCGTTCGAATTCAAGCCGTAACACAGTTCACTACCAGAGTTTGTTTTTGGGCCCAATCAGTTCGATTACATATTCACACTTTCCCAAACAAACCAGATTTTAAATAAATGAGCTGGAGTTTTTTTTAAAGCTATATAATCAACCCATACATTATAAAACAGGAAAACTATCTGAAGCACACCCACAAATAAAGAGGTGCAACCAAAACCAAGTTATGATAAAAATCATCCAATGAGGCCAAGTTACAAAAATTCAGCAAGGAAGAGTTAGCCGAAGCATCCCGATTAAAACATTTAAATCGGATTAAGTGTGATGAATTGATTATTGAAATAAAGTAATTAATCAATCAATCAATTGTGAACTAGAGAATAAAGACTCAAAAAAAGCCACACTTGGCAGTAATTAAGCCAAAACTGCATTGAATTGTATTTACATTTTGTTATTAAATATAAAAACATGAGTAAATATGTTCTACCCAGAACTCCTGAAGTGGTGCAGTTTTAGCTACACCTGGTTAAAATCTGTAAACAAATCTCCAACACTAAAGGAATATTTTGTTGTTGCATTTTAGGTGATAAAATGCTTGTGTTCTTATTTTAAAAATTTTTTATTTGAATCTTTTAATGCATTTCTAATATACAAAAAGGTGCAAGTAGTTAATGAAAAATCTGCAGAATGTGCCAATTTTTTTTTTACCAGTTAAATCAACAAAGTCATCATTAGTGGTGGCCCAAAATGCATAAGCTGACCAAATCATGTCATTTTCATCAACACAGCTAGTCGAGCAAAGAAAATAAACAAAAAAAGGTCCAGCAATCTTAAGAACCGAATCTATAAGACGACAAAAGTTCTGCAGAGCATTTTTGTCCGCTCTGCTAACCAAATCCATCTCTGTCTAATACACAGCACTCAGAGAAACCCAGCACGATAAACAGACAAGGTGAGAACAACAGTTTTGGTCCCATTTTTCTAGTTACCATGGTACCCATTTCTACTCTAATTATTGGTTATCAACAAAAAGAGGGGGGGAGAGCAGCACCTCCAATATGGGACTGAAACCTTCAGAGATTTTCCAGGAAAAGCACTCAAAGAGCTCACGGGGGAAAGAAAAAGCATTGTTAAAAGGCCAAGCAAAATGAAAGGCGCTTTTCATCCACTGGGAAGATCTGAAGGATAAAACATATCACTCATAAGAAAATGTTGCATGAACACCTACCCTACTGGTACATTTACATTCTATGAACCTCTCAGATTATGCGTTTAATCTGTGATCTATGCATGTTTTGTTAAAACAGCAGAACCACTGGTTGATCTCCAGTCGCCCCTATAATGCGAGAGAAACGTGGTTCATCAGAACCTGATGCAGAGAATGGAATCAACTTCTGGTATCTGAAGCATTGAATGCATTTAAAGATCTAGCAACAGAGCTAACGTTGACCAATAAGCAACAATCCCAGCTGGATGCGATTGCTTCATAAAAATAAATGAAAAGTACGGTTCAGTCACTGGGCAGCAAATTAAAAAAAAAAGTTATTTACTATATAAACATGTCAACTTACAGCATGTAGCATGAACTCTGTCTTAACTAAGGCTGCAACTAAATTATTTATTTAGAAAATATTTTAAAAATTGGCATAATTGTGCAGTTAAGGAATACAAAGCCTGGACAGAGTGTGTGTGACGTTTCTCTTTATTTTTTAACAGGACATTTGAAAAAGTATCAACTGTGGATGCTGCGTTTTATGCATAAAAAAGTTTCTCTCCTGCTTGAATTTGATATTTTGTAAACATATTTCACTATTTTTTCTTTTCAGTTTTAATTTTACCAGTTCAATATTTTTCTTAATGAAAGTATTTGTTGATTATTTCACTTATGACATTGGAAAAATGTCTCGTTACAAATGAAATAATCTGCTGTTGCAATCAGTACTTTTAAATCAAAAATAAGAGATTGACTGAAAACAAGCTCCTATTTATTGCTGAAAACTTACGAGTGAGGTTTAAAAATACTTGCACTAAAAGCTAGACTAAAAATACTTGGCAAGATTTAGCGTTTTTACAGTGTGTTCTTTACAAAGTTGAGATAATTTACAACCAGTGCTGGATAATCTGGTGTAAAGTAAAAGAGGCGCTCCAAGGCAGCATGCAAGCCAAGGCAAGCTGAAAAACAAGAGCTTGTGGATCCCATCAGAAAGCACAGCTGCAATCAAAACATGAACACAAGAAAGACCTAAACTGCATTATATAAAAGTCACATGTCTGTTGCTTTCTGCACATCATTGTTTACTTGTGTTTTTTTCCACCACAGTGCACCCAACCACATCCAGCCTTTGATGACAAAGTTTCCACCTCTCCAAACTAAAGGGGTTTAATGGAAATCCAACCAGTGAAACCTGACAGAAGAAAGTTCTCAAGCTATTTAAAAGTTATTTCCGCGTCTAACCAGGGGACGTCTGTGAAATACCTGCTGCACCACTTTTGCAGAGCGCTGCACATCAAAGCTAAAATGTCCCAAGTGCTTTAAAACCACAGGTTTCTATAAGAACACAGCGAGAAAAGTGCAAGGAGGCCGAGACCTCAGAGCAAAACGCTCCAGCGACACAGAAACAACGCTTTTTCATAACAAGCATGGAAAATTATTCTAAAATGGTCTGCATTTACCAAACCTACAAAACAAGAGAAAGTTTGTTGTCTCAAGCAACATTTTTACCAGATTATTGATTGCATGCGCAGGAATTTCAATGCAACTTCATAGTCAAGTTTTCAGAAAGTACAACTTAAGAACAATAGAAATATTTTTAAAAAGTGTTTTTATACACGTTTGGGTTGTAAGGAATTCTTAACACGTGCCCAGACGAGATCCACAAATGGATTAAAACATTCCAGACATGCACAAGAGTGGCCGCAACACGCCTAACCGTAAAAAGGCTATTTCAAACCAGAAATATTTAAATTCAATCCAAAAAATCCACAGAAAGAACAATCCCACTTTACTTGTTCATAACAACTGGAGGGAAATGTAACAATATGGAAAATAATAAGCAGAACATCTTCAACCAGCTGCTGTGGGGCTTGGATTGATGATGAAAAGTTGCATTGATGATGAAAAGTTTACACAAACAGAAACTTCATTAAATGAGTTTTGAAAAACTAAAAACGTCAGAGTTTGGTCAGCAGGAGGAGGAGATGCAGAAAGTAAATCCCCAGCTGCTCAGAAAACCACAAGCCATGTGGCTGATGTTTATGTGTGAACAGAGGAAGTTTAGGTAACTCCAGGCAGACTATACTTGTGGATCATTTTGAAGTTAAAGGTTAAAACAAATGGAAAAAAGTAAAAAAAACTTTTCCACAAACAAAAATGATACCCACTTTGAGCTCCAGTTTAGTTTCCGTCGCTAATGAGCATCCAATCGTCGCTGCATGTTGAGCATTTTTGTGAAAAAATGATAAAAACATACATTTACTTTAAGGATGTGCAAAATATCGGCACCAAGTGATATTAGTCATTTCTTTACATCCAAAAAGACTGAGTCCATTTCAACAACCGATATTTGTTTGTCTTGCAGTCGGTTTCTGGTCATTTTTTCCACAAACATGTCAAAACTGTATTGAAATATAGTATCAGCACATGTCAGTTATTGGGCATAACAGTATTAAAATCTTCCAGTTTCAGTATTTAATGTTCATTAGAAGTTTGGCATTTGAGAATGTTTTCTCGCATTATTATTATGCCGTAATGATACTTGAAAATGGTCTCAAAGCAGCAATATTGTCGTTAACCACAATAACTTCTGGGACAATTTATGATCCAGAAAAATGCGTTATTGTGACAGGCCTACGTCAAACACAAGTTCAAAGTTAACAAAGATGGCCGACCCAGAGGACAACCTAGAAATCTTGCTGTATGAACTCTGAAGTAGAAGTTTGAGTCGCATTTTATTAGATCCTTCGGATACCAGTAACCAATAACCAGTCCATACTGGAGGTGGGATAACGCTACTGGTTAAAGGGGAGCTACCTATCAGGCCCGTTTCCTCACTACTACAGCCAAAAATCCAATGCAATATGATAGACAGATATGCTTGTTCTTTAATGATCTTATAGTATGAAAAATAAACTAGGTGCTTCTTCACTTTGCTTGGTTATTTGATTTAAACTTCCTTTGCGTGAACAAGGACCCATCCTGACGTACAACTCCTTGGTTGACTTAGGAAGAAAACAGTCAGGCGCTTTGCTAATTCATATACCGACTACCCTTCAGTTCAAACAGTAGTAACATTTATACGTCAAGTTTTTATGTATTTTTTTATTTTTCTCTATTTGGACCAAAAACTACAAAACAAACCTAATCAACTTGCCTTGCAGATATCAGGGCGGGGAGCTGCAGTTCAGCGAAAGCAGAGCTTGTATTGCAAAGCAAGACAAAAGAATGACTGCTGCTGTTTGACACAAGGATCTATGATGTAATCCAATACAGTGTGTTCAGTTTAAGGGTGAATGCAGCGCCGCAGTCAAAAAAAAAAACAAATCTGAAAATGTAAAACAGCCCAAATGTGTTAATGCATCTGAAAGCAAATTTTGATCTTTTATTATTTGGGTTGATTTTTTTCCCATTTTTTAGGGGTGCACCGATTGCAGTTTTCTGGCCAATACCAGTCTTTACATGCCGATTCTGATTTTATTTTTTTAAGCAAGTCAGGTGTTATTCAATTTGAATGTTCAAATGTCAAAACTCCAGAAACAATACAGACTGGTTTTAACTGCAAATCAGGTAGTGCTCTCAAAAACGAATGAAAATCTTAGAGCATCAATGTTCAAATTATTAAATTAACTCATCTAAAAATATTTCTATTAATTTAATTATCAGAACCTCCACAACAGGTTAGATTACAAACCTGTTTTGAATCTTTTCTTTGAACTACCTTAGTGGAGGTAGATAAAAATCGACCCGTCGACCAAAATTAAAGCCAGTCAGTCGATGCATCCCTATTTTTTAATAAAACATTTGAATATAAATTAAGACCAATTTAATGTAAACTAGAGATTGTTAGATAGAGCTCAGCGTCTGGGGTAAGGTTAAATACTCAAAAACTGCTTTAAACTCCTCACACCAGTTAAGATCTTTACCACAGATTAGATTGTTTTCACCCATGTATATAATCTGTTTTCGCTTTCAATCACTTGAATACCAAAAATCAACTGATATGATACGCAAGCACACAAAAGAGGCAGATCACACAAAGATCGGGTTTGTATTGCGATTTCAGGTTGTAGCTGTAGGTTTTACCTGGACAGTTTGGTTTCAAACAAAAATATTATTGGTTGTTTTTTAAATACATCAAATCAATTATTTCAACCAATAAATAATGCAGAACATTCAAGCGTTATTTGTTGGTAAAAAGAAAGATTTCTTTTATATTTTGGGTCACAGTCTGGTTTTAATGTCAACTGTGGAACATATACAACTCTAGAATTTCTATTAGCCTAATTAATTTTTTTAAAAGGTTTATTTAATAATTTTTCAGATGGAATAATTTGTTTGGACGTAATATAAGAGGCCTCCTATAAATACTAGACTTTTAACACAGACGTAAAATGTTCATATCTGTTTATTGAAAACGGCAATAGTGTTACATTTAATTTGATGATGTCAGCATAGGCAAAAAAAAAACAAAAAAAACCTCAATTGTTGAACATCTTTAAGATTCAATGAAATTTGTAAGTTTGCTTTTTAAAAGTGCAAAGAAAAATCTACAAACTAAATCTGCACTGGGAACACAGTTAGTGGTGGGCCCCAAATTAAATTCTGCCCAAGGCCCCATCTTACTTTGGTCCCTCCCTGCACCAGAGCAAATCTCTCTCTGCATCCAATAAAAACCAAATCTTTATAAAACATGATATTTACATGCGCTGTTTTTTTTTTGTTTAAGTTTTCTTTTCCATTTTCTTTCTGTTTTACTTGGATTTGTCAATCCGTCTTTGTGATATAGACCAATAATGTATGTTTTGCTTGTTTTCTCATCTCTTTCAAATAAAATTTAGTTTTCACATATTATAGCTCTTCAAAGTCATTTCTGATGCAAGAACATCCCTTTAAGATACTCCTAATAGTTAATTTTACAGCAGAGAGGTAATGTTTAAGTTGTTCCTGGTGGACACCAACTTCTGGTTTTCTTTGAGGTTGATTGGTGTTGTAACCAATTCATGTTGTTTTCTGAGAATACTTATATAAATGGCAGTAGGTTTTGTTATATCAAAACAACAGAAAAAAGAAGGGATTGTAATATTATTACAATTTATCCAAAGAATCTGTCCTTAACGGTAATCTGATTTTCATTATAGGAAAGAAAGTTGGGTAAATGCTGTGGGCTGATACATCTAAGCACAAATGTTTTAATGCATTTAGGAAAAAATCTGATCTCAGATCAGAACCAGTCAATAGAAAATTGTCAAACAGATTGGTGCAACACGACTTTTAATGCATTTTTCTGTAAATTACAGACCATTAAATACCCAATAATGTTTCATCTCAACATCCTGTAACTTTCTAAACGCAGTTTTATTTGAAACTATTTGTTTTGACGTATTTTAACGCTTTTCGGAAATTTTGCAGGTACAAAAAAAATCCCCTTGAGATCCTCCCACAGCACATTTTCAGGCACATTATGCAACCACATCCAAACAGTGCACAGGTAGCATGAGTAGGAACACGCTCAATTTGAGTGAAATAGATTTAAAAATCCAGAAATTAAACCAGAGCAGCATGCATTATGAGGTGAACAGTTCCTGCACTGCTGCAAACGTAAAGACGTGGATCCTTCACAGCATGACAAGTCCACATAAACGCTGCGGATATTAGCTTTATGAGCATTTCTTAAGCTTGGGGATCAATAAAAGCAAATATTCAGTATTTTTTGGGTGGATTTTGCAGCAGAGTAGCTGAAAACCCCCGGGTTGTGCGTCTGACTCCGTGTTCGGTGGTCACACACCGTGATTTAATCCGTTTTCGCTCCAACTGCCCGACGCCGCTCGCTAGCTAAAACATGACAAGCGAAGTTTTGTTTAAGCCTTAAAATGGTAAATAATGCAACTGCTTCGACGATAAAAAGGAAAATCTTTCCAGTAAAGAGATAAATATCGGGATAAAAGAGAAGCACTCACCACACCATCCCGTAGGCGCCCTCCCCGATGTAGGCGAGGTTGCTGTACCGAGGCCCGACGTCGAAGGCCTGTCCGCGGACGAGCTCCGATCCCGATCCCGGTCCGGGGCTGGAGCCAGCAGGGCAAGCTGTCGCCATTATAGGGTTTGGCTTTTTCTGATAATAAAAGGAAAGCGAATTAAAGTGGACAAAAGCCTCGTTGGGGGTGTTTATGTGCTGTATCCGGCGTCGGAGTGAGTGTCGCTGTGTGCGTGGAGGCCTGTCGGTGCGGAGTGGAGCGGGGTTTTTTCTCCTTTCCGTTAGCGCTCGTTCGAAGCGACCACACCGCTGCTGAGCTGTGGCAGGCGGGGAGCAGCCGAGCAGAGGAGCCGAGAGGGGAGGCTGCTGCAGGAAATAAAGGACAAGGTCATGTGATGCAGTTTTCCTTTTTTTTTTTTTTTTTACTCCCCCTCCATGCTGAGACGAACACGTTTCATTTTATATAACTTTCATTTTCTTTTAGGATTCAAGCATAAAAAAGGTAGGAAATGCAAAGAGAAGGAGCAGGAAATACAGGTTTAAATAAATCTCTTAAAGTAATTGGAAAACATGTAACAGGTGTTTGTGATAAATGAAACAGCATGTTTCTATGGAATGCTCTGATAATGAATCTTAAAGAAGGCATTTCTAAAAAGAAACAGATACAATGTACAGTGGGTAACATATTTACTAGTGATGTTAGTAAAGTAAAAAATCAAATTGAGGGTTTTTTTAAATACAAATTTACCAGAAATAATGTAGATTATTTATTAAGTTGATTTCACAGCATTAGTTGTTTTTTCTGCTCACCTCCTGCCCATACTCCAGTTCAGCAGGTGGCTGTAATGCTGGTGTATCAATCGCCATAAAACATAACAAGAAGAAGAAGAAGACTCTCCATGAAACCACATGCTGATTTTAGAAAACATTATTAACTCATGCATATTTTTTCCCAATCAGAAACCAACACGTGTTTGTCTGATATTCATTTTTGAAATACAAACATTAAATGGATTAAACAACTAACAGCTACACCTTTTTATAATACCTAAATTATATAAATATCACGCTTTTGCAAGGGTCAGGGTAAACCCAAGACTTTTTGGATCCCCAAACATATTTTCATTTGGGGATGAAAGGGGTAGTAATCCAAAAATATAATAGATTTTGAAATTCAATTCAAATTTCAGTGTATGGGTGCTCAGTATGAGCAAAAAAAGCCCTTTATAAAGTAAAAAAGGGGAAACAGCGCCTCTAGTGGTCACTGAAGGCCATACGGTTTGGATGTAAACAACCAATTCCTCAAATGCATGAAAAACTTTAATGACAGACATTACAAAAAAGACAAACAGAAAAACTACAGACACAAATACAAACAAATGAAGCCACTTGAAATTTCCATGATGAGCTTCTCAAATAATATCAAAGAGCTAAAAATCTACAACAAACGCAACTAAATTCACAAAATGTAATCACAGAATTATCTTTCACAGTACATTTTAAATATTCTGCTTCTGAAACCTTTGATGAAACTGGTGACTTAAAGTTTGCACATTCTAATGGTGCATTTTATTCTAAATGTGAGAAATATTGAACATATTTAAACCACTAACAAATGCGTTAGTGATGATGATGTTTTTAAGATGGCGAGGTAAATATATAATTTCCCATTATATTTCCTGGAGATAAGGCCGCATGTAAAAGAATACCCATTGTTTCATCCAGGGGTCAGTTTTCCCCTCCATTGTATCCCAAACACGTCAGTGTGTACAGGAAATGTGAAATGTTCTAAAGGTGAGGGTATATTTCTTCGAACAGAAATGTAATCTGATGACACAGCATGCTCTCACGTTTGAGCACAGTCACCAGCTACTGAACAGAAGTCTATGTGGAGGTCGAATGATCAGCTTCAGACACAAATGGCTGACATTTCATCATTAGGGTGAGTAATGAGACGGTTGAGCAAGCAGTTCCTATAAAGCACCGTCATGCAGCACTTGGGGCCTGCTTTAAGATGGATGGAGCTCACTTCCTGTTTAGGCTAAAGCTTCGTCTGACTCCAGGAAAATCAATCCAGCAAAGACAAGAGCCAATTATTCAGGATTCTGGCAGCAACACTTTGAATTGGTCTTTTTTTGATCTGAAAAGTGTGGTGTGCATTAATATATCCAGCCACCTTTACACTGCTATTCCTAAATAACATCCAGAGCAATAAACTTGATTAAAATCATTAAAAGTTTAGGAAATCTGGGAAGAGAAAAAAAAAATTGGCAACTCAATAATTCCGTAATTTTCTTGTTACTTTGACTCAGTTAAATTGACTTAACTGCCTTCACCAATTATATTAAACTAAAAATAATTTAGGAGATATTTTTAAAATGTTATCCCAATTTATTTAACTAAGCTTATACACTAAGACGCAAACTCATCAAGTGGAGTTAACATAAAATAAATTTCTTTTATAACATTTTAACTCATTTTTAAGTGAATGAGTTATTTTTATTTTTGTGCTTATTTTAGTGTCAGGGCTCAGATAATCTTATTACTCAGATTTTTTTTAGTAAGTCTAATTGAGAAACAAGGTTTCATGGACATTATTTTATTCAAATCAGAAAAAAATGTCAAAATTCATACACAATTAAACTTTTACAAATTTCCACCAAAAGTCAGAAACAAAAATTTATTTCTAACTTTTTAAAATGCATACCTTCAAATATGTTTTCCTCTCTCTGAAGAAAAAATAATTACAATGACATATATAATTGCATGAACTCATAACTACTCAGGTATGTACAGTTTGATAATACTATCTGATTTTCTTTGTTAAAAAATGTAATTAGACAGATACAAATATAAATATGAGCAAAGTTTGGTATTTTAAAGAAACAGGATAAAAAAGTATTAAAATAAATATAAAAACTGTTTCATTGACTTAAACATGAAATTTTTTCATTGTTGTGGACATTAACATCATTAGTGTAATTATTTGCAGCCAACATTTGTTTTAATAAACAGGTTTGTTTTACAAAAATGTTGTCAGTGCTGAAAGTTCTGCAAAGACATGACAAGCAGCTAAGAAAATAAATAATTTCTTAAGAGAAGAAAAAAATAAAAACAGAAAATAAAAAGTAATTGACATATTTAACACTGAAATCTTTAAAAGTCATCACACCTCCACTGTTTTGTTCACACATACGTGCAAAAATAGATTAATTAGTTTTTATGTTCCACAAGGGGGTATGGTGTGGGCTATAATTACATTTGCAGGTTAATCTCCAATATAATACAACTTGCTGGTGAAAGGGCAAGTTTTAAAGGCAGTTTGTTTTTTTTTATCTAAGAAGGAAACCAATTCCACACAGATTTAAAAATATTTTACTTGAAATATGAAACCATAAGATATTTTGATTTGTTAAAAATGACAAAGCCAGTTTATTTTTAAGGTGCCATTCTTGCTGAAATTTAGCAGCTTGCAGGAAACAAGTGTGATTAAATTACCTTTTCTGATTTAGTGTGTTTGATTTTTCCTTAGTCTATTGTGTTTCAAGTCTCCTTAAATGCCCATTTCTAAAACACTTGGCCTTTACTGAAACATGTAATGAGTCAAAGATTATTATGCGAAAAAAATGACATGAACAAGTTTTGTGTCTGGATCGCTGCCAAGTTTGTGGTCGTTTTTTGTGTTCAATAACATTCAACCACATTTCACCCCACAGCTAGTTTGTAAACTTCAAAAAAGTAACCTGAGTGCAGTTCTTGTCAAACTGTTTGATAAAATGGAAAAAAAGTCATAAAATAGAACAGCAAACAAGAGAAAATGGAAAATCCTAACTCTTCACAAAAACAACAGAACTATTTGCAGTTCTGTGTGCAGCGGTTTTCCATCCAACAGCAGCGGCAGTCTGGCTGCTGCTGCCTGTTTAGTGTCTGTTGAAAGAAGAGAAAATCAAAAGAGCTTTTCATGTTGTGACATCCAAGATAAATACACTGTAAAACATTTGAACCACATTTAGTCTACCATCTCCTGCTCCTCAAATCAAATATATTTAGCGTGTTTTAGATTTTGAACCCAAATCTGTGAGTTTGTGAAAGTTAAACTTGCACTAGTAAGTTGTGTTAACTTTGTTTTAATTTTCTCAAACCTCCAAGATTGAATTAACTAGTTTTTAGATTAACACTTAAAAAAACTGAAAGAAGAGATGGAGTGGAACTATTTCCCAGAATGCTTAGCGGCATGTTTTTTATCCTGAGATGGAAATGCTTCACATTGATCTGACGAATGTTTACTTTAATGCAAATGACAGTTTCCACAACTTGAGGATTATGTTCACACTAAATGTTTCTGAGCAGAATTCATTGTGATGATGATATGAGTGAAAATAATAGAGAAATGTGGCTATTTAACTCGTTGAGGGCGGTTTTTATCTTGTATATTGTGAAACAAATACTGCAGCATTAAGTTAACTCACAATTCAAGATGAATAAACTTAAGAAACAATGTTCAGAGAACTTTTGTTGTTAAATCAACTTCATAAACTTTAATTTCTGAGTTAGAACCAAAACAATCTTCTTGTTGACCTAAAATGAATTTTCAAGGGAGCAGGTGGACTTTCATTTTCAAGTTAAGCCACCTTGTAGTGTTTTACAGTGTACTATCCATGAAAGCTGGACACTGCAGGGAGGAAAACGACAATAATGACGACCTCAATGTCCTCGTCACTCCTCCACTTTCTCTTCCTTCAGCTGGGTGACGGGTAAATGCTGGAAGGTTCCTCCGTGGATCTCCTCCTGCTCCTCCTTCAGCTGGGTGACGGGTAAATGCTGGAAGGTTCCTCCCTGGATCTCCTCCTGCTCCTCCTTCAGCTGGGTGATGGGTGAAGGCTGGAAGATGCCTCCCTGGATCTCCTTCTGTTTCTCCTTCAGCTGGGAGGACAGGGTTACACTTGAAGTTATCTAGAAAAACACAAGAAATATCGGTACCAACATCGGTATCGCCCGATATTAGTCTTCTTCGAGATATTGGTGTCAGCTCGATAAATAAAACTGGACCGATTAACAAATTATATTCTTTTCCATATTCCATTCAAAAATTGGCTGTAAAACATCAAAATGTAAAAATATTTTTTGAATAATGAATATTTCTGGTTTTGTGTAGAAAAATTGCAGATTTAATCCAACATAAACAAGGGTGCTGCATTAAACCTGCTTAATACCATTTTTAAAATATTTTTTCCTCCAAAGGTGTCACAACAGTGGATAAATGTAAATAATATAGAAAAATAATGATGCAGTTATCGACCAAAACTGCAACATTAATATCAATATATCGGCCCAAATTTACATATCACCGCATCCACAAGTAAATAGAAAATCTGAATTAATTACCAAGTATATGTAGCTGCTTTTATAAACATAAAAAAATAAAAAGCTGAAAGGTGAATAATGACTTTGCAAAATGTGTTCATTAATATAACAGTACATAAATTTCAATAGCCCAAGTATTTAATTCTACCGATTACTCACCAAGCCCAGCTTCCTCCTCAGCTTCATGAGCCTCCTCTGGAGGTTGAGCTCCTCCCTTCGCTGCTGGAGGTCCTCCGTGCCAAAGGTCAGATCCAAAGAGGAGCCCATTGGTGGATGGGGCTGGCGCCCTCTCAGAAGCCTCAGCTCCATAAGGACTTTCTTCAGACGAGCCGTCTGGAAGGCTTCGTCCCGCTCGCCCTTTTGCAGCTCCGGGTGGCCGCACAACAGGTGCTTGTCCAGCCTCCCGGAGCTGTACGCGCACCCTTCAATGGGGCAGGGCGCCTTCCGGATATTAACCCTCCCGCTGGCCAGCTGCAGCAGGAGTTTCCGCTCGTCTGCATTTTTTATCAAGTGAGACCGGGACAGGTGGAAGGGCATTACAATGTAAGGCCTCTGGCAGATTGGACAGAAATATGAAGTTTTCGGGCGAGTCATCTTCCTATTAGTTGAGAAGAAAAGGAAAACGTTAATGTACACATAGATCAGCTTAAATCACATAAAATGCTGTGGGAGTTGAACATAGGATATTTAGGATAGTTGCAGAAATTTCTGGCTTTCCAAAAGACAAACAAAAAACTGCCCCCCCCCAACACAGGAAGACCAGAGCCAGTTGAACTTCGCTGATTGGTCTTCAGCTGGAAAAACTTCACCTTCCTAAACAGAGCTTTTATATCCACCTTATTCCGAACCCCATGAAGCTTTGGGTGATTTATGGGGGTGACTTCTGCCGCAAACTGGAACCGCCATTTGTTTACAAGTTAGCAACTCTTGTACCGGCTTTCGTCAGAGGTTTTAGGCTATAAAATATCTGGGAATGGCAACTATGGCAGAGCGAGTTTGTTTCAAGCCTCAAGTATCTTTGTCTGTAAGTAGTTTTATTGTGCTCATATGTTTTTTGACACAAGTTTGGCTGCCATTTAAGCTTTTGTGCCACCTTTAACCTTGTTAAACATGTCCAGCCTTTGTGGCATTACGTATAAAAATTTTCTCTTTCATATGGCTAAGTCTGTACGTGAGACATGCAAACTGTTCATGTATGGTTCTTTTTATGCTTATTTTTCAGTTTTAAAAAAAGCAAAGCTCAGACGCCTCAACGTTTGGAGTTCTTTGTTTGCTATCTTTCTAACGCAGTTCAGCACACCTGTGTAAGAACAGAATACAAATTACTAATGTTTTTTGGGGGGTTTTTGTATTGTTGTAACCATAAAACAGTCTCCCCTTCAGTTCAACCGTAAAAGTGGAAACACATTGTTGATGTTACCATTATAAAATAACTTACAATTGAGTATTGGCAAAGATCAATGTCATTTTCACAGGTGGTGGAGTGTTGTTGTTGTTAGCAGCAGCTGAAAGTAACTAAAAATGTTACTTTTAATGTAACTTAGTTACTTTCCAAATCAGGTAGTCAGTAATCTACCCAAGTTACTTTTTCAAAGTAACTATGTCATCACTGTACACACCTACCACACCACAGGGTGCAGCAGGACTCCAAATGGAAAAGAAAAAATCCGGTTTCTTCTCTAGCTCCAGAGGGAAAGGCTCGCCATCAAGCGTTCCTGAGGAATCCACCTCAGCAACAATCCAGCATGAAGAAAAAACTGACCAGTCAACAGACAGGACCAGCAGATATGGGATTTTTATTTGGCTTTAATCCTTAAATCATGTTTCTGTATACATCAACTTACTATTAAATTACTCAAATTTGCAATAAACGACTCTTTTTACCTCAATGCAGTATTTCACTGCATCAATTCACTTTTTCTTCTAATTGTAAAAACTTTTTTCAAACACAATAACATTACATTTTACCCGAACTCAGCAAAGTTTTACGCTTGAATAATTAAATAGCTCAAATAAAGTCTATTATTGAACAACAAAGTGATAAACAGAACAAAGACCCAAATAAAAGCCACAGAATTTGCTCACTGATCTCAATGCGACACGTTTGGGACAACAATATGGTGGCTCTCAGTCCGGATATGTGGGTCACTACAGAGTGCAACAAAGCACATTTTTAATGTTTTAACCTCAATAACATGGACTTAATAAAGTAGGAATATATTATAGTTTAGACTTTACCTTCAGCTGAATGGAGAATATGATGAACTTCCAACTGCCAGAAAGAGCTAACGAAGCTAACCAGGTAGCGCTAACGAGGCTAACGAGAGAAAACTGAAGTTCGGTCTTTTTTACTCACTTTAACTATTCCCGGCTTGGAAGTTGGATGATCGACAGTAACTCTATTTACAAAAGGGTTCGTTTAACGTTCGTATATAACACTATACCCGTCTCGACACGGACTCTCACGCTCAGCAGCCTCATCATGCCGGGTCTTCATCTCCTTCTGCTCAATTTGCTTCCGCTTCTTCTTCTTGATATTTATTGGCGGTTGGCAAGAAACGTTAGGTGAGCATTACCGCCACCAACTGGTAAAGAATGTGGACCGCTTGACAAAAACAAGAAAAACAACTGTATCCTATTATACAACTTACTCTGTTTCAAAAACTTTCATCAAACCACATCCCAAGAAACTTAAATTGTTTAACTCTTTCCAAATTCTGACCATTTTTCCTTCTTCACTAATATTGTTAGAACTATGAATTTTAACAAAATTATTCACCATAATTTGTCCTTTTCTCTGCCAGTAATTGCTGTTATCTCTCCATCATTTAATATTGGATACCCACTCACTCTTTGAATCCCATTCATCCTTTTAATTGTTGCCCACACCATAGAAATATCTGTCTCCCTACTGAATTACAAAAACTCCTCCAATAATCTCTTTTTGCATTTTTAATTCTTTTTACATTTGCTTGCAATTTCTTGTATTCATTCAGATTCTGAAAGTTGTGATTTCTTTTTAATAATCTGGAAGCTTTAGTTTGTTCCTTGATAACTTCAGTACATTCGGCTGTCCCTTCGACTATCAGAACATCCCACGGCATTTCTCCTTCAAACAAGAACATATTCTGGTTTTAACATGATATAAATCATGTTATAACAAAAGTCGCTATAGCAATGTATTTCCCATCTGTGGAAGCTAAAAGTCTTCTATCGTAAAGTGAAATCTAAATTTAAAATGTAATCTTAAAATAAATAAAAAAAGTCTCTCAGCACAATAATATATATATGTATGTATGAAGCTCACATTTCTTTGACACCAGGAATGTTTATTTTTTCATATTTCACTGTTGAAAGAATAAATATGTTGATCTTGATTATTAATTCCAAGGTTGAGTGTCGTCATTCACCTAAAAAAATACATTTAGTCAGTTAGTTTGGAGGTTGATTATTTTACATTTACAGTGAATATAGCATGGCGAACAGGGTTTAGACATTATTGTTGTTCCATACTGCATGTTCCCAGAATTAGGTTGTTCAGAAAAATCTTCCGAAAAGGAACTTTATTGAACTTTACAGCTGAAACTTTTGAGGATTTCTTCTTCTGTAGGAAAACATAAAACCTCCGGATTTTCTCACCGTCAGTCAAGAGTCTGGCACAGAGTTCAGGAACAACTCTATGTATCTTTGCCCTGAAAACAAAAAAAACATTTAAACACAAATTTTGGCATCAACAAAGATCAACTTACAGCACTTTAGTGCTAATCTGGGATAAATCTCGAAATAATTAAAAAAATTATTTAAAAATTTCTAATGGCATATTTAGATCAAAAGAGAAAAAAAGTTAATATCTGCCAAAAAGACTTTGATAGAGTTTTTCACCATTAATTACCATTTATATTTATTTCAGTTTCCATTATTGCGCTAGTTCCAGTTAGCTATGACAGCCTTGTTGTTTTTCTATCAGCTGCGAAGCTCCTACCCATGTTCATGCGGTCCCTAGACATGGCGTCCAGCGCGTCCCTGTGGCAGTGGAAGAAGACGTCGGCCTCGCCACTCGGCCGCCCGCTGGGTCCGAACTCCACCAGAATCTTCGACACGATGAGCGGTGAGAAGAACTGCAGGAAGAGGAGCAGACATGCTGAGGTTCTGTCGGGTCAAACGGGCAACGTAACGCTACTACTTCCTGTTTTCTGGGCCGTACGTTCACGATGTCTTCTCCAGTGACGTGGAAGGGAAGCCCTCGCATGTGGATGTAATGCGACGGAGCATGCGACATCTGGCGGGAAGCTGAAGCGGCACAAATAACTTTGATTCATTATTTATCACCACATTTAATTCTAATTCTGATGTAGCCTGTAAGAAGTTGGAAAGCACTGCTAATCCACATCCTTTGCTTTTGTTCCTCCTCTTTAAATCTCTGTCTTCCAGCATGGTTAGAAAACAGAAGAGAGACGAACGACTCAATCATTCTGTCTCATTATGGCCATTGAAAGAAATTATGTAAACTTTCTCCTTTCTCTGTGAAAAAGGATTAGAGCCAATGAAAAAAAATCTGACTTTAATCTCAGAATTCTGAGAAAAAATTCAGAATTCTGAGATTAAAGTCAACATTTTGGAAAAAAAGGTGAGAATTTTTAGAAAACAGAATTCTGAGAAAAAAGTACAAAATTATGAGAAGAGCCAAAATTTGGAAAAAACAATTATTTTTGATACTAAATCTCTTCAATGTCTCCCGTCTCTGTGAAAGCCTCCTTTCATAGTTCAGGTATTATTTGAGCTTTTGACATGCTAATCAGCTGCTTCCAGTTATAAAACCAACACTTTGTTGCCATGGTAACGCATTACAGTGATAACATTAACCAAAGAAGTGACAAACAAAAAGTCTAGAAACGGAACAAGTCAGAACTGACTTAGCAGAGCTGTTCTAAATTGCTGCCACCATGATTCTCAAAAAGAATGAACTGAATTCAGTCACCAGCTCTGTAGTTGGTCTGCGAGTCAGGAACTGGTCTCAAGCTTGCATACTGGGGCGGATTTGGAATCGTCCTGATTTTCCTCAAGGTGGACTGGACGTCTTCCCTGCTGCTGGGAAACACCTCGATGTATCTGCAAAAACGGTCGCAATAACACCGACACTTTTACATCTTTCTGTCGGCAAGAGGAATACTTACACAACAAAAACCGGACCAGTAACCGGACCAGTAACCGGACCGGCAGCTGCAGAGCCTTACCTGTGTCCAATAAGCTCTCTGTCCTTCTCCAGAGCTCTCTTGGCTTCCTCCTGAGAGGAAAACTGTACGTACGCTTTCCCAGAGTTTCTCCCCCTGGAGTTGGTAATTATGATGATCCCGTTCTCAGCTATATTGAAACCTGCGTCGACAAAACAAGAAAACAAATGTCAAAATCGTGTCACGCACAATGCATTTTTTTTTTTTACAAAATTTGAATGAGTTGAAACTCAAACTATCCTCTTTGAAGAGTCAGGGTAAAACATGATCACAGACGAAGGTTTTTTGGGGGTTTTTTTATCTTAAATGCAAAATATTTATATTTTTGGGATTAATTACTGCTTTGAGAATGTTATTTTTACAGCAAATGGCCTTTTTACTGTCTGTATAGTCCAGGAAGTGTTTAATCAATTACTAAATTGGTTGATGATCATTATTTCATAATCAATTAATGGCAAATAATTGCGATTAATCACAACTGATTGCGAATAATTAATTGTTTCAACCCTAGTCTAGCGAGACCGGTACAAATCCAGGATGGAGGAATTTCAGCCCTGTTGATTCTCTGGTTGATTTTTAAGGCCTCTGAATCCATTTTTCACCTGAGAAGAAGCGAGCGATGTCGTCCTCGTTGCAGGAGAAGGGCAGCCCTCTGAGCAGCACCACGTCGTCTTGACCCCGCGCCTCAGCTGATTTCTGCAGGATCTCCTCAGCGTCGCTGTTTGTCACCTCATACACTGAAAACGCAACACAAACTCCCATTTTTCTTCAAATAAAATGGAGACACTTTTAATCATTTTACAGCCGTAAAGGGAGATAATATTTTTCAACAGAATCTAATGTTATTGTCGCGCCTCTTTTTGCAAAGACGGCACTGTTTTTTTTTTAACTTTTAAAGTTTTCCTTGGAAATTATTTCACTTTTGTATCTTTTCCTTCTGTTTTGATTTTTTTAAAGACACCAACTCAAAACCTACTAACCTATAACCATTGGAAATTTTAGCATCACAAAAACCTGCAATTTTATCAGAAGTTCATAGACTTTATATCCACACTGTTGCATTAAATCAAATAGATCCCGTCAGCTGTAATAGAGGATCAACAGATAACATCCAGAGATTTAAACATCAGCTTCCAGCAGGATTTTCCCCAGTGGATCATCAGCCTGGCAGACTGCCAGGCTTTACTTTCTCCCCACCAGGCTGAATGTTTAAACAAGATTTTTTTTATATATACACAAAGAGGAGTTAAGCTGTGTTTACATTAGACAACCATTTGAACAGGGGAAGCAAAACATATCAACTCTAACACCGATATTGGCTAATATATTAGACATTTTTTTACATATTGGAATCGGTTCGATAAATAAAGCTGGGTCGATATGAATAGCCGAGATTTATTTTTGTCTTGTTGCCATCTGTTTCTGGTATTTTATTCTCCAAATGAGCAGAAACGGTAGAGAAATCCATAATATCGGTGAATATCAATAATCAGCCATAACAGCAAGATTAACATTGGATATTTTCACATCATTGCATTCCACCGGCTGATTTACCTGAAGTGACACAATCATATTGTTTATTTTAATTGTATTTCATTGCATTTGCCTTTTTTTAGATCATATAGTTGATGTTTAAGCATTGTACATACTGCATGATGACCCAGAAACACAATGGGCCGCTGGTGGACCGCGCTATGCTAGTGTCTTGATCCCCAGGCTTAGTGGGTTTTCTGACCCTGAGCAGAGAAACCGACCTTCAACGTAGCGTGGACCGAGGTACTGCCTGTGCTTCTCCAGAGCCTTACTGACGTCTTCCTCGTGCTCCATCTCAATGAAGGCGCGTCCCGATGGCCTTCCCAGTCGGTCCAGAGTCAGGTGGATCCCGTTCACCCCATTACGGATCCTGCAGTCTGAAGCACAGTTCATCTTTTTCACTACGGATGCACCAGTCCTCTTTTTTCACCTCCGATACCAATACCAATATCTGAAGCTTAGCATCGGATGACACAGAAAAGCAGCTGAATTGACTTTAAAAAACCCAAAAACACAGACATAAATGTACTTAATTACTAGTTTATCTGCTAACTTTGCACCAGTACACTTAAATGCACTAGTAGCTTCATCTTCTTGGTCAAACATGTAAAAACAACTTTTATTTTTTTCAGTCAGTGCACTTAGGAGTATATCAGCCACTGTTGTAAAATAAATAATAACTGACAAAAACAATAGATTGACTACCGAAAATAAGCTGAAACAAACCTTTCAAATGGTTCAGAAAGTGAAATCAGCAATTCTAAATGTCATAGAAAATAAATAACGGCACAATTTTTTTTATCTTAAATGCAAACTATATTTGTTTTTTTTACAGTTCTGTCTTTATTACTGCTCTGAGTGGGTTGTTGTTTCAGCAAATGGTCTTTTTTGAGTCTGAATACTCCAATTAACAATTAATCTATTAATAATGATTAATCGTTTTGGTCCAGATGGCAACACTTCTCAATAAATAATACCACCATATTATTTAATACCACCATATTCCTCCTTTCTAATAATTTACAGACATTAATGAAATATGTTGACACTTTACACAAGTTTCACCATTTCTAAAGCTGGTCACCTGAGAAGAACTGCAGCAGGTCCTGCGCCGTGCAGGTCCAGACGAGACCCTTCACCTGCACCAGGTAAACTTCTTTGGTTTGAGGCTGCGAATTGGTCTGGTAGTCCGGCAGAGGAGGGTATTGCTCTTCACATGGCGACTCAGCCTGAAAGACACAAATACAATTTTTCAGGCCGCGTTGCATTAAGACCAACAAACAAAAACACTGTAGAAACTCCTAAATTTTAGAAGAGTTTAGCCAGGACTGAAGCTTTTAACTGAATACACAAACCTGTTAATGTTATTCTTATTCTGACTGATACCATTATATATTGAGACTATTTTGAAAACTCTTTGAAAAAAGCAGCTGCTGCATCCTTGCTGCACAAAGCACTGTTACTATGACAGCAATAATCAAGCCACATTCTCTGTTTCATAAGGGTTGATCCCAACAGCAACGATTATGTTGATATAACCTTCTCTTGCACATAGTGTCAATATACTTTGTTTTTGTTGGTCTGGAACCTATGCCTCATCAATGCTTTGTGTACCACTTGCCTACCAAGATGGCGGTTCAGTGGCACAAATCACTTCTGGTTCAAACTTTTTGGAACTATGCATTTGTTTACATTGTCTTTTGCTCTTGTCAGTCACATAATTTAAACAGAATGTGTAGTTTAAATAGTTAAATAGGTTCCTGAATTAAAAACAATTTGTGAATCAAATCATTAACCTAAAACTCCGAGTCGAATCGCTGGACACTGAACGATTCGCATCGCCACTCGGCACCTAAAAAGCAATCAGATGCTAAGATATTATCAATCTAAATGCAAAGTCCAGAGCTGGTTTATGATGCTTTACTGACAAATGATCTTTATTTTCAGAGTGAAACTGACTCCACAGAGCAACTCCCTGTGTTTCCAGGAGGAATCAGGGACCTGACCTTGGTGCAGAACCGGTGCTGGATGATCGTCAGGCCGGGCTGGAGGTGTCGGACCGTGGTTCTATCAGAAACCCATGCTCGCTGCTGAATGTGGCTCCGCCAGATGACGGACAGCACGCTGCTTCTTGTTTTGACGGCTGCCGTTACAGGCAGCTGTCTAACTGCGACACACCGCTGGAATAGAGACAGGAGAGACTTACAGTTGGCGGACATCTTGTCCCAACGCAGCAGATGCTTAACAAGTGAACTAAACGACTTCCGGGCAGTTTCTCTGCCCCGGTTCTCCTCAACCACCTGGACTAGCAAGCTAGCTGTTAGCTTCTCATGAGCTAAACGTCACGTGGGTCTATGGCAGTCAAGGGCGCTTTGACTGTCAAGTGAACTCTAGCCAACTATCTGCGTCCGGTTTATAATTTCAAAATAAAAGCATACCATTTAACCACATAGAACTTCTTCACATGTAATTATTATAATAGCTTCCGAAATGCTTTCAGTCATCTTTAGGATGGTAAAGTCATCTTTAGGATTATGACTCATTATGGAGTCATCATAATGATCAAAATGGAGATGTAATAGAAGAAATAATGGATGTAAAGAATTTTGTTTGTCTAAATGATGGAAATGGAACCAGAATTAATTTTAGAGATTAATTCAGCAATTGATTTAACATTAGTTTCAAATTCTATAGCAGGTGTTTGTTTATGGCAAATCAATAAAACAACTACAGGAAGTGATCATTATCCTGTAGGGACTGAAATAAGATGTATTGTATAAAAGGGATAAAGAAATGATGTTTTAGGTCTGCAGATTGGGAAACATTTAGAAACAGTAGTGAAATAAAAATGTTAAAAGTGGACATGAATAGTAGTATTGATGATTTTAAATGTTCTATATTATTTACTAAATTATTTCATGTTGCTGTTCTGTCAACTTCACCCATCAATTCATGATGTACTTCAGGACAGGAAATTAACATAATAGAATAATTACACGCTGATTTTGAAATGAGATCAGAACAATTATTTTCAACTTTTAATTATTTTATAAGTTGTTGTAATTTGTCACATGAGCCCTGTTTAATGAAGTGAACTGGATCTCATGGGTTTCACTTTGTTGTACAAGATGAAAAATAATGAAACAGTACAGTAATAAGTGGATATCAGTTTATTATTTATCTTAAAAGCAACTTCAGCTCACATGTACAATTCCAATAACACAATAAACCAAATGCAAAATTCATGCTGGCTCATTTAGGTTGCTCTAACATATTTCCTGCAGTCGCAGATTGTTGATGCACTTTGGTTTGGTGACAGCTGAAAAAAAGAAGCTAATTAGGAATAAATGATAAAAAATGTTTCTAACCATAAACTCAGATCTCCCACCTAACCTAACCCTGTTTTGGTTAGCATCATAAGCTCATGGTTGACATGTTTTTCTGTATTTATGATTTCAAACCCTAAGGTTAATGTAATTTCTCAAAATAAGAAGAAATGATTAGTATGTGGCCACTTTTTTCTCGTTTAAAATAAACATTTCATGAAAAATTTGTTTCAGTTCTCATAACAGATGATCCCCACTTGGCACCAGCGGAAATCTGATCCAGAGACCAAAACTGTGAAACTGTGATCTGCTATCGACACTACAAAAAGCAAAGCAGAAGCTCAAAATACAAGCATAACATCCAGTTTCTCCATTTTTATTCATTAAAAACATAAATATCTGTTGAAATATGCAGTAATATCCCATTCAGTGGGTATTTTTATATTAAGAAACAACGATTCTATTATAGATTATATAAATGTATTTTAAATCCAGTTTGGTGCCTTTATCAGCTAAGCTGCAGCCGATTTTCCCTTAAGTTGAAGCGGAAGTGACCAGTAGCACCATATAAAAGTGTTACGGATTGAAAACCTACATGGCAAACATTCGAATGTTTAAAAAAAAAAAAACACTCCAAAGAGGATCTTTCATGACTTTTTGAGGGGGAAAGTGCTTCCTGTAGTGCCGGTTTTTGGGTCTTAATGCCTCTGGTTGTTCTGCGAGCTCATGTTGGCGCCGACGCGTACTGCTGCAGTAACTGTGAGTAGCAGGACGTGCACACCGTCTCCGGCAGGATGGAGGAAGGCAGCGGCAGCTCATGAGAGACGCAGCTCTCGCAGAAAAAGTTTAAGCAGTTCTTGCATTGTTTCTAGGAGAGAAAGGAAAAAAGCTGCCACATTTAGCTTGAAAAATACCTTAAAATAAAAAAGATTGATTAAAATTGTAGTTGCTAAATATGAACTGGAAGATGTATTTTTTTCTCACTTCTTATTTGCAGTCTTTAAACTACTTTCAGTAACATGCAGGGATTTTAGCGGATTTCTGTTTTTTGTCCTGGATGGTCTCCTGCAGTTTGTACCTTTGTCCTCAAGAGGGAGTCGTCCTGTTTACACAGGGTGCAAACGTAAGGCCGGGGGCCCTCAGGGAGCGTCTCTTCCTGAAGCAACACCAAACACAAAGGTTTCCGTATCAATTAATTCTGGATATTTGAATCTCAAATCTAATTTTAATCTCAGAATTCCAGGATTAAATCCAGAATAGTTATTTTTTTCAGTAGCCCTAATCCCAATTCCTCCATAGATCTCATAAAAGCCTCACCTGCTCATCCTCAGTATGTGACAACGATCTGAAAAAGAGACATAAGTCAGAAAAAGTGATTTAATATTCTTTAATATTAAAAGCAGAGAGTGTAGATCTGTGGACTCACAGACTGGAGCTCAGACTGGTTTTCTCCTCCAGTTCTCCCAGTGGCTGGGCCGTCTTGGTTGGTGTGGATTGTGAAAGAAGCTGTTGTGGAAGGAAAAACTTAAGATTTCTGTCATCTCCTGGTGGGACTGTTGACGTTTTGGACTCACCTTTGGAGGACTCTCTGGATGCTTGATCTTCCTCGGAGCAGAAGCTCTGGATGCAGCGCTCAGGTTTTGCTTCTGCTCTCGTTCTCTCCTCAGCTCCTGCTCCAGACCAAATCTGAAACAGAAAACTGAATCTCAATGCAGAAAAAAAACCCCCAAAACAACCGTTTGCTTTGCTTAACATTGATGGCAATTGAGAATTTTAGATGATTAGAGTACAGATGTAAATTTGGTTTGTGGATCTTGAAGTGAGCAGCTTGTGAGGAGAGGATTAGAGCCAGAGGGATGGGGAAGAAAATCTGGTTTTAATCTCAAAATTCTGACTTTTTTCTTAAAATTCTGGCTTTAATCTGAAAAATTGTTTTTCAATCTCAAAAATATGAGATTAAAAATGAAATTCTAACTCATCTCAAAATTCTGGCTTTAATATCCGAGTTCTGATTTTAATCTCAGACTTCTGATGTTAATCTGAAAATTCTGGCTTTAATCTAAAAACTTTTGCTTAATCACAAAACTGACTAATCTCAGAATTCCGACTGATTCATGTTTATGTGTCGCTGCTGGTCGTGGAGTTCCTCAGGGCTCAATGCTTGGACCAGAACACTTCACACAAATTGAATCAAAAGCTTTGGACTCTTTGTGATTTATTTAAACCATTTCAGAACGTACAGAACTTTTAAAAACATTTTTTAAATAAACCTTTCATATTCACCTTTGTCCGCGCAGCTGCTCCAACTCGGCCTGCAGACTCTCAATTTTGTCTCCAAAGTCCTGCTTGAAGAGCCGGTTGGCCTCTAAGGCCAGATCCCGTTCCCTCTTGGCCTGTTTGCATCTGAATGGGGTGATCGGGTTAAAACAAACTCATGGCGAAACAAAAACGAAGAGGAGATGCAACTAAAGGTTAAAACTAAAGCCTGAAAACAGAGAGGAAGAAGCAGGCTGCGTTTTGTTCGATCTTTTATTTCCCTAGGGGTTACTACAGTTTACAGCAATGTTATGTTCACACACAGTTCAAAATTAATTCATTTTGCTCTTTTTCTAATGTCATGTTGACCCTTGACCCTTGCATGCAGCTCACTGAATGAAAGCAAAACTTGTCAGATATCAGAAAAACATCAGTTTCTCCCTGTTGCCGCCAAAAAGAAGAAAATAAAAATCTAAGAACATTCGAGTTCTTTGGAATAAACTACAACCAAGCAAATATCCCAGTCTGCTGACACTCAACCTCCATCGGTCCATCAGCTCTTTGAAACACGACGGCGTTCACTTGCCAAGAAATAAACGGTTAACGCAGAGCGTCGGAAGTCGGACGCTGCAAACACGTCTGCTGGGGGCGCTATAATGAAAGCCGGAGAGCCACTGCAGGGAAGATGTGGGGGTTTAAATCATCAACAACAAACGAGCGTCGTACAGAAAAGGTAACATCCTAGTTTGGTTATGTCTATATTAGGCAGGGTTGCATGTTTGGACGCATGTTTCTGAGAGAGCTGCTACTGCTGCTGCAGCAGCTTCCCTGCTGCGGCGCTCAGGATTCTGGCCTGCTTCACCAAATCTTTATCGCTGAGTTAGGAAGTGAAGGGAGGAAGAAATGGATAAAAAAAAAAAAGAATGAAATGGAAGTGGAGAGAGAGGGAAGTGAGAGGTTTGAGTAGGTGAAAGATTCAGAGGAGGAACACATCCTGTGGTAAACGTCCAGGTGTTCTCACCTGTTCTCCAGCTGCTTCACGGTGCCAGACATCTGGCCGATTTTCTCCTCCAGCCGAGCGATGGCTTCACTTTTCTGTTTGGAGCTCGCGTCTGCGGTCTGGGGAAGATCCGACAGTCACATGGTGTGGGAACGTAAACGATTATTCTGAACATTTAGAAAATCTTACAATGTATTTTTAGTCTAGTTTCTAGTGCAAATATCTTAATATAAAAAAACAAACTTACTAGTAACTTTACAGCAACATATAGAAACTATTTTTAAGTCAATATTTCCTTAATATTGGTAAAAAACTTCGAGTTCAATTGGTGGATTATTTAACTAAAAAGACGATAAAATGTCTTGTTATAAGTGAAATACTCTGCCAGTGGACAGAGTATTGAACAAGCTGAGATGTACGGTTGTATAATCGCTAATCAACCGTTTTTTTTGTGAGTGTAAACATTGAGTTGGGGGGCGTGGCCTGCATAAAAATAAACGTTGACAGATTTCTCCGGACGCGGCCTGACCTGTGACTTGTGGCTGAGCTGTTGGTTGATGGCACGAAGGTCTTCCAGCTGCTGCCGGAGCTCCACCAGAGCGTCCTGCTTCTCACAGATGTCCTTCTCCAGCATCTTCATGGACAGCTCCATCTCCTGCTTCATCCCGATCTGCACCTCCAGCTCCCGCTCCACATCCTGCAGATCGGCTTCAACTTCAAATACACAAGCCAGACTCACCCAAAACTTTATACACAGTTCCCACAAGTCTGAACCGGAAATGATCTGCGCCATCTTGGGAGGGAAGTGCAGCACAAAACATAAATGAACCAACAAAAAGAAAGTATACACACACTGCTGACCAATGTGCAAGAGAAAAATCAACAAAATGGCTGCTGCTGGAATTAATCTGTATAAGATGGAGAATAAAAACATGTCGGATGATGCAGACAAGACGCTTCCGATGACATAGTTCACTAGTGAACATGAAGAGGACATGGAGGAACAGCGTTGCCTGAAATCCATGGCAGTCACATACAATCAAAGTTTAAATGGATTTGTAACGGATGTACGAACTCTTTCTCTGAATAACAAGGTTCTGGCAGAGTATAAACACGCAGGTTAGACGTCCATCTTAGCTAGCAGATAAAAGCTACGTTATTTAATCTAACTTTGCTACTTCTGCAGTAAGTACATATCCCTGACATTTATCTTAGTATTACACAGAGGGGAAAAGAGTACTGAAATACAATATCGAGTAACAGCTGTGAAGTACTTATAACGTTTATAAATTGAACAGGAACAGGTGAGAGGTGGTTCTAAGCTTGTGGTTTGTTTACTGTTGCCATAGCAACTCCATAGCAACTGTGACGGCAATTTGTTAAGGATACCTACCAAGACGGCCGTCACAGAAGTGTGATGTCAGACGCGAATTATGTATTTGAAATATTTTCACTGTTCTAACAGCAACAAAAAGGGTCAAAGTTTGTAAACAAAAGAAACGCACCAGTCGAAGCTGAGTTTCCTCCTTGAGCTGCTTCCGGGTTTCACCCAGCACTTGTCCGTCTGCTGATGATGCCTGGGGAAAACAGGAATTTATTTATTTTTCCCAACTCTTGTTAACGTGATCTTGCATTACTGCACCGATTTCTATTAGAACCTGAGAAAACGTTTGAGCAGCTTTTATGGAATTTACTGATGATGGGTGAGAAACAATCAGAAATCCCGATCTGCACCTCAATCGACTGATTGGTGGATCAGTGCTACTAATAATACTTATTTAAGAGGAAAAAAATGTGTTCACCTTCCTGGACTCCTGCTGAAATGAGCTCTCTTCCTTTACTCTCTCCACATCCTCTTGTAAAGTGATGATCCTGTTGTTTGCCACTGCAAGCTGTGAAGACACACAGACTGTTAAATAAAAAAATCAAATTTTTCTTTCACTCTGCAGCGGAACCAATAAGGCTGAACTTTCACCTCTTCCGTCAGCTTCGTGTTGGACTTTTCCAGAGCGTCTACTTTGGCCTGGAGGTTATTTACCGAAGCACTGTAAATAGAAACAATCAGAAACCAGAGTGATGTGAGTCGTGAAGCCTAATAGGGAAAAGAGCAAAACGATCAGTTTATCCCAGCTAACCTCAAGTGTCTGTTCAGTTCTTCAACGTAATTCTTCTGATCGAGGATCGCAGTGATCTGACCGTCACTGGAAGGAGGTAAAAACAGGGATTTAATCGATGTGAAGATGCTAAGAGAGGTGGTAACTTCTGCTTATATATTGTTTGTTATTAAGCTCACATCAGAATCCCGGTTTTGTGTGGAAAAAACAATAAATTTCACTTCAGATTGAAAGGCTCATAAATCAATAACAATATTTATTGTGGTAGACATATGATCAATATCAACAGATAATACACAATATTCAATGAGCTCCAGTCCAGAATTTACTCACTCATTCTTTGGTTACCTAGCAACTCACCCATCCTTTGGTTACCTAGCAACAACCCATTGAGTAACTAGTGCAGCAACAGTTTAAAGTTCCGCCTCATAACTCCTTAAAACTAAAAAACTACGCCATAAAGTAAAACTGCAGATAAAACAGTAAAGGTGATGTCACCAGTTTGAAAGGATTTCAGTGATTTCAAATAAAAAAAAAACATAATACAGATTCATAAACACAAAAACAGAGGATATTATTGCCATAACTTCAGAATGTTTTAGTTTTACAAAGGAATGATATAGTTCCAGTTAGTTAGGTTTTCCCCTTTAATTACTGTTTTACTTATTTCAGTAAATTAAAATTTCGGTTTTTGCCGTTTCGTTAGTTTTAGATAACCTTGACCATTCATTTTAGGTTTTCGATAACAGATTTGAATCATTCCCATACCAGACAATGTTAATAAATGAAAACAACTAAGCTTAAATTTATTGTGAGTTCTCTCTAATCTACAGAAAACCTGAAGGTCATAGGTCAGGCAGTGACACTCACCCCTCTGCACTCTTGCTGCTGTGTCCTCCATCTTTCAGGTACATGGAGAAGTCGATGACGCCGACCTGGACGTGTGACGCAAAAGGAAAGAACGAAAGGTCAGAAAGGTCAGTTCCCAAGGTCAAAAAAAGCAAAGAACACATCCTAACAATAGCTTGTCTCCCGTTTCAAAGGTTACTTGTTATATTAGCAGCCTCAACATTTTGTTTTTTTTTCTATCTTTTATTCTTTTCAATGTTTTCTTTCTGTATTGCACTTTGATCTTCTGCATTTTATAAATAAAATTCAATTAGACTGGAAAAGCAACATTTTGACTTTACATCTTTGAAATAAAAAATTGAAACTGGAACAGCTGCGTCGTCAGATTTATGGGCGTACCAGAAACACGCAAATACAAAGGTTCTGGCTCAAGACATTTGTATGTAAAAAAATATATATATTATAATTTGACAAGCTAAAATCTATGCATTTAATCAATATTAACACATAAAATATCTAAGTACCGGTAAAGTAAGACCAAACTAACTCATAAGGGACATTTCAGCAAGATATAGGAGCTGGTTTTAATTCAATAATTCCCTAATGTTGATGAAAAACTCCTAAGTGAAATTCCTAAGTGAAATTATCTGATCATGGAACAATAACGTTTTCATGAATATTAAGGAATTGTTTACTTAAAACAAGCAAAAATTACCTTTGAATTAGTTTTGTCTTATTTTAAATGTATTAAGATATTTGCACTAGAAACTAGACCAAATGAACTTGGTACACAAGGAGCCTTTATGACAACGAAACCAGCCACACATTTACTGGACGTGTGGAAGCTGCAGAAACCCCGCTGTAATGGCGCCCTGGGTGATGAGCTGCTACACTCATAGCAAAATAGGGAAGTGTGAAAGTTTATTGAATACTGTAGCAGCCTCAAATTAGAAAGATGTTTGTGCTCCGAGAGGTTTCTCTTCACTGTTTTAAAATATTTCTTCAGAAATCTGAAGTGAAACTGGGCTCCTCCGAGTCAGCAGGGTGTCAGATTAGAAAAGTGACATGAAATTCTTTAGCGGTTTGAGTTACTGAAGTTTCACTGTGGGACATTTCATTGTAAAGAACTGAAAACAGACAGCGATGTACGTAAAGTAATTTTGGCTTCTCAGATCTGGTTTCTGTCATTCTAATCTAATCTTTTATGAGTTTCAGCAGCTGTAAGGTGAAGCGGAAGCTAATCGACCTGCGAGTCCAAGTCCTCCCCCTTCATGCACAGATTGGCGTCGATGACGTTCAGGCCGACGAGCAGCCCGGCGATGACGGCGCCCTCCTCCTCCATCATCAGCGCGTTTGGCTCGTAAAACTCACTGCAAGGAACAAACGAGAAGCGATTTTAGAAAAAGACATTTCTCATGCAAACAGTGTAAGAAACTGCCTAAACATGTAGGAGAAATATCCAGAGAACAAAAACAAAACTACTGTCATCAAGTCTTCAAAGAAAAGATCAGGGACAAAAAAAAAGTAAAAACATAGATTCTGTGTCAATTTATATCAAATAAATCCAAGTAAATAACCAAAGATTTTCAGGTGTGTCAATTATGTAATTAATATGTAAAAATGTTCTCATAATAGCTTCTACTTTTGTTGTCTGATTTGTAAAACACAAAATGTTTCCCAGATTTGGTTGGTAGATTTGAGTTTTGAATAAATAATTTAAACAATTCTCATTCTGAGAAAAAAATATTCTGCCAAAAGTTGGTATTTTGAAAAAAAAAATTTGAATTGTCAAGATTTTAAAAAAGCATAAAGAAAAAAGTTACATTTCTGAGATGAGTCTGATTTATGATAAAAAAAGAGTCAGAATTCTGGGATTAGTTTGAGATTAAAGTCAAAAAAGATCCAAAGGTCTTAAAATGAGAAAAACAAAATCTTAAGAGGAAAACCAATTCAGCGACCTAAAGCGATCACAAGCCCAGACTGCTCTGAGTGAAAAGCAAAGCTTGACTGAAGAATCCATTTCCTGATAACTGGCTGCAGGATGTGACAACACGACCCCACCTGAGCAGGTCCTTCCTGTTGATGATGGTCTTCATGTAGTCTGAGAGCTTCTTCTGCATCAGAGCCAGGCGCAGCCAGGCCCGGCCTCTTCCCAGCGGAGTTCTGGGGTCAGACACACAGACATTGGGTTTCACGCCTCGGTTCATCAGCTGATCGTCAGCGTCTGACTGGAACCAGCAAACAGACTCGCCTTAACCCAGGCAGGTCTTTCACGCTGGCAGTGATCTCTCCGGCCTCGGGGGTCAGCTTCTCCACCAGCTCCAGCGGCCCCCAGAACGACTTGTTCTGCCCCAGGAACGTCTTCTTACCTGGTGACCGACCCACCGCGTCAGTTCATTAGCCTTTAGCTTCCCTTTACATGGTTATGACGACAACACCTACTTTTTAGTCCGTGTTTAAGGCAGTGCTCCATGACGACAAAGAACTGCTGGAGCGGCGCGTAGTCGGAGTCCAGCGTGCGTCCGAGGTTGAGCGCCGACTCGATCAGACCCTTGATGCTCAGCTTGGCCATGTTCATCAAGTTGAGCCTTTCAATGGCAATTGGGTCTTTGGGATCTAAAATAGAAAAAGAAAAAATAAAAGGTAGAATTGAGAAAGAAAAGTCAGAATTCTGAGATGAAAAGGTCTGAATTTTTTGGGGAAAAAAACAACAACTGAATTCTGAGAAAAACATTAAGAATTTACATTACGGTTAATCTCAGAATTCTGAGATTAACGTTAGAATTCTGAGATTAACGTCAGAATTCTGAGAAAACAGAATTCTGGGATAAGTCTGAAATCTGAGAAAATGTCAGAATTGAGAAAAAACTAAGAATTCAAAGAAAAACATCAAAATTTAGTCAAAATTCTGAGAAAACTGGAACTCTCTTTTCAATTTGATAACATAAATTTCCGGTTTAAAGTAATTTTATTATATTTCAACTGTTTTTCTCAGTATTGTTCCATCTAGTTTGACCCTTTTTGAATTAATTATTCATATCAGCACTTCACAGTAAATTACTTGTAGTGCTGTTTATTGTTGTTCAGTCATGTCACAATTGTTTGTGTTATTAAAGATTGATAGACTGTTTACATCCTTACATTTACTTTGGACTAAATCATGAAAGCACAGACTTAAACAGATACTTTTAGGCACTGATATTAACATCCAGGATGTAGGAGAAGCCAGTGGTTTAAGTCCAGATTTATTCTGTCTCAATTAATAAAGCAGCTTAGAAACAAGAATTCAGGAAAAAAAAACTACTACCACAAAAAAAATGCAAGAAATTCGTCCATTGCTGTTTACAGATGTCGCTTGTGTGTCAGATATATGGATGTACCAGAAACATGCAAAGGTTCCAATGGGATCAATTGTGTTAAGTCCGGGCCCTGACTAAGAACCAATAAATTATACACACTGCTATAATTTGTTCACATTATCTCTGCTGGGCTATATTTGAGTGTATAAGAGTTCATAAATAAATCTAAAGTGTAGCCGTGTTGAATCTGAACTGCCCGTTTCTGCGTAGCAAAGTTCAGTTAATCGAATTTATTGGTGGTTTTACAGAAACATGAGATGATCTGCTGACAGCTCATTCTGTGTTACGGTCACATGTTTAAAATCAGGTGACACAGATCTGGTTGTTCAGGTTGAATTATAACACTAATGTTAACAGCTGTGCTTAAAATGCCCTCCACAATCTCTATTAAAGGCAAAAGCATCAACTATTGGTGTCACTCCACCAATAAATCAACTAATGATTGAAACTGACTAATTTTCCCTTGATTGGTAGATCAAAGACTGATAAATCTGGTTTTTATTTGCCATTAAATGCATCATAAATGGATTAATCAGCATGTTTGTTGATGCACTTTTTATTGTCATGTCATAAAAATTGGTATTGATCAGTAAAACCTGATTGATGAATCAAAGTACTGTAAGAATCTGTTGAAGAACATGCTGAGCTGTGGGGTATTTGATCTAATCAGGTGAAATAATTATTTTACTATTCAATTAATCAATTATTCTGATTAATTGATTAATCAAATAAAAAATTCCCACATTCTGCAGATTTTTCATCTAACCTCTTGAGTCTTTTTACACAACATTAGACATACATTACAAGATGCAAGTAAACATTTTAAATTCCATTTTTAAAATAAGAAAACAAACATTTTATTACCTAAAATGCAAAAACATCATTACTCTAGGGAATGATGTTTGGTAGCAAAGAATTCAGCTGAAGCTTAAAAAATAACATCAACATGAGGAAAGCTCAGTCATTTCTGCTTCACTTATTATCAATACATTGCAGGGCTGATCCGCTGATCAGTTTTGATTAATTGATTAATAATTGTTTAGCAAACGGTGCAATTTCATTACAGAATTTGAATGAGGTGAAGCTAAATCTGACACTTGAGTTCTGTGTAGAACATATGTATAGACAAACGTTTTTGATTAATCACATTAATCATTTTAGCTCTAAATGATTTTGCTGTTTTGTATTTTATCACCTTCCAAAAATAATGGCGCAAGTCATTTTTTTTTCCAAAAGTGATTTTTGCAAAAAGAAATCTAAATAAAAGATTTTTTAAAAATCACTACTTGTTTACTGTCAAAAGATGATTAATGATTTAAGCAAGAAACCAAATCAAAAATCACCTTTATCAAAAAATGACGTAGTCCATTATTTTACTGACGTGATAATTTGGTATTTATGACATGTTTTGGCAAAAGGTCTGCATTTAAAATGGTCTCCCCAGAGGAAGTTGGTCCTGCTTTGTTTTTATTCTGGATAACGATGGCAGCACTTCCTGGTGGCGTCATCCTGCTGTGTAACGCTCAGGAAGCCCAGGATGACACAGCGCAAACACGCAGCGAGTCCGCTCTTTGTGGAAACGCCACGCCCTGGCGGGGGGATGCGGGAGGAAGCAGCAGGAGCCTCGTTACCTTCGTGGTCCAGTTCGGGGTCCGGCGTGAGCGAGATGTCGTTGAGCTCGCGCAGGCAGAGCCACTCGCCGTCGACGGAAACGCGAAAGTTGCAGAGATAGATGGTCTCCCGCGCGGCCTGGGTGATCTTGTCTGTGGTGGGGGTCGGGGTCTCGCTCTGGGGCGTCAGGTCCGACATGATGACTCAGCCTGGTCCGCCGGGCCAGAAATCACGGCAGCGGCGAGGAGAAGAGGAGGAAGGAAAATGGTCTTGGATCCAGAGAGGATGAAGACCGAGAGAAAGAGAGGAGGCGATGAAGAGGCAGGTGTCAGGGGGGAGAGCTGCTCCTCTTCCTCTTTAGCTCTGCATCCTCCCCTTCTCTTCCATACAACTGGATGAAATAAGCTGCCAGGGGCCTCCGCTCTTCCTCCTCCTCTTCAGCCTCCTATTCTCCCTTCTGGCAGACCGGCCGTTTAAAATGCAACAGAGCACAGTGTTGTGAAAGAAACACACACCATTACAAAAAAAACAAAACAAAAAAAAAATCCCAGCCCCTCTTCCAGTCAGCTCAGCACCGGCCGCCTCTGATTGGGCCGCCTGTGCACCGCAGTGACTCCACTGGGTGGGTGTCGACCAAGATGGCCGACAGCGGTGCTGGGCACGGCGACACGCGCGTCATGTGAGCAGATGGTGCATGCGTAAAGAAAGACAGGAGAACAAGGGAGACGGGGGTCTCTGGAGTAACAAAGCAATGCTAATGGTTCAGCTGAGCATTAACAGCCGCCTGTCGCCATGGCAACGCCATCGCAGAACCGGCTGCAGCTCATTGGTCCTCAAGGACCTACGCTTCATAACCGATGATCGCAATACATGTTTTATGATGTATGGCAGGGAATTAAGGCGTCTGTAGATGGGAAAAAATAAGAGTAGATATCTGCCCCCCCCCCCCACCAAAAAATCTGAAATTAACTGATTGAAAAGTTTTCTGGAAAAAAATTTGGAAATTTGCTTGAAAAGTAAAAAAAAAAAAAAAATGCTTGGAAAAATTCAGAAATTTTGAGATTTATTGCAGAAAATTTCTAAAAAAACAAAACAAAACACAGACATGAAATTATTTGACCATGAAAAGTCACAGAATTTGCTAAAAAAACAACAACAACAACAAAATATTTTAAATAAATCTAATCCAGAAATGTTCTTTAAAAAAAGCTGAAAATTGCTCAAATTGAAATCAGATATTTGCTATCAACAATTTTGAGATTCATCTCAGAAATCTTCTAAACAAGAAAAAAAATTTTGAGCTCCAAAAGTCGCTGAAAAAAAAAATTTAGAGATCGATTTCAGAAACTTTCTAGAAAAAAAAATAACAAAATAAAAATGTCTGACTTTGAATTTTGGAATTTACTAGAAAAAAAATTAAACATTTAGACATGAACCTCAGAAATGTGGACATTTCTGAGTTTGAAAAGTCAAATATTTGTTAGAAAGAAAATCTGACATTTTTAGATTAATTCAAAAATCTTCTGGAATAGAAAGACAGTTTTGAGCTTCTTTAGGCTTTGGTCCAAAAAAGTTTTCAATCAATCAAAACAAATGATCCCAACCCCCAAAAGTCTGCTTTTGAGATCAGATGTCTGACAAAATGTATCTTGAGAAGGGACAAGACTTTAACGCTTTAATCTTGATGACCTAGTTAAATCGATTTTGACATGTTGAAAATTTTAACTCTATTGATGGTTCTGCCCATAACCTTTGTATTTCTGCTACACTTGTAAATCTGATGTACAGGCAACATCCGCAAACGGCAGCAACGGACGACAAAACTACTTCTCTTGGCCCACTGGGTGTTAATGTTTGTTTCTAAAATGATCTGATGAGACACAGGAAACTCATTGTGTTCAAAGAGTCAAGAGCGTTACAGAGTCAATTGGACCTGGTTCTGGTCAGAATGCAACACAGGTGAGTAGAGTACCCAAAACCTGTACTCTAGTTGGAGTTGCACTACTTCAATGCATCTTACTCAAGTAAAAGTAAAAAGTAGCCGTCCAAGAAATTACTCAAGTAAGAGTAAAAAAATATTTATTAAAAAAATCTACTCAACCACTGAGTAACAGATTAATTACCAATCATTTAATATTTAAAAATTACATCGTCAGACTTATAAAAATATAAAGTTAAGTGGAAATGTTGGTATTTCAATGACAAAAATGATAATAATTCACATCAGTTACATGAAATGACAAATTCGGGCAAAAGAACAATTTTCCAAATCAGTTTCCACCAATAAAAAAACTTATGAAACTTGAACAAAAACTGCAGGTGTGTCTGTGTCTGGTGAATTTTTGGTTAAAACATTTTTTTTCGTTCAGTGGGTAAAAAAAAAAAAAAAAAAATCAAAACATTTTACTCAAGTAAGGGTAACAATACTTCATGATAAAATTACTCAAGCATAAAAATACTCCTAAAGTACATTTACAGTACAGTTTTTTTTTTTTTTTTTTTAAAAGGTTACTTAAGTAAATGTAACTAGCTAAAACCAAACTCTGGAATAAAATAAAGTATAACCAGAAATGCAGAAAATTGGGTCGGCTGTTTGGAGTTGGGCGGGTTTTACGTTGAAACTGTCAGATCTGGCAACCCTGACCACAAAATTGATTGAAACTGAATCAAGCAGTGGTTCAACACACTTCCACATTAATAATATGTTAATTTTTCCATTTGAATCGAGCATTTTTCAAAATGCTAGTGGAAAATGTGCATCTTTGAGAGACATTAAATCATCTTAAAGAGGACGTGATTCATCCGCCTGTGACTCAGTTCCAATATTAGCATGTTTGTTTAGGGAAGTGAGGTCACAGCAGGTCACAGCAGAGGAGCTCGTGGTACCGACAGACCCACTCCGAACCTTTAATAAAGTTTTTAAACACTCACTTCTTCGCTTTGAGTCGATTCTTTCGATCCTGAAGTCATACTGTCGAAGCGGTGCTGCGGAAACGGGCGCTGCCTTCCCAAACTTCACGTTTGACGAGCTCAGAGCTTCCTTGAAGTAAATCACTGAGGTCGGGGACAGAGTCTCGTCGTCCGGACTCTCAACAACATGTCCGTTTTCATCCGAGGAGTTCTGTCCGCTCGTCCCAGAACTTTGTGAGACCTCTGCAGCTGACTGCGGAGGGAGATCTCCTGTCGGCTGACCCCGCTCCGCCATCCTCTGCCTCCGGTCAGACCCGCTTCATGTGACCGGCGGCTGGGCTGTCAGTCTGCGGTTCGCAGTGAATCATTCACCCGCCGCGGTTGGCTAAGCAATCGATAGGTCTATCAATTGGTTTGCTTTGAGAAGCTCCACAGTGATCGTTCCACCTTCCGTCCTGTTCTCCAGAACCTCCTCCTGACCCGGAAACAGCTGTGTGTTGGCATTTTGGTCAAATCTGCTAATTTTCGCGAGACTTTCCGCTCTTCCGCTTGTTGCCGCCGCCACTTTGAGGTCTTTTAGAGACAGCGCATGCGCACAGAGGATTGGCTGTTTAATATTTTAAAGTATTTTTGGCCAGAGATCAGGTTTGGGGTAAGAAATGAAGCACCAGAGTTATATTTGAGGATAAGGATGTGAGAGCAAATATTTCGGAGCTTGTGTGAACCGGGGAAGATTTGAGATTAGCGGGGCCGAGCAGACGCCCCGAGGAGAGACGACACGTCAGTGTGTCGGCCATCTTGTGAGTGGCAAGTTTAACGCGATTCGAAAACGGCACGACTGTTATCCTCAATAATTTTTATCAGTTATTTTTTTAGATACGGAATATATGTTCGTTTCAGTCATAATAACAATAGCAATACCTTTGTCTTAAAATTAAGACCAGGGCTCTTTTTTTTAAATTTTTTAATTTTTTTTTAATTTTTTGCTAAACTTGTAGTACCTAAACTGTACAGCAGGAGGAGACACATGACTTTTAAAAAGAAGTAGAGTTGGTAAAATTGCATTATTTTTTTCTTCTTATATTTAATCAAGCAAAAATAAAAAAGAAATAATAATAATAATTGTTATTACATTATTATTATTATTATTATTATTATTATTATTATTATTATTATTATTATTATTACACAGAAAAAACAATCGTTATACAGTGGAGTGACGACCCTTCCTTACTGTCTATTTTTAGCATGTATGTTACATTTCACCGTTTCAAAACATCAATCAAAGTAAATTGGTCTGTTGTTTTTAAATGAAGGTATTTATTATTAAAGGGAAAAAAATCCAAACCTGAATGGTCCTATGTTAAAAAGTGATTTCAATCTAAATCTAACAACTGGTTAGATCATCCTGCAGTCAAGTGTTTTCAATAACTTTGCAGTCTTCAGAGGAATTTATTAATCTTTTCACAATTATTGTAATTCAGCCACACTGGATGGTTTTCAAGCATGGACAAACTTTTTAAGGTTATGGCACAAAATCGCATTAGGATTTGACTAGACCACTCCAAGGTCTTCATTTTATTTTTTGTCAGCCACATAGCGGTGCGGCTATGTTTTGAAACCAAGTTGGTTTTAAGCTTGAGGTCACCAACAGACGGCCGTATGTTTTGGTCCACAGCAGATTTGATGGTTTCTATTTATCACAAGTCTTCCAAGTCCCGAAGTAGCAAACCATCACACTACCACCACCGTTTTTTACTACTATTTTAGCAGAATTACATATATGAAGTTTGCCAAAATGTATTCTTCTTAATTATTTTGAGTCAAAAAGTTATTTCTCCTCATATTTATTTCTATATGTTATGTTGTGCTGCTCTTGACGATTGGTGGTCACCATAGCAACCAGTAACCATTAGCTTGTCCTCTTTTTCTGTTTCCATCTGTGACTGGTATGTAAGGATCAGCTCTGTTTCCACTTTTTCACATGTAATAAACATCTTCATTTAAAAACTGTGTTTTGTGTTCACTTACGTTGTCTTTGACTAATTGTTGTTTTGATGTCTAAAACACCAGTGTGACAGACATTTAGGGGGCAAACACTTTCTCACACCATTGTACAAAGAAAAAGCTCGTAAACCCTTGACCTCCCTGTTCCACAACAGTCTTAAAACAAAGCTAAGGGTTACCAGTAGACATAAAGTCGGGGATTTTTTCTTCAAACACAGATGAATCAGAGACATAGCTGGCTGACCACAGGGTTCAGTTGTTAAAAATAGGCCAAGCTTGGAGTCATTGGTTTAACGATGAATTCTCCATCCAGTTAAAGACACTGCAAAGTCATGTCAAGTTTATTTGTATTTCAACAGCAAGGCAGTTCATATGCTTTACAACATAAGCAATACAGAAAACAATTTTGAAACAGCAATAAACAGAAGGAAGTTAAGGGCCAGCTGAGGACAATCAAGTGTTAGACGACACAACTGAACACATGAACCTGAATAAACACACAGAAAAAAACAAATCCTCTCTCTCCTTGCATTTATAATCTGAATTATCTCATTAAAGACCAACGTTTTAATCATTTTCTTTCTCCATTTTAGATCCCAAAGACCCAATTGCCATTGAAAGGCTCAACTTGATGAACATGGCGAAGCTGAGCATCAAGGGTCTGATTGAGTCAGCGCTCAACCTCGGACCCATGCTGGACTCTGACTACGCGCCGCTCCAGCAGTTCTTTGTTGCCATGGAGACCTGCCTTAAACACAGACTAAGAAGTAGGTATTGCTGTCATAACAATGAAAAAGTGACTTATTTTTCTTCTTTGACTGATTTGTAGTGTTCTGCATGTAAATCACAGACAGTTTAAAATCAGAGTGAAGATACAAAGTTTGTATAATCTACAGCCTAAATTCCAGAAAAGTTCAAAGGTTTGGCCGTCTTTGAGATATTTTTAAAGTTTAATAATCCACTTTAATCAAACTTCAATTTTTCTGGCTCATTTGTGGGGATGAAAATGTGAATTCAAACACGTTTCCAGACCAAGAAAGCAAACTCTGGTCCACCTTCACACCTCGGTCTCAGTTCGGTGGAAATGAACTCTGGTGTAGTTTGAATGCATATGGAACTCTTTGGAAAGAGAAATCCTACAACCACTGAAATCTGATGCAACTTTTCTGAAAAAAATTAAATGAACACTAAAGAACATAGATATAGAAGGCTGACTTTGTAACTGTCTTTATGTTGCACTGAATGTTCAGGTCCGAGTTCATCACTTCACCCAGATCTCAGGCTTAATCTCTAGTTTCTAGCTGTAGTAACTGAAGCTGGCTCTAGATTATTCCCATTTAGATTAAAGTATGACTTCAGTTTTGCTTCTGTTCAACTGGAGAAAGTCATGGCATCTATTTGTCTTAAGCATCAATTTAGTGAGTGTAAACATAACTTTACTCAATGTAAAGGATTTTAGTGTGAGGCTACAGCACTGCAATAAAATAAAATCTACACATCTTTACCAGGGTTACCACAGAGTATGCAGTGCACTGTGTATTTAATGTTAGTTTTTCCATTTATAAATGAAAAGTCAATGGTTGATTTGCAGTTTCACAGAAAGGTTTAAGTCGACTGTTTCAGTAAAGATTTGAAGGTAAACGTCTGGAGTGTTTAGTGAAGGCTGTCCAGTTTGGAGCTAAACAAGATCATCGGGTCACTGAGGTTTACAGCAGGAGGCTCAGAAGAGGCTTTTCTGTTTCCCGTCACAAATACGGGAACGTGTGTGAGACCCTAATCCTGACTGCAGCTCTTTCCCATCCTCCTTTAGGTAAACACTGCAGTTTTTCCAGGTAATTTGGATGAAACAATGTTAAAAAAGAATCAGATAACTACCAATTTAAGCTTGCACACCTGTTTCTGGGTCTATTAAGGAATGCTTCCATTTATTTCTTTGTTTTTTATTTTAAAACATACAGCACTGTTCCATGAAATAACTGATTCATCCTTCTTGGATGTGGAAGTGATGGGTGTCTGTTTTTATTAAAAATGCCATCCTGTTTGTAGATAACACAAAACAGGTGATATTGTGTCATTTATTCCACAAAGCTGTGCTCTGAAAAGTAAGTGCACCCTTCCTGCCTTCTTAGCAATTTATAAGATGATTAGCAGTCGGCTATTTCTAATAGGCTCCATCTTACAAGAGGGATGGTTGACCTTCATGTACAGCAGCATGTTTGTAGAAAACCAAACACTAGCAGTTTGGACCCCTGCAGAGAAGACCAGGCTACTTCTCAGCAAAAAAAATTAGTTATCTTCCACAGAAACTCTGCAAATACTGAACTGTGACTAGTGAATAGAACTAGAAAGGTAAGAATGAATGTTGTTGAAATGGCCTAGTCAAAATCTAGATTTCAACCTGATTGTAAAGCCATACTGGCAGACCTATGACGGCAAATTAGGACCAATGGAAATGGAAAGAAGGCAGTGAATTTCCACCAAAAACTCTTTTTTAAATAAAGCAAGGAAATGTCTCACTTCCAAATGTCAAAAATTTGTGAGAAATGCTAAAAGATTTTTAGATTAATCTCAGAAATTTTCTAGAAGAAAACTTGGAAATTACAAAAGTTTAACACTTTTGACTTTTGAAACTCAGAAAATGTCCTAAATATATATATATTTGTTTACTTCACTGGCTCATAAAGTTTTCAAGTTTTTTCTATAAAACTTCTGAGATTAATCTCAAAATTTTTGAGGCTTTTTGGGGAAAATTTAATCCTTTTTTCCGTCTATAGTGGCTCTAATATGCCATCATACAAACCAAAGAGAAGGTTGTGTTGAAAAACAATTTCTGCACACCAGGATGAACAGAAACTATGTTTCCACGCATTTATTTCATATTCCTGTAAATATTTAGACCCTTTTCCAACATCACGTTGTGTTTTGAAGACAAAAGAGAGAAGGATTTGCTTTTCCTGGAAGAATCTGACTTCAAAAACATCAGCTGGAGAAAAGTAACACTTCTGTGGAAAGATTGAGGGATGAAAAGGGAGCAGCATCACTACTTTTTAACTTCAAAGCATCAATATCCTGATGTAAAAACCTCAAATCCAGTGTCTGAACTCTGAATTCATGGTTTTGAGACGTAATGTGAAATAAAGCAGGGATTGAGAAGACGGACGCAGGTGCATGGACTGTTTTCCCCCCTGTGTGATGTTTTTTCCCCATCACATTGCAGAGGAATATAAACTTGCTGACATGCTCACAGCGCTGCAGCTGTTTTGCTTTATACGCTCCCAAAATGTGGGAAGATGTTCTGTTGCATCACGTCGCCTGAGATCTGCTGCTCTGCTGTTAGCCTTGACAATATTTTGTGTTGTGAATGAAAACATAAACATTGTTTTGATAACAAATTTTAACATATGGAAAAATGCAAGTGTTGCCACAGTGAAAACACCAAAACGGGGTTCTGGTTTTCTAGGAAAACCAGATTTTGCTGTCATTTGGTTCACAGTAACATCCAGCTTTGAAGGATTCATCTGAAAAGCTTCCAAGCCCCTTTAAGCTTGATTTTTTTTATATTTCCGGCTCATTTATTATATCGTTCAACCAACCATAATCAACCACAGGAATGTTTGCACCAAACAAAAGATGAATACTCAGTGATCTGTGGAAACTCCAAACACCAAATTTCAACCATTCAACAGCTGATTAGAGTTAAAGGTAGAGCAAAACGATCTTCTGTTTGTCTTTATTTATCTGGAAGCAGCTGGCACAGAGGCAACAGGTGCAGGGATTCTTGTGGCAACTTATTTCTGGCTGCAAAGCGTCTTCCCCACCGAGTCACTGCATAAGTGCTTAGACCAGCAAGAATGGAAAGACTTGTGTCATGCAATGCCAGTAAAGGTGGACTGGTGCCGAAAATATATGAAGGCCAGCAAAGGAGCATGAAATGACCGCACTGAACAACAGATCGAGCAGAAGAAGAAGCTGGAAGTAGATGTTGAAACAGCTCAAGTAAAGAACTGATGGACAATTTTGTTCTTGTAAATCAGAGCCGATTTTTAAAAAACCTGCTTCACAGTTTAGTTTGCAGTGAAATGGTTAAATTCCTAGAATAACTGCAGGGGTCTCCCATTAAAAATGTTTATAATTTCCCAGTTTAGTAGTTCAAACATCAAATACACTTTAATGTGCATGTATTCGCACAGTGGAGCAGTCTTAGTGCCACTTATTTATTGTCGCCGAAGTTGGAATTTCAACATGGCGACGCCCAAATACATTGTTTTCAAGATCTCCTACAAACATCATTTTAAGCTTTACTTTCATAAGGAAACTGATTTTAGATGTTCTCGTATTTATGCGTCTTGTAAACTAATCAGGTTTCTGCCATGTTGATGCAAGGAGCTTCCAGTTTCCCAGTGGGAAATCTAACTTCGCATGGTGTTCCAGTTAATTTTCTCCCCAGTTCAGAGCGTTAGTATCAGAGAACGTTAGAGGATTCAACCTCTGGCTACTGTGATATCCAGGGGGTCCAGTTAACAATATCAAAGTTTCAAGTTTTTATGTTTGGAAGACATTTTAATCTGACACCAGAGAAAATGCTGTAATCAGATTTTTATACTTCTGTATCTGTGGATGCAGAAGTATAAAGTTCTCCAGGGTTCTGTCTTAGTTTTTTTGCAGGTGATGTGGTTCTGTTGGTCAGTTCTTGGAAATGTGAGAAGTTGTTTCTCAACAGAAAAAAGAAGAAGGTTGGGGATCGAACGCAAGCAGAGAAGTTCAGGTGGCGAAGCAGAAAGTTTTTCCTTCCATCGGCCGCTTTAACCCTCTGAGCCAAAAACATTTAAAAACAGCAAAAATGATGATTGTAATCAATGTTTTTGGAATAATTTAAACTCTGTTGTGAAACCAACAGAATCTCTAGTTGAGGATGGTTTAAGTTTAAATGATTCTCATCCAGATCTTTGCCTCTCATATTTTTACTCAGGGTTGGATTCTTTAAAATGAAATAAATAGAAAACTAAAATAACTACAGGACAATGTCTCCCACCTCAGGCATGAAGTTGATGCAGAACTGAGAGAGACAAATTGCTGCTTCATGTCTGCATAAAGGAGCGTTATCGTAGATCCTTCCTCCCAAAATGAGTTTTACTCATTTTTAAATAACATTTTGGTTGTTATTGCACATATATTCGGTGCAGTGCAACAACATATTGCACTGCACTGATGTACTGTATTGTAAATAGTATGCTGTCATTTTAATGTTTAATTATGCATTTTAAAAAATGTCATTCTACTAGTAGCACATCGCTTGGACCAGCATACACTATTTTTACATCTACATATAAATGTTTTTTAATGTCACAATATTGTAAAATATTATTATCATTATTACTTTTGAAGTGTAATCTTGGTTTTTTAAATTAATAATGTAAATATATACTTAATCTATCTAATCTAAACAAAAATTGTAAAAAAACCAAAAAAAAAACCCAAGAAATTTGAAAAACAATACAAGAACATTGGTAAAAGAAAAAAAAAGGATTGTGGGAGAATAAAAGACATTTTCTATTCTTCCAGGCAGCATTATATAAATACAGATCTATCTATCTATCTATCTATCTATCTATCTATCTATCTATCTATCTATCTATCTATCTATCTATCTATCTATCTATCTATCTATCTATCTATCTATCTATCTATCTATCTATCTATCTATCTATCTATCTATCTATCTATCTATCTATTTCTATCTATCTATCCCGGCAGATGGCGCTGTCCGCTCAAAATAACCAATCTGATTGCGAACCTTCTTACAAACCAGAATTACGTTTCATTTCAGAGATGCAGGTAGATTTCCATCAAGTGTGACTTTTAATAAATTAACTTTACTTTTTTATGACTCTGGATAAACAAAAAGTGGAACAAAAATGCGTCGTTGCACCGGAAGTGAAGGCACTTCATTCATCGTAGTTTTTTCTGGAATTTTTAAAAAGTGTTTGACCTCTGTTGCTGGGTTGCTTTAGGACTTAATGTGTGAGATTGTGAGGCGAACCTGAGGAAGCGGTGAGTGTGTGGAGCCGCCGCCTCCCTCCCCCCGGAGGAGTGGCGCAGGCGGAAGGATGGTCCGGCTGATAGAGGAGGAGGCGGCGGCCGCTTCAGGACGCGCAGCGCTGACTGTCGGCGCGCAATGACTCAGACAAACTTCACGGCGCTCCGGAGTTAGGCTTCTCCAGAAGGCTGAGAATCAGAGCCAGACTGCGGGGTTTTGTTTCCACATTGACAAGTTTGGACAAAGTTCCTGAGGCCGTGAGTTTCCCTTCATTTTTCTCACAACTTGCTGGACTGGCAGGTGCTTCCAGCGCTCAGACAGACCCATATTTCCTCACTTTCTTTGTATCCTTTTCAGTTTTGTTGTGTTGCAGATTGGAACAATTTCAGATGTAAACAGACTTGTGCGTAAAAGCGCAGCCGGACTCTGTTTTTAATCCAATTTCTGCGTGTGACGCGGCTTTCTGCAGTTCTTTCTGCAGAACGCAAAGTGTCAGCATCTCCTCTAATGAGGCCTCCGCTCTGCAGCCAAGCTTCAGCACGAAAATGCTAAAAAAAAATGTTGTTTCTGTCTAAGCCAGGTCAAACACCAGCTGCAGTGATCCACTCTGCGCAGGAGAGCAACCAGACCTGAAGAGATGAGTGGCAAGAAGTAAGTGTTTGTTTTTACCTGCATGCAAATCTGCTCAATTTCAAATAAATCGGCAGGAATAAATGCTCATAAATCAGATGCAACGTTACAAATAGACTTCAGGATGCAAATGTAAATGGTAAGATTAATTATTTATGACTTTTTACATCAATTTCTCACCAATCTACATGGATTCAGGTCAGCTTGGTTAAAGTGTGACTGGTAAAACAGGGACCGCTTCAAACTAGAACATAAAAACTAAAATAGGCTTGTATCATTTCTTCTGGTAAAAGGATTTAAACGTGGGTCAAAACAACAGGAACACACACATATAGTTCCATAAAAACCCTAAAGTTACATGTTTGCTTGTCAGAGATTTAGTTGTAAAAACTAAAAACAGAAGGGGGAATCAAACTTTGTGATAAATTACAATAAACTGACTGAGTAATTCAGCTTTGTTAATACATTTCAAAAAGTGAAATTTAAATAACTGAGATGAGGAATTTATTCCAAGTGTTCATTGCTGTCAGATTTGATCGTTAAAGCTGACGACGCTCTAAACACAGAACATGATCCACAAGGTCACTACACGTCAACCAGGCTGTGTCCAGGTGTGTTAATAAAAAGTTAAGTGGAAGGAAAAATGTGGTTAAAAAATGCATGAGAAATAACTGCAGCTGTGAATCAAAAAACAGAATTTGAGCAACAACATAACCTAAAACTCAAAAAGAGTTTATGAAGAATAAGAGGTTTGAGCTGAAACAGTTAATCAGATTGATCATAATGAGTCAGTTCTTGAAATGATCACCAAGTAATTTAGTAATTTATTAATCATTAGGTGGAGTCTATAGATTCAAAAGAAGGACATTTGCTGAAAGAACGACATACTCAGAGCAGAAATTGAGCCAAAATTGTACAAAAATAGATACATTTTCCATTTAAGATGAAACATAACAACTCTAAATATGTTCTATCTGGAACTCCTCAAATGGAATTGTTTTAGATTTGCCCAGTTCAAAATCTGTAAAAAAAAAATAAAAAAAAAAAAATCTCATTGAACACATTTTCTCTCCAATTATTAATCAATTGGTCTAAACTGTATTGTATATCTCTTTACTAAGCCAGTAGTGCTGGATTTAATATAGGAATAAATCTACATTTTTCATTAAAATAACTCGCTTCATGTTAATTATTCTGCTTTTTGACGACGTTATGATCCAGACAGATGCACCTGTTTGCCGACTCATGTTGTGGCATCGACCTCTGCAGACCAGATTGGAGAACATGAGTCGTTCCGCTGCATAACGTTCACGTGTCTCCTGCAGATATCATAAAGTCGAGCATGTTGTGGTCACACAGCTGACAGGCTGGGAGCAGGGAGCACCGCCTCCCGCTTGAACAGGCTGAGCCTCATGCAGGCTCACGCCGATCCAACCAGAGCTCAGATAATGTTATCTGCAAACTGAAACAGAGATATCAGTTGATTTACAGCGATGAATCCAAAGTAACAGGCTGTTACAAGGTTGCTTGTAACCAGAGGAGGTTAGAGGACCCAAAAACCAAGAGTATCACAACTTCAACATGTTTTTACTCAAGTAAAAGTAAAATGTAGGCATCCAAGTAAGAGTAAAAAAGTATTTGGTAAAAAGTTTACTCAAGTATTGAGTTACTGATCAAATGATCAATAATCTAGTTAAGAATTACATCATCAGAAATTTTGGTATTTTAAGGACAAAAATGCCAATAATTCATATAAGAAACAATAAAATAACAATAAAATGTTTGGAAAGTAGTTTCTTTCAATAAAAGTCTGATGAAACTTTAACAGAAACTGCAGCTGTTTGTCTGTGGCTTTTAATTTTTGATTTAAAAAATGTTTTTCATTCAGTGGATAGAAAATCCAGAAATTTTACTCAAACGAGAGCAGAAACACTTCATAATAAAATTACTGAAAAAAAGTAAAAAGTACAGCGCAATAAAAATACTCCTCAAAGTAACTTTTTAAAAAAAGTAAATGTAATTGAGTAAATGTAACTAGTTACAACCCAGCTCTGGTTTTAACATAGTTTTTAATGGTTTTGATATTAATAATAAATTCACCATCAGTTTAAAAATGTTGATCAAAAACTTGTTTTTCTGCTCATTAACATATTTTGTCAAAAAGAAAATATTGCACATAAAGTTTAGAATGTTGTTTTTCTGATTTTAAAAACAACAAGAGCTAATAATTAAAGGCATCAATCAGATCGCAATTACAATATTGTGTTTTTCTACATTTGGACAGATTTGTAATGAAAACAAATCTGTTTTATCAGAGTAAAGTCTTATCAGACAATATAAGACTTATCTTTTCAGATAAGATATTAACTACTACTGACTACTTAACTGAACCCCGTTTCAAGCAAGACCAGAAGTGTACAAGCAGAAACTCTGAACTTTGTCACTTATTATGAAAGAAAAAGGGAATAATAGTTATTCTCTACAAAAAAGGTCATAAAACCTTGAGGTCAGATATTATTAGATTTTTATTAAAACATATTTTTGACTGACAAACTCAGAACTTATTTATGTTAACTGTAGTTCTGAACAAAACTTTGAGGGATTTTTCCTCAAACCAGTTCATTGACTTTATCTAAATCTACTTTGTTTTATTACACAAAATAATCTCAAAAGATCCAACTTTGTCTTTTAGTTGGAAAAAATAATTGAATATAAACATTTTCTATTCTAAAATTATTTTTTTCCCAGATTTTTATCATCATTTTTAATTCTGAGTGGAAAAACACTGAAAACAACATTGAAAAACAGTAGAAATAAATGTGTTTTCTTTGTGTTTTTCTGTGTTTACGGGAGTTTTTGCTGTCATGTCCCTGCTTGTTCCATAGATGGCAATGGAGGTAGAAGAAAGTCCAGCGCTGGTGAAGCTCAGAGACAAACGAGTCTCTGATTTTAGCCTCTAATTTCACATTAAAATCATGTTTTAAGAAAAGAAAAAGGATTTTTTTAAAACATTCAAATCTAACTCAATATCAACACTCAAGTTTATAGATTTATTCCAGTTCATAATTGTGATTTAGTTGAGAGTTAAAACATGCATTTGATCCAAGACATGAAAAAGTGTAAAAGTTATAATAGTAGCTAAATGTGTAACTTTCTTTATGTGATTAGAAGAACATGGTATTTAGCAGCATAAGATATTGAATTGATGGTGAAGTTCAGCAGTTACTTCTAAAATTTAAATTCATATCTGAACATGGCACAGTTGCTGACCTTTGACCCCTGAGTCACTTGTGTAGCAGTAAATAAAATGTCACAGATTCAAACTAAACATTTAATTTGCTAAGTCAATATTTACTTAACTTTCAATCTTTAGCTGAATAACTAAATATGTAATTTGGAGCAAAATATTTAGTTTTTAAATTGAAGCTAAATATTTAACTTTGAGAAAGTATTTAGTGAGCTAAATAAATATTTAGGTTGGAATATATCATAGGAGCAAATTATTTAGTTTGTAAACTAAATGCTTAATTTCAAACTAAACATTTAGCTTTCTAACTAAATATTTAATCAGCATGCTACTAAATTTGATTATGTATTTGTTAATTTGTTTTTCTGAGATCTGCTCCACCAACCTTTCTGGGCTGGATTTTCCTCTGCCTACATCCCCCAGAATGCTGTGTGGTTCTGGTTTGGAGTTCAGTTGAATTATTGAACACATTATCTATTGATACTGATCACATGTCTATTGCAACATGTTTGTTTCTGATTTACTGCCCCGCCTGGCCCTCATTGGACATTTTCACAAAGCTAATCTCCTTTTAGCAAGCAAGAATTGAAACATTTTTATCATTTTCTGGTAAAAGTTTGTTGGGAAACAGCCCGGTTTGTTTGTTTGTTTGATTTGAGCTCAAACGTGTGTGTATACATCTCAGAAAGCAGCAGAGAAACTCTCCTGGATGTGTGTGTGTGTGTTGTCACTTAAGCAAAGCCAGCATAATCCCGTAAGGGCGGATGAGTAGACAGACATGTGATGGCCCACTTGTTTCTAAGGTGGAGGGTGTTGTAAAAGGGGAGCATTAGCAACAGATGGAGAGGCTTTGTAGTATGTGTGGGTGCCTGGCTAATCACACTCATTGATTTTTACTTTTGTTTGGCATTTTCTGGCTGTGACGGAGCATCTCTGATGGAAGGATGCTGTTGATTTGACCAGGTTGGAGTCTAATTTGGAGCAACACCAACGTTTCTGTGGATCACACTCAATTAGAGGACTTCCTGTCCTCTCCCTCACCCTGCTGTACCAGATTAAAGCCACAACATTATACCTGCCGCACTTAGCCCTCGTCAAGGACGGCACACGCGCGCTCGTACAGTTGGGCTTATTTACTTGCTGGTGTTTTATGGTTCTTTGATGGGCGGAGATGAGCGCCACCAGCAGCACCAGACTGAGCCCCTGTCCCAACTCACTGCATGTCAACGAGCCAAAGCGCTATGGCTCCACGCTGTCGCTGGAGGAGAAGTGTGAACAGTCTTTCTTCCTCTTCTACTACTACAGGATGGAGGATGAGGCGGTGGTGGACCGCGGGGCGTCCTTACTCAAACACCTTTGCGACGAGGAGGAGGTAGAAGGTGAGTTTACCTGTTTTTATTTTACTCTGACTTTCCTTGTTTTAGCAGTTTTACCTTCAATCTACTGGATGATGTAGGTTTAGAAAGTCTGGTATTGTCTTTTCAAAGGAAACTCATTCATTGATTGGAGCAGGATGAATGTTGAGACTCTTAACGAGTGCCAAATTGGCACACTTCCTGTTTGTACTTTACGGCCTGGTCTTCACCTATTTAATGAGCTGGCAAGATGAAGATGTAGAACGCAGAGCATGTGATCCAGTGTTTACCTCACTAATCCCCCGAGAGACCGGCAGGACGGCAAGAAAGAAGAAAAAATCTAGTGTATTAATTATACGTGCAGCAACCTCTAAACCTGTTGCCACCTCTAAGAAAGTCTGTATTTTTAGTAGTAGCTTAATTTTACTCAAAGGGTTGCAATCAGGGATGAAGACAATTTACAATTAATTGTCAATTAATGGGTTATTCCAATCGATTAGACCTTCTTTCAGTGTTGTAGTTTGGCCTTCATCCAGAAGAGTGCGCTGCTAGTCATCCTTAAGAGGATCCAGTTGATACAGAAATAAAGATGACGCTGTCAGAATGGGAAAGAGAAACGGTACACACCGAGTGCGGTGTGGGATGCAAGATACTCTTTACGTGGTTTTGTTCTGAAATATAAACAGTCAACCTTAATGGCGCTCATTCAGAATTCCTTTCATTTTCACTGGGCACAAATAAGAGCACAACAAAATTTAAGGAATACGGCCGTACTCTGAAAAGCAGAAGTGAAGCCTCCTGCACAAGTAACAAAAAAGTCAACAACCAAACACTTTTCCTGCAGCCATTGTAACTAAGTATGCTGGAGCTCAGCTTGGGTTGCTAGGTAACCTGCTTGAGTTCCGCTGGGGTTGCTAGGAAACGGGGTTGTGTTACCTAGCAACACAGGTAATGATTTGCTACATTACCTTCCAGAGGCTTTTGAAACGTCTCATTTTCCCAAAAGACAAAAGTTATTGCCAAAAACTGATTGGACTGATTACAAAAATGTGCAAAATGTGAATTTTGCAAATTGGATCCCTTTTGAAACCAAATATGGAAGATGTAAAACTGTTGCATCTGACTTGTCTCTGTTTTGTTGGATAATCTGTCACATTTTTAGCAGCATCTTTGGAAGGTGCTCGTATTGGTATGCGGTCAGGGGTCTGTGGTGTGTCGCCATCCTCCTTACTGGTCTGGGGAGTTCCCAGTGCCGTTGTCGTAGCTAGGAGATCGGGTTGTACGGTTTCCTCTGGTGGAAAACCCAGCGAGCTACACAAACCTCCCAGAAAATGTTTAGTTTTATTCAGTGTGTGCTTACAGGCTGTTTTTCATCCACCTCCTAAAAGGAGAGGAGGAAGTGGTTTGACAAAGCTGCTCTGGCAGCGTGCAAATCTTCCTGTCCAGAAACTTGGCTTCACTATTTTTAATTCCTCTCTTCTGTTTCTCCGTCTTTCACGATGTTCAGTCATGACAAATGAAGCCTCCGTCCTAATATTAAAAGTTTACATGCCATTGCCTGTTTATATTGTCTTATAGCTTCATTCTGGTAATAATTATAATTCTGTATTGTTGAATTATTATAACTTTACTGTTACATCACTATGACTTTATTACAACTTATGCCTGTATTACTACAATTTTATTCTCACAAAATTACAACTTTATTCTTGTATTATTTTAACTTTATTCTCATAATAATGACCTTAATCTCGGAATATTAGAATTTCATTCTGTAAATGGAAATAAGGAAATGTCTTAGCCTGGCCGTGAAACTCCGTCCCACATCTCTATCGATGGCTCTGAGTTTTTGAAGACAGTTTTTTTTTTGCCAATGCAGCTCAGTGACATCACAGCCATGAAAGGGGGTTTTGGTGATTTAGGCAATGTGAGCAGCTGCCAAGTCATGCTGGAAAGCAAAGTCATCATCGTGATGACTTTTTAGAGGGAACATTGAAGGGCTGTAAAATTTCCTGATTGACGTCTGAACCGACTTTGAAGTTGATAAAACAAAGTGGACTGGAGCCAGAAGATAACATTTCTTCCCAAACCACCGCTGATGGTGGAAACTTTGCTCAACAGGCAACTTGGATGCCTCTTCGCTGAGACCTTGACTTCCAAATTAAATGCAAACTAATTTCATCTGGAAAAAGGACTTTGGACCATTGAGCAACAGCAATAGGCGTAAAATCTTTTTACATTATTTGCCTGTTTAATCCTATTTTTAATGTGTAGATAATTATCATATCTAGCTTAACTTTAACAAACTGAGCTTTAGTTGTAATCAGTTCTTAAGCTTTTTGTCAGAAGATGCTGGTCGGAGTTTTCTTGGCTGATCCTGTGTTTTCATGTTGTCCGGTAAACACGCGACACGGGCCGCTTTTGTTGACCCCAAAACCCGCCAGGTTGCAGTTCTGATGTGGGTGATGCTGGCAAATCTCTTGATGTTTTCTTCCAACATCCACCTGTTTTTATTTTTTACATCAACACAGGTATCTTTCCTGATTGGATTTTTAGCAGTAATGTCGTGTTTGCATCCTCTGTATCATTCAGACTGAGAGTTTATGGTAAACAGTTGATGGATTAAACAAAACAAACAAAAACCAGGACATTGTGCGTTGAGCGAATAATGAAGGCTATTGTGCTTCAAGACAGATCATTGTTTGATGCTGAGGGCTTCAGTCACTTGCTTGTGGGGTCATCTGCAGTGCTTGGCTCGGCTTTACCCCAACTGGTCCAAAAGGAGACATTTGACACTGATGCTCTTTTGTTTCACTACTTTTTGATGTTCCAAAGACAAAATGCATTTCCAATAACCTGTTTGAATCCCTGACGGATGGATCTTTATTTAAATTCTTTTGGCTACAGAAGTTTCTACACTTGAGTTTTCAATTTTGCAAACTTGAGCTCATATTAATTATTTTTGCAGATCTGTGTTGGAAAGCATTTTTGAAATGAACTGTCAGTGAGCAAAGCACATTTCACACAAAGTTATTTATATATATCCATCCATCCATCTTCCGTCACCCTTCTCCCTGACGGGGTCGGGAGTTGCTGGTTCCTCTCCAGCTGCGTTCCGGGCGAGAGGCCGGGTCACCCTGGACAGGTCGCCAGTCTATCGCAGGGCAACACAGAGAGACAAACAGGACAAACAACCATGCACACACACACTCACACCTAGGGAGAATTTGGGAAGGCCAATTAACCCGACAGTCATGTTTTTGGACTGTGGGAGGAAGCCGGAGAACCCGGAGAGAACCCACGCATGCACAGGGAGAACATGCAAACTCCGTGCAGAAAGACCCCGGGCCGGGAATCGAACCCAGGACCTTCTTGCTGCAAGGCAACAGCGCTACCCACTGCGCCACTGTGCAGCCCCATTTATATATATTTATATATTAAATATTTGATGTGGTTTTTGGAGAGTTTAAAGTTTGAACCATCCAGAAAGCTAGCGTTCAGCTAACAGGCAGCTAACAGGCAACAGATGGCCGTTGCTAAGCTAACAGCCACTCAAAGCATTTGAGAGCCAAATTCCACCATCTAAAACAGCTCAACAATTTTCTATTAAAAAATGTTAGTTATTTCATACACCCTGTAGAAATTTACTGAGTTGTTGCTGTATTTATATTTACCTGGGTATTGTTCATGTTTACCATGATCAGTACTTAGCATAGCAACTGTTGCTCAGGAAAGCAAATGCCAGCTTTGCTAGCAACTGTCTTGTGGTGAAGGACTTTCAGTTTGTGTTCGTTAACAAAAACTTGTTAACTTGACAGTTTTATGAGACTTTTCTCCTCATTTTTCAAACAAATTGCTGTCTAAGTTTGAAAAACAAATCATATTCTTTGAGCAAGATATGATTGAAATGCCTCAAAATGCATTGATAACAAACTGATAACTTGGTAACATCCCAGATGGCTAATTAAAAATAATTCACATGATCAAGAAGCCTGACTGTGTGGAATTTCAATGCCATTATCTCAGGTTTCTATTGAGAATCAAAATGCAACATTAACTCTTTGACCCTAAACCACCTAACCATATATAAAGCTGCATGTTGTCTTTGTTATTATATCAACATATATGGGGGGTTGCAGCCAAGCAGACAGTCGTGGCGTCACTGCTGTTATGTGACACTTCTGTTTCTGTCGGAGTATTTGTTTTGACAAGGTACTGCCACCTCTATTTCCCTGCTGCTGTCTCAAGTCTTCAGTGAGAAATGGTGGTTTATGCATGTAGTTTTCTTTTTTACTCCCTCTTCCTCTCATAAGTCTCACATTATGATTTATTTACTCTCAATATGCTGTAATTGCCAAAAGTGTTTATCTTGTTAATAGGCATGACATGATTGATTTGATTTGTCGTGAAATTATTTATAGTTAACTGAAGTGTACAGACTCAAAAAATGCAGCTTAATCAGACTGGCAACAAAGCCTAAACTTTACAAGAAACAAATGTGCATTTAAGATAAAAACATTTTTTATTTTAGCCAAAATTCCTCAAGTTGAAAAGTTTCATCATCACCTGATTTACTAAAGGAATGCAATGGTGTTGCATTTTAGGCAATAAAATATTTTTTTTATTTCAAAAATTATTTATTGTATTTCTATCTTTGTAAGGGCTGAATTAAAAACTTGATAATTGTGCCATTTTTTTGATTAATCGTCAGAATAATTGATTAATCGTTAGTTGCATCAATACTTATTATCACAAAAACATCTGTTAAGCTTATGATGGTGAATTTAATGTGGTCTGAATGTTCAGATCTCATGAGTTTGTTTCCCTTTTGTGCCTTTTGCAGGTCACCACACCATTTACATTGGAGTGCGAGTTCCTAAAAGCTCTCGGCGTCGGAGGCGCCACCGCCGGAGAACCAGCCACAAGGACAGAAAGGAGAAGTTGACGGGGAGCGAGCTTGACAAGTCGGACACAGAGAACAACGACGATGCCAGCAACAGCATCCTCAAACCTCTCGGTAAGTTCTGATGGACTCCATGTCAGTGCTGATTAGGTTTCATGCCTCTCTCTGCTGAAGGCTGCTCACTTTTTCAAGCAAAATGCCCCCGTAACATCCTGTGACCCCCATCAAAGCTGCTGAGTCCAGTCAGTGGCCAGAAATAGCTCTGCCATGCCCTGCTGAGTGACACGTTTATTTTGGACAGAGGAAAATGAATTTCACTGCATCTAATGGCTGCTATAGGGAGAAGGGAATTATGTGCAATGGGAAAGAGAAAAAAGTAAAATGTTGTAACGGCCATAGAGGTGATTTGACACCCTTGTTAAATTAGCTTATCAGCAACGTGTTTTTACTTCTATCAGCTTTAAATTAAGCTGATAGAAGTCCCAGAAGTTATTGCTTTAAGTGAGGATATAGTTGTTTTGAGCCAATTTTCTGCTAATATAATGCTAAAGGTATAATAACAATGCAAAAACACAAACATCAATAAACTTTAAATCCTAATAAACATTTAACACTGGAGCCAGTGTTAAATGTTTTAAATATCCAAAATAAATAAAACAACAAATAAAATAAATTATGAAGTCTCTGTCAACAAAATTAGCCGCAGTAAAAAGACGAGTTGAGACCAAAACACCAGACTGAAAACTTTCATCATCCAGCTTTTGGTACAAAAAGAAAAGAGAAAATTTCCTTTTAATTTATCATGCAATTAATTGAGTTATTGCAACAGACTTATAAAGTTGGCCAAATGGAGCTAAAAGTTGAACTTTATTTTGTCTTTTTTGTTGCAGTGCACGCAGTCTTTTGGCTGATTAGCTCTTTTTTTGTTGAAGTTGCAATAACCGCGGCTGGAGCTTAAAATGCTCTTCACTCGTGATTCTTTTAGGGACAAATGCTACAAATATATAGTGATGCAGGTATTAGATTGTCTTCATTTACGTTTCTTGTTTCTGTCCCTATAAATAAACTATAAAACAAAGTAGCTGGAGTAGGAAGAGCAGAACTTTGGCTAATTGATGATAATCTTCGGATCATCTTGGTCTTCTAGGCAAGTAACCGATGTTTGGAGAAAAAAAAACTTGTAGTCGCGTCTCTTTTGTACTTAAACTCTTTGAATACTTGTTGAAATGAATTTAACTTTAAATCTACAAAGAATGTGATCCTGAAACTCGTATATTTTTAAGGGAATATAATTAATCCTCTCTGCAAAGGTTTGCTGCATTAGTTGGACAAAGTTTAGATTTTAAGAGATTAACTGACAGTCTTGCACTCTTTGACTGTGTTTCTACATTTAATTTGTAGAAGACTAAATGTGTGGCACATTTAATTATCATATAACAAAGTAGGCTGAACGTGGAGCAGATGGATTAACTGGAAGATAAATAATTAACATAAAATATCAATCTAACTCTACCGGGTGAGGCTTCTTCATCAGAAACTAAAGATGCTTGAAAATGAAACAAAAACAGTCAAAAATATGTTCTAAATATTTTCTGCAGATTACCATTACATGCCGTTGCATTAGCGGCTAACGATCACAAATTGATTGTATTATTAAAATAGCTTGTAGTTCAGGAAAGAGAAAAACTGGAGCAGTTTTCTGATTGCACAACTGTGTGACATTATTCCACTGTGTAACGGCTTAGCTTGCCCTCACCCCTCTGTCAAATCCAATAATGAGACGGAGCTCTGACGTTTCCAGAAAATGATATAATTTTACACACGTCTGCTCGCACGTGATGCGACAACAAGACCAAAACATGCCAGAACTGGATTTCCATGTGTACACACACCGATGATGAGGGGGATTTCTCAAGGACAGAAATCCAATCTGTGGCTGGATTAATGCCAGAGTATTTGATTTCTTTTCTTTTTAGGTTTATCTTGTTTCCTACTCTGTAGTTATTCCTTTGTCTGCTCCTTTGATTGCATCTTGAGAAAATTACAGCTAATATTTTCACAAATATGCCATTAGCAGGATAAACCATTTTTACTCAGTTTATTTATGATCTCTAGAGATTAATAAGTTAAGATGTTTATTGGCACCAAAAAAGTTCATTCTCCCACATTTTCTTATACTTTCTGTGAAAAAAACAACCCAAATTCTGGAAAGTGTGGCATGCTTTTGTGTTAATACGTTTTGTTTCGTACATTTATCAATGAAATTGTCTTTTGAAGTTGTCTAATTAGTAAAAATCCCACTTTGAAGGCTTCAGGGAACATAAGTCAACGTTTACTTAATATATTTATGTAGCAAATGTCGTCTCAAATCGTCTCGCATAACAAATGATCCAGTTTACTGACAAAAAAATGTCAGTTTAATCTAATCATATTAACAGATTCGATGCCAACTGCGTACATCCCAACATGCTGATAACAGTTTATTATGCCAACTGGTAAAATGTTTCCTATTTAAGCCGATTGGATTGAGTCACTGACTTTGAGCAAATTCCTCCTGAACGAGTTTGAGTCTCACTGATAGTTTAACATATACGGTGGCCCACAAGGGTCAACCCAATACAAAAGCCACAACGCAACAGGAAAAAGCTGGAATGGAAGCTACGCTAAAACAGAAGCTACACTAAAATGAAAGTTATGTTAAAAGAGAAGTCATACTAAATCAGAAGCTTTACAAAAAATGAAAGTTATGCTAAAGCAGTAGCTATGCTAAAACATAAGATATGCAAAAATAAAAGTCTCTGGAAGAAACTTGCTAAAGGGCAGACAAGATTTGCATGGAGTTTCACCTTCAAGCTGAAAAACTGCTCAAAGCTTAGAATGCAATTGATGACATCAACGCCTGTTAATTTGTTATAATGACCCAGTCAAAGTCCAGACCTTTGCATCACTGTAAAACATTTGTGTCAAAGACGATTAGCGGAGCCATGTTTAATTTCTAAAAAATCTCTCCCTGAAGTCAGACTGCTGAGCCAGGACTATGAACCCACAACACGGCGGCTTGTTGACAGCGATAACATTAATCATCCATTCATGGAAAAGGCGACACTGTTGGCCTGAACCTGTGGGACTCTGACGTTCTGTTAGCAGTCAACAGGCCTGCTGGTGTTGGTGGAACAAAAAATAAAAACGTAGCGGTTGTCGTAAAAACCGCCATGAAATGAAAGCGTTCATGAAATGCATTGTGAAAAACCACAACAAACAGCGTCGGAAAAGACCAAATTGTTTTAATATGTAAACAGACTTTCGCATTCTGTCTTATGTAATGGACTCCTGCTGGTCTGAACGCAGACGTTTAAGCTCACTGGTAACTTTCCTGATTTTTTTACTCAGCGATGAAATGAGCTGAGGTGGATAGTGACTACTGACATTTACTCAATTAACTTTTTCAAAAACGTTTCATGTTACCGTGCATTTTACTTGTTATTTTACTGTTTATATTTGAAAACATACACAACCTATAACATATAATTTTTGCTAAATATATACAGAAAATTTGTTGCCATTTTGAAAGAATGAACATTAAATGTTTGATTTAAGGCTTTAAAATAAATGAAAGCAAAATATTTTAGCATGAGGGATGTGAAAACATTTTCAACTATACGGTAAACAAGCACATAATTCCCAAGAGAAAGAGATGTGAGAAAGTATTTTATCTTTAGTTTTGTTCTGTTATGGAAATTCGTTGCTGTTATTCCATAGAAAAACCCCCAAAAAGCTGAAACCTGCATTTTCTTGTGCAGGTTTTAACATCCAGTTATATCCAAGTTTAAAGCACCAGCAGTAAATTAAGGAAGATAAGTGGAGCATTTCTGCATGTCTTTCTCATGCATACATTAGGCATTTTATTATTTCTTTTACACTGGACCTCCAGAAATTACACTTGAATCAGAGTTAAACATAAGAATCTTACTGTTTTATTAGAATTAAGTAAAATGTAAATTTCAAATATATTAGACATTTTTAGATATGTAAAAAAGTTTGGGGAAGGAAGAATGGATGATCTATTTTATTCTGGTTTGGAGAAATATTTCTGTATGTGTCCCAAAGGTTTTGAGACTATAATTATTCAGGTATTTCTACACAGCATCAATTCAGGGGAGTTCATACTAATGCACAGCGCACTTCAGTTTTTTATTGATTAAATCAATTACGCTCAAATGTTTTGGTTTTTGCATCAGAAATAAACTAAACACAGTAAAGTTTCTGACTGAATGTGGCCAAGCAGGTCGAATACTAACGTGTTAAACTTTCTTTTATTTATGTTTTGGGTATTATTGGAGGTGTAAAATCTGTAACTGTTGCTGGACGCGGCCGCCGTTATTTGCAGCCATCTGCCTTGCAGGCAGCAAACAGAGCGGCACGCGGTTCACCGTATGTCCTGCTGGTTTTCTCTCCATCTTCCTCTTTCTGGGAAACAAAACTGCCCTCAAGGGAAGTTTCTGTCTGGATGCAAATCCTCTTGTTTAGTCAGATGGACGCTGCAGGGTCAGCTGCGTGTCCGTGCGGCTACATGACTCCTCCTCGTTTTGATGAGCATGTTCTGTTTCAATCCCATCTTTTTTCTACCAGGATCAAATGTTCCCTCAAACTGGATTACGGAGATTACTTAGATACTTTTGCAGAGTCTGAAAAGGGTTTCATTTTCCCAAAATCCAATTATTTTTTCCCCCATTTCAGATCAAACTTTATGTCCAGGTTGGATTGAGATGCCTGGATTTTTAAGGTCAGCTCAGAAAATTTGTGTTTAGGAAAGTTAAGATTTTAAATGACCCCACATTAATCTGGAATATGTTTAAAAGGAAACGAGATAAACTTGAAAACTCTCCAGACTTGATTTTGAAAACCACTAATGTGTTTCATAATATATTGAAAATTCAATTCAAATTCAAAAATACTTTATTGATCCAAAGGGAAATTAAATGGTTGGAGTTCAACTTAAATATGTGAAAAATATCCACATTTTTAATGAACATTTCTGCCTCCAAACCTAAGTATGCATGAAACATTTATAAAATAGTTAGATTTTTATGGAGGAAATTAGTTTGAATATAACATCTGGTGTTCCTCAGGGCCTTCTGTTGGGGAAACTAGCTTTTTGATGCATAGTTATGATCTTAACTCTGATGTTTGTATCATCTCTCACGCCGTGTTTATGCTCAAAAGATTTGGAGCCAGAGATAAAACAACAAAGTTTATTATTCATAGATCTTGTGATCCTGAATAAAGAAAGCAGTTGGGATGCATCCCTACTGCCTTTTCAAATTACTGTTTTGGCTGACAATACATTTTTACCAATATTTTATATAATTCTTTATCTTTTTTACACCTTTGGAGAAAAACTTTCAGAAGCAGACAATAACAAGATGGAAATAAATATTGGGCCCGGTTTATCGGTTTTATTTATCAGGCCGGTACCGATGCAGGCATGTCGTACATATCGTTGATGTCTGTTTGTACCTGCAGAGTTCAGAGAGTTCATTCATTTCAGGTTGTTTTCCAAACAGCTGGTGTTTGTTAAGTTTTCATCTGCCTGGGTTTTCCTAATAACATGGCAGAACTGGATGTCCTGGGTATAAATACAGAGCCTGAATGAACCTCCCCCGGGGTGACATTCTGCATTCAGCCCGGTCCCCGTTCCGGGCCTGTCTGCTGGCCGCCCTGCATACTGAATCTCAGGCTCTGCTGCGGCGTGGAAAACATTTCCTGTACAGCTTCCCTGTGAGAGGGATTACCGTCGCATGTTTCACCGCAGATGGAGGACATGCGACTCGATCCTGCTGCTCATATTTTGTCGTGTTTTTCAGAAAGGTCAGAGGAGATGCTGGGTGCTTGTGTAGGATGCATGTCAAGAGTGGGACTGAACAGGCCTTTCGTGGCATTCACACTAAGCTTTCTGCCGGGCAGCAGGCATTCTTCCTCTGTCTCGTATCCCATGAGCCTTTGCTGCTGGGACAAAGTCCTCTTTGTGTGCCAGTGGCTCTTGGCTGGAGCGCACAGCGCTTTGAAATTGCGTTTGAACGAAGGGGATTTTTCATCTCTATCCGTACTTTTCGTGCTTGCTCTCAGCCCTCTTTGCTTTCACTCCTCTGAGTCTAACCCTGTGCCCACCTTCCTCTCCCAGCCGCCCACAGCGCTCTTAGCAACTGCCTGAGTGGGATGACGGCACTGCCGCCAAAACGAGCTTGTTCCCAGCTCGGCTCGACGCTGACGGAGCCAAACATGCAGCATCTGGAGGAAACAATCACTTCTGTACATCTAATGAAAGGATAATATTAGTATTAATTAATGAAAAATACCATGAATAATATAGATGTATATATATGATTTTATCGGAGATGAGTTGAACAAACACAATTAGCAAAAGAATATGAGTTTATTGTAAGTATATTTAACAAAAATGAATAATAAAAATATTTATTTATTGCAAACATGTTTAACAAAAATTAATATATATTTTTTTAATTCAAAACATGAAAAATGTTTTGATTTTTTAATGAAGAATAAAAATATTTTTAAATTTGGAAACATGTTTAGCAAAGATGAATTCTAAATATATCAGTTTATATAAGAAATAATCAAAATTTTTATTACAAATACTTTAAAAATGAATATGACCAAATAAGATTACATGAGGTAGTTTACAAGTAAAAAATAGTTTTTTTAATGGTGTAATTCCACAAATAAAAAATTATGTAAATAAGCAAAATCAGATCTGAATAAATGCATGTTTATTGCTATCTAAAGAAATTAACTGTAAAATCTGAATCTAAATACAGAATTTAATAATTAGTTCAATAATTAAAAAAAAGAAAATCGAACCTCCCTCACATGGCAAACTCAGAGAAACCAATTAACCCAACAGTTAATTGGACTGTGGGAGGAAACCAGAGTCCCCAGAAAGAACCCACTCATGCACAGGGAGAACATGCAAACTCCAGCAGAAGTTCAGAAACTAGAGGAGGAGCTGCACCCTGAAGGCGGGGCTAGGTCCGCCCAGGCGTTTTGCACAGCTGAATGGTTGCCATGGAGATGTCCAGGTTTGCTTTTGATGAGGGAACAACATCATAGCATGAAGTGAAGTCAGTTCAACATAAAACTGCCCCTTTAATCAAATTTACTGAAGGAAAGGAGAAGTAAAAAGACTCTAAAGCAAATGTTTTCAAAAATGGTACTCAATAAATGCATCTTTGCTGTTTTATATTCACCGACCCGACGCTCTCTGCCCCCTCACCCTGCAGTGCCAGCTGAAGTCTAAAATGCACTTTTGACCGTATATGTATTTAAATCCTGTTTTAACTGTTTACTGTAATTGAGGAAAGTCTCTGTAGATGTGGCTGTCAGCTGAATGTGTGTTAATTATATCCCGTGGGATGTTATTAAACAGGTGGCTGGAGCTAAAGCTAGTGCAGCTTGTGTCAATGTGTGTGTGCGTGTGTGTGTGTGTGTAGGTGTGTGTGTGTGAGGGAGGGAGCGAAGCGCAGACAGTTTATCCTCCACCCAGTAATCTTTCAGCTGTTTGTCTGGCCTCTACCTGCTGCTGTTAATGTGCCTCAGAAATGCACAATGAGGGGAAAAGTGCAGCTCTTCACCTCGTCGACTGTCAGCTCAAAATGCTGATTTAGTGACTAATTTTATCCGTCTTCACTTGATATCACAAAATATATTTTTCTTTAATAAATTCACAATTTGTTGGTGAGAAATTTTGGTTTTTACTTTCATTTAAGACACTTTCTTGATGATTAACTCCAATATGTTTTTGCTGAAATCTGATTTCTTTGCTTGGTCGTTCAAACTACTGATTAAAACTGCATTATGCAATTTTTATAAAAATGTTTTTTTTCTATATTTGTCAAACTGTCAGCATGTTGTGAGTTTATTATGAGATGGATAATCTGTGAAAAAAATATCTTCCACCTCCTTCCTGAACTACTATTGCCATCTGAAGAAATGCACCAAAAACAACCTGTCAGAGCCAGGGGGCGGGGCTTGGCGCTGTCAATCAAACTCAGGTACTCACTGCTAAATGTACTAACAACTTACTTTTACAGAAAAAAACGTTTATCCACCATTATTGGTCACTAGCCTGAGCATTCATTATAGGCTATGTTAGCTGCAGCCGAAAACAAAGGCAGGAGTTTTAAAGGGGTTGATTAACAGCGCTAAGACCCGCCTCCTCGCTCTGGTTGGTTGTTTCTAGAGGACTGGGAGAAGCCAGTTTTCACAGGTTTGCCTTAAAAATACTGTTGTTAGTTTGGAAATCACTGAATGGTTTGGCACAACAACACATTCAGGATCTGCTGTTGCTGCATCGTCCTTCCAGACCCTCAGGCCTTCTGGTTCAAATCTACTCTAAATCTCCAAACATGGAGAAGCAGCTTTCAGCTTCTATGCACCACAAATCTGGAACAAACTTCCAGGAAACTCCAAACAGCCGAAACTTTAAATCAAGAGTTGCCTTAAATTTGATTCAACTGTAACATTGATCAATTTATTTGGTGTTTGTTTGACAAAATGCCATGTTTGTTGTTTATTTCATAATTGGTGACCATCTTGTATTATGTAAAGCACTTTGAACTGCCTAGTTACTGAAATGTGCTACAAATAGACTAGACTGTTTTGTGTGAAACCCTGGAACTGTGCAGCCTTTCTACAGTAATTGTAGCTTATTTTGCTAATTTCTTGTTCTTGCTTCAATCCACATCGGTGTTTAATAAAATTGCTGTGTAAGTGAGATCCTGGTGCAGACGCATCACTGAAGTGCGAGGAGGCTTTATTTTTGAGTTGTCGGTTATAATTGACAAAGAAATTCAAGCACCAGATGTTTTTTCTGGATATAATTTGGCACATGTGAGTGATTGAGTTGTATTTTATTTTATTATTAGTAGTAGTCAAAGCATTGGCAGCGCTTGAAGGTGTTTGACTGCGGTTGCTTTGTTGACTTAGAGGAGGCCATGTGAAATTTGTGCAGAATCTGTGCTCAGGTTCACAGTCGACTGAGATTGAAACCAGCGTGTACCTGAGATCACCTGCAGACGTCCAGTCATGCAGCACCGGGTTGATAAACAGTCTGATGCCTGGATGCCAGGCACAGACGTGCTGGGATAACCTGAGACCAGAATGTCCTTATTTAAGAGTTAAGTTCTTAAACTTTGGTTATTTTGCCTGGAGAAGAGATCAAAGCTACCAGAGTTTTCTCAGATTGTTTATTGAATCTTTTCTATCAGATGTTTCTACGTAAGAGGACTTAAAACTCGGGTCATCTTCACAAAACGAGTTTCCTTTTTGGGTAATTTAGTCCACAGAACCAGTGAAGGAAGAGATGATTTATTATTGGCTGTAGAGTCAACATCAGTTTGTTTCTGTATCTCTCTTTGCAAGGTCTGTCACTGTAATGAAGCTGTTGTGTTAATATTGTTGTTTTGAGACCATTTATATAATGATAATAGCATAATAATGCAAGAAGACTTTCTCAAAGATCAATAAAATTGAAATTCTAATTCCCATTTATTGGAACTGGAAGAGATTTTAAATATCCAAAATAAATAAACAAAACAACAGAAACAACAAATGAAATTAATTACAGACAAAATTATTCTTCAAAACAGAAAAGTTGAGACCAAAATTAAATAACATTTACTTTTTAAATTGTATCTACAGTTTTATTTTTTAGTTTACTTGAAAAATCAAGCTTTTCAAATTATTACAGGGATAAAAACGGTTGTGTGAAAAATTTGTCTTTATTTCTTTTTCTTCTAAATGTAGATTTTCAAAGAGGTTTAAATATAACAAAATTTATTACAAATATCTATAAAGTAGCGCCACAAAGTCAGTGATTAATCCTGCAGGAACTGATCAATCAAATCAAATAAAAGTTTATTTGTGTCCCGTATTTCAGCAGCAAGGCACTTTACATAATAAAAACAGAAAATTAGAAAAGGAAACACATTTACATTTTGACACATTGACCAACACCAAACATGTGCAGCTTAATGTTATTATTATTCTGTAAAAGAACTGTTCAGATGAATGGTTCCCATGGCGAGTGTTTCCAAGCTGCTGACTGGAACTGTATGTACAGTTTCACCGTCCCTCTGAGCTTTTATGTAACCACTGTTGGTGGTCCATCATTAAAACTGTAATTTTAGTTTACATTCGTTGGATCATGTTGTTTATTTATATCCATTGAAAAGCACTGAAAAGTATATAAATCCTGCTGAAACCGTGTTTCGCTTTGTGTTATGTAACACTTAATATTCAAATGAAAAGACAAAGGGGAGCGAAGGCAAGCCACAGCTAGAGAATAGGCCAGTTTGTGCAGCATTTCCTATTTGTTAATGAGGGTTTCACGGCCACTTGCCAAGGCAGCAGGACCAATAGTGAAGGCCTGTTTGAACAGAGAAGGGGCGGCGTAGAGGGAGCGGGGGCGAGCTGCCACCGAGGGGACCCCGAAACCCCATCGGCCCCCACCTACCTGTTCTGCAAAGTGCAAAGGCGTCTGAGATCGGCTGTCACTTCCACCAGGGGCTCTAATGAAGGTCTAGCTGCCGCGCTGGGACTCGGGTGGGCTTGTGTCAATCTCAGCTGACTCAGCGAGCAACGGGTTGGGGGGGGGTCACTGAAATATTAAAAGATGTCCAAAAACAATAATCAAGAGGAGGAAAAGGAAGAGGATGCAGAGGAGGTTAAAGTTCCTCCTCTTCCACCTCCGCCGGAGGTGAAGAGTCCAGCAGGGGGCGAGAAGTCCAAACCGCTGCCCAACGGGAACCAGCGCCAGCCTGTAAACCGCAGTATCTTTCCGTCTCCCGCAGTCTCGCCGGCAGCCGAGAGGATCCGATTCATCTTAGGGGAGGACGATGACGGCCCGGCGCCGCCGCAGCTCTTCACCGAGCTGGACGAGCTGCTGGAGGTGGACGGGCAGGAGATGGAGTGGAAAGAGACGGCCAGGTAAGAACCTCTGCCCAGGTGATGCTCAGAGGGCTTCGCCACTGACTTCACATCAGAGCTGAAACGATTAATCCAATTAATTGTGATTAATCAGTTCTTTAATCGTCAACGCATTCGGTAATCAATTAAACATGATTAATTGTGATTAATCGAACGAATCATAAATTTGATTAATCGATTGAAAGAATCAGTTACAAAGTTAATAATCAAATAATTGTTAACTGGAGTGTACAGATCAACACAATCAATCCAGATATTAAGACAAAACTTTACAAAAAATATATAAATTTTGCATTTAAGATGGAAATCTTTCTTTGTCTGTAAATGTGTTGAACTCCTCAGGTAGCATTTTTATCTCCACCTGATTATCAGAGTATTAAATTAATAATCTGTGCCATTTTTAAAATCCAGTTAATCGATTAATCATCACAAAATACTCATCAGTTGCAGCCCTGGAGATATAAATAATCAAAGATCCTCCTTGCAATGAGTTTTGAGCAAGTTTTACTTTAAGAAAATATAATTTTAGGTCTTTTTTTTGTGTGGCCTGGTAGATTATTGTGATAAGACTTAGAGGGGACGATTGTTTATGCATCATTAGCACTGGATGAGTGAAACCGTCCCAGGGGAAACCGGATCCCTGGGCCGCTGCTCCAGGCACCAAATGAGTCCATTTGTTATCCTGACCTCTGACCAAGTGTCCTGCAGATAAAAGTTTCAAATCGCTCTGGGCTGAATGGTTTGTAGGAGCAGAAAACTTTATTGGGCTGAAACAATTAATCTGTTATTTAAATAATCGTGATTAATCGGTAACTGGAGTATACAGAAAAAAGCTAAAAAAATCTACTTTGCTTTTAAAATTAAAATAAATCTCTGTAAATCTGCTTTACCCAGAACTTCTGAGGTGGCAGCTTTAGTTTCACAAGGTTCAAATTGTGTAAAGAAAATTCTCCTCCTATTGAGCACTTTCACAGTTTTTAGGCTGCAGATGCATCATTTTCTATAAATTATCAAGCATTAATCAAATTAATTGTATCATTTGGTATTTTAGGTGATAAAATGTTTATTTTCTTGTCTAAAAAAGGATTTTTCAATGTAGTTCCCTTACGGTATAAAATAATCTTAAGTGGTTAAATCAAAAAGCATGTTTTTTTTTGTCTGATTAATCAATTAGTCATGACAGTAAATGGTCAAATAATTGATTATTTAAATAGTTGTTAGTTACAGCTATAAACTTTTATGCATTTAATAAAATGTAGCTATTGTTTCTATTTACTAGTTCAATAGATTATTCAAGAAATTAAATTTGTGATACCTTATAAGACAGAAATCGAAGTGATTCTGATGTAGTGAGTGATTTATAACTGCAAAATGGAGCTTAAACCAGATTAATATGACACTCGGTGCCCTTCTTGGGGTTTTTCTGTTAACTTCCTGTCCTCTGAACCCCCATCAGGTTCTGCTGGAGGTTTCTTCCTGTTCAAAGGGAGTTGTTTCTTTCCACTGTGCCCATGTGCTTGCTCAGTATGAGGAATTGCTGCTGATGTGATAGGAAAGCATGTTGCTGAATTTGAATCCAAAGATGTTTAACTTATTACAAACATAAACTAACAGAATTTAACTGCATGAAAAGCATCGTATGCTATTAAAACCACATTAAATGGACAAAATGTTTGTCAAAAATAATGTGAATAACAACTAAAAACAATGTAAATGTTTCAATTTTGACCATTTTGATTGAATTGGACTGAATTTTTACTGTTTAGTGAAATAAAGAAGCTATTTTAGTGGCTCGGTAGACAGGAATTTTCTGATCAGCAGAGACACGTGTCACTTTATTGCTGCTTAATTCTTTTATATGTTGATAGAATCACCTGTAAAATCAGAGTAATTTAATTTACACTCATTATTCTGCAAACACATTAAGAAGTGAACATATTGTGCAATGCCTCTGCGTGTGGACTGGGTGACAACTGGAGAATAAAAACCCGGACCACTGCTGGGTCGAGTCGTCCATCTGCCAAGTGCAAGTTTGGCAGCCAAACGGGTCGAATGGAAACCTCAGAACCGGCCCAGTCTGCCATCTATCTGCCTCTGCAGACGGACAAAGGGGCAAAGAGAGAGAGGTTTAGAAATCAAAACACTGCTGGATGTAAACAACAAAAAATCAATTAATTTATCTGACAGGCTTGATTGAAAAAAACAAACAAAAAAAAAAACAACTAATTAATGAGGTAAATCAGCAGAGTTGGATCCTGATCTTGGCAGTGGTACAATGTAAAATATGCAATTTTCTTTTGTACATTTCTGCCAGGTTTTAAATTTAATTGATAAAGGTACTAAAAAAATCTTAAATTTGAGTTGGTGGAACCTGCAGCTGGTTTAGTTCGTGTTCAGAAACCCCAGTGAGGCAAACTAGCTGCGTTTCTATTGGCCATAAAATTGTGCAAATTGAAATTACAAAAATGAATGAGCTAAATCTAAACATGCGGTAAAAAAACAAAAACACCTCATGTTTTGATCATCCAGGATCTTGTAATTTTTTATTTTATATAATAACCTGAATCAGTTTTATGTGTTTCCATTTATTGGACGCCTCATTTTCTACTCTGCTGTCTGTGCAGGTGGATAAAGTTTGAGGAAAAGGTGGAGAAAGGAGGTGAGCGTTGGAGTAAACCCCACGTGGCGACGCTGTCCTTGCACAGCCTGCTGGAGCTGCGCACTTGCATAGAGAAAGGCACCATCATGCTGGACATGGAGGCTTCCACTCTCCCCCAGGTTGTTGGTGAGTAAATTGATCATGTGACCCGTGGAGCCGCGCTGCAAAGCGGTCATCATGTTCCTGCAGTGTGAGCAGTAGCTGGACTCAGAAAGTAGTTTCCAAAATGAAGATGGCGGCACAAAACTTCCCCACTTTAAGGGCAGTTCATCATCTCCAGTTGCACTGAGATTATGTGTCGGTCTGCACGAAGAAGCAGGAGGAAGAGCTCCCACTCAGGCTGATTAATGTGATGTAACTGACTGCGCAGGCCGAAAAGAACCGGCGCTTTGACTGATGGGCCATTAACTGAACTAACCGTCCGCAGGAAGAGTTTCCCCGAGGCGGGCTTCTGTCCGCTTTGAGGCTTCTGATCTTCTTTTTTAAAAATGGTTCAGACCTTTAGATTGAACCATATCCTGCCAGCAAGACTCTTAAACGGGAACATTTCTGGAGTTGCTAATTGAGTCTTTACAAGTATAAAGATCCTTTCAACTGCATGGAGCCCAGCCCCGTTTCAACGTTTCGACTGCATTGTGAAATTCAGGGTTTACATTGAACATTGCAACAGCTGGAGAACTTTTGGTGCATCATATATTATGAAACAGGATGCTAATAGAATATGTCTTATATATTTATGAGGTAAATACAGAGCAGTTACTTGTATTCAGTGTCCTAATGGTGCTTACCTGTAGCATACTTGCAGGTGTGCTTATGCCAAGTTTTTGTTCCAGTTTCCCTCTTCCAATAATTTAAAGGATGCCGCATTTATCAGATTATCTCATGGAGGAACTGCTATGCCAAATTTACATTTTGGATATTTTAATACTTCAATTTGAGTCTCTACTGCTTCTAAAAACAAAAAGCGATTTCAAAAAACCCAACCAATAAGTTCATGTTTTTTGTTTTGTGGAAAATTAGCCATTTCAAAAACCTCCTGTTAAGTCACCGTCCACGGGCTTTGCCCCGTTACCTAGCAACCCCAGCCGAGCCCAGCCCCGTTACCAAGCAATCTGATGGCTGAATAACTTGAAAAACAGATTAAAACAATAAATATCTTTGTTGTTGAGCTTGTATGTTTATTCATCCAACAATTTAGCAGAGAAAATGTGTTTTGGACGGACAGATTCATGACATAAAATATAAAAATAATACGTACGTTTTCTGCATTGCAGCAAAATCTAAACTAAGATTTGACTCAACAATTGTTTGCTTTCAGAGATGATCACTGACAACCAGATAGAGATCGGCCAGCTGAAAGCCGACCTGAAGGACAAGGTGATGTACACTTTGCTACGGAAACACCGCCACCAGACCAAGAAGTCCAACCTCCGCTCCCTGGCCGACATCGGGAAAACGGTTTCCAGCGCAAGTAGGCTGTTTTCCAACCAGGACAACGGTAACAGTGGAGCCAGTTTGGTGCAGTCTATTCAACTTTTCTGGTGAAAATCAGGACAGGAAAGTCGTGATTCGACTGCAAAAATATACAAAATAAATTTAGATTTGAGCGACGAGAAGTACAGTGAGTTTCGAGTGCCGAACTGCAAGTGGCAGCGTTTTGTGTGGGACTCCATAAAAGCCCAAATCAGTTCCATACTGAACCAGAAGGGAAACATTAGTTACTGGATACTCCTTGAAACATTTTCATTTTTGCAGCATTTTGAATCAACTAACTTTAAAACCTCTAACACCATATTACAAACACTGTAGATAAAAAAAAAAAAAACATTTTGAGATCAATTTAAGAAATTTTTAAGAAAAACAAGGACATTTTTTATTTTTAAAAATAAAAAATTTGCTCAAAAAAATCAGAAATTTTTGAGGAAAATCAAAAATGTTCCAAAAAAATGAGGTTTTTCTGATTTTCAAACAAATAGCCCTGTTTTTTCTGAAACCATTTTGAGATTTATATCAAAATTTCTGAGATTTTTCTTGCTAATTATCTGGAAAATTTCAGGGATTAATCAAAACTTTTTTATAGTTTTTCCTCTACAACACAGTGAAAAAGTGTTTACTCTCCTTTTAGATCAACAAACAAATTTAATACAAAAAAAGAATAACTCTAGAAAATAAAAAATTGGTGTTAAAATTCTGATTATTTTAATTCTCAGAACAATATTTTCTCCCGTTTCAAGTCATGAATGAACTGCAATTAGGACAGAAATGATTAATTGGATTAATCGCAACGAGTCAATCATTAAAATAATTATCAGCTAATTTTTTTTGTAATTGATCAATCATTTGCTGGACTTTAACGAGTCTGAAAGAACAACAACAAATAAAACTGTAAAATATAAATTTGCATTTAAGATGAAACAAAACACTTAATTTCAGAGCAACAACATCAGACCAAATAAAAGCACGGTAGTGGTAACTTGTGGAAATTTATTTAATTTGTTGCTTTTGTCCTGAACCTCAAACATTTTTGGGTTATGAGGTGAGAAAGATCTGCAAGTTTGACTCCCAATGACAAATAAATCCAACTGCACTGTAAAAACACAAATCTTTACGAGTATTTTTGGTCTAGTTTCTGGTGAAAATATCTTAGTACTTTTGAAATGAGACAGAATTAACCTTTAACGTTATAGGAGCTTGTTTTAAGTAAATAGTTCCTTAAAGTGAATGAAAAAGTTTTAGTTCCACTGGCAGATTATTTCACTTAAAACAAGAAGTGAAATAATCTGCCAGGGGAACTAAATTTGTTTTCATTAATATTAAGTATTTAATGACATAATGGAGCTCCTAAATGTTGCTGTGTCAGATTTGAAGTGTCCTAACATACAGTGTAGTGGAAACTAGGCCAAAAATACTTGGTAAGATTTGTGTTTTTGGGGAGGATTTGGAGAGGCCTAATCAAAGTTTGGACTTAAATGTGATTGAGTTGCTGTTGCATAACCCCCAAACAGGCTATTTCCTCATGGTCAAAAATGCTTAAATGTGGATAAAATAAAAATAATGAAGCTAAAAAAAGAAATTTGTTGTCGATACGATAACCAGCGACTCGGTTTAGACGACAAGCATCTTTTGAGGCCAGGTTGGTTTGGATGCATTTTTCCCTCAATAAATTATTAAACTTTAAAATTTGTTTGATCATTTGAAAAATCAAAGTTTGGCAAAAAGTGTATATATATCTATATATAGGAAATAAACAGCAAACACTTGTTTTCTGTGCTGTAGATCAGTTTCCTGTGTTGAAGTGACAAGTGTGACAAGCTCTCTAACTGCACTGTAAAATGTATTTCAAGGCGCCTGCATTAATCTCTTAACAGAGGAGCCAAAGTGATGCAAGATTTTATTGCTGTGGTGGAAAAACCCCAAGGCCGAAACAAAGAATAAAGCTGACTATGTTGTTTAGAACTGAAAAGTAATTAATTTGTAAATAAGAAATGATTTCTTGCACAAAAGAGTGAAAGCAGGAGAATTACACTGCAAAAACACAAAATCTTACCAATTATTTTTAGTCTAGCTTTTAATATAAATGTCTTGGTACTCATGAAATAAGACGAAACTAATTTACAAGTAACTTTTCTGCAAGATTTATGAGCTTGTTTTGGTCAATATTAATATAAGTTTTATTGGAAGATTATTTCACTTATTGCAAGACATTTTGCCATGTTTTAAAATAATCTGCCATTGAAATTAGTTTTCTTATCAGAATTAAAAAACTACTGAGAAAACAAGCTCTTGAAAGTTTCTTATACTTAAGTTTTGTTTTATTTAAAGTTTTCTAAGATTTTGTGTTTTTGCAGTGCTGCTTTGGCATGAACAAGTTTCCGTCTCCTAACTGGGGAAATTGGCGCCTGGATTCGCCACTCGGGCCGAACCGACTTTATGTTTGCTTTGATTGTAAAACGTTGAGTAACTCGATGTAATTAATCTGTGACCAACCATGAAGCCACGGAATGAGAAGTTATTTATTAGCTCTCGTCAGATGTGAGAAACATGTTGATGATGAAAGAACAGGCTGCGCCGTCATGTCAAAGTCTGGATCGGAGGAACGATAAAACCCATCAGTGATAATCATTAATGGGTTATAATGCCTTGGAGGATAAAGTGCATCTTTGTGAGCTGAAACCACTGCTTGTTTCTCCAGTTTAACATCGCATTCCTCTGAACTCACTGTTTCTCTGCACAGCTTTTAACTCGGATTAATCCCTCTCTCCAGATCTGATAACAATCTTGATTGTGTTTGTCTGTTGACTGTCCTTCATCTCGACCTTTCCGCCTGTCTGTCCTTCTTCTTGCTTTCCTGGACTGGTTCTGATTACCCTCTGCTGCCGCTAAAAGCCCGCAGTCCTCTGGAGAACTCGGTGACCTGCCTGTCGGGTCACATCTCCATGGAGGACTTGCAGAACCAAAGGAGTACCAGTATGGACTGGCTTAGTAAGTTCCCCAGACCCGGTTGCAACATACAGAACACCTAGTGGTGAAAAAAGGTGAACTGGACTTACAGCCTCCTATTGTTTGAACTGGGGTTGTGTGGAGTATTTATGAGCAGTAAGTATCTTCTCTGCTGTCAGGTCAGTCAGCTTAAAGCTGCAGCTTGTAACTTTTATTAAAAAATATTTTTTACATATTTATTGTCCAGCTAAACGAGAACCAAGTCATTTTAATGGAAGTAAAGTTAATGTAACAGTCGACCTTGTTACTTATTGTTCAGAAATACTTCACACAGTTTTATAAAAATAACAAGAAAAGAAGCATCACTGTACAGGAAAATTACTACGTTTTCCTTTAGTCTTTATGGTCAGTTCCCTCATTATTGATGGAAACTTTCAGAAAGTCAACCTCAAAAGCAGATTTCTTAATGCTGGCTGCATCATACTGACAGGCCTGGTTTTACCCACAATGCTGAGGGGGCAGATTTATGAAAAAGCTTCAGTGGCGCCGCTCGTCTTTCTACCTGCTGAGGGTTTCCACCCCGATGGCGGGGATGAGAGGTCGCATCACGCTGTCAGAAACGGAGAGTCAGCAGAGCGTCAGTCAGAGGAAAGCACTCAGTGGGCCGTTTGGTGAGGAGAAGCGAGAACAGGAAGTTAGCGGCGACTCTGAGTGGATGCTGAACAGCTGCTGGCTAAGCAGGAAAGACCAGTTTAATAAACCATGAGAACGACATGTGAGGGATATAAACTTTACTAACCAGGGCTGCTTATGTTTGGATCTAACATGCAATAAAAAGTAGATTCTGTGTTATTTTGTAGAGTCTTTAATTCAGAATTAGCAATAATTAGCTTAGATGAGGTTATAGACGCATCGATCCAATATTAATATCTGTATCAGTCTCAATACTGAAAAACAAAAATCAGGTGTCTGCCAGGTGCCAATCCAAATTATATTGACATTAAAAGTGAAACAAGTGGATCAGTGCATCCCTGGAGGGAGACAGTTGTGTTTTTTAAGTGTTTTGTGGAGAAGACTTACTTTGTTTCCATCAAATTAAGTAAAAAAAAGAAAAGAAAATGTGAATAAGGCGCGTTTCCATCCACTGGTTATTAGTAAGTAATTTTGTCAGATGTTGACGTTATGAATGGCTGCAGGAAACAGGAAGTAGAGATCGCAAACTAGCGCAGATTTTCTTTTTTTATCTGAGAAAAATGGAGAGTCCTCTTTTCTGAGATGGAGGTTTGAACTTTGAAATGTTTCTGTAGCAAAACATTGAACTGTTCAGGGCTGGATTTACAAGGATGTGGGCCTCTGGGCTGGAACCAGGTTTGGTCCCCTGTTCACAAAGAAATAATGTAATTAACAATGCAAACTACAGTGCATGAGGTAGCACCTTAAATCAGCAGGTATGAACTGATGCATTGTAGGTTTAATACATCCGCTAGCCAATAACTCCATGTTGTTACCAAAGACATCGACTTTTATACTTTTTTTATTGTGTATTTATTCATAAAAATCATAAAAATGAATCAGCTTACCTCCCGAAATATACATCAGCTACAGGATAGTCTGGACTTGCATTTCTTCATTTCTGGCTTTGGGTTTGCATGGATATTGCAGCGGAGTGGAAAAGGTTCTGGTGACGCTTGTGGAGCGAAGTCTCTGGGCCACTGTCTTTTTCCTGGGTCTCCTCCTCCATCATTTGGTCCCATGCTCTAAAAAACTGACAAATTTAAAACTTAATCTGTTTCTGCGTCACAACAGACAGTCCGACAACGCCTCACAAGAACCTGGCGTCCAGCAGCATGAATGACATCTCTGACAAACCAGAGAAAGACCAGGTGAGTCAATCAGCATCTGCTATCGATTCGCCATGTTTCTGTTATTAAACTACAAAAACACAACATTTTACTGGGTAGATTTGGTCTATATTCCACTGGACATATATTAGTTCACTTTTTATTCAGTGTATGTAAATATCTGGTTTTAACTGTATTGGTATTTTAATAAAATGTGGTTTAAGAAATGTAAAGAATTAGCTGCTAATTTTAAAGAATAATTTTGTTTCTTTATTATGTTTTATCTTATTTGTAAAAAGACACAAGTTTTTATTTGTTTTATGGCTAAATGACTTGTAGGTTAAAGTTCGGAAGCTGAACAATCCACCAGAAAAAAAATATTTTTCTGAAAATAAGTGAAAAAATATTCAAAGTCCAATGAAAAACTTTGACAGACCTTCATTACCAACAATTAAACCAACAAAATGTGTAATTATTTACAACTTTCCAACAGCTTTTTGTCTTTTCTCCACTTCGCTGCTGGAAATCTTAAGTCGATCTCTGTGCACTCAAACAGCACCAGAAAATGGCAAACATATTCTGTTTTCTGGAAAATAACGGCGTATGAAAAGTGCTCCTCTCCGACTAAATGTCAAAAGCAGAGCGATGTTCTGGGAAAGGCAGAGAGGCGAGAAGTGTCGATCTTTTATTTAACGGCTTAATGGAAATGACATTTGTAGGAAGCAGAGCCAGACGGGGCTTCATGTCGCCTCACCCAGACATCGGTTCCCGCACTGCAAAAACAAAATCTTACAGGTATTTTTGTTCTACTTTCTAGTGCAGATATGTTAATACACATGAAATAAGACAAGCTAATTTACGAATAACTTTTCAGCAAAAATATTGGAGCTTATTTTGAGTCAATAATTCCTTAATGTTGATTAAAACAAATACTAATTCCATTGGCAGATTATTTAACTTTTAACATTTTCCCATATTATATCAGTGAAATAATCTGCCAACAGAAGTACTTTTTCACAAACATTAAGAAATTATTGACATAAATAAACGGAAACACTTTATCTTTATCAAATCTGAAGGGATTTGTATGAGACTGACACACAGCTGTCATGAACACAAAGGAGACTTAATGAATGTTTGACTGCTGTCATGAATTGATAAGTAATGATATTTTTAATGCCAAGATGCATTAAAAGTGCACTAAGTGTTAGTAAATAACACTTTTAAAGAAAATAACATCAAAACTTGCTTTAAAAGTCCATTAGAATTATAATCTTTACATTTTACTGACTGTCACTTCATGACAACAGCTATAAACTTTCATAAAGACTCCTTCATGTTTATGACAGTCAGTTTTATTCACACTCCTTCAAATAAACAAGCTCATCTGTCCTGCTGAAAAATTACAAAGTACAAAGTTAGTTGCACGAGAAACTAAAAATACTTGCTAAAGTTTTGTGTTTTTGCAGTGTGCAAAGAAAGACTGAAACCCAAATGATGTCTAATGTTTCCATCGCCATTAGAAGTTTATTGCAAATGTTTACATCTGGATAATGTGTAAAGTTTGTGGAAAACACAAAAAGTCACAAAAGGTTAAAGTGAGTTTCCATGTTTATTGTAACCCATTCTGAGAATTTGGTTGAGTGTTTTCTTCCACGCAGATTTTATCAGCAACTTCCCAACATTTTGGAAACGTTGCTGATCCTCAGGACACCAGGATCTAGCTTTGGTACTTTTATGATCATTTCAATCTCTTGATTGATCGGGGAAGAAATATGGAAACACTTATCCTGAGATAAATGGGAAAAGAGAAGTTTTATTTACCGTTAATTTGCATTACTTGTTCAGTTCAATTTTGAAATAGTTTATTTTTCCGTGAAGGGAAATTAAATATCGTAACTCGGAGTATCTCCAGTCGCTGCAGATGGCGATGCTGTGGGCAGAAAGGGACTTCAGTACCAGTCAGTGGCCATGTTTGTGTCCAGATGTCATGCAGATTTTACGTAAACTTTTAATATGTCGCAAAAAAGGAAAATACAATGTTCACATTTACTGCTTTTAAATGATGATTTCATCAAATTTTGATGCTACGTTTAGCTGTGGTAAACAGGAAGTAGCGGTTGCAAACTAACATGGAGCAAAAATCTTAGGAAAAAGTAGAGAGTTTTCCACTCCATCCTGGATGCTTGCATTCAGAAATGTTTTAGCGTTTGTGCCCCTGGTAAGGCACAGACCCACCACTGAACGGGAATATTTACTTCATCAGAAATTATGTCTCCATCTCTCATTTAGCACAGAAACTCTTTTTCTGAAAATCCAAAAAACAACCTAAAGCGAGTGTAAAGACTTTTTTTCCCAAAATTGAGAAAGTTATCTAGAATTTTCCCATTTCCATCAACCTGTAATAATGTAATTCTTCAAAATACCCATGAAAAAATGTTGAAGCAAAGTTAATTTGTATACAAAACAAACCAGTTTCTATAATAAATTTACCTTAAACGGAACGTTATCACTTATTCCATCTTTGAATACACATTTGATCTGATTAGTGAATAGTTATCACAACTCAAGAGATAAATTACCAGGAAACACGACTCGTACACTGAAATGTTTCCACACCCACTCATCCCATAAATACAGTTCAGAGGGATTCCACTCGCTACAATCATTTCCTCTCATAGCTGATAAGTTGTAGATAAAACGGCGACAGAAACAAAAGCAGGTTTGCAGTCCTAGTAAACGCAACGTCAACACAGAGAAACTCAGAGTGAAAGGAAAATCCTGCAGGAGGCTTTTCTTTAAGATTTATCAGAAAACTTCATTTTTCCTCCACTTCAAAACCATGCAGTACTTTGTCACTGTGCTGCTCTGTCTCATGTCAATTCATATAAATAGCATTAAAGCTTCATGCAATTTTTCCAGCTTGCTTTAATCTTGCATTATTGTATTTTCTCCATATTTGATTTTTTTTCATGTCAGTCTGAGCCACAGATATTATAATTAACTAAAACAAACAAAAAAACACAATATCTTCTGTTGAATATTATTGCCCAGTCACAATCACAATATAACACTTTGAATTATGCACCTAAAAATTAACTCTGAATAAACTAAAGCTATTGCTAAAACTAACAAAAGGTAACATAAAATCTGCGCAGTTCAGGTCAAGATGCTTAAAACTTTTGTCTTTTGGATGAAACTGGTTTGAAAAAATAATAACCAGAAATCCTGACATGAAACTTTCATAGTTTAATTAAAGCATTTTGAACAAATTTGATTGTTTGAAAAGCATCTTCTGCAGTAAATTTAGTAAATTACCCTGACCCTGCTTAATCACTAAATACCCCTCACTAATTAAACCTATGCTTTTTGTTGACATACTTGTTTTTGTTTATTTTATCTTTATTAATTCTCAAGGAAGCATGATTAACATGACTTTACTAACTTCAATATTTGAAATAAGTTGGACAAATAGACCATTACATTATAAGGGTCAAAACGAAAATGCAAATTCACTTCCCGGAGAACGAAGATAAAAATGAGTGTGAAAGAAAAAAATAAGTCAGAAATGGAAAAAGCAAACCACAAAAAGAAAAAATACACCATTATTTTTTCCTTTTTATACATATTAAATGTTGCTGACATTCTTTAATAACTTTTGTAAAACTTGCCCTGAAAGTGGCAGTGAAGTCCAAGGAACGGGTCCAAAAGTCAACCTGAGGTTGTGTCTTAGTAAATGTTTTCCATCCCATTTACATAACTGGTAGTGATGGGAATTAGTACCAGAGTACTAGAGTACTATTCCACTACAATCTGACCCAGATAGTGAGGATTTGTTTATATATTGTGGTCATAAAATACCTCAATTTTAGCAAAATAACATATTATTGCAGTACCTCTGCTTTTCCTGACTGATTTCTTTTTATTATTAACTTTTAATGATGCAACACTTAACTAAGTTAATATACTTTATTGTGGCTTTTATTAGTTTCTTACATGGTTTCTTTAGAAAACAGAAATTCAACATTTCATTAGTTAATTCTGACATTTTACTCATGATTTCTTTTCTCTCCTTTTGTTTGTTCCAGCTGAAAAACAAGTTCATGAAGAAGCTGCCGAGAGACGCGGAGGCCTCCAACGTCCTGGTGGGGGAGGTGGACTTCCTGGACGCCCCGTTTGTGGCGTTTGTGCGTCTGCAGCAAGCCGTGATGCTGGGAGCGTTGACCGAAGTTCCCGTTCCCACAAGGTGGCCGACATTCACAAATTAACTGCTAAATATGCAACAGAATCAGGAGTTATAACTTTATTTTCACATTGATTCTACATTTAAGTTTTAATTTCAGGCAAGCAATCAGAAACCAGACAGAAGCTTTTAATTATAAAAATGTTTTAGCGCGCAGGTGTCTGAAATGTTTTGGACTTTGTTTTTTAGGGGGAAAATTATTTTTTTCCATTTAGGGAAAATAAAGGATTCTGACTTTTTTCCTCAAAATTTTGATTTATGATCTCTGAAGATTAAAGTCAAGATTTTGAGGGAAAAAGTGAGAATCCTTTATTATCAAAACTCTCAGATTAACATCAGAATCAGGGAGAAAAAATATGCAAAAGTGATTCTATCATCAAAACAAACTAAACTCACAATATTGAAATGAATCATTTTCAATGGATTTGAGGTTATGAGGACATGATCCATCTTTCTTTTAATTATATATAGCTTTCTTTTATATACGTCCTCCTTTTAGCCTCATTTAATAAATTGGTTCATCGTTGTTCTGCTTTGGAGTAAAAATTAATGGATGTTTGTGATGCTATGTTGTATCAAATTAAAATAAATGCAAGAAAAGTTAATAACAGATTAATAATTTGTGTCATTGCTTAAGTTTTCCATTTTAAGATGACTGCATCATTTTTTAATCAGTTAATATTTTATTAATTTGTTTTATGCGTATTGCCCCCATCATTCTGGTAAAATACACTGCCTGGCCAAAATAAAAGTCGCCACCTGGATTTAACTAAGCAAATAGGTACAAGCCTCCTATTGGATAATTATTGCATAGGCGATTATCTTTCAGCTGGCAACAAGTTATTTAACCCCAGCTGGTGTAATGAGTAACTCCTCATTCCTTAAACAACCATGGCAAAAGACACATCCTGTGGTCGTGGAAAAGATGTTAGTCTGTTCAAGAAGAGTCAAATCATTGGCATGTTCAGTTTGCTAGAGAGCATAAAGATTGGACTCTGGAGGAATGGAAGAGGGTCATGTGGTCTGATGAGTCCAGATTTACCCTGTTCCAGAGTGATGGGCGCATCAGGGTAAGAAGAGAGGCAGGTGAAGTGATGCACCCATCATGCCTAGTGCCTACTGTACAAGCCTGTGGGGGCAGTATTATGATCTGGGGTTGCTGCAGTTGGTCATGTCTTGGTTCAGCAACATTGTGTGGCCAAAGAATGAGGTCAGCTGACTACCTGAATATACTGAATGACCAGGTTATTCCATCAATGGATTTTTTCTTCCCAAATGGATCGGGCATATTCCAAGATGACAATGCCAGGATTCATCAGGCTCAAATTGTGAAAGAGTGGTTCAGGGAGCATGAGACGTCTTTTTCACACATGGATTGGCCACCACAGAGTCCAGACCTTAACCCCATTGAGAAGCTTTGGGATGTGCTGCAGCAGTGGTCAGACTCTCCCATCATCAATACAAGATCTTGGTGAAAAATTAATGCAACACTGGATGGAAATAAATCTTGTGACACTTCAGAAGCTTATTGAAACAATGCCACAGCGAATGTGGGCTGTAATCAAAGCTAAAGGCGGTCCAACAAAAATATTAGAGAGTGTGACCATTTTTTGGTGGCGACTTTTATTTTGACCAGGCAGTGTAATTCTGTGCTTTAATTTACTTTAATTGTGGACCAGGGCCGCACAGAATCATTCCAAGAGCCGCAGATGGCCCTCGCGCCACACTTTGGACACTCCTGATTAATTCTCTGCTTTGTTTGTCTTTGTAGGTTTTTGTTCATCCTGCTTGGACCCAAAGGCAAAGCAAAGTCATATCATGAGATTGGCAGAGCAATCGCCACCCTGATGTCTGATGAGGTTAGACTGAAATTATACTTCAATAGTATTTTTATGTGGTACAAAAGTACTAAATGATCTGAAGGATTGCAGCTCAAAGATATGCTGCTTGAAATTCACTCTGATTAGTAGTTGCCTTCTTCTTTCACAAACTTGATTTTTACTACAGGTAAGATACTGACTATTGCTGACTAACTCACAGAACCCCCTTTTTAAAAAGAGCCAAACTGTCCCTTTGAAAAAACTGCAGCAGGTCTGCACTTTTATTCCTTTCTCACCTTTTAAAAACAGAAAATATTTTCACTTATTTGTAATTATTTGACTGTAGTCATTTGCCAAATTATGTTTACTGAGTGGAAAATAATTTATATTTTTGCTTCTGTGATCAGTAATTGCAAAGCAAACAAACAAAATAAACTGAAAGACCCCTGAGGTAAGCATTTGAGTTGATTAAAGTGATAAAATGGTGTTGCGCTCCACAGTTTTTGGGTTGATTCGATGGGATTAGTTGTTTATTTAGTGTTTGTAAGTCGCTGCTCTCTTTCCCTATTTAGTACTGCTATCACAGTTCACTGGAGTCGCATGCTTTCACGTCACACTTTATCCGCTCCAATACGTTTGCTCTGTTTGTTGGCAGGTCTTTCATGATATTGCCTACAAGGCGAAGGACAGGCAGGACCTGCTGGCCGGGATCGACGAGTTTCTGGACGAGGTGATTGTTCTTCCTCCCGGAGAGTGGGACCCCACCATCAGGATAGAGCCTCCCAAATCTCTGCCATCCTCTGATAAAAGGTCAAAAATGCATAAAATCACAAAATCTGTTTTTGTTTATCCAGCTTATGTTGCATATAATATCACCTAATAAACAACAAACAGATTTATGTTTCACTTAGAATGCCTTGCAAAGGAATTTTTTTAGTGGCGGACTTTCTCACGGTTCGGTTCAAAATTATTTTTTGCAATAATTTCTGCTTTAATTTATAGGTGTGTAAAGAATATTTCTGATCTACTGCAATGAGAAACAAATGGAGACATTAAAGTGACATTTTAAATATTAATCAAGCATTTTTTTTTACTTTTACTCCCTCTTTGCATCCTTTGGTTTGCGTTTTATTTCTGCAGATGGCAATAGAACCATATTATACTGTCAGGACATGGTGACAGTTTTGACAAATATATAGAAAACAAATGTTTCTAAAAGCTACAAACTCCAACTTCATTGTAGTAAAATATATTAATGTAAAGAACTGAATTGCTGGTGTAGGAAAGGGTAGGAGGTTCTTAAAGGGGCAGAGGTCAGTTTCCATGCATCAGATACAAAATCAAATTTATTTACTATATGTAGCATTTTCATAACAAATGCAGGTAACACACTTACTGGAAAATACATAATAAGCCCTCTTCAAAGTGGATCTACTACCTAATATTCATATATTGGATGTTTTCATTCTTCCATTTGGGTCTCAAATGCTTCTAAAAAAATAACCTTTTGTTGGCATTCAGAAATGTACGGGTGTACAAACGTGCATCTGTTTGCATTTTCCGTCTTTGAGTAGCACCAGCTTATTTGGCTTTATAGTCACAATTAAATCAGACTGAAATCTCATTATCTAAGAATGATTTTGTGCAAAACATATGAGGAACATGTTTTGTGTAGGCCACAGAGCTATGCTAATCTGTTCAAGGAGCACAGTAGGTCCTCAGAATGCTTGTGAACAAGACGGACTGCAGAATCTCCCAAATGCATCCAGCTGCACAACACAGCGTTTAATTATGAAGCTGCCACAGTTTAGATTATATAAACCTGCAGTCAGCACTGATCAATCATGCTGTTTAATCACCTAATGTATCAGCATCATCCGACTGGAAACAGGAAGAAAGTAGGTGACATCATGACGGAAAATGTAACAGTTAAATCAGGTTGTGTGAGCCAAAAGTTGACCTAAATCATATAAGTAATTCCAAGCGGCTTTGTGTTAGTCAGATGTGACGCCATCACAGCAGTAACTGGAGAAACTTGTTTCCGTTTTAGGAAAAACATGTATGCAGGAGGAGATTCCCAGATGAACGGAGACATGCCTCACGATGGCGGCCACGGAGGAGGCGGCGGCCACGCGACGGGGGAGGAGCTGAAGAAGACGGGAAGGTATCAAAATAAACATCATGGAGGTTTAAATGGATAACTTTTTATTTCTTAGATTGTACGCTGCAAAAACACAAAATCTTACCAAGTCTGTTAGTCCAGTTTCTACCGCAAGTATCTTAGTAAACTTGAAACAAAACTAACTTTTCAGCAAAATTTAGCAGCTTGTTGTAAGTCAATAATTCCTTAGTGATCATGAAAAGGTTCTTGTTCCATTGGCAGATTATTTTACTTATAACATGAGAAAAATGTTTTGTTATCAGTGAATTATAAGAACATTTTCCCCATGTTTTCAGTGAAGTGATTTGCCAATGAAACCAGAACTTTCTCATCAATATTAAGGGCTAAAAACCGGTTTCTATATGTTGCTGAAAAGTTTCTTGTGAATTCGTTTTCTTATTTCAAAGGTCTTTGCAGTAGAAACCAGACTAAAATTCTTGGTAAGATTTTGTGTTTTTGCAGTGTAATTAAGAATCTCATCCCGTCATTAAGTCAGTTTTTTTGTGGTCAGGTTTTGTGGTGGTCTCCTTCTTGACATCAGGAGAAAAGCGCCTTTCTTTATCAGTGACTTCACCGACGCTCTTCACATTCAGGCCCTGTCAGCCATTTTGTTTATTTACTTGGGAACTGTGACAAATGCCATCACCTTCGGTGGTCTGCTGGGGGACGCTACAGAAAACATGCAGGTCAGAGCGGGTTTTCAACCAACCAGAGTCAGCCAAACTGTCTGATTTCCTGTTTCTAACCCTCCCTCTCCGTGATTGCAGGGCGTGCTGGAGAGTTTTCTGGGCACCGCCATTGCTGGTGGCGTTTTCTGCTTGTTGGGGGGTCAGCCTCTCATTATTCTGAGCAGCACCGGTCCGGTTCTGGTGTTTGAAAGGCTTCTCTTTAACTTCAGCAGGTAAGTTTTGCATCTCCTCAGTCTACCTCTAAATTAGAGTTGCACAGAACGCAGCTGGAGAGGCACCAGCAACTCCGGACCCCGTTAGGGAGAAAGGTGGTCAGAAAATGGATGGATGGATGTTCTCCTGGTTTAAATTTTAGTATTTTTGATTGAATTAAAAATGGCCATGACCAAACAGCTCTACTGCGCCTCCTACACTGAGACAAGCCAACTGGTAAATAGTAGGGAGCTGAAATTTGGAACGTCCATAGAATTTTGTGAGACAGTAAGAAAGGCATTTTCTAAACCCAACAGGAAGTAAACCATTTTGGGTCAAAAGGTCATTTTTGCACCTTTTTACCTTTATGATTTAGCACTAATTACATTTATTGAATAAAACTGTTCCGATATGAAAGAAATGTGCCTGTGCTACACAAAATGCGTTGGCATAGCAACCGATAACAACGGCACTCTATGCATCAGGATTCAACACAAAAAAACACTCAAACATTTCCCACACAAAGAGGAGAACATTCATGTTCATTTTGTGATCATAAATAAGTGATTGCTGCAGTAGATTAGCTACTTCTGCTATCAGCTTATCTGACACAGTTATGGTAGATTAGCTACCGCTGCTATTAGCTAATCTGACACTGCAGTGGATTATTAGCTAATTTAAACACCTGCTCTACTTTGATCTGTCAGACTTGTTGTTTAGGTTGCCATTTTTAAATTTTGTAACTGAAACAAAATGCACAGAATTCCACAGCACATTAAGATGGTCAAAGTCAAGCTAGCATAACTGACCTACTTTCTTTTTCCTCAATATTTGTTTTAAATTAAAACTTTTTCCTGACCATGTTATCTAGTTGTAGTGTTGGCGGTTAGTAGCAAACCACTGCATCACTTTTTGTTTTATATATCACACGTACATTTAAGACTTTGCGCATTGTATTGCAAACTTAGACCAATGCTAGTCGTTGTTAGCGAGCAGCTTTTTGCTCTCCACTGGGAAACGGGGAGGGACCTCCATGTCACGAACATCTCTGGTTTTGACAGTGATTTGTATCTTTTTTCTACTCAGGGATAACGATTTCGACTACATGGAGTTCCGGCTGTGGATCGGCCTGTGGTCTGCGTTTTTCTGCCTGGTGCTCGTTGCCACTGATGCCAGCTTCCTGGTAAAGTACTTCACCCGCTTCACGGAGGAGGGCTTCTCCTGTCTCATCAGCTTCATCTTTATCTACGATGCCTTCAAGAAAATGATCAAATTAGCTCACCACTACCCCATCAACTCAGTGTACAGCATGGAAAACATCACGCAGTACGAATGTCTCTGCATGGCCCCGACGCTCTTAGGTGAGCCAAACGTTTCATCTAAAGACTTTACATCAGACGAATTTCACTCGCAGGAAATTAACTGTTTGGAGGGAATAAAAATACAGATTTTAGGCCTTTTTGGTCCTTTAAAATGTCTTGTAAAATGCCAGTAAAGTCTTCAAATTAAACAAACTTGGTTTTAATTAATAAACTATATATATATGAACTATAAATATATATAATTTTATATACATATTTTATGTTAAAATGCTTATTAATATTTTTAAAATATTAATACTTTTAAAAAATATTGTTACATGTGTACAGCAAAAAGTTTTGTGTGTACCATTTGTTGTTCTTTTTTAAAAACATCAATAATAAAAAATTATCAAGTTGAGTTATCAACATTCTTATGATAATAAGAATAACAAATAGTGAACAATGTGATAAACACCCATTCCTTCCTTCCAGGTGCCTAAAGCTGTGAATAGTGAATAGAAAGTAAAACAAGCAGATTAGTTGCTATTTAAATAGTAATAGAAATAAAAATAACCTTTTGGTTGTGTGTTTGGCAGAAAATGAGACGGATCTGGTTGACGATCCTTTAGAAGACACATCACTGTGGTACATGAACTACACAGGCCTGGTGAGTTTTTCTTGCATTTAAATCCACATTCTTGGAAAAAGGTTAAACATTAAATGAAATGAATAGATAATGTCTGACGTTAAACTTCAGTTTTTCTGTCTAAACATTTTCCAGAAGCACCTGATGGACTTTATTCAGAGTTTAATTCTTATAATTAGGTGGAAATAAAGCCTGGTGTTTGGGTGTGTGTGGCATAATTACAGTGTTTTATTTGTTGTGTTCAGCCACCAAACCGCTCCTGGTCGAGCCTCACCAAGTCAGAGTGTTTAATGTACAAAGGAGAGCTGGTGGGAGAGGCGTGCGGCTACGTCCCAGACATCACCCTCATGTCCTTCATCCTCTTCTTCGGTACCTACACCACCTCCATGTGTCTTAAGAAGTTCAAAACGAGCCCCTTCTTCCCCACCACTGTGAGTCCTGCCACATCAGCTGTTGTTAAATTGAGATTGTAAGGTATTTTCCTCGAACCTACAAAAATAAAAACCACAGACAACGTATATGAATTATATGGTCAAGCTTTTGCAAAAGGAGAAGTCTCCATGAACAACTTCTTTACGCCGTTCACAGAGAGTTCTGATCTGCTTTCACGTGAGCTCCTTCTTTTATTGTCAAAGAAAGACAGTCAAAGGGGGCAGTCAGGAAACAACAGAGGTCGTAAAACATTTACCAGCAATTCAGTTCCAGGTGTGATATCTAATTTACAATCTGAGCCCAGTTCAGCTCTAGGTCAAATTATCATCTAAAGAATGGGTAGATAAACATGAAAAGAATTTAAGGTCTGAGAACCACAAAGTTTGACTATCTCACATGAAGATAAACAGACAGTCGTAACCTCCAGGTCTGTTTATACACACATAAGGAAGAGAACACTTTAAACGAAAAATCACAATAATACTGATTAACATTAGACTGAATATGAACTAAAGTAATAACAAAATGATAATACCAAAAAATATCTAACAGAGATATTGTAGTCTTGCATTGCATTTGTATCAAACCTTTAATATAGCAAGAAACAAAAACAAAACAAGGTGGACGTGTCAGCGTTCCCATGGCAACCACAGAAAACTTTCACATGTGTTGCCAGGCCAGTAGAGAAGATCAGTGTGGCACAACTAAAACTTAAAAAGAAAGAAAAAGGAATGTAAAAATGTACAAAACAGGAGTTTTTAAAGAGACAGAAGCCCAATTTCAAGGTGTTAAACTACGAAGTCAAAGTCAAAACTTTTTATAACTAAATTTAACATACTTACTTGATTTTACTGAAATGGCGCCATGTGGCTGGGAAACAAATGGCACTGGCCCTTTAATAGAGCATCTTTTCCTCCCAACCAGGTGAGGAAACTCATCAGTGACTTCGCCATCATCCTGGCCATCCTTATCTTTTGTGGAGTTGATATTTTCGTGGGAGTTGACACTCCTAAACTTATTGTGCCAACCGAATTTAAGGTGAGCTCATGCTTTTTATTATTATTATCATTATTATTTAAAGCGATCCACGATTAGTTGAACATGTTGGCCTAAATATGTTTGAATTTTTCTATTAATTAAAAAAATTGTGATACACCCAAAACTCATTAGTTTTTTGCCATTTTCCCTCAGATGGGTTGATGACATCATTAGGTCCATTCTGTACTGAAGTAAACACAGGAAGGCTAACTTTACCCGAGTAGCGGTTTATCGTATTGTGTTTAACTGGATTAATTCCCACATAAAAAAAAAGAAATGGGAAAAATTTGTAGCCGAATCCTGCTTCCGAAGGACCTACATTTGTGCTCTCAACATTTCTTTCCAGAAGACTTTGTCATTTGTAAGAGCAAAACTGAAGAAGACTCTAGCTGGTGATTGGTAGCTTAACAAGCTAAAAACAAATGCAGTTTTTATCCACAAATTGCCAAAAATGTGGGAGGAGCATCAGAGACAGGCAGAGCTGGAAGCACTTTAGAATGCTAACTAAACAGCCTGTTATTACTGTATTGTTTTGATATTTAAAATAAAGCCTGTTGTTACAACTTCTGGTGGATCCATTTAAGGTGAACAAAAAAAAAGACAAGGTGCTAAATTTTTAAGAGTCAGATGTCCTATTTATAAAACAACATGGTGGATCCTTTCATTTTTCTCTCTGCAGCCTACAAGCCCGAAGCGGGGCTGGTTTGTGCCCCCGTTTGGAGGAAACCCCTGGTGGGTTTACCTGGCCTCCGCCCTGCCTGCCCTCCTCGTCACCATCCTGATCTTCATGGACCAACAGATCACCGCCGTGATTGTCAACAGGAAGGAGCACAAGCTAAAGGTGACGTCACAAACCGTCCTTACAGAAAGTGTCGAGCTTCAGTTAGGATTATTTCCAATAACAAGCAAATCCAGGCTAAATTCAGCCTGCAGGTGAAAATCGTTCTCAGGGAAGTGAGAGATGTTTCAGAGGAGTGGCTGCACCTTTCGCAGGTCGAAATGTAACCGCTGGCCGGTTTTAAAGAGAAGCTGAGTCAATATTTATTTCTGTTTTATATTTAGATTTCATATTTATGGGTACAAATGCATGTGGACAAGATTATTTTTACTCTTTTCTGGAAGTACCAGCATTTCTGTGCAAGTCTGTTTCATTAGTTTTCACTGCAAAAACACAAAACCGAGAGCAAATATCTAAAATAAAATTAGCTTACAAGTAACATTTCAACAAGAAACATGTGCTCTTTTAAAGCCAATATCTTCTTAATATTGATTTTAAAAAATGAATTAGCAGATTATTTCATAACATGGGAAAATATCTTATTATAAGTGAATTAACCTGCCAAATCTTTAAAAGTCCAAACAGATAATTGTCTGGTGCTGAGTTGATCACGAAGGCCTTTAGCACGGATTTAGGTCCGTGTCCGTCTGCAGCTGCACTGCCCGTGTCCGAGCGTGCTCTCGACCTTTGACCCTGTTTGTTGTCTGAAACAGAAAGGGGCAGGTTACCATCTGGATCTGTTCTGGGTGGCGGTTCTGATGGTGGTTTGCTCCTTCATGGGCCTGCCGTGGTATGTGGCTGCCACCGTCATCTCCATCGCCCACATCGACAGTCTGAAGATGGAAACGGAAACGTCGGCGCCGGGAGAGCAGCCCAAGTTCCTGGGAGTGAGGTGAGGACGAACGGAGCCGCCAAAATAAAAGCACAGCCATTTGTAAAGGTACACAGGAATTTGGAGTTCATTTTTCAAAGTCAGATTTTCACTAATTACTATTTCATTTATAAATATCATAGTTTCAAACTTTATATACAATTAGAAAGCAAAAATATTGAGCTCATATAGTTAATATTTAGCTCCAGTTCAAGCTGAAAATTTAGTTAACATGGCTAGATATTTAATAACAAGTTAAGTTAGCTAGATATTTAGTTTTAAACTAAATAAACTAAACTAGGTATTTAGTTTTAAACTAAATAGTTAAATATTTAGCTGCAATTGAATAGAATATACTTTACTGATCCTCAAGCAGGAATTGCTTATTTGTTCACAAGCTACTATATTCTAAGTGTTAAATATTAGTATAAAAAATTTAGATAGCAAGTTAAATGTGTAGTTTGTAAGCTAAATATTTATCTTGAAACTAATAAATACATGAACAACACGGTAAAAATATGAACCTCATTTTTTCCCTCTGATGACAAGTTAAATAACCCAAATTAATGCCGTTAATAACTTTACAAACTCATAAAAGGTTTGGTCTCTTCTTGTTCTGCTTGTTGTTCCTCTTCTGATCGCGATTCAGCTTTAAAGTCGGGTCACAGCGATCGTTCACCCGGGAGAAATTTGTCTTCTCAGTCTAATCTGAAAGGTCAGGTCAAACCAAATGGACAAATTACTGTTGGATTTAGAAACCTGGTTGTTCATAAACACATTCATCTTCTCACTGAAAACAGCCTGAACAAGAACAGTTCGATTCTTCCTGTCGTGGATAATTTAGAGTTTTAAAACACTTTTTGCGGGATTTGTCGTCAGACTCCATCAGTGGCTAAGCTAACACGTTTCTTCCTGTGTTTGGAGGGTTTGTGTTTTCATTTCCTCGCCCCCTGATGTGGCAGCTGAGCTAATAAACTGCTGTGCAGCGTCACACTGAAGCATCCAAACCGTTTCCACAGACAATGTTTGCTTTTCCAAATATGATGTTTTTGAAATGTATCTCGCACTGATACTGTTAGACTTTTAATGTTAATGAGGAAAATTAGTCCAGTTATTGAGGTTTTGGTCAAAACTAGAAGCTTTTCTCTTTGCGACGTTCCTTTTCTGTCCTGTTTTGCAGAGAGCAGAGGGTCACTGGAGTGTTTGTGTTCATCCTGACAGGACTGTCTGTGTTCATGTCTCCAATTTTAAAGGTAATTACTAAATATTTTGCAGCAGTAACACTTATTTTGCTAGAGTTTTCTCTTAAAGGGGCAGTTTTATGTAAACTCAACATCTTTTTAGCTTTACATCATATGTTATTTCATACATGGAGTGCTGCTTTGGGGTTTTTTCATGCGTGTTTGAGAAATCCTTTAATCTCCATAGCAACCACTCAGCTGAGCAAAACGCCCAGCTGGACGTAGCCCCGCCTTCAGTAAGAGTTGCAGCTTTTAAAGAGACAGGAGCCCAATTTCAAGCAATCAGATTATTCATAGTTGGTATTTATATCATTTTTAATACAACTGAAAGTATCATAGTTTTATGATTGTGCTATAAAATGGTCCATTTTTCTGGCAAACACATAATATCGCCCCTTTAACTGAGAAATGTTACAATGTCTTTCTGAAGGCGGAGTTGGAAATTCTTAAAGAGACAGAGGCCCAATTTCAATGTGTTAAGTTGCAGAGTCAAGTAATTTTTATAACTTATTTGTGCTATAAAAAGATTACATGTGCCAGGAAAATACATAAAACTGCCCCTTTAAAGCCATTTTTACTGCATATTTATGCACATTTTGCTTGTGCACATCCAGTTTATCCCCATGCCAGTCCTGTATGGAGTCTTCTTGTACATGGGAGTCGCTTCTCTTAATGGAGTTCAGGTAAATTTCTTTCATTTTAACTCCGTAAAAGCTGGACCTGTTGTTCTATCAACTGCCTGCTTATCTTCTGATTAGTGTGATAACTCTGGCCTGTACTTGCTTGGACTCTTGCTCAGTTTATGGACCGGCTGAAGCTGCTGCTGATGCCGGCCAAGCATCAGCCGGACCTGGTTTACCTGAGGCACGTTCCCCTCAGGAAGGTCCACCTCTTCACCTTCATCCAGATCCTCTGCTTGGCTCTGCTCTGGATCCTCAAGTCCACCGTGGCGGCCATCATTTTCCCCGTCATGGTAAAGAAAAACGGCTCGATCCACAGAACCTTTTACGATTATAGACGGATCAAAAAAGATTCAAAAATACCAGAGTTGGGTTTTAAATGAGTTATTTTGGTAATAAATGCTTTAGTAAAACTGTACCAGCTCAGGATGCAACTAATGATCAGTTTAGTAATCAATTATTCTATCAATTACGCTGACAATTGGATTAAAAATTGGCATATGATTGATTTGACCACTTAAATACATTAAAAGATGCAAATAGAAAATTGATTCCTTTTTTAGATAAGAAAATGTAAATATTATTGCCCAAAAGGCAATAATACAGCATTTCTTTAGTTGATGCTTCCATCAACATGTCAACGGTCCTTTCTGCTCGACTTGGCAGCGCTGATTGTTTTTCCAATTAACCAATTAATAATTGAACAGAAGATTTTTTTATTTTGACGGAATTTGAACCAGGTGAAGCTAAAAATGCCACTTAATGAGTTCAAGGCAGAATATATTTACAGAGAAAGAAGGTTTTTGATCTTAAATGGAAAATGTAAAAATATTTTGTACATTTTTGGCTTATTTATGCTCTGAGTGTTTTATTCTGTCAGAAAATGGCATTTTTTCAGGGTGTACACTCCAGTTAGCAATTAATCAGAATTAGTTGACAATTATTTCAGTATCCGATTAATCACGATTAATCTGATCAGTCCGATCGTTTCAGCCTCCTGTAACCCGTGTTTCCGGCGTTTCCAGATTCTTGCTCTGGTTGCGGTCAGGAAAGCCATGGACTATATGTTCTCTCAGCACGACCTGAGCTTCCTGGACGACGTCATTCCAGAGAAAGACAAGAAGAAGAAGGAGGACGAGAAGAAGAAATGTGGCAGCGTGGACAGCGATGGTGACGAGGTGAGACTTTAGCTTCAGGATGGAAAACAGTTTTGTTTTTTCACTATTTCTGTTTCTGTGGAGCTCAGATTCTGGATTCCTCCTTTGCAGGTCGGAGTTTGACGACAGCATGTTAGCGCTGGGCTAAGAGAATAAAAAAAATGAATTAATAGAGAAAAGTCAAAATGTTGCAAAAGAAAAAACCACAAGAGCAAAATTATAACTTTACTAAGATAAAGTTGTAATAATACAAGAAAAGAATTTGTAATAATAAGCGAATAAAGTCACGATAATATGGTCTTACAAATAGGACGTAATTTATCTTTTAACACATTAAGCAGCAGGACTGAAACAACTAGCAGAGGACTGGACGAGCCCACCATGTCAGACCCTGATGACTCAGGATGTGTTTCCTCTCTCCAACAGTCTGACTATCCGTACAATGAGAATGTTCCCAATATTAAAATTCCCATGGACATCATGGAGAAGGAGCCCTTCTTAGGCGATAAGGCCTGTGACAGTGAGTAAACCGCCTGGAGGGAAAAACATCTTCCTCCTCCTGACCGTTTCTGCTTCATAACGATGACCCGTCGTTACTCAGACCTTTTTCACTCTTTTCTTTTACTTTTTTTAGTTTCTGCATTCGTCTTGTCTCTGAAAAATGCATGAAATCTACTCACCGCTTCAGATTATGGTGTCTTAAACTTTTTCCCCATCTTCTAATTTAATTTGTGGCTCTAATGTTCTTCTAATGGCCTCTGCTGTTAGACGACTGATCATAAATCAACCTTTTCTCTAAAGCCACAAAGTTTCCCATGAACCAGCAGGTGTTAAACTAACAACTAACATTTTGCCTCCTTTCTCCTCTCAGACTGAAAGCATTTGTAATTGTTGCATGCTTGTCCTGGAATGAAAACCTGCAAAATCCCTCAGGCTGAGTGAACGAACAGTTCATTTTGAATCATTCCTGTTTTCTTTTCCTCAGGAGAGAAGCCCCTGTCATTCCTTGATCGACACACATCGTGCTGAGCAGCTCCGCTTCTACCAGGACAGCTACTTATCCAGGTGAGACGGAAAAAACAGAGAGAATGGAAAAGATGAGCTGAAAAACAAAAGGAAACTCGGCTGCAGCCGACTCCTGTTTTGACTTGGTGGCAGTGATGCTTGTAAAAGGTCATGGGACAGCCGACGTACAATTATGGGCCTGATCTTTAAAGGTCAGATCGGCGGATTAGCTAACCCAGGACTAAGTGAATTTTTCAACAAGAAGCAGGTCGACAGGCGCCAAAGCCTGGGACTCTGTCTGTAGACGGCGAAGAACTTCTGCAGCTTCTGCAGAGTCGGTCCTCTGCAGAGACATCTGAGAACCAATCTGCTTTTTACTTTGTCCAAATGCAACTAAAGTTTGATTGTTTTTGTCCAAATCGTCTCTCTAATTTTTTCCCTTTTTTTTTAGTTAAACTTCCAATATTACCTACTTTTGACTTTTTTGTGCAAATGTGACCCATCTCTGACTTTTCTTCATCAAAATGTGGCATATATACAATTGTTTGTTTAAATTTGTCCTGTATATTTTTTTGTCCATATGCAACCGACATCTGATTTTTTTTCATCTAAATGAAACTTTTATTTTTATTCAAAATTGACATAATTGACTAACTTTTTTTCTTTAAATGTGACCTATATCTGACTTTTTGTCCACATCTGGACCATTTCCTAAGTTTTTTGTCCATAAGACACAGAAAGTCGACTCTTTTTTTTTGTTGAAATTTGACCTTTAGCTGACTTTTTAAAATTCGAAATCGGCCTATATCTGATTTTTTTGTCCATATGGGCATCTTTCCGATTTGTGACTTGCTGGCCTTCCTGCAGGGTTTTTGCTCGTCACCAACTATTATCTGAAAGTTAAATTGATTCCTGAAAATTAGAGAGCAAGACCTTTGACCTTCTTTAGTCATTTCCGTCATGCTGAACTTTGCATGAACGTCGGATTGTGAAGCGTAATCCTGTTGGTTGAATCTGAAGCCAAATTGCTTCTAACTCTAAAGTTCAGATATCTCTGAAAAAATCAAAGAATTACAGTTCAGGGTTGAAAATCCTACAGTTAGACTTGCATCCAGAAGTTACTGTTTCCAGATTTTAAGTTATTTCCTCGTTTTGCCTCTTTCTTTTTGTTTGTTTCTTTTAAAACAGGAAGTTGAACCATATGAAATATTCTGATATATTTTCTGTTGCGGATGAAGATGGTGAAACAAACGTGACGGTTTTCACGGATCTTTTCTTGGTTTTAGAAGCTTATTTAATTATTTATTTGTTGGTGTAATCATTAACTCTTTTTGGCGAAGATTCATCTGGCGCCTGAAAAATGCTGAATTGTTGATTAGATATTAATTATTTGTTCAGGTTAAAGCTAGAGTATGTGACTTTATAAAGATGTTTTTATATATTTGTTAGAATTGTCACTTTGACAGAAAAGGACTTGATATGTTTGTCTCAATTCGAAGGATTTCAGGGAAAAACCAACAGAAAATGAACATGGCAACAAAGTTTCTGCATATGAATAAATATATTTCTTCCGCAATATTTCTAAAAATGACATCAAACCAAACGTCCATCGCTGTAGACGACAGATTCACTTTGTGGCAGAAAACACTGAAACTTTGTTGTACAGAAATAAAACAGAAAACAATGCTGCTAAAGTTAGTTCAAGTGTTCATGGGGTGTACTTAGTTTCTCCTAAGTAATAATCACAGCATGGAATCTGTTGTTTGTATTTTGTACTCAGACAGATTTAAATAATTTTACCAACTGGTCAAGACCAGCTCAGTTTATTTCTGTTTTACTGAATGAAATCCTGGAATTAAATGTGACCCATTATTTATTATTCAGATTATTCTGTTTTTATTATTACTATTCAGAATGAGCCGTTTTACGGCATTTTGTCACCTTAAATCTAAATAAACTGCTGCTGGTCGCCACAAGTCAACATTTTCACTGGCTGCAAACTGAATTACAGAACCGTACATCTTTGAAAAGCATTAGTAGATCCTCCTGCACAACCGAAAGGAATGCAGCATGTGGTTTCTGAATTGTGAGTTAACACCGAAACACGTCTTTTCCAGCAGCCATTGTACAGCAGTAAAATCAGATGACCAAATGTTCTAGAATTAGGCTGGGGTTGCTAGGTAACGGGCAGAACTCTGCTGGGGTTACTAGGTAACGGGTGGAACTCTGCTGGGGTTACTAGGTAACGGGTGGAACTCTGCTGGGGTTACTAGGTAACGAAGCATTGCATGCCGATGATGTTACATTCTCATTTTCCAGACACCAAAAAACTTTAATTTACTACCAAAAAACTTGTGGGTGGGTTTTTTAGACCAAAGTGGAAGAATAAAAACATTAAAAATATAAATTTTACATTATAGGTCCCATTTCAGAGTGTCGTTTTCGATTACCATCGGCTAAATTCAGAGAGTTTCAGTTTTTCCGTTTGAGTCCTGACGGCTGGGGTTTGTGTTTCAGCCCGGAGATGACCCCGCTGAAGTCCGTGCCTCAGATCAGGATAGACATGGAGCCGGAAGACGAAGACACGTTTTACTGGAGGGGCCGCGGATCCGAAACGTCGCTGTAGACCACCAACCTGCAGCTTCCTGTCAAATTAATCTTAACTTTTTGCTTCTTTTGTGATTGTAAGAGGTTTGTTTGGGACTGAAAAAGGGATCATTTTTAAGTACTTCTGTCTTCGCCGCCATGTTGGTTTTTCTCACACCTTCAGTCTCACTTGTTGATTAAATATAACTCCTTACTGCAGATCTATGCAACTGCTGCCACAGTAAATGCTGCAGCGCTCTCACTAAACATGGAGTGCCGTCCCATCTCTTTTTATACGAACACACACATATATATATATATATAAATACAAATATGACCTATCAGATTTTTTTATATAAATTGAACTACTCTAACATTTTCCGGTAGCAGGAAAGTTATGTTTTTATAGCTCTACCTCTTGTTTTAGATTCAAATCTTATTATGAACAAATGATTCTTGGAGTTTTGATATTTTCTCTCTGTTCTTTCCTAGAATTGCAATAATTTAAGAAATGTGCTGTATTATAGCTTGTAAAGGAAGTAAAATAGAGATTTAATATAATTAACTATAAGTTAACAGAGCACAGTTGTGTGTGCTGATTTGATTACTTCTGTTTGTTTATAATCAAATCTTTTACACCTTTTCTTCCAAACTGTTTTTTATTAACATGTTTTTATTTTTTGTTGATTTCTAAGAAGTGATAATGTTGTGTACATGTCGGTCACACTTCCTGTGTATTTTTCTATGATGTGGGCAGAAGATGATCATAATCATCCAACCTTTCTCATCCAAACAGGAACCCAAACTGGGAATGCATATCATATTAACACATGACTGCTGCATAAACTCCTGAACCTAAGTGGCCTAAAAAGGATCAATTTGAACTGGAAGAAATGAAGGAAACAAGATGTGGGAATTATATTGTGTTCACAGCAGGAACACAAGCTATTTTATCAGCTGTCATCTGATTTATGGGTTGTTTAAGACACTTTTTTAATATATATTAAAGCATATTTTAGGTGATCAAACCACACAAGAAAATCACTAATAAACTTTATTTTGTTTTCTAGTTTGCATTTAGTGCTGAGTGAAATTTAAACATATCCTTCAAAATTTTGGAAGAAATGTAACCTGATTGGAATCAGTTTTTTTTACAAATTGAATTTAAGACATTTAATTTTTTTTATTGTGCAATTTTGTCCATTTTAAAAAAAAAATATTTTTACACTTTAAATTTACTGCAAAAAATTCACCTGCAAAAATTTGCCTTCAAAAATCATAAAATAAAATTTTTAAAATTACATTTTTCATGAAACATTTGCAGGTGAATTTTTTGTGTGCATTTAAAGTAAATAATAATAAAAAAAATAAAATATATATATATATATATATATATATATATATATATATATATATATATTGATAATTGCACAGACTAGATTCAGGGTTATAATCTCAATTTGTAAAAAAAGAGATTAAATTTCTTCTATATAAAATCAAACAGCTAAATTATGATAGAAAATGTGAATAATGTTCTTTCGCATTTTTTCATGTCCAATTGTTTTTATTTTTCAATCCTTTTCAATTGTTTGACTGGTGTGAATGGTAATCTCTATCTCAACTCTAGCGTTTTATATATCTGGACAAAATATCCTTCTGAACTCTGAGATTGGTTTAAAAGTGACCGGAAAATGAATAGAGTTCAGACTGTTGGAAAGTTTCATCATCATTCTTCCAAACTTGATGGATCATTGCTGACGTCTCCATATTAGCTCACAAAGATCCTGTTTTGATACAGATGCTCACTCTGATCCCTCTGTTTTCAATACTTGTCTTTGTTTTCCAACTGGACGCTCTGCAGGTTCCCGGCGGTCGTCCGTTCACCGCCTGGCAGAACGCTGCAGAGGGAAACTGACACTTTGTGTTAAATTAACTTATGACTCTTTCTAGAGAAGAAAAAATGGTTTGTTGTAGAATTTCTATTTTTTAAATGAAATGTATATTGAAAATAAACGGTTATCAAACACCGATGGCGTCCTGGTGAATTTTACTGGTGGCTTGATTGGGTACAAACTAATTACACTTAGCAGAGTATCTTTGAAAAAATACTTTTAGGAGTACTTTTACTACTCTGTACGTTCAGTAATGTTATGAAGTATTTCCACTCTGAGTAAAATTTCTGGACTTTTCTACCCACTGAATGAAAATCAAACATGTTTTAACCAAATCTTCACCAGACACACAGCTGCAGTTTCTTAAAGATTTTGAGATTTTTTTTATTGAAACTGATTTGGAAAAAAATATTTTGCCAAATATTACTTTTTGCTCCTTATATGAATTATTTTCATTTTCTTCTTTAAAATAGCAAAATTTCTACTTAAATTTATATTTTGGTCCATGTGAAGATGTAATTTTTAAATATTAAATGATCGATAATCTGATCAGTACTTGAATACTTTTTACCAAACACATTTTGCTCTTACGTGAATAATTTCTTGGACAGATACTTTTTACCTTTACTGGAGTGAAACATGTTGAAGTATTGCTAATCTTTCTGAGAACCCAGATCTGGTTTCTGAACGCACTACTGATCTGATTCTTTGGAAAATAAAATAAAATCCATTAATTTATTCCCAAAATGTAGATGTACAATGACCGGTAACTAGTTGCAATTAAAACCTGATCAATAAGTGTTAAAATAAACCAGCATAAGAACCTCCCTCCTCACTGGAGACTTTCTTTCCAGAGCATTTCTCTGCAAGCCAGAGGAACAACAATGGCCCAGTCAAAGTCTGAGACGTCTCCTTTCTTTCTCATTCTGAGGTTTTGAACTTCAGCTAATCTTCTTCACCACATCCAGAAACCGACATGCTTTCATTTGACTTTGGCTGGAAACTAGAGGTGGGCGGATCGATGCAAAATACTGATATTGATTGGTTTATTGGATCAATAATAACATGACAAAAACCAGATATTTATTTAATTTTTGTACTGCAGTTTCTCAACTCTTACTAAAAAAACATTTTTGATTAGATCTCAAAGGAAACAAGTATTCTGTACAGTATAAATTTTAAAGTTTGATATATCAGCGTTAAAATCAGCAGCCCGATATTTACCTGGTTACAGATTAATATCGTATTGTTGTCTATTAACAACAATTTGTAGCAAATAAAGTGTGTGTATAATGGTGAGAGGTTGGATAAAATTAACTTCAATTAATAATTCAATCTGAATGGTTTGGTGTTTAAAAACATATTTTAATGGATTGGTTGGGTTTTATGTTTCTAAATCAGATTATTTTACATATTTTCGGAAGGAAAATGTAATATAAATAGAAAACTTAATGTTTCAGTGAAAAAACCCAAACAAACAAACCTGTGAAGCCATTTTATAGCCGGTGCGGTGGCGCCCTCTGGTGTCTGAGGAGTAAAACTGCAGGAGCCCATAAAACCAAACAAAACAAAAACATTTTCTGCAATGTTTTCTGCAGAAAAAAACATTGCATGTTTTCCAAGTGAAGCAAAGTCCTGAAATGAATTTGAGTCATTTCTAAACACCTGCAGAGTTTTGCTGCCAGCGAATTAAATCTGAATAAATAATGACAAACAACTGGTTTGACAGCGAAGGTTGTAAAAATATTAGGCTAATTAAATATTCTATTAACGGATGTTCACAGGTTCCCATCATTTAAATTATTTTTGTATTTTTAAGTTTGAATAAAAAGACTCAGAAGTTGCCCTGATGGTCACTTCAAACAGGAAAAAGTTGCTCAACATGGTGAAAAGTTTGAAGCAGGAGCGTAAATCCCACCTCATTATTGGGGGTCAGCAGAGTTAAAGTTTAATGTAACGTAAAATATGGTTCAATAAATACTTTGGACCAAATGTAAGTAGCAATTTTTATTGTTTGAAATATTTTATTGTTGCTTTGGACATTTTAAACATAAATGTTCACTGAACTCAAACTGAGATTCAAATGTCCTTTAGATTGGAGTTTGGTTCAGGGTCTGATCTCTGCTGCACTTTCACAAAAATAATGTATATATTCCTGGTTTGCTAGTGAAGAAAATATATGTGTGCATGTTTTTATATAAATGTATATATGATGTGAATGTAAGTGCTTTTCTAAAAGTGGGCATTCTTGATAAATTTATATATAATTATAAAAATTACACACATTTGATTATAAAAATGTGATCACGACCCGTTCTAATACACACTTATAAAAATCACTGGCTCAAAAGCAATAACTAGAATAAATGTTTTATCTAAAATGATTGATTGCATTTTATGTTTGTTTATTTTACTAATTTCACAATTTGAAATAGAAAAAGTACTAATTGTTTTCATTCAAACTTCAGCAGTTTTCTCCTGGTTCTGCAGAGGCAGTGACATCAATTTATGACATCACACTTTTCTCTGTGACATCACAAAGCTGCATTCCTGATTTCCAGTTAGCCATTTGCTCTTCAGATGAACATTTTGCAGAATTGATAGAGCAAGAAGGATCTTTTCTGAAGGATTATTGAACTCAAAAAGGCAATTCCTAACGAATAAATGCAGAAAAATATTGAACTTTTATGGGATTTGTGCAGTAAGAAACGAGCAATAATGAGTGAAAACAGTAAATCGTCATCTTCTGACTCCGAGAACGAGGAGACAATCCAATTCTGTGCAATGGCCTTAGGGCAAGAGACGCAGAAACTTCGTGCCATCTTGAACAAAATCAGCACTATGACTGCTGAGAAACAGACGCTCCTGAAAGAAAAGGAAGAGCTGAAGACACAAATTGCAAAGATCAAACGTGAACAACAAAAGCAACTTCTCAAAAAAAACCAAGAATTACAAAAACTGATGGAAATAAATAAGACTTTGAGGAGGAAGGTCTTATTCCTGCAGCGCAAACTGGATCAGCTGGTCAAACCACAGAACCAGGACCGGAACCAGGACCGGAACCAGGACCGGAACCAGGACCGGCAGAACCAGCAGCGGCAGAACCAGCAGCCATCTCAAAACCAGGTGGTTTCAGCGCAGCAGCAGAGCCAGCCGTCTATGTTCACACGCGTGCTCAGAGGAATCGCCAACACGTTCCTGAGGATGTACAGAGCCGGGACACTCAGATACTGGATCGACCTCTAGAATCTCTAAATAAATCACTCAGGAACAAAAGAGAAATTCAGCGTAGATGACTGGAGCACATAATGACAAGCAATTAGAGGGTTTGATGAAAAGTTAACTTAATAACTGAATTAGTTGCTGCTTAACAACTAACTAGTTGTTGACTAGTTAGTCAACACTAACTAATTGTTAACTGAATAGTCAACAACTAGTTAGGTTGTTGACTAGTTGTTAACTAGTTGTTAACAACCAGTCAAGTAACTAGTTATTAACTAGTCACTAGTTAACAACTAGCTAACTAGTTGTTAGTTAACCTGTTGCTAACTAGTTAACTAGTTGCATTAACAACTGGTTAACTAGCAACTACAAAAAGCGGCTGCTTTGTGTGCAGCCTTTCTTGCGCCGTTTATATAATCAGGACATAATGAAATGTTGTGACCATCATGGCAGCTGTGATATTAATTGATGATGTTTATCATTTGTTGGGTTTCTTGAGTGAAAACTGAAACGCAGAATATCTGTGACTAAAATTCTCTCCTCTTCTTACATTGATACACAAATTCAGGTCCAGCTGAACATTGGTGTAACGAAACGACTCAGAAGGCAACAACATCTAACACTGACACAAAACTTTGGACTCAGAAGAATTTTGAAGATAATTTAAGCTGCTTTGTCTAATTGGTTCCTTCGAGTTTTTGGGTTTAAAATGAAAGATGAAACTGTTTCTCCAGAAAAGCAATCAAACCTCTGATCTTTAACTGTTTATGATAATGAAACCTTTGGCCTCCAAGACACAATTTATGAGTCCAACGCAATAAGGTGTAGCCCAGTGCGCCACCCAGTGGCCAGATTGCTCAGAGCCATGCGGAAACGGCGACAGTCTCCAACCAAAAGACTGACATGACACCATCATACACATGACATAGCAATGGTCATGAACATGATGGCGTCTTCATCAATGTTTACAACTACTGTCATGAAATGTCAGTCGGTAAATAATGACACTTTTAACGTAAGTTGCACTAAAAGTTGCATTAAATCCAATAAAAGTGTCAACTTTGCATTAAAAGTAATTATTTATGAGATGATGCTTCATGACGCTTATATAAAGACTCCTTTCATCTCCATGACAGATGTTATGTTTATGAGTGTCATGGCCATTATTTGCAGACCACGTCAAATAAAGTGTTACTGATAAAACATAAGCCATAAAATCTAAAACTGTTCATTTAAAAATTCTTGAAACATTTTGAGTCTGTGAGCTGTTACCTTACGAATAGAAACAAAGACTCCAGGTTGATCAAATCTTCAGGGGGAAAGGCAGAATGAATGCTCCCATACCAGGACAAATTATATGTACCAAATGTGATAAAAAGAATTAGAATTAAAACTCAGATGTTTATTTAGAAAATGGAGAAAGAAAATTACAATTGGAGCCATCCAAGTCAAAGGCCTGGTCCACCACCAGAATACAGGATGGAAAGTATTAAGACACACAACATCAGAACCAACTTACTGTCTGAGTCAGAAAATCGGAGCTGCCAGGGTAAAACTGTTCCACCGCCAGCGACTGAACGGTCAGGTCCCGTTAGCTTTTGACTGTGTTCGTGGAACAACTGAAAGATTCAGAGTTTGAGAACCAAAACCATGAGCAGCAGAATATTTAGTTAAAAGTTGACTAAGATAATCAGGAGCCTGGTCTTGTAATCAGGGGCGCTGCCAGGAATCTTGGGCCCCCAACAAAAAATTAGATTGCGGCCCCCCTCTGCAGCTGCTGTTGCAAATTTTGGAGTCTATTTGATCCATAAAAAGTGTCGCAATTTTAAAGGCTTGCTACTGCCTTGCTTTCTTTCGTCCAGTACTGATACTAGTGCTGAAACTGGCACAATATTTACTGCTCATGAATTTTATATCCAACAGTCTGCATACAGTGTGCAAGTAGGTTGCTTACATTTTTTCTATTAGTTTTTGATTACTCTCCCCAGGAGCAACAGGCACAGGCAGCAAAATACACAAAGCAATCCAGACTTCCCAAAAATGCTTTGTAGTTGCATTTTATTCAAGCTACAGTATTTAAAAAAAATACTCTTTCTCCATATTTATTAAAGTTGTCACCGTGTCGTGACAGATAATCTGTGAAAAGATCAATCTCCTCCAGCTCCTCCCTGAACTACTATTGTTAGCTAAACTAATGCAACGTTCTGAAAAAAACAACCAATCAGAACCAGGAAGAGAGTCTTAGTGCTGTCAATCAACCTCCTTCACTCACTGCTAAATGTGCTAATGGTGGAGAAACAACATATCATAACAGGAAAATTGTTTATCTGTTGTCATTTAGTAGCTATGCTAACCAGACGGAGCATTTACAACAGGCGATGCTAGCTACAGCATAGCACATAGCGAGACGGAGGGAGGATGAGCAGCACCACATGAGATTGATTGACAGCTCTAAAACTCTCCTGCCACTGACTGGTTGTTTCTCGATAGCAGTGGGAAAAGCCAGAGGAAATAGATTTTCCACAGATTGTCTCTCATGTCGTACTGTCGCAACATAATGACAGTTTTAACAAATATGTGAAAAAAAAAATCTTTTATAAAAGTTACATTACTGCAGCTTTAATCTCTGCTGCGTCCAAATTGATTGATTAGCTGCGTAGCCCATAAGTGCCACATTTGCTACTCCTGTATGATTAAAATCACAGCCATATTAAAACTTGCATGATGTAAGCTACTTACAAATAGCGCTAATGCTAGTAGGTATGTTAGCTTAGGATTGATGAAGCTTTGAGTTTCCGCTTGTTGTTTTGGGGGGCCAAAATTTGCTCAAGGCCCCAAAAAGGCTTGTGCAGGCCCTGGTTGGGATTATTTTTAGGAGCTGTTGAAAATCATGCAGATAAATGTTAATAATGGCCTTTTACTGATAACCAAAATGACCTGGTGAGGTTAACATGTGGCCTGTGTTCATCGCATCAGACTCCTTTACGTGTTTTTACAGTGCTGGTGTGACGTCGACAGGACAACGTGTGTTTAACACTTCACTGCTGCACCGTGATTAACCACAGCTAAATCTGTTCTTGAATGCAGCAGTTCAATGACAGGTTATATTTACAGAGTTTATTTTCATCATGTGGGTAGCGCTAAGCTAATAGCACTGTGATGTTCTAATGCTTGGTTTTGTTTCATCCAGCCTCCAGGTGTTTCTTTAGGAACGCCTCTCTGGGTTTAATTACTCAGCTCAGATAAAATAACACACCACTCAGTGGTTCTGCAGACAGGCTCATAAGGCTCCCGCAACACAAAACACTGAGATTTAGCTGAGAGAGAAACTTTTGAATACACAAAATATTAACAGTATGTACTTACTCTGCCGGTCACCAGAACCTCGTTATTCACACAAAGAGTTTGAGCGTCGTTTACAAATCCGTTCAAACGTTGATTCATTCGTGGATTTCAGGTGAAGCCCCTCCATGTTGTAAGCTTTCTCTGCGAGGCAGCTTGTCCACATCGACTGACATGTTTCCATTCTCTGTCTCATACAGGTCGATCCTGACAGCAGCCATTTTGTTCGTTTTTTTCTCTTAATCATTAGTCGAGAGTGACCACATATTTTCATTTTGTTGGTCTGGAAGCCATGGACCCGTTTTGCTTTGCGCTACCTTTGCCTACCAAGATGGCGCGGATCACTTCCTGTTCAGACTTGTGGATCTGGTGTACTGGAAGTTGTTTATGCAAACCATACCTATTGATACTGACCCTTTCTATTAAGGTGCATTAAATCCTGTAAAGTGCATCACAAACTGCAATATACTTAATAAAAACATAGAATTGCTTGCATTGAGTTGATTTCAACCAAATAATGCTTTAGTCCTTGGTGTAGCACAGAAAAGGATTCAAACCAAACTTGCTATTTTGTTTGGAAATATGAATAACCTTCCCTCTGACCATTTTTATTGTTGTAATTTCAAACCTTCCCCTGTATTTGGCAGAACTTACCCAGTTACATATGTTTTAACTTCTTTTCTTTTTAAGATTTTAATGTTAGATTTTCTCTTGCTGGTTCACTTCATAGCGTGCAACGTTTACAGTTTTAATTCTTTGTGAGAAGCAATACAATTATTAAACCATTTAAATTGTGCAAGAGCTTATAAAATGTTTAGTTAAACACAGCTGTGCACTAACATGTGCACACATATCTAACATGACTGTTATTGTTCACCTCAGCTGACCTGACATGTTGTGTTACTTATATAACCTCTTATTCCCGGAGGAAACGTCTCTAACCTGGTTGCCACTAAAGCTGTGCATTTCATTGTTTTTCCGTCTTTCTGACTTTCAGGAGCACAGAGTGCAGATCTGGGCAGAAACCTGGAAGAAATCATCTTTTGGTCTTTTGACAGAAACTAAATTGCACGATTGCTTGAACTGCCAATTTCAGGGTTTGTAAAAGACACGTTTCAAAGAATGTCAGTTCCTACAGAAACCTTTCAGTTTGAGATCAGATGACCAACCGGCTCTCTGAGGATGAAATACAAGCCAACCTGTTTTAATGATTTCTCTGACTTTCCTTTTCTGCGTCATCACAAACAAAACTGCTACCAACAAATGTAACTCCATAAAGGGCTGGGTGAACCTATTATGGACTGGACCTGACACAAAATCATTTTAGATAACAAAATGAGTTGTTTCAGGGCCTCTGTCACTTTAAATCCAAGTAAGCTGCTGCTGGCCACGCCCCCAACTCAACTACAGCCAGATGTGAAAGTAATTGCGCAAATATACAACTGTGCATCTTTGAAAAGCATTAATAGAGCCTCCTGCACAACCAGTAAGTGGTTTCTGGTTGTGCAGAAAGCAATTGCAGTCATTGCACAGCCCATAACCAGCTGATCTAACAGGCTGGTATTCAGCTCGGATTGCTATGGTGACGGGCTGGGGTCAGGTTGCTAGGGAACGGTGAAATACGACTCAGCAATCTGAATGTTTTTGAAAAGGCTCACAGACACCAAACAACATCTTATTTCAGAAAACAGACTGAAGTTTTTTCCAAGCGCTTGGACTGAAATACAAAAACCTGAAAATCAGAATTTTTTTCAGAGATTTTAAAAACAAAATTTCAAAGTTTTTTTTTTTATACCAAAATCAATTTCTGATCGTTTTTCGCCTTTTCTTTTCTCAAACTGAAGTTACGGGTGACAGAAAATATTATCAAAAAGTTTCTTTTCATTTCAGTCAGATGATAAAACAAGATGGCAGATCCACAATCTGAGAAAAAAGATCCAGACTTTCCAAAAAATGAAATCTTCATCAAACAGAAAACTGAACAAATCAATAAAACTGATTTACCTCCCAGCTGTGACTTCTTGCATTATATTTTATACAATTTTATTTTGAAGAAAGAGGGACACTTTTTGGGGAAGTTTCTCTAAGGAATTAACACCTTCATGCGATGAAGGCTTTCAAGTTTCTCTCTGATCCTGGACGGTTTCCAGTAACAAAAAAATATTGTGCAGCCCATGAATTATTTTAACAAAGGGTCCGATTACGTTTCCCAGCTAAGTGAAAGTTTGAGTTTAGCTGTAATTTGACAAAAAAACTATTTATTTTTTACCTTTGACTCTGTGGGGAATTGTTTGGGGCTGTAAGCCTGGATGGGTGCCCACATGTTGGTCTCGCTGGCTGAGCGCAGATGGGGCCCTGGGGCCCTAGTGACACGATGCTTCCACAAAGATCCAGAACGGCTCCAGTCAACAGCTCCTAACAAACGGAGACGAGGATTGTCTGCTGTTTGAGCTGGTTTTGTCAAAGCGTTGCTTCGCGCTAAGAGCAGGATGACTTCCTCCTGGGCAATAGTCAAAATTTTTCTCAGCTTGATCAAAACGCCAGGCTTTTTTCAGATTGAAAGGGAAAATCAGCAAAGTTTGGAACTCCAACTAAGTATCCAACTTTCCCATACAAAACAACAAAGAACTTACAGCATTGCAATTTTTGCTTTTGTTGAACTGCGTGGTAAAACAAGAGCTTCTCGTGGCTCCTGGATGCTGTTGAAAAGTGCAGCTGAAGCAGCAGGAGCTGCAGCCTCCTGCTCGCCCCGCGCTGCAGCTCTGCACACAAACAGGTGCAGAAAGCAGAAGAGAATCGTGAGCAATTTTTCTGCCTTTGTTGAGAGCAGAAAGATGATATCTGTTCTGACACTTGGGTGGCAGGAAAACTGCAGAAAAAAAGCTGCGAGACAGAGAAATCTCACTCTGCTCTGTGAAGACGCTCTGGGACGAGATGCTAACATCGATGTTAACGTTACAAATCACCCCCAGGAATTATCATTAGAAAGTCTGGGCAACAGTTCAGACATATCAGTGTCTTGGTGCCAGAGGTGTGAGAGGACATGTCACATAAGAGAAATCTCAGCCTTTAAAACCAGGAATTAGGATGTTGGATGTCCAGAAACATGATGCTCTGCAAACGCATTCATGACATTTGTAGCTTTTTCCAACATAAAGCAGTTTTTAAAAAGAAAAAAAACCCTGAAAAGTGTGGCATGCTTTTGTGCTCAACTCCCTTTATGCTGAAGCCCCGAAATTAAATAGGTTTTCAGCAGAAAGAGGTTATTTCTAACATTGTTTTTCAACTTGGCGTCCGCCAGGGGGCGCTAGAGGCGCATCAGAAAGGTGGAGGGAAGATCAGAATTTTGTTAATCATAACTTTTAGCTATGATTGTTGACATCTCATCTGTTTTTTTAGTCTTTAATATTATTATTATTATAAAATGCAGGTGAAGTTTGTTGTTATAACAATGAAGTTTCTGAGAATTTCCAGTCAACAGGACCTGTTTTATTTTTAGTTCCTTTTTATTGTTTAAAATGTATTTCTGTACTCAGTGCATTTCTCTGTGTTTATTATTATTATTATTATTATTATTATTATTATTATTATTATTGCTCAAATGGTGTTTCCACATTAGTGTTTAGTTTCTTTTCGTTTACTTCTGCTGAGTTAAAACAAAAAATGACTGATAAACTTTGTCTAATGATGTATTTTGTTGTTTATTTGTTACAGATACAATAAACACAATCAGTTTTTTTTCCATTTTGTAACATCAATCTCTGGAAGGACTTGGTTCAAATGAAAAGTTTAAAATCAATAGTAAATAACCATAACAATAAAAATATCAAAGAGATATAGAATAATGAATTTAAAACTTCTGAATCAAAAATAATTAAAATATTTAAAACTGTGTCCTTAAGCCTGTAAGTGAATATTTTAATGTGAGTTATTGTCTTAATATGTCAGGTTCAGTTTATCTCTCTTAAATTAAAACAGATCTAAAAGTTCTCAACATATCAGCATCAATTTAAATACATTTTACTTTAAATTTGTTGAACTTAGAGGGAAAAAGGACACATTAAAAACTCATCGATATTTGCAGCCTCTTTAACTCCAAAAGTTGCAGATTTTGGATGATTGAAGGATTCACTTTAAGCTCTGGCTGGTTTCTGTGAGCAAACTTCAAAGAGGGGAACTCAAAGTAAAAAGGTTTAATAAATGAAAATTTGTGCCTTATTGTGGTGCATGAACGTAATTTTGTTCCCTTTTCACCCTGGAGAGAGAGAAGCATGGCGCGCTGCCACATTAGATTATCCTTTAATTCACACTTCCTGCAGGCTTGCTGCCCTCTGCAGAGCAACGCAGGCTGGAGGAACGTTTGTCATCACAGAACTGAGACAAAAGTAATGAGATTCAGCCGTTCCCCGTCTCCCTCTGTCAGCAGAACAAATCCAGAATTTACTTTGACATCATTTGTTTTAGAAAAAGAAAGAAAAAATGTTGGGTAACGTTATTAAAATGTAAAATCTAAGACAAAGGAAACATCTCAGCCACTACATACCTTCATATTTCCTCCTGGATTATTTTATTAGAGACTAAAATTGGGGATTTTGTAGAAAGTTTGGGTAAAATGACATTATTCAAATTTAAAAAACAACAGTGCAACTGTTCATAATGTGTATTGGACCTTTTGAACCAGGAAGATAGAGCACATAACACCAGTTTTAAAGTCCCTCCACTGGCTTCCGGTAGCTCAAAGAATAGATTTTAAAATACTGTTGTTAGTTTACAAATCACTGAACGGTTTAGCACCAATACATTAAAGATCTGCTGTTGTTATATCAACCTGCCAGACCTCTCAGGTCTTCTGGTTCTGGTTCTGCTCTGCATTCCCAGAACCAGAACCAAAAGAGGGGAAGCAGCTTTCAGCATCTATGGACCAAAAATTTGGAACAAACTACCAGAAAACTGTAAAGCAGCGGAAACCCTGACTTCCTTTAAATCCCAACTAAAAACACACCTGTTTAGAACTGTATTTGAAATGTAATATGTATGGATTTGTATCTGGATTTGCATTTGTGGATATGTATGTAAGCTGTAGGTTGAGACCTTTTCCTGTTGTGGGCAACGGGGCCCGATGAATACCCGGTTAAACGGACGGTGGAGTCCGGCGATAACAGGCGCTTAGATTCCGTGTTTTTATTTCATTTTATTCTATGTTACATGACTTTGTATTTTATGTTTATGATGTAAAGCACTTTGAAATGCCTTGTAGCTGAAATGTGCTATACAAATAAAATTTGATTGATTGATTGATTGATTAAAGAGACAAACCTGTTACAATCCAGTATATCTGGCTACAAGGCTTTTCATAGTCAATGATTTTTAGCTTCAAACTGTAGAGCTTTATATGTTTTTCCTTCCGGGAAAGTTAGATGTTAGTCATAGCTTTAAATTTGATCTCAACAAATAAAAATTTGCACATCATTTGTAGCAGTGAGTGCAGAAGTTTCTGACCTTCTGACCCCGAAGCGCCATGAGAAACATTTGGTTTTCCCTCTCCGTCCTGATGGTGGATCTCTGCCGGAAACCAAGGAGTTTCTGTTGATGGATCTGGGTTTCAGCCGCAGCCATGATGGTTCTGCTTCGGCCCGTTTGGTTGAGAATCAGATCTGGAAACAAGCGGCAGAAGCGAGACGAGCAATAAAGCGGCAGGTTGGTCCGATATGTGACGGAGCACAATCTACTCGTCTTTCCATTTTTACCACAATAAGCTTGATTTATTTCTGCCTTTTAGCTGCGGAAAAAAATCGATTTCATTTTAAAGTTACCTTGAAACGGCGTCAGCTGAAATGTTTTTGACACGTTTGGACACCATTACCAATTTTCTCGGAGTCAGAGCTCAGACCTTAATAAAGACAAGCATCAATTTGAGCCGAGTGTTTAGGATCCGTTTCAGGAAGGCAGATTGAAAACCTCGCCGCTCTCTCACGTCTTGTTTTGAAGAAGAAAATATGTCTTCCTACTGATTCAGTTAAATGTTTGTCTGGCTGTAAACGCTGCCATAATGGTGGGCATCTATTGAAGGCGGTCAAAGAAAAGTAAAGCAGGAAAATAACCGGAGTTTGTCTGGGAGGGAAGGCAGACCAAACCAAACCAAATATTTAGTTACCAAGCTAAACATTTAGCTCAAATTTCAAATTAAATAATTAACAAACTAGATATTTAGCTGAAGCTAAACATTTAGTTTCTCTGCTGTTGCCTTCAATCCAGTCTCCATGGCTGGATGGAGGGTTGGGGGCATCATGAGGTTCACATTATTTTCAGATGATTTTCAGCGTAAAAGCCCCAGTGCTGCAGTCAGAGCTGCTCTTCACTGAAAATCAGACTCTCTCTTCTCGGCCTCGTTCCAAATGGAGTCAGAAACGGCGGCGACTGCAGCCACTTTCACTTTCAGCGCTTCAGGCGTCAGTAAAGACGCATGAAGCTGCAACGCGCTGTAGTTCAGCTAATCTGAATGTTACTACCAGTTAAAACGATTAAGAGTTTCCATAAACATCCAGCCATGTCTTCCTCTGGGGCTCAGGAAAATCCTCTGAACTGCTGACTCAGCAGCTTTTACAGAAACATTAATTAGTCGAGGAAATTAAGCCGACATCCCTTTGAATTTGGACCGAGGCTCTCAGTTCATGCTTGAGCTTTTTTTGAGTTTCACTCCAATGTCATTGCAGCTGGTGGAGTTTTCACTTAAAGGGGAAGTGTTATGTAAAATGGACTTTTTGAGCTTTTCTTTGTGTGAAAATGTTTTTCTCTCATCAAAAACAAACCTGGAGTGTTTCCGTCCATCCATCCAGACTTCCCTCTCCCCAGCCTGTTCTGCCTCCAGGAGAATCCCAAGGCGTTCCCAGTTCCTTGGGCTGGGAACGCCCACGGCCTGCATGTTCCACCGGGAGGAGGTTTTCCCCTCCTCCCAGAGGGAGGAGTCGTCCACCCGGACCAGATGTCCGAGCCTCAACTGGCTCCTCTCGACGTGGAGGAGCAGCGGCTCTACTCTGAGCTTCTCACCCTTTCTCTAAGGGAGAACCCAGCTCCCTACAGAGGAAACCAGTTTCAGCCTCTTGTATCTGTGATCTCGTTCTTTGTCACTTTGAGGCACAGCTTCTCGTCTGAGCTGCAGTTTCCAAGCCCCCGGGTTGAAAACTCAGCTCCTTCAGACTAGCAAGCAGCAATTAGCAAAGACTTGGTAGAACTATGGGGTGAAACACTAAAGGGTTAATGGAGGACGACTTCCTTTCAGAAAGAGGCTGTAAAGCTCTTTCTGATTTTAAATTGAGAATGTAGTGGGAACTACATTTAGTGTAAAAGCTGCAGTTATTAACAGGAGACCATATGCAGCGATTAATTAAGACAAATAAAGATGTGAACATTTAACTCATTTACAGCTGGACTGTGATTCTCCACCCATGGGACCTTCAGTGAGCTCCAGCTGGGTTTTCATAGAGAAACGTCTCCTGTGACGTCGCTGATCTAAACCGCAGCATTTTCACTGTGAGGAATAAAGCAGAAGGAAGCTCGCTAACGTTAGCGTCCTTTCACTCGATCCGTCCTCATTCAGCCTTGCAGATCCTCCATGAAAGCTTTCACAGATGCCTAATGGAGGCCGATGCAAATTCTATGTCCCTACAGCATTAATGGGGAAATAATCATCTTTGGTTCAAACTGACGCTCTTGGCATTTTAAACAAAAGACAGAAACTCTTGCAGACATCAGCATTATGTGTCTGAGCAGCAGCTGACTGGAATTACAAACTGCAAAATGCTGTGGAAAATTATTTACCCCTCTATATTTCTTCTGACTTTGCTCTTTTATTATGTTTAGATGTTTTTCAAATTTAATAAAAAAGAAAACAATGCAAGTTTCAAGTCATTATTTTGTTTTGAAGGAACATTGAATCGTAGGTTTGCTTCTAAAACCACCAAGTGTTCATGATAGACAGCAATTAGCCTTTTGGCTCCGTTATTTTAATTATGAAAAAAAAACATTTGAAACAAAAAAAAAACAAAAAAAAAAAACAAATGTTTAAATTAATATTAGAAAATTTCTACAAAAAACTTGAAAATTTATGAATTTCAAATGTCAAAATTTTTCTTTAGAAAATTTTAGTTTTTTAGAAGCACCAAATTTCTGTGTTTGGTGACAATTTACTCCTTTTTTCCACCTGCAGTGGCCCAACACACCATCGTACAAAAAACTATTTCAAATTTTGGATCTACAGTAAATATGAGGCGAATTTATTTCCTTGATTTTAAGTTGCTTTTTATTTTTGAGTCTACCTTTTTGGCCCACGGATGGAAACGTTTGTACATCCCTGTGAAAACTTTTCTGAGGCTCAGCAACAAACAATACGGGAAGCCAAAAATCCAAAAATCCAAAAAGCCAAAAAGCCAAAAAGCTCCCCTCAGCTAATTACCTGCAGGAAAATAAACATGGCCGAACTCGGCATTCTGTCGGTTGAAGTATCGGTCTGATCCAGATGATGAATCGACTTGTTGGCCACAGTTCAAACTGGACCAGCTGCTGGAAGCAGCTGCTTGGTCGGGGACAGATGTCCACAACCAGTCGCACCAGTCACTTTCCTCCAGCAGGTTCAGACAGAAATACTTCATCTCTTCTGTTAAAATGTGGCTGGAAATGCAAAACCACACATCTGGGTTTCATGCCGCCACCGCCGCTGCTGTTGAATTTCAATCAAGCGAAGTTACTTTTCTATTCAGTATCGACATCACTAGTGTGTAGCGACGGCACTGTGTGGATTTAACAGCTGCTTATGGATTCTCTGAAATGGAAACATCGATGATAAAAATCCATAGGAACCAGAAGATCAATGAACAAGAGAGAACAGTCACTCCAAATCTAACAGCTGGGGCTCTTTATGCAGCTACTTGGGTTAGACAAGCTCATAAATAAACACCAAAGATTGTTATAGGCCTGATTTAGACGCTCCTTCTCACTACCAGGCAGAATCGCTTTGATTCAGGAATGAAAGAGCTACAATTCAAGCCAGTGGAAGAAAAAAAAGAAGAGGCCAGAGCGCAGCGCTTGCTCTCCGTCCATCTGAGCTGGACAGTTCAGCTTTGATTCACAGGCGACACTTCTGCAGGGGCAAGAGCGCCAAGAGACGCCTCAGTCTCTGAGCAAACACCATCTCAGCCGGGATTCAAAGTTAGCAGACAAAAGTTTGAGGACGATGGAGCCACAAAGCAGAAAGATGGAACAGTTTCTAAAAAAATCCCCACAACAAACAGGATGAAAAAGAAGAAATTGAAACTGTCTAACTACCCTGGTTGTGCCAACATTCATGGTAAAACATTCATCTAATCTACCGTATAATTGTACGACTTTACATTTTGAAAATAAATGAGCTTAAAGCTGCAGTACGTAACAGATATAAAAGATATATTTTTACATATTTGTTGAACGTGTGCCATGTTTGTTGACAGTATAATAACTGAAAAAACAATTGAGCTCCTCCACCTTCTCCCGGCGCTAACTAGAAACAACCAATGAGAGCCAGGAGGCGGGTCTTAGTGCTGTCAATCACCGCCCTTGCTCTTTGCTAAGCTGCAGCTAGCATGTTTTCCTGTAACAGAGAGTTGTTTCTTCGCCATTTAGTGGCAATTACATGAGGCTGACTGACTGCACTAAGCTCCACTTCCTGGCTCTGACTGGTTGTGTTTGATCGGGAGCAGAGCATTCACAGGAAGAGATCAACCTTTTCACAGATTATCTGTCTCACATTAAACTGTCACCTTGGTGACAGTTTTAACAAATATGTAAAAGAGATCATTTTTGGTTACATACTGCAGCTTCAAAGAAAACATGGCAATTTGGAAAAAAAATTTTTTTTTCAATAAAATGTTTTGGTCCAAAGATGAGGTATTTTTTTCCCTTCCACATCAAAATCGGTTGATCTCACAAAACTGCAACGGAAACAGTTTTTCCACATCGCAGTAGAACAGTCACTCCAAATCTAACAGCCGTCACATGATCAACAACCGGATGTAACTACTGGCTGAAACCACGAAGAGGAAGAAGAAGAAGAAGAAGAAGAAGACAGGAAGTGATGTGGCATTTTTTAATGACTTATCACAGTAACAATCTTCCTCGTGTGTGATTTAAATTGTAATTTTTATTTAATGGAATCACTGCAATTGTGAAATTGTATTTTTGTCAACATTAGCGGTTTATTGACAAAGTTTAGCATGTTTACATTTTGAGTTTTGAGTATTTACATTTCTTTTACAGGTATTTAAATTTTGGTTGATTCTCTGTTTAATTCCTCCATATTGGAGAGTTTTTAAAAGTGTCTTAACATAATCAGAACACACCATCTCAATTTGATTCAAACAGAAACTTTGACTAGGCCACAATACTACCATTATTCTTACCCTTTTAAAATGAGCAATAATACAGATTATTTAGGCCGTCATCAGAGAAAAAAAGGATTATTTTTTCAGAGTCAATTATAAATGTCATAGTTTCAAACTAAGTGTTTAAGAAAAACACTTTTGTAATTTTTTACTGGTTACTTTACAGAAGTATTGAACAAATATTGCATTTCTGCAGGCTTGTTCCAATATTTAATTCATGGGGGATTGGTCTGACTGAACTCTCTGAAACTGAAAGCAGCGTGACAAGTTTTAATTACCTAAAAAATGTTCCAAAAACAAACCGAGCAGGCCAGCAACAGATGGTCACATTCTCTGTCAGCTCCCCCCGACAGAACCGGGATCCAAAGATTCACACACAGAAACCAAATCCAAACAAATACCTTCCATAAAAACAGCACAAAATGTCTGCAGCTAACAGAAGCAATTTCTGTAAGAGGAACATTCTTTGCTGTGTCTGAGTTTGCAGATTAGTTCATTAGTCCCATCTAAGCTTATTGTCAGTGTAATGCAAAGATATTTACAATAAATGACAGCATGGATAGTTTCTCCTCTAATGAGTGCGGCAGAGAATGGTTACAACCTTCTAGAATCAATGCTCATTTTCTTAGTCTTATTAGGGTTTAAAATGAGGTTTGACTTTTTGCACCGGCCTTCAAAGGAATCCAAAACTCAACCATAATGTCCTTCTCCATCCTACAACAGATAAAGTCTGTTAATTTGTGTAAAAAGTAAAAGTAGGGGAGATAAAACACACTCCTGCGTGATTTCACTGCAGAATAACATCCGTAATGCAAAATATTTTCTGAATTATTGCTCAAATTGTCTTGCCATACTGATGTGTTCATTTCTATTCAGTTTTCTTAGATTTGTGTTAGCCTTTGGAAGTTTAATGTAGTCTCTCACACCTCTGAGCTGATTTTATTGTTTTCATGTAAACCAGTGATTTCCCCTCATGCCATTTGTTTGCAATGCGTCATCATCCTGATTATCCACTAAAAGCACCAATTTAAAACATATTTCCAGGAGGAAGTCTTTGTTTGTGTCGTCAGGTAGATTTTATTTGATGAGACTTTTATAAAACATCTTCCTCAGTGCCACTGAACCTGTGTCATAACTTTCAAAATGTTTTAGTTTTTATCTTAAAAGTAGCTTTTCTCAAAAGTATGAATAGATTGATTCACTCCAAGCATAACGACTACAAATGTGTTTAAGCTTCTTCTTTTTGCGAATATGAGGAAATTGATATTCATAGACTTCACTGAATTGGTATTCAGTTTTCATAGCACATGCCCTTATTTCTCCATCACATATAACCCCATTTGCCTTATTTATTCAAGCAGTGAAACGATAAAAACACTGTTACTCCCTTTGGAAATAAGTTTTGTCTGTGTAAGTTAGAACAGTCTCTTGGGAAATGATCTAGCAGATGCCACATTAAAAGAACCAACTAAAGTCTTCACAGTTCTCTCAAATCCAAAAATAGGCAGACACATCTGAGGGGCTCAAAGATTTTCTAACTGATAACACCCAAATGAACATAAAGTGTTAAAATGAGATATCAGTTAACCTCTCAGACATTTTGTTATTAAAACAAAATCGTTTGAAGTTGAGATATGCAGCTTTAAGAATGAAAATATGCAAATTTGCTATATATATTTATCATAAAGGTGACCTATTATACTTTCTTGAACAGGTTAGGATAGGTCTGTGGACTGTACAAAATATGTTTGTTAAATTTTTTGCACAATATCATTCTCAGGTAATGAGATTTTAGCCTGGTCCGTTCTGCCTGTTTTGAGCTGTTTTATGTTGTCACTTTAAATCTAAATAAGCTGCTGCTGGTCACGCCTCCTCAACTCAACGTTTACTCTTGCACCTGAAAATGGCTTCAAACGGACGCACCATTATATAACTGTACATCTTTGAAAAGCAGAAGTGGAGCCTCCTGCACAACCAACAAGAATGCACCAAATTTCTGAATGGTAACTCAACAACAAAACATTTGTCTTTTTATATCTGCAATGGTATTACTGATAGAATGTGACAAAAAACTTAAATATTTTTGAAGGGTTTGAAGGTAAAATATTCCAGTTTGTAAAAGGAAAGAAGTTTTACTGTAAACTTGCTTGTTAGAAACATCTCTGTCTCCTCTTGCCAGTGAATTTGCAGTGGCTGCAAAACAATTGAACCACTTGGGAATTGACTGCTCTGAAGACGCCTGACAAGATTCAGACACAAACTGAGGGACTTTTATCTCCTACCCCTTCTGGTTTAAAACATCACAACACAAGAAGCGACTCGGGGTGCACCAGCAGCCATGATTAGCATCCTGTCAACGCTCTCACAGGAGACAAATACCCCACTGTGGATGTGACATTTCACAAACAAGCAAAATCTCTTCCACCTACCAGCCTGCCACCCAGAGGAAAACACACTGTCACACTTCCTGATATCCACCCATTGTTCCTATGAGATAAGAGCTTTGCTCTGCATCACCCACACATCACGCATTCCAATTACAACAGACAACGTGGAACAAAAATGTTATTTGTTCAAAGACTTTTTTCTCAAAATTAAGCGGAAATATGACGCCCATTTTTACTCTTTCAGACATGAACGCCGTTTGGTAAAAGGAAGTTACAAAAACAGACTTGTTTACTTTAAATCAAAGTTGCTTCTTGAAGTCTGAACAATTTGGTATATTTTTATCTGCAGACGAATTCAAACGCAGCATGTGGTTGTCGTTTCCATTTCAGACCCTGGTTTAGTGAAGCCAGTCGGTTGGCAGAGATTTTTTTTAACAAGTACCAGGAGAGGAGAGCAGTCTGGCTCAGAACCTGAATGTTCACTTGGCACCAAACTGTCACAATCTGACAACAACAGGTGACGTTTAGCCCTTTCAGAGGCTGCAGTTCCATCAGTGATCAGAGCTGTGCAGAGTCATATTTAACATATATATTAGTCCTGTCAATCCATTAAAACATGTAATCAGATTAATCACAGGCTGTGGATAATCACAATTAATCTGACTCTATTGCTATGATTAATCATGATTAATCAGACTAACATTGATCAAGAATAATCAAACCACCTTTGTGATTAATCCCAATCCCAAAAAACCTTGTAGTATGTCTTAAAATAAGACAAAAGTAACATAAAATCACTTAAAACAACAAAAAGTTGTTTTACGTGAGTAACTTCTTAACATTGATGAAAAAGTTCTCATTCTATTGGCAGATTATTTAACTTCCATCCATCCATCCAGCCATCCAGCCATCCATCCATCCAGCCATCCATCCATCCATCCATCCATCCATCCATCCATTTTCTGACCACCCTTCTCCCTAACGGGGTTGGGAGTTGCCGGTGCCTATCTCCAGCTGCGTTCCGGGCGAGAAGCAGGGTACACCCTGGACAGGTCGCCAGTCTGTCGCAGATTTTTTAACTTATAGAAATATATTTTAACCAAGTTGTCAAAAAAAAAATTTGCAGCACCATCATCCTCTGACCACTTCCTGTTGTCTTCTTTATCTTTTTTACCAGTAGTAAAATCTAGTCACATGATTCGTGTAATGCAAAAGTGTTATTAGTTGCAGTTTTTACAAAATAGAAGAGTTTTAATACAGCTGAAAAACAATTTATCCTAGTGCAAAAAATTTTTATCAAAATTTTTTTTAATTTTTTTGTCAAATTAGTGTTTCAATTTACTCCCTGTCACCTCCCATTGCACTCCTCTAGACTAGCGGCAGCAGCAACTGTGTGTCTGCTGAGATCGGTCCAACCACAAGACACTTGATTATAGATTCAACCAATTATAATGAGCTTTGACCTTTGAAAGGACAAGTTTAAATGCATTCTTTAGAAGCTCATTATAAGCTGCAGGTAAATGTATCTGTATATTTAAACTGGTGTGTATAATTTGACCTTCTGGAAATTGGAGAAAAGTCATTGTAAATTAAAAAACTGTGCACCCAATTATTTTTAAAAGTCAATGCACATGTACTGTACATTGTATAATCAGTCCACTCTGGAAAAATCAGAGTTCAAATACAAAAGCAAAATGGCAGATTTAATTTGACATTCATGCTGTGTTTTACACAAACACATTTATGACCTTTACTCTGTCATTCACGTTATTCGAGAAGCTTTCCTGATGAATTCACAGGTTAATGAGCTGCTGCAGACTCTGATTAAACAACAGGCACTCTTTTTAAGTAGCATTAACCCTTCCAGCTGTTGAAACATGCTGTCATAATTTTTATCAGTGCAACAGGTGTTATGATGTGTGTGAAGATATATTTAGGTAGTGGAGCAGCAGGAGCCTGTGAGTTTTCTATTCTATATATACTTGTTCATCTTATTTTGCTCCTACAAAAGGGGCGTCAAGAATAGAAGGACCTAGAAACTTGTAACACAATGACATTGTCCTCAATATCTGCAACTTAGTTCCCCAAATAAGTCATGATAACAAGAAAGAGCACACACACACACACACACACACACACACACACACGCACACACACACACACACACACACACACACACACACACACACACCCATTCAGGTATATTTAGTATAGGAACCTCATGAAAAGCTTCTTCTATTCTTTCTATTCTGGAAAGGAAAAAAGAGGTGAAGCATTTTGTTTTGCCAATCTGAAGTACAAGTGTAGGCCTTTTCAAATGAAGCAGACCGTGGAAAGATTTAGTAATTCACTCAACCAGAGATGATTGAAGTTTTGTAAAGCACAGCACTATTTGCAGTTCATGGAATTGGCTTTGTAAGCCAACAAAACCTCCACCTACCAACAAAACACACAATACACACACAATATTTATTTCCCCTGTTTCCAAAATAAACCCAAAAGCCTCCAACATTTTTGTGTTGGTTTGAACTGGACTTGTGGAATTTAGTAACATATTCAGATTAACGCAAATTATTTCACATTGTTCACACACATTTTATAATTTGTTTCATGTTACATAACAGATCACTATCTGTCTGTCTGTCATTTTTCATTTCAAACAAAAAACTAAACTGCCTGAAAAAACTCGTAACCTTTCTTGTTTCATCCAGTTTTCACTCCACATCGGTGTTTTTTATTTTTAAGCAGTTATGAGGCAAAGAGAAGAAACTTAGCAAGTTACTCAACAGGTTGTTGCTAGGTAACCAAAGAATGAGTGAGTTGCTAGGTAACCAAAGAACGAGTGAGTTGATGCTCCCAGCTTAGCTAGCTGGTTGGTGGCAGCTAAAGTCTTCCCTTTGCCTACATCCCCCAGAATGCTGTGTGGTTCTGAACCAGAGTCCATTGAATATTCTTTCAGATATAATATCTATTGATATTGATAGCATTTCTCACATAATATTTATTGTTATTGATTTATAGTCCAGCCCTACCCAACATTAGCATCTTAAACCCTTTTGAAGCAGCATTTGGGTTTCCCAGGAGTACAGGTCTTTTAGACCTTCAGTGTTGGACAATTTAATTTGCAAACCTTTTAATGTTTATCCACAAACTCTTGGCTGCAATGAGGCTTTCAAAAACCTTCAGAAATGTTGTCACTGGTTCCAGGCCAATTATTTTCTCCTCTACCATCTCCAGTTTGTATCACACAACTTATGACACATTCTTCTTAAACTTGCCCTGTATTAGTGATTTTTTCACCTAACATGGCAAATAAAACCAAAAATTGTGGCGGTTAAAAGGATTTTTTTGTGACAGTTTCCAAACAGACCCCCTTCTCCAGCTGCAGCCTCTATGCATATAAAACACAATGAAGTGAAAAACTTTTTTCCTGATAGCATTTCAGGAAATCTGCCATCTGAAAGCCAGCCTAAGTCTCCTTACTATGGGAACTTTAATTACTACTGGAGCCGGACGAACAGAAATAATAGAAAGAATACAGTTTGATTCAAAAGCAGCTACCATGGGACATGCAGAGAAAAAGATCATGTTCAACATGATTAAAAATCAAGTTTTTACTGTCAAAATTTCACTTGCAGACTGTTTAAATGTACATTTTAAACATATAAACATTACAGCAGCTGTCTAATCTTCTTTACACAGATGTAGTTTGATATTATACATTATATTCTAACATGAAAAACCTCTGCAGGGAGGGGCGTAATCCACGGATTAAAAGAGTCACTGTTTTCCTTCCATACAGCTAATACAGTATAGTTTTTTGTTGTTGTTGACAGATTGGAGTAGAGAAAATAATAAAAGTTTTGCTTTTATTATTTACTGAATGACACTTCATGACACTTGTTAGTATGTGTCCCCTTAAATAATAAGTTGCTTTAAAAGTTGGATTAGAAGTCCATTAACTTTGCATTATTTTATAAATAATTTAATGGATTTTTAAAGTAACTTTGTATTAAAAGTGTCATTATTGACTGAAATGCACTTCATGTCAACCGTCAGACATTCATAAAGGCTCCTTCATAGTCATGACAGTGTCATATCAGTCTTTTGCACACCCCATCAAATAAAGTGTTACCAAAATGTTAATATATTGAAAGGACAATGTAATTAGTTTCACCGGTAAAGTGTGTATTAATGGATCCTTCTGTGTTCTGGTACCTGATGTGTTTGCAGGACTGTAGTGAGTATGAACCATTAATGTAAAAGCTGCAAAGCAGAATAATAAAAGACATTAAGTAACTAAAACTTTACTTCATTAGCAATTATAATGAACCAAAAGTGTAATTGTAGCAGATTGTAATCTCACTAATATATACAATATATAATGCCAAAATACTGAAAATACATTCAAAATATATTTTAAATGAAATTCAATCACAAAAATAGTACTCTCAAAATATAGTAATCAAACATATTTATATTACATAAAAAGATTTTAGTACACTTTATTAACTTTATTTAATACAATTTAAATACTATTAAAGTACACTAAGCACAAAATTAGTTGTTCCAAATTGTCTCTCTTTATGTTATTTAATCCTAAGTCTTCTTAATTTAAAATTTAACATGCTAAGTATATTTATTTTTCACCAGAGCAAGGTGAGAATGGACAGGGTCAAAGCAGAAATACCATTTGCAGATTATTAAATTTGTCACGTCCTGATTCTCGTCATTCAATAAACTGCCATTCCTGTTCTCTTGAAAAGCACAAAGAAACCAAGGTTGACATAAAAATGAAAAAGGTTCATTGTGACTCAGGTTGAAAACACTCACACACAAAAAAGAATTATATTTTGTCTCGTCAATGTCAGAAAAGATAGTTTTACATTTATGAATTCTATGAGTTCTTTTAGTTCTGTCAATATACCAGCAATAAAAAAGTAATATCTTTATAATATCGCCCTCTCTTCCAGTTTATACTTATTTCTTCCAAGAGCAAAAAGCTTAATTCACTTTCTCTTCTTAGAGCTTGTTGCTTGTTTTTAGCCTTTTACAGACCCAGAGAAAAAGAAACAATTTACCGTTTTATATCTAAATGAAAAGTCATAGAAATGCTGGACCAGCTGAAATCTGATCTAAACTGTGCAGACAGGAAAAGGCTGTGAATAGAAGAGCCTGAATATACAATATGCAGTGATATATAATCACTAGGCTGTAAAATTTAACCAATGTTACAATAAATATGCAATTGCACATTTCTAAACTGATATGTGATTAATGTAACAAGCCGTATAAAACCTCTGAACAATGTGTAGTCCTACATTCACAGATTTCAGGGCGCAGAACTACAAAGTCAAATTTCTTCTAAGTCATATTTGATGCATATTGCATTTTCATAACAACTGAAGGTTAAACAGTTATTTAATTGTGCTATAAAATGGCAAAATGTGCCTGGAAAATACATAATACTGCTTTTGTAATAGAGAAATATTGATGTGATGACTTCCTGAAGATGCAGACAGAGATCCAATTTCAAGGTGTTAATTGCACAGTGGGATTTCTTGTAAGTTATGTTGTGCTATGAAATGACTGTGTTTATAAAAAAACTGAAGGTGACATAATTACTCGATTGTGCTATAAAACGGCACCATGTGGCTGGAAAACACATAACACTGCCGCTTTAATACACTTGTTTCCTGGATTTGCTTCTGCACTGAATTACATTATTAATGTCTTTATTTATTGTGTGTATTCATGGTTGTCTGCCATGGGATATATTCATGACCAGCCAGAGACATGCAGGTCTGTCAAAAACTTTGTTCTAATTGAGATGCAGATAATTACATTACAATCAGGCTCTTAAATCTGCGCCTTACAGCAGAGGTCAATGTAAAGTTTAATTACATACCAATCAATCAAATATTTTCTTCACTCTGAAACTGCATATTTTTAATTACATTTCTAACCATTTATCCATGTTGATCTTGTCTTTCATACCACAGTCATCTGTTTTTAAAATGGTTCTGCAAAGTGTTGAATAATGTGCACCAGAATCCCCTGGGAGCCAGGCAGGCACTCCTGCATAAATCTGTGTTTTACAGAGGAAGAAGCTTTTATATTCCCCAACACAATTTTTAAGCAAATCCATGACAACCAGCATCTTTTCCGCGGCTATTGAAACACAGTCAGTCTGATTTGAAGATAATCATTTCATCAGCCCCCTTCTGTTAAACTGATTTTGGATTGTTTCACACTCACAACTGATTTGCGATAAGATTTGGTAATTTCATAATTACTTGACCTTCTTTAAATTTGACCCAATGAAAAGATTTTGGGGAATCCGCCGTCTCGCCATTCTAATGTATTTGTGTGATCAGGAAACTTTGACTCTGCAGAAGTTTGATGAAAATGTGCCTCAAGTAATTCTGATCTGGGAAGGATTTAATTTGCTGTACATATTTCTGAGCATCTACATGTCCATGAAACAAATCAGTTAATCAGAGTTTTGATTATGAAGTTACAGAACGCTGCAACTTGCAGCAGCTCCACCAAAAACATGTCTAAACTTTGTGTGGGTTTGAACAAATGCAGTTTGTTTAGTTTTAAACTAAAACGTTAAAATGAATAGAAGTTGATATTTTAAAGTACTTTGCTGTTAAACCATCTCATGGTTTTGTTTTGATGGATAATTTTAGAATCACATTGGATTCTCTGAGGAATGTCTCCCACTTAAGACAAAATGAGTGGAGGCTTCAGAGTAAATTTGCACCGCAGCCTCCTCCTCTCACTTTCAGCTTTGACTTTTTAATATCAGACTCTTGACATTCCGGTGCAGCAGCTGGAAGAGATCAGGAGGGGCATTTCATTCAACCATTACCCCCAGCTAATCCCTCCTCTCCGCTGCCGACGTCAGCGCAGCGGCAGCGGCGGACGGATGGCGCGCAGCGCGGCACGGCGCGGCGCAGCGCAGCGCGGCGCAGCGCAGCCCTCACTCTGCGCGCTGCCTGCGCCAGCGACGCACACGAAGCTGGACTGAGACTGAGCGCAGCTCGGCGGTTTCATTCCTGAGCTCATCGGTGAAGCTGCTCCTTCAATCTATGTCTGATTTAAAGGAACCTGGACTCTTTTCACCTCCGCTCAAGGCGCATCTCTGGCTGTTCGACTTAACTGGACTCAAAGCAGGTAAGACGTCATCTAAGGAGTAAAAAATAATGATTTACAAAGATCTGATCACACAAATAAATGTATGTACTTCTTTACATCTTGATGCGGGTTTCAGGTCAGTAGATTAGCGGCTTCTTGCGTGTCGTTTCCCTCCCCGCCTCACTGCGCAGTCATTACTTGGTGACAGACTCCTCTTTGTGTTGCGGGGATCAGTGAAGCGCGCCGGGACCCCTGAGGTCCCTCTGGGTCCCCGGTGCGCTTCGCTACAGGAGCGCAATTAGAGGAGCAAAGTTCCCATGCAGGGAAAAGGAGAGCGCATGAAAAGCGCAGCGGCAAAGCAGATCAACGCGCAGAGACAGTTGGCACAACATGCGGGTTTCTCCCGAGTTCAGGGCGAATCCCAACTAATGAAGGGTCAGCCTGATTATAGTTCTGTTGCAAAATCATTTTTAGTGATTGAAATAGTTTCTATGCATGTTGGTTTAGTTCCCCTTTCATTTAAATTATTTCCTCATAATTCAGTCATAACAATCAAAATGAACCAAAAATGTCTCTTTGCTGCGGTTCTGATCATGAACGCCCTTCAGTGGAGGTGAATCAAACCTTCATGCCAAAACTTGGACTGAAAAACTGAGCAGTGAACGAGTTCATTACAAGACAAAGCAAAGCAACTGGCATCGCTGCAGCAGCAGTTATGAAACAGTGCCGCCAAATTCAGTAACAGTAAGTTTGATATTTTAATTTGAGGATTTTGCAAAAACATTTACGGTGTCCTGTGATTGTAAAGGGATTAATCCATGTTATAAAGAGTCGCAGCCTGATTATGTTGTTATTAAACACTTTTTGCTCTGGTTCATGAAGCTCCTCTGTCTGGCTGCTTTATGAGGTTTCCTGCAGGTTAACCTGCCTGCAGTGATGCTATGAGCTCATAATGAGATTCCAGCTGATGACAGCTGTTGATTTCACTTTTGGGTGCCAATTTGTGGATAATTTATCGAGGAACAAGAAGAATGTGGCATATTGAAATACCAGCAAAGATAGAATAAAACCAGGTTTATCTGATGCTGTGAGTTTATCTCTCTGTCCTTTTCGGTTCCGTTTCTCCTCTGCTGCTTGTTGCTGGTAGATCTGTGTGTGAACAAGTGATCTTATCGACTCAGCAGCACAAGGTCTCAACATGTGAACAATCTGCTTTCTGCAGCCGTTATCTGCACTACTGGGTTCAGGAACAGGAGCTGGAGTCGGTTTGTGTTTCGTTTCAGATTTTCAACAATAAGTATAATGGACGTCTGGTGTTAGAAGCTGAAATGATTTCAGTCTCCCAGCTGTTTCAGCATATTGCATTTATTTTATTAACTTACTCTCAGCGGATCTGATTAGCATGATGGTGTTCTAGTCATAAAAGATTGGCATTAATAATGCTTTAAACAGAACCGCGTCCCCAAAAGGGAATTTATATCGCTGCAACATTTATCATTAAAATAATCTTTTAACTAAATGTAGTATAATGCAAGTCAGATAAAAAAGGAAATATCTGGTTGTGGATCAGTTTGAGAGGCTTTAATGCAGCGGAGAGAAAAGATGAAGGAATAAGATCCATTTTATTCCAGTTTTTATCAGGAAAAAAAAAATCTTTCTCTTACACTGAACTTCCACAACCACAGCACTTCCTGCTCAAGAGTTTTGGGTGTAATTCCTGACTTTGATTAGGATTTGCAGCATGAGAAGAGCCCTCCAACTTAAGATAGTTTAACAAGTTTCCCAGGGCAGTTAGAAGAGAAACCAGCCCACAGCATGACCAGTCCTCTACTGTGCCTACGGGGTATTAGATGGTTCTCCTCATACTGTCATTTATATTTACAATCAGACCAACTCTGACTCTTTGCTGCCAGAAATTTTGATCTTATGCTGCATTTACACACCCCTATTTTATCCACTCATTTGTCTAGAAAGTCTGGTTCATTTGTGGAGGCGTGAACGTAAAATTGAGCTCAGATGTGAACTAAAACTCAAACTCTGGTCTGAGTTTGGTTGAAGGGAACTCTGGTGTGGTTTCAATGCATATGTGAATCCAAAGTGGACTGGAGACCACTCCAAAAGCAAGAAGTGGACTACAGCGCAGGGCACTCTGTGTAAATACAACCACAACAAACGTATTGGCTACTGAGTTATATTCAGTGTCTTCTCTAAATGTTTTTGTCTTGTTTCCTTTTCCGGTTCTTGGTGCAGCGCCCCCACAGGTGAGGAGGGGAACAGGTTTTGCTTTTTTTGGTTGGTTTGATGTTGAGCAGTGAAAATGAACTGCAGCTGCTGAAAATGTAACAAATGTTGTAATTTTGGTTTCTATTGAAACCAAACCTACCAGACTATGAGATGTGAAAACAACATTAGTCTCACTGGGCCAACGCCCTCGATTGCAGTTAGAATTCAGGCTGAGTTCATTAAACTCCATTTGTTGATATTTGTGTTGCTGCTGAACAGATGATCTGCAGATGGTGATGAAATGTTGGGAATCTGAAGATGACAGTGAACTTTGGATCTGGTTCAATTTTACCTTTTACCCAACACCAGTAGCTGCATTTCCATATAATTTTACAATGTGACATTGAAATATAAATTTGCTTAATGAAAACACGGCAATTGAAAAAAAGACCCAGTTTTCCGATAAAAAATTTTTTGTGCCAAGATAAATTTTATTTTGGATTTTTTTGGTTGTATTGAAATTTGTTTATTTCACAAAACTGTAAACACAGTTTACAGTGACATAATCAACAAGCAAATGTTTCCACTGGTGGGAACCACAAAGAAGAAAACAACAGGAAGTGGTTGGAGGATGATGGCGCAGCATGTTTTTTTTTTTAACAACTTATCACATAAACAAACTTATTCATGGGTGATTTTAGTTGTGTTTCTTTTAATGGAAAAACTGCAATTGCAAAATTGCATTTTTTGAACGTTAGCAAAAATATTGATGAAGTTTTGCACTCATTTGTAATTGAAACACAGCTAGTGATTAAGAAAAATATATTAACAATTTAAGAATATATAAACAGAAATTTAAAAATGAACTAACTGAAAGTTCTTAGAAATTTGAAATCAGCTTTAAGAAGTGAAGACTAAATGAAAAAAAATCCCTCTTTACAGGAATCAATAAGGGTACAATGAGGTTTTTGTAAAGTAATAATAATAATAATAATAATAATAATAATAATAATAATAATAATAATAATAATAATAATAATAATAATAATAATAATAATAATAATAATAATAATATCTTAATGCTGCATTTATTTCCTGTAGCATAAATCTGCTCGAGTGAAGGATGGATGGATATTTCAATATTTTACAGTGTGAGATGATACTGCTGCAATAAAAATGGATTTTTCCTAATTCCTTCTGCCAGTGGGACCAATAAATGTGTCTGGAGCTGTAAAAATGTCATCATTATTGTTCACAGAGAATATATATTATTGCAAACAAGCTGCAGAAGAAAAGCAATTTTTCTGTTGCTGCTTCAACAGGCAGCCACTAGGTGTCGTAACTCCAGAGCCTGTTGGACAGGATCTGAACCAGTCGGTCTTAATAAGCTTATGTTGTGCTAATCTATGATTGATATTCCCAAAAGTAAATAAAACACGGCGAAGCTGTGAGGATAACAACTTTGATGAAACCAAACCAGTTAAAAACAACATGAAGTAAAACATTATGCTGATTTTCCCCCAAAAAGAAAATGTTGGATTTTTTATCAGATAATAACAATTATCACACATTAATCATTAGATATGAGGTTTGCAGCTGCTTAAGATATCAGGAGAATGAGTTGTTTAATGGCTGCATGTATAGGAGAGAAGATTTTTGTTGTTTCTACTTTTCTTATAAAGTAATTCACTTGGTAAAATAATAGAACAACTCACAATGAGATGAAAAATGTGTCAAGCATCAGAGCTGGGTCCATCTCTAAAATGTTTACTTCAGCTGGTAATCCGTTTATGTAACTCATCCATTTCAGTGGCAGAAGGCTGGGATCAGAAATCTGCTCTGATTTGAAAACACACACACACACACACACACACACACACACACACACACACACACACACACACACGCACACACACGCACACACACGCACACACACACACACACACACACACACACATTAAACAGAAAGATTATTATATCTGGTGTCGCTCGTCTTCCTCTTGACAACAGTTCATAGTTTTCCTATGGGGTTAAAGGTCAAAGGACTTTTCTGGTTGAAGAAAAGTCCTCTGACACCTTTGGCACCAAAAGCTGCTGGAAAATAAAACTGTCCCCTCTATACACTGCAAAAACACAAAATCGTACCAAATAATTTTGGTTAGTTTCTTGTTCAAATGTCTCAGTGCAGTTGAAGAAACTGTACTGACAAGTTAACTTTTCAAAAAAGAGCTTGATCTAAGACAGTAATTCCTTAATATTAAGCAAACAAATACTAGTTCCAGTGGCAGATTAGTTCACTTACAAATTATCACATCGAACTTTTACTTTTTCATAAATAATAAAGAATTATTAACTTAAATGTTTTATATTTTGCTGAAAAGTCATTTGTAAGTATTTTTTTCCTTACTTCAAGTGTACTAAGATATGTGGATTTGTGATGAACTGGACAGACTTATCCATGCAATTTGGAGTCTAGAGGGCCACATAAAATGCTACAGCGGGCCAGATTTGGCCCCCGGACCTCGAGTTTGACACATGTGTCCTCAAATATCTCATTCTTGAAAGCCAGAAGTGAGCAGACTAAAATATCATCAAGAATGATTTTGTGTGTGAAATGTTTTGTGTAACCCATTAAAGTTTAAGGAAGCACAATAAGTCACCTTGACTAAAAAGTGTCTAAATTTTCAGGTTTAAAATGAACGAAGGACTCGAGAGCAACTCCACTCATCTGTACGACAACTGGACGTTTTATAACTCCACGGTGGAGTCGGTCGCTCCCAGGAGGAACATCACGTATGTTGGATACTACCTGCACCAGCCGTCCACCGCCGCCATCTTCATCGTGTCCTACCTGCTGATCTTCGTGGTGTGCATGGTGGGAAACGGAGTGGTGTGCTTCATCGTGCTGAGGAGCAGAAACATGTGGACTGTGACCAACCTTTTCATCCTGAACCTCGCTGTGAGCGACCTGCTGGTGGGGATTTTCTGCATGCCCACCACTCTTCTTGACAACATCATTACAGGTGAGCAGAGTGTGAAACAGAGCCTGGAATGGCCTGCAGAGTTGCCAGCATCAATTTTTTACCTTCGATTAGGTTGCATAGGTCTGTCGTTTCCAGCCGAGTTACAGAAATCATCAACATTTATCTGATTCAAATTGCTGGGAAGAAAATATGACTGCTATAAATTAAAAAAAGCAAGTTCAGGTGTCTAGCAAGCAGATTTTTGGTAGCGTATCCAAAATTATACTCAAGTAAGACAAGCACTACTTTACATATCTTTACTGAATTAAAGATAAAAGAATTACTCAAGTACAGAGTAACAATCAAATTATCAATCATTTCATATTTACAAATGGCATCATCAGATGGATCAAAATATAAAGTTAAGTGGAAATTTTGGTATTTTAAGAAAAAAAATGACAATTTATACAAATAACACAATCAGGGAAAATAAGTCTTTTCTTTCAATAAAAACTTATAAAACTTTAATAAAAACTGCAGGTGTGTCTGATAGATTTTTGTTTTTCATTCAGTGGGAAGAAAATTCAGAAATTTTACTCAAGCAATAGTAGAAATACTTCACAATGAAATAACTCAAGTAAAACAAAAAAGTACAGCATAGTAAAAATACTCCTAAAAGTAACTTTTCCAAAAACGTTACTTAAGTTTATGTAACTAGTTACTATCCAATTCTGCTAACAAATATGGAATGAGGCCAAATCCAGAACAAGGACAGAAAGTTACTGTTTCTAATGAAAGCATGAGGCCAAAATATGAACTGAAACCTGTTTAGGAAACAAATGTTTTATTCTTTTTTTACTAAAATAACTTGCAGGATTCTGGGCTTCAAAGGAAAAATATTTTACAGGTTTAAACAACTTTTATTTAGAGCATAAAAGGTTTAAAATGCCTCATCTGATCTGATGTTTTGTTGTCTGAGACTTTTCATCATAACATTTCATTTCCATGTTTAATCTCAGATTCTCTGGTGGATTCTCTGTTCAGCAGCCGTTAAGCTGGAATGACGTCTTAATTAACCTTTGGACTCTGCATGTGATGGTTCTCAGTCAGATTCATCCTCTGCTTTTACTGCAAACATGTCACATTTAATCTTCGCCGCTGTAATCCATAACCAGGAGAATGTGTGTAACGATGCTTTTCACATGTCAGAGGTTTTCCGCAATGCGGTAAGGAATAAAGATTGTTTTTCATATTTATACTGACCTGCAAACAAAAATTAAGATTGAGTCATATAAATCAAAAATAATGATAGGGTCATTATTACACTGCAAAAACACAAAATCAAGTATTTTCAGTATAGTTTTGAGTGCAAATGTCTTAATACTCTTAAAATAAGAAAAAAAAAAAAAAAAAGAAATTTAACATTACAGTGAATGTGGAATAAAAACGCAGAAAAGACATTTTGGGAAAAAATGGTTGAGCTTTTGGTTTGTGTTTTATTGTTCAATTCTGGTGTTTTGTTTTACTTTGTTTTATTTGCTGTTTTTTTCTGACCTTTTCTCTGATGTCAAATTGATTCTTCTGTGATGTGATCAATGTAGAACCATTTCAGCATTTTTTTTTTTTTACAATATACCAATTATAGATGCTTATTGTGCACCATAATAATGGTGTGTAATAAGCACCATAAAAAATAAATAGATATATAAAAAAAATAAACGTTTTTACTAAAAAATTTATGAGATTAATATTTGAGTTTTTTTTCATGCAAATTTTCAACTTTTTAAACTCTAAAATTTTGGAGATTTGTTTTCGCGGAAATTTTTACTTCTTTTTCCTTTTCTATCTATAGTCGCCCCAAAACGCTGCTGTATATATTCCTACTGGAAAAACGGACGTAAACAAAATGTTAAGTTGCTCTAAATATTTCCGTGTGGAGGATGATCGGTGATCTGACCTGCAGCCGATGTTCTGGAGGAAACAGAGGAGATGATCAGCGTAAACATGGCGGCTCTGATGCCTTCCTGACAGTCTGCACTGATCAAAGCGAACCGAATCCCTGCAGGGAGCTGATCTTTTCAGATGTGATGGAGGAAAGTCTTCACTGCAAACACCATGGTTTTTCACGCGGTCTGCTAATTTCACCCGACAGCTGTGAGTTGAAGCCACACATCTCCCATGATCCTCTGTGGCAGCGGCGGCGGTTCGCAGGCTTTATGCTGGTTGTCTGCAGGAGCTGCTGGCCATTCGCACTCTCTTTAAGACGACACAAAAAAATACGTGTTAGATGTTGCCGTGGCAACTTACAGCAGGTCAGTTTGACAGGTGTAGACAGGTGAATGTGTATTTATCAAAGCTGATTTTGGCTTATTAATTTCCCCTAGAAACTGATTGAAATGATCAGTTTTATAATAATTTGCCAAGCAGTGCACAATGATGACCTGAAGCAGGAATCTGTGGCAGATTGACACAAAATATTGATAATATTGATACCAAATCGGTATCGGTTCAGATTCCCTCTTGCATTGTTGTTCCTCAACCTCAAACAGATTTTGCTTTGATTTGCTCTTAAATGATAATATTTAGTTTTTTATTGTTGCTGTCATGCTTTATGTAACGTCTTTTGTGGACTTCTACAAACTTTGTCCAAATTCTGTGTTAGGTATGAATAAAATAAATAAAAGGAAAATAAAAACACCTAAATGTGAGAAGTGTGATGATATCAAATTTAAATAAAATGTATTATCTGTATTTATACACTGGAAAAAATAAAAAATCGCAAGTATTTTTATCTAGTTTGTAGTGCAAATAACTTAGTACATTTAAAATTAGACAAAACTGCTGACAAGTAACTTTTTATTGTTTTAAGTCAATAATACTTTAATATTGATGTAAGTTTTAGAGATGTTTCCCCACCTTAAAGAACCAACATTGGATTAGAAATAAAAAGGCAGGTTTGATTATCTGGACGTCTTTTCCCGAGTTAGCATTTCTGCAGCACATACTGTGTTGTAATAGTTCAAAAATCATGAAAATATCATCTATACTGGAGAGTTTTCAACCAGGCAAGCATCTTAAACATGCAGGTTCTGATCCATTTTCCATAACAACGTAATAAATTCAGAGCGAAGTTGCAGCTGCTAATTAGTGCAGAGACAACAAACATGATCAATTTTAAAAGTTATTGTATTAAACAATAATTTATGCCATTTAAAATTATAAAGGTAATAATGACATAATAGTGCAAGAACACATTCACAATAAACTTTAAAGTTTAATGAACATTTAACTCTGACATTTTAAATATCCAAAATAAATAAACAAAACAAACAATTAATAAAATGAATTATGGAGTCTCTGTCAACAAAACTGTCCAAAGTAACAGACTGAAGATTTTTATGATCCAGTTTTTGTAGAGAAAAGAGAAAAACAATAAATCATACAAATGGAAATTATTGAGGTTATTTGAATTTACTGTGCGATGAAATGATTTATTGCGACAAGCTAACCACGATTTATCTCCAGAACCTTCTTCCTTCAGGTCAGCCGCGCTGCGCTCCAATCTCACTGTCAGCAGGGAAACTTATCACCAAGTTCACAATCTCACAGCAAGATCATTTGAACCACTTTTCACCATAAATGCTGTGACAGCATCAGGAGGAGCAGAAGAACTCAGGAGGCTTCACTATCTGCGCCTCATAAATAATTCACCACATTTGATCGGATGAACCCAGGAAGAACTCTTGAACCTTCCTGGGTGTTGAATCTGCAGATCTGCAGAAAAGTGCAGCTTTTATTGCACTATAGCAATGTTTATTGCAAAGTGTTTATTTTTTATTTTTTTACAATAAAAACACTTTGGGTGTTTTTATTGTAAAATTTATCAAACATCATGTAAAACATTAAAAAATAAAGATAAAAAACCCGAAACTTCATGGCCTCCTTCTGGCAGTGACATAATAAACATTCATGTTTAGGGGTGGGCGTTTATTGTACCATTTATGATTTATTGTGATAAATTTCTAATCATTATCTTTGCTTATTTATTTCTAAAATTAGCTCATATTTAGAGGTAAAAAAAAAAGAAAGAAAATCAGAAAGAAATTGAGAAAAAAATGAGACAAAAGAAAGAAAAAGACCGAGACTCACTGGGTGGCACAGCAATCCGAAGGTTAACGGTTCAATTCCAGCTTCTTCCTGTCAATCTGTCCTCATATTCAAGGCACTTAACCCCAAGTTGCTTACAGATCGGTGTATGATTGGGTGGATATGGCTGTAACATCAAGAGCTTTTAGAGTGTGACTCAAAAAGTAATATGAAATCTCGGTCTATTTGCCATTTTATTTAGCTGCAGAGAAGCTCCTTTCATATCTGAGCAAAATGGTAATAGAAAAAGCAGTGGTGTGGAGAAAGGGGTCAAGTTGAAGCAGACGGCACATTGAGAGGGAAAAAAGGCGCATCAAGGACTCAGCAAGCAGAAGGCAAAAGGCTTGTTTGCGTCACAGAGATCAGAAACTGAGTAAGTCAGAGAAATCAGTAAATGAGAAACGGGACGAGCTCATCAGAAGTCCAGCCGCTCTTCATCTGGACGCTTTGTGATCAAAGTCTCATGTTCTCTGCTGCGCTTCGATACGACGGCGTCCGAGTGGGCGGCGAAGAGCACAACGCTGTGAGGTCTGGAAACAGAAGGTTTTTCATCTGGATGTCAGAACAGATCGACGTTGTCATCATCAGTCAAAGGCAAACTGTGGGCCGGCGGCCATTTCTGACCTCTGCACCGATTCTGTCCAACCCATTTCAATTCAAGAGACAAACGTGGTTGATGCAGATGCAGTTAATTGTGGAAAAAAATCTTCTTTCTATGAGATACGACTAAAAATACTTGTCTTTTAACAGCCACATTTTTTATGTTCTGTTTAATTTCATGGTAAATAGAACCACATCTGTGTTTGTCTACTCAAAACCAGACCTTCGTCCCCGAATCGGATTTTAATTACGTCATGAAACGAGGATAAAAACCCATAAAAGGTTACATTTGTCTTTAGGATCTAAGACTTGCACATTCTTCAACTAGTGAAGTTTATTTGTTTCAATAAAGTTCAGTTCATAGCTCAAGTAAAAGAAAAAAAAAATCACAATACCTCTTTATTTCTTATCATTTTTCTTGACCAGTGATTTTTTTTGTTTTTTTTTTACTTGGGATGTTTTCATGCCTGATAGTCCAGTAGACTTGGTTACATTTAAAATGACATGAGATTAATTTCAGAAATCTTTTGGAAAAACATGGACATTTCTGAGCTCGAAAAGTTGGAAATTTAAGAGAAAAATTCACATTGACTTGTTAAAGACAAAATTCTGAAAAAAGGTTTGAATTTTTTTGTGGCTTTTCTGCATACAAACAGCGATGTGACATTTACCTGAATCATCGCTTTGTTTCTGTTGCTATGAATGTTTGTGCTGCTGTTCATAATGCTGAGCAGGGAGAAGGTGAACTGTTTTTATATTTTGTTTAGAGTTGAAACGTTAGTCGTCATACATAAAACCCTGGAGCTGAATTTATTTTTCCAATGAGTGAACTAGAAGAAAAATCACCAAACCAACCAATCCCAGAATGCATTGGAGTTGCAGTAGCAACAGCTTTAACAACTGAGGGAAAAGCCAAGTGATTCAGTGGAAAGAGACGGACTTGATTAAAAACAGGAAGATATTTCTCATTCCACTGATTTAGGAACGACGAGGAAATTAAGTTTAAACTTCTTCCAGAATTGATGCAGACTTGAAACAAGTTGACTGAAGCAGAAACGCTAAAACTCTTCTCCACTCGCTGCTCTGTGCTCATATTTTACCAGGATTCAATGTTCATATGCAGTCCTTTTGTTAATTTGAATATTAATGAAAACATTTTATTTTAGTAACTCAATCCTCACAGTGACACAAGTTCTAGATTAATTACACAGGCTGGTGTTTTCAGGCTCTTTGTAAATTAAGGGGATTTTCTGCACACAGCTAATAAAAATATGACACTTAAAGGGGGAGAAATATGAAAAATTACCTTTATTAGCTTCTGCCTTACAGAGCACCACTACCACAAACAACTCCTCCAGACTAGCAGCAGCATCAATTACCTAATCAATTTAAGCTGCTAGCTTGCTCAAAGTAACAAACACAACACACTCAGGAGTGTGTGCCGTGTTTTTTTTCTAGAAAATTTGTGAGTTTTCTGGGGGAAATTTGCTGCTGTTTTGTTTTCGTATCTTCAAAGGCTGAAATTCCCTGTCGTAAATTTGAGGGCAGCAAAGATCAATGGTCTCCATTGACCTCCATCTGTTGCAGCGCTGAGTTGCCATGTTGCTGGTACGCCCTCTGGTGGCAAACTGCTTCAACACCATGCTTACTGCCACCTTCAGGCTCAACAGGAGAAGTGCAGCTTGATAAATTATATTAAAACAGAGTTTTCAATTTAAGTAAAATAAATAAAAAGGAAGGAGGTGTCCACCATCTATTCTGTCACATTGCTATGTAAAAAAATTTATATTTTTTATTTATTTATGGGATGTTTGTTCTTCTATTATCCCAAAATAAATGTGGCTTATGATGAGAAATAACTGATCCCTGACTCGGGTCACCAGGGTCGGGTTGTTAACTGCATGTTCAAAAATAATGTTCCTCTCTACATACAACTGTTCTTAAAGAGTAAAACCTCAGGTCAAAATGTTTCATATTCTAAGCCTGCCCAGAGGTAGGTGTTGTAAAGGGACTCTGGCACAAGCCTGATTGAAGTTCCCTCTTTTGAAAGGATTACAAAGCTGAATGTGTTGCTCTGAGATTCTTAAGCTTCCTTTAGAAAAACAAGAAATGGAGGTGGAGGACGAAAAGCCCAAAGACGAGGTGAGAGCGAAGAAAACACTAAACAAACGCTCCTTTCAGACTCACAAAAGATTTCCTCCAGCTACTTTTAAGCACAGGAAATTCTATAAAAGTCAATTCTATAATTTACTTTGCCTTCTTCATCAAGAATACAAACAGAGCAAACAGGGACGAAGAAACCAGAGGCGAACAGTCTGACACTGATCAGCACCTGTGCAGGTTGGAGCCAGAAACGGCTCCCACTCGGTTCGCTGCAGCGTTTCTGTGGACGAATCCCTTCAGACAGGAAACGCTGATCAGCGTTCCCACCGAAACGCTCCAAACCGACACGCATGTGCAGGAGTTCCAGAGAAAAGGATTTATCCAACATTTCTTTGTGTTTTTGTTTATTATTGAGAAGATAAACAGAAAATCATAACACAAACTTGTAACTAACAAATTAAGTTTGAACTTAAAAACAATAAATCGTGCAAACGGAAATTATTGAGTTTGTTTTAATTTACTGTGTGATTATTTATTGTGACAAACCCACTTATAGTCTCTGAAAAATATGACATTCAGAAGAATTTTGACTGAAGATGAGTTGGGAAGTTTTCTGCAGGAATATCTTAATAAATTAAAAAATAACTAAAAAGTGTTTTTATTTTGTCGCAAACTGTTCAGAATGTGAAAAATTTATTTTGCACACCGAAGAATTGGAATATTAAAGACCAACAAAATACAGGAATATTTTTGCTCAACTCTAAAGTCAATGCAAGAAAAGCAGAGGATCTTTTGGATGAGTTGATGCATCAATTTGCCCAAATGTACAAATCAAAAATATCACACTGATTTATGACGTCACATTATGAAGGATTTTGAAACGGCTCATTTTCCAGACACCAAAAAAACATTCAATTATTTAAAAAAAAAAAAAAAACAGCTGAGTGTTTAACTAGTAGAAACTAAATGGAAATACAAAAACATGCCAAATGTAAATTTTGCATAATAGATCCCGTTTAAACCCACAAGGCACTGATGTCATCTCTAATCTCTGGACCAATCTCTTGATTCTGACATATTTCTTAAAAGCAAATGAGATATTTGAGCAGTTTCTACGATCCTTTTATTTAACTAAGCCATTAATTGATTGATTGATTGATTACACCTGATGCAATCGTGCCAAAATTCGGCCAGGTGGGTAGTATTGAAACTGCAAAGTAGGATTTCTAGTTATATTTATATTAAAAGCTTCCAATCTTCACTTGATTTAACGATTCATTTACTGTTTATCTTATTTTTGTAAAACCTGAACATTTTTAAATTTGACTTTAAACCTTATTGCAGTGGGAAGGACAGGTTTAGGTAAAAACAGACCATAACCTCCATTAAACCTCCACCAAACGTGACGTTGCTAAAACACTTTTTGGATTTTTCAGTCCTCAGCAGGTAATAGTCTCTATTAAAGCTGAATGCTGGTCTCACTGAACCTTAAGTGCCCCATTAAGAGTCATAACTCGTGCTTAAGAGTGTTTCTGTCGTCTTTGTGAACAGGTTCCCTGCAGTAAACAAGCTAAACATCATTTTTCTGTCAACAGGATGGCCATTTGGAAGCCTGGTCTGTAAAATGAGCGGCATGGTTCAGGGGATTTCAGTCTCAGCGTCCGTCTTCACACTGGTTGCCATCGCCGTTGACAGGTAATGGTTTATTTCTTTCACTCCTGGGTTTTTACGAAACGCAGGTTGATCGTAAAATCCACAAAAAATAAAACAAATCATTGTGACAAATAAACTGAATAAAAACGATCCCCCTCCACACAAACAAATGCAAGGGAAAAAATCATAGAAGACCAAGATACAAGATCAACAGTTCTTGATGCAGTCAGTAAGGGTTTGACCTTTGACCTTAGGAGCCTTACTATATCTGCCTATTTCCTGTCTAACTGTTGCGAAAAAGGGAAGCTCGCGCCACAAACCGCCCAAAAGCTGCACGGTGTCCAATCAGAGGACAAAATGGAGGGAAGAGCGACCAGAACTGTGACGCTTGAAAACGAGCCGGTCTCCTCGGAGGTCAGGTGTCCAGTGATGTCACCGTCATGATGTGAAATCCCTGGAGGTCATCAGCGCCTCCGGAAAGGACACATTAACTCCAAAACGCGGCGCCACGATTCAAAGGCATCAGACAGACGACCACCAGCTTCAGACGGGAAGGGAGACGAAGAGCAGCTACTGCTAATAGCTGCCATGTTTATAATGCTGTGGCGAAGAATGCAGGCTGACAGCCGGGACTCTTCACTTCACTGAAAGATTAAAGATTTAAGACTTTTACTATCCAGTTAATGATCTAAAAAACAATACAGATTAATGGACAGCATTTTTTAGCTGCTAAAGGAATGCTGTGCTATTGCTTTTTAGCCAATAAAACATTTTCTTATTTAGAAGAGAAACTGAATTATTTGCTAATTCACATCTTCTATTATTTTTCTAATAAGGAAAAAATAAAAAATTTGCAAAATGTGCTAAGTTTTTATCCAATTAATTAACTGATAGAATAATCAATAACTAAAGATGTGTATTTGCTTGATGATTGCATTTGACAAAATTAAATGTTTATTTTTTGTTTTATTGTTAGTATAATATTTTTATGATGTAAAGTAATTTGAACTGCCCTCACAGCAAAAATAAAATCTTACCAAGTAATTTTTGTCAAGTTTATAGAGCAAATAGAAACTAACTGATGAGTAACTTCAGAAAGAAATGTGAGTTTGTTTTAGGTAAAAGTCAAAAACCACTGGCACACAAGGGAAAAATGTTTTATCTGAAAATCTGCTGCTGAAATGTGCTTCAGAAAAGCTCGACCCAAACAGAACCTTCTGTCTTCTTCACCCCTGCAGGTTCCGATGCATCGTCTACCCATTCAAGCAGAAGCTCACCATTTCCACGGCGTCTCTGATCATCGTGGTAATCTGGGTCCTGGCCATTTCCATCATGTGTCCGTCCGGTGTGATGCTGCAGGTGACCAAGGAGCACACCGTCCGCGTCTTACTGGGCTACGACAACCAGACCAGTCCCTTCTACTGGTGCAGAGAGAACTGGCCCAACCAGGAAATGAGGAAAATCTACACCACCGTCCTGTTTGCGAACATCTACCTTGCCCCCCTTTCGCTCATTGTGATTATGTACGCCCGGATTGGGATTACGCTCTTCAAAACCGCCGTTCCGACGGGAGGAAAGCCGGGCGCCGACAACCGCCACAGCGTGTCGAAGAAGAAGCAGCGGGTGATAAAAATGCTCCTGATCGTCGCTCTGCTCTTCATCCTCTCCTGGTTGCCTCTCTGGACCCTCATGATGCTGAGCGACTACGCCAGCCTGACGGAGCAGCAGTACAGGATTATCAACATTTACATCTACCCCTTCGCTCACTGGCTGGCCTTCTTCAACAGCAGCGTCAACCCCATCATCTACGGCTTCTTCAACGAGAACTTCCGGCGGGGCTTCCAGGTCGTGTTTAAGATCAGCCTGTGCGCGGCGGACGGTCAGCGCAGGAAGAGCTACTCACACAGACTGCAGGGCAACTCGGTGCTGCCGGCCAACAACGTGCAGACGACCGTGGAGCCCATTTCGCTGAACAGCCTGGACAAGAACGCTTCCAGGCGGATCCACCACGTTGTTCCTGAGCGGGAGCTGGTGATGGAGGACCTGGAGCAGGGGTCCGGCAGCAGCGGCGGCGTGACGGCCGTGTCCATCTGAAGACACGCCTTTTCTTAATTGTTATTTAAAGATGTTTAAAATTAGAATATGCTGTGCCTACGTAAAATAACACATCCGAAATGAATGGGGTTTAAATGGTGAGTAATATCGAGTATAGACTTAAGATGAAAAAGGGAACATAAGAAAACTAGTTTAAATTAGGAACGCACCGATTCATTTCCTTTCCACTTCCGATATCAATATCTGAGGTTTAGTATTGGCAGATACTGATCTAATACAGATAATATTTTAAGCTCTGAATTGACTTAAAATATTTAAGATATAAATGTACCAAATGATAAATGTATTTGATAACACTTAAATACACCAATAGCTTCACAAGCTTGGCCAGACATGTGAAAACAACAACTTCAAAGGGGCAGTGTTATGTAAAATCAGATTTTTTTAAGCTTTATATCATGTTATAATGTTAGTCCCTCATCAAAAACAAAGTTTTGCCTCGATTCTTTTATGTTTGAGAAATCATTTGATTTCCATGACAACCATTCAGCCATGTAAAACGGCTGGTTGGACCTAGCCCCGCCTTCAAGGACAAAGCTCCTCCTCAGAGTTTCCAGGCTACTGAACCACAGAGCAGCCCTCTCTCTCTTTCAGCTCCTTCAGACTAGCCAGCAGCAATTAGCAAAAACCTCTGCTGAGCTCATTATAGGAGCCATTTCTCAGAGCAACGCTGGTAAAAACGTTGTTAAAGGGTTAATAGAGGAGCCATGTTGTGATGACTTCCTAAAGGTGGAGCATCAGAAAAAAAATCAGGAGTTTTTAAAGAGACAGAGGCCCAATTTTAAGGCATTAAATTACAAAGACACATTTCTTTTACATCATATTTGGCATAAATAGCATTTTTATAACAACTGGGACTAACTTACTTAGTCCCGGTTCTTGGCACAATTTTATGGCTTTACTGTGCCATGTGACAGGAAAACATAACACTACTCCTTTAATTTGTTCCGTCAATTAGGAGTTTTACAAATAAATATAAAAAATAAATAGTAAAGAAACTGGCAAAAACAATATGTTGATCACTTCTTAAATGGTTCAGGAAGTGCAATTAGGAACTCTAAATATGATGTATAATAAATCAAAAATCATGACTTTGCTCAGACCATAGAATTATACCAAATAGATCTGCCCTGATGAATCAGCCACATCGACACTGATAACCGATTGTTTTCCAATATCGGGACCGATACAGATATTGATATCGGATCGGTGCCTCTCTAGTTTAAAAGTTACATTTATTCTTCTGAGTGAACAACCTACCTCTGCTGTTTACTCCTGAAAACATTTTTAACAACCAGTTTAATATTCTCTCTTTGCTTAATATTTAATAACCACTTACTGGGGGAACTTAAAGCTCATCGTGCCATTTGTATCGTAACAGTCACTTAGGTAAAACTAGAAGACTACTTCCTTATTAAAGTTTATGTTTTATTAAATAATAAAAGGAGTGAACATTGATAGGCTGAGACGCCTGCAGAGCAGATTTCAAGAGTTTGAATGAAACATTTGATTTTGGTTCTAGTATTTGAGTCACGCTGTGAATCAGAGACTTTTTCATTATCAAAGAGAAAATCGGAAGTAGATTTTGGGTCAACGTTTATTTTACAGTGGAGCCCAGTCTGTTTTTCCAAAGTATTTTCATCCACATAAGGACCAAAACAGCGGATCCAGTTTGTCATCTGATTGGGTCGGACGGCGCCGCAGCTATCAGAACACAAAGTTAATCGGGCCTGACAAACTGTTAGCGATTCCCTGTGACTGGGTCGCCGAATGTCCGAAACTAAGCAGCAGACTGAGGAGAATGTCCTGAACGGGACAGGAAGTGAGACACGGCGACAAAGTAAAACATCCACTGGTCACACAGAAGTCTGATCTCGTACCTAAAAACGCGGCCAGTAAATATTCCATTAGTGTCACTTTTTTGTGGCTCAATCACTTTTAGATTTTATTTATGACTAACTCATTCAAACCACTACAATATTTCTATTTATAGTTTCATAATGACAATCATATTTTCGGAAAAACCAATAATCTGCTGATGACCCTCAAACTAGTTTGTCAAAATAAATCTAAATTTCCTCTTGATGAAGGAATGACTACAGCTGCTCTGCTTACATTATTTTCAAGTTTTCAGTTTGAAATCTGCTCTGCAAAAATGCACATAAATGTGTAAATACTTAGATGAATCTCCTGTGAGCCTGTTGTGAATGAATGTGGAGAAGATTTACTGTTGTTTTATTTTTATATATATGTGTGTGAAGAGTAATCCTGTAAAGGGGCCTAAGTGAAGGCCCTGGGGGGCCTCTGACCTGTGGTGTTGCTGTATATATATATTCTACATCCTGCAGAGCCTGAAGCTGTGAGACGACTGCTGAGAAAAATCCTTCAAATGAGGTTTAACAGAATTAATTATCTCTGCTTTCATTAGTATTTCTGAAAATTTAAAATGGGTGCATATTAAATATCTTTAATCAACATGAACAACAAAGATTCACTCCATTAGCTGATTTTATAAGCAGACAATCATAATGGCCCTCTGTGTCATGTTATATTCATAACTCTGGCAAACTGAAAGTCATCCTAATTAAAAGATTTCATTAGAGCAAACAAAATGTATAAAATTATTTTAACTTTACAGCTTCTGCTAGATTGATTTTTTAGGAACAACTGTTAGAGAGGATTAATCCATCAGTTAATAAGCTCAATGAAATTAAAGGTTCATTTGAAAACTTTGATGACACACTGCAAAAATAAAAAATCTTACCAAGTACTTTTGGCCAATTTTCTAGTGCAAATATCTTATTATACCACAGAACTAACAAGTAACTTTTTTAGCAGGATATAGGAGCTTATTTTAAGTAAATAATTCCTTAATATCAATTTATAAACAATACTTATTCCATTGGTAGATTATTTCACCTGTAATAGGACATTTTCTCCATGTTATAAGTAAAATAATCTGCCAGTGGAACTAGACTTGTTTTTAATCAATATTAACAAATTGTTCATGTAAAACAAGCTCCTATGTTCTGATAAAAAAGTTACTTGTATGTTAGTTTCATCTAATTTCAAGTGTACCAAGATATTTGCACCTAGAAATTAGATCAAAATGCTTGGTAAGGTTGTGTGTCTTTGCAGTGCGTCTCTACCTGGGTGCCAGTTGCTGCTGCTACAGCAAACCTTGAAAATGTTTGATGTAATTTTTCTTTCAAACGGTGGCTGCAGCCCCGCTTTTCGTGTCTCATAATGAGGTCAAAGCTGAAAGTCAGCCACGATAATTAGCTCATGCTGAGTCTTAGTGAATCTGGGAGTTTTTACACATCAGAGATCAAAAAACAAACCACCGTCTCCACAGGGATCTTTCAAAATAGCAGTAGCACAACAATGTCGCTCAATTCAGCACATTTTTCCATCTCAGTTGGGTTACAGGTCATGTTTCCCCCTTTGGGTAAATCTCTCATGTTGAGACGTAGCTTCTGTGACCTTGACTTGACTGGTCTTTGTAAAACTAGCCAACATGCCCTCCCTGAACATTGCTTCTCACTTTACCTGAGTGCCATCGTCTGTTTGCCACTGAAAGAGTCCTTCAGCCTGTAATTGTCTCTGCAGACCCTGTTGGTTCGTTTAAATGGTGATAATTAGCTGTAATTCACATGGATTGAAGCACATACTGATTGCATTTGTGAGCATTGTGTTTGTGGGTCACCAAGTGTTGCTGCGTCACGTCTGAGAACAAAAACTGAAGGTTAAAACGTCAGATTAAATGTTCAGAATATAAATTTCAAACTCCAAATTATATTTTCTGAAGCTTTTCACATTAAGATTTATTTAAAGGGTATTTTTTTTCTTTGAAACTACTGTATGTAACTTTTACAGATACAAGATTTTTCCATAATTATTACAACTCTGCCATGTCGTAACAGTAGATTTGAGACAGAATCTGAAAAAATTGATCTCCTCCACCTCCTCCCTGAGACACCTGAAGACATGCAAGGGAGGGTCTTAACGCTGCCAATCATCCTCATGTATGCGGTTCAACGTGCTAATGTTGAGCATACTGTGGGAAAACAACTCACTGTTACAGAAAAAAATGTTTATCTGTCGCCATGCTATGCTAACTAGCCTTAGCATTAGTGGCAGTCTATCATTCAATCAATCGATCCAGTTTATATGTATAGCATATTTCAGCAAAAAGGCTTTAAATAATTAAAAGACAAAGCCACAGAACACGCATCAGTAATTGAAACATTATGTTTTGTCTTTGTTACACATCAATGTTTAGTCAATGTTTCATTTATGATGTTTCCAAAGCAAAGATAAACAGCTGGTTTTAGTATGGATTTAAACAAACTCGGTGTTTTGGCTGTTTTGGAGTTTTCTGGAAATTTGTTCCAGATTAGTGATGCATAGAAGCTGAATGCTGCTTCTCCACGTTTGGTTCTGGGAATTCAGAGCAGAACCAGAAGACCTGAGGGGTCTGGAAAGTGATACACCAACAGATCTTTAATGTTTTGTGGTGATTTATAAACTACCAACAGCATTTTAAAGCCTGTTCTCTCAGTGGAAGGACTTCAGAACTGGGTGATGTGCTCCAACTTCCTGGTTTTAGTCAGAACGCCAGCAGCAGCGTTCTGGATCAACTGCAGCTGGAGGACTGATTTTTTAGGCAGACCTGTGAAGACGCTGCTGCAGTAATCAATGCGACTGAAGATGAATGCATGGATGATATTAGTCCTCTAATTCTGCAAACGTTTAATCAAAGAGCGTGAGAGTGATTGACAGCGCTAAGACCTTCCTCCTGGCTCTGATTGGTTGCTTCAGAATGAATGGTGTATTTTTGGAGTTTGTACTGGAAGAAGGCAGAGAAGATTCTTTTCACTGATTATCTCTCATATTATCCTATTAAGACATAATAAATATGTACAAAACATTTTTTTGTAAACGTTACATAAGGCAGCTTTAAAGTTGCTTTTGACATTTTTATTTCATGCAGTTTGCTGATGTCTGTTCAGTGCTGACAAGAATCCCACAGAAAACTGTATTACAGGACTGCTCTTCATTTACTATTACAACCAAAACAGGTTAGCAGCATAAATGCATTTTGTGTAAGATTTTGAATGTAAAAGATTTGTACTTTTTAGTGCCTGTGGTGAAAAAAAATAACACATTTATACAATTGTTGATGAATTACTGTGAATTTCCATTTTCTGTGGACTGAATGACTCCTGAAATCTCAGCTTAGTCTGCATGCAACTGGTTTCCGTCTGAGCATGTGAGGTTTTTGCGTCTTTGCTTACATGTTCTCCACAATGTTACTCAGATGTAACACCTGGACACAGAAACTGCTGGTTTTTGTAACAGAGAGTTTAATTTTAATGAAAAGAAAGGAAGTCATGGTGTTCAATTTAATTGTGAAGGGCTATTAAACACTTGATATATTACCTCTGTAGCTGACAGCACAACATATAGATATATATCTGCATATGAGCAAAGCTTAACCCTCCTGCTTTATGGCAATAGTAGTGAATTATTTATTTGTGATAATTCATTAAGGATGGGCTGATGAGTAATTTATACAAGATTTTTAATGTTGAAGAGCTGCTGCACGTCAGAAGAAAGCAAACGTCACCACTTTAATCTCCGCTTGAAGCTGGAAAGTATGAAACTGTGATAGGATCTATGCTGAAATATTCAGGATGCAGAAGCAAAGGGTTGCTCCTCATTCATATTCTGAAATATTCCCACCTTAAAACAAATGCTCTTGTTTTACAGATAAGAAAAAGTGTCTGTTTGTGGGCAGCGTGGCGAATGCACATAAACAAGCTCTGAAATGATTTATTGCTTAACTAAAAGCGCTGTAGCAGATAACAGCAGCTGTTCGATTAGATGTCAGTTGGAACAAATAGTCTGTGCATTTCTGCTGTGATAAGGAAGGAGAGAACTGAGCCTGCACTCCATATGCATCGAGTTTCCATTTTCCCTTCTTTCTTTTTCTTTTTCTTTTGAACTCAGCAAATATTTAACATTTGACCACACAATTCAGATGCACTTAAACTCATACCTGCATGGTATTAAAAATATTGGAATAATATTTCAATCAACCTTAAGTCACTAAAAGATTGCTGTTATTCTTTGATAAAAATTCTGGTTCTGCTTTAACTACAGAGTGGGCCAGAAGTTTCCATATATAGAAAACATAAACATTTCATACTGGATCGTTTTTATTTTTGTGGGACTGTAATCGCTGCACATCTTGGACCACTTTGTGGTTCAACTGCAACATTTCCAGTTTTCTGAAACTTGCAGATAAGTTTTGCCACAGTGTCGTGTGTGTGATCCATGTTTTCTGTTAAAGTTCGGTGCTACCATGCGACTGCTTCCCCGTCCAGCCATCAGTATAATTACGCATCTTCTTGGGGATCTGAAATATACATTTTACATTCTCCTGTGTATGAAAACTTATGGCCTGCCCTGTATTTAGCCGTCTACATTTTCCTTCCGTCTAAGTTAAAAATGACTGTGTCTTTCTCTGATTGCATGCAGTCATACTAACAACTGGGTGAAGTTCAGCCCAAAAACACAGCAGTCACCAAGTTCCCACCTTTAAGCGAAAGAGCCACCAGGATCTTCTGTGTGATGAAGCTGGTTTTCAGTTAATGAATTTAATTTGCTATCAAATATCGAAGCATTTACTGACACAAGCTGTGCTTCACATGATGTGCTGTTCATGTTAAAAGTGTTATTAGGTTTAAAGTGCTACAAAATGTTCACACCCAGTAAAAACACAATGACTTCACTGAGTTTTGACCATTGTGATTCTCCAGAAACTGCCAGATAAATCAAAGACTCAGACCACTTAGGATCTCTGGCATCTACGCTTGATGTCTCAATTCATTTCTTACAAAAATATTGAGCTCTGCTGTTTTTTGATTCCATCTTTTCTTGCTATTTGGTGCAGCAGCCTCTTCCTCGCTATCCCTAGTTTTACATGTTTGCCACTTTAGCCTTTTCCATATGCTAATATAGCAACATTGCATGAGAGTGGAAAGAAAAAACAGTCTTATTGAATTACCTTCCAATTAACTCAGTATTTAATCCTAATGGAGCATAGAGGGGATGTTCAGAGCCTATTTGCTGAGCCTGAATAAACATCTGGTCCTACTCTTCTATATTTATCACAAATAACTCCAGCAAACAACATCCGTTTTTAGATTTTTCATTATTTGATCTTTTTTAATAAAGTGTAGTTGAATAATTCACTTTCATACTGCATAATTATTATCAAAGAGGAAATGAAACTGATGCATTCCTGTTAGATTTATACTTAGAGAAAAAGTTCACACTTTCCAAATGAAACCAGATTTATGTATTTGGTACATAGTTTGAGGTTTCAAAGTGTATTTTGTACTTAAGGCATTTTTTCTGCTTTGGCATCATCTTTTCACCAGTTTGAAATCCAAAGTTAAGTTTAAATTATTTAAAATCCTAGTACAGACCCAATCATTAATAAACTTGTGTGCAAATTCAAAACTATTTCATTTTTTCACCACAGCTGGATATAATGCTGGACCAAACGTTCCCTACGTAAGGGCGTAAGAATTCACGTTTCATTAATATTTCAGTATTTCTCATCAAATTATTTTCTTACAGGCATCATTTTGATATATTTGTGAAACACTCCAATGATTTCCAGGCCAAAAGTATTATTTTATTCTAAAATAATCCCTGTTTTGCTGTGTAATCCCTCTCTGTGTTAATTAACGAACGGTTTTCTCCTGGAAGAGAAGTTTCATTGCCCGTCACTGACGTGCAGCATTTGAGAAATATTTACTTGTTTTGTTCAGACTGTCTGTTGAGAGAACTGGATCAGTGAGAGGTAAAAAAAGCAAACATTGTTCCTGTGTATGCTTTTGAAATTTGTCGCGCTCACCTCTGTCCTGCCTTCGTACAAAGACAAATGTTAACGTGACCAAACTGTGTGTGGGTGCATTCGTGGTCCTGTGAGCTGCAAAATGTCTAAAACTGTCATCAGTAAAGTAATAAACACGCTGTAAACATCACTTCCTGTGCAGAAACTCATTCAACACACAGTAAACTACTGGATTGAAATATTTCAACATTTGGAAAGACTGGAACAGATTCCATCCGATCATATTCTATTGTACTACATTGTTGTTGCTCAGCCATCCAAATAATTAGACTCAGGTGTTTCATTTGCTTTCAAGGCCATTATTTGCATATAATCCAGAACTTGCAGAACTTTGCTTCTGCAAAATGAAAGAATGGGTTGATCCCAATGAGGTACTGTGGATATCTGACCGCTGCACTGAGTTGTCGATCAGGTCAGAGATGCTGGATTAGAGCGGGATTAGAGGCGTCTCATGATGGATTGGAGAATGAGAATATTTAAAACACACCATTTGCTTAATATGATTTTATTCTCATACGACTATCTTCATAATTTTACAACTTTATTCTCATTATGTTTGTATTCTTGTATTTACTTTATTTTATTCTCATACTATTTTATTCTTGTAAATTTATGACTTTATTCTCATAATATAACTTATGCTTCATGTACCTGCAGTAGCATATTTTATTTTATTTATTTTACTTGTGGAGCTTTGAACTGCAGTGAGAAATGTGTCAGCAAATTAATTGAAGTTAATTTAATCATCAATTTTATCAGTAAATGTCACAAACTTCCACGAAACAGATTCAGTTTTACATTTATATTTTCAATTTTACCCATGATGCCACCACAGAAGCTACTTCATTATTATTTTTGGTATTTTTCTACCAAAGCCATCCTAATAGATCTTCATAAGTCATTCTGTCATTTCTGGCTTTAAGATAAAACTCTCAACAAAGTGTCATGATTAAAGCACACATTTGCTTTCAAGACTAACTACTGGCTTTTTTCAAAAGAAGCACTGCAGACACAAATATACAACACTTCAAAAGAAAAACTCTGCTTACACTCCAAGCAAACTGTGTTTATGACTCACGTGGGCCAGAAAAGTACTGAGCAAAAGTATAGAGAAAACAGAAACTAAAAGTAAAAACATCTGTCTGGATCAGCAGACTGAATGTTTCATTTGATATTTCGTGTGAAACAAAGATGTTCAAATGATGTAGGAATCTACGCCTTTGTAAAGGAGAGTCTGGAGCATTGCGCTTCATTTCTTCTCTGTAAACTTCAAAATATCTTCTAAAGAGCATTAAAAAAAAACAAACTGTTATTTCCAGACTTCAGAGAAAGTGAGGCATTTGAAAGTTGCTTTGATATAAAAGCAACAGCTCAGAAGAATAAAATAAAAGCACCCTAAAGGAGCGAAATACTGTTTTATGTTCAGAAAAAGGAACCAGATTCTCCGTCACCGTTTACTGCGTTTGGTTTGTTTGATCAAAAATATGTTTTATTGGAAAAGTAATTTTAAAAACCCAAAGATTAGAGCAAGAATCAAAAATTCAGGATCTGCTTAATGTGAATCAGTGCATGAGTTAAAAAAAAACAACATATTTCCAATTAAGCTAGGTTCTAAATCTGAAGCAAAAATATACCATGCTTTTTTTATGCAATGCAATCCCCATTTTAATTACTAAAAACACCAAATGTTTCAGAAAAACATAAAAGAATGGAAGACAATAATCATTTTATAATCATTTTACTGACTCATGTCAAGCACTTAGTGATCTCTACTCCAAACTGTTTTGTCTTATTAAAAGTAAAACAGCAGCTTAAGAGTTTAAAAGACAGCACAAAAAATCTATAACTTTTACTTCTTACTGCGATTGTATTTTTAAAAAAAATGCTAGTCAGCTGTTTCCAGTTGTAGAAAAATGAGTAAATTTCATCTTATTGGTAGAAATGCAAAGAAAAAAATCCTTCCAGCTACACAGTATGAAAAACCAGAAGTTCCTCAAATACAAATCAGATGTAACAACAGCGAGTACAACCATCATAAATGAGAGAATTTATGACGGAATGTTTGGTGTATGTAAAACATACACCAAACATTCCTAGGTTTACAGAACATCAATGAATGTTCCAAAAGGAGCGCTTTGTCTCGTGTAATCCACCCAAAAACAACCTTGAAGTGTTGATTTTAGAGGCTTTAGAGGCTTGTTGAAAAAGCCTCTAAAGCCTTCAGAGTATTTCAGCGCCGTGTTGGGCTGCAGCGTTGGGCTGCAGCGTGGGGCTGCAGCGTGGGTCCGGAGGGGAGCAGCTGCAGCAGCGTGGGTCCGGGGCGGAGCAGCTGCAGCAGCGTGGGTCCGGAGGGCGGAGCAGCTGCAGCAGCGTGGGTCCGGGGCGGAGCAGCTGCAGCAGCGTGGGTCCGGAGGGGAGCAGCTGCAGCAGCGTGGGTCCGGGGCGGAGCAGCTGCAGCAGCGTGGGTCCGGGGGGGAGCAGCGGCAGCAGCGTGGGTCCGGAGGCGGAGCAGCGGCAGCAGCGTGGGTCCGGGGCGGAGCAGCTGCAGCACGGCTGAAGTAATAACTTGTTCTGGATGTGGGAATCACCAGCCACGCAAACACAAATTTAGGACACGGCTAACGTTTAATCTGTGAAACTCGGACCAACAGCGTTTACATCCACATGAGCAGAACTCCAACTAAACCGGCCAAATGGCTTCTGGCGCCAAAACAATGCAAAGTTTCCCCTGATTTCAGTCTTAGTTTGGATCGGTAGGTCATCATCCTTTCAAGTATTAGATTCATGTTGTTGCAGTAAAAAATAACTTCCTATTGCTCCCCCTGTAAACATGGTTTTTTACATATATATACTTTAAATCAGGGCTGCCCAAAGTGCGGCTCGGGGGCCATTTGTGGCCCCGGATTGATTTTGTGCTTGCTAAATAGGGACAACCAATCAGAGACCAGATGAGCTTAGAGCTGTCAATCATGCCCGGGTGCAAGCCAGTTCAAAAATGATGGAATCGGTGGTTGGTGCAGATGGAAGCTTTTTGTTTTTTTCTAGCAAGTAGAACCAGATTTATCCACAGACTTTGCTGCACCCAAATCAACTTTATTTATTTATTAAAGTTTTTTTGCAAGAAAGTGACCCAAATATTCTCAGTATTTATTGTCAATTAAGTCCAAAACAAATTGACAACTAGAGACCTTTCTTTGAATAGGGCAAACATGGGCAATCCTTTTTGAAGTTTTGGATTAAGATGAATAATATCCCTTTGCTACAAAAAACAAAACAAAAAAGGATTATTAAATTATTAAAATCTGACTACTTTGTCAGATTTTATTTTTGTTAGTGGTATTATTGGGCCAAAAGTACTTTCGACAATTTTTGATCTATATATACAGATATATATGCTAAGTTATTTCTCCGCCTTTAGCACATTTAACAGTGTTTAACAAGGTTGATTGACAGCGCTAAGCCCCTCCTACTGGCTCTGATTGGTTGTTTTTGATTGGGAGCGTTGCATTTCATCAGACGACAATAAACAGAGACGAGGTGGAGCTTGATCTTTTCACACATCTGTCTCATTGTTACGACACAGCAACAACACATGCGTCAAAAGGATTTTTAAAAAACATAAAAGTTACATACAGAGCTCACTGAAATATTGTCAAAAAACATGTAATTAATAACTGTGAAGATTGTACAGCCTGAATAAAATCCATCAACTTTATCTCTGCAAAGTAATTTCTTCAGGATGATTTGTTTGGATAAATGTGGTGTGTGGCCGTCCCTCTCCCATGACTGAGCGTGAAATCAGGACAGAAAGAAAACAAATGGGGCCAAGAGAGGAGAGGCTCTTTCCATGATGATTAAACATGAAACACTGAAGCTATCAACACTCTGAGGCACAGAGGAGAGATGGAAACGCAGTCTGACATCGCTAAGGAATTAAAGCGGGGAACAGGCCCACAGGCAGCAGATTGTTCACTACACAACCAGGATGCGAGCGTTGGGAGCTTGAACTTCACTCCTGACTGAGAATGAGTCAGAAAACAAGAAGCTGCAGGAGGCTGCATTTTACAGTTCACTTTCGAGTGAAGTCAACTCAGATTTAGGCATAAAATATTTAATATAAACATCTTTACTTCAGTAAGTCGGTTTGTTTTGCTCAAGAGTTTGACATTCTAGCCGGATTTTCTGCACAAATTGGCAGCTGTGAAGCAGAATGTCATTTTCAATAGTGGAGTCTGTAGAGCTGCATCAAAACATTTGAGCACTGGCTTCAGAGTTCTTCTATGAAGTGAAGCTTAGATACCCAAAAAAAAAACAAAGATCTGCAGTAGAGGAGTACCGATTTATTGGCACCAATTTCTCTGATCTTGGGAGATCAACGATACCCTACATGTAAAACCGATCTTATCCCTGGAGCTTATTTACTTCAGCAAAGATCTAAATATGAATTCTTGTCCTCTTCTGCTCTTCTGTAAGAGCTTTGACTGATAGACCGGCATACCACTTTTGGTAACTTAGTGACTTTCTTGTTATATTTAGCAACAATTCAGATGGAAAAAAAATTGGTATCGGCCAAAATCGGACTTGACAACTCAGGCTTTCACCGTGACGCATTACTGAAACGACTGGAGAGTTGGGTCGGACTCTCCACTCCAGTAGTCAGTTGGTTCCATCTTACCTAAAGAATAGGGATTTCTTTGTTTCAATAGGAAACTTCCCATTGAAGCAGACAGAAGTCACAAGTGAGGAACCCCAAGGTTCAATCCTGGGTACCCTTCTATTTAATATATACATGTTCTCCCATCAGATTATAACCAATGCTAGCTAGTACCTTTGGTAGCTACAATATCACCAGCTGATGATATGAACCCATCCAAGGAATAAACAAATCAATGTGTGAAGGTGCCTTTATTTTATAAAAATCACTTCACAGATCTGAGAAGTCCTTTAAATCAGAGATTAAAATCTTTTTGCTTTGACACACAAAGAGACGTCAATACATGAGTTGGTGATTGAAATTTGGAGTTGATTCAGAAACGACTGAAAGGACTGTTTGTGTGATAGTGAAAATCTTTTTGATCTTCTTTGTGTTACGTTAATAATGTTCTTTGACGCCTCCACAGTCGGAGACAAAAGCCCTGTGAATGAATTAGTACCATTAGAGCACCAACTTCTGCAAGATTATGAGCCTGCTTTTTATCACTTCAGCTTTCCAGACCAATCGTTGCCATCAGTAAGTGTGTCCATAAAGCAGGGAATGCTGTTTTACTCATCAATGTGACAGTGCATTTTTTGGGTCAGTCCATTCTTTCAACCATCCGCCAAGTCTATTTCGCCTCTATAAATTTGTCCTTACGAAGCCAGCGCCTGTCAGAAATATTTGCTTGTTACTCAGACTCAGGATGCTTGTGGAGAAAGCAGCCTGAGTCCCCAGTGAAAATGGAAATCTGCGAACTCAGTCCTTATTTTTACAAACTCGGTCAGCTGTAGACGCTGTCACGCAAATGTTTGCTTTCTCCCTGAGCCACCATGGCGCCGTGCCACTGAGACGGACCTCCACTTCAGCTGGGAACTCTGAAGAGGCTGATGATACGAGGATGTTCGGGCATTCCTCGGCTGGGTGCATGGCGTTACCACGACAACAGTGAAATCAGCTGTGAATCCCAGAGGGGATCATTTGTTTGTGTTGGTATCAGATCTCATTAACTTTGACCTTGAGAAATTAAAATATCTGGTAATTTCCTCCACGTTCAGATTCAAATAATATTCAAACTCTGAGTCAAAACAAAACAAACAAACAAAACAAGGGAACATTTAATATTGTCATTATTAATTAATACTAACGGTGTTTATGTCATCTACTTTTTGCAGTCCCAAATCCCTCAAAATCTCAAACTATAATCTGATACTGGTGCTTAATGCTGGGTCACCTGCCTTTGTGATTGTCCAAAAGGCAATCACAACCTTTTTGAAACGTTACCCAAAGTGCATATTTAACTCATTATTGGATCTTTTTTTTAATTGCTATAAAAAGTCGCTCCTGCCTGTAGATCTTAACAGTAGAGCAGATGCTAAGCAGATGGTAAAGTGAAGCAATATTGGCTAATTAAATATAAACACACAGGAGAAAAATGGTGACTTAAATGTGAAACTCTTCATTTGAAAAATTACATGTTGGCATTTTATTTCCGTTTCTTTTAATTAAGACGTCTGATATAGAGGCAGATCAGTGAAACCTTCCTGACTCCTCGACAAGTAAAAATAGGTTATTCAGCCAATTAGAATAATGTTATTTTTATGCATTTCTTGTCTCCACCTGTCTGCAGTTTCTGTGGCAGCTGGTATTTATAAAGCTCCCAGTAATTATTGGATGGAAAAACACAAATTTTACTTCGAGAATATAAAGAAACTTTTAAAAATTCGTCACAGCTGGGCTCGCCAATTTGTGGCAATGTAGTTTAACGTTTTCAGAATGTGAGAAACATCAATACTCAACAATAAGAAAGAAAACCCTGAAAAAAAAAACCCTTCACATTTATGTAAAAAGATAAGAAAATAACTAAATGATTTGTTTTTGGATAAAGATTAATAGGTGTTGGCATGTAGAATAATAAATTACAATAAATTTCACTGAAAAGGGGCCAACTGTGTGATATTGAGCATCTCCCTGGTCTTAATTGTGCCATGTTGTAACAAGAGTGTTATTCAACACCTACACTGCCTGAGACAAAAGCCTGTTGTTCAGAGTGCATCACCAATTAACACCATGAGCTGCCAGAGTTTGGAGCAGGATGGATCTGGGTGAGCTGCTTCTTTCTCACAAGTTTTACAGAACTGCAGTGACACTGAGGCCATCAATATGAGAATTAACCCAACAACACATTTTTGCAAACTGAGATCCACACTGGCTAGATTTTAAAGAAAAAATATTTATCCTTAGATATATTATTTTTGTAGTTAATAATAATAAGAAAAATGATTATTTTAGCTTGAGATTTAGTTGAGCTTGTCAAAAACATTTGGTGAGGTCAGTCCTCAATTTTGCAAACTCATATTTATATACTCTGTCATGCAAACATTTGCTTTCTGTGTGATCCAACCTGCCTGCCTGCCTGCCTGTGCTGGGAACTCCATGGAGAACGGCAATATGAGAATAGTCATCCTTTCCCACTGAATCCACAGCGTTACCACGACGACAGGCAAAATCAGCTGTTAAACCCAAGGCCGGAGATCTGTCTGTCAACGTCACAAGACCGTGAAAAAAATAAGACCCAGACAACAGGGAATCTGTGGGTACTTCCTGAACAATATGCATCAGATATGACACTTAACATGCCCCGAATCTGCTCAGTAAAATATTCTGCAGTTGAAACATAAGGCTGGTAAATTATAGAAACACACAGAGAAACAAAAAAAAAAAAAAATCCCCTTCTGTAGCAAAAAACAGTACAACAAAACTCCAGACAAATTAAACTTATTGATTGAGGTCAGATTCTTATCAATCATTGGATTAAATGTTTTAATTTATTCTGCGAAGCTGCCATGAACTTTTTATTTCAGATGTACACAATGCAAAACTACAGTGAACTCTTCACTGCAAATGATGAAAAATGCTGATTCTATTGGAAGGTAATTTCACTTTTAGCAAGACACTTTTCCTATTTTACAGTGAAATAATCTGCCAGTGTAACTGGTAATTGTTTATCAATATTAAGAAATTATTTACTTTAAAACGAGCACCAATATCTTGCTGGAAAGTTAATTCTAAGTTAGTTTCATCTTATTTCAAGTGTATTAAGACAGTTGCACTAGGAACTAGATCAAAAACTGTTGCTAATATTTTGTTTTTGCAGGGTTTTACCCTAACCCTAACCCAAAATCCAGATACTTGAGACGCCCTCTGACCTTTCTTATTTTAATAGTTAAAACACCAGATAAACTCTAATGTGCGTTAGCACGGTTCTTACGATTAACTGAGCAATCAAATTTAAAAAATGGTCCCATTCTTTAGGAGCTAATCAAGCTAGCAAAACAAACATGGAAGAGAAAATGCTAGTAATATACAATTCAGTTTCAATAAAATTATATTATTTAAAATGCTATATAATTAAAATCACTTTGTCTCAAGTTTGAAGTATTAAAAACCTTCTGTACTAAATTAAGTTTTTTGGAAAGGGAACAGACCTGTTGCCTGTTAGCCATGAAGGAGCATCGAGTGAAACGCCACTTCCGTTTTGCAGTAAAAAGAACAAAAAGAACATTTGTTCTTTTTAGATTAAATGATCCCACACTTTTGATACTTTTTGTCTCTTTCTTGACCACGCTACTTGCCGTCCGTCGCCGTTTCCCTCCATAGCTACTAATAGCACTTAGCATCCGTCGACCGTTGGTTGGCGGAAGTGAGAGCGTTGTGTAACACGAATAATAATCCGACCGGAACACAGTCGCTGATTTGTTCAGCATTTAACAAAGCCTCGGTTCTTTTTTTGTTCTTTGAGTCATTTGATTAATTGCTGCAGCTGCAATATGTATAAATATGTACAGTGGAAACTATCTTAGCACTATCAGAAGGTAATATCTGACTACATCCTTCCTTGTCTTGAACTCAAGTGCTCAATTCAGAAAAAAATTTAATTGGCAAATAATTAGGAGTTGTTCCACGAATACTAAGCTTCAGATAGACAAGGTTCTACTTTATTAAAGTAAGGCAAATTTAAAGAGCAACTTTACAGGAGAAAAAAGTTAAATAATACAGTTTTGAATGTTTTCTTTTTTTTTACTTATGGAAATAACTGAAAAAAGTTCTTAAACTAAAAAATGTTATGAACCTCACCATATGTTTTACTGTGTGAATGCTACAGTATTTGTGTGGCTTGAGCAGGTCTTCTCAGCAAAAGGAGGAATCTGATACTTTAATGGTTCAAATGAATTCATGTGTATGCAATGGCACAGCTAAATCCATTCATTTACCCCTTTAGAAATGCTATATATGTATTTTTAAATCATATTTTGAGACAGATTACTCTGTTTTTTCTACAGGATAAGCTAGACTGTCTACTGCAGGGAAATCCAATCAACATATTGCTGCAATACTTCACAGAAAAACCTCTCTAGAGCTCTGGTGGTAACATTTTGGACATTTGGCTTTCTTCACGTCGATGCAGCAATTGCCAAAAAAAAGCCACCCATGTGCAAATCAGCTCCAAGTGTGCCAGCTGAAAGGATAACGGTTCATCAGTCATGTCTAGGGGATACTGGCTCAGTGTCAGACGCCTGGTGAGGGTTCACTGTAGCTGCACCAAAATAAAGAAGAAAGAAAAATCATAGCGGGTTATAATTAACGCTGAAATATTATTAGAAGGAAAACGAGTGATATGATGTTGAAAGAGTGACAGTGACTCTGGAGTAGCAAACTGTTAACTGCATCCTTCTTGTTGGCTCATCAGATAAGCAAAGAAATGAAATGTGACAGGATATTAAAACCAGTAACACACCAGCAAAGTTGAGCACACTGCGCTGCTGCAGGCTGATCTTCGATAGCCACCATGGAAATAACATATATTTGATAAATAAAAAACAATGAGAAGACATTATTATGTGCATCCCAATAAATTAGATTGTCATCAGGGAGTTCACTCATGTCAGCAATTCAATTTAAAAAGGTGAAACCCTCATTATAAAGATTCATTCCTCTCAGTGATGTATTTTAAGTGTCAGCTGTCGTTAATTTTGATGATTATGACTTACAGTTAATGAACCACCATAGTGCACCATATTGCAGTTAAAAAAAAAGTGAGGATAGAAGCATAAAAATGAGCATCTTCACCCCTCAAGACGTGTGTTTTTTATTTCCCATTCGCAACTTGAATTTCAGAATGAGTGCCTTTTTCACGACGGCTGACATTTTTGGGCCTTTTATTTATGCGCTTTATTATTTGAACTGAATTACTACAATAAATGATATAGATGCCCCATTCTTGCATGAAATTTAAGTTAATCTTTTCTTCAAGAGATGAATTAAAGAATGCAGGAAACAAACACGTCACCTAATATACATTTACATCACTTGCTTATACTATGTAATCTTTGTTGAGAATAAATACAGTGGATATATGTTCAATTTATTGATATTTAAAGATATTTAAAGAGATTTTGAAGATATTCCCAGTTATTTAAGGAGAAGACATAACCTAAGGTCTGCGCCTGCTGAACAATAGGAAGATAATGTTAAAATATTCAACAGCCTTTGTTAAAATGTTTCTCTTCTGAGCCAAAGGGCCCATAGACAATTAAAACCTTTTCCTTTGACCTTCTGAGTTCCTGCTACTGATTCTATTGTACATCAGCTACGGATATAAAAATAGTCAGAGCCTGGTTATAATGCAGCTCTGCATATGCAAGCTGCTTTAAGACACACAGCGCAGCACACACCTTGATTTATAGGAAACACACATTTCTGATGGGGTTTTCAACAGACTGTTGTTTGATTTCTTCAAACATGGCCAGGGTTTTTAAAATGGAACACAAAGGGATAAAAAGTCGAGTGATTCTCTGGGATTTTCTCTTTAACCAGTGAGTATCTGTCAGCGAAAAAATAAAAATAAAAAATGTAGGTCTAAATCTCTGGTGCTTTAAACAAAAACCAGCAAGCAGAAAATGATGAAAGCAGAGATATAACAAAGTGTGAACTCCTGTCTGAAGGAAAGATATTATAGCCCCTCTGGGTAGCAGGAAGCAAGAGACTGAAATTTTTATTTGATATTTTATCTAACCAGGGAGCCCTGGCCAAGCGGCAGAAAAGGCAACAATTACAAGTAGTTGCACAATTAAAATGCTTTTTAAATAATTAAAAACAATCATAAAGACCAGATCTCTGGTGCTTTCACACCATCACACTACCACCACCGTGTTTTACTGCTGGTGTTCTGTTGTTTTTCTGAAATGCAGTGTTACTTTTACACCTTAGCAAGGAGTTTAACTTTTGTCTAACTCCACAGAATGTTACCTTAAAGTTTGCATGTGTTCTGGGAAAAACTGAGATGAGTCTGAAAAATAGATTCTTCTTCCTCTTTTAGCTTGACAGCATGTTATAAATGTGTTAATTTCAGTCTTTCATGCTTGTTTGAGAAATCATTTAATCTCCATGGCAACCAGCTTATAATAGCCTTATACATTCGAGCAAAAACGATATTAAAAACGATGTTGCCTTTCTGAATGGAGCTGTTCTCCGTCTGCATGCATGACCTGCTTCTGACCCGATGACCTCTGGAGCGAGCCACCAGCTCTGACGCCACCCTGCAAGGAGAAGAACGGACGTTTCTCTGACAAAACCCCCCAAAAAACACTGTGCAGAAAGAGTAAAAGCAAGAAATCACATTAATTCATCAAATCCTTTATTGCTATGTGCTCCCCAGTACAACAAACAGCATCAGTAGTGTGCAATTCCATCTACACAAACAATACAAAGCAAAACAGAGTAGAAGCCAACGGTGTTTGAAAGCACGGATAAAACAACAGCGTCGATACAGTACACGGAGAATCCTATGCTAGAACATCTGTCTGCGGCTCAGGGATTGTCATTTATCACCTACAACTACACTATTATCAAGCTCTCTAGAACATTAGCAGCAACTTTTAAAGGCAGAAATTAAAAAGGAAATGGGGAGGAAAATGTAAAACAAAAAAATGTCAAAGAGCATAAAACATTTGTTTTTTTTAATTAACTCTGATCAGTCAGTACATGCTGCTGTGATGTACAGTCACATGTACATGATGTACAGTTCTTAACATCTACAAAACAGCTGAGAAAAAAAAACAGCCTTCTGACAAATGACTCAAAACTGAGCCTGTATATTTACAACTAAATGCAAAAACACAAAGTCTTTTCTATTCTATCACATTTATTTATCTGAATGACAAAAGAAGGTGATTCGGTTTCCATGATGTACCTGCTGCAGTTCACTGCACAGACTGTAAAAAAGCAGAACCATTTGACTTTCAATAAATATTTATGCACTCAATGCTATATACATGTTTTACTGTACATTGGCACACAGGAGTGAGTGTGAAAAGCTGAAAACTATTTGCTGAAAACACAAAACCGTGTCTTTGGCTATTGCAGTCAGATGCATGGTGATAGTTAGGAAATCCTTTTCAGAAATAAATTAGTTTTCTCTCTGCAGAACTTCAGTTCGCCATAAAAAAGCGATTATTAAAGAATCTAGGAGAAAAAAGGTTTCATAGACAGAAAGATTCTGTTGAAAGTCCAGCTTATTGTGCTTAGTTTGGCTTTTATCCTGTAAAAAAATGAACCGTTCAACACAAAACTTTATCAGCCTAGACTTGAACGTTTTGAACTGTATTGAGTTCTAGACTTTTTTTCTTCAAGCTCTAAAACAATAAATCAACTGGAATGTGTAAGTATTTATTGTAAATCAATTAAATTAGTTAACAATATATTTATTCAAGCTAAATTGCTATAATGTAAATTCTTTCTAATAGAGGTTGAACAGTTTTTTTTGTTCTGGTCCACATGTTTGTACTTTTGATTCCCAATAACGCGGTAAAATAAAAGTATTTATTCAACAGCTGAAATTAAGCTCGGCATTAATACTTGAACAGAAAAAAGTTGAGAGGAAAATAAAAGTGAAATTATTTCCTACATAAATTAAACATTTATGTAGGATTAAAAAAAATAAAAGCACATTCTCCTCTGTAGAGCCCTTTGGTTCCTGAAGCACCAGTACAATGCCCTTCATCAATATTATCACAAAGTATTAGCAAATTAGAAAATCCTTGATTAAAAAAATCAGCATCTCAGCGTGTTTAAAAGAAAAATATTTGAAAACTCTAACAATAACTTAATTTTATACTCTATAGCGCATCTGACATTCATTTTAATGGAATATGTAGACGAGGTGAAATAGAAAAATAATGCCGTCACCACATTACAACGCACTTAACACTGTGACATAAATACAATAAGATCCATACAAATTGGCCCCCAGATAAGCCAAATTACAAAAAATGACTTTTTGGAAACAATGACACTGTTTCCAGTGGTGAAGATTCACTCACCTCAGCATGCTGGAGGTTGGAAACAGAGTGAAACTGACGGCATGACCTACTTTCTGTTTAATCTAGTGAATAATAATCTGACCAATTTGGGGTACTAAAAACAAAACAAAACAAACAAAAGTAAGAAGAAAACAAGGTTGAGAACATAATCAAACATCTTTGATCCCAACACATTACAGATGCAACGGGATTCGATGTTCCAAAAAACAAAAATGCTTCATTTCATCTCTTTTAGATCTCGATCACATGAGTTTCTTTAATATGCGTGCATACAAGGCAGCTCATGTAATGTCTCTCCTATGAGCTGTTACATAATGTTTTGGAAATAATAGCTGTTTGTATTCAGAAAGCAACACATCCGAAATTTATGTCTCTGCCAAGTTTTTAGCACTTCCTGTCAAAACGAGAGGCTTGTTAAAACTGTCAAAAAAACAAAAAAAGAGAGGTGCTTGGCGGATCATTATACAGAATAAAACACATTTTTTGTCATTTTAAAAACAGGTGAAGCCAGTTTGTTAATTTAGTAATAAGTGAATTAAAGCCTCATTTAGGAAATTTTAAATAGTCTTTAAGACTTGTGATCGGAACAAGAGTTTAGTTCGAATCAGATGAGACATATAATCACTGGCCAGTTGGTTGGCTGCACCAGTTCAGTAACTCAAATTTCAAATCAGTCACTGAAAAGGGATAAACTCAATTTATTTAGACAGAAGTTTAAACTGAGCATCTGTATGGGGAACAAAATGGGGATTTAAAGGATTTTAAACTTGGCATAGTTGTTGTTGGATGGTCTGAGTATTTCAGGATTTTCATGCACAGCCATCTTTTAGATTCACAGATAATGGCCAGAAAAACAGAAAATACCCCATAAGTAGCAGCTGTGTGGACAAAAAGGCCTGGTTGATGCCAGAACAGAACGGGTAGAAGATAAGACGATAAGAAGGGAACGATAGCTCAAATAGCCACAAAGGCTCATGGATTATAATCTGACTCTTATCAGTTTAAAAAGAGAAACAGGTTTAAAATCGCACAAGCTCACCAAAACTGGAGAAATACAAACTTTTCTAGAAGTAAGTCCTGATCTGAGGTCAGATGATGCAGGACAGTTCAGTCTGCTGCTGGTTTAACGGTGTGAGACGATATTGTCTTTATGTTGGACTCCATGGCACCTGGTAAGTCTTGTTGCTTTAGCACAAAAAAACTCAATTTTATGCTGCATAAAACTGTAACTTAGCAGCTTCTGGTTCCAAGCTTTGGGATGAGGTGGAACAGGGATTTCAGTCAATGCAGCTAATAAATCTGCAGCAAGGGTCATGTGATCATGTCAACACGGAGTTAAATCTCCCAGAAATATTCGTGAGAATTTAGTGAAACTATGTTTGTTTTAGGAGCATTTCAAAATGTTAAAAAAAGCACAAGCAGGGTGACGTTGTGACTATGTGTCTTATTTGATTCATTTCTTTAACATTTCAAGTCTTACTGAGCAAAATTGTTCTTGATTCATGCAGTAATTCAACTCTTCTGTGCAGAAATGTCATGTTTTCTGCAGACATTGTATCTAGGAAGCTAATCTTTGCACCGTGAAGCTTTTCAAAATGAAATAAAAGTGATAAGTTGTATATTAGCTTTTGACAGTGGAACCAAAGTCAAATTTATTTGATGTTTGGCTGATTCAGATGCTAGATTTAATATTTGGACAGAGCTGGATCCTAAGCTCTAGAATCGAGGATGCCCCTTTTCATAAAAACAAAAACATAAGACAAGTATATTTGTAACAAGAAAATATTCAGAATATATGTGCATTTCTAAATATTTTAACTTAATTTTCATTCCTTCTGATATTAACCGCACCAATATTGAACATGCTAGCCACTCTAAGCCAGCAAAAGGGAATATTTCACAGTTTTCTTGACTTCTCAAGGTACTACAAGGTATTTACAGAAAACTGTAGAAATACTGTCATAGAAATTAACATGCAGCACATCTCAAAAACACAAAGCTGGCTACCATTTAACACATTTCAAGTTAGTTTTGATGAATTTTTATTATTTAAATTCTTCTCATAATTGACCAAGTCAAGTTTCTAAATATTTCAGGTTTTTTTGGCAAGAAAAATGGCAGTTAAAGGTTAAAACTTCATGTCTTTTTGAATTATTCTAGAAAAAACACCTTAGTAAGAAGTAAGAAGAGCAGTGCCACCATGTCTAATATAAAAGTTAACAGTTCAAAACATTTTATGTTTTCTCGACTCACAAATGCAGCTTGAAATTTTCCCTTTCACAGATTTAATTAGCTCTGTCTGCTGCAGCGATTTTCTTCTCCGTCTATTAAGCGCCTAATGTCAACCTTTAAGCACACACTGCTCAATTTCAAAACTCAAAATAATATATATTTCTATTAAAGAGATTATTAAAAGGAAATAAACAGACTGTATGATTGGTTTTTAAATTCAGATAACAGCAAAAAACAGAAACCAAATCTTTGTGTGAAAGCAATTCAGATTAAAAACAGGAGATGAGATATAATTCCTAAATATTTCAACACTTCTTAATGTTCGTTATTAGTCGTTTTTAGTTGCTGGAGTCTTAAAATGTCTGATGGAGGCAGCAGATTTGACTAAGGATGAATGTCGCAGTGTGAACTTGGCTTCTCCTGCTAAGGGGTCCTCAGATTATTATTGACAGAAACTGAAAAATAAACCAATCAGAACAACAATTTGGGAACTTTAACAAAAATCTGACTAAAGTTTTGATAGTTTAAGATGACCAAAATCCAGAATTCAATCCTGTGTTTTGAATAAAGCAGCAATTTCTTTGGAAAACTACATGTTGGACTCAGAATAACAAACTGACAGAAGCTTCTTTATCAGTTTCCATTTTGTAATTTGACTGGAATGAAATTCCTTGTGGATCGCGTGCGCCTCTATTTGAACTGTTTCAGCTCAAATAGAGCTGTCTGGCATGTCAGCGTCGTGTTTAAAGTCCATTTCAGGGGGCGATGATATCGATAAAAACAAAGTGAACCAGCACTTTTCCTTTCACCTTCCGACTCTCTGTGGTGTATTTGGTGAGGCTGGAAAATCTACTGTCCTTGAGGAGTCCTAACGGGAACACACTTCACTTTCATCTCTCAACTTTAGAGTATGACGTAGGCCACTGGCTCCCCGTCAAACCACCTGACCTTTGACCTTCTGGCTCCTTGAGGAGCGGCGGGGTGAGGTGTAAATCTCGTGGGACTCTCCTCGGTGCTTTGGAGATCTTTGGCTGGGCTTTCTTTAGCGGCGCTGGCGTAGTGATGTGTTTTGCAGCGCTGTGTTTTCCTGAGCTCTGCTTCCCGTTGCCCGTGGCGTTGGCCATTAATGTCTCCAGCAGCTGGGAGGCTGATCCGAAGCGAACATGTTCCTCCATCTCCGCCGCCTCCGAGAACAAAGACAAACTTCCAGTGCGCTTGCTGCACGACTCGCAGCACAGCTTGTTGTAGCCTGGAATAGAGCAGTATCTTGCTAACACCTCCATTTGGCAGAAGATGGATTTGTCTCCACTGCACGGCTCATCTGAAAGTCAAACAAAAGGAACGATGGCTCAGTAAATATCACACTAACAGGAAACGCATCACAGAGCAAAGAAGAGCTGCTCTTGTTCAGAGATGGAGGTCATTCACGAATCATTAGCTGCACTTTCAGAAAATCAGAGCTCTGCTGCAGTGTGAGGCAATTTGACTTGATTCACCTTAGAAACGTACAAATGAACTCCAGGAAGGTTTCGCTGTGGCTCCGGTTCACGCTGTCACTCATTATTCATATGTCAGAATCACAATGGTAGGTGGTCTTTTATATTTAAGGAATAGAAATGTGCTGGTGTTCGAAACCACTTAGGAAGCATTACAGCCACTCCGGAGCAACTATCAGAATAATAGAAAACCTTCTTTCTGTGCCACTAATGCATTACAGCATGACACAGAAACTATTTGCAGTATTTGGAAAATATATAATTTAACAGCAGAAATAGCTAAAAGCACAGTAAAGTCTGCAAGCAAGTCAGCTAAACATGAATTTTTAGTTTAAACTAAGTTTTTATTCTCACTGACAGTGTAGACCTGAAAGCTGCGTTATATAACTTATATAAAAAATGTTTTTACATATTTACTGTCAAGCTGTGAAAAGGTCGATGTCCTCCATCTTTTACCTGAGCTACTATTACAGTCTGAATGAACCGATCCCGACTAATACCAGCCAATCAGAGCCAGGAGGAGGGGCTTAGCGCTGTCAAACATCCCTGTGTACTTTCTGCTAATTGTAATAAAGGTGGAGAAACAACTTGCCATTAGAGGGAAACCATTTATCTGCCATTGACTAGCCTTAGCATTCATGCTAGCTGTGGCGTAGCACAGGGCAGTGCTGTGCGTAAACGGGCTTGATTGACAGCGCTGAGACCTGCTGACTGGTTGTTTCTGGTTAGCACTGGGAGGGGAGCTCAGTCTTTTCACAGATTTTCTGTCTCAAACTAAACTTTCACAACCTGGAGACTATTTTAACAAATATGGAAAAAACATTTTGCTTTATAAAAGTTACACACTTCAGCTTTAAGGGAGGAATAAAATACAAACTTACATGGCCCATCTGTAAAAACGAAATGGACCTCAGGATAAATGGTCAAAATTATCAAACTGCAGAAGTCACTGAATGACCTCTGACCTGTGACATGCTCACCATGACATGGTCCCGGCCGGCACGGCCTCACGGGCTCGGGTTTGTCCCCGTAGCACTGATCTCCGGTCTTGCAGGTGACCAGGCGCCGCTCCAGCCCCTCTCCACACGTCACGGAGCACTGGAACCGGACAGAACAGAAATCAGTGGAGGAAGGTCAGACAGGCGCCAGTGAACGTCTGGGTAATTGGCCAGGATAACAAGCTGACGTCCACCTGGAAGCTAAACGCCTCACAGCATTGTGTTGACCTCCAGCCCGCTTTGTTAGGGCTGAGCGGCGGAGTCTGCAGGGAACAGAATCAACCAGTTAGCACCAAAACATTTCATCTGCTGCGTAACTGGAAGACTTTCCAACCAGATTTGCTTCATGATGCAACTTTCTATTGACTGAATTGATTTTTTTTAACTTTTTGAAACAGTTTCTTTAAGTTGTAGGTAACTTTGGTTACTTCCATTGTGTAAGTGTACTATTGAATTACTCAGAGATAAATTCCTTTATTGTGGTCATGAAGTGTCATTTGGTAAATAATGACACTTTTAATGCTAAGTTGATACCTGCAATTTAGCAGTATATTGCCATTATATACCAAATAATGCAAAGTTGATACTTTTAAAGCTCTTTTAATGCAACAACAGTAATAAAGATTCTCCTTCATATTCATTACAGATGTTACGTCAGTCTTATGCACAGCCCTTCAAAATAAGTGCTGCAGAAAAGAACAATATTTTGCCCATATTGATGCATCTAATGAACCGTTCAGCTCAATAAGTTTAGAGTAAGATCATTTTGGCTTTCATAACGAACCTTCAATCATCTCAAGACAATAGAGATCTACCTCATGAACTGAATGACAGTTTTAAGAGGCACTTATCAAATAAAATGGCAAGATTAATGGAGTGTAAATCACATCACACAGGTGTTATTCTTATCAGTAGCTAAATTCGGTTACAGCAGCTGCTGGTAAATTGCTGGATGTTCCTTGCAGGATGTTGCTGGCTGCCTGTTAAATCTCCAGCTGGCCTGGATGGAAAGATGAGCTCATGATTGAAATCTGTTTCCTTTTGCCTGAATGCTGTCCATGAAAATATTTTCAATGTAAAAATTGCAACTATGGCATCAAAAACAAGATGCATGAGGGCAAACAGAGCCTGAATAGGAGGGAACTACATGAAAAACATGAGGACACTCAGTGGAAGAATGTGTTGTCCAGAGATATTCTAGCTGTTCTCCTCACGTCATCCATCTTCCCCTGCAACAATCATCTCCATGTCCTCGGATCTTCTCTGAGGTCTTCCTCTTTTTCCAACATCCTCTTTCCAGAGAATCAGCCATCTGTCCTCAGAACAAGATCAAACTATCTCTACTCTGCCTCTGTCTTTATGGCCAAGCCACCTGACGGTAGCTGTTGCTCTGATCTGATCCTCTGAATCTATAACTCTGAATCTCAGTAGCTAAATGTGCGCAAATCTTTATGTTTTGTTAGTCTTTCTGTCGCCTTCTTCGTCGTCTCTGCCAGTGGTAACATCCTGTTGGTGATACTGTAACTCGTGTAATGTGAAAAAAGTGTTTCCATTGAGTGAATCCATTTTTGTAATTTCAATTTGCCCAATTTTATGGTTAATGGAAACAGAAGTAGTGACTCCAGCCGCACACCTCACCACAACCTGACTCTCTTCATACATGTCTGGTGACTCCCTTTTGCTTCCCTAAGTGGCATCAAGAAGTTATCAGTCTGTTAAACTAATTCTGAAGTTGTTCAGGAAGCTCTACTAATGTTTTTCAAAGTTGTACGATTAAGGAATTGCACATCTGTTTGCAGCTATTTTCAAAAACATGCAAGTGTAAAAGTTGAATTAGGGGGCTCTGACCAGCAGCTCATTTAAGACATTTTACCAGTGATGTGAACTGAGACCAAGGACAGAACTTTATACAAGCCGTAGTTTTTTCTGGTCAGAGAACTTTTGCAGTACCTGAGACCAGGCGCCCGTCCTCCACTGGGCCGGACACGGGGTTCTGTTACAGGGTCTCCGGCTCTCCGGCTTCTCCCCGCTGCAGTATTTGCTGTGGATGGAGCGGCTGGTGTCGTCATGGAGGAACTGTGTGCAGCGAACCGTCCGGATCTGGAAACCCAGGGAGCCGCAGGTTTTGGTACAATGCTCCCAGTCTTCAGAGATCCATCTGCGTAATTTAAAACAAGGAGAACGCTGACGCTAATTATGACGTAAAAACTCATTTTTAAACAACTTTAAATAAATGTCATCTACAGGTACACAAGTTGTCATTTATTGGGTGTTTTTATGTTTTTAAAAAATAATGTTTGCAGAAGAACAAGATGCAAACCATAAACCTCAGGACATTGTGTTTATTTATTAACATTCCAATTGTTTAGAAGAGGTGGAAAGGTTGCAAATGAGCCATTCATCAGCATTCACAGAAAGCACACATTCAAGGAAGCGTTACCTCCTGTAATGATGGTGCATTCAATTTATATGAATGAAATCAGAATTAAGACATTTCCTACTCACCTTGACTTTTAATTTATACTAATAGCAGCTACAGTCTGACTGATGTGTGCATAAAACATAAAGAAAGTTCCAGGAACAATTATTTTGGACGTATGACAGTTGTATTTATGGAAAACTTTATTATTATAGTATACTTTATTTACCATATATTGTTAGTGTTGTAAATTACAATGCAAGTCAAATTAGTATCTTTGACTATTCTGATAAATAATTAAAGAACAGAGGAGTGGAAAGGCTCAAACAATAAACCCACAAGGTTAGAAAACACAAGCAAAATCTTTTTACATATTGATCAAGGTTCAAAATGTTATACAAAACCAATAAATCAGCTCCGCTTCAGCAAGAAATAAATAAAAAAAAAAAAGGCTAAAGTTCAGTAAAAGGCATTGCTAGACATGATAACTGATGCTACTCTGAGCTAATGAGACCAAAAAAAGGCCTTTTGGTCATCAGGTTTTCCGTCGGGTTCGGAACATGCCAGCGTCGAATGATCATTTCTGCATAGCAAAGAAAATTATTCAGGATTTATGAAATCCTGAATAATTTCTGAACTCAAACTGGAGTTTTCCATTAAAAATGATTTCCATGACCATTTTCTCTTATAAAAACACTTGAGTGGTTAAAGGGACCATATTTAAATGAGAGAAAATGACCTTGTCAGAAAAGCTTAAACCCATATCCAATTGGGAAAATGCTAAATAACTTAAAGATTGCTGAAGCAGAAAGCAGCCAGGAGAAGTTTCAGATACCTGCACAAAGTCTGCAAAGAAGGAGTTCAAAGAAGCAAAGACGTGGTTTGGCTAAATACATATTTACCCTCAGGGTAAATATCTGAGCTTTCTTTCTTCTTTTGTTTATTGCAGAATAGGACATCTTTTATATCTTTAAAGTGGAGACATGCTTGGTTGATCGCCATTTTAATTCTAGCCGGTAATAATCCAAAAAACACCAGAAAGCATGAAAGCTTTTCTGAGGTATTTTATCACAGAAAAATATGTATTTATTCCCTGAGAGATGTGGCTCTGTTCAAAACAAAACGAAGCCCAGCGGCTATTTATGGTAGTTCCTTTCCAAATAAGCTGCTACGCTTCTGATACATCCGACACGTCCCTTTAATCATGACGGTGAGGGAAGGGAGGCAGTCATCTCTGTGCTTGATGCTCTGCAGCTGCTGCTGACTCACACTTCTGCCCCAAATCATCTGCTCTGTAAGGGGAAGTTAGCTTAGCACTTAGCTTATCACTTAGCTTCCTCAGTTAGCTTCCTCACTTAGCTTAATCACTTAGCTTATCACTTAGCTTACTCAGTTAGCTTCCTCACTTAGCTTAATCACTTAGCTTATCACTTAGCTTACTCAGTTAATTTACTCACTTAGCTTACTCACCACTAATATAACCTTCAGAGAAAACATTCCTTTACTGGAGCAAGTTTGTTTGCTCAGGCGAACAGGAAGAAATGCTTGTATGCTCTAGGAAGTAAATGTCTCCATTTTTGTTTATGAGTTTCATATTTGTTTGCTGCTTCCAGCAAAGTTCAGCCTGATGCTCCATCCATCTCTTGCAATCAAATGACAAAAGAAAGATGAATGGGTTACCAACAAAAGTGTCAGGAAACTGGTATTTCTGAAGCACTTTGTTCTCGTTTTTGCCAAAGAAACAAATTCAGGGAGAGAGTGTCACAAACTACATTAAAATATTCACCTACAGCAAGAGGAAATCAGCAGACTTTGAAAGACGGTCTAATCAACCTGTCGCTTCCTATTTCTATGCCACTTCATTCAAAGCTATTCCTGAAAGTGAAAATTTGAAACGTCAAAATGAATAACAACTCAGCAGGAGAGCGGGCGGGAGGACAAATTAACAGACAGAAAAAAGATAAATTAAAAAGACGGCGTGGTTAAAATGTTTCCCTCCAGCCCAGTTTTAGAGCTGTTCGTTTGTTCAACCAGGAGAATCCGCTTATTTCCAAAATGTCAAATATTCCTGTTATTATTGCGACAGACTTTTCCATGTAAAAAAATAAAATCAAGGTTGCATGCAGCCTACATATTGCGATAATAAAGTATCTTTCCACAGAAGCACAAACAGATTATAACTAACATTTCTAAATCAATATCTGAAACAAAATAACTTCTTCCTGAATAATAAAATCTAGAAAACTGAAAACTTTTCATACGCATGTTTATGAGAACTTTATAGAAAACATTTGAAGTTCAAAAAGGTGATCACATTAAATTGATCACTAGAGTGATTAATTTGGTTATTTTAATTATTAATAGACTGGCAGCATAAATATTAACTGACTGCATTGTTTGATCACCAGGATCAATTAAAATGTGTGTAATTGACTTTGGTTCAATTAAATTAACTTTCTTTGGTAAAGACATCATGTGTTGTGATTTAAATTAACTGAACTTTAAATATACCTTAATTTCTAAAAGAGACTCACATTAACTCACAGTAATACATTTTCCACTAATGAACAAAATACTGAAACATGTTCAAAAGCAGAAAAAAAGCTTTTTTTGTATTTCATATGGTTCAAAGGAGCTGAGTCATGATGAGGAAGAGCTGCGGTGATAAACGGTAATCAGAGGAAGTTGAACAAAAACGCTCTGGATGTGTCAGAACGCAGCAAGCTGCCGTCTTCTGCCGTTTCTGTACTGAGTCCTGAGAAAACGTTTTCAAATCCCCTTCATTTCTTTCTGCTCTGCTTCAAGGGAGCAAAACCGCGAATGAGTCATATTTTGAAAAATAGAAAATAACTCTGCAGGTTTTCTAAGTTTCTCTGACTGCTTCCTACTTCATGTTCAGTCCAGTTCTGCTGAATGCTCAGGATAACATAATGCAAATGAGGAGAAATGGACAGCAGGATGACATAGATATTTACTGTAATAGATATTTGATTATAGAGTTTATCATTCTCTTCTGGTTTTCACCTGACGGCTCTTTGGAAACGACGTTTTTGGTGCTGAATAGTTTTTTTTTTCTGTCTGTTAAACCTTGTTAGCATTTAATTGTTTTCCAAAAAGTGTGTCCTTGTTACAATCTGCTAGTCACAAAGTGACTAAAAAAGCAATTTAAAACTAATTAGGTTGTGATTTAGGTGTCAACTGTTGCCACTACCTTGGGCTTTAGACTCATTTCATGCCTGAATGATTCACAGGACAAAGTTAAGTACGAAGTGAAACTATTACCTTCTACTAGTTCTGCGCCATCAGGCTGCCTGCTGAAGATGACTAATTCTGGTAAATATTCTCCTTTCTTTAAAGATAAATGTAGTTGACCATTGGAAAAAACACAGCATTGTGTTAAAATCCTGTTAAGATTCAACAGGATCTTCAGACTCCAGTGCGGTAAAGGAAAGCCGGGTTCGTTTAATATCCCTCCTGGGTCCTTAATGCTGATGCATGCTGGGGTTTTAGTTTTGACCCCCGTCTTATTCTTACTTTGGTCATAATTTTCCCCATGTTGAGGTTCAACGCTCCACTTTCCACACAATGGTGGAAACATTGACAGCGACTGGATCTGAAGATGAATTTGTTGTTCATGGAGCAGAACCGGCTGCATCAGCGCTGGGATTGGCTCCACGCCTCAGGTCAAAGGCGAATGTGGAAAGATGCCAAATGACAATTTAAAATGGCCTCCAGGTGCTGAAACGTGTTAATAAATGGTAAAAATACTGTGGACTGAAGAGGTTCAGTGCAGCTGTAAGGCTGTTACTGTACTTAAAGTTCAGTTGATGTCAATTTTATCTGCTATTTGTTAAAGCTTCAATTTTCTCCACCTCCTTTCTGAGCCATCTGAAGAAATGCACCGTTCCCAACCAAAAACAACCAATCAGAGTCAGGAGGTGGGCTGTAGAGCTGTCAATCACCCTCATCTATGTGATGCTAAATGTACTAATAAGGCAAAAAGAACTCATTGTTACAGGAAAACTAATTATCTGCCAATTATAACCAACGGTGGCTTTGCTAACTAGCATTGGCTCTAGTTAAAGAGCAAAGGGGAAAGGACTGAGCAGCGCGCACACAGGTGTGATTGAATGCAATCTTATTAAAAACGTCCAAAATAAACTTTACAATAATTGTTGAAAATAGTCAAACCAAGAGACTAATTTAATACAATCAGGAAACATGTTGTAACATGGCAACATGTGCAGAACATGAAGCATAAATAAATTGAATAATTCAGCTTCACAGATGGGGTTGATCATTAAACTCCCTTCATGTTTCTCTGTGCATTACATTTAAATAACTATTAAATACTTGAGTACATAGAAGTATTGGAGCTGTAATATCCAATAAATAAAAATCAATGTGTTATTTGTTGCATATCTCAGTTTAAACAACAACTCATGTTGCACATTCTTATGTTTTTGTTTTAATGGTGAATGCCGTCCCAAGGCGAAACTGAGGTTATGGATTTAATGAGATTTGTTTTCAAGCAGAAGATTTCAGCTGCTGCAGATTAATTTCTAACTAGTGGGAGAGTGAAGATGATGCGTCTCTGTGTCTGAAGAGATCTCAAGTAAAACTGCTGGGATAAAATGTGAGTATCCATTTTCTGGATGTTAATGCTGTTTGGACCCCATCTGAAGGGAGAAGTTTTACTCTGTAATTACTGCGGCGTATTATTTTTTGTTTTCTGTAACAGTTGTGCAGCTTCTGTTTGCTTCCTCTGTTCTTTCACAAGAGGCTGCTTCGCATGTCGCTCAATATCCTTTTTCTTTTCTTGTTGCTGAATGTGCAGCTGTGATGAAGTTCGCCTCTTCAGAACGTTTTCTCCAAACACGGCGCTACAATAACGTTTCAGATCTGACGACTGTTTCACCCGGGGAGCAGCAGCAGGGGAGAAAAGCAGAACGTGATGTTGGACACAAAGTTGTTTTAACGCATCTGAAATGTCTGCAGCTGCAGCCCTGGCTCAGGGGAGCGGTGAACTGGTTCAGTATTCAAATTATTTGTAGAAAATTTGTGCATTTCTTTGGAAAACATAACAAAAATGTTTGACTTAAAATGCAGTAGTCTGTTTTCTGAAACCACAAAATGTGAAAAAACACAATAACCTTCCAGGAAGATATAAAAGCTGATTTCGCATCAATAAAAAAAATAAATGAACAAACTAAATCATTTGCATGATGGTCTCAAAACAACAATATTATCGTTTGTCACAATAACATCTGGAACAATTTATCATCCAGTAAAATACATTATTGTGACAGCAAGATATAGGCGCTTGTTTTAAGTCAATAATTCATTAATAATTATAAAAAATAATATTTCCATTGGAAAATTATTTCACGTATAGATAGTTTTTTTCTGCTATCGGTGAAATAATTGGCCAATATTTCATAAATATGAAGGAATTAGTGACTTAGAACAAGCGCCTATATCTTGCAGAAAAACAATATGCACTGGATATTATTACCAAAAATAATAATAATAATAATAATGATAGTTTACACTTATCTGTAAAAGAAGTTTATGTTTCAGGGGAGAAAATAAAAGTTGGTTTGAAAAATGTTATTAGTTCCTGAGATTTGAAAGTTCTTTTCATACTTTGCAGGTCTGGAGCTGAACGGAGCAGCCGGCGGCTAACATTAGCGCTCTCAAACGTTACGCTGCTTTGCAGTTCATGATAACCTGAAGCAGCCGCCTCATGCTGCGTCCCGTTCGGGTGAGCGAGGCGCCAATAAGCGTCCTTCCTGCAGACGCACTCACAGAGTTTCTGTCAGCAGCAGCTCTCTGCCTCACAGGAAACCACTCAGCCAAACAGCTCCCCTCCTCAAAGTGCTGCTTCTACCTGCTATTATTCACACAGCTGGATTTTCTCTGATTGATCTTTTCCAATATGACTCACACTGATGTAAAGCGGAGCTCAACTAAGAAATCCTCCGTTTTTTAGAGTAGAGTTGACATAAAGTGGTTCCATCATTAACTTTCTTTTATTCATGTCTTTCCTCCAATAATCTTCTCCAAAGAGGAAATTATTCCTGCACATGATTAGAACTAGAAACTGATGATTAATTTGATTAATTTTTTAATTTTTTCAATATAAATGACAAGAATCAGGGCTCAGCATGAGGTAAAATTAATACTTTTTAGATAAACTCAGAGTTATTAATTATCACCACACCAGCAGAATATTATATTCAACATTCATTTTAACATTTGTGTGGAAAAAAATCAGACTTTTTTGGACTGAATTTAGTTAAAAACAAGCCTGAAAAATAAGCAAGAAATGATAAAAACAAACAAAAAACTGTATCTTGTGGTGACTGTGACATTCATCTTAGTAAAACATGAATTAAGTTTAATTTATTTAAGCATAAAAAAAGTAATTAGTCTCATGTTTTGTTCAAAAATATAAACTAGCTTTTATGCTTTTTTTGTTTGTCTTATTTGTCTTAAGACGGTTTTTCATGCACTGCAAAAACTTAAAATCTTACCAAGGATTTTTGCTCAGGTTTGCTTCATACACTTCAAATAAGTAAAAACTAACTTGCAATTCACAGAAAATAATTTCTTAATATCTATGGAAAAATACTTGGCAGATTATTTTGTTTATAATATTTCATCTGTGTGACTTTATACTATAATGTTAGAAATAAATAAGATTTCTGTAGAACAAAATGTTGAAACAATGAATTTAAACTGGAAGGAAAGTGTGGAAGCGTCACCTTTAAGGACAAAATGTGGATGGAAAACATGAATGTCTCCTGAATGACTAATTCAACTAATTTTGCTAGATGATCAATTATACCAGCAATTATTGCGATAAATGATAATATTGTTGTTTTCAGACCATTTCAAATAATATATTGATGGTAGCATAATTATGCAAGGTTACCCTCTCAAAGACCAACAAGCAAACAACCAAAAACATTAAATAAACAGGAAATAAAAACCACAAAACCATAAATAAAGACGGACTACACGACTTCCTGTACTGTTTTGTTAATTTGTAGTTGAGTTTGTGATTTGTTGATGTAGTTTGCCCTTCAGGGCCACCATAGCTTCAATCAGTAGTCAGATTTTCCCATCATCAATACAAGATTTTGGTGAGAAGTAATGCACCGCAGGATGGAATCGGCTCTTGGGACAGAAGCTTATGGAAACACAGCGAAGAGACGCCATAATCAAAGCCAGAGCTTTTTTGAGAGACCTTTTTCTTGTTGGCCTTGTCCAGGTGGCGTATGCTGCTTTCACAGCTGAAAATCACAGGGTTTTATTTTTGAAAGTTCAGCAGTGTTACACTCACTCTCACAATCAGCAACACTCCTGCAGGCATTAGGAGGCAGAGGAGGAGCCGGTTCAACGCCCCAACACAGCAACGCTGCAAAGAGCTCAGAGCAGATCAACCCAGGGAAGACGAAGGGTTTGGGGATGAAATTCAAACTTCAGAATCAGATGATAATGGAGGGTACTGTTTCAGTTTAGCTTTATGCTAACAGGGCCGTTTCTAGTTTTATGGGGGCCCAGTGCAAGATGCTGTTTGGGGGCCCCAAGTTTATCAAACTACAATGAAGAGATTCCCGACCAAAACACGGATTTCCTTTAAATCACAGCTAAAATCTGTTCTCTCTTTAGTCTGTAGTGCAACTTTATTACTGCAACTTTATTACCCTTTATTATGTCACTTTCTGCTTTCATCATTTAAAGCACTTTGAATTACAGCCTCACCTAAAAATCACTTCAATTAATCTGTTTTTAGAAAAAGACCAAAGCATTTCAAATAAAGACATCTGAGTGAAAACTGCATCAAACATCGGCTCTGAGGAAGTTTTTAAAAAGTTCAACAGCAACTTGGGATTTAATCAAACATCAACGATTTCATGAAAAACATGATTAATCTTCCCTTCAGAAACCCGAAGAGTCCATAGTCTTTCTTTCAGCTCTGCTTAAAACCGGGGAGTATTGATCTGACATGACGCTCTGATGCTTCCTAATAGGTTTCAGCAGCTCTGGCAGAGAGTCACTCCTCCTTACATGCATCACAGGCGAGTTTGATGTCTCTATTTATTCATTCTGGTAGAGAATATTGGTGCAGCTAGAAAACTCCAATTCAAACTCTTGCAGAAGGAAAATGAGAAGATTTACAGTCTGTCTGCAGCATCTACGTTCAGCGTGAAATTATTCTCTCAAACTTCTGGGTTCCTGACAAAAAGTTCAAAACATTAGTGAGTAAATAAGCCTCTGTTTATGCATGCTAAGCTGTTCCAAATGATGCATTAGACTTAAACAGAAGTGGAAGCAGTAATTTCACCGCTTTCATTGGCTTGTAAATTACCTCCATTGTCTTATCAACGCGTCGTCGGGGCAGACGGCCATGTCTGCCTAACAAACACCTGTAATTTGGACGCATTTCTGAGGAAAACATCTGCATATATTATGCAAATGAGAAAAACTGAGGAGGTTTTAGAGCGAAGGCGCCGTCATTTCTGCTGCGGCACAAACTGATCCTGACTGGCAGCCAAAGGAAACCAACCTCTACAAACAAACATGGGAAATTACTATTTTCATCAGGACTTTAGTAATTTATGACATTTTTTCAAATCATCAAGTCTTTTTACGTGACTTTGTTTAACCGGGCAAAACACAAGCTACTGTTCAAATGAGATGTTTTTGTTTTTGTAAGTTAGTTAAGACTATAACTTACAAAGTTGCATGTAGAGTGGGATGCAACTCTACATGTGTTCATATCTGATTTTCCCCAGACATTCATCATGAGTGTCTGCATGCAGGTAATGAATACACCAATCACAGAAACCATCAGAATATACATTATCACAACAAAGAGCAACGTAGAAACTTTATTCAATCTAACCGCTAATTAAAACGCTAATCATAAAACATTAACTGAAGCATTCATGTTAAACTTTATGTGCTAATGCTAAAGCTAAGGCTAAAACTCTAGTTTTATTGTTGTTCAGTCCTTGATGAATTTTCTGAGTGACCATCAGCACATTGTTTCATTGTTTCCCACAGCCATGAAGCAATGCATTCTGGGTGAAGAATAAATGCTGCACCGCAGATTTGTTTATTAGCAGCCCTGTTAGTTGTTTGTTCATATAAGTGAAGTATTTTTCTGTAAACCTCATATCTTCTTTTTATTTTTGTCATTTGTTTCATAAAGATTCTTGGAAGAAAAGGAGACAAAGAGACGAAATGGATCTGGTGTGTTAGCATCCTTCACCAACTTCACAATAAGAGCATAAACGTCCAACTACTTCAAGAATTACTAACAATTTATAACCAAAACTTAAAAATATACATTAAACAAAACAGCCAAGTAAATAAGAGCTGTAGAATTTTTCTGGACAGATTAATTTAGAAGCTAAATGTGCTAAACAAAAATGACCATCAGCGCATTAGCATCAGTGTGTCCACCACTAGTAAAATATGACTGAATCTGATTATATTTTTCTAAATGAGTTTTTTTTGTAAGCAGTAACAGATGCAGGAAACAAACTCTATGCATCATGCAGAAAACTCTGGTCTTTCTCTGACCTCTCAGTACGAAGACTTTAAATTACTGAAAGGGCCTCGAAAAGGAAACGTTGGAGTTTTCAAAGTTTTGGTGGCAGAAACTGAGCCGTGTCTCGTTCTGCTTTTATAACAAGAAAAATGTCATTCCATTTTTTCATAATAAAAAAACTGTCTGACATGTGGTCTGCTGTGCGCTTCGTAGTTCAAAGTGCAAAGACATTTTTTGAATGTTCAATGAATTTAGAAGTAAACAAAGTAACAGATTCTGAACCTCATGCAGACTTTCGATGCCCTGAGTAGCAAAGAGAGTTTATTTCCCGTTTCTGTGTAGAGAACAAAAAAGGTTTTAGTTTCTTTTTCACTCTTGTGCCACACCTGCATTAAATCTTCACTTTTTTAATACAATTTTTTTAGCATCTCGTTCTCTTAACAATTTCATTTTTGAGAAATAACCAAAAACAGCTGATTTTAACAGGATAAGTTTTTTATTTCAACTTTCCTCTAAATATCAGAAAAAAAATGAGAATTACATTTAAGTGATTTAACATTTTTATCCTTTTATCTATTTATATATTTTTTATCTTTGTATTTCTGTGCTTTGTGACTGGAAGCTGTACTCACTGAGGCTGAGTGCAGTCCTGAAGGTTACACATGCGGCGGATCGGCTTCGGCTTCTTGTTTGCCTCACAGTATCCGCGGTGGACCATCTTTGTGTCTCCCTTCTTCCTACAGCCGTACTTGGTGTACTGAAACCCTGGGGGAGAGGAGACTCGCTTTAATTACGGATTGCTTGGCAGCGCATAAAAAGGAAGCAATTGACTCGAAGACATTTGTTAAACGGTTTAAATGGCAGCAATAATCAGCTGCAGAGCTCCAGAAGCAGGATCGTGTTGTCAGACATAAATATCTGCACCTCAGCAGGGAAATCTTAGATTTTTATGCATCCAGGCCCCCAAGGCTTAAAGCAGCTTTTCTTAAATATATATAACATGTTGTTACAGTTTGTTATGATGCAGATAATCTGTGAAAAGATCGATTTCTTTCCCCTCCTTACTGAGTTGCGACTGCCGTCTGGAGAGATGCACCAAAAACAACCAATCAGAGCCAGGAGAAGGGGCTTAGTGCTGACAATCAAGCTCATGTACTCGGTGCTAAATGTGCAAAAGGGGGAGAAATTACTTGCCGTTACAGGAAAGCTGTTTATCCGCTGTGCTAACTATCATTAAAATTCACAACAGGCTCTGCTAACTGCATGATTGACAGCACTAAGCCCCGCCTCCAGGCTCTCATTGGTTGCTTCTCGTTAGCACTGGAGAAGGCAGATTATCTTTCTCATATTATGTTGTCAGAACATGGTGACAGTTTCAACAAATACGTGAAAATATAGATATATTTTTTTATAAAAGTTACATTCTGCAGCTTCAATCGCTGCAGATCAAATGAATAAACAAGCTGCATTATTTTAGGTTCATGCAGCAGAGGATCAGATACTGAGCAGACAGTGGAGTGGATGGAAAGATCCTGAACCACAGCAGGCAGAGCGTCTGCACTCAAAACCCAACAGATGGGTCCCATCAAGTGATTAAAACGAGCAGAGAGCAAAAAATTATTCAAATGAGGCGTCAGATGATTTATAGCAAGTGACTGTCCGTAAATCAGGAAAGAGAAAACAAATCAAAAGGAAAGTCTTTAGAACAGGGGAGTCCAAACTTCATGTAATGTGGGTGAAATTTGGTAAGTCAATAGAACAAGCAGGGCGAAAATATGTCAAAAATAAAATAAAATAACAGAAAGGTTAAAATAAAACCAAGCTTTAATGTGGATTATGTACTTTATTCTCATATTTTTATGACTTTATACTCAAAATACAAATTTATTATAACATTAAAAATTTATTCTCTTAATATTATTAATCAGACTTTGTTTTGTAAAATACGACTTATTTCTTGTAGTTTTATAACCATGCTTGCAACATTATGTGCTTATTATCATAAAGCCACTTTATTCTCGTATTATTATGACTAACCTCATATTTGTATAGAATATTATGCCTTTATTCTTGTGATTTTAGGACTTCATAGTCATAATTTTATATTTATACTGCGTCATTCTTATTCAACTCGTTTAAAGTGTGAGAGTTAAACTGGGATCAGAGTTCATGAACTGCTGCTTGGAGCAGAAACGTTAATGCTTTACCTCCAGAGCAGGGCTTTGAGCAGGGCGACCAGCTCTTCAGAGCCCACTCGTACGCTTCCTCCTGGATCACGTTGTTGTTGTTGACCGGCACCGAGTCCTCGTGGATGATGTACTTGTACATTAACGTGGATCGTGTCTCGTTGTCCTTCGGGATAATCTACGAACCAGGAAGAGAGTAAAAACAAAAGCCGGCGGGTTACAGCCTGATCCACAGCAAATCTGCGGTGAGAGACTGGAGCCGTTCAAATAAACTGTGGATAATTTCAATAGGAGGGGAAAATAACAAAGCCAGGATGCCTCATTGTGCAGCCATGCTAAGGTAATTGGCCCGTGATGAGACGGGTAATTAGAGGAGAGTGAATGAAGGTTAGAGAAAGAACTGCGACACCAGAAGGTGAAGCGATACTCCCTCTTTACTTCTCTAATTCTGTGTTATCTTTAATAAAAACACAAGCAATTATCTTCCTATTGAAATACATCAGAGCAGCTCTGAATAATAACATGGTCACGACTCAATGACTCATTAAAAATGGTTCATAGAAACCTTTTCACTTTGTCTCAGAAGAATCTTCAGATTAAATTATGCTGCTAAAGCTGGAGTTAAACACCTGTCAAACCGAAGGCCCGGGGGCCACAAACGGCCCGCCGTAACTTTTTATGGGGCCCTCTAAACTCCAGACGTCTCCAGGTTTTTGTTGTGTTTCGCACTAATGTGTATCTGTGAGATTATTCAAAATTTTCCACAACATCACTAGCTGCAGTATTTCTTACTTTTTTCTGCACTTGGTGTCAAGTTACAGTCGGTTATCAATATGACGAGTAACAAAAAGTCATACATAAACGCAAATACTGCTAATTTTTTCAAATCATCAAATCCTCAAAATCTTTGATTTTTACAGCAAAATCACATAAACAATCATAAAATCCTGGATGTTCTATATGTAATTTAAGAAGTTCTAGTTCCATTGGCAGATTATTTCACCTATAATATTTTCTGATGTTATAAGTAAAATAATCTGCTAGTGGAACTGGAACTTTTTAATCAATATTGAGGAGTTATTGATTTAAAACAGGCTCCGATATCTTGCTGAAAAGTTACTTTATGTTAGTTTTGTCTGGTTTCAAGCGAACCAAGACATTTGCACTACAAACTAGACCAAAAATACTTGGTAGGATTTTGTGTTTCTGAGCCTCTGCCCTGCAGCACCTCACCAGAACCACCACCGGGTCGTGCAGAGGCCCGTCGGTGTGCAGCGTCTCCACGTCTCCCTCCAGGATGTAGTGCCACTCCACTCCCAGGTCAATGAAGCTCCTGGATTTCAGCTCATCTCCCTTCCCGTTGAGGATGTAGTGTCCGGTTGCCTGGTTCTTGATTGCTGCAATCAATCATTCGATGGGAGAAATCATCAGACTGGAGAAAATCCAGAAAACCTCCACTGCCAGCCCGACCTCTGCTCTGATTTATTATAAATCTGCCTGAACATTTAAGTCTGAATTAATCACACACAATAACACTGATTGCACTTACATGCATAAGGTTATGATAGAGCTTAGATTATTTAAATATCAACATTAATCAGAAATATTTAATAGGTGCTGAGTTTTAGACACTTTTTTCTCTGGTGCACAACTTTAGTAATGATGAAAAAAAAAACATTTTTAATTTTTACTAAGAAAAAAAAATCATAAAATGGATAATGACACACTTTAACATTTATGCACTTGCAAAAATTCAGAGTTGTGGGCAGATTTCCACAGACAAAAAAGTGTTTTTAGTTATTTTTAAGCCAGTTGTGAAATATAAAGAAGTTTTTTGTGACAAAACCTCATCATCACTGCAGCCATTGAATGCATGCAAATATCTTTGTGCACTTAGAATAAGAAAACTAAAGGAAATGATTCTTTAATATTAACAAAATAAAAGCTCCACTGGTGGATTTTTTCACTTCAGACATTTTCCCCATTTTATAAGCAACAAAAACTGCCAGTGGAGTTAGTATTTTATCAATATTAAAGAATAATTGACTTAAAGTAAACTTCTATGTTTCTGAAAATATTCTTGTAAATTAGTTGGTAAGATTTTGTGTTTCTGCAGAGATAAAAGAGAAGCTTTTGGTCTTTTTATCTCTTTCTAAATGTCTCAACTCTCAATTTTTTCATATTCTATTAAATCTTGTTATTATCGAAACTAAAGTGCTTTATGTACATTAAATATGCTGGCATAAATTTTAAGAGACTAAAACATACAAAAAGGGAGCAGAGAGAAGAAAAAAGAAAAGCCATAAGTTTTTCAGGGACAACTAAACAAAAGTTGTTTGTTTAACATAAGTTTGACTTATGAGCTCGAAACACTGATTGATGACTAAATTACTTCCATTAATGAGATTCACTGAAATGTTGTGACTGCCAGACTGAAAACCAGACATTGATCATCACTTCTGGCATCTTAAGGGGAGAAATCAACTTGCAGTTTGGATTTTTTTCTGCCAGGAGTTTTTCTGCAGATGGTTAAAGCAGCTCTTGGTGGTTTATTGTCCTTAGAAAAAACTTGATGCCTGAAGCCTCTCTAGTTGTTTTTCCAGGATTTAATGAGCACAATTACTTGTTCTGAAAATCTAAATTCCTTTTGTGGTCTTTAAAACCCCACAGCTTGATGTGACATCTCATTAGTGAGTCGGTGCACCAGAGGAAACGGGTCCATTTCCTGACTATTTGTTTAGGTTCAAGGCAGCTCTAACATCTTGTAGCACTGACATCATGACAGGAGATGTGAGTTTTGAGGAAAACAGCAGTTGGAAGAACAAGCAGGCCAGTAATCTTCCTCTCAGCGCCATTTTCAGGTAATGACGGCAGAAGAAGAGCGTTTACTGATGAAGAGGAGCGATTCTGATGCTGCGGGGGTCGTTAGCGTTCAGACGCTTCACATGAGCGGGTCGGACTCTGAAATGTTTGCAGCTGCTGGGTTTGTGTTTTGTTTGGTCCCGTTTCTGTTCTGCAGCATCGATTTTCCCCGCAGCCAAAGGGAATAAAAGAAATAAAGGTAATCAGTTGTGGAGCGGTTTTCTTTCACTGGGCTCCCAGCAGGCGCAGCAGCAGGCAGCAGGGCGAACTGTAAACAACCCGGGAAAAACAGTAAACAAAGGAAAACAGAGGCAGGAATCTGGTCCCAGTATCACCAAACCACTGGACACTGGACTGGATCGCTACATTTATTTACAATTATTTTTCATTTTAATTTAATTACATTTTTTTAGTTTAAATTTCCATGTTTTTTTTTTTTTCTTTTTGAAAAGATTTTTCTGATTTAAATCAGAGGTGCTCAACATGGGGGGCGTGACACAGAGGCGGGTCGTGGAGGTTCGTTAAGAGGGTCGTGACGTTTGTGATGAAACATTTTTGTGTATTTTTATATTAACATCAGTTCAACATGTAACAAATTGACATAAAATAATGTTGATCAATTTTAGTATTTAAGGCATTATTGCAATGTTTACTTTATTAATGTACTTTAGAAAAGAGAAATGCAGTTTGTTTAAAAATTTAAGGAAAAATTAAATCACTTTGTACTTATCCAGTTATAAATTGAGTGTTTTATTTATTATATTTATGTATTATTCAGTTTATTAGACCAATATACATTTTTAGGTGCGACAGACTGGCGACCTGTCCAGGGTGACCCCGCCTCTCGCCCGGAACGCAGCTGGAGAGGAACCAGCAACTCCCGACCCCGTTAGGGTGACGGGAAATGGATGGATGGATGGATATACATTTTTAGGTTTATATTTTAAAATAAATTGAATTATTTACACATTTTCAATAAGATAATTATATTTATTTAATGATGATGCATTTTCAGAAAGTAGAACTTCCTGAAGTTAATCTGTGACGTTTGATGTTGCATGAATCCATAACTGTTGTGCATTTTGGGTTTTTGGTATTTCAGTGACGTTCTGCCTGCAGGTCACTGTCCAAACAAAAGAAGCATATTTATAAGATAACTCTCATTTCAGATGAAAACGGCCCTATAAAGAACTTTTAGCTCGTTTGTGATTCCATTTGCTCAACATTCAGGTTTCTCTTATTCCAAACGATGCCAGCAATTTTCCCCGGCGGTTCGCGGCGGCCATGACGGTTCTTCTGTTCTGAAGCCAGGATGCTTCCTGTTGCTCCGCCTGAAAGAAGCGAACCCTTCCCACGACAAAGAGGCAGCAGACAGCCGTGTGTGTCGTTCCAGAACCATTCCTGCCGCTGCTGCCTTTGCGGACCTGAGAGCGATCCATTCGACCTGCACAAAGGTTCCTCACAGATGCTGGCTTTTGAATTGAGCGGCGATAAGAAGCTGGACGGCGCCGCTCCGCTCCGCGCCGCAGACATGATTGTTCCAGGTATCTGAAAAGGATTCAGGACGGGTTTCCACCTCGACCCAGAAACAGGGCAGCAGCGTTTCTGCATGTGGCATAAAAGTTTCAGTTGTCTGGAAACATCAACGTCCAATGAATTATCAGTTTAAACATTTAATAACTTTCTGAAAAAGTTGCTTCACTTTTTCTAGTTTCTTTAAACTGTGTTGAAAAATGTTCAAATTATGTCGAATAACTTTAAACCATTTAATTTCTTCATTTTCTGTTTTGCGTCATTTTAAGTTCATTCTTTTTGTTGGATCTTTGCAGCTTTTTCAGAAATAATTGACCTTCACTGTTTAAAAAGTCAGAAGCCATTTAAAGTCTCTTTCTTCTCCTTTAATAATAAAAATCAGTTTTGCCAAAGAAAACTCAGACCGATCCGATCTGATATTTATCAGATCCATAAACAAATCTCTGTGGGATAAAAACTGACCTTTTGGTTTTGGTCATTTTATCTCTTTCTAAATGTCTCAACTCTTTTAAAGAAACATAAAATATTTTTTTACAAGAATTTTCAACTCATTCCAGCATAAATGCTTGCATTTTGGTTTTAAAAATATCTCCAGGTCAGATTTAATCATCTTTCAGCCCAGAAGACTTTATATCAGCTGGTTTCACTCCACAGTTTATTTTATTTTTATTTTTACTTTACAGACAGAAATCAGAAATAATTAGTTATTTTGTCATTTTCCTGAGTTCACTTCAAAGAGCGTCTCTCAGCTTTAGTCAGAGGCTATTTTTGTTCTAAATGCTAAATAAATCATACTTTCATTGAGTCAAAAGATAAACTGCATGTTTGATGCATTTTATCCGATGAACAACTGAATCCTGCTGCTCCGATGAGCTTTTACAGAATAAATGTTCTGGGAAACAAGTTAAGATGTTTTTAATCTGGAACGAGTGTTAAGGAAAAATAAAAAATGACTTATTCCAGATGTATTACAATTAATAAGAACACAGGAAGGGGAAAGTCATATCTAAAAATATCAACATGGAATTTAGAAACATATTTCTTTTTATTTTCATAAACAGTTTGCGGCTTAAAAAGAGCAGCAAGTCCTTAAAATGAGATGTTTGCTGAAAACGACCCGAGAAATTTGACTTGTGGAGCAAAAGATCCTGCAAACTGTTGGAGAAAGTAAAAACAATTTCTACTCTCAGAGCTGAAAAAGTCATATATTTTTAAAATCTTTTATTTTTACTTATTTATATTAAAAGAACCTGGCATAAAACTGACACCTATGTTGGCTTTTATTTGCAGCAGTAAATGAAAACAGAGGATTCAGCTGTTCATTAAAAAGAATAGAAATAAAATGGGAAATTAAGACAATAAAGTTAAAGTTTTCACATTGCAGAAACAAAATCTTACAAAGAACTTTGTTTTAGTTTAAAATATCTTGGTGCTCCTGGAATAACATAAAACTAATTCAGATGGATTTTTGCAGCAAGAAATACGTGTTAATTGGCAGATTATTCACTTATAACAAGACATTTTTCCCATTTTATAATCTCCCATCAACATTATGTAATTGTTTACTTTAACTCCCATTTCATCTCTTCTAAGTTCGTTTTGTCTTATTTCAGGTCTAAGATATTCACACTAGAAACTAGAGAAAAACTGGGAAACATTTTGTGCTTCTGCAGTGCAGGGAGGTCGATTATGATAATCAGATCAAACTTTTCCAGGTCAGTTGGGGTTACCATGGTTACGTCCTCTGACCTCTAGAGGCTCTCTGACCTGATCGAGCCGTTTTCTTCTCTTCTCTCGATTGTTTGCTGGAAAAGCTGAAGCTTCAAGAAGTTTTGTTAAAACTTCATCTTTTGTCCTGACTGTGATTCTGTGATCAGATGTTTTTGTTCTGTGAATTATTGACGATATGTTGTTATGGATTCTTTGCTGTTTGTTTTGTTCAATGGCCAGAAAATTAAACTTCTGTTTTGACAGAAAAAACATCGTTTTGTTTTCAGCCATTGCCTCTGTCGGCCTTGGAGACCCGACTGTTTATTGCTTCCTTTCTGTTTAAGTGCAGCCATGAAGTAAAGAGTGAAAATAAATTACTTTTATGCCGAGCCGGGTTTTCAAGTTCGCTGGTCCTTGATTTATTTTCTACGTCTCGTTTTGCACCTGGTGCTTCTGCTTCGATTCCAAAAGTTGCAAACAATCACAGCTATTTATTTTTTCCTCAATGCCAGAATAATGGAGATTATCTGATGAGAAAATAGGTTTTAGCATGTTTTACATAATGCATGCAACTTTTTAATAGTTCAAACACCAAATCTACCTGAATATAATGATACAAAAATTAATATAGATTATTTTATGCCTCCTACCAATTTGTTACATGTTGGATTAACATGAATGTTAATATGGATTTAAAGACACAACTTTGAATTTTGAAATAAAATATATAAAACATGTTTAATCTGGGGCTGCACAGTGGCGCAGTGGGTAGCGCTGTTGCCTTGCAGCAAGAAGGTCCTGGGTTCGATTCCCGGCCCGGGGTCTTTCTGCACGGAGTTTGCATGTTCTCCCTGTGCATGCGTGGGTTCTCTCCGGGTTCTCCGGCTTCCTCCCACAGTCCAAAAACATGACTGTCAGGTTAATTGGCCTTCCCAAATTCTCCCTAGGTGTGAGTGTGTGTCTGGTTGTTTGTCCTGTTTGTGTCTCTGTGTTGCCCGGCGACAGACTGGCGACCTGTCCAGGGTGACCCCGCCTCTCGCCCGGAACGCAGCTGGAGAGGAACCAGCAACTCCCGACCCCGTTAGGGAGAAGGGTGACGGAAAATGGATGGATGGATGTTTAATCTGAAATTTAAACCCCCAGCTGCTACGGCCTCCATGTTGAACACCTTCGATTTAAATAAAAACACATTTAAAAAGTTACAAAAATGATTGAAAATGAAGCTAAAATATAAATCAAAGCAAAAAGATTAATTAAAAGGTAATCACTCTGTGACTTTGAACATAATTTTAACTTTCAACCCAAAGTTTTGCGACTCATTTTGTCAGACAGAGGGGAAAAAGTTGCATCACAGCTCTGATAAATGTGTGGAAACTCTCCGCTGAGCGTTTTCGCCTTCAGGCAATTATTGCTTTGATGATTTCTTTGCTCTTCTGAACATTAAAAATTGTTGTGGTATTTGCCAAGTCACTTAGCCGGTAGCTTTCCATGGCCTCTCAGCAACCTTTCAGAGTCCAATGTCTTAATTAGAGGTTTTATTGCCTAATTAGAGAAATGAAGCGGCTTCGCCCCGACTGGTAATCTGAGCTTAAATAACGGCGACTCATCCGACACGTGGCCAGAAATATCTGTGGACTCTAAAAACTTACTTTTACAAGCGAAGGAACCCAAAAGCGACGCTTTAATAGGTTTATGAATAATAAATGAGCAGGTGAATTCCCTCGGGTCGGGAAAATGACGAGATAATTTATGCAGAGTTTCTAATCTTGGATTTTAGGGAACATTTTGCAGCTGGAGCTCCAGCGAGGCGGTGAGGCGGGCCGAGGCATCCGGAGGGAAGCCACTTACCCAGGATCTGCGGGCCGGCCTCGTGTTCCTGGATCAGCACGTGTCTAGCTCCCGGAGGAACATGAAACATCTTAAGGTAACCTTCGGTGAGTTCCCAGCAGCAGCAGCAGCAGCAGCAGCAGCAGAAGCGGGAGGTTAGGGAAGATGAGAGGAGACAGAAAAGTTAAGCAGATCTAGAACTAAACTCTTTGTTTGCAGCAGCGGACATCAGACTTCTGCAGAAGTTTTCTTCACTCTGGATCTACGCAGCAACGTTTGCAGAAGAAAGAAAGTAAAAAAAAAAGTTAATGTTCCTACAGAAAACACATTGAAACAGGCCCAGCGCTGCAAAAACACAAAGTCATACAAAGTACGTCTGATATAGTTTCTAGAGCAAAAACCTCAATACACTGGAAAGCAGATAAAACTAACTAATAAGAAACTTTTTAGCAAGATAGAGGATGTAGATTTGAGTAAATAAATAATTATGTAAAAACAACTTTCATTTGTTCAGTCTGAGCAATTAGAAGAAAAACAAAAATACCAAAAATAAACTGCAACAAATGGTTCAGAAAGTCAAATTAGAAATTCTACATGTAATGTAAAATAAATAAAGTCTTTATTGATCGGGAACATTGTCACAGACACCCAATCCTTTATTTTTTGCAATGTCTAATCAGATAAAGATATTTATACTGGATCTGTGCATCTGTACTTCTTCCAGTGTGAAATAATTTCCCAGTGGAACCAGAACTTTTCCATCAATTTTAGGAATTACTGACTTAAAGAAATAAAGAAAATTCACCAGTTGCAGTTTTCTGGCCAATTACTTTAAAAATCCTGACCTGCTGATTCTGATTTTAACCACATTTTGCTAAATGTAGGAAGAAAGTTGCTCATTGTTGTTAACTGAAGCAAATATGACTAAAATGAGCTTTAAGTGTCAACTGATCCCAGATCTGAGGAAATCAGAGCCGATTTCAACCGAAAAGTTCCTTGTAAGTCAGTTTTGTCTTATTTTAAGGGGATTAAGATATTTGCATCAGAAACTAGACCAAAATACTTCATGAATGTTTGTGTTTTTGCAGTGAAACAGAGTTCATCCCACCTGTAAATGAACTGCCTCTGCAGGCCATTTCAATGAGGCAGAGTTTTTCTACTCTATTTGTGGTTTTCTGCTGCAGATGTCCACCGCGCACAAACCCGCCGCCACTCACCCAGAACATTTCTAGACTCCTCACTTTCATTTAAAAACACATTGCGAGCTCCTTTGGGCAGAGAGAAGGCTCCTCTGGTCTTCCCTTCAGACAGAAACAGATCAGTTAGTCGTCGTTTCTCCGTCTCTCCTGGCAGCAGCGATGCAAGGAGGAAAGTTTCTAATCCACTACAAAACCACGCAGGACGATGCGACACGCTGAGAGCAGCAGGTTGGAAAACCACAGGCAGAGAACAGCAGCAACTGGAGTTACTTTATTAGAAAGTATCTCCACTCTAAACTGAGTAAAATGTCTGGATTTTCTGCCCACTGAATGGAAAACAAACATGTTTTCACCAGAAATTCACCTGACAGACAAACACCTGCAGCTTTTATTAAAGTTTTTTATTGCTAGAAACTGATTTGGAAAGAAAAATATTTTTGTTGTTTTTTGTTACTTATATGAATTTTTGTCCTAAAAATACCAAAATTTCCACTTTATATTTTGATCTGTCTGATGATGAAATTTGTAAATATTAAACTCTGTACTGGAGTAGATTTTTTTGAGTAATGTTTTGTGCAGCTACTTTTTTCTTTTACTTGAGTAAAAACATGTTGAAGTGGAGATGCTCTCACGTCAGAGCAGCTCTCTGCGGCTGGACTCAACGTTCAGCTCTCAAAGCTTCAATCACGTTTTTCAAAGAGTTACAGAATAAATCTGGAGGCCATCAGAGCAGCAGGGCAATAAAGAAATAAAGAAAAGGCTCTTGTGGTAAATTGGCCCTGTGGATGTGAATCATCGGGCCGAACCGAGCGCCGGTTCCACTGAATCACACTCAGAGCCACCAATTACACGCTGGATTGCCTCCAAAGGTCGGCGGCTCGGTTCTGAGGCGCCAAAAAACTACCTTTGTCTTTTTAAAAGCCACAAACATGACAACGAACAACATCTTCTACCTATAACGAGCCGAAGACAGGAAAACCAAAACAGACACTTAATTAGTCACAGCGGTTTGAGACGTTAGACATCCATCTGCACTACAGGCTGGGATACTTGCATGGCGAGCTTTCCATCAGCGGGGAGTCATTTCTCTTGCTCAACTGTTTTCCTGTAGAAAAGGTGATTGGTTAAATAAAACACTGCAAGAACGAAACCTCAGGTGTTTCTGGTGTTTCTGGTCTAGTGCTGATGTCTCAGTTCGCCTGAAATAAAACAAAACTAAATTATATGGAGGAATTTTACGTCTCTCTGCTTGGATCAAATTTCCACTCACAAAGTTTGCTGTTCGCTTGCAGATTCTCATCTTGCAATGGACCAGAAAGGTACCGTTGCCTAGCAACTTCTCAGCCTTAAAGAGCATCTAAGAGTTATACTGGGTCCGTTTGGTTCCTTCTTGTGGGCGCAGGTTGCCACAATCAATAGCAGGAAAATAATTCACAGGATTTGATCTGAGCAGTGACCAGTTTGAGCGTGAAGACAAACTTAAAAATAAATTTCAAGGAGTTGTTGACTTAAAACCAGCGTGGTTAATTAAGACACTGCAAAAGTGATTTTTGTCCTGTTTCAAGTAAAACTAGATTAAAAAGTTTTTTGTGCTTTTACAGTGAAACGTTTGTTAAAAAACCCTCCAAAAACTTTAAAGTTTTCACATTGAGGCTCAGAGTGTCGTCAGTGATGAACGGATCTGCTGTCAGGAGGAGACAGAAACCTTGAGGGTGAATCCATTTATTCATTCCCACAGCTAAAACAGAGAAAACATTTTCTGAAAAAACTAAACCCGTCTTCTCCAGCCTATTGTCGGCTCAGCAGGGAACCGTTTTCCTCTGGTTTTTTAGCAATGTGTAAAATAATAACAATCAGAGCTTTAACCAAAAAAGCTTCGCCAAGATTCTTAATGAAATTGCAGCTTTGATTAAAAAGATACAACACCACCTCGTATGTAGACTCATTTGCTCCGACTAATTCCTCTAAATGGCTCATTTATCCACTTTGAATGCAAATTTAGCACATTAGCCAACAATCTGCTGCAATTTCTGCACCTCCGTAATCTAACTCAGCCTTCCAGTTTCACCAAAACGCCCCACACATTAATATCCGTCCAGAAAAATCTCATTTCCATCTGTTCAACACTGGGATAGAAACACAGTTAAGGACCTTTAACTAGACCAGAAATATCTGAATATTTATTCAGGATTTTATTAATGTCTCATGTACTTCATATATAGTTGTTGTAATTAGAAGGTAGCAAGAAAATGACTTTTAAAATAACTTGTGATTACAAAGTGTGGTGTGTGTGTTTTTGCAAATTAATCAAAATGATACATAGTTTTCAAACTTTTGAGTATTAAAAATCTGAAAAGTGTGGCATGCTTTTGTACCAACAATCTATAGAAATTCTTTTCTATATTTTAAATTATGTAGGTTACATGGTGGTGACTAAAAATGGACCTGAATTAGAAAAAGAAATCAGAAAAAAAAAAAATCAAAAATCACCTCAACAAGTGAAAGATTTTTATTTTTTTCAGGAAGTTATTTCAAATTTTGCTGTTTCTATCAACCGTTTCTAAAGCAATACTTCAAATTGAGCATAAAATAAATCATTGATGGATATAAAGCACTTTGAACTGCCATGATGCTGAAATGTGCTACACAAATAAGCCTGATTGATTAACCGATTGATTAAATCTTAAGCTGCTTTTCCTTGTGCACCATTTATCTCCCATACATTTTCCCTCCATCTAACTTTCCATAAACATGCTTGGATGCAGAACCATTTGTCTAATCAACGTTTTTGTGGCGTTTCCTCTTCCTGGAAGGTGTCACTCGCTGTGTTTCCGTTTTAAAACTTCCTCCATGTCCACTAAAGTCGCAGAAAATGATTTCGTCAAACTTGGACCAATCAAATCACAGCTCTGTAATTTATGTATTATGTATTAATGTGAGCCTTTTAGTTTCTGATTTTCTCTGTTTGTGTTTAGATGTGGTTTTAAAAACTTTCCATTATAAAATTACAAGAAGAAATTAATGAATGAGAAGCAACAATAAAAAAGGCCTTGGAGGCTGAAAGTGTTTATAAAGTTTCACTCTGATAATCAAAACCTTGAACAAGTTCAGGAATGAACAACTTTAGTGGTTATTTTAGGTTAACGCAAGAGATTTTATAGTACAACTTAAACATGAACTATTTTATGTTTCTGCTAGAATAATATGAATAATGGTCATTATTAATATTAATCATATTAATTTGGAACAAACTCATAATTAACCTAAAACAGTCTGGAATCAGAACAGATTAAAACAATGAAACACATATTAGCTAAATCATAGCTTAAATATATTTAAACAGCAACAACATTAGGAGCAACATAAAGGAAGATGAGTGGAAATGCATGCCACACTTTTCAGATTTTTCCAATGTTCCTTGTTTTTGTTTGTATTTTTGTCTGGTTTTGTTAAATGAATAGAGCAGGAAGTGAGCAGCTAGCTGTGTGTCAGACACGCTAGCAGCCGCGTGCCGCTACAGGTGACCTCACCAGGTGACCTCACCAGGTCACCTCACCTGGTGACCTCACCTGGTGACCTCACCTGGTGACCTCACCTGGTTTCTTTGGAGTCCGGGTGAAGGTTCCCTTCACGGTCCGGCAGTGGGAGTTGTCTCCACCACAAACGCCACATTTATCCTCCACCTTGTTGGAGCCGATCTCTCTGTCACAGCCGACCTTCTGCACAGACAGAAAACGCAACGAGGCGACGATCAGCTCTGGAAATTAGACATGCTTCCACCATTCCACCAAAAATCCTCACCACACATTCTCCACGAACGCAGATGCTGTAGGCGTCCTTGTACGAGCACCGCGTCCCATCATGCACCAGGTGCTTCAGGTACGCCACGTCGCCGGTCTCCTTTGACTGGCAGTACAGGTGGCACCGCTTGTTAGCTAGCAGAACAGATCAAAATAAAACACAGCTGAAACTCTGCTTTTGACTCTCTAGTGAAGGATAAAGCTGAAAAAGAAAAACAACATCAAGACGATCTGGAGTCACTGAACAGCTTCAGCTATTACAGCTGGAAACCAGAGATCAGGATGAAATCTGCCTAAAAAAATCAATCCTCCAGCTGCAGCTGATGCAGAACGCTGCTGCTGGCGTTCTGACTAAAACCAGAAAGTTAGAGCACATCACGCAATCTTAAAGTCCGAAAACTGAGAGAGCAGACTTTCAAATACTATTGTTACTTTATAAATCACAGAACGGCTCAAATATCTGCTGCTGTTTTATCAACCTTCCAGAACCTCTCAGGTCTTCTGGTTCTGCTCTGCATCCAGAACCAGAACCAAACATGAAGAAGCAGCTTTCAGCTTTCTGCCAGAAGCAACATCCGGTCGGTGATCATGTGACTCCTGATGTGAAAGAATCGTCTCCACTGCAGGTTTGAGAGAAAATAAACTGATTTCTACCAGAAAACCACATCAAAACGTTTTATCGAAAAAAAGTTTTCCAGTAAGCAAATTTATTTTTGAAAAGTGAAATTGCATATTTATACGGAAACACAGCGATTGTTTGCTTATTGTTGATATTGACGTGCCAAAATAATTATCTGTAAAGTAACAATCCTTCGCTGCTCATTAAAAACTCAGTAAGTTTTTCAACCTGTGTGCAGGGCTGGGCATTTATTATTTAATTTAAGTCCAATAATTAATCTGCACTAAATTAACACTAATCCCAAATCTGAATCTATCCGAATGGCATAAATACAAAGCAAAACTAAGTTTACACACATTTGACCTCAATCTTTTTTATATTTAAAGTGAAATACTGTTTCATTCAGATGTATGATCTCAAACAGAACTCATTTCTCACAGCTGTTCCAGTTCTTGCACCTCATGCAGGTTCACCTGTGGCCCACTTCCTGGCAGAATTTCCTTCTTCTATGCACTGCCAACTGCAGGCTGATGCAAAAAGACAGAAAAAAAACCCTGCAAAAAATATTTTCACCATATCATTTTATTTAGGGCTTGTTGTTCTGTCTGTGCAGCTGCTGAGATGGACAAGATAATAAAACAAATATCAGAGCTAAAGCAATATTAAATCAATAATTCCTTAATATTGATGAAAAAGTTCTAGTTCCATTATTTCACTCATAACAGGACATTTTTCCGTGTCATAAGTGATATAATCCACCAGAGCAACCAGTACTTTTTAAAATCAATATTAAGCAATTATTGTCTTATTTCAGGTGTATTGAGATATTTGGACCAGAAACTGGACCAGAATCAGAAACTGAATGAAAATGTGGATGACTCCATCAGCAGCAGTTTGCAGCAGCGGTGACAGAAACGTGAAAGCCTGAATGCAGCTCGGCTTTTTGCAGCCGTGGTCAAAGGTTGCCATGGCAGCATCGGTAGGTTTTCTGTGACTCGCTTCACTTTTGGCCGCATCACCCATCAGACACCAGAGATGAACTAAATGTTTCTCTCCTGCTTGTACTATTTTACTCCCATGCAATCTGCAGGGCTTTGATGAGAAATGGTGCCTTTCAGTGTGGAGTTGTGTTTCCTCCATGCGGTTCGGTTTTCCACACAGATCAAATAAATGTCAGGTAATTGGGAAAATGTCCCCTAATTGGACGTGTGAGCATGCTCCTCCTCCTGTGTGTCTCTTTGATGTTCTTACGATGATGCACATATTCTGGGTGTCTCACATTTCTCTGGGAACACAATAAAGCTGATATGGAAAATGAATAGATGGCCTGAAAGAGCTTTTCTTTTAGTAATTTTTCTTAATAACATTTGGTTGTTACTCTGTTTCTTATGTTACTGTGAAGGGTTTAAAAATACTTACATGTTAAAGTCCAACAAGGTCTGTCATGTTTATGGAGTATTAATATTTACGAGCAAATTAATTAATTTATGAGTTTCAATGCTCTCTACACACAAACACTGGATCCCAGCGAGTTATTAAATAGCTAATAATGAAATTAATTAAATATAAGGTGATATTTCTCTGTCACTTTGAGCATGTGACATGTAGAGGTGAGTGGTTGAGTTTAAGCTTATGTAATGCTAATGCTAATATTGAGTGATTCCTGCAGCAACGACCTGATTAGCATTTATGTAAACTGGGTAGCAGCAGGAAGTGTCCAATACCAATTTATTTCTGAACTGCAAAGAAAATCCAAAAACGCCTGAATTCAAATAAAGAGCAAAGAGTTTTCAAACAGCTGCAGTTAGTTGAGCTAACACTAAAGAACTAATCATAAACATTACCACCGCTAACATTAAAGCACAACAGAGAGTTTAGAGGAAGCTAAAGCTAAAGCTAACGCGCTAATGTTAGTTGATACCAAATCTTCAACAGGCGTCAACTAAAAGGTTTCAAAACAGCCAAATAAATGAGCATTTAAGTGAGCTAAATGTTTTCAACGTTAGCTCATTAGCATAAATGTGCTACATCAGGAGAGCTGAAAGTCTCATGCAGGTTAAGGAACAAACTTTTCTGCCCACATTTTTGACTCAAATTTACTGAAGCAGATTTTTTTACATTCAATGGCAAAATTAAATCAAAGTTACAGACATGAGTTTCTGTTGGAAAGAAAATGAGAATCTGACTAAATTACCTGATTATTACATCTCTACAAACAATGTTTACTGCATTATATTGATCTTATTAAAATAAGTATGACTACGTTCAGAAGGAAATATCTAAGTAATTGCCATAAAGCTTCACAAACATTGTACTGATAGTGTTTTTATTCAATGATCTAAAACATATGTGCAATGCAATCACAACAAAGAGTTCCAGATTGTTTTAAAAAAACAATATTATTATTTTCTTATATTGTTTGTGCAGTTATTGCTTCTTTGGATCCAGTCTAAATAAGATAACTCCAAGTAAATATGTTTTAAATATCACAAAAGCAGGAACCAGACGAAATTGGAAGTTATTACCCATTTTCTAAACTGTCTCATGTGGGAATAAAAGATAATTTGATGGTTAAGTCGACGAGACATCGTGTCTGGCAGGTCACAATCGTATTGTGTCAGGAGCCACATTGACATCAAACCCATTTAATATAATGTAGATTTGACATGACAGCGGCATGAAATTGTGTCATATTGATCCTTTCAAACAGCCAAACTCCACAGTGTCAGAAAATCCTCACAAAAACCAATAAAACAGAAACAACTGATGGAATTTAAAGATATTAAAATGGTGAAAACACACGACCATGTTGCTACGAGTGGTGCGAATAATTAAACTAAAATACAAAAATAATAATTGGTCATAGGAATGTACATTTCTGCTAAATTTCAAGATTAATTTCCCATACTTAAAAGCATAAATTTAAAATATTTTCAGAAAAAAAGAAACTCAAAAGTTTAACTAGATGATAAAAAACAGTATGTAGTTAATAATATCAATTAATTAAAACATTTTCAGTTTTATTTTCTTTGTCTATTAATGACATATATCTTGTAATCTAATGCAAAATAAAACTATCAAAAAAAGGAGAAATTTAAAAACTGCATCGTCTTAAACTCTCTTTTTGTTAAATTGTGCACATTTTGGCCTTTCGCTTTCCATCTGCTTTCCTTCCACTCCCTCTGTGGATTAAACTGCATTATTTTTAATAAGCTTTCCTTTCAAACTCCAGACCATTTCAGGTGTAATAAGTTGCCAAGAGCTCCATAAAGTGGAGTCTGATAAAAAGCATATTCTGCAGCAGCAAAACGGGGATCCATCATCTTGAAGCAAAGGGTCAATTTTAAAGTTGGCTCTAAATTGCACAAAACAGAACAAGCAGTGAAAATGTGAAAAAACATTGAAGAAAAAAGAACAATTGTGTTTTGATGCTTCAGCAACAAAAACCTCCAATTTGTAATTTATGGGTCAGACCTACTGCATAACTGTAATCTGTGTGAATCTGATTAACATATATTTTTCAAAATAATCTATGAAAGGTAGAATCTATATGATATTCTGCTATTTTTAACTGCCACTTAAAAGTACCACTGATTGTTTTCAGAATTCAACAAACTGCAATAAAGTTTGACGCTGCGACACGTAACATTTATAAAACTGTCAGAGTAACATAAAAAAAGTAATCTGTGAAAAGATTAATCTCCTCCACCTCCTCGGAATACATGATTAAAAACAACCAATCAGAGCCAAGAGGAGGGCCTTAATGCTGTCAATCATTCCTGTGTGTGTGTTGCTAACCATTGTATCCTGGCTCTGTGCTTCATGACAGTCAGGCTGTAGTTAGCATGGCCACTGCGTACGGTTTTTCCATAATGGGAAGTTGTTTCTTCATTTAGTAGCACACACACGTAAGTGATTGACAGCGCCAAGACCCAACTCCTGGCTCTGATTGGTTGTTTCTTCTGAATAAGAACACTGGAAGGAAGTGGAGGAGATTGATTTCTTCACAAAGTGCGTAACGTTTATATTTTACAGTATGTATCTACTTTTTATAAAAGTTATTTATAAAATATGTAGAAATATACTCTTTAAAGCGGCACGCTGCAGCTTTAAACTCTATTTACAAGGCGGTGAATGAATCCCTCAGTTCAGCCTGGAGCTAAATTACCACCAAACCTGTGGATTTTCACGCCTCGCTGCTCGTTTCCCTGCTTACCGTCGGGGTGCTCATACGGCAGCCAGTGGTGTTTGGCATTCTGGAATTCAAAGATGGCGTTGCGGTTCTGGCACTGCTGGGCTCGGAAATCTTCAAAGTGCTTGGGGCATTCGTTTGTGTTGCACAGCTGGTACTCGTAGTTGACTCCAGGACAGTCCTGGCCGCCGTTTGAGGGTCTGTGGGAGGCAGATGGATCAACATCAGAGGGATCGGTGGGAAAACAAATTGTTATTTGAAATCCAAAGAGAGAAAAACGCTTCCCCTGAAGCGCTTTGGATCACTTCGGCGTTGATGTTGTTCAAATGTGACTCAGATGACCAACAGCAGTGAAAAGTTATGCTAAGAGAGAAAAGTCGCCATCTTTCAACTCATATGTACTAAGAAATGGGTGCAGATCATCAGAAGCATTTTAAACCAATCAAGAGCAGTGAGATATGAAATCACCTTTACTGGTTTCTGATATAAACCAGTGAGGAGTAAAATCATGTCAACTAAAATCATAAGAGATGGTCAGTTCCTCCACTTGATTGTCAAATAAATTTATTTCTGTGATTTCAAAATTTTTTTGCTGAATTTTCTAGTTACCTGTTCAAATATAAGCAGAAGTCTGTGGCGAGGCAGAGCAGTACTGCGCCTCACCTCTGGGGGTGCTGTGTCACTTACAGTACATGAAACAGGAAGTTGGTGCGTAGCTGCTGCTGTGTCCATTTAAAACGCTACTAAACATGTTTGATTGCAAATTTCCTTCACATCTTAGTGGCTGAGTTTCCAATACAACTTGGTCATTATTCTGCTGATAAGAAAAACGATTAAAATTGTGAACAAAACACTGCTTCCTGTCGTCGTCTTCTTCATCTTTTCTGTTCATTATGTGACGCAACGTAACACAAAATAGATCAAAGTTGAATTATGCAGTTTAATGCTCTTTTGGCAGCTGAGACCAAAAAGGAAAAGTCAAAGATGGAGGAAACTCCTTGAATATTAACCTGATTATCTTCTGACAACCAAAACAAAAATGTCTTCTTCTTTTTCTCTAGTAATTATTTTATAAAAGGTTAAGCTAAAAAGCAGAAAACTCATCTGACATCATGGCTGACATTAATTCTCCCTTTTAAAGTGCAGAAATGGAACATTTGTGATTCTTTAACAACAAAATGTCAACATTAGCCACACAGGAATTAATCATCACTGAACTCATTATGCAAATCTTTGCATAAAGACTCTTATTTACTGCGACTGTCGCATCAGGAAGAATGAGTCCATTAGGAATTCAGCTTTAATTAAGAACTCTGCAAAGTTGTTAACTCCAGTTTCATTTTTTAAAATCTGGTGTTGCTCACTTCAACTTTTTAAAAAGGTCTTTAAAGTTTAACATATAAGGATCAAAATAAATCTCTAATCCTAATGTATTTGTTACAGAAGCAAATCTCTTAACCAGTCAGTTTTTGCGGCTGAAAACATAAACTCAGACTGAATCCTTACGCATTGTTGGTCTGGTTTTTCAGTTCTACCAGAGATGCTGCATGCGTCCCGGTACTTACGCGGGGTTGTTGCACTGGCGCGTCCGGAAGCGAACGCCGGTTCCACAGGATCGAGAGCAGGAGCCGTATTTACTCCAGGAGCCCCAGGCGCCGTCCTGCTTTAGCTGGTTTGGGTTCTTCCACATGCAGTGACCTTTGTAGCACCACTAAACACGATGACAGAGAGGCGCAGAAAGCACGAGGCAAACGACAATAAGATTACATATTTATATATGTAAACATGTCCTGTAAAAAAAAGTGTTGCCCCTAAGCACCATGGGAAATCATGGACATTTGAGAAAATGAATAAAAAGGAAAACACAACTTACTACTGTCCATTTATCTGTCACCAACTCACACATGGAACTTTAAAATATAAAACTTGCATGATTTTGTTTGAAATATTTTTGCAGTGTATTACTGTTGCCTGTTGCCGTGCAACAAGAATGAAATACATTTGAATTATACATGAAGTTGGCAATAAATCTGTGTTTTCTCAGAGTTACTGCTCAGCACCAACCCAGACCCAGGATTGGTTCCTGCTGCAGATCACCTGCACTCTGGTGGATAAGAGGGGGAAACTAAACCTGCAAGCTGAATTAGAAATATTGTTGCAAAGCCTCCTGTTGAAAGCTGACTCAGCGGATCTTACTTTTCCTGGAGCGCACTCGGTCCCGTCCAGAGGCGGGCCCTTTTTGGTTTTGCAGAAGTAAGGGTTGTCAGGGTGACTGCACCAGAGCTGTTTGCACGGGTCAAACGTCCGAAACTAAACCAGAGAGAGAGAGAAAAGCAAAAGGTCGTAAAATTCACTGCTTGATTTTACAGGAGATTTCTTTAGCAATTATCAGCAATAAGAAACACATTTTTTAAAATTCAAACAGAAGCAGTTTCTTTTAAAAACGCTGCTAAAACACAACATCGTATTTATTTTTATCTAGTTTCTAGTGCAAGAGTCTCAGTGCTTTAGAAATGAGACAAAACTCGTTTCCAAGAAATAGGAGCTTAATATTCATGAAAAATTTATCGGAAGATTATTTCACTTAAATGTCTTGTTATAAGTAAAATAATCTTTTTGCGTGTGTTTTATTTTTTTAATTATTGACCCTGATTAGCAGCAGCAGGTTGAAGCTCTAATTAAAGCCACTAATTTATGCCGATCGTCAGCAGAACTTTCAGGTGAACTTCTCTTTATCTAAAAAGCAACAATAATGGAGGATGAAGAAGTTTCTCTCTGCTAAGATCTTAATCTTGAGATTTTCTGCAGATATAGCTGCCATATCCTCTTTCAGGGGGCTGCACAGTGGCGCAGTGGGTAGCGCTGTTGCCTTGCAGCAAGAAGGTCCTGGGTTCGATTCCCGGCCCGGGGTCTTTCTGCACGGAGTTTGCATGTTCTCCCTGTGCATGCGTGGGTTCTCTCCGGGTTCTCCGGCTTCCTCCACAGTCCAAAAACATGACTGTCAGGTTAATTGGCCTTCCCAAATTCTCCCTAGGTGTGTGTGTGTGGTTGTTTGTCCTGTTTGTCTCTCTGTGTTGCCCTGCGACAGACTGGCGACCTGTCCAGGGTGAACCCCGCCTCTCGCCCGGAACGCAGCTGGAGAGGAACCAGCAACTCCCGACCCCGTTAGGGAGAAGGGTGACGGAAAATGGATGGATTGATGGATGGATGGATGGATCCTCTTTCAGGGATTAGAGCAGATAATCAGATTAATGAAGGCGGGTTCTGTAAGGGACACTGAGTAACTCTTTGGTGAAAGACTTTATGAACAAAACCTGTGTTATGTTTGTTGTTGGGAGTGAACTTTGTTATTCGGTTGGGATCTGCAGGTATTTGGGATTTTTAATGACAGGCTGGACAGGTCCTTCATTTTAACTGAACCGAAACACAGAGTTCCACAGCACATCCTCATGTTACGTTTGTCAAAGTCAGGCTAGCTAAACTTCCCTCACCTTCGCTATTTTTTTCTTAATTAAAACTTTTTCCTGACCTCGTTATCTAGTTGTCACAGTGTTGACAATTAGTAGCAAAGCACTGCATCCCTTTTTCTGTTATATATTATATGTACAAGATTTAGCACTGAAGCCAATTACCTGACAGCTAAAACCAATGCTAGTTTGAAGCAAAACTCTCAGAAATAGTTCAGACATCTCGTGTTTTCTCGCCTTTCTTTCGTCAAATTACTGACTTCAGCTATTGTTCTGTCTCATACATGTGGTGATGGATTCATCCTATTGTTCTCTTCAACTCTGAACCTTTTCAGTGACTATTTCTCCTGGGATCACCTTTCCAAAGCAGCAGAGTTAACCGCTGTGTTCTTGGAGAAAAGAGGAAAACGACACCAAGAATCCATCAGTTCAAGCAACACATTCATGACTCCATCTACAAAAACACAATTTCCTCTGCATCTCAGATTGTATAATTAAAGTTTCTTGTTAAGCATTCAGAGGGCAGTGATTAAAACATATTTCCTTTAATCATTTCATTTCATTTCTGAGAATCAATTCCAGACCATGAACACCATCCTGAATAAACGGCATCAATTCTGAACCCGGAAAATGTTCCTACTCAAGAAAACAAGCTGCATTTTGGTACTTATACATTTTCCACTTGTGTTTGTTTTCTCTGACTTTATAATCTCACAGAATATCCCAGTTTTAATATTGTAAATAGTTGAATTGATGCCCATTTGACAGAATATCTGTTTTTTATTCTTTCAAAAAGATGAAAATATTCTTAGTTTTTTGGTGGAAATGTTTTCCTTCATTTTTCAGATTAATTTCACAAAGGAGAAAACATGGAAAGTTGATATTTTTCTGACTAAAATAATTAATTTACTAAATTACAACTAAGAAAAGTGCAGGAAAAAAATGTCAGATGTTCTCCACAATTAAATTGCTGAAAGATTTCTATTTCTTATTTTTTTATTTTAAGTATTAGTGATAATTTATCCACTAAAGAAAATGATGATGAGAAAAGGATCTCAGATATTAACAATCTCAGACAATATTCTAGTTTTAATTTCACAAACTGTCACTGTTTATTGGAAACTGACAGAATAGCTACATTGTTTTCTTTTTAAATATGAGAAATTCACCTAGAAGTTGCTGAGTTTCTTGCCAGAAATGCAACGTGGCGAATAAAATCAAAATTGAGAAGATGGACTGTCAAATAGATCCAGCACTAAGACACTGCGATATGAAGGAGTGAGGAAAACTGGACCGGACATTCAGCGCCGTGACATCCTGCGAGACGCCGGCGGCCCTGATTGGCTGCCAGCGGTCCTTTGTGTCAGAACGGCTCGCCGCTGGAGGATGGCATGAATCATCAGCATTCACAGAAACACAAATGCAAAATCAAAACCAGGAATGCAGGAGCAGAGGAGAGAGCAACGGACCGGGTCGACAGACTGAATCAGAGCGTAAAACACGGGCGATTCTGATCCAGTTCTGCTTACCGACTCGCTGCCTGACAGAAAATCCAACATTTTCAGAAATGAAATACATTTGTGTTATTTACTAACCACATTTAAAGACAGTAAGTTGTTCTGTGATTTAGTTTGAACCGATTAAAGTTATGTAGAAATTGTTCTGTTTGACCTGAATTCTTGATTTCTGACGTTTGAAATTCAATAAATTTTCTCAGATTCTTGGCTGCAGTTTTCCAAGCTGCTCTTTTGCTACAGCAGATAAAAATATTTGCATTTTTTCCTCTTGTGCTGAAAATAACTTTAGAATCTATAAAAAGTTTTTGGAGTCACAATGACTTAAATATGGAGAACTTCAATGTTTTTCTGGCAAATTTATAACTTTTCAACAAAGTTTTCTTTGTAAACATGTGAAATTAATCTAAAACTTTGAGATATTTTTGGCAGAACTTCATTTGGCCCAAATAATCCACCACTTTATTATTGCCCCTGTGGGGAACTTTTCTTTGTTTCTGTGTGTTTTATGTTTTCACTTGGCTATATAACATTTGCTCAGACAGTAAATGAAACTCCAATTAAAAGTGATTAGACCAAAGAGACAAAGCAATCACATTTTAAATATGTCGGAATAATTGGTCCAGTGAACTGCAGGAGCGGACCGACTGAAGCCTTACATTCAATCTGACATGATTCAAGCGCGATGTCAGCCTAAATCTAACCTCAAACGGTTAGTCATCAAATAACAATCTCAGTCACTCGCCCTCCGTCTTTCCGTCCAGACCCTGAACAAATGCATTCCTCCAAAAAAACACCCCGAGGTCCAACAGCTGAAAATCACCACTGGTCACAATGTCAACCTGCTGGGAAATCCAAATCTCTGAGAGAAGCTTCAAGTTTCACAAAACACAACCCAGATTCAGGCAGGAGCACAAAAGACTCAGAAGGTGCAACAAAAGTTTAGAGAATCTCTATCAGCTGTGCAGCGCGACGTCATTTACTTTACAGCAGGAGGAAAAACATTTCCATGGCAAGAAACTGAAATCACTTCCCAGCTTTTGAAACGTCTAAAATGAGAAAACTTTATGAACTCCAAAAAACACAACAAGCGACTAAAATTGAGGAAAATATGTGGTTGTTGTTACATCAGCGCCCTGACGAGCGCCGCCACCCAGCCGCTGCAAATGTGGTGATGGCAGTAAACAGTGACAGGATGAGTGGCACGCTGTCGCTGGCGCATGGCGGCCTGCCAGCCGGAGATACGGCGAAATCAGCAGATGACCACATCAGTTGCTTTCCAGCACGTCCAGTTTTGCTCCTGAATCTGCTCACATCTAAATGTCAGAGTCTCTAAAGGCTGTTATAGAAAATCTTCTGCAAAACTTCTGGATCTGCGGTTCGTCTCTGCTGTCATTTTTAAGGCATTAAAGAGTTGCAGTCATTATTTCAACTCCTCAACTGTAGAAATATCATTAAATTACTAGAATATTGCCCAACGTACTTGTTTTCATTAGATGCAAAACGTATCGGTTCAAATCTAAGCAATAATGTGACTCATTGCTGATTGTATGTTGTTCGCGTTGGGATTGTCAGAGAGTTGGTGTGTGTCACGTTGTTTTGTTTTGTTTGAGCTGAAACATTGTGAATTCTGCAGCACATCTACGTTAAGTTTGTCAAAGTCAAGCTAGCATAACTGTAGTAACAACTTTCTATCCGCTGCTTGACTTCACATAAAGCATACACTGTAAAATGTAATAGTATATCTTACTCGAAAAGAAAAGTGACCTTAACTCATTCCAGCTTAATTTGTTGACTATACTAACTTAAACTTAGCAAAGACAACTTTCTACTGAGGCAAGTAATTAAACTCATCAGCAGCAAGTAACCCGAACTTGGAGTTATGAGTGAGCAAGACGCATCTGCATAACCAGCAGAAAACTCGGCATCATTCGGCAGCTCTCGTTGAACGCACATGCGCAGTTGGCCACTGACGAGTGACGACGTGTTTGACAGAAGCACCAAACTGTCAACAATATGGCGGTTGCTGCAGCTAAGTTTTGACACGGTAAGTTCCACTGGTTTTTAGCAAACTTGTATTCGTTATCTCGGCCGTATAATTCATCCGTAAGTCCAGGTTTTGAGGTTAACTTTATGTGTAATGATTTAGCGATGCCTGGGACTAACGTTAATCGAAAATATCATGTTTATTTAGTAGCAACAAGATGGAGCGGGGGCTGCACAGTGGCGCAGTGGGTAATGCTGTTGCCTTGCAGCAAGAAGGTCCTGGGTTCGATTCCCGGCCCGGGGTCTTTCTGCACGGAGTTTGCATGTTCTCCCTGTGCATGCGTGGGTTCTCTCCGGGTTCTCCGGCTTCCTCCCACAGTCCAAAAACATGACTGTCAGGTTGATTGGCCTTCCCAGATTCTCCCTAGGTGTGAGTGTGTGTGTGGTTGTTTGTCCTGTTTGTCTCTCTGTGTTGCCCTGCGACAGACTGGCGACCTGTCCAGGGTGTACCCCGCCTCTCGCCCGGAACGCAGCTGGAGAGGAACCAGCAACTCCCGACCCCGTTAGGGAGAAGGGTGACGGAAAATGGATGGATGGATGGATGAAGATGGAGCGGCAGAGAAAACAGCTGTCCGGGGTGCAAAACAAAAAAAAGGAAAAGGGATAACGATGTTGGCGGGATAAAATAAAAAACACAACCAAGGCTTTTTTCGTTCTTTCTTGTCAAGTTCACTACAAGTGGTAGTCTTAATATAAAAAAAAAAAAGGGAGTGCGTGTTTTATGGGCGCGTGCCCAACCGAGATAGCAAAATATAAGTGAATCAGCGTTGAAATATCTCGTCTCTTGTTAACTTACAGAATTAGTTTCATTGTCCTTCTAGTGAAAAGTAGTCATGATAGGTCCAACATCTCTATATGTTAAATATTAATTTTTCATTCTTTTCTTTCAGATTCTGGCAGAGTTCTGTTGCTTGTCCAGCAAAAACTTGGATTAAAAATTTTTCACAGAACTTGACAAATACAGCCTTCATTTCTTTGAGATTTTCAAGAGCAAGGAGGGAAGTGTTGGCCAGAAACTTCAGACTAATGTGCAACAAGTCAGACCCGAGGTGAGTTTCTCAGATACAAAGTCATTATTTTATTATCATGTTGGGAACAAAATACACAACCCCACTGTGCATGCAGAGCTGTTAATTGATTATTCTTTACCACAGGAGTGATGTGTGTTTGATATGATTTTTCAGAGTACAGATATTACTGCAAAGCGAACGGCAGTGCTCTGTGGCCCTCCTGTGATCCTTGGAGATGAGAACACAGACTTCAAGACATGCTTTGTAGGTCATTTTTATTACATTTTTATAATTTTTTATGTCCCACTTAATTCTGCTCCTTCTGTGACTTTGATAGCTTTAGTTTTAGTTACTGTTCTTTCACTCAGGCTGAATCAGTGCTACTGTACGTCTTACACGATGCACTGATGAAATATCCCCAATCAGACACTTTTAGTGGTTCTCTGCTGCCTTTCCAAAGGTTTCAGTGGCAGTTCTCTAGCGTCACACCATGTGAAACCCGAATGTCATCAAGAACTTTCCCTTCCAACATCATCAACACTTATTTATCACTGACACTCTTGGGAAATGCGCTCGCTGTACTGTCATAGAAGGCTGATGATGAGTGGACTGCCATAGGTGGGACAGCTGTAAAGTGTCCCACCTATGGGTTGATATGTAATTGTGGTGTTGCTTCTATTGTTGTTAGGACTGCGAAGACCCAGATGTGTCTCACACCCCCATTGGGATCCTGACCATCATTCCTGAGGACAAGCAGGCCTCCCCTGATTCCCTACACCTTGAGGCTTTAGGTACAGCCATCATTTTGGAAGGCCGCCTAGTCATGAATGACCTTGGAAATCTTCCACAGGCCATGTGTTTGCTCTTTGGACTTATTTATGCTCTTTGGACTTATTTATGGTCTGAATTTGGAGTACCCTCAACAACTGAAGTACACATTTGACTTCATCCACAGGGTGCTTCTCTCACTTGGTGATAAAGCCTTGAAACCAAAAATACAATCACTGAAAAATCGTCTCTTGCAATAAGTGAATGTGATGCAACATCATGGATCAACGCCGATACCTTTCCCCTTATTGGAAAAGCGATTTTTATTTCTTGTTTGATTCTTTTTAAATCGTTTTGGTTTGTTTTGAAGACTGAGAGCCATTTGAAGGCTTCTATATTAGATTGAAGGCTGCCCTAGAAAGAAAGTTCATGGACAACTTTGTTTCCAGGTCAGTGTGTCTGTAACCACACTTGAGAACCTTGTATTTAAAGTGAACTTGTTTAATTATTAAACCTTTTTTTCCATTCAAACTGTTGTCTGTTGGCTCTTCGTTTCAATAACTGAACACTTTTGGTTCATCTTACTTGAACATATCAAGGCAATCGGTTTCCTGATATTTTGCAAGTAATGTGAATGCTTAGATGTGTAAGCATGGGGCGTGCTGTGGTGGCGCAGGGGTTAGCACGCCCCACGTTCGGAGGTCTCAGTCCTCGGCGCCCGGCGACCTTTGCCGCATGTCTTCCCCCCTCTCCTTGCCCTCCTTCCTGTCAGTCTAATGTCTAAAATGTGAGCCACTAGCGCCACAAAAACTCTGAGGAAAAAAATAAATAAATAAAAATTTTTTTTTTAAAAATGTGTAAGCATAACTTGTTTTTATGTGTACTGCTTAATTGACATGACTCACAAATTGAAGTAGTCATAATTGACATTTTATAGTCAACCTTACTAATGATTATGAGTTACCTTTACTCAAGTTTACTGCCATTGCATGAGTTGTCTGAATGAACATTTTACAGTCAACCTTACTAATGATTTTGAGTTAACGGCACTCAGATTTACTGCCATTATCTGAGTGGTCTAAACATAGTTATTTATAGCTATAACGCCTTAAGTGAATTAGCTACTTTGCTTGGAGATTTTGAGGCAATCGGTTTCCTAACTTTTTTTAAGTAATGTGAACTTTTTACATTTTACAGTGTAGTTTCTCTCTGATGCAGCACAAAGAAGAGCTGAATTAATGATGAGGTTCCTCTGAATGTTTAATATCCAGGTGTTTCTATATTTTTTTTTACATTTTCTCGTGTCATATAAAATGGGTTTCTGGTCTTGACTTGGTCTTAGTTTATATACTGGCATAAAGTACAATCTTTTGAGGGATCGACTCACCGAGGTGCAGATCTTGTATCCCACTCCGAAGTCGAATCGGCATTGCTCATCCATGGAGTAGTTGATGCCGGGGAGTTCAGGAAGCTGAGGCCAGTCGTGTTTAAAAGGGTCATCCAGCAAACAGTCATAGGTGCTGTAAGGAAATGAAACATGGCTGAAACCTGAGATTCAATATGGAGTCCTGAGTTGGAACCTTTCTACCGTGTTTCTGGTACAACAGTAAATGTAACGCACAAGCTACATCCGCTAACAGTGACGGACAGCGAAGCCGCTTCTGCTGGATCTCTGGGTGTAATCTGTGCTTCGAAAATCCATCTGACATGACACTGGAGAAAACTATTGTTATGTTCAAGTTGTGCTAAAAGGAGTTAGCCTATCAGCAAAGCTATTCCAGCCCAAAATAGCATCTCAATGACAAACATGCAGCAGCAGGACAGATGCTAGTGCTAACGTTAGCGTCCAGATTTGTAAAGAAGCTCCATGAACGATCAGGAGTTTCTGAATTAGTGACGATGTGAGTGGGAACAGCAGCACTTTGCACCAATCTGATGGTTGAATAAATTAAATAACAAATTAAAAACAATAAATATTTCTGCAGTTCAGCTCATATGCCTATTTATTCGACAATTTAGCAGCAAAAAAGGTTTTTGTGATGGAAATATTCTGTATTTTAAATTAAAATGTGATTACCGGTAGTTAATTGGACCCTGCAGTTAGCTCCATTAAAGTTCAAGGTTTTGTTTGTGTTTTTTTAAATACTGAACTTTTACAAGTAGATTCATGAGATTTCAGCCAGGTGGCCAATTTCCATCACCGTACAAAACTTTAACCAAGTCCGACCGCAAGTCAGAAGGTTATCGACTTACTGTTGTTATCAGGTAAGATAGCTGCTGACAAATGCACAGCGGTGTGTGTGTGTGTGTGTGTGTGTGTGTGTGTGTGTGTGTGTGTGTTCTGTCGCCCAGCATGTAACCTTATGGTTAATACCACAAGAGACTGTTTGGGCTCTTAACAGACTCATTCATATCTTATGGTAAATATGCACAGACCTCTTTAAAAGACCATTTTTCATAACAACATTTGCCATAAAAGTTGTGCAAATGAGTGGAATACGAACAGGATGAATAGGAAGATTGGGTGAGTGAATTATTAATTTGTATAATTACCAGAAAACAACAGAAAGTAAAAAACAGAAAAAGAGTTCTCGGTTGGGTATTCTGCTCTAAAATGCAAACAAACCTCATGTAAAAACCACAACGGCTGCTGTGACATCAGAAATGTTCCTATGTTGGCAAATGAGCTTTCAGAAAGCAAAACTTTCTGTTTTCCCCAAAATAAATGAGAAATATCACCAGCTCCAAAACTGGTGGCAAAGAATTTCAGGTTTTGTCTGTTTTGCATGAAGAGGTGCAGAGTGGTCAGGATTTCACTGTGATTGATCGTCTACTGATATCTGCTGTTGTGTTTTCAGGAGTGAGACAAATGAACCGAGCAGAGACCAGAAACATCTCAACCTCAACAGCCAGAGTTTGTTTTTATTCAAGAGCAGATGCCAGGATTCTGGTTCCTATTTTAAATCATGAACGACGATGAAAGATAAACAGAAACTGTTCAGGTTTGGATACAAGCTGACATTTAAAAAGATAACGCAACATTTACATTCAGTTTTTGTCCCACTATCTATTTATTTAGGGTGGAGCATAACTGAGGTTGGTTCATCGATAAAATATGTTTTATCTTTGTGACAAAATTCATGAACTAGATGAACTTATACTGTATAGTAGAAATATTTATGAATCTGAAAGAGCCAAAGGAGAGGCGTGCATCATCGGAGACGCTCTGGGAAAGTTTCCTTCTCTTCGTCTATTTATGAACCAGAGCAGAAAGATGAACTCACTGGATGTATCTCTTCAGCTCCTGTCCGCTGCACATGGACCAGTGGTACCGATGGAAGGCCGCCTGCACCAGCGGCGCCATGACGCTGCCCATCGCCGTCTCGTCCCCGCAGCGGTTTCCCTGGCCGTCGTGCTCCATGCCCAGCCTGCAGCCGGACAAGGTCACACACGGAAATGAGATTCACAGAGCAAACAGCTTTTGCTGCACCGCCTCAGGGGGAGACGATGGGAAATGAGGGTCACAAACACATGATTTGATTCTGGGCAGATTGAGACTTTTCAGGAAATGTGAAATTTGTGACAAAGTTTTGTGTCGACTCCATTTCAAACTGTGTAAAAGAGCCAAGTTGTCTTTTTTTTGCTTCCAATCAGTGGGCTGTTAAAGAGGAGTTGATTGGGTTTAGAGTTGTTTTATTTAATCGTTTTGGTTGCAAATGTAAAGTCAAGTTTATTTGTTTAGCACATTTCAGCAACAAGGCAGTTCAAAATGGATATAGTAACCGATTATAAAACATTCCAGTTATGAATCAAAAGCAACTTTTATCACAGATCCAAAGGAACGCAGAATCACCTGAAGATTCAGGTGGGATTTTCCCCTGATCTCAGCCTGATCTCTGGTTTCTGCTGGGCAGATTGGTCATCAATTAAACCAAGACAAGTAAAGAACCTGCACATTTCTCCATCCAGGACGGAACCACATCTTATGTTGCCAAGAGCTAAAGTGAAGTAGGGTTGACAGATAAGAAACTCTACCTGAGGGACTGAGGCCATCCAACCTTTTCATAAGTAAACTGACATTTAAATCTATTATTACCACAGCACACGTTTTATCCTTCGATCAGCACAGTTCAGTCTTTTCAATGACCTTTGGAACCAAAACCTTTCTGAAAATGCAACACAGGCAGAGACTGAAAGTTGCTCCTGCATGCCACAGTTCAATCAGTGAAAAAAACACTGAATGGGTAGAAATCTGAGTTTTTCTGTGACTGATGTCATCTGGACACCAAATGTTTGTGTTTTTAACTTATAATCAGCATTATGAGGTTTGCAAACGCTGCTGCTTTAATTACAACAAAACCAAACTTTGTGTGAGAAATGATCCCATATTCAGCTCATCTGTCCTGCTGCAGAAATTAATTAGTTTGTTCATCTGACATAAATTTGAACTCCGTGTTCTGCAGACTCTGATGATTGGTTTTAATAATGTCCTCAAAGCCTCAAAGTTGTGATTATTTGTGTCTGTTGCTTCTGCAGGTCAGAACATTTCGATGTTTTTAGGAGTTTGCATCAAACAACTGTGTGAAAAATGCAAGTTTTATCCCAAAAGCGACGTATTAGAACGAGTTCTGGTTCTGTATCATGTAATTCGTTGAATTTTGTTTCCTCTGTTGACTTAGTGAGTCTTAATTTTCCTCCAGTAGAAATAGAGAAATCCAGAAATGAGGAGGTTGTGTTTCCGGCTACTAAATGTTTGGAAAGAACAAGACGGGTCCATGCAGAACGGCGCTGAATCTTTTCACTGCAAAGGAAACAGTGATGAACTGAAACGCTGTTAATGTTAGCATTGGTTTCAGAGTCGTGACTCCAGGTCACCTTCTGAACTACAGATTACAGAAATCCTCCCACAGCAACTTATTTAAGGTCCAGGTGCAAAATAATCCCAGTGAAGAGAGAAGAAAGAGAAGCAGCAATAAAAATAATTTTAAAAAGTTTTCTCTGAATTAAAGATCCAGTCTGGTTTGAACATGGACATAGTGAACTGGTTTTATTTTTGTTTTTTCCCATTTTTCAGATTTTCTTCACACGATGACAAATATCTAGTTTTCTCAAAATGTCTAAATTCAACTTGTTATCTCAAGAAAACCCATCAGTATAAAGTATATGTGGAAAATGTCCGCTCTCAGCTTCCGTAGTAGTCCTCTCCTACTGCAAAGTAAAATAAATCCTCTGTAATGTTGAGTTATTATTGGGAAATTCTGACCAAAATCTACTGGTGGAGATTACATCCAGTTGACCGCCAGGCCTCTTCAAACCTGGTTTGAGGTTTTTCCAGGACAGAACATTTTATTAAGTGCTAAATTTGAATAAATGAAAGTCGTTGTATTGGTTTGACCTGCAGGGACAGATAGAAATAACGCCCTAGGAGAATTTCATGTAATTATATAATCATGCTTGAACTTTCATGCCTGATGCTTTTATGTACCTTTTTGGCTCAAATGAATAATTACTTAATCTTTTCATTTCCTTCTGTAATAACTACTATTAAAAATAGCATCATAGATTAAAGTGCTGCGTTCTGCTGATTAATAAATGACAGAATAATAACAACCTGAGGGAAAATAAAAACACTCCACCGCCGATGGATGACATTTTAGCAGCCGGGTGAAACGAACCTGCTAAATGTTGGAGCTTGTTGATTGAAACGGTTTCTGAGTTTCATCCTCTGAGGAGGGAAAACCCAGAAAGCAGGACGACTTATTTACCGACACTACAGACAAAATCTGACAACATGTCCCGAGTTCAAAACGCTTTTTCTGATCCTCTGCATGAACACATGTTCCTCACTAAAGCAGCTCGTTTAACACGCCTCATTAAATGAGAAAAAATCAGAAATCATAGAATCTGTGCTCCAGCTGTGTGAAAGTGTTTCTAATTTGCTTGAAATGTGACAGAAATTCATGACATTTTTTGAACGGCTCAGCTGTTTTTCAGACTTTGTTTCTCTCTGGACTTTGTTTTCCTCTTGCTTTGCAGGATATGATAATTTTTGAAGAATCATTTGTTTGGTTTCTAAAACGTAAACTAGAGGAATAAACCAGTAACATAAGATAAACCTTCACAAATACAACGGAAAAGAAAAAGCAGTAAAACTGATGCAACGTCCTCCTAAAAGCATAAAAACAACTTTAGATTAATTGCATCTTCAGTTGTTCTTCACACTAAAGACTTAAAAAGTATAAAGCAACATAAAGCAGTTCTTGTTCTTTCTTTCTCTTTCTTTACTTGTTCTGCTTTTGCTTCTTGGAGACGCAGCTTTTCGTTTTTATTCTCCACTAATCTGGAAGTTTGTTCCAGATTAGAAAACAGCTGTTCAGAGTTGCTTTTGAACCATAATAAATGGAACATTTTGATGTCTAATGATGGCAAAATGTAATGTTTACTGGTTTTCTCAACTGTTGTCTGTGACTTTCTATGATGTGAATCTGAAATTTGCTTCAAATAAACTTTTCTTGAACATTAAGGTGCCAAGGTTAAAGAGACAGAAACCTTCAAATCGCTGCTCAAAATTACTTAATACTAAGGAAGTCTGGCTGCTCACATGAATCCATAGGCGGTACATAAAGCGTCACCTGGCAACACGAGCAATCAATACGAAAGCTGTGGCCAGAAAATGCTAACAAGAGGAGCTGGCATTTACAGCCATGTAAAGGCTGCAGCTTCTAAATCAAATCACTGTTGAAATGTTAAAGGTCTCCTCAAGCAATTCACTGTTTTCTATTTCCAGAGGGTTCAAGGACGTGTGAAGGTCAGCGGACAGAGTCTGGAGGATGATTCACGCCCGGCGGCTGCCGCCAGCGTTCTCCTCGCTGAAATCACCGTCAGCATCGTCCACTTTGTCTTCTGATTTATAGGACCGAATGTTTCTGGTGACGTCTAATGAAAGTCTGACTTGTTTTATAACTAACCAGAGGATAAAATCCATGTTTTACGATATGTAAAGTAAGAAAGATCAAAGGTTTGTGGAAGCGTCGCAACCGGCGGCGTTAGTATCTGCTGACCTGGAACACCTGGAACATGGATGTTCCTCACATGGACGCCCTAATCCAGATTACAATCTGGATTAATCCTGACATCCACATGCTCAGCTCTGCGTCCAGCTGGACCGGCTGAGCAGAACAAATGATTTCAGTTGCAACTGATTGTTTAATCATCGCCGCTCAGCAGAGAAACCCAAAAACTCCAGAACGAGCAGCGCCACTTCAGCTTAACTCCAGTAAAAGTAAAAAGTTTCTGTCCAACAAACGACTCAAGAGTAAAAAATCTACTCAAGTCCTGAGTTGAGTAGATTGATCAAATGATAAATCATTTGATAGGAAAGAATGACATCATCAGACAGATCAAAATATAAAGATAAGTGCAAATTTTGGCATTTTCAGGGCAAAAATGACAATAATTTATAAAAGTAACAAATTAAAGTCAAGAACATTTTTTCCAAATTCGTTTCTTTCAATAAAAACTTTAACAGAAAAGGAGTTCTATTATGAGATAATATCTTAAGACAATTTTTCATCACAATCCTCTCCTATAATATCTTATGTTACATTAAATTTTATTTTATTCTAATGTTTTTTTCAGCTCCTTTGTTCTTTTTCTGGTTGGAAACTTTTCCATTTCAAAGCAGTTTGATGAATTAAACTGTCAGCCAATCAGATGAAGCTCTGATCACGCTGCTGCGTTCAGGAGCGCCCGGAAACACGGAAACGCCAGCATGAACTCACACGTGTCCGGTCTCGTGGGCCACGACGAACGCAGACGAGAAGCCGTCTTCGTGGTTGAGGGTGCAACTCCGGACCGGGTGGCACATCCCTGTGACCGGAGCGTAACCTGGACAGAAGTTCAGCGAGGAATTAGAAACATCCAGACCCGAAAACCGAAATCCCTCACAAAAAATGTGACTTTCTCAAAGTTATGACGTCTTTCAGGTAGATGTAAAAACATAAAGTTTTTGTTTCGCGGTTAATTATCAGTGATGAAACTTTGACACAAACGACAATAAATGATAAATAAATGAAATAAATTTCTCCAGTCTGCAGACAAAACTTATTTAGAAATCTCTACCAAAGCAGTGAGGAAGTTGTGTTTCACAGTAGATCATTTTAAAACAAACAGAAAACAGAAATATTTGGAAACAGAAGAAACAAATTTTCACAATTAAAACAATATAAAATTGGCTGAGAGATAAAAGAGAGAATCTAACGACGGACGCTGCCTGAGCTTAACTGGGAAAACGTTTCCAATCCTCCACTTCTCCCCCCAGAGCTTCACACGTTTAAATCCCTCTGACCTGCTGACAGAAGGTCAGCGAGTCGTTGCATCAGTTCAGACAGAGAAAATGAAGCACAGAGACCTTTAAATGAATAAAAGGACCTGAAAATAATCCACAACTGAACTGGCAGGCAGAGGCGCGCGGTCAGGTTGGGTGTGATACGTTTTCGCTGCCTTGGATTTGATAAAAATCAGCCACAGAGTTTCAAGTTGGATCTGAGGGAGAAACAGCAGCCTGGAAAATGTCTGACAAAAGTTCAACACAATAAATGAGCAACAAAAAAAAAAAAAAAATCAATCTCCAGTTTGTTTTTCTGTTAGAAAAAACTGGACAAAATCTAAAGTTTATTGAGCGTCGGTGGTTCTGTTGGGTTAAGCGCAGCGTCTGTCTTTTTTCCTGCTGAATGTGAAAAGCGTTCAGAGCTGCACAGAGTGATTCAGTTTTCTTCAGACAAAGACGCACTTGGTGTTTGAGATGCAGAGAGTCTGTGAACAGCAGCGTTCCCATGGAAACGGCAGCCGAGTTCAGGCTCCATCCATCCATGTTGCCATGAAAACTTTGAACAAACTCCGGCTCTGTGATGAGTTTGGTCTGCGCTGTGATGTACATTTGGCACCAATTTGGATAAAAATAAAACAATAAAGCAATTAGAAAAATAACAGTTTTACGCTGCAGAAACTCTTCATTTTCTGCTGTTTCAGAAAATTTTGCATCCATTTTTACTTGCCTCATCTTGAAAGGTTCTGAAAAAACAAAAATCTACACTATAAAGTAGTTAGAAGAAATAGTTTATGTGCTTTTAGTCTTTTTATTACCGTTTTCTTTTCCTTCATTCTCAGGGCTTTTAAAGTTATTTTTGTCAAAAGGATTTTCATATGAATCCTTAACTTCTCTGACTCTGTGAGGTATTTTATTTTTTGAGGCCTTCGCAGTGTTTTAGTTTAATTGCTGAACTGAATTACTGTCTCTCCTCTGTTCCAAAGGCAGCTTTAGAAAATCTCTTTGTATTTTCTATTTTTCTTCCAGTCGTGTTTGTTTCGGTATTTTCATCTCTTCTGGTCCTTTTCAGTGTTTGATAGGACTAGAAATCACAACTTCGGCTTGGTTCACATCAGCCTGAAGTGCTTTTGAATGTCTTTCTGCTTTTAACTCTCCATCCCGGCGTTCAGACTCTTCTGCTTTTATGCTTCTTCCAGGAGATTCTTGGCAGCTTTATTGCAGAGAAAGTTCAAGCTGTCATCTTCCCATTCTGATGTTTTCAGACAGCGCCAGGCTTTTAGTCTTTTTAAGGTTTCAACAGTCCCTGTCTGTAGGTTCACTTCATGAGCTTTGTTCTGTTTTTTCTTTGTGAATGTGTTTGACAATTAACATTGTCCTTTTTTGGCCATGTGCTGCTAAAATCAGCTCTGTAAACGTGGCTGTTTGGACAGTTTGCAGTTTGGCCCCAATACAGCAACAACAGATTATTTCAAATCTGGGAGGATTATTGCAAAACATTTATCAGCAGAGAAGCAAAGGCGTAAATCCCATCTCATTACTGGGGACCATCAACAGGAACATTTCTTAAGAGCAATTTTTTAGGGGGATCAGCAAAGTTACAGTGAAATATTATGTAAAATGTGATTTAAAAACTTTTTAAACCACATTCAGGCTGCAGGACCAAAATGACTAGTAATGTTTTGTTCTCACTAAACAGCCTGCAGAGAAATGAAACTAAAATTCAAATGTTGCTTCTATGCGAGTTTTGTTCAGTCTGACTGATTTAATCTCTGCTACAACTTTACAAACATTTAAGCTTCTAAATAAAAAAGCTTTAATGAGTAACTGCTCATCATAAAGTTCCTCATAAACATCGATTTATTGAAATGGCTCCTAATACAAGTTATGGTCTATTTAAAATTCTAGACTTTTCCAAGATTGGGGCGGGGTCCGGACCCCTCAATCCCCCCTGGGATTTACGCCTGTGGAGACAATCTGTGTACAGCCCAAAAGTCCTGGATCCAATGAGAGCTGAAACGTTAAAACCTTAAGAAAATACAGCTTTAGAAGCCAAGGAAACCTTGCAAAGACTAATTTGCATTTACAAATGAACTGTGTGAGACGTTTTATTCAAAATCAGGTATATGAAACACCAGTTGCATCTTTGCTTGATGTAATTGAGGGCACCGAGTGTCCCTGCAACCCGCAGCATTTTGTCCTCAGAGCCAGCTCTAATTTCTAATTTGACCTTTATAAGTAGTCACAGTGTGATTATTAATTTTCTCTTTTTTATTACATCTTGTCTCCACTTCACAAAATGACCCGACTGACTTGTTAGTTCATTTTATTTCTGGCTTCACTTGTTTCAATTTCTTCTCTCTGACTTGCAGTTTGTGCCGTCTGGGAAAAATGGCAATTTCTCCACAGCTGTTAAAAAACAAAAACAAAAGATTCAGACCAGAAAGATGACAGCAAATGTATTTTGTGAGCTTAAAGTTTAAGAAAATGCGTTACTGATGCCTCAATGTTGCTTTCCTAAAATAATTAATTCAATTTCTCCAAAGTTGATTTGCTAGCTAGACGGTTTATGTGAAATGAACATCTTTTCTTTCAAACATCATATGTGTAACGTTATCTTTAAATGTGTTTTTGGGTTAACCATTTACAAAAAAAAATAAATAAATAAATAACAGTAGATGGATTTATAGAGTTGGAGTGATAAATATAATGCAGCTAAACATTCACTGGATAAAACATATAAGGGATAGAAAACTGGGACTTTCAACTACTTCCATTCACTTTTGGTGAGTTTTACACAATCATTGTATTATTTGCCTAAATAAAGTAAGTAAGCTGTACTTGAAATACAGCTGTTTGGGGAAACGTGTGCGTCACATCAATGTTGCTAGTTTTCTGAATTGGGGCTTAAAGTTTAATATCTTTCTGAATACAGATTCTGCATATAAAAATGTGGGTTTCCTCGTTCACCATATGTGGTTATGATGAGCTACAGCTAGACTCAGAATGCTGCAGAGTGCTTTTGAAGACCTGGGCATGGAGCCGGTTTGATAGGTCTTTAGCTCCACCTTTCATGTAAAAATTTCTCCTCATCGCCCAATAAATCTTCAACTTTTAGATGACACTAGCTGTCTAGGAAATTTTGCACAGAAAACATTAATCTCTGAGAACAGTAGATGTGCTCCATCAGATTGTCGAACCATCAGGTTTGTAATTTAACTCTTTGGCAACTTTTGGCAGCTTTCATAACATGATCATCTTCCTTCATTCACAACTGCATATGAATGTCAAAAGCTACAACACAACACTAAACAAAACTTGAAGGAAAATGTGTAAAAAAATGAAAAGAAATGTTATTTATCTGCAAGATGAAAAAGTAATAGGTTTCATGTTTTAATTAAAATGTCAAGCTATCCAGCATTCAGCTTCTAGCCTCATGCTAGGGGGTTTGCACTTGATTATTCTCACTTTTTCTCCACTTGATACTTTAGAAAAGCACGAAATGTTCTTCCTCTCCATGTTTCCCATTAAATTCCTGTTGTTCGTTCGCTGCCAGTGGGCTTAAATTTGGTAAATTGTTCTGTTTATGTCAGCCTGTGTGAATGATTCAATTTCAAAACATGTCACACACAGAAACAGAGGAGCTTAATGATATTTTGCTTCCAGCGAGGCTCTGAACTTGTCAAAGTCTAACCGCGGCTCAAGGGAAGACGATAAAGTCCTGACAGTTTGATGATTTGTCTCCAGACACCCCTGAACTAATTCTGTTTGGACCTGTAGCGTCTACAGGAAGCTACAAAACCAATCACATCTTAATGTCCTTGAAGGAATCAAAGCGGACTGAAGCTTCCCCAACTGAGGATTGTGATTTGATTGATATCAGCCACGAGGAAGAAGCTGCTGGTCTGTTTCTCCCAATTGATTTTTGGCTTTAATTGATGTAATACAGAAGGTGGAAACATGGGCTAAAAAATAAAAACTAAAAATCTGATCCTGCCTGCAGAACAAATCTCATATTGTTCTGAAGAGGCAGAAAATGAAAGTTACAGAGAGTTAAAGTCTGGGCGGCTCTGAGATTTACATCCTTTAAAATTTGTCTTTTCATCTACTAAACTATGAAAAAGTAATTTAACCTGGATTTAACTAAAATTTTAATAAATTCCTTAAAAACCTTTCAATCACCCGCCATGTTTTTATTCTATTCTCTCATCAAAAACAAACCTGGAGTTTTGCTTTAATTCTTTCATGGATGTTTGAGAAATCCTTTCATCTCCATGGCAACTATTCAGTTGTGCAAAAAACGCCTGAGTGGACCTAGCTCCACCTTTGAGACGCAGCTCCTCCCCCGCTCAGCTCCTCCAGACTAGCCAGCAACAATTAGCAAACACCTGGTGTATCTGAGCTCATTGTAGGAGCTACGGCTACAATGAGCTACGGCTCAGTGAAATGCTGGTAAGAACATTAACGGGTCAACAGAGGCTCGGGAGGCAGAAGAACAGATTCAGCCAGAAACTGAATGTTTTGCTTACAGAAAATTGTTACAGGAAACAAAAAGGAAAAACAGCTGAAGCCTGAATATGAGGCTGCAGATGTCACTCATGTTTCATTTCTCTTTTGCTTAGTGGGAACCAGATCCGTCACTCGCTGGGTACCAAAGGACACCGTTCTTCTGAATCAGTGGCGGGAACAGCGAAGGCAGAGGGGGGCTAATAAATCCTCATTTAAATAGGATGCTGTCATTTGCAGAGATGAAAGAGAGGGATAAAAGCTTGTGCTGCTATGAAAGGCATATTATTCGTACGGTAATGCCTGCATGTCCTGGTTTTAGACATGAAAGAAAAAAACTGTGAAGATTCAGTGAAGTAGTTCAAAGTGTTTTTTGTAGTGGATCAAGCTAAAACTCTCACCTCTCAGCATGAAGGCGTCTCACGCTGAGCTTTCAACATTTCTCTAAAATCCTGCAAAGCGTGAAGAAGAAAGGATCGACAGATCTCGAAGAGCTTCGAAAACCCAGAACGAATCAGCAGAGATCAGCAAAATGGCCCCCAGAGGCACAAAGATAGTTGAGTATAAACCCAAGGAGCCGCCGGAGGACCAAGAGACGAGCGTCTGTCAAACAGTGGATGAATCAGAGAAGGATGGAAAAAGGAAAACCAGCTGTGCGCCCAAACCAAGATGGTGGAACAGAGTTGATCTGGAGTCAAACAGTCAAAATGGCTGATGGCGAACCAGCTGGATGTTGAACAGAAACGTTTTTGTCTCCTGCAGTGGATTTGTCTCTCTTCACCCTGCAGGTCTGTCTTCATCTCCCTGCTGCTGATTTTCTCTGCTTGACAACTTATCTCAGATTCAAACATGGAAAATATTTACACTAAAATTGAGGCAGAAACTCAAACTCCACTGAAACTCAAAAAGGTCCAAAATAATAATAAAAACATGAACTTCAGAAACATGAAGAGATTTTTCAGCATGAGCTTAGATTTCTGCAACATATGAGATCATGTTTATGTAATTACTCAGCACTTTCTACATGTGTCACATCATTATTGTGCTTTATTAATGAGCAGGGTTATTGTATATAAACATTTCCTTACATATGTATATTAAATCAAATATAAAAATAAGCCATTGCTCTGCCAGATGTTGTATTTTGCTCAGATTTTCCATCTGTTATTAGTATTTAAGTGAATTTTTTTTTGGTTCCTTTCCTTTTTTATAATGTAGAAGTGAACCTACAGTTTAAAAATAACTGAGGAGATGAGATAATCTGTCTACTTTTTACATAATCTGTCATTTTTCAGTCATAGCTGCATAACTCATGGTTAATCCAATGTTATGACAGAATGGATGCTTCTGGGAGTCGGTGCCGTTTTCTGTGTTTCTGTCACAAAAAGCTAAATTTGTCAGGATCCTGACAGTAGAAAAGCAGACTATATAAAGACATAGATGGAAAAAACCATCTATGAAAGAACACTTCATGCTTACAAATTCTGACATTTTGTCGTCTCTCGACTCCACACATTTTGACTCTTTAGTATTTACTGGGATTCACACAGACGTTCATATGCATTCACACATGAGCCAACAGTCGTAGAAAACACAGACACAAGAAGGACGGTTTTTTCATGTAAGAAGGATTTTGTTTGTTCTATCTTCTGGAAATGATCTCGTACCTGATATATTATTTGTTACTGCACAAATAATTAAAAAGGTATCAATTCCTGAAGACAATCATCCAATTATTTCTGCAGTTCAGCAAACACAAAGAAAACAATCTGCATGTAAGATTTGTCAATATGTGTTTTCACAAATCTGAACTTCACAAACCAATTACATTTAAGGCTTTTGTGTTGAAATGCTTGAAGCTTTAGTTAAATATGCTGGTGTGGAAAAATAAGAAACAAGTGTTGCTTCGGTTGAATGCAAACTTTAAAAATTGAGGGATTTATAGCAAAAGTTCCTCCTGCTCAAATGAAACAGTTGAATTGAATCCAACTTCCATCTAAATAAGTTGTTTTAGTTTCAGAACCGAGTTCATTTAAACGTAATTTCTTCCAGACATCGTCTTCATCTGCATTGATTGGTTAGATTGCAGTGTTTACCTTCTTTGCGGTGAAAATTAGATATAGATTTTGTTGTGAAGTAACGGCTGTTTGTTCTGTTTCTCTGCAGAAGCGACGCGGTGAATCGTCATCTGAGCAACAGACATCATCATTATTATCAGGATGATTGGAAGATGAGCTTCTGGCGGCTGAAACATGGCTGCTTTGAATCGCCAGAATACTTGCATTAAGTTTTGTTTTTTGGCAATCAATCAATTTGAGAACAAAGTGGAAACATGATGAAACAAAAATAAGCATAACTGCATTTTATCAGCTTATGACTTTACTTCCTCTCTAAAAAATGCTTCCAGCGTTTGGACATTTTGGATTAGAAATAAAGTTTGAACAAAACATTTTTTGTTTTAATTAGTCCTTCAATGATACAAGTATCCAAATAAAACCCTTTGCTTTATAAGTGTCTTGCTTTTAAGAGCATCTGGCTTAGCCGTCAAGGTTGTGGAAGTAAAAAGAAGTGAATTATTTAGCAAGAAGAGGAATGAGTGGCTTGTTTCCCACAGTATGATTAAAAAATAAGATGCATTTTCTTTTAAACGGCTTTTTTATTTTGACAGAGAAATGATGAAATAGTTGCACACATCCAGCAGGATTAGCCTCCATCAAGCTAACCAGGATAAATCTGTCTGTATCAGTTTTTGTGTCTCTCAGAAGTTCTGATTTTCAGATTTTGTCATTTTCAGTGTGTTTCTGTTTCTGACAGCAATGGAAAAAAAAGAGAAAATAATTATGTTTTTCAAAGTAAAAAACAGGTCAGGCATCTAAAAAAATCATTTTAAAAAGTTGCATGTTTCTCACTTGGAGTAAAAACATCATCGATTCACAACTTTGGAATGAAATTATTCAACTGTGATGATTATCGCTCACAGATAAAGAGAATTTGGATCTCAGACAATTTGATTACATCAACTAAGATTTCATACGTTAAACAAAAACACAAATATTTCTGCAAGATATGTAAATATCTATTCCAATGCAGTCTTATTAATGAAAGTGTGTTCAATTAAAGAAACTCATAAATAAGACTGAAGACACTGGAACGAGAAAACAGGCTGGAGGACGGCCTGGTTCTTAAGCGGCTCTGGGGCCCGGTTCTGAAGCGGCTCTGGGGCCCGGTTCTTAAGCGGCTCTGGGGCCCGGTTCTGAAGCGGCCCTGGGGCCCGGTTCTGAAGCGGCCCTGGGGCCCGGTTCTGAAGCAGCCCTGGGGCCCGGTTCTGAAGCGGCCCTGGGGCCCGGTTCTGAAGCGGCCCTGGGGCCCGGTTCTGAAGCCTTACCCTGCATGCCGGTGGGGCCGAAGCCTTGGCGCGTGAGGAAGATGGCGTGGTCGTGATGTTCGGCGTGATCAGGGTCGCCTTTCTGCTGCACAAACGCCCAGCGGCAAACGTTCTCCAGACTCCGTGACGGGTTTCCTCTCTCGATGAGGCTGATGGACTGACAGACGAGAAAAAGGGAAAAGTGTTCAGATCATTTCCTCTCAGGCAGCAGAACAACATGACAGACTCATTTTCCGCGAGGAAACAAAGACACAAACTAAAGGGAAATAAGTCACTAGCATGAATTATTTTACTTTATCTTTGAAATGTGAATATCTGATTTTAATACAGACAGGTATATAATAATTAGGTTTTTTAATGATGTGGTGCTGCGGATCTCTGCCTGTAAATCTGTCTGACATCCACATCATTCCATAAACCCAGAACAAACTTCCAAAAACTGCATAAACGTCAATGATCAAACAGAAAATCACACATTTTATTCCAAGAGAAAAAACTGAATCACATTTAGTTTCATCAGGAGGAATAGCTTCAAAATCCAGGAAACTGTTTGTGAAAACGTTCAACTCGATTCCAACATGGAATGTATGTTTCTACGCTTCATGTCTGGATTTAAAGACAGTGATAAAAACGCACCAACAGCCCCTCTTCCTAATTATTTTGACAATGAGCAAAAATAAATAATTGCAGTAATCCTAACTGACCCCAAACAGAGGAATAGAAAAAGGTCATTCATGATTGTACAGCGTGTGTAAAATTCAGGTTTCCTCTGAGCAAACGGTGTTTTTTGTGATGCAGGCCAGCATAACGATGCTAATTACTGATGTAAGGCGCTAAAGTCCATTAGCAGATGGTCTCTAACACACAGCGCGACATAACCTCTGCTCTAAATATGAAGAATTAACAAATACTGACAGTGGAAAAGCATGAAACAGTTATTTATAAAAATATGGAGCTCAATGCTTGACAAAAAAGCTGAAAAATAAATGATTTATTTGGAGGTTAAATCTTCCACAGGCATTGAACTGCATGACCTCCATTAGTTCACATGAACCTTTTGTGGTTTTTCTGGTTTGGGAGATGAAACTTGAGGTTTTTCCCAGAGCCATAGACTTTTTCTGTCTCCTCTTTTGTCTCTGGGAGATTTTACTGGGAAACCTCAGACTGGCTGTTTGTGTTCATTAGTTTTAATTATCTGTATATTTACCTCAGAAATGGCAGAGTATTAAATAAAACCCAAGTACATTCACTTTAAGCCTTATTATTTTACTTTTTACTGATTTGGGTTTAATCCTATTATCTCTACTTTCAGATACTTTTGTTTTTCTACTAATTCAATACAATCTGCACTAAATCATCCCAGACAGAGCTAATTAAATCTCTCCATGGGATTAATTTGAATATCAAAGCTCCTGGCTGTCAGAGCTTCAAGTTGAATCTTTTTCCCCAGTAGGTTTGAATATTGCAATAAATATGAAATGTTAAGTGGATGACCCTTGCATGTAGTAAAATATTGTTATTATCTCAAACAAAAACGTGTCTTTTATCATTCAATGGACCAAAATCTGATTCTAATGATGATTTATGTTGAGAATGTCAGTGACTGCATTATTACTTATATATCAAATTCTCCTGGAAACACAGGGGAATTTAAAAATGGATGATTATCATCGCCGGTCATGTTTCAGAATAAAAATCAGCGAATAAGATCACAGCTTGCATTGCTCAGGCTAATTATAGGATTTTAGTGAAAAAGACGAAGAGTAAAGACTCAAGTTATTGAATTATCAGTCATTTGATATTTAAAAGTTGCATTATCAGACGGTAAATTATGTGGACATTTTGGGTATTTTATGAACCAAAATGAAAATAATTCATACAAATAAGATCAGGCAAAAGCAGATTTTTTCCAAAACCTGCAGGTTTGGTAAATGTTTGGTGAAAACATGTTTGTTTTTCATTCAGTGTAAATGTGCTTAGATCGTCGCATATGAACAAATTAAAGTGAATATTGTCCTTCAGTATGAAAACAATTCCTACTGGTGGATTTTCAGACTCACCTTGGCGTAACCCAGCATGATCATCCGGACCAGAACCACATTGATGTGAACGCCCAGCGACTCGTCGTGGTAAATCTCGTTCACCTGGAAAGGCAGGAGGGAGAGTTAGAAAATATGTCAGTTATTTACACAAACAGCATCTGTGCCAGCGGCACGTTTCATCGCCCGATCAGTGGAGTCTGCGAGCCGACCTGTAATCACAGCCCTGAGCCGCTGCTGCAGCAATAAACAGCCCATCACTGTGTCCTGTTATCAGGCTTCTGCTCATGGCTGCTGGAGGAGGAAAATAAACCGTAATCATCTCAACAACAGCGGCTGGACCCCCGTCTAAAGCTGCAGACAGAAGTGCTGTCTTAAAACGTCTTAAGATGAATTTGGTGCTGCTTTTGTGAGAAAGAACGATCTGATTTGGACACCAAGTCGTTTGAGAACGAGGAAAATTCAGGACAACAACAAGAAACAAAGCATGAAGCAGAAAGGGTGAAACTTCCAACATCAACATGTGAAAAGCTGCAAGACTTAATATCAATACATGCAGAATCATTTGTGGAATAACTGATTAATAATTAAATAGGAAAAACAGTTCATAGAACATTTTTTGTTTCGCAAAATTTGAACCAGGTGAAGCTAAAATTGCCACTTGATGAATGTTGGGCAGAACCTGATTAGTCAAAATCTTGTTTTTTCATCTTACGTTAAAATCCAGATAGTTTTTGTGTTGTTGTTCTTTCTGAGTTTGTTCCAGTTGAAGGGGCAGAATGAGAATTGCCTGTTTTGAGTTTTACATCATATTATAACGTCAGTCCCTCATCAAAACCAAACCTGGAGTGTTCCCTTGATTCTTTATGCATGTTTGAATAACTTCATTGTCTCCAAGGCAACCATTCTACTGCAAAACGCCTGGTTGGACCTAGCTCCGCCTTCTAGACGCAGCTCCTCCTAAGAAGAGTTTCCAAGACTCAATGTCTGGAAAACAGATGTCTGGTAATCCATTAGTGGATGATTATTTGGATTAATCCCGAGTCGTCGTGATTAATCAAATTGTTTCAGCCTAACTTGTATCCTGATCCTCATCAGATAACTGAGGGTTGGAATGGAAACGAACCGGTGCACCGAACTTTTTCTTCCCCACAACAAACCGGATCAGTTCCTATAATGGGCAACAGAGTAAAAGCCGGTGGGGAAACGATGGTGAAGGAGTCCAGGGTTCTGCACCGGCTGGCCTTCAAGCCCACAACCCGTCAGAGTGATGAGAGTCAGAGTGAAGCTGCAGTGACATCTGACCCCCCATCCCACCCACATCCCACCCTCACGCCACCACTTCTGCCCTCTGGCGCCTCCCGACACACGCCGCCTCCTTCCTAATCCAAACATTTGCATATCCATTGTTGGTCTTCATGAACAACAAACTTCCCAACCAGGACGCCCCGCTGGATGTTGTGCATTAATGTAGCATTTATGTAGAGAAGAAACCTTTTTGCTTTTCAAGATAATGGGAAAAGTTACATGATTTTGTTTAGGGAAACGTTGTGTATGAATGTAAAAACTGAGCCAGATCATGTTTATAGCATAATGATTCTCCGATATTGAGATTTGCAGAGATGTCATATAATGCCAGGAGTGGAAACGTGGAGATGAGACGTTTGTTGACAGACTGGTTGCCGGTCGCAGTTCAGTCATGCTGTGCAGAAAAATGATTGACTGCAAGTCGAGCAGCGATCAAGTCTGTGAATAAATCAACATCTGGTTGGGCTCCCCGCCTCCCAGAGCGCCGCCGCCACTCTGCGTTTCACATTGTTTCTGGTCCGATGATTTCCCACTAAATCGTCTTACTGTCCTCAGAGCAGTTTCTGTCCCTCATCGACTCGAGTGCCGCAGCTCCAAGCAGCACATCCATGCGCCGTCTTCTGCCCTAGAAACTTCACATTTCTGATGAGACCATTTCCCTGAATGTGGCTGCAGAAATGGCTGGAGGACACAGATGAAACTGAACGCTCTACTGTCAGCTGCTCCTCCAGATCTAAACGGTTCCACCAATCAGCGTTATCGGCCGAAACGCTGATGCTGCAGTTTCTAAACTGCTTCCTCGCAGCTACAGCAGAGTTCATTCCCTCTGTGCACCGCATTCGTTCAATCTCACTTTTTATGCAAGCAGCTGAAGCACATCAACACACACACAATCAGAAGGGAAGCAGGGAAGAGCTGAAGGTCCAATCAGTGCAGCAAACTCTACAGTTACTGAAATCGACAGAAAACACACACAGAGTCACCGGATATCAGCTTTTATGGCCTGTTTGTGTCTCTTTGGAGTAATTTCCTCTGTATTTATAGTCGCTTGCAGTCCGGCTGCAGGTCAGAGTGACTTTCAAATGATAAATATAAAATCTTTAAGCGCCACAAAGACGATCGCAACAAAACTTAAAGCTGAGGGAGTTTTGGAGGCCAAACTGACGCTCAGAATTGTGATTTTATTTTTATTTTTTTACACTCAGTGAATATTAGGGCTCCAGCAGAATTTGTCTGGTCATCAGTTGGGTCTGAAAATTGTTAAAGTAAACAATGTGAAACTGACTTTCAAACATAAAGGGATAATTCTCTGCCTTTTTATCACCTGGACTAAATCTGTTACATTTGAACATGTCAAATAAACTAAAAACAAATTAAAATACATTAGCAAATACATCAGTCTTACCTGCCCAACAATCTTTAGGATTTTAACTTCATAAACCAAATCCGAGCAAAAACAGAGGGACAAAACACGGAGATATGTTACAAGTTTCCAGCTTAGAAACTGAAAATTTATTTTACTACTTTTTTCTTCTGCTTTGAATAAAATCTCCATGCATTTGGGTTAAAATGAGTGAAAATGCTATTATATCTCAGAGCAGGTGGAGAAAATCTTCACAGAAACAACATGTGGAGAAAAATCAAGACTTTGGGTAAAAGGTTAGTCAAAAGAATTGTAAATCATGTTTTTTAGCATTATTAACATTTCTTTGGTCTTCTTTATAATTCACATATAATTAAAGGGTTGGTGTTATTTTATAGCTCAATCCAGTAACTGTTACCTTCAGTTGTTATAAAAATGTTGCATATATATCAAACATGACTTAACAGAAATTTTGCTTCACAATTTAAGGCCAAGAAATTGGCGTGCTGTCCCTTTAAGAGGAGCGTCAGGCTTTCTTCCTGTCGTTGGCTCCCACTCCCCCCACTGGAGACATTTTTACAGCAGTTTGTAGGAGACCATCAGCATCGGGTCGCTCCAGTGAGGAGGGTCAGAGGGCAAAACGTGTCTCATCCTGTCTGTGAGCAACATGGAGGCAGGATGTCAATTATCCTCCACTCTCTCTGAAAACTGAGAAAAATCCCAACAAAAAGGCTCAAAAATCTGTTTTGGAGTCTAAAATTAGACCAATGGAGAAAAATAATACGATTTGCAAACACCCCATATGGATCTCCAGATGCCTTTACAGTCTGCTGCAGATGCAAACATATTTATTATTAGTTATCGAGCCTTGGAGCTGCAGCAGCCATTTTTAACAAATATAATAAATGTCTTTTAAAGTCATTAATAACTTCCACTGTTGATAGAAACTGACTCTGTTTCAGAGTTCAGAAAACTAAGATGAGTTTTAATGAGGACAGTTCAACACCACAAAACTCCCCTGAAGGCGTCATTAGTGTTGGATAGATTGCTAAACTGACAACATAAAGCCGAGTTATTAACCATGATTACATATAATTAAGCACAGAATTAATTAGTTATTTTCATTCAACTTGTTTTAAATAGAAACTGTTCAGCCACCTCTAAAAACAAAATCACTTTGATAACTTTTTAATTTACATTTTTATTAAAATAAACTTCATGATAATAGTTTTAATACACTTTTCAATTAATAATCATCATTACAGGAATCAGAAACTGCTATCAGCTTTTCGCATAACTTTGTTTTCTGTTTTCATTTTTAATGATTTATCCTCTGGGGTAAACTTAGAAGGCCTCCTTTCCATCACCCTAATCTTTACGTCTCATCACAGATCAGCTACTAGATCCGATCGTTACGTCATCATCCAGGAGAAGCGACGGCTGCAAGGTCAGCGACTCGACCTAATCCTGATTACTGGATCGAACCGACAGCATCATTCTGAATTTGTTTTGTCACGTCACCAGAAAACCTGCTGGGTTCTGAACATTGGATTTACCTGTAAAATCTGCTTCCTTTAAGTGATTCACACAGCAAACAGCAACAAGAAGGCGATGGTTTGTAGGAAGGAACCACAGTTTTAAAGAAAGAAAAATAAAATATTATTGTGATTACTGTATTTTATTATTTCCCCTTCAGTTCCTACATGGCAGTAGAAATCATGGTCCACAGGGAAAAAAATGAAAGTGAGATTTTCCATCTTTTGCCAGGTAAATGTGGAAACTGAGCCAGTCCAAGTCGTCCAACATCAGTGTCCGACCTCAGAAATGCTTTTCTGCGCGAATGGTCAAACTGTGAGGTTTTTCTCTGTGTTCGTTTAGGTTTCTGTGTCGTTTTCAGTTAATTTAGTCTCAGTGTTTCTTGTTCCTTGTCGGGTTCTTGTTTAATCTGTCGCGTTTTGTCTGCAGTCAAGTTTGTCTGTTGTCAAATTGTGACACAAACATTCCCATAAATACACATCTAAAACTAGAAGTCAGCTTTTCTGAAGGGGTTTATAAGTCAATATCACATTATTAAATTAGAAAAAACGTTCATAAGGTCGAAAATTCACAAGAACCAAAACATAATTTCTAGTTTTCTTCATTTTGGCTCAGAAATGTGTTGATTACCAATCAGCTGATAATAATGCACTTCATAAAAAGCCAAATCAAGCTGATTTTTTCCCCTCTAACTATAAACACTAAACTCCAGACGGACGTTTTCCTCCTTTTCTCAGGGAAGTGCTGCTGGGAGCTGTTGTTTGGACAGATAATGAATCTTCGCTGGACACAACATTTCTTTGAAGCCTGACTCTGAGACTGAGGCGGAGTGTAATAACTTTCCCCTCCGACACTTTCCTGAAAGATGTGAGGCAAATGTGAAGCTCTTATTGATCTCTTGACTCGCTGAGAGGGAGAACTGATGGCACAGAAACGCCGCCTGTATCTTTTTATCTCAGCAACAAAGACAGAAGCGGCTTCACCTTCACCATCTGCAAACTAACAGACAGAGAAACAGGAAGGACGCACGACTCCGTCAGCCAAATGTGTTAAAAAAAGTTAAAAAAGTAAAGTTATTTCCAGAGTGTTGCCTTGATTCTTTCATGCATGTTTGAGAAATCCTTTAATCGCCATGGCAACCAGTCAGTCTGGATGGACCTTCATGGGCAGCCTCCTCCCCCTCTTAGCTCTTTCAGACTAGCGAGCAGCAATTAGCAAACATCTGGTGGAACCGGTGAAAATGTTGCTAAACGGCTAACAGAGGAGCCGTTTAGCTGTGATGACTTTCTGAAGGCGGAGCAGCAGAAAGAGCAGGAGTTTCTTAAAGAGACAGAGGCCCAATTTCAAGGCGTTAAATCAGAAAGTAAAACTATGTTTGATGTTTACAGGATTTTAAAACAATTGAAATAAATATTTACTTGATTATGCCACAAAATGGAGCTACGTGCCTGGAAAATACATCATATTGCTCTTTAAAATGAATAGAAACAAATAACTGAAACATATCACTCTTTGTGAAATGAATGTTTGCTCAATATGAGCTTCACCTTTTCTATAAATAGGTGAATAAATGAGCTTTTCCACAATATTCTGACTCATTGAGATGCTCTAATAAAACACATATGCCTTTAAAAAGAGACTCTGTTTTCATTGGCATGAAAAATCAAAGAGAATTGGAGGAAAAGGAACCAGAAATATAATGAGGAGGAGAAGAATGTATGACAGGAGGAAGACAAGGAGGAGGAGGAGGAGGAGAAAAGGAAAACATATAGGAAGATGACAGAGAAGGTAAGAGGAGTGAATTGTGGAAAAGGAAACATTAAAGAAGATAGAGGGTAGAAAGAAAAAAAGTTAATCAGATGGAAGTGCTATAAATATCAATATAAACGTACAATTTAGGAAGGAGGAGTGGAGAGAAGGAGCTGTGGGAAGATAAAGGTGAGCAGAGTGAGGATCAGAGAGGAGAATAAGGCGAACGCTGGGATCCAGACAGACCAAAAGACTCGACTGGCTGCAGCGGGACGTTCCTGTCAGTCCCAGTAATCAGAGAGCCGAGGCCAGACAGAGCTGCAGGGATCCTCCAGCAGGGATCTCTGCTGGAGGACGACACCCAGAAGCCCAAACATCCCCCACCGCAGGCCGCGCTGCCACATGGAAGAGGTGTTAGATTTGTTTCTGTGATGTTTTCCATCCTCTGTTCTAATTCTTGGCGACATGCCTTCAAAAGGTACAAAAGCATCTCAGAGTATCTGAACGGCATTATCTGCAGCCCGCCGCCGCGCCGCACAGTGAGGGCTTCATCTCCAGCTGACTTGATGCTGAGAAACAGATGCGCCTTGTGGAGCCAGAAAGTACCAGCAGCGCCGCTTCAGGGCATTTATCCTCATCTTCCGTCTGAACAAGCAGCTCTCATTAAACCCACAGTACAGAGGCATCGCAGCCAATTTCTCCCAGCAGTCGTGAGGTATTCCTGAAACGCTTCTGACAATTTGACGATGTAATGCTGCACGTCCAACCAGCCCCCCTCAGACCAGCGATAGCCTCAGTCGATTGTCAAATTACCATGAAAAGCATCTCGGTGAAATGACCCTGCTGGGGGGAGCGGCGGCCATGACACCAGCTCAGAGCGGATCTGAACTCAGGCTGTTAGGAATCTGATTGAAGCCTCCATTGTGTTTGGTTGGCCAGTTATCTCACTTTGAGTCAATGTGAGATGAAGCACAGAGCGGTGGACACTCAGACAAGAGAACCCATCTGTTTAGACGCCAATTAGTCGCAACAGTGAGATTCACTCTTAACTGGATTACATTTGTTGTAACATGTCTAAGGTTAAATAAGTTGGTGTAAAGATAGATTGACGTGTCAGAGGAAGGGTTACAAAAGTCGAATCCTTCAGAAGCCGTAGCCTTGCAATCTGAAAGTTAGTGTTTCGAACAGCAGCGCTCCTGAATCAAACGGCTAAATTATAAAAAACACAACATGAACAACAAACATCATGAGTAACAGCAGAGAGAAAGATGTGGAGAAGCTTCGGTCAGGTTCTGAAAAACATCCGTAGCCGCAGAGCGTTTCAATCATCATCTGACGGTGGCGGCTGTTCGACACCCTGAAACCCAAAGCGGCTGGCCGGGGAATGAGAGCATCAGCCAGAGAAGCAGCCAAGACGCCCACTGAACTAAAACCATCTTGTTTCATCAGATAAAACAGCGACTGAAAACAAAATGAGTAATAATTAATGTTTCTGCCAAGCCTCAACCTCTTCATGTTTCAGGAGCCCATTCAATTCACCTAATCAGCTTCATTCAGCCCACCTGCGCCGTGCCGATTATCTCTCCCTACTTCGCTCTCTCTCCATCTCGACCTCCCTGTCAGATTATCAACAGTATTTGCTGGTGGAAATCCAGAATCAATCTTTCTCTGCGCTCATGATTTTTGTGTTTTCCCTGTTCTTGTGCTCGCATTACTTCCTCCTCATGGAGTCAAGCAGTTTTCTGCTGCCAGGCCTCAGAAACGTCATCAGACCTGCAGCTTCCTGGATCACAACACATCACTCTGGGTTTGTGATTCTGGCTGAATCAGGTTCACGTTAGGAATGGATGTTTCAAGCAACCAAACCGTCCAGACGATCCTCAACCAGCGGCATCATTCAGAGGGAAGTCAACGTTAACGCATTAATATCACATGAAGCAGATTATTGGATCGGCCTATTTTGACCTGAAACTTGGTTCACATTAATACGTTACGTGAGCAACTTTTCTGAAACTGCTCCAAAAGTTAAACATTTGTAAGAATGAATCTCTATGGCTTTCGCCTCATCTTGTGTGTTTAAATTGTATTTGCAGGCTTTCATTTCATCTGCAGGCAAACCAGCCAATCGGTTTTAAGCTCTGTGATGTCATCGTGTAAACAGGCAGAAAAAGCTTTAGATTAAAAGATGCCAATGAAGGGGCATCACTGCAAAATCCAGAAAAAGTCAAATCTTTACAGCTTTGACATTTTTCTATTCTAAAACTGACTTTTAAACGTATTAATAACTTTGTCCCAGATCTGATTAGTCAGATGATTTCACAGCAGGAGTCCTAACAAGGAACGCTTTAAATAGAGACAGTGACACTAAAAATGTGACTTCAATAATCATCTTTCTCATTTAAAGACCCCAGATTTAGAAAAGTAACAAAGAGTTGATGAAAAGTTAGAGCTTGTACTTCTAATGTGAACAAAAATGGTTCAAACGGAGAATTATGTGAACGATGAAACACTCCACCGCATCTGAAAATAAAATAATTATGATTTTCCTTCTTCACTGAAGTTTGTTTTAAAGCACTAAATGACTTTCTTTGTACTTGCAGGCTGACTTTGTGTTTGCACTGAAGTTTGATTTTACCGTTTGCTTTAAATTGGTTTTGATTGTTTTGTTATGTTTGACTTTCCATCTGAATGATGTGGTCAAAAAGTCACATTTATAGTCGTTTATAAGCGCAAATATCTTTAAACTGCAAATATTTCTAAGTTATTGGATCACAGAATCAGTGATTGTGATTCAAATAAAATCCAAAAAACAATCAATATCCTGCAGGGACTGATCAAAAGATTAAGTATTTACTGAAAGCAGCTGGTTATTTGGTTTGTTTATGGGTTTTATCAACCAGCATGTTGCTGTGGCCCAAAATGAAACTGAACTTCACATCCACGCTTTAGAACAAGTCTTAGCTCAACCCTTCAGCATTTTAGGATAAAGTTATTAGAGCCACAATGGATGATCTAAAGGCTACATGCAGCTCCGGCGTCGCAGGTTGAGAACCCCTGATCTACACATAGAGTCATTTTTCCTTTCAGCTTTGATGCATAATGACTGTAAAATAAAAGAAGTTAAACCCCTGATGAGGAAGTTTAGTGAAAACACGGAGGTGGTGAACTCTGGAGAAGAACTGAGGCGGCATCATGAACGCGGAGGCTGACATGTGTCAGGAATGATGCTGCGTCTGACAGTGATGCTGCTCAAAGTGGCTCAGCGTCTGAAGCATCACGCAGTGACACGGTCAGTCAGGACTGCAGCCTGCATGAGCCTCTGCACAGCCTTTCACTCTGCATTCATCACTAAACAGCTCAACTCAACACTGGATCACCGATACGGCAAAACTCTGCTAGTGTGAACAAACTAGTTTGATTTTAAATAATCTGAAACTTTGTTTGTGCTTGATAAGAAAAGGTTTGATGCTCTTTTGTTGTTCCAGACGGTTAAACCAATTTGTAACATGAAAGATAAACACAGTAAATACAGAATTTAGTTTTAAAATTATGATTTTAAGTATATTTTTCTGTATGATGGAAATTAAAACACAAGGCACTAGATAACCAATCAATAACGATATATATTGCAATAGACATGATCAATATGAATAGATAATTTGTCTGAGAAAATGTAATATTATATCAATAAAATATTCACTGAACTCCGATCCAGAACCACACAGCATTATGGGAAATGTAGGCAGAGGAAAGGATTCTGTCTAATCAAGTTTGGCGGCATCAGCTAACTCACTCGCTCTTTGGTAACCTAGCAACTCACTCAATACCTGGTTACCTAGCAACAGCCTTATGTGACAGGTTTGGGTCGATGCTGAAAAACTTAGCAGAACTGCGACTCCAGTCTGATAAACTGGTGAGCTGACCTTCGCCGTGTGGGACTGTTTGTCTCGATTCACCTCACTGGAGGGTCATCAACTGGATTCAAGTCCATACTTTGACTAGGCCACAGCAAAAATCGAATGGCTCACTGATGTGTTTTGGATTATTGTCCTGCTGCACAACCTAAACTCAATGCAGGTAAAGGTCATGACCTCCTGACCTCCTGAGATTCCCACCCAGAATCTCCAGTCTGACAGGTTTTTGAGGATCTACAAGATGTTCTTTGTTCTCCAACATGCATCTCCGTTACCTCCATGGCATTGATGCATCGAAGTGATAAAGTACCGAACCATTTTCCTCCATCTGAACTCCGTTAATTTATTCATTTTTCTTTAAACTTTCTGTGCTGTCATGTTTACTTCCTTCACATAAATGAGCTATAGAGTCGTTCTGTGGTTTAAACTTGGTAAGTGATATGCAAAAAGCCTAAATCCATCTTTTCAAAGTCTGTTTTTAGGTTGTTCACACTCCTTTTGGTTCATTTTATGAATTTAGCAAGGACTCAAAAATGAAAATCATGAGTAAGCATGTTGGTCTTCTGCAATTTAATGTCTGCAGTTTAATGTCTGCAGCCATGACAGGCAGTAACATTGTGTCTTATTTCTTCCATCCTGAGGAACAGGTTGGGGAATTCAGACAGATTAAAGCAGCAGGACCAGGAAGGCCCAGAGCTGCTTTTTCCCTGAATAGATGCTGCGTTCGCATTTAATCCTGGTCCTTTAAAGCTGCCTGAGGGAAACTTTTACTACAGTACAAAACAAATCCAGCTTCCATGATTGGTATTAAATACAGCTTCTAGGAAACAAGGAGTATTTCTGTTATCATAACATCTTTCGTTCCCATTTCCTCCGTATTGATTTGAAATAAAAAAGACTTACGATGTTCATCAGAGTCAGCAGGTAATTCTGCACATGCTCCTTGCCATGGAAGCGAACCACCGAGTCGTCGACTCCCAGCAGGATCTCGATGTTGTAGTCGTTTTCCCCGGCGTCGCGGCGGTGCCGGCGGCGGCGGTGGACCGTCTGGTTCACCTGCTGCGTCAGCGAGTCCAGCGTCGCGGCGACACCCAGCTCTGGTTCTGAAGAGTCAAACAGCTGCTGGTTAAAATCTACAAACAGAACTATTTTTTTAACACTTGCCTGAAATCCACATTTAAGCCTTAAATTCTTCTTAACCCTTAGGTTCTATATTGAGCTTAAATTAAGTTGAATAATCATTTTATTTACATTTTATTTTTAAAAAGGCATGTTCAGTATTTATGCACACTGCAAAAACATAAAAGTATTTTTTTTATCTAGTTTCCATTACAAATATTTCATTACACTTGAAAAAAGACAAAACTAACTTTTCAGATGAGTGAGCTGTTTTATGTCAATAATTTCTTGATATTGATGAAAAAATTCTTGTTTTTTGGCAAATTATTTCAGATTGTGTCTTGTTATAAGAGAAACAAGCAGCAGCCAACAGCATGTAAAAATAGCAGTGTTTAGTTTTGTGTATTATTTTATTTAAAACAGGAAAATGTGCAAAAAAAAAGAAGAACATTGAGCAGGTGAGTTAAAGAATCAGCCTAATATCACAAACTATCATTGAAAGTCCAAACATACCTTATATAGAGTCATAAAAATGCAAACTTCTGCTCTGTGGTCATTAATGCCAAGATTATTTCATTTCATGCTGGTTTTCAAACAGTCGTTAAAGGAGAAAGTTTAAGACTTTGTGGGAATTTGTTCCAGTTTGTGATGCCTTTGAATGTGAAGGCTGTTTCTGCATTCAAGCATTTCATCATCTAGATGAAATGCATTTTAATTCAGATATTTTAGATACACTCTGAGCTAGTCTGTGAATACTGAGCGGTAAATAGGTTGGACTCCACTGGAAGTCAAAATAAAACAATCCACAGACTGATGAATGACATCCAACAACATTTTTTAATATTTGCCTCATATTTACTCCTGTCTCCATCTGAATGTATTTTCGCTCCTGCAGCGTTTCATTGCATCAGCCTCCTGAACTTATTATTCAGGACTTTAAAGTCTGGAGCCTCGACTTTCTGAGTTGTTGACTGAATAGCAACAACTGCATCGTTTACGGCCCTGAAACCAGCGATCAGACTTAAACCTGGACTTTCTGGGAGAACAAAGGGGTTTGACGCTGCTGAGCGTTCAGATACGTCTGCATGAGGAAGGCCGGCGAGACGCTCTGAACAGAGATGACCTGCAGTTCACGGCGACTATGAGGCGATTTTGCAGTTCGCAGATCCTCCTCTGAGGTTTCATGACAGAAATACCATCCGACTTCAAAGCAAGCTTCTCCCTGGAACCCAGATGAAGACGGACTGAACTGTCTGACTTGACAGAACTGAAGCCGATCAGCAGCCAGAACAGACCAGCGGAACCGATGAGGCTTTGCTTGTGATGGACGGACCGCCGCTTCTTCACTTCACCCCAAATATTTCTTGGCCTTTCACTCGGACGGCGTAATATCTGTGGAAAACTAATGAGAGGCGACGTGGATAAGAAAGCCTTCAGAGACTCTCCTTCAGAGATCTGACGCAGCGGCCATAATGTCATAAATTCAACTTTCTATAACAATATCTAAAATAAAATCCTTTCTTTTGGACGTCAGCCGACTGACTGGATGTTGCAGGAGAGCTGCAGGCCTAAACCCGGAGATAAGCTTTAAAGGAATCATGGCGATGCGTTTAAGTGTCTGGTTTGAAGGTGGGAAATCACAGAAAGGCTTTCATTAAGTCTGGTTTTGTCTGGTTTCAACCACAGGGGAGAGTTATAATAATACTGCTGCTACTTTAATATGATATAAAATTTATGTTGAATATAAAAGGATAATCTGTGAAATATAAGTGTTTTCATTAATGTCAGAAAATCAATCATCTCACTTTATTCTTATCTGCTTTGATGCTGACATGTTTAAGCCTTGACAGTATTTTTAGGTCTTATTTTATTAACTTATTTAATTGAATCATTTTGTTAACTGCTTGCTTTGTTTCTGTATTTGTAGTTTTCGTTTTATCAAAAAATGTCTCTTGTAAATGTGATCTTTGATTGAAATGAGAAAATCTCTATAAAATCAGGCAAAATGAAAAATTAAATCTGGCTAGAGGGGGATTATAAATCCCCACTGGAGCAGGAACACATTCAGATCTCCCAGCTGGAAAAACTGATTAGTATTAATACACTATTACAATACCAGTAAAATGCTTATTCAAAAATAAACATCTTGCTGAAACATAAATATTAAATATGACTGGAGGCCGTTATAACATGGAGAGCTTTGACCTTCACTGCACCGTTTCTTAAACATCAGCCAGTTTCTATGAAACGTGTCATTTAAAATGTTTAATATGTTTTATTCCAGTGATTAAATTTAAGTCAGTTCATAATATGGAGCCAATTTACAACAAATGCCTTCAGGCACTTTGCAGAAAAAATACAGTTCAGTAACAAATACAATCCAATTGATCTGGTTGTCAAAAAGTTCAGTTCATTAATCTGAACAGTTTAAAAGTTTTCTATGAAAGGAAACCCAGCGGACTGTATTGAGTCATTTTCTGTGTTTCCATTACAAATGTGTCCAAAACTTTCTCAATATTCCACTAATGTTGAAAAAACCCCACAATTTCCAAATTGTGGTTCTTACATAAAATAATAAACGCAATTAAAATCAGGAATGAAGTTTTTTCACACAACATCTCTCTATTAAACATCCTCCTGCCACTTCCTGTCAGTTTGTTCGTTATTTCTGCCAGTAGTTGATCATGTGACTCATGATGTAAAAAGTGTTGAAACTGCAGTTTTGTGAAATAAGTTTTTTGATACACAATCAACTTTACAACAATCCCTCAAGTTGAGCATGAATGTGGCGACAGTGGGGAGGAAAAACTCCCCTTTAACAGGAAGAAACCTCCAGCAGAACCAGAACCGGGCTCAGTATTAACGTCCATCTGCAGCAAACAACGAGGAAAATAACCGCTAATGGAAAATAAACAATAAAGAAACAAAAACTGACAAAATATTTTAGGTTAACTACCTAAAATAAACTGATTCAAACCTTCAAAAGGTTAGAATGAGGCTGAATCGATCTGCCCTTGCGGATGAGGCTTGATACAGATGTTAGTATCAGGTTGATGCAAGAGATGATGCTGCAATAATAAACCATTTGCTATTTTCAGATCCCATCTGACAACATTCCTGCATATGAACTCCAATATTAAACCTGAAATAGCAGAACTGTGTTACTGATCTTAAACCACAAATTTCAGAGCGTCATGAATTCATTTTTGCTATAAAGCAGAAGGAAAAGCAAACATCTTCCTGCAGCAGGCAGAATCTGGACCCACAGCAGCGAAGTGGAGCAGACATGAAACTAAATATGGAGTTTGTGTCAGTTTCTGAAGACCACTCAGCAAACAAACCAGAGTCGGTAAACAAAGGTCACAAGGAGCCACAATGACCTCGTGTGTTCAAGAATATGCTTATTCAGCAGAGTTAGAAATGAGGCTGATTGGTCTAAACCAGAGGAGAGCAAAGTGCCCAAGCATTTTACTGAGCAAAAGAAGCAACACTTCAACATATTTTTACTCAAGTAAAGGTAAAAAGTTGCCATGAAATTACTGCAGTAAGATCACAAAAGTATTTGGTAAAAAGTCTCCTCAAGTACTGAGCAACTGATCAAATTATCAATCAATCAATATTTAAAAATTACATTGTCAGACGGACCAAAATATAAAGTTAATTTTGATATTTTAAGGATGAAAATAGTTTATATAAATTTTTAAAATATGAGAAAAAATTCCAAATCAGTTTCTATTAATAAAAAATGTATGAAACTTTAGCAAAAATTGCAGGTTTTTCTGTTTCTGGTGAAGCTTTGATTTAAAACATGTTTATTTTTCATTCAGTGGACAGAAAATCAAGAAACTTTAAATTATATATGATTCAGGATTAAATTATTCAAGTAAAAGGAAGAAGTAAAGGATATCAAAAAATACTCTGTCATACATTTTTTCAAAAAAGTTACTCCTGGGTAAATGTAACTAGTTGCTGCCCCACTCCGGTCCAAACCCCTGGCAGGAGTTAATGACCTGGACTGAAAGGTCACACATGGAGACATCTTGGTGAAACTCTGCAGTAAATGATGCACAGATTACACAGAAATCCAGTGACGTTGTAAAACTCTCCAGCCGTAAAAGAGAAACGTTTAAAAGTTCCTTTGTGCCTGTGATTGAGTGGAGCGGGAGCCTGGATAAATAGGAAGAGACGGCTGCCACCTCAGTGCGGCGCGGCTCCCACAGAGTTGGGATTGTGCAGCGCATTCCTCCGCTGCGCCGCTCTCGTCATGACTCGGGCATTCTTGTCGTCCTGCTGCTGAGTAAACAGGTTTTTCTGAGGTCTACCACTTCAAACGCACAGGTTCTCCTCAGCAGCGCTCCTGTTGCCGCCGCCCGGCCGCGCCACGCCCGGCAGGCCCGACTCCGGCCTGCAGCGGCTCCCAGGGGAACCGGCTGCAGCGGCCAGCGCCGGCCCACACGGGCTGCAGCAGGGCAAGGTGGCTGCAGCTACCGCAGGCTAAAAATGGACCAGAGGCCGGCCGGCGCCTCAAGTGGAAATCTACTCTGACTGCTGTGACGGAGTTAATCCGCACTAGATTGACTCATTAATCTATAACTTAAAGTTGATTGATCTTATCGATAATCAATTGTTAAACCAACAGATTGTTCAACACCAATAATCCCCCCACTTAGACTGGGTGACAATATCTAGAAATATATTATTGTTAATATTTTATGTATTTATTTTCTGGGTGCTCCATTTTTTCAGCATTTTTTGGTTGATAAAGTTGTTTCTATCCCGTCATGCAGCTCAGTTGTGTGAAACTTCAGCAGTTTGTTGTTTATATTTATAAAGTCATTTTTTATCCCACATCAGAGTCTGTTCCCATTCTGTTATGGCTCCGCCATCTTTGTTTCTGTACCAACTAGCTCTGCTTAAAGACCAGTGGCGTCCTCTGCTGGATGAAGGCTAAACTGCAACTCTGAAATGAGGGGCGTAAAGTTTCAGCACACAGCTAGCTTACCTAAGGATTGTGTTTTAAAATAATAACGGATCAGTAGCTTAAGAGCAGGTCACTCAAAATAAAAGCCAAAGACATTTATGTGATCGGAGGAATTCATGTCTTCAAGAACGTTTTTCAGTTTCTCGGGTTGAACTGAACTTTTATTGTTTTTAGACGTGATGTTGTGGCCTGAAAAGTTTTAGAAACACTGGTCAATAACATATGTTATTAATTGATTGGAACTCATTTTAATCTACTATTCCATTGATCAACAACTGATTTGATTAACTGTTTGTATCCCTGATTAATTCTTGTGTTATCTTGTTTTTTCAGTATAAAATTTAGGCCAAAGTCTAATCCTGTGTGGACACAGAAAATAAATATATTTCTAATCATAAATGTTATTCGGTCTGACAGAAAACAAACAAAACATTCTCATTATTTGGACAGCATCCCAAATTTTCAACAACCCCAAGCAGCATGTTACATTAAACCGAGGACCGTAATCCTTTTATCTGTGAAGCAGCGCTGGGCTGCAGGATTGACCCATTTCCTGCCTCCATGTCTGGGAATCACTCAGAAAGCCTCATCAATACGGAGGCCAAGAATTAGCAAGAAGTCTACGCTAAGCTGGAAGTTATTCATCTCTTGTGGCAAAACTAGTGAGGCTTTAAACGAAGCGGATCACAAAGATCAAGTGCAGGAATCACTGCAAACTGCGGCAACAAAACCCACCAAATATCAGGTTGTTATTGTTAAAAAAAATGCAACCATGCAACTCATTTTGACCTTTTCATGTCACATTTCCACAGAAGCGTACAGTATCACACCAAAACGTGACAAAAGTAAATTATTTTGCACATATGTAATAATTTCAACCAGTAGGTGGCATATAATCCATAACGAGGGTGAGTGCAGTGAATAACGGGAGTTGCTTTGCCCAATCCAGCCAAAATATCTTTTTATGAGTCAATCTGGACTCATAAATAGGATCGTTATGCTAAAATATTATTTAACAGTCAAATCAATCAGTTTTCTCTGCCTAAAGCCAAACTACATGCCTTCTGCTGTAGTTTTTTGTGATTTTGCGATTGCAAAAATTCACACAAAATCAAAAGATCCCTGCACTTTTTTGCACTAATGCATAATTGTCTGATTAAAACTGAGTGTGTTGCAATCCCCCGCCAGCAGGTGGCAGGATTTCTTGCTTCTACTCCACAGCTGCCTCATGATGTGAAGTCTGTGATCAAAAAGTCCCATTTACCGTCATGCACAAGCTCAAATATCGCACAATTATTTGCACATATTTTTAACACAAATCAATGATTTCGATCGCATAAAAAACTGCAAAATCCTGAAGGGAATAATCAATGTGAAAATATGTTTAATATTATTTCATTTTAGGAAGTACGTTTCAGATTCAGACGCTGCTCATTATTGATATTTTAAAAGCTTGTTAATGGGTTTTATTAATACATTTTGACACAATCTGCTCTTTCATGATTTTGTCTAAAACATGCAGTGAGTGAAATAATCTAACAGTGAAACTAGAACTTTTACATCAATATATTTACTTTATTTAAGTAATTATTTTCTTAAAACAAACATATGTGGCTGAAAAGTTACCAGTAACTTAGTTTTGTATTATTTTAAAACTAAGTTAAGTTATTTGCATTAGAAACTGGACTAAAAATACTTAGTAAGAGTTTGTGTTTTTGCAGTTTAATGCAGTTTGATGCAAAGTCCTCAGATTTAACTATTAGATATAAACAGTTCTTGTATATATTCTCACTTTAATCTTAACTAAAATGTAATTGGCTATGAAATTAAACTGGATTTAAGCACGACCTAAACACTGAAAAACAAGAATGCAAACCAGAGAAAACTGCATTTGGACGAGTTTCTATTAAACTGAACAGGATATATGAGGTTTTCTGCATCCAAAAAATGGCATTTTAACAGACGTGTGTAAATCCTTCCAAATAAACTTTATTATGAGTAATTACTGATTTATTCCCAGCCCTTTGTAGTGATTTCGTGCTTGATGACTCAAAGTGGAAAAGAGAAACGAGGATGAAACATCAGCGCAGTCAGAACGGCTTTCACTCAACAGTGGAGTTGGAGCTCTGAGTCAGAGCCACTAAATCATCACAACGCTGTCGTGTTTCAGCACATTTCCAGTTCATCAGCCTCTCATTCCCTGAACGCGGATGGTTGGAAACAGCTTCAGGTGTTATTCATGGGCTGTGAAAAGGTCAGGATCGCCAAACGCTGACATTCAAAGGAGAAGACGTCCGATCGAAACATTCGACATGCATCACAAATCCAACATGTCAAGAAATTATCCAGCCGCAATTCACTTTAAAGGTAGCTTTTGTCATTCAGGCAGATGATGTTATACACTGGTAGTGGCAGCTGGACTGATGCAAACAGCTGCTTCTCTTAAACCTTCACAGAATGAAACTGGTTTTCAAAGTTTTGGGGCTCAATTCTTCAGATCACTTCCTGTATTGAGCCTGTAAGTTTCCTGAATTAAATGAAAGCTGATTTGGGGGCAGCAAAGTCAGTTTTTCAGTGAAAATCTCTAGATGAACTTGGTTCTGGCTAAAAAGAGATGAATACTTTGTGTTAACATTTTCCATTGTTAACACAAAGCCAATGCCAATTACAAATAAAAAGCCTCCATTGGGGGCCACACAAAATCAGTGCAGTGGACACAAATTGGCCCCCGGGCCACACTTTGGACACCATTGCATTACAACATCTCTGCAAACTAAAACTTTGGCTTCCAAGTAGGAAAGACAAAGTTTCTTTAGTGAAAAGGTTTTAAAATCATACACTGCATCTTTAAGAGCCACTTTGTGTTTTTATCCCCTTTATGAGACTAGCATCCTGATAAATTTACTCACAAGGTATAAAAGACGCAGCAAATATGAGCCAAACCAGAAGCTAATGTCTTGTTTCTATACCAAGATCCTCCAAGCCTGCAGATGATTTAATGCTGGCAATTTGCTGCGTCACAAAAGGGAATTTAACTTCCTATTGCACATAAAACCAAGAATAATTACCCTGGATTTTACGACAGAGGCTAACGCTTTGTCCGTTTCTCTTTTCTCATTTCTCAATAGAGATGAAAATGGGTGCTGACAGGACCAACAACGCAGCCTAATTACCAGCGGCACACCACAAGAGGACCAAAAGATGCTGGAGAAGCAGCCCGCCTCTGGAGACGCCATGCGGCGCTGCGGTTCGGCGCTGCAGTTCGGCGCTGCTGAGCGCTGGAGGCGTTAAAACGCTGTGTGTGTCTATGTGCTTTCTCTGTGGCCCACCTGCACTTTTAAATCACTAAACAGGCTCCCGTGAGGCTTTAGGGCATAAATTTGAAGCCAGAACTCAACCTCCTACTGGGAATTATATTAAAGTCGAGCTAATGATTTCTAGCAAAATCAGTTCTGGGACTTTCACTGCAAAGGCGAAAGGCAGTTTGACTGAGCAGGAGGGTTCCCTTCAATCTCATGCAAATATTAGCTTCATTGTCTGGAACGTTCAAAAGTAAAACATATAAAAAATTTTTATATGATTTTTAGTTTTACTAATAATCCACGACTTTCTGTTTGCCTGAGGGAATAAAAACGCGTACACACCAGTGTATCCTTTACTATAGTCAATACTAAAAAACTGAATTATTAAATACTCTTTGCATCAAAGTACATGAAAACTATTTTGGTTTTTAACAAGAGCAAAAATATCTGTATCAGAAATAGTACTGAGTTTGTGTTTATCTTCATAAAATACAAAAATAGCAGCTTGTGTAAACTTTCCTGTTTACAGTCAGAGCCAGAATTTAAAAAATGTACAACTGGAACTGCAGCTTGGCTGGACCAGGATCTTCGTTTATAATCATACTGGAGGTAAATATATATAAATCTATATATTTATGTCCAAAACTCTGAGTCAGAGAACTGCAGCAAACATTTCAGAGTGAAAATTAAAGGAAACTTTCATTTTAAGGGCTCCATCCAGGAGTGCCACTAAATGGGGAGGAAATGAGATTAAAACTTTATTAAAAATAAAAATGACTCGAAGGAAATATGTGATTATTTGGACTGTAGTGAAAAACATTATTCCCCATCAGTTGGAGTTTATAGCTGCAGATTCAAGCATAGCTTCCAATCACCTCTCATATTTATAGATGTCTGTTGAAAACTCAAATGTTTGCTAAAGCTGCATTTCCTAAATTCCTGGCGCTCCAGTTGCCACGACGAGGAGGATCAAAGTGAGGAACTGCATGTGTGAAAAGAGAAAACAGGATAAGGAGAGAGAAGTGGCTCACGCTGATGCAACGCGGCTGTAAGAGCAACTCCACAACTTCCAACCCAGAAGTTTACCGACAGCATCAGGTGAGCGAAGACAGAAAAGGCCTCAGAGTCGATTTAACCTCACAGGAAACCCGTGTAAAGAAAAGTACAGAACGGCTAACTGGGTCAAAGCTTCGCGCTGTGATCAGGGATTTCAAATATCAGCGTAAGAAGAAGCCAGAGGCTGCAGATATGAACTTTACCAGATATTAAATACAGCCTGCTGAAAACACACAGAAACCAATAAGATTTCTAAGAACTGGCAGTTTATGATTCTCAGCAGTAGCATAAAATATTAGGCAGGCAGAAAGCTGCTGTTTCTGATTAGCTTGGCATTTAATGCTTCCCTGTTAGGAAAAACGCTTTGTGATCGGAAAAGGGCAACGATGATGATGTTACTTTAATTTCCACACGCAAAGACAGTCAGTGAAGAACATGAGGACATTTAAAAGAATCCAGTAAAACCACAGAGACTCAAAGCAGATCAATCAGTTCACAGATATAATTTAAAATCAAATCACTGTTTTGATTAGGAGATAATATTTAAATTGATACATCATTTGTATTCACATTAAAATAATTAAGGCATTTTTAATGTGTGCTAAATTAAATGGTCTCAAAAAACAGATTTATTATTTATCGCAATAATTTCTGAAACAATTTATCATCTAGCAAAATTTGTTATGACAGGCCTATGCAGAAGTTATTAAGATTATAATAAATAAATGTCAATTCCAAACCCCAGATGATTTGCACTTGACTCGCCTGCAGTTTCAACAAGCAACAGAACAGAGTTACGAGACACTAAACAAAAGCAAAGGAAGTAAGGAATTAAACCTGCTTCCTCACCATAAAAACACATGAAATCTGAAATAATAACTACTTTGGGTTCAGACTCAATGGCTGCTGGCTCAGGCAGAAATGGGTTGGGTCTTTTTTGGTTGTGATTTAAACTCTACATGGCAAAAATATATCTTAAGATTATCTTTATGATAAATTGGAGCTTCATAAAAACACAAAAATTAACAATCGGAACATGAAATTTCTCCAAGTGCCGTCACAAAGAAGGTTTTTGGGAACAAACTTCCAGAAAACTGCAAAACATCCGAAACACTGATTTCCTTTCAGTCCAGACCCGGTCAGAGTTTCTTTGAAGCATAAAATATGAAACACTGACCAACGTATTTGATTTGTATTGATGATTTTAACGATGGCATTTGATCAAATGTAATGTCTGATGTTGGTTTTTCACAACTGTTGACTGTATGATGTGGATTTTTATGATTTTTCATTTTGTTTCAAGCTCCTTAAGCGTCTTTAATAGTTTTCTCATTAGTGATGCCAAAATACAAAGCAGAATAATAATAACAATTTGCCAGATCATTAAATAAAATGTGATTTTTAAGGCAGGCTGTTTGCATTTGAATGGCTTCTCTTTCCTGCGTATCTGTTGTTGAGCCAGGAGCCTGAGGCGGTGAGAAGTGGCAGAAATGCGGCGGACAACGCCGGGCCTTGTTTGGGTCGCTCACCTACAACACGCAGCGAAACTTAGGCTCCATTCATGACGGCTCCAAACCCACTTTCTGGAAGAAAACTTTACTGTATTTCCTCTCAGGCACTTCTATATATTTTCATGACCTGCATCTGTGTTTGTTTTTTTTTTTTCTGTCCAAGAACAAACAACCCAATGTCATCGCTGAACTGCTTCCCCTTCCAAAAGCAGCTGATAAAGAACCGATATGAAAGCGTGAAGTGAATAATGGCTGCCAGAGATGAAGGGCGTTCATGAACACAGGATGTTTTCTGTCCTGTTTGTTTCTGCTTTAGCAGTTAGCAAACTGACGCAGAATCCATGATGCCAGACTCTGAAAACAGAAACTTTTCCTCACCGCTTCCTTGAATTCCAGTTTGTCTCAGTGCATTTAGTAAACAGACCAGATATGCACAGATATTATATCAGAATTACTTTTAAAAGAATAAATTTATCTGATGCTCATATTAGCACATAGAGTTCTGTAAAGTTTAGCCTTTTAGCCACATTAAAAAGCTAAATTAATTCCTGCATTAACTATGATCAGCCGTAATTGTTTTGCTTGAGTTTCACTCTGCAGATCCAGACCTGATGACTTCCAGATCGGACAAAAATAAATCCCTTCATAGAGCTTCTCTCTGGAAAATGTTACAAAATCAAAAAAAAATCATCTATCAAACTTCAAGAACAGATGAGAAAGTCACAAACATCAGTCTGGAAAATTACAAAATCATTTTCCAAAGCTGTCAGACGCCAGTAAGTGGAAATGGAAGAGTGACGAGGAAATGAGTCCAAAACCAGCCTGATGATTCATCCAGGAGGTCACATAATGACCAGAGCAACAGCACTGCATGCCTCACTTCGTTAAGGTCAGAGGTCATGATTCAGAGATACCAAAGAGAAACATCCTTCAACAGATGGCAGATGGGAGAGATGGATTCTATCATGGATGGGAAGCTCTTAAATTGTTATTTGTGTTTAATTCTCCCTCGTCGTGGCCAAACATAACGAATCATAACAATAATTCAGACGGTGCTGGTTCTGGACGGGAATACAACGGACTGACTGAGGAAACGTTCAGCTGCTGCCGTTACGCAACTCAAGGTCGAGTTCCTGATAACGAGCAGCGCAGGAAAAAACACCCAAACAAACTCAGACCTGCTCCCAAAATTTCAGGGTTTCTTCATTGATTCAGGCTGCAGAGGCAGAAACCTGGTTTCATAAACTCGTTGTTTCCTCCGGTGGCCCGGAAGGATGAAATGAAAAATTCAATAACAAAAACAACAACAGACGTTATGTGAACAGAATCAGCTCAGCTCAGAGCTGAACATTCAGAGTCACATAAAGTCAGTTACAAAGTTGGTCTTCTGTCACCTGGAGAACGTTTCTGGGATTAGAGACCTAAAGTTAAAGATCTGGAGCAATTCGTGCACAATTCATCTCTGTTATGTGAAGCTCTTCCTTGTTGATGAAACGTCTTTTATGCTGAAACAGATTTTAGCTCAACTTCCACTGTGGCTTTTGCATTTTCATGACCCTTCTGGGCCACCATAGCTTTTTGCTTGTGAAATTGCTGAAAATAAGACAAACTCTATTTGTAGTTTCTGAACTTTGCAAAGTGCATTAGTTTCCAGCAATTTCTATTCTGATACCCCAAAATAAAATCTAATGCAACCAGTTACCGTCAGAAGGAACACAGTTAGTAAATACAATCATAAATGGTTAGAATAACGTAAAAAAAAAATGTTGATTTGTGATTATCCGTCACATCGAATCTTAATGAAAAACATAAAAGTCTGTGGTTGTAAAAAATGTTGAAAAGTTCATGCAAGTTGCATGACGAGGTGGTGAATGTTCTCCACTGCAAAAACTAAATATTACAAAGAATTTTTGGTCCAGTTTCCAAATATCTTCTAACACTTGAAATAAAAACTAAACTAACTTATAAGTAACTTTTCAGAAAGATGCAGCAAGAATGTCTTGTTACAAGTAAAACAAATCTGCCAGTTTATCAAAACTAAGTAATTATTGACTTAAAGCAAACTCCAATATCTTGCTGAGCAGTGAAAGGTTGGGAAGATTTAGTGTTTTTGCAGATTTGAACTCATATTTTCAGTGTTTAAAACATCTGCTTTGCCTCAGTCATCAATGTTTTCAGGCATAAAGTTTAAACAAAACCAGCAAAACCTCAAAATATATAAACCCACCACAGAATCCATGCCACTGGCCAGTTTCTCTGATTCCTAGCTGCTGCTATAATTCACATTCTTACACAATGCAAAAAGGTTGCAGCCAGGAGAGAAAAACATAAAGTGTTGCAAAATCACATTCTCCATCTTACAGACAGCGTCAGTCTGCAAAAGGCAGAATGGATGTACGATCGCAACAAGGAGGAAGAATCTAAAACATCTGGTTTTCTGCTGCAGACTGGATGGAAAGAAAGAAAAAAAAGATGCAGCAGTCAGCTGCCAGAAGACTTTTGGAAAACAAATAAAGCATATTAGAGGAGAGTTAAGCAAGCCTTTTTCTTTTTTCTTTTTTTTAATCAGGATGTTGCACAACACTCGAGGTCTTTTCCATCCTCCTCCAGATTCTTGGCCTTGTGTGCAGTGGCTAATTATCAGCAGGTTTGAGGTGGAAAGAGCTCATCAGGCTCATGCGGCGCTCGAACTTCTGAAGACGTGATGCAACCTGGAAAATATCTGCTTAATCCGCCGGTTTATGATGCACACAGAGAGAGCAGATTCAGGTGGAGGCGTGAGGAGGACCGGTTCAGAGACTCAAATCACCGAGGAACCCAAAGCTGGAGTCTCACACACACTCACACACTCCTAATGGAGTCACACTGTTACAACTACCTGCCATCCTCACTAACAATCCAGCAAAACACCTGCTAACCTTGTTTTGAAATTACAGAAGTAATCTGCAGCTTCTGTCGACACACTGAGTCAAAACGCGGCTCGGTTCAACTGGACTGTGATGTGTTCCTTTATGAGCTCATTGTCGAGTTGAATCATGTCTGAAGTTCAGAGCAAAGTGGTTTTGCATTCCCGGCGGTGAGTCCGTCAGCGCGGCGCGGTGCAGCACGGCATGGCTAGGTGTGGATTAAGAAAAGCCATTAGCTGCTACTGAGGATTCATTTGCATTTATCGACTCGGCTCAGAACACAAGCTGTTCATTAAATGGAGCTCAGAAAAGCAAAGACAATTAGTTAGAAATTTTTGCTGTCGTCTTGCAGAGTTTGCAGCTTTCTGGACAAAGTGCATCCTGCTGGCCTCTTCATCCCACCAATAAAAACTAAAACCCAGGATTTCAGGTGTTACTGGAAACATGAAAACCTGTTTATGCACAGCATTGAAGCAGTGACATTATGCAGCTCAGGATTCAGATATGCAACGTCTGACTGATCCATCAGGCTCTCTCTGCTCATCTCCTCCAACATCCAACAAATGAGAAGATGCTCTCCGTCTTCGTCTCTCCGTCTTCGTCTCTCCGTCTTCGTCTCTCCGTCTTCGTCTCTCTGTCTTCGTCTCTCTGTCTTCGTCTCTCCGTCTTCGTCTCTCCGTCTTCGTCTCTCCGTCTTCGTCTCTCTGTCTTCGTCTCTCCGTCTTCGTCTCTCCGTCTTCGTCTCTCCGTCTTCGTCTCTCTGGCATCGACTCCAGCCAGACTCCGGAAAAAAACCTCGTGTCTGAATCTGCTGGAAACAGCTGCTCAGACTCCATCATCCACCGACTTTACGACTCCGGTTCAGCCTGGATGCTGTCCTGGAGCGTTTGTTTTCAGAAGCCAGAGGACTTTGAAGGATCCACACAGGAACTGGTTCAATGCTTTTCAACTCTGAACACGCTCCAGAGTCAGAGAGGAAACGCTGAACGGCTCCACAGAAACAGAACAAATCACACAAAGATCTGCAGCTTGTGGGGCAGATGTTCATATTGAGGTGGAAATCATTCATTTTCCTTGGATGAAAAGAAACAGGAGAATTTAGGAAGTAAATTACATTTCTGTAACATTTCACTCTTCACTTCCTTCCTGTATTCTTGATTAATTAAATACACCAACAGGATGTGGCCTCTGGACTCAGAGCGATGTGCCTAAATATTAATAATATCTATCAAATTCAAGAATTGTTTACCTGCATCTGGTGAAAGTAGAAAATAGTATAAAATATTACAGTTTGTGACCATAAAGAATGGCTTTACAGTTCAAACGACATCAAGGAATATAAAAACTCTTTTCCTCACAAAACAGAAACTTAAATAAAATCTAAACATGAATAAACACTATTAAATATCAGTGGCAGTTCATACAGATATAAATCTGTCCAAAGAATCAAAGTGTTGATCTCCCACAGCTTTGCAAAGAAACAATGTTTAGGATGATTATTATCACCTCGGCAGTGTAATCCTTCCTCCTTACATCTGCTTTCTTTGGCGCCTCTGCTACAGAAATGTGTTTTATAGCAAAACAAAAAATGTTCCTGACTGTTTATCCTTCCAGGAGAGTCGGCACAATCTCGTTTCTACACGCTTCAGAGGAAAAACTGCCAAAATAAAGGAGAGATCTGGAGAATTATTTGCTCAGATTCCTGTTGCATAAACAGGAGGTAAAGTTTCTCTGCTGGACCTGCTGAAGGCCCGGTTCCCACAGCCGAGCTCACCATCTCACAATGTGAGGATCCAGTTTTCCAACAGCACCAGAGTTCACAGAACCAAGACCGAGGTCTGGAGGTGGACCAGAGTTCACTTTTTTGGTCTGCTTTAGTATTCACACCTCACCAAACGAACCAGAGCTGGGATTCAAACCAGGAACCTTGTTGCTGCCAGGTAACGATGCTAAACTCAACGCTGCTCTTCAGATGGACGGAGAAACAAATCTGATCCCATTTGATCCGTTTACAAACAACCAAAACACAGCAGACAGATTTTAGGCTGTTCTTAGAGAGCAGTTAAAGTTTTTATGCAGATTAGTGCGAAAAAATTTACCCATAAGTCATTGTGGGAGTCATCCACTGTACATAAAACTCTTACCTCTGACTATTCTTCCTTTTTGGTAAATGAAAGTCTAATTTTGCTCATTTAAAAATAAAAACATGTAAATAATGGATTAATAATCCCTGATTAATTATTCTGCTTAAAGATGATTACTGGTGTGTTGGAAGTTATTCAATGGGAAAAGCAATGAATTTGTAGTTTATATTAGATTTTGACAGATTTGTGACACTGATTGAAACTAAATACAGTAAATCCAACTGGCTTGATCAAAACTCAGTGAAAGCAGCAGAGAAGGCTGTGAGGTGAAACAGTAACCAGAGATTAAATCCAGATCAAAAGCATAAAATGTGTTGAGTTTTTTTAAGTTCTCTGGTCTTTTGACGTTGATCAAAAGAGGAACTAAACTTCGACGTGCAGCTCAGATCCTGCTGCAGGTTTCTGACTTCAAACCACAACAAGAATTGATTTCAATGAACAATAAAAACAGTCGATGGGATTTACACGAACAAAAACATCCCAGCTTTTCATTCACTCAGCTGCAACACATGCAGGGAAAACACAACTAAATGTTCAGAAACGGGAGCAGAAACAGAAACTGGTCAGAAGTTTTCATACAGTCAGAAGAAAGATGAACATCATGATAATTTTATTAGCAGAATATGCTGTTTATTTAATCTGTTGGTTTCCTGGCACATGTGGAAAATAAACATCAACATAATTCTCAAAGTTAAAAGCTTGAGAACTATAATTAAAACCGGATGTGTGCCAAGAAACCAGGTAGTTTGATTGAACTGCATCAATTGTACCAAGAAGAACAGCGAAATGTCCAGAACAGTTACAGCAGAAGATTGAAGACTGAATTTATATTTCTGAACAAATTAGCAAAGTATGCCTTTGGAATCTGAACATATTTTAACTAAATCCCAACGAATACTTCAAAAGTGTATCATCCAACTAATGAAATAAAAAAAAATATCTAATTTCAGAAACATGACTCCAGTTCTGGGAGGAAATAAAGAGATTCTTCCACAGAAACAATGAGACACCATAAACACAATTAAATTCATCATTTATGCTGGTTTTGTTGAGCTGAAATGTTTCTGAGGTGAAATGAAGAAACTTCAGCTGCTTTTGCAGGTAATGGTTCTGCTTGTGGTAAACTGGAAGCGTTCTGCTGCTGAGTGGCCCAGCAGCTTCAGCCTGACCCTCGTGCCTCACAACAGGAAGTGAAGATGCTAAAACAAACACAGCGTCCTGAGCGCACACAAGGCTCAGCATCCAGAACGATGGGAGAAACAGAATCTGCTCGCTCCCCAATATGCTCTGCAGCTTAAAAAAGAACAATTTACTCAAAAAAAGCCCCACTAAAAATGTAATTATCTATATCAGCGAATTGGAGGAAATGGCTTAGTGTGAACACCAGCTGTGTTTCCATTTATTATACAATTGCACAAATTGCAATTATGAAAACAAATCAGCTTCTCAGTTTTCAAAAAATGTCATGTTTTTCTACAGGTTTTGTTTCAGCATCAGGTGGTTTTTCTCTGTATCAAAATGAGCTTATTTTGAAAATCTTTTCTGCACATAAACAACTGGTGCTGCATGTCTTTTCATGACTTACCACAGGAACAAACTTATTTACATGCGATTTTAGTTTATTTCTTTTGCAATGGGAGAACAATAATTGCAACATTTTTCAATGTTAGAAAAAGTGCTGTTGCTAAGCAAAGACGACTCAAAGTGCAGCATCTCTAAAAATATCTTTACCTAAACTCACTGAACGGACAGATATGTGTTCATTACATTTGTCTCCATTCATCCACCTTTGCGTTGTGGTGGATTAAATGCGTTTTCTTCAGCGTTTAGCTTCAGCAGTCGATAAGGAAAAGGATGAATTACAGATCTGGTGTCGCGGCCAAAATCAATTAAAAAATCCTCTGACAGAAGCTGAAAGGTAAGAAATCCAATCAACACTAAAACATGGCAGCCGTGGCGGCGGTGGCGCCTTACAGTGATAATCTTACAGCATCAATCACTTTCCACCTTTAATCTACTGTTCCTCCGTTTCCACGCAGAAGGAAGCGTACGCTTTCTGAACATGTTTTTCTTTGTTGCCTCCATTCATCTCCCAGAGGCAGGTGAAGAAAAAGTGATCAGATCAGGCAGTGATCAATAATCACTGCCTGCAACGTGCTGCCACCGCATGTTAGCGTCATATTGTTAAATAGAAGCTAAAAGCAGAGTTAATGTTTGCTTAACGATGCCAAACATTATTGGCAATATTAGTCTGAAAAAGAAAGATTTGCTAAATTATTCACAACTTCCCTACATGAGGATTTCTGTTGTTTCACATCAGAAGAAGCGAATATTGATTAGCAATATTGTGGCTAATTAAAAGGCTAGTTTGAACAGACTCATTTGGAAATTAGTTTTCTCGTCAGCAGAAATCGTGTCTCAGTTTTTTAATGCTAACAGAATCATTTAGTCTTAAAAAGAAACGTAAACTGAGGCCTTTTCAAATAAAGTCCACTCAAAAAAAAAGACCAGAACATTGGTTGATTTGCAAATTTCCATAAAAGTGGACATTGACTGTAGCAGATAATGTTTCTCTCCTTATTACTCTGTGTTGTAATTTCTGCCTGCCTCAACCTAAAATGACTGAAAACTCAGAGATAAATAAACTTTCCATTAATTTAAAGTTCATTTGTTGGTACATGGAAAAGTGAAAAAGATCATTTTGGAAGCACAAATTGAAGGAAATGGTTTCCTAAAAGTAATCAGGACAAACAGTTCTGCAGATAGTTTGCAGAAAAAAACATTTAATGGCAGTGAAGAAAGTCAAACATTAAGACCAAAATGCCTGCTGTTCTGTATTCAGGATTACTGAACAGATATTTCCTCACATGCTGCATGTAATAACATTGTAATAACCAGTTTATTGGTTCTGTATGAATGAAGATGGAGGTGGACGCTGGGCGCCATGGAGTCACACCAGCAGATGGACAACGCAGCAGGATGGTGAGCGACAGAGTCAACTCTATGTTGGATATTTATCTTACTGAAAAACATCAAAATGACCAGAAATAAAACCTTTTAAATACTTTTCTAACTTCCTGTATCATTTGCTGTGCTGCAGTTCTATTCCTTGCTTGCGCCTTATCGGGATTCGTGAGTTTAGATTTAGTTTTAGTTGAATTTTCCCCTCAAACGAAAAGCATGATTGCTATTTTTTTCTGTTGTGTGATTTTGCCACCACCAGGGGTCGCTACAGCCTGAGAATCAACTGATCGAGTTTCTCTCATCTGAAAAAGTGCTTTTCCCAATATGTTGTTGCTACATACATAACTGTGATCATAGGGGTTATGAAGTCAGAGTTTTTATCAATAATTTGTTGTATTTATTGCAATAGCAACAAAAGTGATGATAAATGTAAATGAATGGCTGTGACTCTAAGTTACAATGCTGTTCTTATTGTTAAGTATAATCAAAACTACAAGGTTCAGTTCATTTCATGGACATCTATCAACACAAAGCAGTGAAATAGTAAAGCAGAAGAATATGATACGCGAATTTTAGTTTTTTACTATTTAAAAACAAGTTTTTGTGGTTGGTCTCTGCTTCAAAGACTGAAGTTTTTTCTCATTGTTCATCTGAACAGCAATCTTCAAAGTCTTTCCAGAGTTTCCAAATCAAATTGGATTCATCTCTGGGCTTTGACTGGACCGCGCTAACAGATAAAAAAAGCTTTTATTTAATCCACTCCACTGTAACTCAGACAAAAAACAAGTTTTCTTCCATAAACGATTAGTTTTTAACTCTGTTCACCCTTTATTCAGCTCAGATCATTTCCCTTTTCATTTTCATAAAAAAGCCGGCCCGCAGCATCATACTGCCTCCACCTTCTGCCATAGAAACAGTGGCTGGACAATAACTCAATAACTATAGATATCACAACAGACACACGGTCAATATCAACAGATAATACGTCTGATTGATACAATGTCAATAATTTTGCTGAACTCCGATCCAGAACCGCACGGCATTCTGGGAAATGAAGGCAGAGGAAAGACTTTAGCCGCTCAAACTCTTATGGCCAGCTAAGCAAGGTTGGATATATCAACTAACTAACTCACTCTGTGGTTCCCTAGCAACCATTTCGCTTTTTGGTTACCTAGCAACAACCTGTTGAGTATCTTGCACAGCAGCAGTTTCAGGTTTTGCCTTCATGTCTCATAACTGCTTAAAAATAAAAAAACTGAAAATAAAAAAATCAGGCAAACAGTTTGGCAGCATTTCAGATATTTAAAACAAAAAACTAATCAATAATTAACAATATTGACCAACATAAAATGCTTATGTCATGATAAGCATCCAATAAAAACATGGATGTTTGAGGTTGCAACAATGCGTGCTGTGAATCCACTCCGATTGGGAGAATTCGTTTCTTGTTTTTGATATTTTAGTTTTCACTCCATCCAAATCTTGTTTGACTGCAAAAAACTTTAAAATTAACCACAATTTACTCTGTTTTCATCAGATTTGGTAAATAGCAGAAAATCGCTGCTGCTTCCAGTCGGAACACAAATAATTAGCGATCATTCAACCTGATTACCCAACTTTTTATGCAAGAAATCACATCTCATGAGAAATTTGTTGGTAGTTATTGCTCCCACTTTAAGAAAGGAGATAAAGTTTGTGTAACCCAGCAGCAGCAGTTGATGCCAATCCATCCTGTAAGCAGAGTTTTGCGTCAGTCGGCCTCCCACCTTGCAGCTGGTAATCCAGTGAGTTGTCAGAAGGGGCCTGCAGCAGCGCCGAGCGGCGGTACACCACATGGACCCGGCCCTGGTCCTCCAGCTCCTGAGTGCCTTTCTCCAGAGGCTCGATAAAATACTCATCCGAGTCGGTTCGGATCATCCCAGCCTGGAACAGAACGGGTCGCTATGAGTGAGCAGAACCACAATGACGCAGTTCTGAGAGGAAAACAAATAAAAATCAAGCTTCAAGTCTTTCTGTTATTTACTGTAATCAAATATTAATGTCTGGATATTTCAGGATTTTCTCAGTCATTATGAGAAACTGCATGACTGGTTTTACCTGAAAGAAATACATTCACAATCTGTTTTTAATACTGTTAACAATGAACAATTAATCAGATTAATCGACTGCTGAGATAATTATCAGCTAATTTTTGTAATTAATTGTTAACTGAAGTACAAACTCAAAAAAGAGGCCATTTGATGAAAAAAAAAAAAACATTTAGAGCAGTGATTAAGCCAAAACTACTAAAAAATAACATCTGCGTTTAAGATAAACCCACCTTTGTCTTTCAATGTTTGGATAGTTTTAGCTTCACCTGGTTCAAATTTACAAAAAGTGTGAATACGCTTTAGGCAATAAAATGTTTATTTTATTAAATGAATTATTTATTTGCATATTTTTATGTCGTTCTGTTGTTAAGAAAATACTGTAAAATCTGTAGGATGCACCGTGTTTTTTATTAATCACTGAATGAATTGATTAGTTGCAGCCCTCATCAACACACAACAAAATGTCTAATAAAACAGCGCCCCAGTTGAATATGAATAAAATATAGGAGAGAGAAAATGCAGATGCGCTGATGCAATATTCAACGGTTTGTCCTCTGAAGAATCTGTTTCCAGTGTGAAAACGTCTCTGCGACACGTCAGACGTTGTTTCTATTGGTTTTTCAGCAGTTTTCCATCTGTCTGTAATTATCACCTTGTTACCCGACAACCGCTGGTGGAGATCAGAAACCTGAGCGTCATTAGAGGCACAGTGGAGCAAACATGCTCAGTGATGGCTACCTGCAGCCTGCAGATTTCCTGCAATAAGAAACCAGCCATGTTTCTTATTTAGAGCGGAAATATGAGGGGACCGCTTTAAAGTGAAATAATGTACAAACTGGATGTGCGGCTCATTAAATCTAAATGATGTGGTGGAGCCGGTGTCATGTCTGTAGGCGATCCTGAAACATCAGGCGTTTGTTAAAACAGCCTTGGTGACAGTTTACAGCACAATGTTAATGATGACAATACATTAACGCCGTACACAGGCAGGGACTGCTGGGAAGATGAGGAAAGAATCTTTAAGTTATTAATGTTTTATTGCAATAATGTAATCTCACTCTGAATAATTCATTTCAATAACGCAACCTTAAATTTGAGACTCTGGTCCTTAATGTGGTTTGATGATTCCACATGCCTCATTCACTCAGCTCCTTCAAACTAGCCAGCTGAAATTAGCAAAGCTCTGGTGGAACTACAACACTCTGATTAGCGACTGTCAGTGGCATCAGTAGATGGCGTGGAGAAGCACTGTTCTTATGGTGAAAGCCTTTTTACACATCAACACTTAGAGTAACTGTTGAACCACATATTTATTTGCTGCTGGCTAGTCTGAAGGAGCTGAGTGGGGGAAGAGCTGCATCTCAAAGGCGGAGCTCGGTTCACCCAGGTGTTTTTCCCAGCAGAAGGGTTGCCATGGAGATGAAACGATTTCTCAAACATGTATGAAAGAATCAAAGCAACACTCCAGGTTCGTTTATGATGATGGAAAAACATGATAACATGATGGAAAGCTAAATTATTTTACATATAATAATGCCTCTTTAAAAAACTTTTTTGCACTTTGTATCATAACCAGCAGCATGAATTATGAGAAAAAGAAACGCAAATGATGTATTATTTATTGTCAGGGGAGAAACCGAGATGTTTATCTGAACACGGAAACTTGTTATTTTAGCGGCTCCTCAAAGGAATTGGCTCCGGATCCGGGTCCGGCTCCTGCTCCAGGTCGAATGGTGAACCTTTGGGCCACATATTGCCTGCTTGGTGAATTCTTTCTTTTGTCTCAACCCATTTGGGGTTTTGCAAGTCACCGACAGAATGAAATGACTTTTACGTCCCTCGGTCCCTGATCTCCTTTTCTCCTCCCTCTACAGGAGCAGCCGACTGAGCCAGTTCACGTTTGTGTTCATTTTAACACGTAAGCTGGAAAGTTTGTGGCAGACGCTCCCAGGTCACATGAATAAAACAGCTAGATGTGCCAGTCCTGCAGGACCATGCGTCTTCTGACAAAAAGCAGGTATGCGTGCCAAAATCTCTTCCATACTTAATGATGTTTCACTTATCACGTATGAAAGTGGATCATTGTAGTTGTCCGTCTGCCACTTGGCTTCGTTCCTTAGGAGGGAAACTCCTTAGAGCTCAAATGAAAGGAGTTCGGCTCTAATTTCCATGCGATTAATCATCCTCAGAGTTTTCAGCCACATCCTGAAGTTGCTCTGCTTCCTTCAACTGCAAGCAGAAACTCCCACATGGTGCCATTTGTTGCCTTTACAACTGGTTCTACACAAAATACATACATTAATGAGCAGAATGAATGTTTCCAGAAAACTCTGCTGTAATTCAGTAATGTCTAACTCTTTAGTGAAAACACTGTTTACATACCTACAAAAATATCTTGTTTGTGAGAATAAACTTTGCAAAAAAAAAGAGCTAATTCTGATTTTTTAAAAATAAGTTTGAACTGATCTCACACCATCATCCTCCAGCCACTTCCTTCTTCTTTGTCATTTCTGTCAGTAGTAACATCCTGTTGATTATGTGATTCATATGATGCAAAAAGAAAAAGGTTTTCTGTTGGAGTTTTACAAAACACAGTTGATAGACAACCTCATCACATGTCTGGCATCAACTAACTCACTCGCTCTTTGGTTGCCTAGCAACTCATTCTTTAACTCAATAATTATAAAAATCCACAATTTTCGATATCGAAATGCTGGTTTTGGCTGGTTTTTCATCCCTGACTCATCATAGTATCTTCTGAGAAAATGGAAATGGAAACATACATTTAAAAAGAAAAAAATACTTTTAAATAATTTTGGGTTTGACTGTAAATATGAGAAAGTTTTCGTTTGTAGGACAGGCATTCTTCTCACCCTCCTACCAGCCAGGTCAAAGTTCAACATCCTCCCAAGCTCTTTTAACGCCGTTTATTTCAGTCAGTAAAATATTTGAATCCTGTCCAACAAATTCCAAATTCATTTTAAAGTGCGTCATATTCAAACCGTGACAGTCAGACGTCGACAAGTCGCCCATAACTCGTTAGTCTGAGATTATAGTTATTATTATCCAAAAAGTTTCTATAAAACCAATTTACACCCAATGAGAGCTTCAAAGCTAATTCAGCCACAGAAAGTCATGGAGCTCTTCATCTTCTTGACTTCACACAGTTAAAATTACACTTTATTGTCACTTCCTATTGTAAAATCCCAACCAAAAAATCTGTTGAAGTTTTTTTTGTTCAAATCCAAGATAAAAGAGGGGAAATGTCAATGCAGTGATACTTTCAAAAGCCTCTTTATGAGAGCTAATGTTTTTAAATAATGAAGTTTAGCTGTAGGTTTAGCAAATTTAGAAATCAGTTCATGCTCCAAAGACATGAATATTTAAATCCAGAGAACTGATTTAATACGTGTGTTATTGTATTCTGCAGACGTCCCTGCAGAGCGCAGGAGCTGTCATGCCAGAGAAAAGGCAAGGACAGACGTATAACCCAGACGTGCTGCTGTGCATTGTAAGAAAAACAGCAACAACAACGTTGCTTTCAACGAATTGTCAGGTATAGTAATGACAATATAAACCAATTATTATTGATGAATGAGTTTACTCTAACTGTAGTCTTGTGGAAATGTGTGTGCAGAACAGAAGGCGTTTCCATCTCAGCATTATGTCTGCACTTATCTCCTCCCTGCAGACTCGTGTCGTCTCCAGGATTTCTGCGTGTCAGCAGCACAATCACAGAAACGCAGTTAAATTCACAATGAACTCATTTCAAATTCTTTACAACCACCAGCATCGAGACGCGAGGAAACCAAATGATCCTCTGTAAATCACTCCACCAATTCACCTGTTTATTTCCACTCATCAATTATTAACAAGCAATTTATTCTGAAAGACTCAAACAGGACGGCCTTGGACGTCACCGAGACGCTTTAAAGATCCTTCAAACAAACGTCCACTGAGTCTCTGACACCTCAGACATGAACTGTAACTCATTTTACACTCTGATTCATGAAAGAACAAAGAAAACGCCGACATTCACCCAAAGAGGCCGACTGACAAACTCCTACTGGGTGAATCTGAAACTCTGTCCGACACAGATGGCAGAAACTTCAGATTCAGTACAGTCGTGTTTTCTCACCGCTGCAGCATTAAAATATAGATTTCTGTACATATTTGTTGAAACAGTCCCTCTGTTGTGACAGTTTAACATGAGACAGATAATCTATGAAAATAACTGAGCTTCTTTGACTTCTCCCAGGGCTCCCAGTACTAACTAGAACAACCAATCAGAGCCAGGAGGCAGGTCTTAGTGCTGTCAATCATGCCCTTTGTCCTGTGCTATGCTGCCTGGACACAGATAAACGGTGGAGAAACAGTTTGTCTGTAATGGTGAGCTGTTTCCCTGTCATTAGGATATTTAGCAGCACATTCACAAGTTTCATTGACATCAAAAATACCCGCCTCCTAACTCTGATTGGTTGTTTTTGGTGCTTTTTTTTCAGACAGTAATAGCAGTTCAGGGAAAAATGGAGGAGATTGGCTTTTTCACAGATTATCTGTCTCATATTAACAAATTCATTTTTACATATTGCAGCTTCCAGAGCTGAAAATGTAATTCTGTAACAAACGTAGCAGACGCTATTTATACTGACGAAGGCTCAGTATGCAGCTTGAGAAAATTAAAGCTCTGCCATTTCAAACAAGCTGTAAATGTTGGCTGAAAATGTTCTTTAAAAAACTTTTTCAGTTTTCACAGGATTTTTGTGCATAAGCATTAGAAAAGCACCAGAAACAGAATCAATACCGTAAATCAGGCCTTTCATGTGCAGAAAGGCCTGATTTACTGGCCTTTCTGCACATGAAAGCCGTGTTCACCACAGAAGAGTCGGGAAAAAAGTTACATTGATTTTTCATCGTTTTACTTATGTTTTATAAATCCTGAACTTCACAACTTCGGGACAATTAAAATACATTTAGAAGAGAAGCTACCTACAGCTAAACTTCATAAATTACAAACATTATCACTGCATTCACATTTTCCACCTTTTATCTTGGATTTTATCAACAAAAAAAAACTTCAACAGATTTTTTTTATTGGGATTTTAGCAATAATATGTGATTTTAATAAATATAAATCTTATTTGGTAAACAGTCTACAAAACAGTCCACGTATATTTGTTGATAAATAAAATAATAATTATTAGTTAACCAACCCAGAACAAGAGAAGTTTGTTCTGATTTAACTTCAGAAAGAAAGAAAACAGAAACGTGAGTCTCTTCAGTTTTCCTTATTCGTCCCGACTCTTTGCTAAATGGTGAATATTGGTGTGAATAACAAATAAACTGAATTTATAGGCCCTCTTCCAGTTATCCTGACGACTCAATAAAAGGCAGGAAATCCATAATTAACGGCGTTTCTGCCGAGTTGCTGCTGATCGCTCTGAAATATTCGTTCAAAAGAAAGAATATCACGTTTGTTCATCAGCGATCGACCGAAGGTCAAGAGATTCACTATTGCATCACAGGTATCATTTTATCTCAGCGTTATTAAATAAAAAGGCACTGCAAAGAAAACTAATATAATTTACTGATACATGGAGCTAAAACAATCTGTGAAAGACAGAAGGAAACGGATCTGAGTCAGAAAATTTCAATCCCAAGTTCGGTTTGTTCCTGCTGCTGAAAAGCAAAGCTAATGAACGGGGATATTTTAAGATGCAACGTCTGTACTAGAAATATCACAATATTTTTATTAAAATGAGTTTTAGTCTTAGTCTCAAAATGTGCTGCCTCCTTTCTGTCAGCATGACTTCAAATAATACAGTGAATATTATTCAATATTTCATTGCATATTATTACAAACCACAGTTTTATATAAGGTGCTGCATTTCTGTTGACAGAATGACCCAAAAGGTTAAAATAAAATAAGCTTCAATCACTTTTGAAACAGTATGACAGAGTATTAGGGTCAAGCTAAGATCATAAAAAAATAAATTAAAAAACTACATAAATGTAGTCAAGGAATTATAAGAATAAATAAATAATAATATGAGAATTAAGTCATATTAAAAATTACAAGAATAAAGATGAAATAATATGGGAATAAAGTCAAAATAACAGAGTCACAATAGTGAGATTTTATTCTCATAATAATTATTGTCTTAGCATAAATAGCACTGTTGGAGTCAGTAGCAAAAATAAATAAATGTAACTTGTAGCTTCAAAGCATCTTAAGTCGTTTGTGTTTGACTGAAGTTTTAATTTCAATATTTCCTTTAAAAAAAAAAATCTCTTCTTTTGCAACTCAGAGCAAAATATATCACTACATTCTCCTAATGTTGGTGCAGAAGGTTTAAAATATTTTAGGTGTCTTCCCTTTGGCAGCCAGAGGCGACAATCACAGGTGTTTGACAGGAGCTCTGGCAGTTGGTGCTTACACACAACTGTTAAAAATAGGGATCAAGAGTCCTGTGTTCCAACCGTTTAATATCCCCAACATGAGCCCAGCCAAGCAGACAGCAGGCGGCTGCCAAGGAAAACATATGGGATTCAGCTGAAGGGCTCCAGTTTTCAGAAAACAGCCTCTTTCAGTCTAAACTTCTTAAGGAGGTCGGTGTGAGCGCGCTGTAGCTGAGAAAGAGGGGGGGGCGCCATGTTGAAAAAGGTCTGGATTCATGCAGGACACTGCCACCTTTCACCCCTGGTGTTGTTCAAAGGTGTGTTTGCTTTCAAAAATGTAGGGGAACCTTCGTCATTACCTGCATTTTCACCCTAAAGTTCCTTTTAAAGCGACTTTATGGGGTGAAAACACACAAGCTGGATTCTCACCATGTCCACACCGACCTTTAAAAGTCTTTAATCTGCACAAGAATTGATACTCAACAGACTTCTTCATATTTTATCACACTTTAGCCACAAATATAATGTTTACACAGAGTAGTAAATAATTGTGATGTGAAGAAGAAAATAACAAAAATATTAATGATCGTTGTATTGAGTCATAAGGAAATGTTGACATCATTTCTAAACATTTCTGGTTAACATTTATTTACTGGCTCACACTTAAAAAAAAAAAAAAGAAAACTGAAAATGGACACACTAAAAAGAAAAAGAGAAAAAATGTAAATTATGAGAATAAAGTAATAAAATGACAGGAATAAAGTCAAATAATATAAGAATAAAATCTTAATTTTTGGACGTTTGGTTCTCAATTTTATTTATGTTCTTAGTGTGACCCTAATGCTCCATTAATCCAACCAAAAATGTCAGTCTGAAGACTGAAGACGTGATTATTTACAAAATTTGATACAATTATACATCCTGTATGCTTTTGCTTATCACAAAAATCTCACAACACAAAACTGATGCCAAGATAAAAACAATCACAAGTCAAAATGTCCGTATTACCAGCTCCTGCATGCAAGTGTTTCGGTATGGAGGACCAAAATTGCCATGATTAAAAAAAAAAAAAAAAGAAAAAGAAAAATATATATCTTGTTGCACAGTGGCGCAGTGGGTAGCGCTGTTGCCTTGCAGCAAGAAGGTCCTGGGTTCGATTCCCGGCCCGGGGTCTTTCTGCACGGAGTTTGCATGTTCTCCCTGTGCATGTGTGGGTTCTCTCCGGGTTCTCCGGCTTCCTCCCACAGTCCAAAAACATGACTGTCAGGTTAATTGGCCTTCTCAAATTCTCCTTAGGTGTGAGTGTGTGTGTGTGTGTGTGTGTGTGTGTGCATGGTTGTTTGTCCTGTTTGTCTCTGTGTTGCCCTGTGACAGACTGGCGACCTGTCCAGGGTGACCCCGCCTCTCGCCCGGAACGCAGCTGGAGAGGAACCAGCAACTCCCGACCCCGTTAGGGAGAAGGGTGACGGAAAATGGATGGATGGATGGATGGATATATCTTGTTTTCTATTTTCATTATAAATGCCTCACAGTAATATTTTCTAATAAGCTGCGAAGCTTCAGCTACTGAAGCTGCTGCCCAAGTGGTGTGACGTTAACCAACCAATCGGTAGAGACTGAAGCCTAAAGACCCCGCCCTCCTCATTTGCATAATGACTCAGAAATACATAAGGAAAACTAAAACAAAGAGATGAGGAAAGGTCATCAGAACAAATGAATAATAAAAGGAAAAACAACATATAAGTATACATTTCTGCTTTAATTTGTAATTGTGTCAGTTTTGGTCTTCCATATTTAAGTTCAGTTTAGATAAATAGGTTAAAGCCTGGAGCGCAGTAAGGAAGAAAAGGAATCATTTATTGAACAATGAGCTAATTTATCTCAGCTGTGTCTTCTTGTCGAACAGAGAGAACATTTACAGATCTGAGAGTCGGACTGAAATAAAACTTCAGGCTGGTGAAAGCGCTCAATGTCTGAAACGACAACAGAAAGTGCGGGCTTCTCTCAAGTTTCTGCAGGTCGTGATTAAAAATGTTTGAACACACAAATATCAATAAAAGCATCCAGACAGCACACACACATGCACACGCACACACACGCACACACACGCACCCAGCGCTCAACGCTCTGGAGGAACAGCCTGGCTCTGCAAACCTCAAACCGTAAACCCAAACAGCTCCGGGGTCAAACCTCTGCAACAAGAACGGCCAAGTCAACAAGAAACATTAACAACTGTTAGTGAATAAAACCTTTGTGCTGCTTCAGCTCACTGCAGAGAGGAACTGGCTCACTTTCTTCTTCTAATCAAATAGGATATTTTCTTTATTTTTTCCCCTTGGTCTGCTGCAGCTCCAGTTATGTCAGGATGGTTGTGCGTCAAAAAGGCTTTCTTATGTCTGTGAGGCCAAAAGTTTAGGCCAGTGAACACACGGCTCTCAGCGAAACAGCAGCGAATCTTATTTGCTCAGTTTGTCTCTCCTCATGAAGCTCACCCAGCTGAAGCTTCCCTCTGAGGAGACTGGATCTGCAGGTACCGGAACGCTCTTATTCTGAAAGGAGTCCGGCTGACGCTTCACTCATCAGGCCCAGAGAGTGTTTACACTCACACACAGACACCATGAGGACCTCCACCTCTGGCTGACACAGAGGATTATGCAACTTGACACACATTAGCAGGTGGCCAGGTTTCACAGAGAGGAGGGAAAATCACGAGTCAGACGTCCAGTAAAGGCCGCTGTCAGGTCAGCTCTGATGTTTCATCAACGTTTCTCAAACTTCTCCAGGATCAGGATCGCTTAAAAACTCCCAGGCCACCTGGCGTCACGCAGCCCAATGTCTTTACTCTTCAGGCACAGCGGCCACTGCAGTGGAAAGCAACCGAACAGACATTTTTCCTCGTGTTTCATGTAAATTTACACTAACAACTGCTGGCCATCCACTGGAAGTGCAAGAACATTTCTGTTAAATATAATATTTAACCTGGAAAAAAAAAATCCTACAACTTTTTTTTAAGCCTTAAAATCACCAACACTTTGGAAAACTCTCCTCACATAAAGGACCATAATTCATGCATGAAACGGTTGTTTTCTGCTCACCTGTGTTTCATGGTCATAAATGTTCCAGGAGGGACTGCAAGCTACTTCAACTTTTTCTCTTATCCTTTTTTATGCAAACATATTCAGAACCTAAACAGTTATTTGCCTGGGTAAGAAGAAACAACACAAACGGTAAAAATACCATCCAGATTCAAAATGAAAAGCGCATGGAGGAGGCTCAGCTCCTCCAGTAAAGAGTTATTCACTCATCTGACGACACAATCGGTAGAAGCAGACAGGCCAGCGCCTCACCTTCCTGTCTCCAGCTCCTTCTCCAATCCCACCTGAAACATTCAGTCCGCCTTAACGGACCAGAGTTCCAGGTGTGGACCAGACAACTGGACCCAGACCCACTTTTTCAGCTGATCTCGATCCACATGGTACGGTTCACTTCTGGTGTGAACACAGACCGGTCTGAACCGAATCGACGACAGGAAATATACGTGATTTTGGACTTTATCAGCCACCGTTGTTGGGCATAATCAAAGTTTCCATTTATCTGTGCAGCAACAGGGCAGTTCAAAGTGCTTTACATCATAAAAACACAGAAATACAAAGTCAACAACTGAGAAAACCAGTAAATATTGCACAACAGAATAATGGTCAGTTATTTATAATGATTCCACAGAAACTCTAACCAGGAGGGTTTATAGTCTAGATTTATAGGAACTCGGTGTTTCAGCTGTTTTGCAGTTTTTTAGAAGCTTTCTCCAGATTTGTGGTGCATAGAAGCTGAATCCTGATAAATTGAAGTCTTGCTGCTGCTGCATGCACTGATTGGTCTGAAATTGGAAATTGAAGTTAGTTTTGTTTTATTTCAAATGTATTTGCACGAGAAACTACTTGGTAAGAGTTTGTGTTTTTGCAGTGTGTAACATCTACTCCTGAATGTTTTCATAGATTATGTTCAGTAAGATCATTAATAAGTTCAAGCACAAAAGGGCATTAAAAATGTGATTTTTCATAAGAAAATAACGTGAAGTTTGATTCATTCTAATTTACTGTCTCCATCTTAAAGTTTTCATCCCTTATGGTCAGATGAAAACTGAAGTCGCTCAACTCCAATTATGTTGAATCAGGTCAGAGCTGCCAAACTCCTCTGACATGTATGGATTCTGTTCCTTTTGTCTCCAGAGGAAAACCCGACTCTACAGGTTCCCTGTTCACCTGCTGCCTTCTCTGGCTGCAGTCAGGATCCCAGTGGGAATCCCGGTTTCTCCTCCTGGCTAATTGGCTGCTGTTCCAAACCGATTCAAGCAGCGAGGATTTAAAATGACACAGAGGACAGCGGTGATTCATTCCCAGCTAGTTTGGCAATTTAAGATTTAAGATGTGAAGCTTCATGACGGCCAATTATGTTTTCCTGCTTAACCGTCATTCGCCAAATCTGCTTTGTGTAAGAAGCGACTCTGCTTTTTGTTGATCAGTCTCATGTTGATATGCAACTTGTAACTTTCATTAAAAATAGGGGTATTTTTGCATATTTATTGAAATTGTCACCATGTTGTGACAGAAAATCTGTGAAAAGACACATTCCCTCCAACTCTTCCCTGAGCTGCTATGTGGGGAGGGGATCATGTTTCACAGAGGGCGTAGTTTCACTTTCAGTTGCAGATCTGCATGTTTTCCTCATAAGCTAGTATCAGATTTTCTTTTCTACTTAGAAATGTGTTCGATATGGACTTGTGTGCAAGATCCTCCATCTACCTGCTAGACGGCAGCAAGCCACTCGCTAACGATGACTAGCATTTGTTTTAACAGTTATCAATGCGTTGATCTTAAATAGTTGCCTGATATGTAAAAGAAAAAGAGACGCTGGGCTTTGCTGCTAATTGTCAAAACTACAACAACTAGATAATAAAATCAGGAAAAGTTTCAATTCAGAAAACAAATAGCAAGGGAAATGAAAGTTATCTTTGCTAGCTTGACTTTGAAAACTTAACATGTAGATGTGATGTGGAATTTTGTTTGTTTCGGTTCAGTTAAAAAATAAATAAAAGGCGACTTAAACACCAACTGACAGATCATCAGCAAAGCAGGTGGTTAAATTAGCTAATCTACCACAGTAGTGTAGGCTTAGCTAATAGCAGCAGATGCTAATCTACCACAGCAGTGTAAGCTTAGCTAATAGCAGCAGATGCTAATCTACCACAGTAGTGTAGGCTTAGCTAATAGCAGCAGATGCTAATCTACCGCTGCGATTGCTTATTAATAATTGAAAACTAAACTATAAGAACATGAAACTAACAGATTGGCGGTTCAGTTCTTTGTGTGGGAAATGTTTGAGTGTTTTTTGGTGTTGAATCCTGACTGTTGCCTGCTGCTATGGCAACGACACAGACAGCAAGGAAAGTGTGGCTTTGAGTTGTTCAACAATTTTTCTGCTTTAATTTTCCCTTTGTTGTGGCGCACTGCACTAAATCAATGATAGCTTCAGCTCCAGGTTTCGTTTAGCTGACAGAGTTAGTTTGGAAGGCATGTAAAAGAATCGTCTGTTTGGCCGCGTTGCGTCCATGCACAAAATTTACAGATGTAAACAGTAACAGGCAACGGCTGACATTCCCTGAACATGGTTCCCTGTTCAGGAAAAAGAAATGGAGAAAAGTGAAACTCCATTAACCCCGTTTCTCCCTGACCGTAAGGACGGCGTCCTCGGAGGCTCAGGCCTGAGCGTCCGTCAGCCTGTCTGTCAGAAACAAAGGGCACGCTGTGAGCCTTTCACACCGAAAGCCGAGCTGTCACTTCACCGCCCGTCTCTCCGCAGCTCAGTGTCTCTATGCAGATCCTCACCACTTCAAGCTTTCAATAATCTCAAGAGATCTCTTCACACCTTGATGAATGATTTCTCCACATTCACAAAGACAGAGCGCCTCTTCCTGCAACTTGCTGCAGATTTTCAGCCATGAAGTTTCTTGTAATCTGGGTTATAACAGTTCTGGGCTTTTCATTATAGCTTAGTTTCATTTCATTGTGATTACTTGTTTGTCTAATTCAGTTGATTTTGTTCGGTTTTAAAGTGTGTTTGCTCATTTGTAATTGTTTATTAGTTAAGTATTGTTTAGTTTTTATTAGTACTTTAGTAGTGGTTTTAATTTTCTTTGTATTGTACTCTCATCATATTATTATTCTATATTATTTTCATCAATTAGGTAATGAATACCAAACAGAAGATAGCATTTAAAAACAGATTCAAATTGTTGAATAACCAAATAACTGATAAACTTATCATAAACTTTTGGTGTGTGGGAAAAAAACAACAACATATATATATATATATATATATATATATATATATATATATATATATATATATATAAACATCAGTTCAAAATAAAGTCATTGACACAAAAACACAGAATATTATGTCTATAGTCTCAGTATGTTTTCATTTTCTAACACACATTATAGTTCCAATCAGTTATAGTTTTTCCCATTGATCACTGTTTTTATTTATTTCAGTTAAAACTATTTCCTTTAATGCCAGTAACGGTTAAAAAGAAGCTCTGACTGTAAATGAAATGATCTTTAAAGTCATTTCTGTTCTTTGCGCTTCATTCTCATGCATCATCAGGAGGATTTCAGAAGCATTTACTAGATTAGAAAAATCCCAAAATAACAACAGGAAGTTCAGCTTAAGACCTTTTATATGCCTTTGATGGCCAGGAAATAAAGTCTGAATGTTTACTCATCGCTCATGTTCTGCATTCGACTCCAGGACTCATCTCCAAGCCACTTCGGAGGCAGAACATTTATTTCTGCCAGCGATTCCTCTCACACTCCTCCAGTCCAAAAATATATCAGACATGAGAAGCTTCCTGTCTTTGCCTTTCAGGGTGATGACTTCACAATAAAATACCAGAACTATGTGAACCATTGGACTACATGAGAGCAGAAAACGTTCTGCAGAACCAACATGGGATGTTACTTTTTCCTTCACTCTCGTCTACGTTTCTACAGAAGTAAGAAACATAAAACCAAATTAACCAGAAAGCAGGTCAGGCTGTCAGTTTTAATCCAATTTTATAGCATCTGTTAGTTAATCTGGGATCACATTATGTTTCCTACAGAAATAAATGCATCTTTATCTGGTTCTTATTTAACTCAAAACATTCATCCAAGTACATCCAGTTGATTCATTTGTAGAATGAATACAAAAAAATAATACATTTTTCAGAATTTAGTGTATCAATCACTGATTGATTTCAATCAAGGGAAAATTGGCAAATTCTGATTCCTGGATAACTGCCAGGTTTTCTAAGTAATCCAGGAATAATCCAGAGTTTAACTAACATTTTCAAACAAAAGTTTCTGCTGGTTCTTGGAAGAAACGACACATGAATCTGTGAGCTCTGGAGAGTCACAACTGCTGCCAGGAAGTTGTTTTCCCCCTCCGGTGTTTACGCCTCTCGCCTTCTGTTTTGGTTCGTCCTCAGTGATCGCTGTCCTCTGGGCTGCAGGAAAACAAACCGCACACTATCTGCTCATTGCTGAACAGCAGAACCAGAACCGCAGCGGAGATAAAAGAGGCCTGCAGAGGGTCAGAATGTTTCCTGCAGCAAAAATGTAAGGAGGTTTCCAGAAAGCATCAGATCGCCTCAGAGGTAATTCATCATGTCGTTTCCAAACTGCCTGGTGCAAATCCGAACCGTTTAGATGATAAAGTCCGGCTGCAAAACGCTTCAAATCTGTAAATATATGATCCTGATGTCTGGTAATTAAACATGGCTGATCATCATTTCACAATCTTTTGTAGTAAAATATAAAAGTTCAGTTTCTGCTTTCAATCTATAAACACTTCTAGAAAAGTGCAAAACAGCTGAAACACTGACTGACTGTAAGAACTGTCACAGCGATAAAAATGGAAACTATGGAGCTCGTTTTATTTTAAAGCTTCAACTAGCAGCTAAAAACACTTTCAGAGCTTCCAAAAGTTACAAAAAATGGGATTAAATGGGTTAATTGATTTATTGATTACCCAGTGACTGCCTGCATGTCTCAGTGAAGTTTAAACAATGATCACTTTTCAAAAGCAAACAGCTTTTCATGAAGTTATTCCTCTACAAATGAAATGTTCTGATTCACCTGCCATTGTGATCATAACAGAATCACTTCTGCTGCTCACAGAACAACTGGAGCAGACAGAGAATTGAAAAGCTTCAGATGTTTTCTGTTGTTTGAAGAACAGCTGACATGAGGCAGCTTGAAGGCCGACTCCCACCCCGACCAGAGCGGGAGGTCAGCCAGGCTGCAGAAGGATCTGCCTCATAAGCATCCAGCCGCCTGCTTGTTGCAGTAAAGACTTCCAGACTGCAGACTGGCTATAATTAAGAAACAGTAAAACCCACACCTACCGTGGGCCAGAGCTGCCACTTGAGATCAAAGCCACCAGCTTTTTCATCAGAAACCCCTGATTTGGTGACTGTTTGATGTCAGCAGTGCTGCTGGGCTGCGATCTGAAGGAAGCAGCGCCGTTCACGTTCCGCGTCAAAGCAAACGGACAAATTATATGGCAGAAATAGAAAGGTACGTTACAAATTGTTCTTCCTAAAAGTCGCCCCGAAGGCTTTAGGACAGGAAATGTGATGGAATCCAAAAATAAAGAAATATTACATTTCTCACGTTTGGTCTGCTCTGCATCCAGAACCAGAACCGAAGACGAGGGATGCACCGATTCATCTCATCTCTTAATCTTATCTGCCTCAGCAAAGGTGTAAAAATCAACCACCGTCTTCTGCGGCTCTGCAGCGAGAGGTTTGATCACCACCAGGTCATGTCGGCACATTTACGGTTAACTATAGTCGCCCAACTCAGACATTTTCTTGCTATATTTAACGACATTTCAGACAAAAACAAATTGGTGCTGGCCCAAATCGGAGTCGGGCTGTCAGGATTTTCAAACATCAGGAATCAGAGATCGGCCAGAAATCTGCAATCAGTGCACTCCTCGAGAAAACTCGACAAAATTCAGCTTCTGTGCTCCACAAACTGGAACAAACTTCAGAAAAACTGCAAAGCAGCTGAAACACTGACTTCCTTTAAATCCAGGGTAAAATCCCGTCTGTGTAGAGCTGCTTTTGATGATTAGGACACTCAATGGTTTTGACTCAGTTGTTGACTGCACATTGTTTTTTATTTTTGTGGTTTATGGTGGAAAGTTTTATGACCTGCCTTACTCATATCCAAAACAATTAGATTATGAAAGCATGTCTTGCAAAATATTTTTAATGAAGCATCTAACAAGGGCATTTCCAGACATTTTTCCTTATTTTGCTCCAATAACTGATGTTCATCTCTTTGTTTTTCATGTCATTTAAATACGTACATTTTAAAAGTTTCATGTTTAGACTTTCTAGTCACGTAATGTAAAATATTCTTTCCATCTGGTTCTCGGATTTCAACTGAATCGAGTCTGGATCTCGATTTCAGGTTGTAGAAAAATAAAACAGGAAGCGATGAATAAAAACTTCTTTAAGACGTGCAAAATAATTCAGGATTGACCAATAAAGATTGCTTTGGATTATTAACTGCTGGCAGCAGCATGACAAAACATTTTCTTCAAGTGCAAAGAAAATTATATAGTTTTTCACAATTATTTTTTGACTTGATATCTAAATTTAACGCAATAATTTGGGTATTTCTTCAATGCTAGCTTAGCCTTACAGACTCAGGGTAAAAGGCTTTTCGGTCCTGAGCCATTCCTTGTACTCACCATGTTAATTTATAAAGCTCATAAACTTTGTTTTATTACACACATTTCCTAATTAAATACTTATTTACTGTGATCACCAGAACCTGATTTACTCACCGAAGCAACATTTCAGCTCCTGCAGTTGAGGTTAACGATATGCTGCTAAAACTGTGATGCTATTTAACTCCAACTTGCTTTTGTATTTTAACAAAGAACTTTTGTTCTCTCAGTTTATTGAACTTTTTTTCCACCACAGAATAAAGTCTGTTTGTCGACCAAAGCAGCCAGAAGATTGATTTATTGTAGGTGTTGGACGTTTACTGAAGACTTTCTGAATATAACAAACGCATCACGGGTGATAAATGTTACTAAATTTTAACCAATTACACAAAGTGGCGAAGCTGCTTCTTTGGACAGTTATTTTCATATCCAATCATTTCTGCTGGCAGTGAAACTGTCTGGTGTCACAGTTTTCAGATTTTCCAGCTAAATCTCGTAAAGTTTTATTCCCTGTGAGACGATACAGAGTTTTGATGACTTTTGATTTAATCACAAGAATATCTTGACCAAACAAAAACTCTCAACACCTTTAGATCTCAATCTTCTGTCTCCCAGAAGAAAAAAGCATAAAGTGTAAGTGAAGTAGCTACATAATGAAGTTTAACTTATAAACTGCTTCCTAAAACTCTGACCAAATAAAAATGGTCAAATACTTGATTTTGTTTTTAGCTCTACAAATCAAGAACTTGCAGGCTGATCCATTGTTCTTTACGTCCGTCATCATTTTACTGAATTTCAAGTTTAAATTGCAAAATTAGTACCAATAAAACGCAATAATTATTTCCTAATGACTGCATGAATAAAGTTTTATGGTTAAGCCTCAGAGGATACGTCAGTAACGACCAGAGCTAAAATAATCACATCGTTCAGCATCTTAATGAACAATTTTCTTCTGTTCTTTTCTGCTTCTGTTGCTTTTGTAAGAAACTTGAATTTGCAATTAGCTCAACATGCTGGGAAAAACTTCTGACCCCTTTTCACATTTCTTCTGTTTCTGCTTTTTCTTGTCAGTAACATACTTCAGATCAAACCAATAAAATAGTGTTTCATATTTTTTGAGGGGAAAAATCAGTTGACAATGAAAGGAGATATTGTATTGGCTGCTGCGTGTTTTTCCATCCGCTCCGTTTCAGCTGTTGGCGTAGCAACAGCTGTGCAGACAGCAGCTGAAACACTTGATCAATTTTACTGCATTCAAAGCAACGCAAGTTTATGAAGCAGAAAACATTTTTCTTGCCTGGAACACAACAGAGGATGCAGCAACACAAATCATCAACAAGTCGTATCAAAACATGCTAACGTTAGCCTAGCATTTTTAGAAAACTGTCCCTCTTAAAAACATTTAACATAAATCATGTAGTTTTTTTCTATTTTCGTACAGTTAGGACTGATGTAATTTTTCTATTTAAATTCTGATGTTTTTCATTCATATTCAACGTAAATTTCTGTCTTTGAGGAAAATATTTAGATAGATGTACCAGCTGAGGTACATATAACTATGAGAGAAATGTTCAAAAGGTCCAGTCAGCTGATGGACAGTCCATCTCTGTACGGCGCCGAAACGTTAATAACCGTTCTGACTTCATCTCCAGATCTGATGCACTTCAGTCAGTATGGAGCCTTAAAATGTTTAAACCAGCACCACAAATGAACTGCAGAAAGCTCAGAGTTTAAAACGTTAACATCCTCAAAGTTGGTTTAAAGCAAATCAAGTTTTTTTTTGTTTCCTGCCTCCTCTTCAGAAAGAAAATCTTGCTGTAAGTGCTTTGCTGCACAGCTGCATGCCGAAGGTCAGCAGGTTGATGTCAAAAACGACTGTCGACGTTTTGAAAAAAATGCAGACTATCATTTTATGGTAATTATGATGCCCGGGATCCATAAACACAGCTCAAGGTCAGCGTGGGCGACGTGGAGCTTCATGGCACAAAGGAATACATTAAACCAAACATCAGGTGCTAAAACACAGGATGTTCACTGACAGTTTGAATAAAACTTCATATTCCTGCAAAATTCTCAAAAACTGACTTTATGACAAACTTACATTTATGTTGCTTATTGCAAAATATTTGTGTTTTTTAACGTTTTCTACACAATATCTTCTACACAAGATCTCATCGTTTTGCTTTAGTCATCAACCGTTTCCATAACGAATCAATGATGAGGTCGTTAAAGAGCTGCTGCCATTGATCAGGAAGTTTTAAAAATAATGATAGGTCTCATAAATCACAGGATGATACATGATTATCTGGTGATATTCATGGATTTTTCAGGTTTGGTATAAATTACTGACTATTTTTATCTCAATTCTTAACTATTGTTACATTTCTAATCTTAACCAGTTACAGGATTGCAGATGTTAATTAACTAAAAGTTATAAATGATAATAAATGTAACTTTTTACATTTACTTGAGTAACTTTCAGGAGTATTTTTGTTATGCTGTACTTTTCACTCTTACTGAGTGATTTTATTATGAAGCATTTCTGCTCTTATTTGAGTCAAATGTCTGGATTTTCTACCCACTGAAAGCAAAACAAACATGTTTCAACCAAAGATTCAGTCAGACAAAAACCTGCAGGTTTTGATTAAGTTTCATATTTTAAAAACATCTGATTTGGAAATCTTTTCTTTGGCCTGATTTTGTCGTTTGTTGCTTTTATGAATTATTGTCATTAAATGTAATTTTTAACTATTAAATGATTAATAATTTGATCAGCGACTCAGAACTTGAGTAAACTTTTTATTAAATACTTTTCTCTTAGTTTCTTGCATAAAAACATGTTAAAGTCATGCTACTCTGACTTGAGTAAAGTTTCTTTGCCACTTCTGAGCATCTGTCATAGCGAAGGGATCAAACATGTAAAGATGAACTATTTTGATATTTTCTGAATTCATTAATGAAACAGGCCTAAAAACTAACAGAACATTTTACAACCTGGCCTGGAAATCCATGGTTTTCTTTCATTTTAATTGTACTTGTGTTAGTAAAAGTAATTACATTCATATTCCTGGACTGATGATTTGCATTGTAGAGAAAATATTTCCAACTCTGAAATGTCGAAGAAAGCAGCGATTTCTTTTTCTGAGGCGCCGTTTTAACAACTTCCTTAACCTGAGTTCTGACAGGCGGCCATGACGGCGTCACGTCGGGAGGCAGCCAGGTGCGGCTCTCCTATTCATCCTCAGAACGAACCGAGTGAAGCCTGTACAGCAGCGCCTCTCTAAACGCACGCTGCTGCGTTTGCTGCTGCGTTTGCTGCTGCGTTTGCTGCTGCGTTTGCTGCTGCGTTTGCTGCTGCGTTTTCTGCTGCGTTTGCTGCAACCTCCCACAAAGGCGAAAGACGTCTCCTTCTGGGCGTTTTATATACACTCTGTTCCCAAACAGGAACAGAAAGTTTTGGAAGAATCCATCAAACATCCTCCGTTCAGAGAGCGAAGATCCTGATGTTTTCCCCAAACAGACATTTTAGAAAAGTATTTGTTCCCCTTTTGATTTGAAGCCTGAGTTAATTGTGCAACATGTCATTGAGAGCAGATGAGCAGCAATATCTGTCTCTGCTGTTTGACACATGTACAGTCAGAAAACAGAACCGAGGTGCTGCTCATCATCGCGTTTTTCAGCCACGTCATCCAGGTTTTAGACACAGATAATCAGAATATTTTATTCCTTGACCACTTTTTTTTTTCTATGTGATGGAAAAAATCTGCTAGTTGGTTTGATTTTGTGTTTTTGCAGGGTGTTAAAGTCAAAAGCGGAAATTATTGAGTTTAATTCATCATTCCGATTGATTGATTGCTTATTGCGACAGGCCTGATCACTCAGTCGACCATGAACTCATCCATGCCTTCATCTTCAGTCGCATTGATTACTGCAACAGCGTCTTCACAGGCCTGTCCAGCAAATCGATCAAACAGCTGCAGCTGATCCAGAAGCTGCTGCTGAAGTTCTGACTAAAACCAGGAAGATGGAAAACATGGCGCCGGTTTTAAAGTCCCTCCACTGGTTCCCTTTAAAATACTGTTAGTTTATAAATCACTGAACGGTTTAGCACCACAGTACATTAAAGATCTGCTGCTGTTGCATCAACCTGCCAGACCTCTCAGGTTCTGGTTCTGGTTCTGCTCTGCATCCCCAGAACCAAACCAGGAGAAGCAGCTTTCATGCAACAGATTAATGTTTGAAGTGTCTGAAGAAGTGGAGCAATAATTACAGACGAGTCACGTTTCCTGCACAGCAACAGGAGCAGCAGATCAAATCTGACAGTAAACAGCTACTAACAGATTTATTGCTGCTAAAGGTGGAGCAATAAAACACACCCATAAATCAGGCAGATTATACAAGTCATTGTGCAAACTTTGCTAATCGCTTAGAGATTAATACTAAGGTGTGGAACATCCACATTTTCTCAAATAAGTTGCATTTCAATCTCTAACTTGGGCAAAGACGCCACACTGAAGAATGTCACAATTTTAAAGAAAACTCCGACATTAAATACGTTCAGCGGAAAGCAAACCCATCAATAAACGATTCCTACTAACGAGAAACCGCAGCTCCTGTTTCTGGTTTGGTGTTTTCAGAAACATGAATCTCCTGCTGCTGCAGCACAAACAGAAGCAGGAGCTGCAGAAATTTAGCAATTATTTATCGCAACAGGCAACATAAACAGCTGCAACTTGTCTGGGGTCAGAACACCGACTGGACAGAAAACCTTCTAGAACGGACATGGAAATGAACTGGAAACAAGTTTATCTGCATGGTAACCATGGAAATAATAATTTAATAATTCATAATTCATTCCTATTAATAGATTGGAAAATAAAAGCATGCATTTCAAAATAAAAGCAGAACAGCATGATCCATCCACAGAGATGGCGCTGCTATGGCAACGTTCACCTTCACTTCTGCAACATCATCTTCTCTAAATGCATCACCAGAAACTACCAACTTCACAGAAACAGAAAGTAAATCGATGGAAACTTCTTTGGGAGTCTGGTTGGACTGAACAGAACGTATACATATAATCAATTTCATATAATCAATTTCTCTTTATAGGTTCACGTTTGAGTAAAATGAACGTCATTCTTCTATTCTATGATCTACTGACAACATGTCTCCCAAATGCCAAGCAAAAATTTAGTATTTATTTGCAGAAAGTGAGAAAAAGATGCGGCGCTCAAATAAGGCAAAGAAAACCAGTTTATATTCATTCCGACTCAACAGTAGTAATGTTTTAACTCAGAAGAGTTCAGGAATCAACATTTGGTGGAATAACAGGAGCTTTTCAATGCGTTTCGGTGCAGAGGTTTTTTCATATTTCCCAGTATTTTTATATTTTTATTATTTTGTTTCCAGGTTTCCTGCTGGCTGCTTGATGTAAAATTCCCATCTTTGACTCAGACGATGTCTGCATGATGTAGAACGTTGGTTTGTTTGAAACACATAAGTGGCTGAACTTGACATTAACTTCTCCATCAACCCCTGAACCAATAAAATGCAGACGTTGTGTCTTTTAAAGCTGGGAACTCGACCGATTCTGTTCCTAAACATGGAGAAGTTTGAGTGCTTCACTCCACTCCAAGAGGTTCTGGCTGGAGTTGTTCCCAGATTCCCATTCAGATGTTTTACGAGGGCTGATAGGAAGGAGACGTTTGTCAGGCGCAATAGGAACTTGTGTTTTATGCTGGGAAGAGGCCTGGAGGAAACCTGTGTTTGTGAGCAGTCACCCGTTAAACTCCTGCCCGTCACAGGGTGTCTCCAGAAACAATGTGCCATAAAAACGCCGAGTGCTGACGTAAAGAAAGGCTGAGCTCAAGAGTTACAGACATCCACAATCCCTAACAGCACTTGATAAGGTCATGGAGCTTTGTGGGGAAAAGAAAGGCTTTCAGGAGACGGAGAAGCGAAGGGCTTTACAGCCGAGAGGGACTCACCAGCCCATCGCAGTTGTTAATGGCAACCGTGGCTCCGGGGACGTCGGTGATGTCACCGATGAAGGTGCAGTCCGTCTTCAGCAGCTCCCGCTGGAGAATCCTCTCCGTGGCGTCGGTCCGGTTGGCGCCCGCCGTGGCGTTCCTGAACCCCTGAACCTCGTCGTGCCACTCCACCATCGCCCCGGGCGCCACCAGCCGGTCGTTGGGCCGCAGGCGCAGGTGGAACTCCTTCCCGAAGGCCGTGATGTTGAAGAAGAGTCCCTGCTCGGACTCGGAGGGAAACGCGTCCCTCCTCACGCGCTGCTTGTGCGTGGCGGACAGCAGGTGGGACAGGTAGTGACCGTGGGAGTCGGTGCTGAAGGGTGTCACCAGGCCGTACTCCTTCAGCCGGCTCTGCAGCTGGTCTGGCACAACAAACAGAACAGGTTCTTCAAAAAGTGTCAGCAGAACTTCACAATAGGCAGCTACTTTCTGTTTCAGCAAGAAAGATCGGCAATCTGCGATCGACTAGAGAACTGCAATCGGTGCACACATAGTGTCAAGTCAAAGTAATTATATCAAGTAGAAAGAATCCCGATATTTAAAAGCAGATATGGTAGAAAACCGAAAAATAATTCTGGCTTATTAACTGATCTGGTAGGATTTTATGTAAAATAAAACTGTGAACTAATCTTTACAACAAAACCAAAGGAGAAGTTGGTAGGACAGATAGGAGAACTGTTTACGTTGTTTTCAAAGTTACACTGCAAAAACACAAAATCTTAAAGTATTTTGGTGCAAATATCTCAGTACACTAGAAATAAGATAAAACTAACTTACAAGCAACTTTTCAGGAAGATATAGGAGCTTATTTTAGGTCAATAATATCTTAATATTGATAAAAAGTTCTAGTTCTAAGACATTTTCCCCATATTATAAATAAAATAATGGTAAAAGTACTTTTCACAAATATTGAGGAATTATTGACTTAAAACAAGATCCCATTTCCTGCTGAAAAGTTACTTGTACATTAGTAAATATGAAATAAGACAAAACTAAGAAAACTATTACACTTGTTTTCTTAGTAAATACAACCAAATCAAACATGCTAAGCTAGCGCTAGTGGGAAAAACGGCTCGTGGTTTTTTTTTTACCAAAGACAGAAGAGAAATCCTAAAATCTGACACATTTCATTATGTAAAGAAAGTAGTGAAGCTCAGAGTCTTTTCTTCAGAGGTTTTGGATCTTCATACGGTGCCCCCACAGGCGAGGAGGGGAACAGGTTGCTCAAAGGTTTGAATTGTTTGACATAGTGGAGTGTGAAAAAGAAGCAAAGCAGCTGGTTAGAATAAATTTACATGGATACCGAGCTGACTGATTTGTTCTGCTTGCACAGAGATTTTATTTTTCTAGCTAGTTAGATTCATTCTATTGTTACTGAAATTATTAAAATCTACAAACCAATTATAAAATTGGCTTGTAGCTTTGAAACATATACATGTGATAAAATAAAGTAAAAAGAAGAACTGGATTAGAGGTGACATATTTTTATTTAACACCAGCTAAAGAGCAGTGAACTGGTCTTGGGTTAGGGTTAGGGGTTAGGGGTTAAGGGTTAGGGGCTAGGGGTTAGGGGCTAGGGGCTAGGGGTTAGGGGTTAGGATTAGGGGTTAGGGTTAGGGGTTAGTGGTTAAGGGTTAGGGGTCTCGTATACCATCAGGCTCTTGTTCACCTGATTTGTTGTCAACTGAATTGTTCAGGAAATGTGTGGCCTTTAAAAATAAATACTCCATTTAGCCTCAGCTTGATTTGAGCCAAGCTGATGCAACGACATTCAAAAATTTCCATTTCGGGAAAAGAAAGAAAAAAACAATTTGATAAGTAATAAAATCTAATAATTATCTTGACAAAAAACGCTGAAGCAGGTGTCACAAAGACAAAAACCCAACTATATGACTGAGCCGCAGGACAGATTGCAGATCACAAGTGAGCAAAATGGAAGAAAAATTATAAATTTGACACACTTGGCATAAAATACTTGCACCTTTTTTACAGCTGTGACACCATAATAATAGACATCGTGAGCACCTTTAACGCCATACGCAGCGCCGGCTTCCTTCGTTATAAACACGTCTGACAGGCAGCAGAAGCAAACCACAGATATGTCTGGGGGTTTGAATATGCAAGGAGATCCAGGACAGAACATCCTTTAAACGGAACATTTACAAAGTTCGCCCTTAAATCATGTCAGCGTTGGTCTCTGTTAACGTCAGCAAAGGACTGCTTGAGATTTCCACCTGAAATCTTGAGCAACATCTGCAGGACTGATGTAATGCTCAGCATCATGACATGCATTTCCCAACAGAGTGCTTTAACGCTAAAGCTCCTGTGACGAATCTTTGAAAGATGAAATATTCTTGGTGCCAGAGGTCTCGAGGTGCAGCCAAGAACTAAATTCACTTCTGTGTGCTGAAATGTCACGCTTGTGTAAACCCCTGCAGGATCTGAACATTTCTCCCGCCTGAAAGAAGAAAAGGAACAATTTCTGTGCATTTGAGTTTTTTACATAAAGAATCAAAGGCAACACATTTTGATTCTGGGCAAATCCTCCATTATTTATGAAAATACTCTAAACTTACAGTGAACAGAAAAGAACTTTTATAATCTCTGACGCAAATTTATTGATTATCTGAGTTACAGTAGTCGATCAGACGGCACCATGCAAAAAACCCAAAGGCTCCTGTAAAGGCTTATTTAGTACGTTAAATATTAAAGTTTATAACAACATAATGTGAAAAACAGACTAAATAAACACAAGTGCATCTTAATAAATTAAACATTAATTAGTTTAGTGAGCCAATTCAAAGAGTAAACCTCGTTATCTAGACTCAATAAAAGCCAAGATAATATATGTACCGATTTCATTTCTGGCAATTTGCATGATTACCACTTAACTGCTAATGAATAACAAATATTTAATTTCTGAGAAAATTATAATATAATGTTACTTTAAACCAATTTAAAATATGGAGAAATGTTTTGCTGTGACCTCCATAACCATAAGGAAGGCAGCATTCAGTCATTAACACACTGTAGTGTCTGCAGACGGCGGCCGATGAAGAAGCTGCAGCCAGGTATGTGTGGAAAGTTTAGTGGAAGGAAAAGTACGGCAGAATAAGCAGCTGAAAGCCTATTCTGTGTGTGATACATCTGTTAAAGTTTCACACACAGGAAGCAAACATGCAGAAAGACCCCAGGCTAGGATTTAAACTCACAACCTTCTCCCTGAATGTCTCCCCAATTAATTCACTTAATTAAAAAAATATTACCCCTTAGCTGTAATGCTAGGTGGGCCATGTGCTTATTTTTTCCACCATGTGGAAGAAAAGGGCCCTAAACACACGAGTCAAGCAGCCAGCAGCATCTGGGTCTCAGACCAGCAGGATTGATGGTGTGGAGCAGCCAGGCCAGTCCCACTCCACCTCGGCCCAGTAGGAAACCAGTGGGTTGACGTCAAACATGCCGCTGCTCAGGCAGAACCAGGAAACGCAGAGGAACCGATCAGCCCGGGCTGCGCCTGCCTGCCGAGCCACAAGTGGGTCGACTCCGTCAACGTTGTGTCTTCACTGGAAATCGCTCAGTAAAACCACTGAATATAGGAAGGTTTTTTGTTCCATCAGTACAGAGAATCAATCTGATAATCTCTTAATATTTAATATGTACAGAAAAGATTAACGGCCATTAAAAGAAAAAAAAAGAAATGTGACTTTTTTCCTCAGAAATTAAAGTCACAGTTTGGAGGAAAAACTGTCAGAATTAAACATTTAAATCAAGAACCACTGAAGGACTCGACTTGAAAACCTCTGAAGGAGAAACTTAATTATTCATGAAACTTAAACAGCGTCAGATTTTAGCCGTTTTAGGATTTCTCTCGTCTTTGCTAAAAAACAAAAGCAATTTCTCCTGCTAGAGAGTTTGGTCTGGCGGCATTTACCCAGAATGCCCTGCACTGTAGTCCACTTCCTGCTTTTGGAGCGATCTCCAGTCCAGCTGCGTTCACATACGCATCCAAACCGAACCAGAGTTCACTTCAACCGAACCGAGACCGAGGTTTGTAGGCGGACCGGAGTTTTTCCACACATCCCCAAACAAACCGGACTTTCTAACAAACCAGAGTTTGATTCAAGTGGCTAAACAGGACCAGTGTGAATGCAGTCTAAGTGTTTTCAGTCTGAAACCAATAAAAAGGTTCACCTTGAAGCAAGGCAGTGACTCCAAACATGCAGCCAGAGCTACAGCAGGACGGTTCAGACCAGGTTTATGATCCTGTCTAGACATTAACTCAGTTGAAATTTTCTGACAAGAATAAAATATTGCTGCTTACAGTTACACTCCGTTTAAGCCTGAGCAAAGTGGATTTATTCTGCAAAGAGGCAAAGACATATTCCAGAGAGCTTGCTGCTAAAGTCAGTTTGACAAAGTGCTGACTCAGGGCGTCTGAGTGCAGAGGCTCGCCATGCTGTGCAGGTTTTTATTTCTAACAGAAGAAAAATGCTAAATTATGTAAAACTTTTTGTTGGTCTGACACAAAGTCCCATAAAATGCATTTCTGGTTTTGGATGTGATAAACTGTTTGGACGTTCAGGCTGTATGAACTTTAGCCAGGTGTTATAAAAACACTGCAAAAACACAAAATCTCAGCAAGTATTTTGGTCTCTTCTGCAAACATCTTAATTTTGTCTGATTTAAAGTTTTCTAACTTCCAAGTAACTCTGCAGCAAGAAATGCTTGTTTCAAGTCAATAATTTCTTCATATTTGTGAAATCGTATTTGTTCCGTTGGGCGATTATTTCGTTATAACATGAGGAAAGTGGATTAACATGGTTGCCAGTGTGAATGCACCCTAAGTGAAGTCCTGTTGGCAAATAAAGGCATAATCTGCAGTCGTACATGTTTCTGTTCTTGGCAAAGATTTCGGTCGGTTCCAGCATGAAGGGGGGCAGAGAAAAGGTGAAAAGTTAAGCAGAAACCACATGAAGTGAGCGCGGCGGCTGCTTTACAAGGCCGATAATGGCCACAGACAGCCAACAGTGGCAGCCACAAACGCTGCACCACAGCCCAGCGCTGCCCCGCTGTGCGGCGGCCCGGATGTGTTCAGAGATAACTGCGGACGTAAACGGATCCTACGTGGACTCAGCTGCAGCTCAATGGTTCCTTAACCTCACAATGGAGAACAGATGTGCAGGATTTAGAAGTGGAATTCTCTTTCCTTTATAACAAAGCCCTTTAAGCAGTTGCTATATAAGTGTGTGTGAGTCGGGGGAGTCAGGAGAGAGTGTGTGTGTGTGTGTGTGTGTGTGTGTGTGCGTGTGTGTGTGTGTGTGTTACAGAACTGCTCAACAGAAAAAACTCTCCTCCCACTTTGATCAGTGTGCATTTCTCCTCCTGAACTTGTCAGCAGTTTGGAAGAGAAAACCTGGAACTGGAGTTTGGATTGAATTCATGACATGGAGGGAAGCAGCAGGTCTTACCTTCACGGTTTGCTTCACCAGCCTGCAGGGAAAGAAGAACAGACTTCAGAAATGTGAAGAAGCATAAAGGAAACACAAAATGCTCATTATAAAACAGGTTCATTCATTCAAAGTCCCACTGTGAACCCTGAATTTAATTCAGCTCTTTAGGTCAACAGTGGATTTAATCCACTTTGGGTTCGAGAAGGAAATCTATTCGGCTACTTTGACAGTTTTTAATATTTTGATGGGACTTAAACAGTAAAATGCAGATAGAATCAGGCAATAAATAAATAAACTGCATAATAAATTAAAGCAAACTGGATGATAAAAGTCTTCAGTCTGACGTTTTGGTCTCAGCTTCTTCCTTTTATGAAGGATCATGTAGTTTACAGAGACTTCATAATTCATTTTGCATATTTAAAATGTTCCAGTTTTAAATGTTCATCAGAATTTAGAGTTTTATACTTTTATATATCATCACCATCACATTACCTGAAAATGGTCTCAAAACACCAATATTATCGCTTATTGTTGGCCAGCAAAGCCAGGTCATGTCTGCACTGCTGCCAACTCAGCAAATCAGCAAGTCGGGCTTTAAAAAACAAACTAAACAGGTAATCGGCCAGAAAACTGCAATCGGTGTGCAAAAATTATTTTTTAAATTATGCTCAGAGTAATGCTCCCTCTAAAACAGGAAGTACTACCATATATGGGTGACGATGCAGCATCAAACCTGCCATTTTATTAAACTGACCCATTTCTGGACAAAATAAATACGTTTGTAAGAAGAATATTTCTGATGGACGTGGAAAGTGAGGAGTTGTGCTAAAAAGATCATCTGCAGGAAGCTGAGATGAGATCAGATGGTTTCTGCTCACCAACACAAAAACTTTCTACCCTACAGTTATTAAGCAATTAGATTTTAAAGAACACACAATAACCTGAGGATGAGGACATGTTACAGTTTCTACATTCACTACAGCCAGACCAGGTCCTGCAAGAATCCGTTTTATTTATTTTACTAAAATGTTTCCTCAGTCTAATTAGCTTCAGCTGCAACTCCTTTTTTTCCTTTTTGTATTTATGCATCAATATTTGAATTTCCCTCCACTAATAAGTAGCTTGAAATGATTTTGCAGCACCGAACTTCTTGTTTCACTGATTGTGCAGAAAAGTGAGGTTTCCACGACGACCACATGGCAGCATAAGGCATCACAGAAACTCATGTGTTTGGAGAAACGGCAGCACTGATGCAAACCTGCCAACACTTCAGCATCAACACTGGACAGAAATGAGATCCATCAGAAATCAGACAGAATTCCCACCTGTTTATTAGCATTTCATTGTTCAATAAAAACATTATTATTGCTGAATGTTTGAACTTGTAAAACCAGATTGATTCAGCGATTGTTGCATTTCTTCTGCAACTTTTAGCTGCTTTGCTTTCACTTTTTTTACATGATTCTCAACTTTAGCTAACTAGAGTTACTCATAAGGAGCTATGTTCAATATCTGTTGCATGCGTTTTTGTTTATTGCGATCAGAAAGCAGCTTATATTTTCAGTCTTTTTTATTGCATATCCATTTTTGTAAGTTGTCCAGGAACTGCAGATGTAATTTTGCTATAATCTGGCACCGGACATCAAATGGTCACATTTATGTCTGAGTTTATATTTTAAATAAAGTTCATTATCAATATAGAAAATACAAACATAAACAAGCTTTAAACCTGACTCTCCCAACATATCACAGTTTCTGTTAGACAATCAGGGCTGGATTTACGAGGATGTGGGCTGGAGCCAATAACTTTTTCAAATACTTGAATATTATTTGTATTCACAAAATAAAAAAATAAAAAATGCAGCTCATTTGATTTTATGAGTTTTACATTAGGTACAAAACAAAAAAGATTTAAAACCCCTAGAAGTTGACGCCCTGGGCTAACGCCCTAATCGCGCTTTCTGGCATTTCCCAACATGTCAGGTGGGCTTTGCTTCTTTGGGGGCCTGCAGGCGCTGAGCGGGTCGCAAAGTTCGCTCTGCCTCGGGCAGGCCCGGTTCGCTGGAGCTGAAGCCTCAAACAGAAACATGTTTGTAAGTTGCAGCTCGTGTGTGTGACAGGCTGAACCCACGCGTGGCGCAGTGTCAACACGCAGCGCACAGAGGAAGCAGTGTGCGTGCTGGGAAACTTGTAAAAGCTGCTGCCCCACTTTCTTCTGCATTCAGTTGACAATAAAGCGAAATAAATGACTGAATTGTTGCAGACCGAGCGGTGCAGACACTTACCTTGTCAGCTGCAGCCAAAACAAATCCAACAAGCAGGAAAGCGAGTGATAACATGACGAGAGGAGCTGGATCTCAACCTGAGGCTCAAATTAAAAGAAAGTCTCAGCGCAACGAGAGGAGGCTCATTCAGAGGAGAAGCTCTGATCATTAAAGGGGGGAAGCAGCTGCAGTTTGATTGAAGCGCGTTGCGTCACTTTGTCAGAGTTTCTGTTTCTTCACTGAGTTTCCAGAAAGTTTGGGCGAAGTTCGCCGGACAGCCCAGAGCTGCAGAGAGAGGCAGCCTGCAGCTCGTTCCCCGGGATAATAAGCCTTCAGACCAGCCCTGCGTGACGTGACTCTGCCCTCTCACCGAGCCCCAACACCAGGGACCGAGGAGGAGGAGGAGGAGGAGGAGGAGGAGGAGGAAGAGCTGCAGCACCGTCACCATGTCTCTGACTGCGCAAACTTTCCATCATCTTGTTCTAAAAGTGAAACTTAAAATCCAATTCTGATTTTACTTTTCCAAACTTGTTTTGAGTGGGGATGTGTGCAGTAGCTCTCAGTAGTCAGTATCTCACCTGGAGCAGTGAGGAGTAACGGCACTAGACATATTTTCAACCTTTAAAATCGCACAAATTGACATTTTTGCAATAATAATAATAATAATAATAATAATAAACATTCACACAGTGACTGTGTTTTAAATCTTAAATTTTCAAAAAATTTAAATTAACATTGCCACAACTGCTGCCCATCAGAGTCAAATTGTTGGCATTTATGAACTTCTGGTTTTTGTTATTTTTATTTACTTGTCTATCATAATATGTGCTGCTTGTGAAATAAGTCTTGATCTCAGTTAGTTTTTTATCTGATTAAATAAATGATCAATAAAAATCATTTTTAAAAAATATTTGTATTTTGAGGCTCTTTGAGATGTGTGCATTTTCCATTTACCCCAAATAATAATAAAACAGAAAGCTATATGTTATGGATCTAAAATGATTTACAGAACTTCTTACTGGAAAATCTCTTAGTTTAATAATTGAGTAAATTGATAAACTCTCAATTATTTAATGCTCTCCTTTACTGCAATCAAACTCGGTAAGTGTCAGATTTTAAGATTGCATGAAAGCAGTGACATTCCTCACTGTCTCCATATCACTGTGCAGAGAAATCAGCTGCATGGACCAGCTGGAAACAGTTTTATTGTCTTTTAAAGTTTGCTTTATTACTAAAAGTCTTTTTTATTGCATTTTGGTCCTGGTTCAAAATGACCAGAAAAGTTTCATCAGCAGCTTTTAGACTTTATGCTAGAAAATAACAGATGTGCATGGAAGCTTTACGTCCAATAAACCAAAATCAAGCAGTCATCACATTGCATGTGTGTGTGTGTGTGTGTGTGTGTGTGTGAAATTACTATTTAAAACATGTGTGTCAAACTCGAGGCCCGCGGGCCAAATTCGGTCCCTCACAGCATTTTATGTGGCCTTCTGGTCTCCAAATGTCAATCAGTCCCGCAGAAATTCATCCAAAATCAACAAATTCCTGTATTTTTAATGTATAATTGTGAGATAATTGCAAATTTTCTTTTAAAAAATTGGTCACAAACCCTGGTTTTAAGCAACTGCTAACTCTCTCCTCTAGGTGGCGGTGTTTCATACTTTTACGACGCTGCTGCCTCAAACTAACTTCATGTCAGATTCCAGTCTGTGGTCGATGCAGTGAGGGACAAAAGGTCATATTTGACATCTTATAAAAGACTGTGACGGTAGATTAAAGCCATTGTAATTACAATAAAAAGTTTCTGTACTGTAGATAACAAAGGTGAAACTTTCCAACAATTTTACAGGGAAAAAATACAACCTTCCTAGAATAACTCAGAAATTTTAAGATTAATTTCTGGAGAAAACTTTGACATTTTTGCGTTTCAAAAATTTTACATTTTTAGGCTTTTGAAACTCAGAAATTCTCCAGAAAAATGCATGAAAATTTCAGAGATTAATCTCAAAATTTTACTTTTTTTGCAAACAGCTTTTTGACTTTTCGCACTCAGAAAAAATCCAAGATTCTCTCCCAAAATCTTTAAGATTAATTCAAAATTTCTGAGTTTTTCTAGCAGAAATGTTCACATTTATTTTACTGTCAACAGTGGCCCAAAGCGGTATTGTGTTAGGCATAAATATTACAAGATTTCTTAACAAAATCAGTGATTTTGATTGCAAAAAAGCACAAAAAACAACTGTGAAATTCTGGAGGAATTTATTAATGTAAAAAGATTCAAAATTCTTTAATTTGAAGAAGCTCTTATTGAATACAGACAGATATTGAACAGTTTTAATGGTTTCTGTGAAAATGAGTCTGCCATCCTGATCCAGGACGTCGCACCAAACCCAGACAGTTTATGCCGCCGGTGCAGAGCTTGCTCAGCGATGGCAGCAGCTTTCAAGGTTTGAATCCTGGTTTGGTGTGAAGATCAGCAGGAAGAAGAATCTTCTCTGCAACAGAAACGTCAACAACAGGCTGAGATGCTGCAAGATTGGACAGCAGAGAATTCTGGGAAAGTCATTTTCTTCCAGGAAGTTCCGTCGGAACGTCTGGGACGTCTGGAAAACGGAGGAACTGGGATTTGACTCCGGAGTCGTTTCTGCTGGGAACTTTGGTGACGATGGAAAGTTTGAAAAGTGGAAACAAAATGATCAGAAAATCGAAACGTTGAGCCAGAAACGGCACAGGTCTTAATCCCACCAATAACCTGTCAATCATTAGAAGGAATAAACTTCCAGAAAAGTGAAAAACAGCCGGAACAGAGAGTTCCTTTACATCTGGACTGAAACCCACCAGCCTGGAGTTTCTTTTGAACTGTAAGAAATTAAATGTGAAATGTGAAGCTCTTCAAACTGGTAAAATGTAAACTTGATTGATTGATTGATTGATTGATTAATTGATTGATTGATTGATTGATTGCAGGTATTGTTGCAGATCAACATCTGCTTGGTTTAGCCCTACAAGCTGATTTCTAACAGAAAATTATTGATTGATTCGCTTGTTAAGAAAAATATTTATTATTGAACTCCAGAAACATCTGACAAATAGATCTGACAACACTGAAGCATTTCTGCCAGAGTTTTGATCAAAACCACGTTTATTGATCTCGATCTATCAGGGATTCTCTGATTATGGACACTCAAGTGAATTAATTACCAAATAGATTTTAATTTCCGTTCAAGTAAAAGTGTTTCTTTGTGATCTGCTGCTTTCCAGGAGAAACCAGAGAGGTTTTGGCTCTAGGGGGGAATTTTTTGCGGCCCGTTTATGGATCTACGCTCATTAAAACTTCCTGTCAGTTCTGGCTCTTCCAGGCCAGACGGTCATTTCCACAACAGCCTTTTCCTTTTTATGGCTGCGCTGCCACAGAAAATCACAACTCTTCAGTTTTAGTTTTTCTCTTCTTCGCTCCAATTTGCTGCAGAGACATTTTAACAGAAGCAAACTCTCATTACAAAACCCACAGACTCCATAAAATGCAGAATAATAGGAGTTTGTAATTCCTTGTACATTGTTTCTAACGCCAGACCTGGGCGTTCTAATGAAATGACTTTTAAAGGCAGTTAGTGCTAATGGCAGCTGATTTATCTAAGTTATATGAGCATAAAATCAACTTAACGCAAATGCATTCCAGACCTTTCTGATTTTTATTTGTAAAAGCACCAAAACTATACATCGTTTTTTATTCCACCTTCCTAAGTGATATTTTATGTTCAGTCTCATTTAGATAGTTTTAAAATACACTGAATTTATTGACTGCAATAATAATAATGTATTATATTCCAGATGTGGTTAACAGTGGGATATGTTGGCTGTTGTGTTTAGAGCTCATTTATATCAGGGGTGTCCAAACTGCGGCTCGGGGGCCATTTATGGCCCCTGGACTGATTTTTTTGTGTGATTTGTAGCGATTTAAAAATGCTACAAATGTGACTTTATATTTGCAGCATTTTTAGATGGAGATGATTTATTTGCAATGAGAGTAAAATTATTACCAGAATAATTTTCTTTGAATGGAAAATGTTAAATCTAAAGCAAAGTGTCGACTTTCTATAACTAAGTTTTTATAATAAGAAGAACCAACTTTGCCTTTTTATTTTCATATTATTATGACTTCATTCTCATACAAGATAATTATTGTAACATTATGACTTTATTCCCAACTTATTTTTTATTTTTCTTACTATAATCCCAGTATTCTGTTGTAGAAAAATATTCCTTTCTCACAATAAAAAGCTACAAATTAAACCTTATTTGCTTTGTTTTTTCACTTGTTGAACTGCACACACTTTTGAAATCTGCTCTTTCTTTTTAACATAACTAAAACCAAACCATTAAAGATGCCAATGTGACCATTTTAATAACACCTGAAGTTTGTCCTGATGAACAGCTGCTGCTGTTCTCTTGTTTACATCCTTCGTCTTCTCTGCAAACAAACCAGAGCAGGAAAACATCAGTCTGGCGTTTTCCCTTTGCGGTTTGCAGAGAGATGGACGCGTCAGATTAATGGAGCCGCTGAACTCTGGCTGATCACACATGGACGACACATGATCCTACATCACTGCTTTTACTGGGAACAGCTAAACGGCCATTAGACGTCTGAGTCAAGATGTTCTGCTCGTTTTCTCTTTCTTTCCAATCGCCGGTTCTTCCTCTCTGTCTGCAGTGTCATGACACCGAGTTTCCTCCTCACCCTGATAGGAAAGCGTTCTGGATCCAGTTTGATGAAGGGAGTTCTGGGTGCCGGACGGCCAGCAGATAAGGAAGCCTGATCAACAGACGCATCTGGCCGCCTCACGGCTACAGATGGGAGGAAGGTGAGAGGAAGAGGATTCAGAGCAGAGGAGAGTATAAATGAGACGCTGTGGGAGTCTAAAGCAGCAACAGGGAGACGGAGAAGGAAACAACGACAGCTGAGACACGAGTGGCTCCGTTCTGAAGCAGCGACGGTTGTTTAGTTCCTGGACATCCTGTTCATGGTCGACCCGCTGCAGAAACTTCCTTCTTCTGGCCTCACAGGCTGACATCTGGTCCTCCTCACAGACGCACATCCAGACAAATAAGTTGCTGTTACAACTGGCAGAGAATCACAAGGCAAATTAAAAGCAGGCCTGGGAGGAGAAACTGGATTTCAGAGCAGATAGAAAGATAAAATATTTTTACTCAGGAGGTTAGAGGAAGAGCTTTTATTGCTCCAGATTCTTTTGGGTTTTCTGCAGAGCCAGAACTTTGTTACTGTTCTTCAGTACATTTTCCATATAATCTACTTTGATGCAGTAGATTTAATTGTGAGCAATAAATTGTTCTATAAGCTGCAATATTGTTGTTTTGAGACCATTTTCAGGTTATGTAATGGTAATGGCATAATAATACAAGAACACATTCTCAAAGCTCAATAAACTTTAAATCCTAATTTACTTTAAAAGCTGGAACTGGAAGACGTTTTAAATATCCAACATAAAAGAACAAAACAAATAAAATAAATATGAAATTTCTGTAAACAAAACTGTCCTGCAAAACGGAGACAAAACACCAAACTGGAGAATTTTATCATCCTGTTTTTGGTAGAAAGAGAAAAACACTAAATAATGCAAATGGAAAATTACTGAGCTTGTTATAATTTATCCTGTGATTAATCGGTTTATTGATTATTGCAACAGAGTAGCATCATCGTTAGCAGGATTTTCTGTCAGATCTCAAGCGTCAGAAGTTTGGCCTCACATTTGGTGCAACGATTCGTTCAAAGACTCCAAGGATCCCCTGAGCTGCAAACCCAAATTACCTTCAGAGCTGGTTTTTCTGGTTTCTGCTCTACATTCATTTTGGTCTCATCTGTTCAGGACGTCTTGATGTTCATTCAGATTAAACTTTGTAAATGTATAACACAGAGTTGGACACCAACGTACGTCATGAACCTCCGACCCTCAGCACAAATCCAGTGAGTCGTGTTGAATCAGCTGTGGACAGATTAATAAAAGGTTTTGACATTTCTGAAAAGGACAAGTTTGAAGATGATTAATGGAAGAAGGAGACGCTGCTGGTGTGGGATGTCTGATAGAAAATAATTGGAGTTTATTTTTTAATGCGGGTTAAAGTGTCATCATGGAGTCAAGAAGCTTTTCCTGGCAGCTTTCAGAAACAAGCTTCATGTCAGACGGTCCAGTGATGAATTTGATATTTAACATGCAAACTGAGGCCTGCAGATTTTGAAGCTCTTTGGGGTTTTAAATAAAGTCGCTAAGAAAAGTGGAGTCTGACTTTGAGGTGAAACATTTAGATGGGGATATTTCTTAAAATGCCTTTTTCACAGATTATCTGATACTGAACTGTCATGACATAATGACAGTTTCTGCACACTATTTATATAACTTATCTGCAAAACAACAATAAGTTAGTTAATTATCTTACTGTTTAATTATTAAATTGGTTCAGAAACAGCCATGTTACCTTTTCCAGATTGTCTTTAAATGTGTGTGTTGGTCTGAAACATTAGTCTGTCATGTTTTGGTGAAGTTCAGGGCCCAATGCAGGCAGGTTGGTGAAAATAAACAACTTTACTTAAAGTGAGAAATACAAAAACTAAAAGGTTCAGTCAGGAATCCAAAAGAACTGATCATAGCAGCACCAGGAGGAACCGGATTGGAGGCAGCAACCCTAACCCTAACCCTAAGCCTAACCCTAACCTTAAGCCTAACCCTAACCCTAACCCTAAGCCTACACCAGAGAAATCTAAAGATTCGGACCAAATCAGAATAAACGCGCCGGTTCTTTTCGGATCGTCCTCGTTTACTTCACTGCTCCTCAGGTTCAGTTCTGCTGATCTGGACCTGCAGAATGTTTTCTATCTGCACATTTTACCTGAATGTCATCAACTCCACCGACCAAAAAAAAAAAAAGTTTTCTTCTATCTTTTAATTCCATATATAAAAGAAAAAAAGCATATTTTAGTGTCGGTTAACTGTTGTTCATACAAAGACAAATAAATTTGTGTGGCTCTGATCATTATAACTTTGAGTGTAAAATATTAAAAGTAGGTTTGTACTTTTGAGTCCGACAGAAATTCCTCGAAAGTTCCTGAAATGTTTTCTTTTCTCTCACATGCTTTGTCCTCAGACACAAAACTCCTGAAGACAATGAATTGTGACGTCTAACGCCAAAGTTATGCCAGGCTGGTGACGCGAACCTCAGCGCTGACCTTTATTTTATGACCACAACAGAGGGATGACTGGAAATCTGAAAATCCCCGTGCAAAAGCAGACATTCCAGCAACATAATTTAAAACATGGATGTGGTGCAGAGCAGATCCACTAACTGCGCCTGAGGGACGAAACATTTTACCCTTTTCTACTGCTCACATGTTAGAAAACGGCCACTACTGAACACAAAAGGCTAACTCCTTTAGCACATGTTGAACACAGCAGCAGTGTTTCCTACAGTCCAATCAGATCGTTTGTTGAAGCACAAATTACAGAAGTTTCTTTCCCGTCCATCGCGCTTAGCGGACTTTGACTGTGCGTCAGATTTATGGGTGTATCAGAAACATGCAGATATAAAGGTTCCTGCTTCATGTTATACATGTTAAAATTCCTAATAATATGACATTTTTATGGTAAGCTAAAACTGCATGTCTTAAAATTTTATTTAAATACAAATCAAGTGTAGGTAAGTACAATCAAATCTAGTGAAAACTTTACAAATTACAAAGCAGAAAAATAAAGTCTTGCTTTTTTAAAAAGGTTTTTTGCAGGTTTGAACCTGGAGAGGAGCCGATTCTGTCGCCTTCATCCAAATATGAAGCAGAAAGTAACAGTAAAAATCTCCGTCCGCTTTCTGCTCCCCTTCAGTTCGGCGGTGAACACAGGTGACATGGTGAAATGTGAATTCTGGCTCGGTTTTTCATTGCCAAATGAAACATTTTCCAAACTTTTTCTTTGCTGTATTTCTACTGTAGGTCAAAGGTTGATCCGTCCACAAAATAATCTTCCTTTGCGAGTGAATGGGTTGCACCTTGTGGTGAACTCTGTGCTGCTCTCCTGGCTGCAGAGTGTGAAGGTTTTTCCCTCTGCATGCAGAGGATCCTGAGTTAATCAATCCTTGTCTCCTGTTTGCATGAAAGCTGTTTTATGCAGTGCAGTCTCTTTTCTTTGGAAATGTGTGAACTGTTGCTTTGGCTGCCCTGGATGTTCTCCAGGTCTCTGTGATGGATTTGCTCAGCAGATTTTAATGCACTCAATTCTTTTGTTCATGTGGCTTCAAAGCAACACCTTCCAAAACACCTAAACATTTCAGAAACTGCTAAATATTTACAAGTATAAATGGAGAACAGCGGTTTGAGGAGCCCTTCTGACACCAAGGCTCAAGGCAGGAAAGATCCGGGGACACGAACTGGGTCAGAAACTAGGAGACGAAATGAGAGCAAGAAAAAAACGGGCTGGACGGATCACCTGGCACAAACCAGGGTCGTGTTTTCACCAGAAATCTGACAGTCATCTGGTTTTTGGGCTGGATATTTTAAAATAAAACTCACAAATGTAGCAGAACAACTGGATGGAAATTAGAAAATATTTGTAGAGACCTTTAGGAATAATTGTTTTACAACACTTCAGTGTGAACTAAATCTTTTGCATCATTAAAAAAAAAAAAAAACTGATGCTTTTCTGCTTCCTCTGTTGCAATTCTATGTATTCTGGCTCTATATCAGGCGGTGGCGTCACGGTAACGGAGCGCTGACCTTCAACCTTCACATACTCTAAAAACAGGCATCAGCAAATCAGCACAAACAGACATGAACAGTTGCAGCATCTGTTTCCCTGCAGGCTGTTTGGTTTCTGTTAAAGTCATAAAAATCTGATTTCCTTCATAAACTTTCACATTCAGTCATTCTATAGATCTGATTTGTGTTTTTATGAATATATAAAGAGTAAATGACCTTGACATCCTTGTTTTATTGTAATAATGTTGCTCCTTTGTCTTTCCTGACTGAAGGCTCTGATTTAAATATCAGGTACAGAAGCTCATAGAAATTAATTGAATTAATCATAAAATATTTATCATCTCTCATTTTGTACTTTCATTTGGGTTTCTGCTGCTTCTAAAATCAGTAAAAATGCATAAAACCCCCCAAAACCAATAAGTTAATGTGTTTTGGTGCCTGGAAAATGAGCCTTTTCAAAAGTGTTGAGTCACACTGCACTGTTGCCAAGCAACCCCAGGGGAAACCAGCCCTGTTACCTAGCAACCTAAGCTGAGCTCTTGGACTTTTGATCAGCTGGTTTTATGTGTTGTACAATGGCTGCTGGAAAAGTGTTTTTTTTTGTTGACTTACCATCCAGAAATCACTTGCTGCATCCTTGTTGGTTGTGGAGGAGGCTCCACTTCTGCTTTTCAAAGATGTATGGTTGTATAATTGGAGGGCGTGGCCAACAGCAGCTTATTTGGATTTAAAGTGACAGAGGCCTTAAAACAACTCTTCCTAAAAAAAAAAAAAAAGAAAAAAAGAAAAAAATGAGGCAGAAATGAGCAGAACAAAATCTCATCACATGACAATGATGTGATGTTTTGAATAGGCCACAGAGTGGATTTAAAGCACCTCTAACTGCTGCTTTAAATCCACTCCACTGGCTTAGTTTGGTTCATTTAACACGCTGCAGTGTGAAAGCAAATCCCACCAACTGAAAAGGAAACAAATGTTGTAATTTTGGTCCCAATTAAACCGAGTCAAGCAGCCGTGAAAACACCGTTAGTGAAACATGAGACCATCTGCCCAGCAGACGAACTTTGACCCCAGCTGAGTCCTCAACAGGACAACGATACCAATCACAGCAGCAGATCTGCAAAAGAAAATGATTTTACATTTTATTTCAAACTTTTGAAACTTTTCCAGCTCAAAGTCAGGGATGCAGAAACGCCTCAGGTGTGAAACAGAAACCGGTGGTGATACTTTGCTCCTCGTTTGCTACATACATCTGTTTCTTTCATGCTGAAATGGACCAGTCAAATCCTCCCTCAGAGCCTCATTAATTGGTTTGTAGCTCCAGATAAAGTCAGGTTGTCTGAACGCCAAACACTCCAAATGTAACTTTACTTCTTTACTTGTTTTAGACAAGAATGAGCAAATTAATGCGCAAACAGATACATTTTTTACCTTGGTATTTTGTGTCCCTGCATTTAGATTTTTTTTAAATATGTAGTTTTTGCAACTTGTCCCTAATAACCCATAATTCTGTCTTGATTTACTGACAACCTCAATCTGTTCTGACTGCAGTTTATGACACACAACTGAAATGTAACGTGTCCATAATGTGTCTTCATGATCCTCTGAAGGCTGATTGTAATTAAATTGCACAAAGAAAAGCTTTGTGTAAACACTGTAATAGAAAGCCAAACATTTCTGGTTGTTAGGACTCTGAAATTTGTATTGCCTGCAGCTGCAGAGTTACTCCGACGTGAGCAATGGTGAGAATTTCTTTTACAAAGAGGAAAAGTTTCCTGCAGCGTTAATTCATCTTTCTGGTTCCATGAACATCCTTGTTTCAATGCACATGTTTCCATTAAATATTCATAAAGCTGCTCCACGATCCTGAAGCAACAGTTTGTATGAAGACCCACTAATAAGTGGTTAAAATTTTACAACTTTCGCTTAAAAACCACGACAGATGTTTGCAGAGTCCTCCTGAAGTTTTCTACTTCCTGTGTTTAATCTTTGAAATATTTTGGAAAAATACATAAACATTCAGTTTAAGCTTTAAACATTTAACTGCATATTATCGTGATGTAAGACACACTTTACATTCTCTCAGCAAAAACTTACTTTTACTCAAATAAAAGTAAGAAACATTTGAACTTAAATAAAGGAAAAATTCCTTGTTCCACTGGCAGATTATTTCATTTATGGTTATGAATATAACTTTTTCATTAATAATTAAGGAATTATTGACTTAAAACCAGGCTGTATATAGAGCTGAAGAGTTAAATATAAGTGAGATGTGTCTTAAAGTTGGGATATTCTGTGTTTTATAGCACAATCAAATAACCTACATTCAGTTGTACAAATCAAAATTGATTTGATTTTGTGATTTAGCACCTTGAAATTGGGCCTCTGTCTCTTTAAGAAACTCCAGCTCTTTCTGAAGTCAATTCAACATGGCTCCTCTGTTGACCTTTTAGCGTTTTTACCAGCGATGCTCTGAGAAGTAGCTGCTATAATGCGCTCAGCAGGGATTTGCTAATTGCTGCTGGCTAGTCTGAAGGAGTTGAGTGGAGGAGAAGCTGTGCCTCGAAGGTTTTCGTACAGCTGCATGGTTGCCATAGAGATTAAAGGATTTCTGAAACGTGGAGGAAAGAATCAAAGCAACAATCCAGGTAAACATTATAACATGATGTAAAGATTAAAAAGCCCTTGAACTAAAAAGCTCTGGTAATGCTAATCACCAACAGTATTTAGCTTCAGCTGATGCTTAAAGGCCAACATCAATTTAAATTATACTGAACACTCAACCTTCAAGCCCTTATTTAATTTGGACATAATTTACATGTTTTATGATGCTCTGGATATTGTATCTATGATAATATCCTGTTCTATTCTGGCCATGTTTATTTTCTTTGCTTCTGTTTCTTGTTTAAAATAAAGTTATTGCTTTTGTAAGGGGAAAGTTTTGAAAGGTGGCTTTGGACCAGCTGTGATCGATTAGCACAAAGCAACAGGAACGCTTTGTAATTACTGCACTGCAGCGTCTTGAGTACCTTTGATCTGTGTGTGTGGCCACGTTAAAAACACCATCATGCTCAGAAATGACTCATACACAAAAATGATTCACATGTGTTTCTTTAAACGGTGGATATGGACACTTGGTTTCATGTTTGGAGATTCTGAGTAATAATTTCAAGAACATATTGTGGCTCTGCTAACTGAATTAATATTCTGTTGTTCTGCTTCAGTGTGAGCTCTCGTCAGATTAACTGCCTGCATTTATGACGTCTTAACTCCGAGTTAAAGCTCCTGCTGCGGTTTCCCTCTGATTGTCTGTGATGAGTGGGAACCGTGATGCTCTGACCCCCCATCATCCTCTGCTTTCCCTCGCTGTGGACGCAGCAGCAACCGGCTCCCCAACTGTAAAGCAGGTAAATTAGTCGGCCCCCTGTGGAGGCGGAAGTGGGTCGAGCTGAGCCGTCTCAGCTTTTTACGCCTCCTCTTGAAAACAAGAGATGAAAAAGACGACCAGCAACTATTTGCTCATTTCCTGCAGCTGCTGGGTTTCGATTTTCCCCCTTCACCATAAAATACGTCAACAGACATTATTGACAAGCAAATGTTTTCTTTTGTGGAAAAGTTATTGTGCAGCTGTTCTTTTTATGCTGTTGTTAGATCTCTGAAATTAAAAAAACACTTTTTCGGTGTCAAAAATGACACAAAGTTCCAGTTTGTGAATTTCTCAAAACAACTAGCGAAATACTCCAAGTAATTCTGGCAACATTTCACATCTTTTTTTGCACTAAATGTTTTATCAGTCAGAGCAAAAAACAAGAGAAATTCTAATCACAGAGGAAGACAGAGTCGTTTGTACGGTGCAAAAACACAAAATCTTTATAGTTTCCAGTTCAAATAAAGTCAAAACTAACTTGAGAGAAACTTTCCACTGAGATATGGGAGCTTTTTTAAAATCAAGTCAGAAACGGATCAAAATGACAAAAACCTGGAAATCAAGGCATAAAAGAAACTGACGGATTAGTAAAAAACTTTAACTAGAACAGAAACTATTCAGGATGAGGAAGAACTGATAACGCAAAATCAATTAACCATCAATAATCCATAATAAAACGCAAACAACAAACAGTCATGACACAAAAGAAGAAGAAACAGAATAAATTGCCCATAAATTTGGGGTTTGATATGTTTCTTTAATGTTTGAACATGAAGAGTAAAAGAAAAGACGCTTTTGGTTTTCAGATCTTTATTTCCTGCACAGTTGACCTTTCTGCTTTAAACCACCTCAGTTTAAATGTCATCTCCAAAAACAAAGAATATTTTTACATGAAACCAAGCAGTGAAGGAAAATCACAGAATTATTTATGCACTAAAATATTCAGGACTGGAGGATCATTTTGATCTTTCATCTTCTCCTGTTACTAAAAAGGCAACTTAATAACTTTTTAATAAAGTTAACTTTTGATTGATTAAGAAAAGTGAATTTACTTGTATTTCAGTCAAATTGGATCAAAGTAACAGAACCGTAACTTGGTGCTGAAGTGAAGGTATGAAAAATGTCGCTGAGTTTCATCTTGTGACTTTGCTGCCACGACTCGGGGCCCCAGGGGCCCCAGGGGCCCCAGGGGCCCCAGGGGCCTCAGGGGCCTCAGGGGCCTCGGGGGCCTTTTTACGGCGTCACGCTGTTAGATTGTTTGAAACTGTGTCAAGTCTGAGAAACAGCGCGGCCAATAAACACCCTGCAGCTTTTAAAAGTCTTTGTTGCATTTTAGTGCTTTGCTCTCCAGTATTCAAAGGGCCTCAGACATGGAGTGGGTGTCGCTCTTCGTCACGTCATCTAATGCATCTCTGCTGGATATTAATAGGTCCCAGTTGGTTATAAGAGCTGTTTAGTCTCTATTGTTCAGGTAAGACAGACATCATCTGTTTCACTCACTGTTGAACCCAGATTTTTACATATTGGATTAAAAGGAACATCAAGAGTGAATCATACATATCAGCCGTTTTGCTTCCCAGTCAGTTTAAATTGATCAGAGGTAAATAAAGGTCATTTTATTTATATTTTATTTACAAGAATCTAAAATGTAGTTGCTAAGGTAGTTTTTCTGGTTTTCCAGGTTGTTAAATATGTATAAGTTAGAGACCTTTCTGCTACATAGTTTAATTCAATCATATTATATACACGGGATCTGTTTCGGAAAAGTTTTCTCCCACACAAATCCTGCAGGTTGTTTTAAACATGCCAAACCCACAGGGGGCAGCAGAGCGCAGCGGTAAAACCTCTGTAAGCCAATCAGATTGTTTCAACCATGACTTCCTGTTAGCAGCTGAACATGGCACCATCAGGTTAATAAAACAAAGGATGTTGTCATGGCAACCTGCCGTATCAGGATTCAACAGCAAAAACATATTTTCCAAAGAACAGGACATTCAGTATTAAGCTCTCAGGCTTGATGTTTCTTTTGTGATTATGAAGAAGTGATTGTTTAAATTCAACCAAATGTTCAGACTGAATGCTGATCTGTCGCGCTGCGTTCAGACCCAAAGCGTTTCAATGTGGAAAAAAGCGAACGACGCTTCAACTCGGACTCGTTTGCACTGTGAAGTTGGACTCTTGACATTTTGCTCTGGAGACGCGTCAGAATCGCTGTGACTGCGCCTGGGGGAGGCCTTTGGTTTTGTTCCCATCTCTTTGCACAATGGCGGATAAAACTGAGAGAGTGGCACCAAAACGTGACAGAGATATTCATGTCTTTGCTGAATATTTTCTGAATGCAGCATCAGAGTTGGTGTTTAATTTATGTTTCACTGAACTGAAACAGACCAAATCCACAACACATCTAAATATTAACGTTGTCAAAGTCAAGCTAGCATAACTGAACTTCTTCTCTTTCCCTGCTTTTTTTTTTCCATTAAAACTTTTTTCTGACTTTGTCATCTGATTGTTTTGGTTTTGAAAATTAGCAGCAAAGTTTTGCATCTCTTTTTCTTTCACACATCAGGCGTAAATTTAAGATTCACCGCGTTGAGCTGACGACCTGACAGCTACGATGATGCTAGTCATCGTTGACCTCCAGCAGGAAGCAGGGCTGGTTGTACTTCAAGACTACAGCTTGAAATACTTTTAAATAATATATTCAAATCTAAAGTTATTAATTTCTGCCAACTGCAACGTGCAGCACCATGAATCTCTGTTTGTTCATTTACACATGGAAACAAACAGCGTTTTCTCAAACCTCCACTTTGGTCAGATCTGTTATAAATAATATTTTTTTATATTTAATGAAGTTTTCATGTGGATGAAAGGTCAAAGTGCATAACGATGAATTAGTTTTCCCAGAAATCCACCTACATGTGGATCAGTTAAGATTGAATGTTGGCTGATTTTTACATTAGACAAAGAAAACTTGGTTTTGAAATGATGATTTCTCTTCTTAAGGGAAAAATCTGCCCAAACGTTTCGACCTCCTCAGTTTGACAGCTGTTGATGTGAAACATTTCTGAGACTCCATCTTTAACAGAAATACCGTCTGTGGCTGAGTGATGTCACAGCCCATTTAACGCGTTTTAATTACATCCATGTGGAAATTAACAAACAGCAAAACCAAACCAGAGAATTTATGTTTATGGTAAACATTCAGAGAGAAACATGCTGATGAGTTCCTGGTGTAAAATATTAGACGTGTGCCCATCACTCCAGACGTTTTGACGGTATGGAAGACTGGAACGTCTGGCTTTCACAGTTTTGCTAATTCAGTTTCCGCTGAGCGCATTGATGCATGTTAAAGTATATTTGCTGTTTGAACCGTTAAAATGGGCAGCTGGTCAAGATTTGAAAATTGGTGTTCACAGAAGCTTTGCATTCAATCTGACTGAGCCTGAATTATTCTCCGAAGTTTTCCCTCCTCGACTCGGAGCAGAGGAACAAACCCCCAGTTTCTGGGTACATTTGGTAAAAGTTTGGAAAACGTTCCAACTTCATGACTCTGTGTGATTCCAGTGAAAAACAATTAAGTTTTGGATCCTAAAATGGAGAAAATATCCGACATTTCAAAAAGAGACAATACTTTTGAAAGACACAGTGGGTCGCCCATCTTTGCCCAGAGAAGCGAAGCTGTTAATTTATGGCAAACCTCGGCGTCTGTCACTCACGTTGAACCTCCAGCTGCTCAAACAGCGTCGCATCATTCATGCAAGCGGAGCGCGCTCCATCGGGGCTGATTGTGAGGAGGGTCATGCAGAAATTTAGCAGCTTCCCTGGAGATGGTCAGACCGCCAATCTGTGTGAAAAGCTTTTCCTCCCTCAGGTGTTTGAGCAATCCCCTCATTACGCCGCCTTGTTTTCAGCCTGATCAAGTAGCGGAAACAGAAATCAGTTCAGATTTTAAAGATGTCAAACTTTTTCTGGGTCTGCTGCAGATGATCTGATATTCAAATTAAAAGTTTAGGAGCTTTATTAGGTTTTTATTCGGTATAAGTTATATTTTCACCATGTCATTTATTCATTTATTAATGTCAGGGTTTCAAACTAGCAACCTAAATATTTAGCTTATGAACTAAACATTTAGTTAGAACTAAATATATGCAAATTCACTTTGCATATTAGCTACCAAAACAAAAAATGGCTCCTCTGAACCTAAACTCCCAATTAAGCTAAATATTCAACTTAATTACTAAATATTTAGTTAAGCAAAATATTTGGAGGCGAAATATTTAGCTTATTAAATGAATGTTTGTCTTCAATCTAAATATAACTAACCATTTGAGTGAACACTAAGTGAATAATTGTTACATTTGTTCATTTTTAATCGCCTTTTGCAGTCAAACAACAACAGAGTCTGAATTTTTATTCTTGTTATTCGGCCCAAATCTCAACGTTTCTAAAAGTTTTGTTTAAGTGAACTCTGTAAATATAACTTACACTTTAATATCCTGTGGATGTGCTGCAGCTCGTAACCTGAAACTCCATTTTGTGTTTTCCATTTATCTGTTCCTTCCTGCTTTTTATTAAAACTACTCAAACCATTCAGTATAAAAAATCTGATGAAACTGTAAATCAAACCAAACTCCTTCTGATGGATATAATTTAGAAAGATTGCAACAAAAAGATAAACACTAATATTTTTGGTGAAGCTACACAATTTATTGGCTGCAGAAATATTCAACAATGTTTGCATATGATGGATTTTTTTTTTGTGTACTGAAATTTCAGGGAAGTTTAAATGGCAGCGTTTGATGGGCGAATGATGAGTCCCATCGACTCTTTGTGCTGCCGGCTGCTGTCAGACTCTGCAAAGATGTTGTTATGCAGATAATGTTTTTCTCATCACAACATGTCACTGAAATAAAAAACAACCGACAGCTGCTCCGTCCTTGATGAAACCTCACAGTCACTGTTTCAGGACTCCTTTTGTCATCGGAGGCTCGGATATAAATTACATTTTATTTGCACCACACCCACTGACACAGCTGCGTCTTGTCATATCGCATATCTCACAAAACTTTGTAACTAAATGAAAAATGACATTCAGACCAAAGCAATAGATGTAAATATATGCATGTTTCTGCTGGTGGGCGTTCACCACACTGCTATTGTTTTGCATTCAGTCAGTAAAACACAATAATCACTGAAATAAACAATATTTGACTCCATAACTGTCCCAAAAACCTGAAAGCTAACGATAACATAGTATTAGCTATGTTAAATGTAATAAAGAATAAATAACAGATTGGTTTAGTGCAGGAATGAAGGAAACTTACTCCTTTCTTTGTAAAGCAGAATCTATTTCCTGCTTGACGTTGAACTTTTCCCCACTTTGTAATTGGCTGCAGAACGTCAGGAGATGTGGAAGCTGAGATAAAAGGATTTATGAGAGCAGCAGTTCACTCTCTGCTGATAACAGAAGCATATTTCAGATTAATTTATGAAAAGTGACAGAAATGTGACAGTGTTTGAACAAGGAGAGTAACGGGTTTTACTACAATTTTCTCTATTTATGAAGGTTTTGCTACACATAAAAATAAAAAACTTAATTTTATTTGTTTTTCTTCCACTTTAATAATAACTTAAAGCTATTAAATAGAACAAGACGGGGAAAAAAAGGCTTTGGGTTCAAGTTTGAACAAAAACTAATAAATTGTGTCATTGAGCTAGCGCCAAGCTAAATATTTAGCTAATATGCAAATTAACCTGCCAAGAAACAGGTTATTTTGGAAGTTTGTGTTTTCAGTGAGTGAATTTGCACATTATGTGGCAGTAAACTAAAAATCTAGCTTCAGACTAAATATTTGACTTGCTAACTAAATATTTAGCTAAATTAAATATTTAACATCAAATTAAATATCTGACATTGTAGCCAAATGTTCAGTTTGGATCTAAAAATGAAGAACACAGAATATACGACTTCCCGTTGTTTTTAAATTACAAATAACCAAATTTTTAATCAATTAAATAGCGTAATTTTACAAACTTCACATATTATTCCTCAGTGATCTTTCTGACAGCCCAGCTAATTACCCAGAATCCTCTGCTTTCTGCCAACCCTCCATTTCTAAAGTGATGTCATCGATATGACATAATCTGCACATGGAAGAAAAAATTAGTATTTTTGTAAAATCCTGCTGTGGAAATTTCTGATTTATCTATCAGCTGAGCTTCACAGCAGTTCATATAAAAAATAAACGACACCGAGAATCTTTAAAGGTTCATATTTTAACAAATGTTTCTGAATCAACCAACAGATTATGGGAATAACTTAACCAGTCCGGATTCCCAGCATCATTTAAATTCACTCAGGTTTTAAAGAACATCTCAAACAGAAATCTGAAATATTCCTGTGATTCGTTTCACTGAAATCACCAGGAATGAAGTGGAAGTTCAGGAGGGAAATATTCTGAGTGTTTTACACCCCCTGCTGTTCGTCAGCAGGAAGGAGAAACGACGTCAAACTACTAAAAACACACTGAAAGCTTCTAAAACATCACATTTTAAACTCACCAAAAACTCAGTAAAAATGTTCATTTGAACAACAAACGGTGAAAATATTAATTCTCAAAGAAACATCAGGACTTTCAGAGCAACTCGGGAGTCGCTCCGTGTTTGACCCTGAAGGCTAAAAGGAAAATGGAGGCCATTTTATTATCTCTGGTTTCCTGAGCTTCACTCCAACCAGGACAATCTAACTTTCCTCTTACTGTCGCAGAGTCATCTTTAAATTACCCAGAAGACCTGAAGACCTGGTCTGTAAATTGTTACCATGGAAATGATGATGCTGTCGCCCAAGTGGGAACGATGCGTTCTGGCTGAAATAATTCATCAGACCTCAGATTCGACTCCACTGGATTAACTTCTTCCTTAGATGACCGTCTCTAAGAGAAACAAATATTTATCTATAATGCATCACATTATAGATAAATATGATGCATTTTATCCCAGAAAATTACAGTTGGCTGTAATAAAGATCTGGAGGTTGTAAGATAAGATGGACTTTAGGAAGAAAAAATTGAGTAATTTAAATGTTTTCCAGCAAACTGACTCAACAGAACCTGAGCTAAGATGTTTCTGTATGGAGATAAGTGAAAAGGTTAAAGGTCAAACTTTGTCTAATTACCATATTTATTAACTTCATGTGAAGCACCGGGACTTCACCGTCCAAGTGTCTCTAAATCCAAGATTCAAACATGGAAACTTTAACAGAAGTGGCTTTAAGTGTCATCAGTGATGCAGCTTTAATAAAACGTCTTTCAGTCCAAAACACATTAAAGTTACATGACAGTTTGATGCAATATGAAAAAATTGCTAATTAATAGAAAGTCTGTTTTTAAAAATATCCTGAAAATTTTACATATAAAAAAAGCATGTCTTTAGTTAAATCTGTAAAAAATAAAAACATCCTGATCCGATTTGTTTCCATCGATTTGCTAAACAGCTGAGAAGCAATTATTGCAAACCAATGAAATATCCATATTTAAAGAAAATAAAAGGACGCTATGTCGTCTGAGTTTAATTTACAAATGTTCACAAAACTTTGTTCTTATTCCACAAATATAGAAAAAAACAAGCGATTTGCCACGGCATCATCCTCCAGCTGTTTCTGTGTTTTATTTGTCGTTTCCATGTTTATTTCATGATCATTTGACTTTAAAAAGAACAACAAAAAAATAAATAGTTTTCGTTGCAATTTTGAGAAATATTCTAATTTCAATACAAAAAATACCCAAATCATCCTATTGCAAAAACTTTTTATGAAAACATTAGGATTCTTTTTATTTATTTTTTGCTAAAAAAAATAAAAATATTGGTGTTTCCATGAAGCAAATTGAATTTTATAATTCCAATGGTCACCGGAAACGTTTCGGCCCCCAATGCAGCTCGATTCAAATCCATTTCCCACAAAATCCAACCAAGAAAAGAATAAACTGAATTCAAATCTATAATTATTGGCAACAGAAACTGAGGTCCAAATCTAAAATAATAAATAATGATAAATGTGCTGCAGCTCTTCACTGTCAGGACTCTTTGGTTTGACTGTGTCAGGAATGATTGGAGCGTTTTCAGCTGCTGAGCCCTTCGCTCCGCAGAGCTTTTGGTTTTGAAGAGAATAAAGTCACTGAGTGACGACTGAAACAGGCCGACAGCCTCTGCTTTCACCCGACATCTCCAACCCATCCATCATCCTCCTCTTCAGCTTCTCTCAAAAGCACAACAAGGAAAAACCTTAAATTTGGTGGAGCTTCTGCTGTTGGAGCCTTGATGAGCGATTTGAACGAACGACGCTCCTGCTGATGGCTCGCCTTCACGCCACCCGATGTTTGGTCAGCAGGGTGCGTGTGTGTGTGTGTGTGTGTGTGTGCGTGTGTGTGTGTGTGCGTGTGTGTGCGTGTGTGTGTGTGTGTGTGTGTGTGGGCAGCAGCAGAATGAACTTCTGTTTCATGCTTAAGAGGCAGTTCTGCTGCCACAGGGACATTTAAAGGCCATTTTCAGTGTTTCTTCATTGTTTAATTGTCAGTCTGATAATGTGTGATGTTTTGAAATGAAAGAACCTCCAGAACCAGCAGCTCAGACCCGATTCCTCTGAGACATTTTCTGTTCTACCAGCTGAAATGAGCGACTGAGGCTCGTCTCTGATTGGCTTCCATCCTGAGTGGATCAGACTCAGATGGTTCGTTTCTGCTCCAGCTGTGACCCGATGACTGAGTGATGATGACTGTCATCACTCAGTCACATCATCCGCACGATAATCGTGTGGCAAAGCAGAGAAAATGACCTCATGGAGTTTGGATTTACCAGGACAAAAGGTAAAAAGATGCAAAGTTTTAATGTAATCAGAGCAAAACACAATTCCTAAGTGATGAACATTGAGATAAATGCAGAATTATTTTCAAATGAAGTATTTCTTGTGATTTTTGAAACTTAAAGACTCGACGCAGAAACGAAGCTGATCTCTGAGGCTCATCTTTAAATTTATTCACTCATTTATTTTGGCTTTTTGTGTCACTTCCTGGATTTACTTCATTCTAAACTTCAGTTGTTTTGCATTTTGTAACTGGAAACTTTTTCCCATCATTTCACTGGTTCCGTCCATCTGGTTTTGGACTTGACCCCAGTTTCTCAGCTTGCTGCTCTTCTGCCAAGCTGAGGATTTTAATCTGATTTCAGAGCTGGCCTCCGTCCTCTCCGGCCATTTGCCTCTGAAGCATCACTTCAAAACTCAGAGATGGAGGAAGAAAATCTCAGCCTAATGCGTCTCAGGAAGCAGCGATGAAATCATTAACTGTCGGCTCCATTTGAAAAACCTATGAAGAATTAAATTTCCCAAAAGAGAGACACTTATTTACGTTCCCACTGTAAATGTGTTATGATTTCAAGGTGACCCATCAGGTCAGGATGGAAAAACACAAAATAATTCTTAGATAATAAGATTTTTAATCTGCTCAGCTGTTGAGCTGTTTTAGGGTTCTGTCACTTTAAAACCAAAAAAAGAGAAGCTGCTTATGCTGATGGCCACGTCATCATGTCTGAAAAGCAGAAGTGGAGCCTTCTGCACAACCAACAAAGACGCAGCAATTGGTTTCTGGAAGTTAAGTCAACAACAAAACACGTGTCTTTTCCAGCAGCCATTGCACAGCAATGAAACCAGTTGCTAGGTAACGGGCAGAGCACTGCTGGGGTTGCTAGGTAACAGGGAGTGCCTGGTGACTTGTGACGTTACATTCTAGATGTTTTTTTAACGGCTCGTTTTCCAGACACCAAAAAACTTCAACTTATTGCAAAAAAACTCGAAACATTTCACACTGAGGCCAATCAGCCTGTTCTGCTAAACGAATGCTCTAATTCGGAGGAGGTCTGGCTACAAGCTGATGGAGGGAGCGAAACAAAACGTCCTACCATGCTGTCCTACAGGTGGCATCGTTCTGGACTGCAGTGAAAACTGTTCGGGTGTGGAAAGAGAAAAAAGCTCCAAAGAAGAGAGTAGGAGCCTCTCAGGTGGATTAAATAAATCAACCGATTCGCTCTGAGAGTCTGAGCACGTTCGGCCTGTGAGCTGGGCATCTGTGAAACAATTCAGAGTAATCACATCACAACGGCAGCAGCATTTCAACCATGTAATCCGTCTGCGGGGAACGGCTAATTAAGATTCTGCTAAATCCTTCTGAGCGGTGAAAGTGGCCATTGAAACAAGAGAAGCAGGTTGAGCTGATATCCAGACGCTGCTCTCCACCCAAACAGGTGAAAAAGCCTCATGTAATTAATTCTTTAGATCATGTTTGACTTGTGGGGGTTTGAAGGTTTGATACTGGATGTTTGAGCATCGAGTGTTTCATCGCTGCAGGGCTTCCTGCAAAATGAGTTTCCTGAACGGCATGAAAGGATGATGGCAAGAAATGAAACCCAGAACCGCATCATGAAGCCAGACGAGCTGCTCAGTTAACTGGTGGAAAACTGAGTCGTTCTGTTTGTTTGTGCTGCTCATTTAGAAAACAAACATTTTGCTTTTTACCTGCAGGAAGCCTCAAACGACGACGATCAGCAGATTCATCTGGATGCTCAAAGATTTAATATTTATTAGTTTGTTTTATTTCAGCATCATGCTTCTTTTCACATCTATTTCTTCATAAGATCTCTTTAAATTTGCCATAAAATGTATGAAAAAGCGAGTTAATTTGCTTAGAAAGTCTGGTTTGTAGGGGAGGAGAGAAAACGTGATCAAACTCTGATGTGGGAAAAATAAGTGAACTTCAGTCTCGGTTTGAATGCAAATCTTAACGGACTGGAGACGCCAGGAAAAGGTCTCCAGCGCAGGGCATTCTGGGTAAGTACAAGCAAAACAAAGTCAAGGAAAAGTCAATTAAATATTCCTAAAATCCATGATTAGTTGAACATGTTGGCCTAAATATGCTACAAGATGTGTGCTGGATCGGGACGCGAAATGTTGCTTTTAATGTTTTTACATGGAAATGTTTCTCAAATAAAGTTTGTTTTTACAACTAATTGAGGATCCATTTCCTGAAAGCAGTTTATTTCACTGGATTTTATTTAATGAAGGGACTGCATGTAAAAGCAAGTCATGCATTTCAGGTTGAGAAAAATCCTAATAAAAAAGGATCAAATTTGTGGTGGAAATTTTCCAAAGTATGAAAAAGGTATGAATGTTTTGCAGGGCGTTGCAGACGGATCACTCAGTGCAAATTAGCATTTTACTGTCATGGACACAATGAGCCGCCAGAGGAATCGCTGGCCGCCCTGTGAAGCAGAACCAGCAGCAGAACCAGCACCAGAACCAGCAGCAGAACCAGCAGCAGAACCAGCAGCAGAACCAGCCCATTCCTGGTTCTGTGTCATGAATAACATACATGGACAAACCTCATGAAAACCTTCTCCTGCAGCAGAAAGCATGAAGGAGAGTCTGGACTTTCTGTAATTCATCAAATTAATGAATTTTATTCCTGCATATTTTTACACAGAAATTTCATAAATGTTTGTGATAAAAAAACTTCCTCCATTTTTTAATTAAGCATCTCTTTACAAGTTAATTAATTTTCATCAGATTTTGGTTCCAAACTCTGGAGGAAAGAGTCCAGTGAGACGATCAGATCTGCAGTGAATTGGGATGAAATGCCTGCAGTGCAATAAAGTCCTGATGCTGCAGCTGTGTTATCAGAACGCTGAGACAACATTGTCTTTGTTTTTTTCATCTGCTTCATTTCTAATCCTGCTTCTCTTTCAGACATTAAATTCCTCAAAGTCATTTTAGTCTCCATCAGATGATGGAGGATCCACACGCCTCCTCCATCCAGACTTGGTGCTGCAGCTCCTCCTCCATCCAGACTTGGTGCTGCACCTCCTCCTCCATCCAGACTCGGTGCTGCAGCGCCTCCTCCATCTGTGCAGCGCTGCTGCGCCAACGGCTCCATTTGCATCCACACATAAAAACAAACATTTAACAGCCTGGAAGTGCAGCAGAGCTGCTTTAAGATAATCATCGTATCGCAGCAGAAAACCTGGATTCATGTAAGAAAACTACAAATCCAATTTTCTGCAATTAAAGATAAAAGGTTTATTGAAACTGCAGCTGACAAAAGCGATTCTGGAAGGTCAGCTGAGAGGCTTTGAGAAGGTTCAGCTGCTGCAGCTTTAATTTTCCATTGTGCTGCTACCGTCTCATGTTCACGTTCTTCTATTATAGCATAAAAAAGCCGATTTTCAAGGATTTTCTTTGTATTTTTGAAAATAATGACGTATAAACAGAAAAGGCTGTTAAAATCCATTTCTGTGGAGGCTGAAGCTGGAGGTCGTTATCTCTGGTGCTATTGGTGATTTATGATTGTGCCTCCATGATTGCAGCAATCTCTAAGCCTTACATGCATTTGTGTTTGAAAAAAAATCATCAAGAAACGGATTTTTTTCACCCAGATAATTTCCCAGACTGCTTTGAGTCGGGTAATTATGCAATCCTGGCTGAGCGGCGGCTGTTGGGCTTGATCGGATAAATTGGTCTCATTGAAGTTAAATTTGGTCCCAATTGTCTTGTAAAGTTTTACATATTTGCCTACAGATTTAGTACCAGATAAGAAATGATTTAATTTTCTAGGAGGGAAAAATCCTCCAAAGGAAATTATTGTTAAATCCTGTTTTGCTGGATGATAAATTGTTATAAAAGTTATAATATTGTTGTTTTGAGATCATTTTCAAGTAATATAACAATAAAAACGGCATAATAACGCAAAACATATTGTCAAACGTTAAATTCTAATACATATTTAACAGTGGAAGTGGAAAATATTTTAAATATCCAAACTAAAGCAGGAAAACAAACAAAATGAATTATGAAAAACAAAATTGACCTTCCTTTGCCGTTGTTTTGTTTTCTGCTGATTCCAACTTCAGCTTGAAATTCAAAACTAATTTGAGAACAAGCGCCTGCAAAAATTACTCTGACACAGCAGTGAAAGGAAAGCAGACGGATTCTGGCTAAATGCGTATTTTCATACCCAGACATTAAGCCGTTCTGAGTCAACAGACACTCGTTTCCCTGCTGCAGGTTCGCTTCATTCGCTGGCCGGATGTTTCACCTATCAGACATAATTGGGCCATTTAGCCAAACTGGAAAAAAGCCTTTTCTCTTCTGCTGCTGCTGCTGGATGTTGATTCATGTCACAGCTTTGGGCTTGTTAAAAACAGGGAAGGTGGGAATAAAATTGGCCGATTTAAAGGTCATTTTATGGTCAGTGTGAATTTTTCCTCACTATTAATAAACAAACCAACAAATCAGGAGAAACTTTCACCAGTTCAAACCGACTCAGCTATTTTAAAACTCTTTGTAAACTAACATCTAGAAACTTTGACTTTTCTTCAGGTTATTTTAAAACTTTTCAGATTTTTTTAAAGTGCATTTATTCATTCTTTTAAAATATAATGTCTGTCAGTGAGATGGCAACAGATTTACCTTCACAAGTGGAGAGTTACAGCTTTCGCTGCGATGCTCCACTTCATATACGTATAAAAATGATTAGAAATTTATTCAGGTTTAATTGAGACAGAAAAAAAGGGAGAAATTTGGTGGAAAAGATTAAAAGGGAAAGAAAGAGACAAGAATAGAAGAGAGGAAACTACAACTCATCAGCCTGAGAGAAAATAAACCGGAAAAACGGACAAATAATAATCTGAATCTAAAAGTTATTTTTCTTATTCGCTTTCACACGGTTAAAGGCCGAATCAATTAAAAATGACGAAAAAGAAACAAAGCGTCGCTGGAAATATTCTGACGGCTTCATGCAAGAGTGAAAAACTTAACGCTGCCATAAATAATAAAGTTTCTTTCACTGAAAATTCAGAACGATTCATGGAACTTCTTCAAAAGCAAGTAAATAAAAACTGGAGGCTTATTTTACATGGTGTGGTTCTCTGAAGTGCTTCAGAGCGGTCAGTATCTTACCAGCAGCAGAGAACAGTTTGACATCAAGCTGAGATTTTTGCCAGAATAACTGGCAGCATAAAGTTTTATGCTCTGAATAAGAAAAATGAATGAATGTTGAGTAATGAAGGTTTTTGTTTTGCTGCTGAGTTAAAGTCTCGCACAGTGAGGAGCTTTTTACTCATTACTTCTGTGTCGCTGTCAGTTCAAAACGTTTCATCTTCTTTCACCCTTGATTGATTGATTGACAGCGCTAAGACTTGCCTTCTGGGTTTGACAGATGAGTTTGAGTAAATATATATAAAAAAAACATTTTTTTGTAAAAGTTACATTCTAAAAGTCTAGAAAAACTTTCTAGACTTTCATTTGTCTAGAAAGTCCAGTTTGTTTGTTGAACTCTGAAAACCTCAGTCTGGGTTCGGGTGAACTCTGGTGTGGTTTGAAAGCGTATGCGAACACCAAGCGGCTCCGCAAGCAGGAAGTGGATTACAGCACAAGGCATTCTGGGAAAATACAAGAAAATCAAACATGCTAACCCAGCGCATAACAGTAATCCTACAAATGGTGAAAATCTTTGTTTACATTTCATGAAGAAGGAAGTTGCACTTGGTGTCTTTTTTATAAGTTTCTATGTCGCTTCCTTCAGTGGATCTTGGTGCAGTGCCCCCGCAGGCGAGGAGGAGAACAGGCAACAACTTTGGTCCCAAATCAAAGCGAATCTACTGGACTATCAGGTGAGAAAATGTCCTTAAATTGATCTCGAGATCAATCAATTAACAAAACAAATTCTGAATTCAATTCGTTGTTTTAGTCTAAAATGTCCTCCAGATGTAAAAAGCTTCTTTTACTACACATTAAAATCTGATGTAACTGCTTTTGTTCCAGTTCAGGTGTGAACTCTGATAAATCAGATGCGTCCTCAGCTGCCCTCCGACCTGAAAGAAAAAAACCCATGAGGATTTTCCCCGATCATGCGTTAAACTGATAGTGAACCCTGGAATCCGGAGGGACTCAAAGCCCTCTCGCAGCTTTCCTTTTAAGCTGTGCAAGCGTTAGCACCGATATCGCGCCCGCTTCCCACCTTTGAATGCACCAAACAAACCGAACTCTTTAACAACACGGGACACCTGGCCCTTTCAGATCACAATCCATGAGTCATCAGGAGGCGGAAAAAAAGATTCCTGATTTTATTTGGAGTTGGACAGATCCCCGGCGGTGGAGGCGAAGACAAAGGCTACAGAGGGAGAGCAGGAATGGGCCCTGGCACCTGACGTCCCGGCTGCTCAGACGAGGATTAGCATCCACTTTGCCCGTCGTTTCTCGGGCTCAGGCCTGAACCAACACCTCGGCGCTTCAAAGCGCCGGATGAAAAGGAGGCCATGGATGGTCAGTGGCTTAGAGAAGCTCTGTTTAAAATGGCAGGGATAAAAAAAGGAGGCAGGTTTTTGATGTGCCGTGGAGAGCAAAGCTCTTCTTCTTCTGCTGCTGCGATGTTTCAGTTTCAGCCGGGAACAGTGGGAAAATGGCTGCAGACGTTCGTCAATGTTCTGCTCATGTCGAAAAAAAAACAACAATTTCACAATTACGGTGTTTCCATGAAATAGAAAACGCAATTAAAATAAGTCACTAAAATTCTGTCACAGGGCTGCACAGTGGCGCAGTGGGTAGCGCTGTTGCCTTGCAGCAAGAAGGTCCTGGGTTCGATTCCCGGCCCGGGGTCTTTCTGCACGGAGTTTGCATGTTCTCCCTGTGCATGCGTGGGTTCTCTCCGGGTTCTCCGGCTTCCTCCCACAGTCCAAAAACATGACTGTCAGGTTAATTGGCCTTCCCAAATTCTCCCTAGGTGTGTGTGTGGTTGTTTGTCCTGTTTGTCTTTGTGTTGCCCTGCGACAGACTGGCGACCTGTCCAGGTGACCCCGCCTCTCGCCTGGAACGCAGCTGGAGAGGAACCAGCAACTCCCGACCCCGTTAGGGAGAAGGGTGACGGAAAATGGATGGATGGATGGAATTCTGTCACAACATCATCCTACTACCACTTCCTGTCTTTTTCGTAGTTTCTGCCAGTAGTAACATCCAGTTGTTGATCATATGACTCGCATGACACGAAAGCAGTGTTTCCATTGCAGTTTTGCAAAATAAACCAATTTTATAGTTAGAAAATACTTGGTAAAACTTTTGCAGTGTGAAACAACAAAATTCTTAGAGCTTTTGAATTTAATTACTTTTCAATAATAGTAATTTATTCACCCTCCACACACACCAATAAAACATCAAATAAAAGCAATAAAATACTAAAAGTCACAGCTTTTTGTGCAGAAAGTCATGGATATTTATTTGCTGAGAGCTTTTAGATTACAACCACAATAACACTGTGCAAAGAAAGCAAACACCAAGCCGCGCTGACGGAGCGTTTCACGGAGCGAAGTGATAAATCTGCATCAGGAGTTCATGCTACAAACACACAGAACGGAGGCGGGAGAACGAGCCACACACAAACTAGATGAATAAATCAATACACTTTAAAATATTCTGTTCATTTAGGTTCTACTTTAAAAGGGGCTTTTATTCCTTTCACAAACCAGAGACGCCGTTTAGTTTTCATGCAACACGCGTTGAGGCGAAACGTTTCCTTAAAGACGCTGCAGCAAAAAAATACAGTAAACAAACCGTCTCCCTCCAAAGCTGCTGTTCATTACAATGCAGTGATTTAAAAAACAGACATTTCTTATAACAAACAAGAAAGGAACATTTTTAAAACTACCAGAATATAATGAACGTAGAAGCTTATAAAACAAGATGTAAAGATGTTTGTCATTCATAAAATAAAATAAAAAAAGCAGACTGCATTTCTAACCGTCTGAATTTCATGTTTCAACTTGAGATATTTTCTCAACTTTAAAAATGGTTTTATGGTTTTGCCTGTTTGTTTACGGCAAAAGAGAAAAGTTTGTTTTTTTATCTTTTATTTTATCCACTTTCACCTAATTGCTGATTTTTATCTCCCTCAGTGCGTTAAAATAAAAGATTTATATTATTTTAGAAATTTTAAAGATCAGATTTTAATAGTTTTTCAGGAAAGGAACAGTTATTTCTGATTTATAAAAAAAAATATTATTATTATTAGAAGTAAATACATTACTTCTAATGTATTTTACATTAGAAATAAGGTATTTCTAATGTAAAATAACCAGAGTAAATAGAAAAACTGTTTGTTAAAACACCAATCTTTGTTTTTTATTTACTCAAATTATTTATTTCTGATATTAAAATTATTTTGATCTGAAATATTTAATTTGACAAAAAAACAAAAAAAAAATCCTTAAAGGAGGTAAATACTTTTTTTCAGCTCATTGTAGCAGTTTTTATTTTCTAAATAAAGTAACAGTAAAAGTAACTAAAATATACTTTGAAGTTGATTGAATTCCTGTTTAGAATAGGAGCAATTATTCATTATAATTGAATATAATTAAGAATTATAATTAATTTTGTGGTCAAATTAGATGCTTTTAGACAGAATGGGAGCTGAAATATGTTTTAACTAATTATCAATATTATTGACTTTCCAAGACAATTAAAACATTAAACAAAGAGGATTGCGTCACCCTAAACATTTTAAAGCCCAGTTAAAGTGGGATTAAAAAGTGGCAGCATTTGGGAAAAACAGGATTTTTTTCATTTGACATTTTTACCATTTAAAGCACCAAAACATGGAAAATAAAGAAAACCTGAAACTGTTTCTCCTCCCCATGAATGTGAAAACAAACTCACTAATATATCAAATTTTATTTGTCTTATATTAATGTGGGGAATATTCACATACTTTAAGATGAATTCATAAAATGACCAAATGTGCGTCTTTGTTTTTCAAAGATAATTTCTTCTGTGCCAGACATAAAAATATACTAGAAAACTCTAAAAAACAAGATAATAAGCTGATTGGTATTGCTGTAAGTTACTGATTGATTAGTAATATATTTTAAAGTTGATGGCAGAGAAGATAAAACGCACTACAAACAAAAACAGAGAAAACAGCGTGAAGCTCGGTAGAAAATGAAGATATTGTTCTTTTTTAAGCACAACATCCTCATGCTGCTGCAGTTGCTGCTGCTGCTGCTGTTGCTGCTGCAGTTGCTGCTGCTGCTGCAGTTGCTGCTGCTGCTGCTGGTCCTCCTCAGTCGTCGTCGCTTTTGCTTTTATCCGACTGATCCTGTAGGAAGAGAGACGGCAGTCAGAAAGCAGAGAGGCGTTTGTGTTTTCAACTTTCAGATTAGAGGAGGAACTCTAATCCTTCCCGGTTTCCGTTCGGTATCAGTGCTGCCTCCCATGCTAGTGGCTAGCGTCCAGAAGCTAACCGCTACCGTTTTAAGCTAAGTTTTCCTTGGATTAAACGCCTCCGTCCTGCTGTTCCTGGTCGGAAACGTCTGGTTAACATCACACGGCGTTAGCCTCAAACATCCTTTTTCCATTTCCTGGTTTGTTTTTTGATCTAAAGTTTACATAAATGACACTGAATGACACCTTTGACTTTCTTTTTACCTGAAGTATAGATTTGTGTGACCTGCTGTCAGAGCAGCAGATGACTTCAGCAGGTAAAGAGATTTAAACCTCCCATAAGAAATGTGCCAGAGCTGGAACATTTCTGAAAGTGGACAGTTCTGCCACAATCCCTGCTGGATGTGAACATAAACCTACGTTATCGTCCTGGTCGTCGTCGCTGTCATCGTCGCTCACCACCGGCTTGGCCTTTCCGCGGCTTTGCCTCTTCTTGCCTTTGTCGTGGCTGCGTCCTTCCCGGCCCAGCTTGATCTTCACCCGCACAGACTTGGCTGAACAGAAATTGGAGAACAGAACCAGGTTTAAGTTTCGCTTCCAAGCTGCAGCGACTTTGTGCACTGCAAAAACACAAAATCCTACCAAGTATTTACAGCTGGGCTGTAAATACTTGGTAGGATTCACAGACTACCAAGTATAAAAGTGCACTAAATATCTTAGAGCTGCAGCGGCTCGGTGTTTTCAGCGGAAAGGCACCGAATCGACCTCCAGCTGCGATTTCTAATGAATACGGTTGATTTTCAGTGTGTGTGTGTGTGTGTGCGTGTGCGTGTGTGTGTTTTAAACTCTGCATGTTACCTTCGGCCTCTGAGTCATAGTCGTCATCATCATCCTCATCACTGTCATCCTCGCTGTCTTCGTCCTTGGCAATCTTCTGTCTGGCACTCTTGAAAACAGACTGCAGAACGATGGAGTCCTCATATATCTGTTCATAAAAAATAAAAATGTCTTTGACCTGAAGGTTAGGAAAATTATTCAAAGTGGCGGCAGAGGTTGTTTCTCTGCACAGGCAAACAGACTGATCCCTTTGGGACCAGAAGGCTCAAATATGAATGGAGAATTTTAAGTTGTTAAAATGCATTTTGGGAAGAAGAACATTATTTCCATCCATCTTATTAAATAACAAATACAAACTGCAAGTGTGAAAATGTAAAATCTCCAACAAAGGATTTTAAAAAATGAAGTCAGTGCAAAGTGATGAAATATTAAGGTTTAATCGATTAATCGATTATTGTTAACTAATCTGAAGTGGAGCATACAAACTCAAAACACTGAAAGAACAACAGAGCAGCAATTAAGCCACAACTGTTCAAAAATACACACATTTATTTAAGATATAAAGGTCTGTAAATATTTTTACAGAGAATAACTCAGCAGGCAGTTTTAGCCTGCTGAGACAACAGTAGACTATGAATGTTCCCAGTGAGGCTTGTTCAAAGTGCTGCAGAGTTTATCTGCAAAGGTTCAATCAGAGGAAAGGTGTTTGTACCTGGGATCCCTCCAGGTTGAAGGTCTGCGCGTTCTGACACAGAAGCATCACGTCCTTCTCAAGGTCGCTCAAACTCCGGTATTTATGGTTCCTCACACGCTCCTGATGCCGGCAAGGAAAAATGTTCTTTAAGACATCTACATTTTCTCATATGAACACATTTTGTATAATTACAAATAATTATGATCAAAGCTGCTATCATCTAATCTCAGGAAAATTATTCAGAAACATCCAATCCCTCCAAAAATCTGAGATATTTGTGTGGAACCGAACATGTAAGTAGGCCGGTGGAGACTGAACAAAAGCCCTTTCTAAACCTTCATCAGGATCTTATTTTTAAGTTTGGGCTGATGTCACCAGCAAACCTTGATCTTCTTGAAGTCGACGGGTTTTCTTATCAGCTCGTAATATTCTGGCAGCTCCTTCCTGGACGGCAGCTGCACAAACACCTCACTCAGCTGCCTGCCGGACCTGCAAACAGAAAACAAACCTCAACACTGGGATTCAGAGAACACACTTCAACATACCGTCGTTAGTTTGTAAACCTCTGAACGGCTAAGCACCACAACGCATTAAAGACCTGCTGTTCTCCCGTCTTCTGGTTCTGCTCTGCATCCAGAACCAGAACCAAACAGCATTCAGCTTACAAACAAACTTCCAGAAAACTTCCCAGGATGAAAGACCATTCAACTGAAGCGATTCAGTCCATATACAGTTTTATAATTAGCGACTAACAAGAACAGTTCCTGTTTTATGAAGCTTAAAGGAAAAGGGAAGAACATATTTGCAGTTTATACCTTTAATTTTTAATAAACTAAATCCTGTTCATCTCGCAGAAATCTACATTTATTAAAGTTGAAGTTAAAAGATTGTAAAACCGAGTCTAACATGTTGGCAACCCATGAATATTTATTTGCCAGCTCATGTACAAGCAAAGATTACCAGGCTGTTTACTACCTGAAGTTTCCCCAAAGCTAATTTCCCCAGGGAAAGAGAGGAACAGACTTTAGTCAGCAGAAGTCGGAGTTTCCTCTTGTACATTCATCTTGTAAACAGACACACTTGATTGCTTCTGTCAGAAATGTTTTCTCCCACAAGCGTTAACCTGACCGCTTCACTGGCGGTTTGTGCCGGGAGACTTCCTGTTGTCGTGTTTACAACCGGCTCAATTATTACGTTCCCAAAATTTGATACGATCTTAAAAAATGGGCCGGAGGTTTTGACTTTAATCACAACTTCAACAGCCCAGATGGGACCAAAATTAAAAACAGAAAAACAAACCAGCAACTCTTTCATCCACTTAAGCAGATGTCTTCTCATGTTTGTCCTGGATGATTTGAGAAACGCTTGGATAATACGGCTAATGAAGAGTCATAAAACGATGGTTGCTATTAATCTTCTTAATGACAACCTGTTAGTGGAGTAAACTCTCTGATGCTGCGTTTGGGTGTTTGCTGAAATGCCTGCAGGAGTTCTGGAGAGTTTTGCGATCAAAGCGACACCCACACGCCACATCTCCCATCAGAAAGTATCACAATGCAGCAAACAAAGGTTTTTCCCATGAAGATTTTCTTTTTAATGTCAGAAAAAGTAAGAACTTCCATGGCTGGTGACAAAATCTTTTTCATCTCTATGGAGGAGTTTTGTCCAACTCTTTGTTGCAGAAATGTTTGCAGATGCCACAATATGCTGATCAGTGATGGGATTTTAAAATGTGTTATTCTGATTGATTTAGTTACCTGCCAAAATGACAGATAGGACATCTGAAGGTAAAATAGTTACTTGATTGTCCTATAAATGAAGTAATGTGCCTGGAAATATATAATGCTCCCCACCTGGTATGTAAAGTTGCCTGTTTTGAGCGATATATCATGTTCTAATGTTGACTGTTTCACGCTTGTTTAAAAAGTCTTTTGGCATTCAGCTGGGCAAAACGACTGGGTAGACTTAGCTCCGCCTTCAAGGCACAGCTCCTCCCCCTCTCAGCTCCTTTAGACTAGCCAGGAGCAAACGGCAAACACCCGGTGGAATTGCTGAGCTCATCATATAATTTCAGAGAAAACGCTGGTAAAAACGTTGTTAAAGGGTTAAGAGGAGCCATGTTGTGATGACTTCCTGAAGGCGGAGTTTCAGAAAGAGCAGGAGCTTCTTAAAGAAACAGGGGCCCAAATTCAAGGCGTTAAATAAGGAAGTTGAGCTTTTTTTAGTCATATTACTTATATACAGCATTTTAATAACTAAAGGTAACAGTTGTATCATTGAGCAATAAAATGGCACAATATGCCAGAAAAACACATATTTTTAATAAAAACTTTTTATTCCTGCAGTCATAAAAATTATTATCTAGTTCAAGTACTTATTAATATTTTGCTTCAGTCTCTTTCTAATTAGATGAAACAAAATGTTTGTTGCATCTCTAATCTTAACAGTGAAGGTTAAAAATAAATAATATGAACGCGTCAGGAGACTCAAATATCACCTAAGCCTGTAGTCTGATATAATCTGTAATGTTCCCTGCATGTGGAGTCAGGAAGAATATCTTCAGATGTTTGCCTCGCAGTGTGACGGCACCATGAATGATTGCAATTCCTAGAAACCCCAGAGCTGCTTGGTTTGTTTATTTACAGCTCTTGATGTGAGATCAGGAAAACAACTGATCCCAGAACAGTTCTCTGCTTATCTGCTGAGATTTCCACGCTGACAAACCTTCATGTGTTGTAGAGAGGAAATGAAGCTTTGCTACTAGACTACAGTCATAAGAGTTTTATTTTTTGGGATTTGGATGAGAAAAGACAAAAGTCTTCAGTTTGGTGCTTTAGTCCCTTTCTATTCTTTGTTATTGATCCAGGCTTTGAGAATAACAATCGACGACAGACAGAGGAAACTCTGTCTGTCGTCGATTGTTATTCTCATGAACTCAAAGCACAGAATTGAACTTCTGGATTTATAAAAAAATATCTCTTAATCATATTTGAGTGGCTTTTCAGCTAAAAGTAAAAACCTGAACATTATTACAGGATCAGCCTGCATGAAAACCCATTTTTTATTTCCTATAGGTGAAGATTTTTTTTTGGAGAGGCACTAATTAAAGTCTGAAATCAGGATTACAGGAGGACAGAAGGAGAGAGATGCTGTTAATCAGCTAAGGCCCCAAGCAGCATCTCGCTGTCTGGTTTCTCTCCTGCTGCCTGAATGAAAACTCGGCCGCCATTAAAGCAGGGAAGAGTCGAACCGAGACTTATTCAAGCAAAAAGATTCATCCTTTATTGAGTGAATTTGAAAGAATCCCAGTGTGGGATGATCTTTTTATTATGACTGAATCCTATCAGGTTCTCACAGGATGTGTCTGAAAATAGGTCAAAAAAGAAAGGATTAATAATGAAGACTTAAACCAGAAAAAAAATTTATTGTGGTCCACTCGGCACATCAGAAAGCTCAGATTAAAATATTAAAAATAAAATCTTTCAGATGTTCAAAAATAATTTTGTATTTTCTCCAGGTTTGAAAGTAAAAAATATACCTTTCTTTTTTTAATGGGGAACTAACATGTATTTCCCAAGCAAATAGTGGCATTTATAGCATAATCAAGTAACTATGTGACCTTCAGTTGTTATAAAACAACTTTTTTTTATAAACAGCCTACAAGAAATTTGACTGCATAAATGAAGGCCCTTTAATTGGGCCTCTGTCTCTTTAAGAACTCCCACGCTTTCTGAAACTACTCCTTCAGGAAGTCATAACAATATGGCTCCTTGTTAACCCTTTAACAACATTTTTAACCAGCGCTGCTCTGAGAAATAGCTCCTACAATGACATCAGCAGTGTTACTAATTGCTGATGGCTAGTCTGAAGGAGCTGAGGGGGAATAGCAGAGGAGGGCTGTTCTGTGAGACAGAAGGTTGGAAACTGCAGCTCTGAGGAGGAGCTTCATCCTTGAAGGCGGGGCTTGGTCCACCCAGACGTTTTGCACAGCTGACTGGTTGCCATGGAGATTAAAGGATTTCTCAAACATGCATGGAAGAATCAAGGCAGGTTTGTTTTTGATGAATAACATTAAAACATGATAAACAGCAAAAACAGAATTATACATAATACTGCCCCTTTAAAATCAACATAAACTGATCAGTTTTCATATTTCCAGCTGCATGTAGCAACGCTGCAGACAAAACATCGCGCATGTTGACTTTTCAAACATTTGTTGGTCATTCTATTAAAATAAAAATGTTGTCATATTAAAATTTATAGTTTTATTTTCTTAAGACAGGGTGTTTCTGCAGTGCCAAAATCTGCTGCAACAGTTTTAAATATTAGTTCTGTGAAAAAAACCTTCGGCTACTTTATAGAAATCTATTTTTACAGGCCTCATATTTCAGAGCTTCATCAGATGCTTCATGGGTTTCCTGCTCCTCCATCAGAGTCATTCTGGCCATTCAGACACAGATCAATGCACAATCAGTGTAATCAGTGTTTTCTGTATGGGCAGTAACTGACACTGCTGTACACTCACACACACGCACTCACACACACACCACTCACACACGCACCACACCACACACACACACACACACGCACTCACACACACACACACACTCACACACACACACACCACACACGCACTCACCACCACTCACACACACACACACACACACTCACACACACACACGCACTCACACAGCTTCAGTCATTATTGTGCGAACTGGCTCGCCTTTCTCAGTCTGTTCATTGATATGGTGACAAACTCAAACCAAATGGGTTGGGCCACATTTCCAACCTGGAGTCAGGACAGCAGAACCAGAACCAGAACCGGCATAGCGCAGACATGGAGGACGGTGATTAAAAATGTCCTTTCAGAACCGTGTTGGCTTCAGATTCTGCACCTTCCTATTATTTCGGACCAGGTTTCCTGTTCTAACCTGACAACAAGAAGGTCTTTTCATTCACACAACTGATGCTTTCCCTTTTTTCAGTCATTACAGCAAGAAACTAGCAACCAGGCTGAAATCTGGCTAATGGACTCCGATCTGAACCTTCAGAGCCACATACAGACAGTTACAAAGTCGGCCTTCTATCACCTGAAGAACATTTCCAGGATCAGAGGACTAATGTCCCAGGAAGAGATAGAGAAACATATAAGCATTTATCTCCAGTCGCACTGATTACTGCAACAGCTGCTTCACTGGTCTGCCTTAAAAAAACAAATCAATCAGCTGATCCAGAACGCTGCTGTTGGATGATTGGTTGTCATGACAGGCCGAATAATAAGCAGGTTTTTGTGCATATATCAGCATTTGTTTGGATTAAATCTGTTGGTGCTGAAGAGTGTGGTCTGAACAACGTTTTCATGTCTCTGGGTTGAGCTCTGTTTTGTAAAGTGAAAGCCGTACCCGTCTCTGTAGTTGATGACCGTGTCGATGATGGTGTTCATCTGCTTGGTGAGTTTGGGCGGGTTGGGCGACAGCTTCTCGGCCGGCGGTCGCCCTCGCCTCTTCTTGGCCTTCATGCCGCCGTCGTCTCTGCTGGACGAGTCTTTGTCCTGACGCCGTTTGCGTTTGCGCTTCTTCAAGCGGATTTCCTCCTCCATCTCCTCCAAGTTCCCGTCCTCAATGGCCTGAAAGTGAGAGCAGAACAGAGACCCGGTTAATGTTACTTAGCCTCAGTCAGTACAATAATGGTAACAAATGATGTTGGATAATAAATCATCCCAGAGGTTATTGTGATAAATAATGGTAAGACTGGCATAATAACAAGTCAAGAACACGTTCTCAAAATCAATTAACTTTCAATTCTGATGAACATTTAACACTGGAACTGGAAGACAGTGTTAAACAGTCATTAGAATTAGATTAATAAACTTGCATCATTTTACCATTACTGCCATTTTATTACTTAAAAATAGTCTCAAAACAACAATATTATAGTTTATCAAGATAATTTCTGGGACAATATATCGGCCAGCAAATATTTTATCATGACGAACGTCAGTCACACAACCAGTTCATCAGTATTTCAGACATTTGAAACACAAATTATTTAATTATCGATTAACTAATGTGGAGTAATTAAATCATGATACTTTTTTCAGTCGTATCATCCAGCTCTACTTTCGCTCCATGAAACTATAATTTTTTAGTTATTTACATGTCTATCAGTTTTCTATACACTTTAATTTGTCAGAAAAGAGCATTTTTCCCTGTTTTTAAACCATTAGAGTTGAATTTGCTCCTCTTCTTGTTTGCGTGTCACCTTGTCGTGGTGGTTTTTGTTCCTCTGCATCACGTCGGACCACATTTTTCTTCCTCTACTGAGGATTGTTTGAACCACAGCTTACACTGGTCTCAACATCCTGTCACCTTGGCCTGAAAGTGTCTTTGTTCTAATTCCGCTTTTCCCTGAAGCGTCTGAACAGCTCAATAAAATTGATTTGCTGAGGTTTAGGTGTTTCTCTGGAGGAAAAGTGCTTATTTGTTGTTTGTCACCAGCGTCCCACAAAGCAAAACTTCTAATTCTGTTCAAACATTATAATTATCTAATATGAAAGCAGTAAATAGCATCAGCATACATTTACAAGAGGAGAATGTAAAGGGATGCAGTGTTTTTAAAAAGTAGTTTCTGCCAACTAATCGTCAGAAGCAAAACTGAAGCAAGAAAAAAAGAAACAATTTGACTTTCCCTTGTTTTTCTGTAAATCAGAGACCATTAAAACCAGCAGCACAGAAATCAAGTCTGTGTGTGTGTGTGTGTGTGTGTGCGTGTGTGTGTGTGTGTGTGTGTGTGTGTGTGTGTGTGTGTGTGTGCGTGTCTTTATAAGTGAATGTGAATCAAAGTAGAGGAAGACACTTTCTGTCCCCTCTGCCTCACAATGACTATTGCAATTGATTTACATAATTAACAGGAAACAAAATATTTCTGCAGCTCTTCAATGAATAAGTTTAAAATTAAACTGCCTTAAAAATAAAATATTTATAGCAAAATAAAATATTTAGTGTTCCTGAAAAACAGGATTCTGTTGCAGAGCTGTCCCTCTGTGAATTATTAAAAATATTCAAATAAATACAGTAACAGTCAAATAAAGGCAACAAAACAGAGAAATGTGTTTTTTTTGCAACACTAATCCTAAATTTATAACAGCTGTGTTCAAGTTAGAGGGAAAAAGCTCTAATTTGCTATAAATACCATGGATTAAACTGTCAAATCATCTGCTGTAATGATAGAGAAGCCTTCAGTAAAATCATAAAAGAAAAGCAGCTGCTGATTTAAACGATTATTGTTATTATTTATAAACATATATTCCTTTTTTAAGTAGGAAAATGTGAGCATCTTTGTCTGTGTTTCACTTTATATTCATGTTCCAGTTTGTCAGGCATATTGAGTTTTTAACTGTGATTTATTATATTAACATTTGGTTTAATTAATCCAATGTCTGCAGGTTTTGTTGGATAAATCGTAAATGATAGAAAGTTCTTACTCTCAGCCACTGTTTCTCGGTCAGCGTGTCGCTGTAGTCCACGTCTCGCCGGCAGCGCGACCCTCGGCCAAACATCTTCTCCTCCTCTTCCTCGTAGGTGAGCCTCTCCACCTCGGCGTCGTCCTTGATGATCCAGGACGGCAGCTCGTCTTCTTCCATCAGACGAGGCTTTCGCTTCGGGTTCCGGGCGTCCTCCCGCCGGCGGTCCATGTCCATGCGCTACAGGACGACAGAAGAAGAATAGGAGTTTTCTTGGAAAATGACAAAAGGACCAGCGTGTGAAAAGATATTGCAGATTGTTGTTTTTTCACTTTGTTTTACATTTGATTTTCTTTATTAGGGAAAAAGGTTAAGTCATGTTAATAAATCACATAAATAGGATTACACAGATTGCAGTTTTCTGGATAATTGTCTTTTTTTTTGTTCTGAAATGTTGCTGAGTTGGTAACAGCAGAGTAACTGGTCGACATAGAAAGAAACCAAAACGCCAAATTCCAGTGAAGTTTGCATCAATCAGGTTGTTTTAATGCAAACTGATGTCTCTGTGCAGTGGGTAAAGAAATGATTAAGTGTTTCTGGAGCTGACAGATCATCAGTGTTTAAGAAAGACATTTCAGTAAATGTAAATGAATTTCTCACCATGAACAGATCAAATTCGTCTTCATTTCGCGCTATCATCTGGTTGAGTGTTTCATCATCAGGGACCTCGTCTTCATCCTGAAACAAAGCAGAAAACATCGTCATCAGGACGCTCTGCGTCACCCATTTTGGATTAAAACATATTTATTGCCAGACAGAGAAAAACTCAAGTGCGCTGTTCAGTTTTCAAGTAGGAAATAAACAGCTAGGGTTGGATTAGAAGGCTATAAAAAAAAGACTGAAGGACAAATTATTCGCACATCAAAGAGACGCCCTCATTCAGCCGACAAGGATTTAATTAAAATTTTCCAAATGCATAACACATAATTTACCTCAAGAGGAACAATCAACCATTTACTTTTCGTACAACTGCAGAACTTAAATGACGTACTCGGGCCGGAGGATCGTGTCTGAATGATGCAGAGCAGCAAAACGCAGCTTCCTTACCTCGTTCTGCTCCTCGTGCTCCAAAATGGCCTGCAGGAAGGCGCGCCGCTCGTGGCTGGACGATTTCTGGTCGAACATGCCGGCCTGGATGACTTTCTGATCCACGTTCAGTTTGTATTTGGCAGCAGCCAGGATCTTCTCTTCCACGCTGTTGACGGTGCAGAGGCGCAGAACGCGGACCTCGTTCTGCTGCCCGATGCGGTGAGCCCGATCCTGGGCCTGCAGGTCCTGCAGTTACAGGACAAAATGTCATTAATAGGAAGTAAAGGTATTTAAACTGCATGCATCTCTGTTGAGCTGCGAATCCAAACGGTGGCTGAGAAGGAAACATGAGAGGTTACAACATAAAGCCGGTGATAAAAACGATGTGTGATGTTATAAAATGTAATGGCGTCAGATTTTAATGGCTGTAGGATTTCTCTTTTGTTTTTGATAGAAAAACCATGAGCCATTTTACCCACTATAGCTATAGTTTTGTTTTGGTTTTATTTACCCAGAATGCCCTTCGCTGGAGTCCACTTCCTGCTTTTGAATAGGTCTTCGGTTCACAAGTTCATTCAAACTGCAGCGGGGTTTGTAGAAAAACCACAGTTTGCTTTTCTGATGATTACACTTTCTCACCTCGGCAAATGAACCAAAGCAAAAGAACCAGCGTTTGATTAATGCAGACTAAATAGGACTAAATAGGACTGATGTGAAAAACAATGAGTGGAAAAGCTTCAAATAAGCTTCTGGCATCTGAAGCTTCAAATAAGCTGTCTGTCTTATTTGAATCTGTCTTCAAATAAGGCTAAAAGTTACAAAGAATGAAAGAAAACTGTTTGGTTATAAATTTATGAATCGATTTCTAACAACCATATTAAGCCATTTACTAAATTAGCTTCCTGTTGACACTAAATCACTGAGAGAGTAAAAGTTTTTTTTGTAAAGTCAATGATGGGAAACAATGTCAAAAGCAAAACCAGGACTTTGCACAGACTATAAAGTCAGACACCTTCAGACACAAATGATAAATGTAACGCTTTAAAACAACTGCTTCACATGTAAACATGTTAACATGATGTTCTGATGGACGGACCTGGTGCGGGTTCCAGTCACTGTCAAAGATGACGACCGTGTCGGCGGCCTGCAGGTTGAGCCCCAGGCCACCAGCTCTGGTACTGAGGAGGAAGATGAAGTACTGAGACCCTTCCTCGTTAAATTTCTTTAGAAGTGCAGCGCGGTCCTCGGATTTGGTGGTTCCTGAAAACAAGGATCTTGTTACTGCTTCAAAGATTTACTTTATTTAAACTGAAGTAGAGAATTACAGAACATTTCATGGAAAAAATTATTTAACAAGCCAATTCTTATTGCTTTCCTTCAATGCAGGAATGTTACATAAAATATTACAACTACTTGTTCTCAACTAGCCCTTTTATTGACGGACAGTTTGGTTTACAGAGACGTCACAATTAATTTCCTCTGTTGTTTGGGTTATTTATTTTGGATATTTAAAATGTCTCTCCGTTTACGTGTTAAATGTTCATTACAATTTAAAGTTTATTGGTGTTTGAGACAGTTCCTTTTAGCTGACAGCCATCTTAGTAGATATCCGTGATCTTACCATCCAGGCGTAGATACTGGAAGTTGCGATAGCTGAAGTAATCCTCCATGATTGTCATCAGAGACGTCATCTGGCAGAACAGCAGGACTCTGTGTCCAGTGGCGTGCAGCTTTGGCAGGATCCGATCAAGGAGCTCAAACTTCCCAGAAGCTCTGTACAGATCATGCCTGAAGGAGACGATGCCGTTAAAACCCATCTACCTGCTCAGCTGCTGTTTCTTTGTAATATAAAACAAATAAAAAGGTTTTGCTAAGAAGAAATGTGGCGGCGCAGGCGCTTTATTAGTCCTTTGGTGCCACATCTTGGAGAAACGTAATGACATTACAGCTACTATGCTTAAATATGTATTGACTGGGACTTTTCTACTAGCTAGTAATTAATATATTCTCTGGTAAGTTCAACAAATAGTAACAACATTACACAAATATTATTTTATATGACTATTTGATGATTTAACAAAAGTAGTTACATAAGAAAGACACATTAATTCCATCTGATTTTGTGAAAAGGGGCAAATGTGTTAGAAAATATTACATATATATTTATTTTGTTTTTTAATCCACCTGCATTTCATTCACATTTAAATAAAAACACCTAAATATTAATACATTTACATTTACAAATGAATGAGGAAAGTTTGGATGTCTGTAGTGGGTTGGTTTGTATGAATGTCACAAAATCATTAACAATAAGAAATTATACTTTAACAATCTTAGATCAAGCAAAGGATGATACATTTTTAATCACAACAGAAAAGCCACAAACATTTAATGCATAATTCATCTTTCAAGTCTAATCCGATTAGGTAGTTGGGTTTATTTTCTTTTCCAAAATCCAAAACTGTTTGTTTTTGTCTACAAACTACTTAACTCCCTCAAAAATAAGGGTTCAGAAAATTATTTAGATGTGAATATCTAAATGTAGAGTCAACATGTCAGCAGCAACTGCAGTATTAAACATTTTGTGCTTTTTTATTTGATAGAAAAAATAACGTCACTTAAAAACAGCTTTTTTTTGTCACCAGAAAAAAAAAGAATATATTGATAAGTAGACATATACAAAAGAAAAAATCACCCAAAATGTTTAGTGTGTCCAAGAAAATAAAGAAATACTGATGTAAACTGAAACACTTTGAAATGAGCCACCAAGTGCTAATAAAAATACTTAGATATATAAATGAAACAGACTGTGTTTGGTTTTTAGCAAAGTGGTTAAATAAAGGTTCATTAAAGATGATAATAATATAAAAACATAATACTACCATTAATTAAAACAAAACTCTGAGCCGCACTGTCTGGTCAATCCAACCAAACCTTGTTTAAACTCTGAAAAAGCACGGCTACATTTTCACTATGAGGCTTGATTGAGCCGTCTTCTTTCACATTCAATGCTTTTTAAGTCAGATGATGAAATGAGCTGTGATGCTGTGGAGAAGAAGGGCCCTTTTATGTGTAACTTACCCATTGATGATGCCATTCGGGTAGCCCAAGTGCTCAGCAAAAGACTCCTGAATCAAAGAAAATGTCAGATTTTTATTAGGAAAAGGTGTGAAGTTTTAAAAATAAAAAAAATATCTGAGAAGAGCTTTGAAAATACGCCCCAAAGCATTTTGGTTTATCTTAATCTAAACAATGAACAAAGATAATAAACCAAAATGTTCAAAATGGGAGATAATGATGTTTTAACGAGAATCTGACGACAAAAATACACAACTCCGACTTCTAAGACCTCAAAAACCTGCGGTAACCCAGTGAGCAGACCCTACTTGGAGAAAAACCAAAATGGCTATAAAGGAGTTGAACTCATGAAACATCAGAAAACGTGTCTTCCTGTCAGCAGAGCCCACCTCTATGTGCTGGAACATGTATGGATGGTTGCAGATCTTCTTCAGCTGCATGATGGTGTTCATCAGAGTCTTAGCTCCGCCTTTGCCCTGGAGAAAATTAAATATTGTTATGTTATATATTTATGTATATATATATATAGATATATATATAGATATATATATATATATGTATGTGTGTGTGTGTGTGTGTGTGTGATGTTCTTGATGTTTTTATCCTTTGCTTTTGTCCTTGTAGGGACTAACTACAAGGACAAAAGCATGCTTAAATGAAGCATGTAATCAATCAATCAATATAGCACGAGTTTCACATTTGGATTTGGACTTTGAATGAACTTCTTAATATTTATTTTGTATTTTATCAAAATGCACGTCCACACGTCAGGCTGAGAAGTGTCCAGAAGAGGCTCCTTTGATGTAAAAGCAGCAGGAAAGCGTCATTATGAGGATGAAAGTCACCTTCTTGTCTTTCTCCGAGCCGTCGGTCAGCAGGATGCCTTTCTGCATGTGGCGGTAGAGAACCCTCTGGATCGCAGACATGTCGCATTTTATGACGTATTCCACCTGACGAGTACGAAACAGGAGGGGTAATCAGTGGAGACTTTCTGTCTCAACGGCACAGAGAGAAAACAGTGAACACAAAGTGAATGAATGGAAGGAACCAAAACAATTATTTTTGACATCTTCATACAGCAGTTAGTTCACTCTGAAGCCCAGATTTTCCCCAAACTGCACATTCCTGACATGGTGACCCCATCACTGTTGATAATTAACAGCTGCAGCTGACAAGTTGCACATATCAGCAGTTAGAGGCTGACAGCTTTAGTTTCCCCATGAAGAGGAAAAGTGGCACTAAAAGGTCAGGAAAGACAATGTGATTTAAAGAGAAAGTCCATCTCAGAGACAGCTGGGTGGAGATTCAAATATGATTTATAAAAGATAAAAATTAACAACTCTGAGGGAAGCAGGGGATTGCTTGCAGTGGCACACCAAAACATTTCGTCACCTTAAAGAAGAGGAGGAAAACAGGCATGAAGTTTCTCTGTTGAAAATATTTTCTGCAGATTTCAAAAGGTGTTTTTCACCAGCTTCAAAGAGGAGGAACACAAACATTGTAAAGTCAATGGTGTCTGCAGGGGGTCCGAAAAACGATTTCAAACGGGGCTGGAAAACGTCTAACCATTTAAGCATTTCAGATCAATACAAGTAAATAATTATTGATTGTTTTTCTGTTTTAAATATCTGTCATACTGCCAAACTAGCAGAGATTAATTAGCCTTTACTCTGCCTACATCTCCCAGAATGCCGTGTGGTTCCAGATTGAAGTTCAGTGAAATTATTGAACATTCTTTTCAATAATTTTACATTTACTAATAAAAAAAATACTAAAATGAAAGTTTGGGGATTCTGAGCTCTGGTCGATGGACTGCATCATCATGTCTGAGATTTAATAACCGTCACCCTGTAAAGGCCAACTTGCAAGGCAACTGGTCCATGAGGACAGCAGTGTCATCCTGACAGGTAACGGGTTAAAAGTGGAGCAGCAGTCAACACTTTGCATGTCGTAAACAGAGTCATAAAGGCAAGAGTCAAAGTAAACATCTCACTTTCTCGGGCAGCTGGGACTCCACCTCCTTCTTCAGCCTGCGGAGCAGAAACGGGCGCAGCACCTTATGCAGGCGGCGGATTATCAGGATGGTCTCTTCCTCATTAAGGTCGACCTGAAACAGACGAGAGGCAGAACCTCAGAGACCGGCCCGGCAGCGCCCGGCTGTCATACTTCCTTAATAGAAGAATAATAAGTGTGCAGCCACAGTTCAAATAAAGAAAATTCTGCAACACATTTTAAAAGAAAGCTGTTCATTTAAACCCATTTTTAAGGTTTTTCCAAGCCGTTAAGAATACGCTAACAGTTAGAAGAGCAGCAGTGTAACCAGTTACCCTCTCTCCAGTCATGGCGAACGGCGCGTTGAACCACTGCTCAAAGGTGCTGCAGCTTTTAAAGATGGTGGGCAGCAGGAAGTTGAGCAGGGCCCAGAGCTCCGGCAGCTTGTTCTGCAGCGGCGTCCCGGTGAGCAGCAGGCGGCGCGGAGCCACGTAGTGGGTGTTCAGCACCTGCGTCAGCTTACAGTGGTGGTTCTTCATGCGGTGGCCCTCGTCCACGATCATGTACTTCCAGCGGATCTGGTGGAAGAAAACACCGACGGGGAGTCAGAACTGCAGCGTCATTAAAAAGCTCAGAAACAGTAGCGGTGAAGAGAACTAACAGGAAATATAAGTACTTTATGGAAAAATTTATATTATTCCATGGCATCAAATTTATTCCTGAAGTTCTTTTCCTTAGCTAATAAATACCGAATTCTCCAGACAATACGCTGAAAAACATAATATACTGTTTGTTTTGTCTTTTTTTCCCCAACAGAAAATGAACATGGGTGGAACATAAAAGGAAGACAAACAGTGGAAATGTTCTCACACACTTGCATCCATCACATTGCGGTTTCTATTCAAGAATGTCAGTTTCTCTATCTAATAAATCTCTTCCATTGTTCCTCCTTGGTTGACTTTCTTTTGATTCAACCAGGCCTTTCTTCACTTATTGTCTTGCTAAATTAAATTGCTAACAATTAAGGCTGAGAAAGAACCCTGCAGAAACCTCAAGGCTGATATAATCCCTCTCGAGTTTTTCACCACACTTTTTCCTTCCACTAAACATTTTAGCGAGGATAAAATAATTTGAATACAACCAGTTTCTTTAGTATTGACCTTTTTTAACAATGTCAATGAATGAAGTCAGGATTCTCCTCTGTTGACGAATGGAAGCATAAAATACTGTTTTTGTATCAGTTATTTTTACTTTTTATTTTTCTAATGGGGTTTAGCTGTAAGCAAAAGCGAGCAGAAATAAATGCTTGAAATCTATCCTATTTAAAGTTAATACATTTGTAGAATGAATTAATTTTTTATAATTTTCCAATCTTTTTAGATGCACCTTTTTTAAGGTGTAAATGTTTTGATGATTTCCATCCATCAGAACTGCCTGCTCTCATTCTGAGGGACATCAAAGCTCTGATTGAAGCCAAAAGTTAAATATTGCAAAAAGAGACTGACGCTTTTAAGTTTTTTAATGCTGCAAAGCTCATTATTTCATTCAGGAATTATCTTGCAGAGTTGAACACAAATATAAATCAAAGAAAAACGACTGAATATAAGAAATTTCTTTTTAAACAGAACCAAAGAGTGTGTTTTTTGAGACAAGTTCAGAGCGTCCCGGATCAAAGACGCGTCCCGTTGGCATCTTTGATCTCTCTTACCTTCGCCAGGATGTGTTTGTCCTTGATTATGTATTCATATGTCGTTATGAGGACGTTAAACTTGCCGCTGCGGAGCTGAGGGACGAGACCCCGACGCAGACCAGGAGTTCCCTTAAATGGAAAAAACAGAAAAAAAATAAAATTAGCACAAAAAAAAACCCCAAAAATAAAACAGCTCAGGTGAAATAAAACAATAAATTTTATTTTACCTTGTAAGCAATTTTGACCACAGAAGGAGCCCATTTGTCAAGTTCATAAACCCAGTTGGACAAAGTCCTGAAAAAGAGCAAATGAAATGTTGCAGCTTTAACTTTCATCACTGGATGGTACGAACCCAGAGCACTCAAAGCGACTGTCTTCAAAGGCAGCAGCTTAAATTACTTTAAGAGCCACTTAGAATCCATCATGTGCAAAGATCCAGGAAGGAGAGGGGAGAGGTACTCGAAGATTACCGCAGAGAGGATCTGCGACTTTAACCAAGGCTCAGAGAAAATGGCAGACAGAAGAAATCCTGCAAGACGGTCGGAGGATTTCCACTCACATTAAGACATTTCTAACAAAAGTTTTTATTAAAAAATGAAGCTCTCCCTCCCAGAGGTCACGTTAACGAAATATTTTATGACCGTTTTTTTTTTTTAAATGATGGGAAAATTTGAAGACCGTTGGCCATTTTGACAGGTTGTAATTAATTTCCTCTACGATGTAATTCATCGTAGAGGAAACTAAAATCAATCAATAAAAAATCCTTTCTGAACATCGTATCATGGAATCTGAACTAAAAGAGTGTTTCTGACCGGGAGCTGACAGCGTGTTGAAGAGTTATGGACGCTCTGGACCGTCTGGTTAAGAAGCGCATCCCAAACCTTTGCTTGAAATGACGCCTTTAATTCTAGTCTCCAGTGCAGAACAGAGAAAACTAAAGAGAATGCAGTGTTGAGCTAATCCATTTACAGTCTAAACAGTTTATCTTGAGGAAATAAATGACGGTGCAGAAGTTAATTAGACCGTAACGTACGCAGTGCGCTGCACAACCAATGCGGACACGACTCTGCTGCGAAGAACTAAAATTAACTCATCCAGTGGTTTTAACAAATGGAGCTGGAAGACATTACCCTCCCGCGCTCAGACGGAGAGCAGCGCTCAGACGGAGAGCAGCGCTCAGTCGGAGAGCAGCGCTCAGACGGAGAGCAGCGCTCAGTCGGAGAGCAGCGCTCAGAAATGCAGCAGACGTAACATTTGTCCATTTCGGGGAAGTGAAACCATGCAAAAACATCCTTGTAAAAGCGCGCACCAAACTGCGCAGGGTAAAGAACTCGGGGAGTTGAACTGATCGGTTTGGATCAGACAGATCCAACTGATTAATGAACTAGCACCGATTTCTCTGCAGATGCGACCAGCAGGAGTTTGTGAGGCACTGCGTGTTCAGACCCCAGCGCGTGAAGAGCTGGTGATTCAAGTGGAGTCGTTTAATTTAATTTATTATAAGTTATTGGGGCCAAAGTCAGTCAATGGTTTTTGTCACTACAAAGAAAAATGCAGGTTCGTTCTTCTGCTTTATATGTGATGTGATCTTTATTCACAGTGAATATTAACTAAACCGCATGAAAATGCGGCTAAATAACCTAATATGATTATATAATAGTATTATAATTTGGCAGGTAAAGATAGTTTTAATGCTGTTGGTCAGAATGACGGATAACAAAAGTCTAGCGCGACCTCTGCTCCCTCCCTCCATTTGGACTAAAGAGAATAAAAAGGAATCAAAGTTTTCTCTGCTGAAAGCATCACTTCAGCTTCACTTTCAGCTTTAGACTTTCATTTGTATAAAACTGTGACACAATTATCCACCCAGTAAAATATGCTGCATTCTGTCCTGCTGTGTATTTGTAGTAGCAGCACAGCGTGACAGCACTGCGCTAAAGCCGAGGAGTTCTTACGAGAGAGGAACGATGATGAGATAGGGGCCGTTGAGCCTCTTGTGCTCCATCAGGTAGGTGATGAGGGCGATGGTCTGGATGGTCTTCCCCAGGCCCATTTCATCAGCTAGGATGCCGTTCAGGTCATTGTTGTAGAGGGACACCATCCACTCCAGACCCTGGATCTTAAAAAGATACAAACAAGAAAACATTTCAGGCGTCGACACGCAGAGCTGCATGGTTTCTGTCGCAGAAAATGACACACAGCAGAAGAAACCACACACCAGTTCTGTTAAATCCTCTGCAATTCAACTCTAGTATGTTTGACTGGAAGGTCTGATAGGTGTGTGGAGGTGTGAATGCGTAATAAGATCAAAAAAGTGAATTCTTTATGGTGACAGTCTGAAGTGAAAACAACAGAACTTAAATAAATAAAATCTGAATGTCAGTTTTTCTACCCCCAAAACAGATTTTCCTGGTGAGCTCGCTGTGTTTGTTTTTCCATCTTGCTGCGTTTCAGAGCTGCAGCAAATAAAGCAGGTGGAAAAGTAACGGCAAGCTGCAAAATAACAACGAGCAAAAGGCAGGATGATGAAATGGAACAAGGAGGCCAGCGGCGGCAGAGTACAGGTCCAATTATAATCCTTGTGTCTGAACAGTGCGTCCGTCAGCGATGTCTCCATCTCCAAGAGCAGGCAGCTCTTACATTAACACAAATGAACAATAGAAATATTACTACCTCTGTAAATTCTCCAGGTCTGTTATGCAGACTGATGCTGGAAGTGGAAACAAGTGATCCAATTATTGGAGAATCCCTAAGGAGCAGCAGCAATGCTCACGTAAAGCCAACCAAACAGTAAATTAGGGGGATGTGCAGAGAGACAACTGGATGCTGAAGGAAAAATTATGTGAGCTGCTCCCAATTTAGTTGTTCGTCCTCCATCTCAGCAATCTGCGGCACAGTGAAACCCGGATCACAGCAGATCTGCTTGGCCACAACAGGTAAAAAAATGGCTCCAGAAGGATCCAGATGTCTGCCTGAGCTGCAAAACATTACGCTAATGGATGCAAACAACTACAAAACTAGGCTACAGTCAGCCAGCTTCACATAATTTATATGCTAATTAAGAATAGGAGGATTATTAGGATGCAATTATTCCTAAACAAATGATCTGGCTGCTGCTTAACTTCTATTAAAAGTACACATTTCCAGCAGATTACTGCCTTCCTGTTCCTGTTAGAGTTGCACTGAGCAGCTTTTTGCTGAAAAATACAGATTTGCAGCTCTTAAAATTTAAATTTAAATTTCTAGAGGCTAAAACACAGAAAAGCTGATTAGCAAGAAAACACATGAACCGTAAAAGACAGAAATAAGCTGCAGGTTCAAACATAGAATGAGAAGATAATGTGACTGTAAGCATTAAAACTTCACCTAACTGTATGTTTAAGTTAAAAGCTGAATCTAAGATGGAGAATAAAAACTAAATCAGATTTTTAAAGTATCTTCCCAGCTGATCTCTGGCATCAAAATTCAACAAAAAGATTTGGGCATCACAAATGACTATAGCCAGGACTTTAATTCGTTCATTTTGATTAATTGATCATTTTAATAATATACAATAAATGATTTAATTTTATTTTCAGGACAGAACCTTGTGAAGCCATCATTTCTGGAACACCCATAATTTGATGCAAACCTGCATCAGCTAACATCAGTGATGGACGAAAAGCTGCTTCTCTCGGCCCATAAGAGGTTAATTTATGCTTCTAAAACTGATGATGTATGTGGGACTGAATTGTGTTTGCAGCAGTGCGAAAAGCGCCAGAGGGCAGAGTGGAAGTTATTATCTGATCGTATCCGTCCTCCCAGCAGGACTCAGTAAAAGGCTAACAGTGTCAGCGGGTTTAGTTTGAATCCTCAAATGGACATTTGCACCCGAAATGCCTGGATATTAAAGTTAAACAGAAACTATGCAGCTCAGACTTCTGTTAAGATCATAATGTTTAAATATTTTCCTTCAGTTTGTTCAGGGAGTGGGAAAAAAAGCAGTAGTTGTTTGGAAATTTGAAGTTTGGGTTGGGAAATCTACAAATTTTAACTTTTGTAGTTCAGAGCTGAAAAACTACAACCTGTGGGTTATAAAAGTAGATTTTTTTTTCAGCATGAAATCTCTATTTGACCAAATTAAACTAAAAGCAGATGCTCTAACATAAACGCATGCTGCACTGTGCGCGATGAATGAATTTTAAATTACAGCTAGCTCTCTCACTCATGGAAACAAGACAATCATTGTTAACTCCAATAGGCTGTTAAAATCCATCTTAATGAGCAGAAAATGGCTGCTCCATTATTGTCACCAGCGTGTGTTTTTTCTGTTAAACAACTGTCTTTTTGACTGATTACTGCCAGGACAATGTACGAGTCCATAAAAAGACTTCAAACTGCTTTTCTACACTGGCGTAGCGTCTTAACAGGAAAATATGCAACATTAAACAGTCGATAAGAGCGAAAATGACTGCAGATGAAGTTGAAAGGAGTCTGATAAGAAAATTAATTTAAAACCAAAATTAAAACTTCAGCTGCCAGATAAGATGTAAGGATGTAAAAAGAATCTGTAAATATTTATTCACATTTTGCAACAAAAAAGAGAATAAATCAGCATAATTTTGGGGGAATTTTAAAACTGAAGACAGATTATTTTAGATTTGTTTTCAGGTTTTGTATCTCAGCTGTCTGCTGCTCTTTGTGACGCCGTTTGCTACTTTTGTTCTCCTTCGCAGAACAAAAGGCCCAGTTCCAGTTCGCACAAAACTTCCACTTAGAAAGTTTCATTTATAAAGAAGGAAAAATTTCCTTCATCTTTCCTCTTAACCAAAACCAAACAAGCCTCTTTGAGGTTTGAGTTTCGGAGAAAGAAGATTCAAAACTCGAGCAAAAAAGTGAATAAATTCAGATCAGTAAATGGTTTATTTAATTAACATGTTTACCGGTATTTAAGTGTTTGATTGTGCTGTACTGCCACAGAGTTATCAAATAAATTTGTAATTCAGGACATTTATGTCTTCAGAAATGTTTTAAACCAGTACAGCTGTTTCCATTAATCAAGTTTATTTGTGTAGCATGACAGTTCAAGGCGCTTTACATAAAAACTCAAAATTACAAAGACAACATTACATTTTGTCTTCACCAGAATCACACGCATCAAATATGTTTTCAATGTTTCATTTAATACGGTTCAAAAGCTCTAAACTCAACCAGGTGGGTTTTTAGTCTGGATTTAAAGGAACTCGGTGTTTCAGCTGTTTTGCAGTTTTCTGGAAGTTTATTGCAGTTTTGTGGTGGATAGAAACCTTGGAAGTGAAAAAAGTGGATTGGTTTGCCTCAAACGTAGGAGGTGGTTTGATGTGAGTGCGTTTACCTGGTACTGTTTGAGCATGCCATTGATCAGCAGAGACGACTGCTTCTCCACCTTCTCGATGACGGCGTGCGCCACGCCGTAGTACGACTGGGAGCTGGTCTGCCCAGTGGGGACGCTGTACTCATCGTCCACGTCTTGTTTGGCCGACCTGAACGTGTGCAGAGGAACAGAACAGCTGAAGTGCTTTTGCTCCCGTCTGACACGTCTTTAACTTCACTATCCCTGCGTCGGACTCATGTTTTCTGAGCTAAAATGTAATATGTGAGATAATGAAAAACAAATGCAGTACTCGATGATGTCCTTGGCGTCGTTCTCAGCCTCTTCGTTGGGATCAATTTTCTTTTTCTCCTCCGTTTCCGCCTTGCCCATTTCCTCTTCGTCCTGATAAGGCCAAATTGAAAGCAGATCATTAAAGAAAGAGTCCAAATGTATCAAAGGCTAAGAATTTAAACTGTGGACATAAAGCTTGCAGCTACCGCCCCCTGGTGGAGCCACTGGTTCAAACAGCAGGCAGCTGATTCAAAGAACTGAGGATGGAACATGATACTGATGAAGTTCACTGACCTCTTCCTCGAACTCTGAGCCGCTTTCCTCGCTGTCTGAACGTGGAGCGACTTCATACCTGGTCAGAACAAAACAGACACAGGAAGTTTCCATCATCAGGGAAGATTTCAGAGAACAGGCAGAAGCAGAAACATCTTGAGGAGCGACTGCACACCGCTTGGTTTGGTTTTAATTTAAAACCAGAACAATCTGCATTGAGGTCAGAATCGAAGGCCGTGAGTACGATAGATCGTCAGGTTCCGACAAACATACTTTCTTTAACATTTCCAGTAGACTTTGTGCCGATCTAGACGTTTAAATACTGAATCATTTAAAAGTGTTTTTGACATCTCAAGCATGAGCTGTAACAGCTCATGTAACAGCTCAGAGTCTGTAACAGCTCAACATTTCACATCTGGTTTGCATTATTCTACAGAAAAATCAGAGTTAAGATCGGTTTCATATTGACGTATCAGCTGCTCACCTAAAATGAAAGTAATCAGAGGTGGTTCATTGGTGCACCCCTAATAAAAACACAAGTAAATAAACAGTAGATTTGAAATGTATTTTTTGGACTGGCTTTTAAATCAAAAGGAAGAGTAATCTAGATTCTGGAGGCCACTGAACAGAACGCTCTGTCTCCTCGTTTCTTCACTGTATCATGGGGAACCATCGGCAGAACGTCAGGAATCTGCCGTGTCCGTCTGCCGTGTCCGTCTGCCGTGTCCGTCTGCCGTGTCCGTCTGCCTGCAGAGACGTTCTGATACCGCCTGTGTCTGTCCCTGAACGGCTCTTCAAGTTAATAACAGACTCTCCAATTAACCAGAAGCCTGGCAGCAGTAACTTGATTACTCTGCAACTGCTCTCAAGAGGTTTTGATATGACTTTTGCATAATTCATTGCAATATTCCAATTGTTTTGGAACAAATGGATGAATAATTATTCCCAGTTCAGGATGCAAGACAATGCAGCTAAACTTCATGATGATTAAAAACAAGAACGAAACAGAGACTTTGCAAAACCAGGTGGTTCCTAAGAGAGTTTTCTTTATCTTAAACATGCATTTTGGTGGCGCAAAAATAAATATTCCAGTTTTATCTTTATTTAATTGAAGAAAACCGTTAAACGGCGTCTCAGAACTTTAACAAACTGTGGAGTTTAGACCTTTTCATTTGGTTTGAATTATGTGTAGAACTGAATATCATCTGCAGATTCTCTAACTTAAGACAGGTTCCAATCTTCTCCCTAAAAATATGTAACAATTTATTATTTTTTTTTAGTTTTGAGAGAGCGTCTTTATGAGTTTGTTCTCTGACACGGAATTTGGTCGATGAGTTGTACAAAATTTCAGATGTGATGAGAACTAAAGGAAGGGATTGTATTGTTAATTTAATTTAATTTAATTTGGTGTCAGTCTGATAAATTAATTCTGCTAGAAACCAGTATAGGCAGATTTTCAGCTTGACAAGCACGAAATCAGTGAACACACCACACTTAAAATATGACACTCTTCGGTGTGGATGTTACTACTGTGAGAAGATGCATCAAATTGAGCCATTTTCAGGATCACTGATGTTTTCCAAGTGAAGTGAGACGGAGCATAAAGAGGTCAAGAAGCTGTTTAAAAGAAAACTTTTTAAAGAAATGCGTCTGCTTTTCATTCCGGCTGATACTTTTAAACAGAGTTAGACTCCAGCAGATCCCAGAAAGGCTGAATGCATCGCATCAAAGCTCCAGTTCATCCTTTCAACCTCTGCCCGTCACACCCAAAATTACAGTCTGCTAAAAATCACAGACTGCTCTGGACAAGATTAGAGTGAGTCAGAAAAAAAACAAAACTTTCTATTTCAAATGCATGTTAAAACATTTCTCAGAATCAAACTCTAGTCTTTTCCAGGCAGCATAAGAAACTTTTTTTTTAACAACCTGAAACATTTAAATAATTCAGTACCAGGAGGGGAAACGGTGATCCCGCTCTAGTTCACTATTTCCATATAAATCTGCCCGTTAACATGTGCTCCCAGCAGATAAAGCACAAACAGAGCTCAGTGAAATATCGTCAAGGTTTCTGCAGCTGATTCCGGCTTAACAGTACGGCTTCTCACCCAGGGTTCATCTCCAGCCAAGCCTCCAGCTGGCTGGACTTGGGGGCATCGGTCCCCTGCAGAACCTTCCCGGTCTCCGTCTGGATCACTTTAACTGGCAGCTCGCTCATCTGGCTGCTCTCATCCATGGGCTGCAACACAACGAGACGCTTTGAGTTTGGAGCAGAACAAGCAAACAAACGCAACGCAGTGTCACAAAAACTCTCTGGCAGGTTTTTGTTTCTAAAGATGCATATGACAAAAAGGCAAACAGATTAAGACCAAGCAATTAATCTGTACTGTTTGATAAAACAGGCCAAACAGCAAACTGAAACTTTAGACTTCAGCACCAAGTAGAAAAATCTATTTCTTCTTTGGAGTTGAATAAAGTCTCTTAATCCAATTTATGCAATATTCCCTGTTTTTCTGAGTTTGTTTTGGTCTCAGCTGTAAACGACCACCAGGTTCACTCATATTGAAAAAAGCTGGAGGATCTTTTAAAGATTTATTACTGATGAAAGAAAAATAAAGAGTCAACAGTCACTTCTAGAGAAATGCCCAGTAATTCATGAACAACATTTTAAAAAAACAACTTTAATTCCAATAATAAAGGTGGAAAAACACCAACATTCAAACACAGTGACTAACCTCGCCATCCGGTCCAATGGCGCTGGTACCTTCACCGTCTCCTTCCACCTTCTGGAAATGAAAAAGAAAAACTGCTGTGTAAATTTTCTTCACCCACTTCAAAATAAGAGCATTAATGTAAATACTCAGCTGCTTGAAGATGTTTTAACAATTGACAGCCAAAACTTCAACATAGATGTCAAACTATGTTCTGTCTGCAAATACAGGCTAATAGTGTTACAGAAATATTTTCTGAAAAAGAATTTATATTTTTGGTTTTTGAATTTATATTTTTGTCAGGAGAAAAGAACAAACCCAAAACTTCTTCCCACCTTCTTTTTCGTCTTCCTCCTCTTCTTCTCCTTGGCAGCCTGAGCGGCTTTGTGTTCGTACACCAGAGTCGTGAGGTTGGCCACGTATTCATCCGTCTGCTGCAGCAGGTAGGCCAGACGCTTGTCCTTCTTCTGGTCAATGAGTTTTCGATAGCCTTCCTCATCCTCTTCCTGGACAGACGATGACAGGAGGCTAATTAGTTCACACTCCTAATGCAGCCATCAAACGGTCAGAAACTCAAAACGGATCCAACTTCCTAATCGCTGACTGTAAACATGTAAAACTATTAAAAAAAACATCTGGAGACAAATCCTGAACTTTGTCAATGGATTCAATTTATGGCTGTTCTAAACCCTTTTATTAGTAATTTCCCCCTTTTGTAGCAACAAATAATTCGGCTCCTTTTTTTAAGAAACCATTTCATTGCTTAAAATACGAAGAACACGCTCAGTGAGAAATAAAACATTTCATATTAATTTTTTTAAATTAAAAAGGAAAATTAAAATGAGGAGCTGCCCTTCATACAAATTGTTTTATTTAAAAAAACATACTGTATTTTTTTAGATTAAAAAAATGTAATAAAAAAAATTCGTATTTTTTTAGATAATCTATGTTTTATTATTTTTTAAACATTATTACTTTTCTTGACCACCAAGCAACAAAATGGAGCTAGAAGATATTAAGCAAAAGCTAAAAATGGAGAGAATTACACTCTAAAGCATAGAGAGAGCAAAGTCAGTCATTTTAAGTGACAAAAGTTTAAAATAATATTCCCCAGAGTGAGCTCTCTCTTTTCGGCGGCGCATGTTCCTCCATAGCTGCTAACAGCACTTAGCATTGGTCAGCAGCTCACTGGTGGGAGTCAGAGCATGTGCAACAGAAATAATCGACCGGCTGAAACACAGTGGGCTGAATGGCAAGACATAATTTAACAAAACCTCCAGGTAAATAATTTTGTCCTTCTGAGGCTGATGTAGCCACAGACGTACCAGCAGCTTCTTCATCCTCTCCTTCTCCAGCCGCTCCGTCTCCTTTTTCTGCTCCCGCTCGGTGTTTGTGTGCCAGGTGGCCACGGCTCGGGTCAGTTTCTGGATTTTCCCGGACACCGAGCGGTGGTATTCCTTAAAGTCCTTGGCATGTTGGAGAATACTGTTGAGATATTCCTGCAAACCGAGCAACAATGATTTAGGTTTAAAAATCTTCAGGATTTTTACTGTTTTACACTAAAAGCAACACTTTGACCCCCACTCAGAGAGCTCACCTGATGTTTCTGTCGACGCTTCTTCTCCTGCTCCAGTTTCTGCTGCTTCTCCAGCTTCTCCGTCATGCGCGCCTCCCGGAGCGTCTGCCGCTTGCTGCGCCTGTAGGCCTTCGAGTTGAGGGCCGTCTCCAGGGTCGTGTCGCGCCTCATGCACGCCACCACATCCTGCCTCAGCTGGACGTCACGCCCGATTGCATAAGAAAAAAGAAAATTTCGATCAATGCCTTTTTATGCACATTATGATGCATCACATTCAAAAGGGCTTGAATTTTGAAATAAGTGACTTCACTTTGCAAAATTTTGAGGTTCTGAGTTCTTAGTAAGTTCTGATGGAGCGAACTCTCCCATCCACAGCTGAGTCTCAGCCTCACCAGAACCATAAAAACTGAAAAAAGTTCAAAGTCCAAACGTCCATCGTGGAGCAGAGGACTCTTCATTTTTCTGAGATTTGTGGTTTATGCTCTTCAGCAACTTGTACTTCCTGTATATTACAGCCAGGTGTAGTAATGCTGAGCACGCTAAAGATGGAGTTAACGTTCAACAGCCTCTAGTTATTTAAATTTTTATAAAACTAACCACATTTCTATAAATGTTTGAGCTTTGCATAGCCTGATTAATGGAACCACACTTAATTACATTTTCTTTTTTACGACGTTTGGAAAGTTTGCTCAAAATTTGTATGACAATTGAATGAAAACAGCTATAGCATAAAATAAAATTTGCATCAGTACAAAGGAATTAAAGAGGTATTTCATAGTGAAGAAAGTTACAAAAGATATCTAAAAAATGTTTTTGCTGTTTTCTGGCGTTTGTCAAACAGAAATAATTGGTGATTCCAACTAACCTAAAACAGAGAAGCTTAATCTGATTTAACTTCAGACAGTGAGAAAAAAATGTGACTTTTTATTCAGTGAAAGTGAAGATCTGGTTTCAACAGAACGAGCACGAATCAAATAACATCTTCTTTTGGAGAAGATCCAAAAAAATGACATGACTTTTCGTTTTTTCAATCGCTAGTTTCCATGAGAAAGAGGAAAAAATGAGGAGATGTTTAAGTAAAGCGGGGAAACGGTTTCACTCATGGCTGAACAATCTTCATGCGAGAGATAGCACAGTAGCAAATGTTTTTCTTTTTCATTTTATGTCCTGGTTTGCAGTAAAAACTGTTACAGAAAACTCGTCTGTAAGACAAATGTGTCATTTTTTAATTACATAAAATGTTGGATAGAGCAAAAAAGCAAAAGACAAGTAGCAGTCCTGAAGAAAATCTGATTAATTTTCTTGCAAAAGTTGTTAATTATTTTTGTTGTTTTCAGTGCTGGATTACAGTTCCTGTTCTGAATTGGAAGCCAAAAACTCTTCAGACTTTAGGTTCAGCTTTCCTACCTGCCGCTGGAAGTTGAGCAGCCGCAGCGCCTTGAGCTCCACCGTCGCTTTAGTTCGGAGGTCTGGAGGCAACGAGCCGGGCAGACTCTCCAGCTCCTGGATCCGATGAGCAATCCGGGCCTGCAGTCTAACAGAGACCATCACGCCGTTAAAAAAAATTAATATTTTTCAGAAAACAGAAATTATTGCAAGAAACACATTTTCACTTTACAATTATTGCATTCGCTGTCCAACGATAAGAAGGAACAACGGCGGAATGGAGACATTAATCACAGATCGTTAGGGAATAACTCAAGAGAATAAAAAATAAATTAATTCAGTCGACAAAAACTGCAACATCTCCAACTCATGTTCGCCACAAACTGACCTGCAGCAATCAGACAGCTGTCGGCCATGTTAGTTACAGATCAGTTCAAATCCTAAACTGTTGGCCTCTAGATGCCAAAATTAGATTAATTTCTGCCATGTTCATTAAATTCATCATAACTAAATAGCAAATGAACTAAATTTATAAAGCACTTATCCAAATTCAGACTGAACAGGATCTCCACCATAAACTCCACTTTCTATCAGATTGAAGGGAAAACAGTTTGATTGATTCGTTTTGTGATTTATTATCAATGATTTCAGTTCAAGCTCCAGAAAATTTAATTCCTCTGATAAACATCTCATAGAAATGCATTTTAATGTTTCAATGAATTTTAATGCATTTCATGCTGCTCAGTTTAAAACCAGCAGCCTGACGGTGTTTCACATTTTAGACTACAACAAAAAATAAACTTTGATACTTTTTGTTTCTAAGAAAAGTCAGAGCAGTGAATCTGTGGCTCTGGTCCAAACTCTACCTGAACTCTCGCTCCTGCAGGATTCCCACCGGGTCCAACCCCTGGGGCTTCTGGACCGGTGTGATCCGGTTCTGTTTCTGCTGCATTTGCAGCATGGGGGACACCTGCTGCCCTGGAGGGTGACCGGCCCCTGAACCCCCCGGTACGGGGCCTGGGGCCCCCACAGGCGCCTGGGGCGGAGCGGGAGACGGGCGGCCACTGGGGACCGGGGTTAGGTGCTTCTGTGCTTGATTGTCACTGGCTTGACCTGGGAAATAAAATAAGACTTTCAATAATCTTATCTTTAGTGTGTACATGATGTGCCGGTGAAGGAGCTTTTCTGTTTCATATTATACCGGCATGACAAAATGAAAACTTTAACAAATATTTGAAAAACAAGTTGCTTATAAAAGTTGCAAGCTGCTGAGGCCGGAACAGAAACTGACACTCGAGTCGGTTTCTGTTCCAGCGTCAGAAGTGACAGTGGACTGACTCACCGTCAGTCCAAGGCTTGGGTCCGGTGCTTTGATTGTGTCCTTGCAGTGCTGGTGTTGGGCAGGGGCTTGACTGAGGGCCGCTCATGGGAGCCATCGACATACCTTACAGACAAAACCAGTTAGATCCAACATACAAGATACTGAAAATGTCAAGGTGGGCTGAAGAAAACAGCAACATCCAGGAGATGCTTCCTGAATAAATGCTGGAGATGTAAAAATACCCCTAAAGCTACCAGTTGTAGCCACATCAGAATCAGCAGATCAGGTTTGGTAATCGGCAATCGGCCAGAAAATTGAAATTGGTGCATCACTACACTTAACTAAATGTAACGTTTACTGGTTGACTGTGTGATTTGTGGCTTTGTATTATTGTGTTTTTATGATGTAAAGCACTTTGAACCACCTTGTTGATGAAATGTGCCACAAATAAACACGACTGACTGATTGAAAAAGGGAAACCCGTCATTATATACGTTTAGTTGCTCTTCCTACCTGAAGGCCTGTATGGGCTAGCACCAGATGCTTGCTGCTGCTGCTGCTGCTGCTGCTGCTGTTGCTGCTGCGGCTGCTGCTGCTGCTGTGGTTGTTGTGGCTGCTGCTGCGGCGGCAGCGGCGCCTGCTGCTGCTGCTGTTGCATCGTGGGTAGGCTCCTTTTGCCCTGAACAGCCAGCTGGAGGTTCTCGGGCAGCGGCTGCCCGCGGGCCAGGATCTTATAGGCCAGGATCTGCGCCCTGAGCTGCTGCAGCTGGACGGGGCTGAAGGAGGAGGGGCCGCGCCCCGGCTGGCCCATCCCCGACATGCTGGCCATGCCTCCCTGAGGGTCCATGGACATCATGGGGCCGGGCTGGGATGGAGGCATGTGGGGCGGGGTCGGCCCGCCTCCCCCTCCGGACATGGGGCTGGAAGCATGCTCATGGATTCCCATTGGGGATGGATGTGGAGACATGTATCCTAACCCCACAAAACCCCCCAAAAAGTTCAGTGGTTCAGAAAATTCACAATCATCAGGATGAAATTTGTATTTTACTTCTTTTTTTGTGACAGAACAACAGAGATCTGCAAGATGTTCAAATACTTTCTTAGATATATAAATGTTTTATCTATTTCTGTTCACTGCAAAAACACAAAATCTTAACAGAAGCTTGTTTTAAGTCACTAATTTCATAGTATTGATTTTAAAAAGTCCTACTTCCAATATGAGATTATTTCACTTATAACATGACCTCGAGTAAAAGGTCATGACCTTTTGTGTTTATCCCATTTGCTAAACACAAATGCGAGCGACTCTTTTAAAATTAACATTAACATACAACTCCTGTTGCTTTCTCCCATAAAACACCATTAAATACATTGCAGACTCAGGTTGTTTTATTTCAAGAGCTGTAAAGACTGATATTTATTTTTTAACAATAATAATAATAATCTTTGCTTTCTCAGTTTTGTATTATTAGTTGTTATTTCTACTTGACACTGAAAATAGGATTATGGTATCAACTTTGTATATTTATTTGAATTTTACACCCAGAGCTTCACCTTGGCTGTGCTGGTCCATCGGGCTCTGAGGAGGCCCCATGCCGCTGTGCAGGGATCGCATGCCGACACCTTTCATGTGTCCGAAATGCATCGCCTCGGCCATCGTCTTATCGTTCATGGCCGCCTCCATGGGCTGAAACAAGACAGAGAAACAGGAGACGTGGTCATGCTGCTCTTCTTCCTGCTTCAAAACGCTGGTCTGCTGGATAAATCTGACTGTTAGTAAATAGTTTTTTAGTTTTTTATAGTTTTTGTTTTATCTTTTTTGATTGGGGTTGATTTTTTTTTTTTTTACAATTAATCTTTCTGCTTTTGCAGCTGGTAGGTCATTTGCTGTTACTTTTCATTGCTTTTAATATTTATTATGATTTGTAGCAAAGCATTATTTTTACTACCTTCAGCAGCTAATTAGTATCTCAAAGGTTCACATAATATCTGAACTACAACCTCAAATCCCACAAGAGTTGAAAAGGAGGCTTCATGAATGCAGAGAAGCGAGAGAAGCAGAAACAACTGTCTTCAGTCAGAAGCATTTCCAGATTTGTTGCAAGACTGACTGCTACTGGAGAACCTTCTTGCCTACAGCATCAACATCTACGACGACTCTTATGAATTATAGCATTTGACTTCCCTTTGGGATAAATAAAGTATCTTTGGATAGAAGTGAAGACGATCACTTGATAAAAATCTAATTTAGCAGAAAATGTATCTTCATTCCACTTAGAGAAAAATAAACTGCATCTGGATAGCTTGAATTTGCTTCAGATGTTTGTCGGTGAAACAACAAAGAACTGTTAAACTCTCCATCAGGCAGTAGAGTGAAAGCCGACCTTATGCATAGGATACATGTTGTCCTGAGAGTAATCGCTTTGTCCCTGGGCCTGCATGCCGTGCGGTGCGTTGGGTGTCCCTGGTCCAGGACTGGGGCCCATCATGCTGTGAACAGAACCTGGTGAGGGGTCGGGTCCGGGGCTGGGGCCCAAGATGGGCCCTGGGGACAGGCCTGCCCCTGGTGATGGGCCAGGATGGGACATGCCACCTGACGTGTCTGACGGCGTGGACATCTACCGGACTGAGAGGACACCAGTCAGCTGAGGGAGAATAAACAAGTATTGGATTTTAAAATAGGTAAACAACAAAGGAAAACAAAGAAAGGAAAACATTTTGCATGTACTATTTCATTTTTTGTCAACATAACAACATAGTATGGTCAGTATAAGTCACATCAGTTCATGTGTGTGTTTTTCATTTGAACTCTGTAACCACTTCCTGTCTTTACTGGTTTACATGCCAACAACTTCAGTGAATAAAGTGATAAGTCACAAATGCAGGACAAAATATAATGTGGACACTTTAACTAGGATGAAACAACAGAAGTGCAACTTTTGTTTAATTTTATTTGTATTTTTTTATGTTTGTCTTTATAACATTTTAAAGATTGATTATATAATGTCTTACAATTACACATAATTAACTATTTTCAAATTTCCTGTCAACTGTAAACACCTTTTAACTCAATAACATGGTGGGCAGTCGTCTTCACCGGACTTTGTACATTTTCTGGGGGAAACCCTGAAACTGGCAGAGTTTCTGGCTATTGTGACAACAGATGATCAGTAATTCATGTTATTTGATCATAGGAATCTGACTGCTCTAATTTCTCCTTCTAAAATTCTGTGGAAGCAGAAAAGGTTTTCATTTTGACTTTATTTGTGTTCAGTTTAAAACAAATCATCGTGTGGAGTCAGTTATGTGTTTTTGTGAAGCTGAAATGAAAGGAATTTATTATTTCTTATTGTTTTTGTTTTGCTTTGGGGTTTTTTGTTTGTTTGTTTTTCTTTTGTGGGCGCACAGAACAAAATAATGAAAGAAAAATTACAACAGCAAAAAAATTATCTTAATCTGTAATTCATGGTTAAACTAAAACTGTGAGGGCGACAAATTTAATTTGATCCATGACAATTATTAGTCATAACAGATTTAATCTTATCTTTTCAGTACAGTTCTCCGGGGCATTGGCCCCTTTTGCCCACATTTAGAACCGCCCATGCTACAAAGCTACCTAGAAAAATACAACGTAGGAAACATTTAATTAAAGGCCGATGTGAACTCATCTATAATGTTTATTGCTGTCTTTTCCTGATAAAATGTTATTGCTTTAAATATGCTGCCATAATACATAAAGCAAATTTTTGGGTACAGAGTAAAAATGAAGGGAGTTCATCCAGGTTAACAACAGCAACACAGAACAGACGCGCAGTTCAATGTCTTACTGACTAAAACACTGAAATGCACACTGCCGCTGACAAACCACTGCACTAAAACACCAAAATAAAAAGCTTAAAGTTAAACATTCAGCGGGTTCTGTGAGACATTCCTGTACAGTTACATGACCGTTAGCTGGTGAACTATCACCATGAAGAAGAAGAAGAAGAAGAAGCGACTCTGATTGGATCATCATGGCTTCCCCTAAAAAACTGGTGGCCATCATGTGCAGACAAAAATCTAACTTAAGATGAAAGTCGGGCTTTTGTCAGCGTCGTGCCAGCACCTTTGGGGACTTAATGCAGGTTAAATACGACGCTGAGAAAGACGGGGCTTTCCAGAGCAAATAATTGTGCCGATTTTAAAGGCGTTTGTTTCGCTCGAGCGAGAACTTAGCTAACAGCTAACTAGCTTAGCCTGCTAGCTGTCGTTTCGGACGGCTAGCCTGAGATGTGTTCCGTGTCACAAAGTTTGGACAGTTGAACACCGCGCAGAGTTATTAGAAAAGCGTAAAGATTGGAAAGAAGAGCGACGCGAATTATTTTACCTTTCAGTTGTTGTGAAACCGCACACTGTTAGAAGGGATTACTGTAACGTTTCTTCAGAAATATGACGGGTGTCTAGAAGTTCACTCCCCCCTCGGTGTTGTTTTGCTGTCATATTCAGTTTGCTCTCGTCTCGCCTCGCCAAAGCTGATTTGTCAATGTCACCGGAAGTTCCGCCTCCCGAGGCTGATGATTGGGTGAATCTCGGTCAGTCCTTTTGTTTTGTTTATATGGGGCGTGCCTGCTCTATTGCCGCTTATTATCAGGAGTCAGGGCTCTTTTGTGCGATCTGGATCTACTTTTTCTGTTTACGCTCGTTTGGCTCTCAGAAAGGTACCAAGATTTTTTTTTAGTATTTATATTCAACACGTGAAACTCTGATGCAGACTTATTACACAATAACTATGTATTGTGTATTCAAGTTCATCTGTTGTCTTTCACGAGTGGTGGTATAAACCCCATCATAGGGCAATTATAAGGTTTATTTTATTGCTAACTATGCTAATTAGCTGTATTTATTAAAGTAAGAAATAATCCATAATTGACCAAACTAAAGTTTCATTGATTGATAAGAATTATGCTATGGCCCCTTCAATCTCATAGAAAAGTACTGACTTTACAGTTCATCAAACAACAATTATTAACTGTCTCCACAGAAAGTGTAAGCCACAAAAAATCATTGTTTAACCAGCCGGCTGTTCACAAAACGCCGGATCCACATCAGTTGGAAGTTGAGTGGAAGGAAAAAATGCAGAAACAACACAGGCGACTTAGGCGACTGTCAAAGCTTCAAAAGATGTTTAATATGAATATGTGGATTACAATAAACCATCCTAAGGTGTTCACCGCCTTAAAGTGGTGAACACCTGTTTGTTTGGGGGGTTTTTACTGAAAGCCTTGCTGTTGTTGTTGTTGTTGTTGTTGTTGTTGTTGTTGTTGTTGTTGTTGGTGGTGGTGGTGGTGGTGGTGGTGGTGGTGGTTTTTTTGCATAGTTGTTCACACTACTAATTAAATCCGACCGCTTCCAAAATAGTCCCATATGGATGGGCTGCAGTGTTGCTCTCTTCATGCTTTCTTCTTCTAGCAAACTTCATTAAGCTAATTTCATTTACCAGCATAACTTGACACCAGCTCATATTTCCAAACATTAAAATATTTTTTGTAGGTATTTCTGGATTAAAAATCTTAGATTTCAAGTTTTATTGGTCTTAAGAAATAATGATTAGACGAAATTTGTGTTTTCATTGCCACAATGATCAGATATTCGTCGTCAAAGGAGAAGTTTTGTCAGTGAAAGTCTCCCAGGTTAAATGTGGCACCTTTTAGTTTCTGTAGGCAGTTCGTTAAATAAACGCTAGATGGCAGCACAGACCCACAGTTGTCGCTGTAAAACTGGGTTTCGTGCAGCTCTGAAGTACCAAGTCTTTATGAATGACACGCACCTGAGCTCAAAACAAACAGGAGTTGAGTCTGAAACTATGTAGCTGGTATTTAAATATCAGTAAGTCTGATTATAGCATTGTGGAGTTGCAGAGGCTCGGCATGCAAATGAAACACAAGTTTAGCAAAGCTTTATTTGCATCATTTTGACATCAGAAACCGTGTTTTGATTTCATTATGAAAAGATAAAGCTGTTTTCACTGGATATTTGTTTGTTAAACCTCAACAGTCGTATAATTATCATTATCATCATTATCCTATTTTTGTCCCTGCAGCTCAGTATCTGCTTATACTGACACCGAGTGTACCTCATTCAAATACATCATATAATGTTGGTTAGTATAAAGAAATGTGTATTCAAAATATGTCTCATCATTCACTCTGAGAAATACCTTTTGTGTAAACATTCGCTGTCAAAGGTTACCTTTATTTAAAGGGAAAAAAGATGCATTTGCAGCAATAGTAAGTGTTTAAATGTTTGTTTTTTTATTCAGTCAGAAGGATTTGCAATGCGTCATTCATTATTCAAAATAATAGTTTGGTATGTGTGCGTTGCGGATGAGCAGTGACTCTGGGATGACCCGGGAAGACGCTCACAGGCTCCACCAACCTCATTTGATTAGACTCACAGGTCAATAACCAAAGCTCATTTCTACTTTGATCTCAACTTCCCCTCAACAATTCTCTTCTTTCTTATGTATCTACAGAAAGGATGCACAGAGGGTTCCCAAATGTAAATGTTTCCCAAAGTAAACAAATCAAATCAACTTCGCGGTTGCAGCCGCCGGCGTCTTTAGAGTCCCAGAGCCAGGAAAGGGCTTGGCCGCAGTCATTTGTCAGTGAAAGGATTAGTGGTTGCGGCTTCCATTCACCTTGAAACGTGCCGTAAAAAAGTCTCCGGGAAGTCAATGGCATGACATTTTACTGAAAGGGAACCGGCCTTTTTTAGTGGATGGGTTGAACAATGGAATATTCAGGCACAAAGACGATGCATTCGTCTTCCAATATCCTGTTTTAATGTGTGAAACCTGAACAAATCAAATAAAAATTGTGTTTTTTATTAAGTGACTGCATTTTAGGTTTACTGTTTGTCCTGTTTGTCTCTCTGTGTTGCCCTGCGACAGACTGGCGACCTGTCCAGGGTGACCCCCGCCTCTCGCCCGGAACGCAGCTGGAGAGGAACCAGCAACTCCCGACCCCGTCAGGGAGAAGGGTGACAGAAAATGGATGGATGGATTTTAGGTTTACACTTTTTAACCACTAAAAATATTCAGTGCAAATTATATTTTTGGCAAAATGCATGCAAAACTTTCTTTTATTTGTATTGCAGCACATTGGCATGTGGTTTGGTGATTTCCAGTTCATTACTTAGTTGTGTCAAATCAACGTAAATTTTTAAATATATGTCAAGTATATTCAAATGTATTCAGCAGTGTTTCATAAATATTTCAAAATGTTACTTTGTTTACTTTGTGAAGGAGAAAATTTGAGTTAAGGGAAAATTTTTAGATTTTGTACAACAATAACTGACAGATTTCAGCATAAAGTTTTTCAAATAACATTTATTCTTGTTCATATATTTATACATTCTAAAATATTTTAAGGTTGTACTTAAATCACCTTAAATATTCATATATTGTGTTTATTTAGAAAACTTTCTTTTTATGTACAAAAAGAATAATAAAAGCAACTTCTTTTCCAGAAGAATGAATCTAAACTACATTCATGGTCATTATTTATTATATAATCACTGATAAAAACCTTTTTGTCTCATCAGACAAAACTAAAACATTTGTGATACTGTAAAAGAAAGAATTACATATTTATTATTACTGATTTAAATAATTAGAAAGAACAAAATTAAACGATTTTAGATCATGTGTTAATGAAGTTATAAAATAATTGAATCTTTTTTGATTATTCCCTTTCAAACATGCTGTGCCTCTGGCAGACAGCTCCAGAAACGCAGGCGTTGACGCGCGCTCCGCGCAGCAATTTGCAGGTTTGTGCAAACAAAAGGTGTGTATAATTAGTTTTACATGTGCCACATTTGGCAGCATGCTGTTTGCTTTTCTTCTGTGTCACCTGAGCGTCCCATTTGAATAACCAATGCTCACATTGCGGTGTACTTATCATTTTTCCCTGAGTTTGATGATGAAGTGAATGTTTAAACAGCAGAGACAGGCAGCGTGTTGGTCATGAGGAGCAAATGTGTTTGAGTCTGTTTCACAATCCTTAATACATCTAGTGTATCATTTATGACTGATATTAGAAAGAATTACTACTATTCAAGTATATAAAGACTTTTGTCATCAAGTTTTTGGGAGAAAGAGAAAAATAAAATGTTTTATTAAATGCATCGTGCTTTAAATTAATTGATTAATTGATTAATTGATCACTGGGTCAGAAATAAATCCTGCCAGATTTAGGTTTAAAAGAAGAAGTTTGCGTTGCGACAGGCCTGAATCCGACTAAATAGTGAAATCATTTTGCCAAACTGTCATACTGGGAAAAACATCAAACAAACAGCATCTGGAATGTTACAGTGTTGGTATCCTAATCAATAGATTTCATAATTAAATGGCAACTTTTCAACATCAATATTATATTTTACATTTTTATCAAATTGAACTAAAATCCAAAACCAAAACTAAGAGCTAAATTGGTGACTTTGGTATCTAAATATTTTCATATTCTGTTTCCTCATTAACAGTAGGTTTGTTTATATTCAGTTGTCATGAGAATTTTGAGTCGACCTTTGAAATGTCGACGCTGCAAAAACACAATTTTACCAAGGAAATGTGGTTTAGTGAAAATATATCAGAACACTTGAATTAAGAGAAAACTAACCTAAAAGTAACATAACAGCGTGAATTAGGAGATTGTTGGAAATAAATAAATACTTACTATTGTTGAAAAGCAATATTAGATCTCGTTCCATTGACAGATTATTTTCTTAAGGAATTATTTCATTAAAATAAGCTTCTATGTCTTGCTGCAAATTTACTTATGAGTCCATTTTGTCTTATGGTTTTTGTCTTGGACGACAAACAAGAGTAAAAATTCTTGGTGGGGTTTGTTAATTCTGCTGAGAAAAAAAGGAAAAACTAATTTAATTAGATGTTAAATGATAATATGATAAATTCCCATCCCTAATCTGGTGACCATATACAACACATGAGACTTTTGTGATTCCCCAATTTGTAATTTGGGATCCAAGTTTAAACTTCTGTATAATTTTCAAGTCATGAACTATTACAGTATAAATCAGATTTTACTGAACAAATCTCCCTGTGAGAACAGTATTTGTTTCAAAAATAAAAATCTCAAAATGCTCTGTTCCAAATTATTCTGCACAGCAGGTTTTCTAAACATTTTATGGATAATAAAGAATTGCAAACGGTCATTCTGTGAATGAGCAGCAGGTCACATGTACTAAAATCAAAAGCTATTTCAGTCAAAAACATCTTAACAGACAGAATTACATGTTAACATTGGACCTTCTTTGGTATCACCTTCTTGCATCCATTGAACTTTGAGTTTGTGGAAAGTTTCTGCTTGAGTTTCTTTGCAGGATGTCAGAAAACCTTCCCAGATCTGCTGCTTGATATGAACTGCATTAAACCCTCAGATCTTCTGCTGGAGGAAACTCCACAGGTTCTCAATAGGGTCAGAGGTCAGAGGAGGATGGTGACACACCCTGAGTTTCTCCCCTTTATGCCCACAGCAGCCAATGACACAGTGTTAGTCCTTGCAGCATGAGATGGTTCATTATCATGCATGAAGATGGTTTTGCTACTGAAGCTTCGGCTCTTTTTGGACCATGAAAGAAAATAATCAGTCAGAAAGTCCATTTACTTTGCTGAGGTCATTTTCACACCTTCAGCGACTCTGAAGGGGCCGACCAGCTCTCTCTCTCTCTCTCTCTCTCTCTCTCTCTCTCTCTCTCTCCCCATGACTTGGGCCCACAGCATGACTCCACCACCGTGTTGGGACATGGTGGCCGTCCACCACCGTCCACTACTGCGTCCATCTGGACCATCAGTGAACAAGTCTGTTTGAAAATGAATCTTCATGTCCGGCTGAGCCCAATGGACCGGTCCTGCTTGTGATCTGGTTAGCGCCCAATAGTCGGTTCATGCACCTCAAGCCTCTGCAGGATCCTCCACCTCGAGGCTCCAGCAGCTTCTAATCACAATTTGCTGTTTTCTAAGGGCATTTTAACAGCTGCTCTCTTAATCCCATGAATCTAACAGAAACTTTCCTCTTTAGCCTTTAACTGTACAAACCATCTTTGTTCTGAATCAGCCACAAATCTCTTCCCAGTGAAATGACGCTTCAGTTTTCGTTTAATATCTAATGTTTTCATATTTTGCCATACGGCTCAACAATGTCTGATGACTTTCTTCGCCAGAGAAATCTTTTCTGTTTCCCATATTGCCTGGAACCTGCGGCCTGCTTAATAATGTGGAACATCCTTCTGCAGTAATTTCCTTTGATTGAGCTCACAAGGCAAACTGATCAACCGGCTCTGAAATGAATTATAGTGATTCAAAGAGCCCTGACACACAATACCATCTATAAATGTAATAACACAACAAAAATGTGATCTTTATGACACTTAAATCCAATTTGCATAATAATTTGGGACATGGTGAAGTTCTTTCAAATCATCTGTCTGAACCAGAAAGATTGCTGCAGGTTGTTTTTTTTGTTTTGTTTTGTTTTTTGGATCTCTTGAAGCTCTGACAAGTGTTTGCTATTTCTCTCTTTAACTGCAACTCATGAAAGGAAAACTTCAAGCAGATTTACAGGCGGTTGTCCAGTGCCTTCCTTTATCATTCCACCTCAGTTTCTCCATGTTTGCAAAAGCTGCTTTCGGAGGACTCTCCGGGGACCGGCATCTGGTCCAGGGCAACAGCACTGAGATCTTTTTCCAAGATGGTGCGGGGGCCATGTCGGAGGCTGTGAAGAAAGGAAACGCTGTCAGAGCGAGCCGCTTTGTAGTTGCCTTTGTTGCAGGTGCCCTGCCATTCACTGTTAAAGCCTGCTGTTTAATATTACAACCTGCTGGACATCTGGTGGCTGTGGCTGAAAGAAAGCAGCAGCACGATGATGACCCTGCTGCATGATATTCTCTGACAGATAATAGCAGACGTTGATTATTAACAGATGATAAAATAAAATAGCAACTAAGCCTTTTATGTTTGAACAAGTCTGTATCCTTTATACAAAGTAATACTTATTTTATATCTAATGTTTAGTTTTCATAACTAAAACAATTAAGTCTGAATTGACTGAACCAATTTATCCATCTGTGTAGATCTAACTAGCCAATTAGCCAAATCGCTAGCCGGTAGCTATTTTTCTAGGTAGCAATCAGCTAGTTGCTAACTGATTGTTTGACAAAGTGATATATCAGTCAATTTGGATATTTATTGTGCTATTTAGATAGCTAGATTGCTAAATCTGGATATATGTAGCTAGTTGGAGATGCAGCTCCATATATGGATAGATGACTCAGCCATATAATCTATATCTGCACACAGTGTCAGAGATCATTTAGAAATCGACAAATTTAAATGTTTATATTTCAGAGGTACCAAAAACTACTCAAGTAAAAGTAGATATACTTTATAATAAAATTACTCAAGTAAAAAAGTACAGCACAGTATAAATACTCCTAAACATTATTAAAGTAAATAACTAACTCTGTTAAATGTGAATTAAAAAATGAATGAACAAAGTTCTCAATGCATTTTGCTGCAACATTTTAAGGCACGTATAAGAAAAAGAGCGGCTTCTGCAACGTCTGTAATTGAGTTGTGTCCTCTTCTCACAACCCGATGGAACCAGAGAAAACAGATGAAAGAGAGCAAGACTGTATAGTTTGGTCCTTTTTATCCAAATGTGTTTCCAGGCCTTTCAACTTGTAGCAGAAGTGAAGCAGAAAGCTGAAGGCCAGCATGTGTTTCAGGCTTGTCACAGTGAGTCGATGGGGGGGTGATGGAGTCAGCCCTGAATACCTGCCCATCGTCAGCGCAGTCAGCATCTGTAAGCCGTTAGCACCACTTCATCTCAAACAGATGCACAGAAGTGGGCTTAGTGGTGTTAAGGACTTAAAAAAGAGGCAACTTGTCTGTTTGTATTTGGAGAATCAGGCATCTGCAGGGGGGAAATGCTGTCTGTCTTAATACATGGCATCAGGTTTGTATTGTGATTTGGATGAATTTTCTTTTTCCACAAACAAAATTCAATTATAGTACTCCTGGATCTCATCTATTTCTTTTTTTTTTCCAAGTTCATACCCATAAAATACAAGTGAGGTTTTGTTTCAACTTAACTTGAAGGACCATATGGTTTAGTTACACAGTGAAGCAAGTGTTGGAAACAGTTTGGTAGGTACTTTCAGAAAAATACTTGGCAAATAAAAAGGTGATTCATCATCATTCACCATTCATCTTGAGTAAAATTCAACCTGTAAGATAAGAAAACCACCACAGAGTGGCTGAAGAAATCGAACAAAGATGTAGATCTTCTTACGTCTTTTCCAAGAGATTCAGCTGTTATAATACATCATGCAGCCATGGTAAAAGAAAATACTTTGTCAATTCCAGGGTTTTAACATGTAAATATCGTGATTCTAACCTGATGTGTAGAAAACCAAGCACTATTTATTTAGAAAGGAATGTGAGAACATATGAAGCAGAGACTGACGGAGCTGCAGCTTCTTCCTTTTTGTGGCAGGTGGAGAAACTTAACCATAAAATAAATAAATAAGCAGCGAAGAACAAAGCAGTGTTTTTTTCTGTAGAAATGCCAACAGAGATGAGTTTACAGAATTTAACAGAAAAACAGCATTATAAATGATGTAGCTGAAACTAAATCTCCATTTGTTGCTCCTATTTCTGTAAGAGCTGTTAGCACCGTAGCAGAGCTAGCGGCTTCAGGAAATCAGAAACATAATAGTTTAAAATATGCATAATCTGATCCCTCAGAAGTTGTTGTTTTTGTTAGAGAAACAGCTAAGAATTACACCAACAGAAACATTTCCAGCTATTTCAATATAAAGTCAGAGTTAGCACTGCAGCGCAGCTAGTTGCTGCAGGAAGTAGCAGCTTAAAACTGTAAAGAGGCATCCCTTGATGGGACTGTTGATATGTCATTCTAAAGAGTATAAGATGTATTTCAGCCTAACTGATGGTCAGATCAATCTCACGCATCTTTACATTTTCTTTTCCTCTTATATCGGAAAAAGCATTTGAAAACAATGTTTTCAAGAAAGATCAGAGCTCAGCAGGTTCTTCAGAGCTGCTCACCCCTTGATGCTTGTACAAAATTAACAAACAAACCAGAATGTGATATTTTGTGACTATCAAAAGGTGAATTATTCTCCCTACTGGACTGCAATTGAAAAGCTTTATTGACTCCAGAAGCAAAGTGTCTTTTAAAAGTTCAACAAAAGATGTGTTCAGCAACATGACAGAAGTGATAGATGAAGGTATTTCACAGTGTTTTTCACGTGGGTTATGACCTGTGTGTAATCTCTGCTACGTTTGTACCAGTGAGGTAAACACAGGGCAGGCAGGTGAGGTAGTGCTCACCTGTCGTCCTGACAAGTTAGAATACTAACAATGACAAATTCTGTCCACTTGATGGTTAGATACATCTATTTTCTGTGGAGTTTTAAAATGTTATAATCCCTGAAATTAACCTGGTGGCGCCAGATTACTGATGCAGGAAGTTAGATTATGATCACATGCTAACGTTCCAGTCTGTCTAATACATCAAGTGAATAAATGAATGTGGCATATTTAGTATTTCTGATGGGACATTAATGTGCAGCGAAAGTGTAAAAAGTACCATGCCACACTGATAGGGGGCAGTGCTGAGCTGCATAGACACAATGGAAACAGGAGCTCTATTTGGAAAGACTGAAGACATGAAGTTGGATTAGGCCAGATCCAGAACAATATTTCCTTAAAGTGTCAAAAATTAGCAGCAGCAATTTATTATTTAGAGAAAAATAAATTGGGATTTATTTTCCAAAGTCAAATTTTCAACATATGTTTTATCTATAAATATCACAGTTTCAGATAAAATTTTAAGTTTCAAGCGAAATATTTAGCATCAAATTATATTGCTCACTAACTTAATATTTGGCTTTAGTCCTAAACTAAATATTTAGTTAGTGGGCTAAAAATTTAGTAAGCTTATAGATAAACAATTAAATACTTAGCATGAAGCTAAATATTTTGTTCAGTTAAATATTTTGTAAAAATGCAAATCCATTTTTCTCTTGTAACAGGTTAAATAACCCAAATTACTGCTGCCCAAGTCAATTTAGTTTTAATTTGGTGATTATCATGAAAAAAATCTAGTTTGATTTGTATAAAAATGTCTTATTTTTGCTGAACAGTGTAGAGAGTTTAATTAGTTAAAACACCTGAATGTTTGACATAAGGTCAAAATGTAACTATAAACCTCTACTTTGCATTTTATGTTTTTGTTTATCTCTCTTATTTGACTCGTCTCCGATTTTACTGAAGTCACATTTTAGATTCTAAACAAGTTTATTTCAGTTTGATAATCACTTTTTTCTTCTGAAAACGTGCTAGATTTATGCTACAGGTTCCCACTTGCTGTAATGCACACCGGTCTTAATAGCGTGTGTGTAAACACAGGATGATGTATGTTTTGTCAGCCTTGTGCAGTTTGACAGCTTTCAAGGCTTTCAGCCATTACTCAGGTGCAGAAAGACACGTTTCTGACAAACTGGATCAGATTCGTCAGCCTTCATCTTTTCACTCGAGACTCAACGCTCACTTTGGCAGAACAATGCGTAAGAAAAGTATTTATATGATGAATACGAGCCTGCGGTATTTCACCTGGCGCTGCAGAGGAAAGCTCTCTGACAGCGAGTGGCAGCCGCCCTTCACTGCAATTAATATGCGACTCTTCTGCTAACAAAGCGCTTGTCAAAAAGTCCTACCTCCCAACTCTGAGGCCTTTCTCAGCACAGATCCATCCCCCTCTGCACCTTCACCACTGAAAAGGCTTTTCTCCCCTCGGTGTCAGAGCTGGAACTTTCTAGCCCTGGACACGAATCCTGTGACGACTTGCTCACCATCAGATTGGCGCGACGTTTTTGTCAGGCTCGTGTTTTGTTTCACAGAATTGTGTGTGAAGAGTCTGATTGTTTCTCCGTCTGCCGCCTTCCCACTCTGCTTCATCGTGAGGCCCGGTCCAAACGCAGCCCGGTTCAAAACGATGAGGTATTTGTTTCTGTAAAATCAACCAATCAGGTTATTTGTGTAACACATTTCAGCAGTAAGGCGGCTCCAGGTGCTCTACATAACAACACAGCATTAAAAAGTTATAAAGAAAACACCATACAGTCAACAACCAAACAGACATTATATTCTGATTAGTTTTATTACTAAAATCATCAATACACATCAGATACGTTGGTCTGTTTCATTTCTTAAGGTTCAAAAGCAGCTCTGAGGAGTTTTAGTCGACATGTGAAGGAACTCAGTGTTTCGGCTGTTTCGCAGTTTTCTGAAAGTTGGTTCCAGATTTGTGGTGCATCGAAGCTGAATGTTGTTTCTGGTTCTGGATGCAGAGCAGAACCAGAACCGAGAAGTCTTGCAGGTTGCTACGACAACAGCAGATCTTTAAGTCGTTCAGGAATTTATAAACCAACAGAAGTATTTTAAATCTGTCCTCTCAGTGGAAGGACTTCAGGACTGGAGATCTGCTCTACAGCTTCATCCACATCTGGTTGGTTGATGAAAAGTTTTCATCCACACAAACCCGCTGAACTGAGCGGTTTTAAACATGCCACACCACCAGGGGGCAGTGTAGAGCAAACACAAAACCAGAGTCTGCCAATCACAATCCTTCACAACAACCACCGAGCATGAGATTCATTTGTGGACAGGCAGAGAGGTTTAACTACTTTTAAATAGAATATAAAGTTAATAAATCATGAAACAATCGATTGATGAAGCAATGAACAGCATGTAGCTTCCATGTTGGAGTGGATAGTTGGTTTACAACAGCTGACCTCCAATCACTCTTTCCCAAAGTATTGAAGCAGTTGGGCTGATAAAAAATAAGTGAAAAGCGTCTGAACAAACAAACAGCAGCTTTCTGATGGCGGCCATCTTTCCTCATATGTCAGGACTGCAGCATCTGTTCCAGACTGACATGAATTTACCTTTAAATCTCTGGTTCCTGAACACAAATGCAAAGAAGGACAATTCACAAATCTTCACTTTGGCCAGATGTTTCATTATTATTTGTTTTTAGTGATATTAAGCAGAGATTGCATGTGGATGAAAGGACAAATGGGTTCAAATGTGTTTGGTTCATCAGCTTCAGACAGACCAGTAAAATCTAACTAAGTTTGATTGAACTTAGTCTAAAAACTCAAAACCAGCCCAAGGAGGAGAGGCAGGCATATGTTTTCATGTTTTAATTTGGAGTTAGAAAAACTCCAAATTAAAACTCTTCAAGCCTTCAGAGGGGAGTCGCATCTTCCATCTTATGCAAAAAAAAAAGAAAAAAGAGGTGAATTCAAAGCATGCGTTGCTCCACCATTCATCTCCTGACAGGTCCCCACTCAACTCCGTTTCTTGTCTGAAAAGACATGAGCTGGACGCCATCTTTGCGAGGCGAGCTGACATTAGTCACTTTGATTCTATTTTTATTTTGACTCAAATAACACAAGCTTACAGGAAGGAACATCCCTTAAAAATCCACCCGAAAACCCAAACATGCCTGAAATTGTCAGAGTGATGTGTTTTCCAGAGGTTTTAAGTGTACAGCTGGGATAAGTTTGTTCAGGCAAATTGCTGCATGAGCCCATCAGTGAAATGTAGACGGGCCTGGCCCGCTGCCAGGAGCCCAGGAGGCCCAGCGCAGTCATCAGGAGGAATCCGATGTGCAGTCAAAGGAGCAAAGGGGGAATAATAATCTGACCACAGGAAATGCTTTGATGAAAGAAAGTCAAATGTGTTAACACTGACAATAAAACTGAGCAACAAAAAGAAAAACTCTTGAAATTAAGTATTTTTGGGGACGTTTCGGACAAACTGCCCTAACAGAAACTTCGAGGTTTCTTTCTGTTGAAAGCTTTAGAGGGAGTTTAGCGGATGCTGCAGAAATGTCCTGCCTGGAGTCTCCCTGTGCACAGGCGGGTTCTCTCCAGGTACTCTGGCTTCCTCCCACAGTGCTGAACTCAGGCATGTCACAGTTAAACCCACAACTATTTACAAATGAAATTAATCATAAAGTCTCTTCCGGAAGAGGGCGAGTTAGAAGCAAAGCACCAGACTGAAGACTTTTGTCAACTAGTTTTTGGTAGAAAGAGAGAAATGATAAATGATTCAAACAGAAATGTTTTAGTTTGTTTAAATTCATCATGTATTTAATTTATTTATTGCTTATTAAGCTATCAGGCCTACGTCCTGATAGCTTTAGGCTTAAATTGAGAAATTTGTCATTTCTGAAGAAAATATTCAAAAGAAAAAACATTTAGTGGCATTGCAGGAACGAACCCCCTGTTGTAATCGCTGATCATCTTTCTGCACGTCTGAAATTTGGTATTTTCATGTTTTATCTCTTATTCATGTTGAGGCTTGAAGGCTGGACGGCTGCCCTGACATCATGCTAATCTTAGCTCCCTCCTTTTGTCTGCTAATCAGAAGTGAGACTAAAGCTGTTTTCACACATGATAGTCCGGAAGACTCGGTTCGATTGACGCCATACATTTGTTTCATTTTCAGCTGCTGCGGTTCGCTTTCTCACTGCTCCGTGTCCAACAAGCCAAACCCTTTGAGCCGCACAGCCTCTCAGGTTCTTTACTATTAAATTCATTAAATATTACAGTTTATCCAGCTTGGAGTTTGAAAATATGCCTAAAAACGATGATGATGCGGTCAGAGTTTCGGTCTTGCTCTGTGCAAACAGTAGGCTGCATTCACATAAGCAACAGTACAATAATTCTGACATCCTTTATAAAAGCACAGATCCTTCATTTGATCCAGTTATTTCAGTCAATCCTGCAGAGTTCGGTCTGTGCCTCAACAGGTCAGAGCTGCTTTGTTGAAGATCAGATGGGATTTCCATGGCATTTAACAGGAAGTGACAGCTAAATGTGGGAATGTCTTGGCATCGTCAAGACACTGAAGAACATTTAATCACAGGAAAGAAAACAGATCAGCTTCTGTAACTTCAGTGGGGCATGACTGGCTTGTTTGGTCTATTTTTTCCCATAGATTTCCAAAGTGAAAGCAGAAGTCAGCACCTAGAAATGAGTGTGATGATACTGCTGGTTATTAGGTGTCGACCTCCGTCCCGTCTTGTAACTCTGTATTTCTGTTGCTCTGCTCCTGCTAGACCAAACTTTCCTTATCGCATTTCACAGGGATTAAGTTGCCCAGTGAAAAGCTCACGGAGCGTTTTCTATTTGAAAACTATACATCTGATACTTAAAAACCGCAGGTAGACATTTCCAATGCTTTATTTGACCAAAAATTAAAAATGAATAAAAACAAGAAAAATATATTGTTTGGAGATCATGAACATGTCCATGTTCGTTACATTTTTGCATAATATCGTCCTAAATAATCCCAACTTTTCCATTTGCACGTAAAAATGGCTGAAAGTAGATGCATAATTATACAACTGTACATCTTTGAAAAGCAGAAGTGGAGCCTCCTGCACAATCAATAAGAATGGAGGAAATAGTTTCTGAATAGTAAGTCAACAATACAATCCTCTGTCCTTTCCAGCAGCCATTGTACAATTTATACAGCGGAATGATGCATTTGTATGCTAGAGAAAAAGATTGTATAAGACATATCTCCAATGAGATATTAACATATTTATAAATGACACAAAAACTTTATATTGTAGCTAAATGAACCGACCAGAACATTATTGGGAGGGAATGTAAAACCTTTGCAAGGCAACGCAAAAGAAAAACGTTCCTCCATTGCACCAAGTTTTCAGTTTTTTCCAAACTTCATGCTCAAAGTGTGACGCATGAAGCTGGCTGACCGAAGGATTAAAACTAATGATGGATAAAACCCAGCATCACTGTTCCGTTCACAAGCGATTCAATTCTTTTGAACGAGTCTCAGCTGATGGGAACTGTAGTTTAGAAGCACTAACAAGTGCTTCTAAACTACAATCCTTGGTAATGAAGAACTTTTTTTTTTTTCCATTTCATTTGTTTGACATCATTAAAAAGCAAATCCAAACTTTCAGAAACTGTAAATAATGTAAAACGTGCCGAGTCGTTCGTTATTTTCTCACATGTACCAAACATCACCACTCTTCTCATGAAGACGAACACAGAAGGCAACAATAACTGAGTGAAGACATAAATATTTCCATTCCAGGTTGTGGCAGAAACTCGCTGCCACCTTCGTTTTTACCTCTGGGTTTACCTTTAAAATCTTCCCAGCTAACATGACTTAAGAGGGAACAGGTGGACGTCCTTAAGCTGCAAGAAAACAGCAAAAGCATAACAAGGCCCCTGTGGTTTCCCTAAGTGTGCCCTCATTTACAATACAGACCAGCATGTATCAGGGTTATAATCATTAAGCAGCAGTTCAGCAGGAGTTCACTGTGCGCTGTGAGCCTGTGGAAGCCTGTTCTGGTCGGGATATTTTGCTTTTTCCCCTGAAACCACACGAGAGACTGACCAAATGTTATGGTTTCGCTGTTTCACAGAGCTCAATGGGAACTATTTCCTTTCACTGGAGACCGAAATCAAACGAGATAGAATTGCAAAGTGATGGCTTATTCCTCTGCAGGTCGTCTTGCATTTAAAGCCCAGTGCTGAAAATTTCCCCTCAGTGGCAGAGATTTAACGTGACGCATTAATGTGTTAATCCAAACAACACAAGAAAAGAAAGAGTGGAATCCAGCCAGACTGGGCGCCGTTTGCTCGCTTTGCCCCAAAATAACGATTAAGGCTTCTATCAAATATCAGCTTAAGCAGCGCCGGGGCGTCACGCTGTCTTCCAACCGCCGCAGAACGACGGAGAAACCCGATCACGCTCCGCTGGGGGAGGGACGGCCATATGTACAAACCTGCTCAAACGCCAGGTTTCTGATGCCCAATGACACAAAGACAGGCCAATCAATCAATCAATCAATCAATCAATCAATCAATCAATCAATCAATCAATCAATCAATCAATCAATCAATCAATCAAGGTTGTTTGTGTAGCAACAGGGCAGTTCATCATAACAATATGAAAACAGTTAGAAAACCAGCAACAAACGTTACAATTTCATGACATCATCAAAATCATACACATCAAATATGTTGTTCAATGTTTCAGTTATTGGGCCTCAGAACCAGCCGAGTTTCAGTCTGGATTTAAAGACGCTCAGCGTTTCGGCTGTTTGGAAGTTTTCTGGAAGTTTGTTCCAGATTTGTGGAGTTTCTCTAGATCTTTAATCCTCTGATCCTGGAAATGTTCTTCAGGTGACAGAAGGCCGACTTTGTGACTGTCTTTATGTGGCTCTGAATGTTCAAACCCAGATTTCATCCTGATTTGGAGTTTCAAGCTGTAATAACTGAAGCTAAAACTTCAGTTTTGTTTCTATTCATTGTTATAGGATCGAAAAAATAACTTTCATATTCCGAGCTGATCGTACGTTTTTATACCTCTAAACTTTGGCCTTTTAACTGGAGTAAAAATGTTTTATACAACCACTGCTCTTTAAATCTAAGCATTAGCTAAAGCAAAAACATTTTTATACAATTTTTCAAACTGATGTCACTTTTTTTTGCTTGAAAATTGCAAAAGATGAGAACAGGGACTTTTACATTTGGCCGGTCTTAAAAACTCCTGAACAAAGTCGATGGAAACCTTCCTTAGGGCTCAAACTACCCCCTGCTGGTGCAACAAACACCTTCTGTGTGATTGGCTAATCCTGAAATGTGCGCCTGTGACTAATGGTGCAATTTAGCAAGAAATCAGCTCCAGTTTCAGACAACTTTATTGACACCCTGGCATGATGCAGATGCCTTCGGCTGTAATGAATAAGGGGTACTGGGATACTGTTGGCTTCACCCCTCCTGCTCCTCCCCGTCTTTCAGCGCCGCTTTTGTGCAGGTGATAATGAAAAGTGCCAGAGAAGCATGTAACTGGCCCTTCTCACCTGCTTGGCACTAAGGCAAGCTGTCATGTCAACAATGACGCTAAATGGGAACACTTGAGCTGCTTCACTTCTTGTTGTTTTTCAGGGCGAGGTGCCTGGGAGAACTCTGTTTTCTTTGCGCGTCCTCCGTCTTTGATAAACGGGAATATTGTATCTTATTTTTGAGCGAGTGCCAACCTGCTGACATTTTGCTACAGAGGGAATTAGTGCAAAGCAGCAAGAGCGGGGTTTGGTGTGCTTTACTGCACAAACACAGCATCAGTCATCCTCTGAATGTGGATCTGTGAGCCATCGCCACAGTGACGGCAATCTGAAGGGTTGTTGTTTAAAGAACGGCCAGGATAACTGGTGCAAAGTGTTCGGTAGAGAAACCCCACAGTTTCAACATTCACAGGAAACAAGTCGCTTTACTTTGAAGAGACTTGAGTCAATATTTGCATAGTTGCACCTGTGGAATGAAAAACGACAATAATTATCATGTCAAGTTGGTTCAATACCTTCAGGTTGACTAACCTCACTGAACCATGGGAAAGCAAAATAAACAATGTTACAATAATAGCAGCTGTTCAACATTAAATTACGCATCAAAAGCCGCATGTACGGAAAAATACCACGGTCACACAAACAATCATCTCATTAAATAAGTACCTATGACTTTAAATAAAGAATAAATTCAAATAAACATGTCACAGAGTGAATCCAAAGTATCAGTGGGGGTTATGGTGTGTACGAACCATCATACATAAAAAAAAGTTTCTGCCAAAACTCAGAAATTTTGAGAATAAACTCAAAAATTTTGTAGAGATTTCTGAGCTCCAAACAACTCTAAAATACTCTGAGAAATCTAGAAAAAATGAGGACATTTCTGAGCTTGAAAAGTTGAAATTTTGCAAGAAAACACAAAGAAATTTTGAAGAGAATCTTCAAAGTTTTCTAAAAAAAAACGGGAATTTTCAGAGCTTCAAAAGTTTAAATTTGCAAGAAAAAAAATCAGATATTTTGAGATTAATCTCAGAGATTTGTGTAGAAAAATCTTGGAAAGTTCTGAGTTTCAAGAGTCAAACATTTTCCAAATTGGAAAAATTTCCTAAAGGAAAAAACTTCCTAACTTTTCTAGAAAATGTTTGAGATTATTCTTGAAATCTTTTTTCTAGCAAAATTTGACTTTTGAAACTCATCAATGTTCTTGTTTTTACTAGAAAAATTCAGAGATTTATCTAAAAACTCAGTTTTTAGATAAACGCAGGTCATGGGGACTTCGGGGTCAAATGAGCCGTTTCATTTGCCAGAGATGTTTGGTCCTCTTTGTTTCTTTGGATGGTCCAGAACATTTGGGAAATGGTACTGGACCATTTTCCCAAATGGAAAATTAATTCATTAGACCCAATCCTATGGAAAAGAGATTTTAATTTGCATTTATTGATTTTTACTCTTAATTAAACCACATGTAGATTTTCACTGATGCATGTTTTGTCTGTCCTGTTGACTGTTAATATTTATTATCTATTTACTGTTTTTGCAAATTAATCTGCGTAAACAAACCTCTATTTTAACTTGTTTTATCACCGTGTCTGTTTGTTTTGTGTCGGTTCAGCTGCTTGTGTTTCATTTGGTTTTAAAAAAGCCAAACAAATAAAGTGGAGCTGAACTGAACTTTTTCTCCGTACCTGATTGGATCGTTTACAAAGCATCAAAGTTGTTAAAAGGAAACGGATCAGCAGCATGGAGTCCATCGCATATATTCCTGAAAAGCTTCAGTACATATTTACATTAAACACTCACGGCTCTGGACCACAACAACAACTGCAGCCGCCTGTTTGATGCCAAATAGTAAATTCTGACGAACGAAACGGTATCCTCATTAAAAAGCTGTTGCATAAATACAAGTCAAACTTGCACTTTGTTTATCCTCCTATAGATACTCTATAATGGCTTCTTCTTCCTGCCAAAAACTGGAAAATATCATGATGTGTGCAGGAGTGGACACAATCACAGCCGGCAGTAGACGTAGTTTATGTGGATGTTATTTTAATGAAGAAAATAAACTAACAAAATCCAAAATCCAGGCAAAACGAGAAAATCCAAAACACAGTGAAACAGGAAACAAGAGGGATAATAAAGGCAACGACTGGCAACGTGGTGAGCAGGGAAACCAGACAGACTGGCGAGTTGAGACTGAAAAAGCTTCAGAACTGGGACGGAGCAAATGGAGCAACGGCCTGGAGCCGCATGAGAAGAGTGACTGCAGGTGTGGGTAATTGGCTCAGGAGCTGGCTGAGGGGCGAAGGTGGAACAGGGAAACCAAGGAGATCTGCTGGGAACACAGAAGGAACTGAAAAATCCTACTAATACAAAAGGCACTAAGAGTAAAGAAAACCTGATGAACTCAGAGAGAAAGATATGAGGGAAACCAGAACTCAACCAAACAGAAACAAGGCTGATCTAACAGCAATAAGAATTAAGGAACATAGTGCTAGAGAAACTAGAAGATCTAAACAAAGAAACAACCTAACTAGAATTACTAAAGGAAGACACACACAGACTCGGACCTGTAATAATAACCGAACCTATGGTGATGAAATTAAGAGATAAACATCACTAGAAACACTGCAGGGAGGCTGAAATAAGAGATAAAATAGAAATAATCGATAGTCATTAAACGAGGCTTGACATGGACTCAAACACACAAGGACAGAACCAAAGATAACGAAAGAATAAAACCCAACTAGGAACAAGGACTGAAAATAAGCAAAGCAATAAGACAAATCAAAGTAGACTAAATCCCTCAAATAATAATATCAAACAGACCATGAAGGGCTAAACTAATATAAACTAAAACATGAAGCTAAATAAAATGAAAAGCAAAACCAACCACCCAGAGTCCTGGCAGAAAATGGCTGCAATGATCCCATCCTGATCCCAGAACGATGGTAATCTGCATTAATCTGGATTACATCTGCTGCAGAACTGAACTGTCCGAAGCGACGGATAAAAACATCAAGTGACACTTAAGAGGCCAAAAGGCAAATATGATCTATATGCAAATCAGCTCAAAGTGACATAAGCTGAAGGCTTTCAGAGACGATGTGACATCGTCAGGTTTTCGTTCCATTTCAGCATTTTTTAATGAAATATTTCCACCTGCCACTGTTGGTGTTTTTGATCCTGGTTGAGCTGCTCCTGTTGGAGTCGCTCCTCAGAAACAGTTTAAAACCAGCCGTGCTGTTTATTGACACTGGATCCCGCTTTATTGGTAATGTTAAGTACCAATATGAAGTCGGGGGGCCCGGTAAAGACCCCCTGGGGAAAGAAGCACTTTGGTAAATGGGCGAGATCATAAACTGCAGAATAATAAAGTGCTCCAGCAGCTGCAGCGCTCTGCTGACAAACGACCGTCTGCTGCTGCAGAGCCGCCGCTGCAGAGCCGCCGCTCCTCATCTGCTGCACTTTGCAGAGGCATTTTCAGGAAATACATGAACTCTTAACCAATTACTGATGAGAACAAGCACTTTTTTTATTATTCTGAATAGTGAAAAAGAAAAAAAGCAGATTTCTACTAACAATATTCAGTCATAACTAGTGATATTCTTTATTATCTTTAATGAATTGAAATTTATAGGTACAGCATTTTCTACACTGCAAAAACACAAAATCTTACCAAGTATTTTTGGTCTAATTTCTAGTGCAAATATCTTAATACAATATCTTACAAGTCTTTTTTCCTCTAGAAGCAGCTGCGATACTGAATTATTATCTGAGAAAATAATTCTATGTACATCTGGAGACATAATTTTTTATGCCCAAACGATGGTGTTTGTCTGGATTAATCACTCATGGTTTCTCTCAGGAGTGGTGTTTTTCTGTTTCCTCTCCAGGTTTGTTGGTCATTCATATTTAAGGCAGTCTATCATGGCTGGTGTTGATAGGCAACCAGTGGAGCAAAGCCAAACAACACGGACACAGGTGTTGGTGCGCCTCCTCTGAAATCTGAGCAGCCATCTTGCTCAGGTCCCGATCAAAGTGGAAACCCGGACCGGGTGAATTTCTTTTCCCATCTGCAAATCAACGAGGCAGTTTATCGCCCATCCAAAAAATTAATAGGATGATGGCTTCAGGACAGCTTGGCGGTGAGATAAAGATCGCGGCTGTACATCAAAATGTTAACACGGTTCTACTCGTGCGAGCGTGTGAAACAAGGCGTCGTATCTCAGCCCGTCTATCGGCTCCATCAGTATCTTATCGGCCCGGTTGCCCTTCAGTCATATCCAGCCTGGAGGTTCCTGGTGGCGATCGTTTATCGTTTATCGCCCGCACGCCGGCGGCGGAGAGCAAAACGTTACACAGAACTGACTGAAGTTCTGGCTTATTTTGGATCCACACAGAATTACTGGAGGAATGAAAGAAAATATGTTCAGATTATCCAACATTAAATCTGGAAATGACACCAGTGGAAAATAATCCAAAGGTGTTTTTATGTTTAAATACATTAAAAATGGTAACTTTTCAGTGGGGGAGACAAAGATCATATGTGGAGTCCCTCAAGGTTCAATCCTGGGACCCCTCTCATTTACATATACATGCTTTGATTGTAATGTAATAATTAATAAATTCTAATTCAGAAATACTTTATTAATCCCAAAGGGAAATTAAATGTTGTTGTAGCTCACATTAACTCAGATTCTTCAGAGTTATTGAAGATGATTATGTGCTGTAGCAGTCTGTGTTACAGCACAGACTGCTACATCTCCAACAGATGAACAAGAAAATGGAATAAATTAAACAAGCAAAGAAAAAACAAAGAGCAAAATATTTAGACAACTGGACATTAAATAAATTCTGGAAATGTTTATTTCATTTATATGTTATTTTGTTCTTTTTTATCCAGGGTTTGGAAAATACAATGCAAATAAATGGCACTGTTTTTATTAAATAATTAATGACATAATGTCCTTGTTTTTCATTCTCACTTTGCTTGATTTAAAAAAAAGTGTAACCAATTCAAAAGTAACATTAGTATTTATTGGAACAAAATTCATAACTGTCAAATGCAAAATTTATGACCGGTAAAAATAAATTATATCATGTAACATTTGAAGTTAGTTTGCATTGTTTTGGGTGGCAGGAGTTTGGACTTTTTTTTGTTCAACTTTTAACTTCCTCCATGGAAAACATCTGAAGAGTTTATTTACCCTGAAGTTTAAGATGAAGAAATGTGCAAAAGGTTTATTCCTCATTTCAAAACAAAGAATAGCTTTGATGACACATTATTTCATTTTCTATCACATCCTATCCTGAGTATTGTTTGTACATTAAAGGAAAATTATTATTCAAAATGAACATTTCTGTACTTCCTTTTGTGTTTCTACAGCTTCAGAAAACAAAGTGCTTCAAACCAAAACAAAACAACACCCAGCTGATGTTTGGCAGTAAGTTCATGTTTTTTGGTGTCTGGAAAATGTAACATCACTGCCCGTTACCTAGCAACCCCAGCAGAATTCTGCCGGTTACCTAGCAACCCTAGCTGAGCTCCGCCACCTTTGGTCAGCCTGTTTTACCGCTGTACAATGGCAGCTGGTTTTGCTGTTGACTTGACATTTATAAACCACTTATTTCATCACTTGGTTGTGCAGCAGGCTCTACTTCTGCTTTTCAAAGATGTAGAGTTGTAAAATTACACGTCTTTTTGTAGCTATTTTTATATGCGAGTATAAATGTTGAGATTATTTGTAGCTTTTTAGATTTAAAGTAAAGCAGCTCATTCTGAAAGGAGCTCCAGACTAAAATCTCCTTATCTAAGAATGATTTTGTGCAAAAGCTGATGAACCTCGTTTGCATGGACCAGACTTATCCTAACCTGTTCAAAGAGTGTGATAGTTCATCTTTAACTGTGACTTCAGTGTGATGACCTGCTGAAGGTTTTTAAAGCGACAGAGACCAATTTGAAGGAACCAGTCAATTTTCCTTGAAGTTATTTTTGATATATAAAGTATTTTATAACAATAGAAGGTAACATAGTTTCTTGATTCTGCTGTAATGCAGAACTATGTGCCTGGAAAATCCATAATAGATCAGCCTTTAAGTTAAAGAACAGCTGCTGGCTCATCCTCAAGTGTGGATGTGTTTATCTTATTGAGTTACCTGACCTGGTGTTAAGGAACGGCAGAGAGATGGGAGCGTTAACACCTGCCTGGTCCAACTCAGATCTGTTCCTGTGAAAAGTTACCGTAAACTTTGACACGGGCATTAAAACCTAAATCCACCCAACCTGAGACGTCTCGGACTCTTTGAAGCTGCTGCCAGGTCGTCCAGCCCCCCACTGAGCTGTCTGCGGCCGACCCGAACACACAAAACACAAAAACACAGGAAATTACTTTATGCATCTTCATCCCGTTACTTATGCATGTTTAAGAAGCTGGCATGCACCCAGATTAAAAGAGGTATCTCCTACATTTAAAGACACACTGACAGGCTGTCAAAGCAAGTTTCTTTGTGGAAAAAACGATGGCTTCCAGAGCAAAACAGAACGGCAACGGCCTCCAGGGAGCAATCCGTCTTGCACTGGAGCTGCTCTGAACTGCTTTTTAGTATCAGGTGCATCGTCTTGAGAACACATCTGACATTCCTGGCTGAATTATGAAAGAATTCCCACATGAAAAAATGATAAAAAAGAAGAAGACCCAGCATGGCCAGGTGGCAGAACATCATGTAGAACTAAAATGTTTCGCATGTCTGTTACAGGAATGTTTGGGTCATTTCGATGAAAGGTTCGACTTTCTGACAATCATTTTTTTCCATGACTAATTTTGGGATTGGGATTCATTTTAAAGTTAACTTTGGGTTTAGGAATATTTACATATTCATAGAAAAACAAAAACTATGGATGGAAAAAGATCAAATACCAGCATAAAGTGCAAATATTACAAAAAAAGTAAAAAAATAAATGAAACTATTTTGAAAAGTCAAATGATGTTTCATATTTACATGGATAAATATAAAACATCAAAATCTTATCAGATATTTTGATCTAGTTTCTAGTACAGATATCATGATACACTTGAAATAAGACAAAACTAACTTAAAGGAGCTCATCAGCAAGAAGTAGGAGTTTATTTAAAGTAAATAATTCATTGATATTGATGAAAAAGTGCTCGCTATTCCACCTACAGCAACATATTCTTCCCCTGTTAAAAGTCAAATAATCTCCCAGTGGAACTAGAACTTTTCCATCAATATTAAAGAAATATTTACTTTTTTAAAAAACTCCAGTTTCTTGTTGAAAAGTTGCTTGTACGTTTTGTCTTATTTCAAGTCGACTAAGATATTTGCGCTGGAAAAAAGACCAAAATGCTTCTGTAAGACTTTTGTATTTGAAAACAGAAATATAATATAATTTCTATTTCAAAATGACAAGACAGGACGACTCATTCAGACATGAAGGTGATTTAACACTTTAGATCCTTTTAGTGTAAAAACAAAGTAAAAACTGAGAATCTTGCATTTGGTGAACGTGTTCATGGTTTTGCGGCTGCAGGTCGGTGATTGTCGTGAAGCTGTTGACCTCTGGGGCGTTTTGACGTGACTTATGGCCGCGTTGTGTGACTGGACACCGTGTCCGCTATGTTACATGTGGTTCGGCTTGGCTACAGCGTGAACGCGGTAAGAAACTTGTTAAAATGTGGAATGTGACGGCTGCACTTGCTGATCCTCGTCTCAAACTGGCTGCTGTGTGGAAACGACACCAGAGAGGGTTTCCACACACACTGCAAAACATTTAGCTGCATTTAGTTGTGCTGTAATTTGGAGAGTTTTAGATTTTTGACCTAAATCTGTGCATTTGTAAAAGACGTACAGTAGTGCGTTAACTTTTCATTCATTTTGTCAAACCTCCAACAGTCAAATTAACTAGTTTTAGCACTTGAAAAACTGAAAGAATAATAATGGGAACCATTTCCCAGAATGCTTAGCGGCATGTTTTTGATATGGTGGCACCTGCCAGTCAATTCGGTGGGTTTATCGCAATTTGTCCTGGAGTAAACGGTAAACAGTGTCTGGGTCCACCATGCGCTGCGGTCTCTATTGTTTGCTAATAAATGCGCAGCGTTCAGAGAGATTTGGTGGAAAGTAATCAGAAGAAAATGTTAAAAGTTGTCAGCGGGGAACATGCAGAAGGCAGCTTAACATGCAGAAGGCAGCTTAACATGCAGAAGGCAGCTTAACATGCAGAAGGCAGCTTTACACAGAACATTTAGATAAAGCATTTAGATGGCAGCATGGACTTTATTCCATCTCTGGAAAAATAAAAGAGGATAAATGCCTGCAGCATCATGAACAGCTGAATACAGAGGTCCATTGTATTAAAAATTAATGCCAGAAATCTTCTACAAAAAACCGTAGAAATTTCAAAGTTCAAAAAGTTGACAATTTACAAAAAATGCAATTTTCAGATTGATCTCAGGAATTTTCACCAAAAAACTTGGACATTTCTGAATTTCAAATGTGGAAAAATTTTATTTTGAAACTAAAATTTCCAAGTATTTTAGAAAATTTCTGAGATTGATCATAAAATTTCAAAGATCTTGGAGGAAAAATCTCTTTCAAGTTTAGATCATCTATAGATATCAGGCTACTGCTTGGTTGGTATTTTTCAGTCAACAATTTTGACCCACAGGGAAAACAGTTTGTATCCCAGGTTTGTTTCTTGCTGTTAAATCGACTTCCTGAACTTTAATTTCTGAGTTAAAACCAAAACAATTTTCTTGTTGACTTTAGTTGCACTTTTAAGGCAGCAGGTGAACTTTAGCTTTAAAGTTAAATCAGTGCAGGATTATAAAAAAATTGCATTTTTCACTTCAAGTCTGAATCTGAAAAAAAAAAGAAGAAAAAAAGTGTTTTTCCCCTGCTGGTGATAAAAAAATTAATTTTTTTGGCGTGGGAGTTCACTTTTCATTCCATTTTGAGAGAGAAATGTTTTCCCTTTTGCTTGGACAGATTAAAGTCAATAATAACATCATGAAACACATATGGGAACTTTGGAGTAAATCAAAAATCATAGAATTTCTGCTATTTTTTTGGCAGCATAAAATGTGCTGCCAAAGAAATTCCTTGTGGTTGTCTGTCAATTTGTTGTTTCCAAAGTGGGAGACGGGCTGGACTTCGTAATCCCAGTTAATCTGAAAATTTATCGTAGTCGTCAAGAAAATGTGGCTTAAAGTGTTGTTGAAGGCTGAATTTATGTCTGCTGGCTTCCCCCCGTGTGATCAGACTGTTCTAGAGAGAAGAATCTGAAACAACAGAAAATGACCAAACATCTTTCATCACAATGTGGAAAAAGAAGATTAATTTAGGAAAAAAATAAAAAACAATGGCCCTTTCGCATGATTTTATTTTATTTCCTCTTGACTTCACTGAAAAGAAAGAGACAAAACATGCACACATTAAATTAAAAAATTCAAATGGAAAAATACTTAATTGATCCCAAAGGGGAATTAAATTAACAATGGCAGCTAAAGGCAGTTTGGAGAAACCAATTAAGCTAACGGTGTTAGCCGTTCTGCTTCTTAATTTAATTCTCTTATCAGTGTTAGTTATCAATACAACACGCTAAAATGAATGAGTCACATGTAAAAGAAAAAGGGACGCAGTGCTTTGCTAATAACTGTCAAAATGACAAGTTCAGGAAAAAAGTCAATTAAGAAAAAAGTAGCTTGACTTTGACAGATGCTGTGGAAATTTGTGTTTCAGTTCAGTTTAAAAAAAAAAAGACACCCACAGATGATCAGCAGATGATTAAATTAGCTAATCAACCATGCTAGCTTAGCTAATAGCAGCAGAGGCTAATCACCGCTGCTGTTTTAGCGTAGCTAACAGTCTTTCATGTTCAGACGAAAACATCTAAAAACCAATTTCACATCAGATTGAAAGGCTAAAATGGATTCATAAACACAAAAAGAAGAACATTATATCTATAATTTCAGTATGTTTTAGTAAGTTTTATTAATGCACAATACAGCTCCAGATACAATACAGCTCCAGATATTATCCCTCATTAATTACGGTTTTAATTTACTTCAGTTAATGAAAATATTTCCTCCATTTCAGCTGCAGCATCTCTTCCTCTGGTTTCTGTATTTTTTCTGCCTCAGTTTTTAAACCCGCCTGGTTTTCATTGCTCTTCGGTGGATTTCTCTCCGCCTGTTTCTCTGTCTGCGTCCCAATCGCCTTTTTCCAGGTCAGCAAGTTTTCTCTTTTTTTTCACAATGCTCGTTCCAAGTTCCCGACAATTACACGACAAAAGCCTCCATGTGACTCATGGAGAAACGTTGATTAAAACCTGAGCGACAAAATAAAAAGTATACGCCAACAAAAGAGGAAGGAAGAGTTTTCTGAAAGCAAAAAGAACAAAGTTTATTAAAAAGCTGACTGAAATTGAATTTCTACATTTGCCGTCTCTCTGGGATCGATTCGCTCTGCCTTTCTCTTCCTGTTCGGAGCCATTAGATTCTGTTGAGACCAGAGGGAGTTTGGGTAAAGAGTCTTGAGTTCTTCCCAGATAGAAAAGCATACATATTTGAACCAGATCCACAAATGAGTCAATCTGGTTTGACATTTGGACTTTGAGCACATCTTTGGCACGGTGCAGCTGCACCGGTCCTTGGAGACTAATTGCTTTTGGCCAACAGTCCTCTTCCCTTCTCACTTTTTGCTTCATCTGGCGAACCCAAAGCCCGATAAAACCCGCTGGCTCTGATCTTACCAATCAGTTAAGCGGACCTGACACCCACATCAAATCGCATCGTTCCGTAAAAAGCGTAATTTATGAGGCATTACCAGAGTTTTCTTTCTTTTCTCACTCTTCTCCTCTCCGCCTTCTCATGATATCCTAACAGAGTCGTTCTTTGATGGCTGGCGTTTCTCATGGCTCCCGTAACGCGGCTCCGCGGCGAGGGAGGGAAGGGAAGCGTGAAGGCCAAATGTGAGAAGGCAGAGACAGAAACCGAGCAGCTCATCAAGCTCATTTATCTTGTCCGATGTGAAAGGACGGGAACGCCAAGCGGAGGAAATTTCACACAGGCTCCATGAATCATATCGGGTAGCAGCTTGATTTTAAAGTCACTCAGATCAAAATAAGGACATTATTCCTTTTGTTGTTATTATTCGTGCTGTGTTCAGATTCCTCTGGGCTCATATCTAGCAGGTACTTTGGGAGATTTATGCCTCCTTGCTGCCACTAACATGAAGGGCAAAAAGTGAAAGGCGATACCGCCCAGAAGACAACATGTTGCAGGAAACCTGCAGAAACACGCCACCAAGAGCCGGCTGGTGGCGTGTTAAGCTTTCATTGATATTCTACACACAGGGAAAATTAGTTACAATTGATAGATTTTTTTATTTATTCGGTCAGTAATCAAATTATTTATTAACTATTGCAATTTCAGAATTTTACATTTGGCATGTTTTTGTGGTTCCCATTTGAGTTTTAAACAGTCCAAACAGTTCAATAAGGCAGCGAGTTGTTTTTCCACCATTAGCACATTTAGCAGTGAGTACACAATATTGATTGACAGCATTAAAGCCAGCCTGCCGGCTCTGATTGGTTGTTTTTGACTGGGAGTCGTGCATTTTAGCAGCACTGGGAGGAGGTGGAGGAGCTTGATTTCATGACAGATTTACTGTTTCATGATATACTGTCACGTCATAATGACTTTAACTAAAGTATGGAAAAAAATACGTTAATTTCAGATTATCCAGTGAGATTAACCTGTCCAGAGGAGACGACGCATTTCTAGGCCGGTGCGTTGTGCGGGTCTGTCTTTTTACCGGATCTGCTCCACCTCCCTCCCTGCAGTTGTCGGGAGGGTTCGGCATGCAGACCCCCCTCCTGTGACCACATCGTGACCTCCTTCCAGTCACCTGCTGCTGGGACCGTGGCTAACCTGCCCTGCGAACCAGAAAATCAGCCTTTTTTAACCAAGACCACGCGGGGTCAACGTGCTGTTTAGACAAAAAAACACACACCTTAACTTTTCTGATGCATCAAAACCGCTTGTTGTCCTGCAGGTAAAAAATAAAAGATGCTGCGACGCTTTGGAAAGTGAGGCTGAATGAAAACCAGCTTGCAAAGTTACATCCTGTACAGCGTACAAAGGGAGTTACAGAACGAGCCCCTGGGGATCCACAGGCCACTCTTAAACATTTGGAACATTTATGCAGCTCTAATTTTTTTTTTACATCTGCCCCTTGATATTTGGTCCATGGAATGAATTTTGTTTGCCAGAACTGTTCAGCTGAATAGCTTTTAAGAACATATGGGGATTTTGTGGATGTAGTATTAAATTTCCAAACGCTGTTTATTACAGCCTGAAACAGGACATGAGAAAACGTTGACGTCAGGTTGTACTCTCGGTATCAAAGCCTTTTGAAGAAGAAAGTTCAGTCAATCAATCCATCAGTGTTTATTCAGAGACAAGGCTAATGCTAAAACGGCTAACATGAGATACAAAACAAAAAACAACAGAGACAAAGCAAGAAAAGAAACCGAGAGTGAATTATATGGAAGGAGAAGAGTGCCAAATTACAAGAAACAACTAATTTGCAGAGCTGGGTAGTAACTACTTACATTTACTTAATTACATTGAAGTGAGTATCTTTTTTGAGAAAAAAACTATATTTTTAGGAGCATTTTTACTTTCACTTGAGTCATTTTATTCTGAAGTATCACTACTCTCACTGGAGTCAAATGTTTGTATTTTCTGCCCATTGAAAGATCACACCATGTGCAGTTTCTGTTAAAGTTTCATACATTTTCTATTGAGTTGCTCCGCCCAGCGACATCGTGGCCCCGCCCAGCGACATCGTGGCCCCGCCCACAAGAAAAAAAACCAAAAAGAAAACAAAAAAACAAACAAAACGCAACCTCATTTGAATTTTAGATCATGAAATAAAAGGAAAAGTTAAAAATAAAAGTGTAAAATACATACAGTAGTTTTACAAAATAAAATATTAAAATAAATAAAACTGCAGTTGACAAAATAAACTGTACAATAAAATTATAATTTTTTTAAAATTTTTATTTTATCATCTGTATATTTATTTATTTGATGGTGTATTTATCAATTTTTTTTAAGCAATATTAATATTTATTTATTCAGTTTTGCATGGCAAGGCACTCTTTACTACATTTAACAATTTGAACAGCATATGACCATTAAAACCAAGAGCAGCAAAAAGAGAAATAAAATCATGTTAAAAAAATATGTTCAAATACTGTGATTTAATTTTTTAATACAAAATATAATCAAAGAATTAAAGTTCCATAAATTATGAAAATAAACTAAATGCATAAAAAATAACCACTTTTTAAAAAAAGTCAAACTGCAGAAATAATAACTAAAGTAAAACATAAAAGAAAATTATCTTTTTTGTGATTAAAACAAGACAGAAATAATTATTACTGGAAAAAGGAGAATAAATTAAATTTGCCTCAAATACTCCATCAATTTGAACTTAAAGCAATCAGGTAAAACAGTTTTGTTATTTTTAAGACATTCTGCTGTTTTTTTCATGTGAAAATGTGAACAATTCATAAATATATCTAAACATATAACCCAGAATGACCTTATAGATAACGGAGTATCACATAATGTTCATTTCAAGGTGTAAAATTCAACATTTCCAGCAACAAGTTGACTTTTATTCTCTTTTTCACCAGATTCTCCACATCTGGTCTGTTTGGCCCTCATGTTGAGTTAAGAAGTAAACAGGTCGCCATATCTTCAGCGTATAAATGAAAACGTAAAGTGCTTCTTCACTTTCTTCATTGTGTTTCAACATGTGCACCATAACAATCATCTAAGAGGAAACATACTAATTCTCCAAGTGCCAACTGGCTATTTTAACGGCAAAGAGCAGCGCCGGGCCAAAGTGGCAATTCCCATGAAATCCCCTGATATTTCTTCCATTTGTTCTCCGTCCGCAATTAGTCGTGGTCAGGCTGATCAAAGGCGGCGGACTGGAGGGTTGCATGTGAACCGGCGTCCACTTGCAATGACATCCACAAACCAGAATGAAATATGAAATATCAAGTTTCCACGGTTGCGCGGACCTGTAAAAAGGAATCCGAGGAATAAGAGGGTTTTCACACTGGGATAATGTGAAACATTTGGTGCGGATTGAACGCCTCGGCAAGAGGGAATGCGAGAGCCAGAATCTGTCAGGCAGTAAAACCAGGAGCAGGCAGAACTTAAAACGGCCGCGAGTTCTGCAGATTTAGATGTCACCGAACAGCATTATCCGCTTCGGAGCGCTTAAATCCACCGGCGGCAATGTTTCACTTAATTATGTCAACAAAAAGAAAGCAGCACTGCGAAAAAACAAAACCCTACCAAGCGTTTTTGGTCGAGTTTCCAGTCCAGATATATTAGCACGCCGTAAAAAAGACAAAACTGACTGTTAAGCAACTTTTCAGCCACATATAGGAGCTTGTTTTACATAAATATGTCCTCAATGTTTATTTTTAAAAAGGTTCCAGTTCCACTGGCAGATTATAAAACTTACTTCATGTTGTTACCTAGCAACCCCAGCGAAGCTCAGCCCGTTACCTAGCAACCAAGTTCTAGTTCCTAAGTTTTGTCTTATTTAAAGTGCACTAAGATATTGGCACTAGAAACTGGGCCAAAAATACTTGGTAAGATTTTGTGCTTTTCCGGTGAAGAATAACAGAGCAACTCCGTTTTCTCTACATGTTCGGGACAAACTAAAAAAAAAAGAACTTTCTACAAATTCAAAGCCAAAACAAAAAGCACGTCTGCAAAAAAGTACATTTCAGTTATTTGATAATCAGTAAGTCTGAGCTCCTGTACAAAGAAAGAAATTTGAAGGTTTGCTCATATGTTTGCTGGAAGGACATTAGCAACTGATGCCAAGCATCAATCTGTGAAGGGCTGCAAGGCGCCAACATCTACAGTCCATACTTTATTAAAAACAGTCGCCAGTCATTTCCAGAAGTGGCTGTCCGACCATCAACACAATTTAAAATCAACTTCTGTGGTTTTGTACACACATTAAATTAATTTTCTACTGATGACCATGTCTTTCATCAACACATTTTATGTTGTTATGATGTAAAGCTGAAGAATACTATAGAAATAAACTTTATGATAACATACTAGGAAGTGAAATTTAAACACATGCAAGAAAAACATAGAAGTTTATGTCTGCATTAAACCTTTTTACAGACATATAAAACATAAAGAAACAGAAACAAACACATAAAATTCTTGAAACAGAAATAAAAAGTGTCATTACTGCAGCGATGTGGGTGGTTTTAGCGGATAAATATGGCCGTGTGCGTAACGACGTTAGCCTGGCTGCTCGTCGTGATGGATCTGCCGGCCGGAGAACAAACACTGAATCCAAACCAAATGGGCCACTTCATCATCGCACAGCAATTGGTTGTAAATGTGGTGTCAGGTTCCCTTGTGTCTACTCGCCATAAATACTGCACAAAAGCAGACAGCCCTACACGTCTGTGTGTGTGTGTGTGTGTGTGTGTGTGTGTGTGTGTGTGTGTGTGTGTGTGTGTGTGTGTGTGTGAATGCAGAAGATCAAGAAGCTGAATGGTTGTCTCTGTTGTCCCCAAACAGAGAAACAGACTTTGTTCCAATTAGTGTTGACTGAGACAGGTGTTGCTTGGTTGTTTTGACCCCTGGAGGTCAAGTGAGCTGCTGGGAAGCTGTGTAAGCAAATAAATAGCTTTAAAGTGAAGTTTTATCTGTTCAGCCGGCATCCCTCTGCGACTGAAGTGTCACGACGAGAAGCTGCTACAGCGACGGACGACCTCAGGGTTTTAATCACTTCCTGTGTTTTTCCCATCTGCAGGGCGTCCAACTCTGAATCCGTTTGCAAGGTTGCAAGTTGTGTTAGTGAAAACACACCTAAAGGTCAAAAGAGTGTTAGTTTGGGAGCTTAAATTAGTAGATTTTATGCAGAATTTCTCATCCTCCAGAATACTGGAAGAAGTATAATGATTAATGCGCACTGTCCTAATCAAATAAATGCAATTAAAGTTATTTTGGTTTATGGTGAAATAACCATGAAAACGTCACAATTCTTAAAAGATTTAAGGTTTTTATTTTGAAAATACCAGATAACATTTTTTTATTCTATTTTAGATGGGCTACTTGTCAAAGACTGACATAATAGCATCACCTCTAAGTAAAAATGATAGGTAAATTATAAATTTATTTTTTATTGCTGTTTGGTATCTTTAAATTTACATTTTGAAGTGATGTTAGCAAACTGATCAAAGAAAGTGACGCTTCAGAGACGTGGAGTCAGACAAAAAGTCAAAATGTGCAACATGTTAATGAAACAAACAGGCTGATTTTCCCAGTTTGTGGTTCAGAAATGACAGATTTTAATATCCAAGATGTTTGACAGTGAATGCAGCTTCAGAAACTCAAATCCCCTGCTGTGCTACTTGATACCCTATTGGCTGGCGTTTGGAAAGCAGCCAATCCCGGAGCACCATTCATAGTTCTTGGTGCTGATTGGCTGAGCCCCAAACAATAAGGAAGTCCATAGACTCAGCTTTAGGTCTGATGCCAATTTCTGATTTCTATTGAATATTGATGCATATTAGGGTAAATTTTCTGTTCAAACTATTTAAAAAAAACGGCAGTTCTAAACATTTTTAGAGGAGATCTCGAATATTTTCAGTTATTCTCTCAGTAAACTTTAGTGAACGCAGGAGTAAACTGTACAAGATCTCCAACTGTTGGGTTCAGTTGTGTTTTTAATTTTCTGTTAGTCTAACAGGTTAGTCTACTTTTCGATTAGTCTACTCTCAACAATAAACAAAGAAAACGGGCTACTCTTCTTCAAAATCACTTCATTAGCCAACTTCAGTGACATGATATTTAAGAAAAAGTCTGGATGTTTGGGGTTACATTTACTGTAACATTGCAATAAAACAAAATTAATAAAACATTAAGACTTTCTTTTGCAACTAACAGTAAAAGTTTGCGATTACAAATGTGCGTCTAAATGGGTAATAATCCCTGACTAATAAAGCATTTATGTTATTTTTTGTGTGTTATGTGAACTGCATTGCTCGCAAATATAATTGAAATCTTTAGAGCCTTGAAGGTTTTTCTGTTGACTGATAATTTTGGACGTTTACGAGTTTGGCCTGAGCAGTAAAGAAATCCAGTTGGACATTGAAAAACGAGCCCCTCTTCTGCAGGAATACACTGGTACACTTTCATGACTGCATTTAATGAGGTGAAACCATGGCAACAAATTAACTCAATATGAAAACATCTTTCAGATCGCTGACGTAGTTTTTCTGAAAATAGTGCTGCAAATGGGCAATAAAACGCAAGATTAGCAGGAATCTTTTTATCCAAAGTTAAAGGATTTCTTCTGTGGTTTTCCGTAGGTGAAGGTGGTTGGAGCACCAGAATTGCTACTCCAGATGTAGAAGCAGATATAGTCATACGGTTCAAATTTATAAGCTTTAAGTGGCTGTAAATTGTTGCCATGGTGTTTTAACACTTGTGTATAATGTTACAAATGTGTTCTGGGACAATTTTGGGTTTTCTTGGAGGAACTATTTATGTTCAAATTCTTAATATAAAAGCTAAAAACAGAGGGCAGATAATGACAACTGTGATTTAAAAGCAGCAGTTAGCACATTATTTTTAGCAGGATGATGCAAAACGCTGTGTATGGACTTCACAGCAGCTGCAGCAGCATATTCTGCAGGAATGGTGTGTAAAGAACACTGGTTCAGGTCAGGGCCTTTGTAAACAGGAAAAGAAGGAGCAAATTTCCACCAAAAAACTCAGAAAATATCAGAAATTTTCTAGAAAAAAAATTGGAAATTTTCTGAATAAAGCTGAAAATTTCCAACTTTCAAACATGGAAAATTTCTGCGCTTGTAAAGTTAAACATTTTGGAGTTTTGAACCTAAACAAAACAAAATAGATTTTTTTCTTGCAAATTTCTGGCACGCAGAAATTTCCAAGTTTTTTTCTGGAAAATTTCTAATAATAATTTGTTGATATACATTTCTCGTTCACATTGAGTAAGTGTGTCAGTATATTTTCTTTTTGTTCATCTAAAAGCCATGGCTCATCTTTGCTTGTGCCTATCAACGTGGCGCCCATCACTTCCAGTTCAGTCTTGTGGGAACTTTAACCCTTTACAGCTGCGTCACAGAAACATTCTGCACCATGATGGACGACAGAAGTGAGGGACGGGCGGAGAGCGCCTGAAATTGTTTTTCAAACTTGTTTTTGCCAGTTTATTCATGGCTTCTAGTCGTTGGAGTTGACCTCATTTGTCTGTGAACGCAACACACCTGGTTGGGTCTTCGTTACAAACCTGCGAGGGCTAGCAGTCATTATGATTGATGGCTGCGATCCATTGCCGCAGTATTTTACCTTATTAAAAGTTACGAAACAAAATAAGTTTAATTTGTGCAGACGACCACGCAGCACCCTGTGAACATTTTTTTAAGTGAAATCAACTAAATAAAAGCGATGTGAAGGTACCAGACGCCTGTTTCTGACAGGTTGTTTTGACATCAGTCATGGCGGAGCGGGACAGCGTTCAGAAGAGCGTGACGTCACATGCAAGGGATCAACAGAATAGTCTGCTAAATCAAACAGAAAACGTTCTATTAGGAGACCCAGTTCACTTGTTCGGACTTTACCAACTGTGGGACTTTGTTTCTTCTGTAGCTGGAAAAGCTGGAGATGAAATAATGAACATGAAGTAAAGATTCAGGAGGAACATTTCCAAAAGTGACTTCAGACGCCTGCTCAGTGAAACTGTGAAAGTTTTCACCGACCCGACAGCAGATGCCGGCCTGCAGACTGACATTTGTTCTCACTAAACGTTCTGTACCTCGGTATTCAATTTCACATATTCAGAACTATATAATGTAATGTGACACAACAAACCTGGAACGTAGAAAAGAAAAAAAACTGGATGTTTGCCTTGCTCTGTATTAGGTTTCTGTCAACTTGTTTCTTCTCAACTAAAAGATGAGAAATGTTACGCAAAACATTATTTTTAAAACTCCTTAGATTTTCATGTTACCGCTAAAATAATGAGAAAATTATAGTTCTATAAATATAAATTGGGGAATTTAATCCAAATATAGGAGTTGCAGCATATGAAACAAGTTTAGCTGTTGGTAGTCCGTTGAATTTCCAGCTGTTCGCTGCCACTGCAGGACTCTTATCGACTCTGACACTGCTTTGAAAAAATATGCACACACACACACACACACACACACACACTGCCAGTTATTGCTTATTTCCTCCCAGCGTTTAACGCCTCTGTTGCACCTGGGTTTACCAGACAAGGCCGTCTCAGTTACACCCCGACCAGATTGGGTCGCGCCGCTCGTCGAAGTGCTCTGAGGCCGCAGAACTGTTTTTATTTCCTCCAGCTCGGTGTTAAGTTATACGAGGACTGTCAGCATTTCTTTGATTCGGGCCTCAAAAAGCTGTCGAGGCCAACATGAAAGATCCCAGTGTGTGCCGAAGTCCCCACTTGTTCACGTCTTAATGATGTGTGAATGCAAATAATTTGTTCACCTTGGACCTTGGATGCTTTTTCAGCAACATAAAAGTTAAGAATGAATGGTTGTTACACATAATGTTACGTAAAAATAACCTGTAGACATCTTCTCATAGTCAAAACTACTCATATCCCTGCTGGGCTGATTTAGGTGAAAAGTAATCTTTTAGGATGTCTCCCACCTGATAGATTTGGTTTCATTCGACACCAAAATTATACAAATTTGTTGCATTTTCACATGCACTGAGTCAAACAAACCGAACCCTTTGAGCAACCAGTTCCCTTCCTCACCTGTGGGGGCGCTGCACCAAGAACCACTGAAAGAAACAAAAACTTCTGAAGAAGACTCTTAGCACAACTTCTTTCTTCGTGAAATGTAAACAAAAATGGAGTGGTGTCGGATTGTAGTGTTTGTAGGATTTCTCTTAAGTCTTTGGTAAAAGACAGCAAGTCATTTCTTCTGCTAACGTGAGGCTCACATGTTTGCTTTGGTTGTATTTACCCAGAATGCCTTGCCCTGGAGTTCACTTCCTGCTTTTGGAGCTTTCTCTGGTCTGCTTGGCCTTCACACTCATTTCTAACCGAGCCAGAGTTCACTTCAACTGAACAGAGACCGAGGTTTTTAGGCAGTTAACTTTTTTAGTTTGAAGTGTGAAAAGTCTTAAACCATGTGTTCCAAATTTTATTATTTGCATTTGCAAAGGTTATCTTTTTCTAATATTTAAAAAACAAATTATCTACATAATTCAGTAGAAATCATGTTGTTGCAACTGATTCAAGCTCAAAATATGGGAACAACACAACAGAGTTATATTTAGTAAACAGATCACCTGTAAAAGCGTTATGACACCTTTACAAAACAATTAAACCACATGGACTCTAAAAGGAAAAATTCTTTGTTATCCAGCTAATCTAGTCAAATAAAGATTTAAAAGCTGGAACTGCTGTTTTTGTCTGAGTTAATAGAATATAAGCTGTGGATTACATTACCGCCTCCTTTCTCGCCCCGCAGCCAAAGCTGCTTTGGAAACAAACAGCACAGATGAGCAACCGGCCTCCATGAAACCATCAACACATTCAGCAGCTAATATGACACATGCTGTTTGAAACACCAACACAGCTTGCCAGTTTTTTCCACCATAACAAGAAATCCTCATCCCGTGGAACCGAGTCCCAAAGTGGCCAAATTCACGGAAAGTCCCCACTGACCACTAACCTGCGCTCCGACTCATTGCTTCCCGCCGTCGCTTTCTGTTTTCCCCCAAACACCAGGATGTCGGCGACACAGCAGAACCTGCAGGAAGGCCAGCGGCTTCATCCTCACCAGAAAAACAAAAAGTTTTCCGGGTCATTTCGTTTCTGTAAAGCCGGAGGCGAGGTTGTTCTTCGAGGAGCAATGAGGTGTTACTAATTCACAAAGTCAACAAAACATTCTGCGTGGGGTCAGAAATCTGAGAAATGTATGTCTTTTGGCTTCTAAGCATTTAGCAGGCAAATATTTAGGAGTTAAATTTTAAAAATATCCTCCACTGGCACTTTTTGTTCTGTCCTGCTGCTCCTTTTGTGTCTTCGTTGTTATATTTTAAATCAAATGACATTCTGCTTGATGTCTCCTAAAAGCTGAGGTTATAAAATAAAGTAAAAATACCAGCCAGTTATTCAGGGTTTGATTTATTATTACTGGTATTGGAGTTTTGAATTAGGTCAAAGTTCACAGCAGCTTTAACATCTTGTTTAGTTTGGTTTTCTGGAGGCTGATTAAAAATCTTAAAAGTTGTGATTTTTCTCAGTTGTATCAATGTTTATTTCACAAAACTACAGTGGAAACATCCTACAACCACTAAAATCTGATGCGACTGTTTTATTTACATTTTGTGAGGAAGGAAGTTGCGCTCAGTATCTTAGCTAGAGGTTTTTGTGTTGTTTCCTGCAGTGGCTCTTGGTGCAGCGCCCCCACAGGCGAGGAGGGGGACAGGTTTTTCAAAAGGTTTGGTTTCTTTGACGCAGTGAGGTTAGAAATGGAACCACAGCAGCTGAAAATGTAACAAATGTTGCATTTATGGCTCCCCATCTAACCAAGTCTACCGGACTGCGCTAAACAAATAAATCCAGAACAGAAACAATGAGTCTAATAATCAAATAATAGTTTACGTTAAAAAACGAGCACAGACATTTAAGTAATGCAAACACGGCAATTTTTTGGTGTGTTTTTTTAACATCAGTTGAGTAATATAAGTTTTGTGCATTTTTGTAATGGCAATGCAGATACTGTAACTATTGCAATACTTGAACATGCAGATGTATCACAGTATATGTCTGCAATTTGTTCTTGTTCTTTCACATAAAATGTATTTTATATTATAAATGTCTAAATAAACATCCAGAGTAATTTGTTAGAGGTTTGAGTTGCTTCAAGCTGTCAATGAGCCAAAAGAGCAGAAAAACATTATTTCTCCTGCCTAGATGTCATATGTAAATTAGGTAATGATGTCATCTTGCAATTTTAAGGACAGTCATTTGCAACTTTTTGCTGCAAAGTTGGCAACAATGGAAAACACCAAGATATCTAACCTGGTTAATGAACAAGCTAAAAATATTTTTGCTCTGAAAAGTTGCTTCAAAAATATTTTTTGAAGGAATTTTGACGTTTTTAAAAAGCCGCCTTGCTTTTCCAAGTCGCATGATCTTTGGGTGCGACGTCCGCCGCAAACCGGAACCGCCATTTGTTTACATGTTAGCAATTCTCTGTGATTGAACTCACAATAACGATCCTCTGTGCTTATGTACTCTAGCTATATGCTAACAGTGCTAACAACTCCAGCCTTCCTTTAAAATCAGATTCACTACGTAATAACATTTGTATAGCTGCAAAGATCATTACTTTACTATTAATGTCCAGCCAACAGTAACATATGCCATTTTCTGGCTAAAATAACTTTTAAAACCATGTGGTTTATGATTGTTTTCATACCACAAAACAAAATGTCTTTGCACAAGGTTACGATCATAACGTGAGTACTTTTATACCAGCTCATGGCTCATTGGGATGATGATGTGCCATCCTCTGTTTTACGTCCAAAATAGCCCAGATGTCATCCTGTTCACATTCACATTTATTATTGTGTGACTGCTGCTGTTTTTATCGCCCTCATGGAATCATCTTGTGAAATCATCACAGCGAGCAGTTATCTCGCAGAGCAAACTGTTATCATAACAGATCTGTGTGATGGTCAGAACCACCAAAATAATATTTCGGTTGTAGAAAAACATTTATTTCCCTCTTAAAGCACTTCAAATTCTTGGAACATTTCACATATAATTTTTGAAACCAAAACAATCGATTTTCCACCCGTATAAAGTCTAATTTGAGTGTGATGTTCAAACTGTTCCTGTCCAGAAAAAGAGAAAATAATCACTTTCTCTGTTTTTCTTGCGTTACACAAAACAGTCCTACCTATTTCCAGGTAATCTATTGAAAAACCTTAATCTCACATTTTCACAGCACGCTACTAAAACTGACCAAACTGCCATTTAAAATATAAAGTCAACCAGTAAATCCAGAGTAACTTTAATCTACAATAAAGCGTCAAACAAATAAAAATATCGTTGAATAAATAAACTTGAAACTAACTGAGTCAAATCCGGACTTTGACTAGGAATTCCTAAACGTTTACCAACTGATTCTTTATTATACATCTTTGCCACATTATTGTTCTTGCAGTTTTGAGGTTACTGACCTAATGTAACTGGATGAGTTACTTTAAAGAAAAACCTTTCTACAATCAATACATTTTATTTGAATGGGACAATGCCTATTAATGAACATATAATGTTGTCGTAAATACATTGGATTTAGCGAAATGCTGTTGTCCCGTGAAACAAACAATATAGGACATAAAAATAACAACATTAACACAATAGCTTACATATTAAGTACAAAAAAACGCAATGAAAGCAACAAATAAAAACAGTACATAGTTAGGTAAACTTATTTTAAGAAATCTGTATCAAAGCGTTATTGTGTCTTTTAAAGATTTAACAAAATAAATCTGTCATGAAATACTAGCTGAAACAGAAAGTTCCTGAAAAAACAGAAGTTCCTGACCAAACATTCTGGAACTCCTCTTAGGTTGCTAGGTAACGGGGCTGGAACTCGGCAGGGGTTGCTAGGTAATGGGGTTGGAACTCTTCAGAATATCAATTACATATGTGATACTTTTTGTTAACAAAAAACATCAAAGCTAACAAATGTTTGACCCAACTGAAAAGCAAATTTATCACCGTATGGGGGCTGGTTCTGCTCAGGGGCCAAGAGTATTTCAGACCGGCCCTGTTCAGCTAGTAAGCAACCTGTCTAATTTATGTGCCATCAAACAGCTCCCAGCTGAAGGTGGGGAGATTCTCTCCTTAGCTGCATAACACTGTGGTGACATATGGCGATAAGATGTTCATTTGTTTGAAGTAGTTTCAACCCCGCCTCCGTGTCTTAAACTGAGATTACAGCTTCTGGAGCTGGAAGCTGCAGCACATGTGTAAGCCAGCGGAAATACCAAAATCTTGCATGCCTCTTTGATTGTTACATTGAAGATATCATGTGTGCTACCAGCTCTGCTGCTGCAAACCATTAGGCTCAGTGACTGGTGGCTTGTAAAATACGCCTGGAAGTCCCGGAGACAAGGTGAAGGGGAAAAGATGAGGATTCCACATGGACATCCGAGGAGATGATAAACAAAGGGAGAAGGTGATACAGTCTAAGTGATATATTGGGCACATGTGGGATTTCAGAACAAAAAGAGAGGGTTGGAAAAAATTACTTTAGGGAGGGGGAGGAGGGGAGTCTCCTCTGATTTATTTCTTTTAGTTTCAGGGTTTGAGTATCTGAGAACAAGATCAGCTCAGTAGATCACATCACCAGGACAGCAGCAGCAAACATTTATCAGAGTGCTGTGTATTTAGATTTTAAAGGGCTTGTGCTTCCCTGAGAAGGTTAGGATAAGTCTGTAGGTTTTGCAAAACATATTCATTACATCTCAGTTCTGCCTATTTTGAGTTCCTTTGAGAATGAGCTTAAGACGCTGTCACTTTTATGCAAATGAGCCACGCCCCACACGAAAAATGGCTGCAAAGAGAAGAGCAGTGAATGTTAGGTCAACAACAAAACACTTGTCTTTTTCAAGTAGTGGTAAAACCAGCTGACCAAATGTGCTGGACCTCTACTTTGGCTGCTAGGCTTGGCTTGGCTTGGGTTGCAAGGCTGGAAGATATTTAAACTATCCAAAATAAATAAACAAAAACGCGCATAAAATTAATCATAATTTAAATTCAGAGACCAAAGCACCAGACTTAAGACTTTTATCATCCAATATAGTTGGAATACTTGATTAATCTTCTAGAAATAATTTGTAATTGCGTTCCACCGAAAAATACCTGAATACTGAACTGCAAATAATAATGAAGTGAAATTAATTTGGAATGACAGAAACTCAATCATGAATCACAGGATGCTGCAAAAACACAAAATCTTACCAAGTATTTTTGCCTTGGTCCACTTAAAATAAAACAAAGCTAACATGTAAGTAACTTTTTAGCCAGACACATCAGCTTGTTTTAAGTCAGTAATTAATTAATATTGATGAGAAGTACTACTTCTATTGGCAGATTTTTTTTACTTAGGACATGAGGAAAATGTCTCGTTATAAGTGAAGGAAAATCTGCCAATGAAACCAGTGTGTTTTCTGTCAATATTAAGGAATCATTAACTTTACAAGTAATTGGAAAATTACTTCATTAGTTTTGTCTCATTCAAAATGTACCAAGACATTTGCAGTAGAAACTAATTGGTAAGATTTTGTGTTTTTGCAGTGGAGCAACAGACCTCTTCATCAGACCTTCACCAAGTGCAAATAAGTGTTTTAAAGCACGACTCTGGATTATCCTTTACACTTTTGTAAAAAGTAAACTGTGCTGTAATGATCTCTAATGCAAAGCAACTTCTGTGTCAAAAACACGAACAACATGAAATTTGGAGGAGGAGCAGACATGAGCAGCAGAAAACTCCAGCAAACACATTTCCTTTGATGAACACTTGTTTCGTTTGTCTGGGAACATCTGGGAAATCATTTATCCAGGGAAAAAGGTGATGGCTACTGTGGGTGCCGTGTTAAGCCAACAGCAAAGTATCCTGATGCAATCCATGTGTGGTTCCGTCTCATCCACACCGTTCTGCACAACAACGCTGCCACTTTAGGGTCGCAGCAGAAACTTTTAACCATGAAAGGTTCTGAAAGGTTTTTACTGCATTAATTCAGAAAATTCAGTTCAATAGCAGCATGTTTTTAATTACCCAAGTTTCTATATTTAATGTTTAAAAACACTCTATAGATGATTTGTTAATAATTTTGAAAACTTAGCAGGGAATCTTACGTGATGTCCGCCTGTTATTTTTAATCAACATATATTCATCACATAAATATGCCAGATTTAGGCTAATTTTCATCTGTAGTCCCTTAGCAGGCTGATGGAAGAGATTTAAAATTTACAGTTAACGTATAGACCAGTCATAATAACAAATGCTGATGGATGTCAAATTGTCCCTGAAGTTATTGCAATAAACTATAATATTATTGTTGTGAGACAATTTTCAGGCAATATAATGGTAATAATTCAAGAACGCATTCTCAAGGATTAATAAACCATAATTTTTGAAGAACATTTATTTCTGGAGCTGGAAGACATTTAAAATATCCAAAAGATATAAACAAAATGACCGAAAACGAGCATAAAATGTATTATGATTTACATGAAGGGTTAGTTGAGACCAAAGCACCAGAGTGAAAACATTTATTATCCAATTTTAGGGTTGAAAGAGAGAAAAAAGAAAGATAATAAATCATGCAAATGGAAAATATTGAACTTGTTTTGAATTTATTATGCATTTAACTAATTTACTGCTTATTAAGACAGGCCTAGAAACAGTTTCACAATAACAAACATTCAATAGTTGAGCCAAAACACAATTTTGTTCTTGTTTACTCTTCAGAGTTGTTTCTGCTGCTCATAAAACTTCACCTGAACAGATGAAGAGGTTAAAAAACGGAACGAAAAACCTCCAGCAGGGATTGATGCACTTCTTCATTCGCTCCAATCTAGTTTCCAGATCCTGCAGCTCTGCCTTTACGGCGTTCCTGTTCCCATCGTTACCTCCTTGCACGGAAACGGCTGCAGCGTCATCCGAGGATCGGAGGCGGCCCGGAGCAGCTGGCCCCGCCAGGCGGCGGCTCTGGGCCTCAACAACCAGCCCAGCCCCTTCAAATCCTCAGTTAACTTTTATGGCAAGTGTTTATGCAGGGTCAGGCACATTGACTTACATTCTTCTTTTTATGAAGCCATGAATGAATATAATGTGTCAGATGGAAATGTGTCTGATTTTTGGAGACATTTTTGTCTCCAACTGGTTTTGCTGCTTTTTATTTATTTATCTTATAATGACAGTAACAATTATTGATAATATTTCAGCAGGAAATCAAATGTAATCTTTTCAGAGCAAGAAGAATGGCAGTCAGGCATGTCATAATAAATATTAGTGGGCGATAAATTGACTCAGTAATTATTGCAATAAACTATAATATTGATGATTTGAGGCCATTTTCAAATGATATATTAGTAAATCTTTGTTTTGATACAAAACGTGATCCATATGAATACAATACATAAATAAAAATGAAATAAAATAATCAGTTTATGAAGTAATGCCAGTTTGCCCTGTCAAAGACCAGTCAATTCACTGGAAATGGATCATTTTTCAAACATCTCTTCCAACCCCAAAGGATCCCACAACAAACAAAAACAATAAATAAAATGGAAATTAAAACACAAACAAAACGGATTATGAAGTTTCTGTAAACAAAAATAAACTTCAGAAAAAGTCATTAGACTCAGCTAATTTTGATTTATCATGCAATTAATTCAATCCAATTGCGACAAGCTTAGATATAATAAATTTTTTATTAAGTCTGTAAAAATAAATTAATTAATTTCATATAAATTAAAACATTTTGATAATTTTCAATTTCAAGATTTATAGTTATCCTCTTTTTTTCTGTCTTTCTACCAAAAACTGGATGATGAGCCTTCAGTCTGGTGTTTTGGCCTCAAGTGACTGAAATGATCTTTTCTGACATCAACCGCTGCATTTCTTCAGTAAAAATGGGAAACTTATTAGAAAATATGCAGAAACTGAAGATTAAGTTGTTGCATTTTTAATGAGTTTATGTGCAAATTGTATATTTTGCTGTTAGTTTGTAAACTAAATGTTCAGCTATAGCTTGGAGCTAAATAGTTAGGTTGGGAGCTAAATACTAAAGACTTTAGAGAAAAATATTTAAATTGGATTTAATAAATATAAAGTGACATTTACAAACAAATGATTAAGATGAAAATATTAAAAAATGAATGGCTATTTTTTCTCTGACAAGCTAAATAACCCAAATTATTGCTGTTAATTTTGAACAAACAGTCCATAACGTACCTGCTGAGGAGCTTATATTCTCGGGAACATCTGCAGTTCGACTCTAACACCATATTTTCCAAAGCCAAACTGAAGCGCATCTTAATTGAATCACTGACTTGTTATCGAGTCTTTGCTGCAGCTGTGCGGGTCATGGTGGAGGTCGCCATCTTTACAAGGACTTGGACCCCCAGAGACCACCCAGCCGCGTGGCTTTTATCTCATTAACCCTCTTTACCGGGTTAAACTCATCATTTAACTTCTTCATCACCAAGAGAGAGGAGCAGGAGGAAAGCGAGTCAAAGTCCCAGAGGGTCTGGAGCTTCATGTGAGCAAATTAATGCTCTTTAAATGATTTGACATCAGTTTTAGGTTAGATGATGTCATCTAACCTAAATGACAGCAACCTGAAACAGCAACCTGCTGTTTCAGGTTGCTGTAAATGTTGTTAATGTGTTTCTTCATATATTTGAATTATGAATTACAAATAAAACTGCAACTTTTCCATGAGTTCATTTTCTCTTTATAACAAAGAAAAAAACTAACAAACTGCGACGCAAATTTTGAGTTGTGATCTTTGTCTATTTTTAATCTGCTTGATCTTCTATTTTTTTATTTTTTTTCTATGACTATCTTCCTGTTGTTTTTAACTTGTACGCACTTTGAACGGTGTCTGGCTGAAAGGTGCAGCATGAATGAAACATGAATAATGACACGAACCTCTGGTCGGACGGTGAGATCCGGTAAGTACTTCAGGCTCCGAGTCCGGTTGTTGCCGAACCGTTCGGCGTTACGGTGGTTCTGGATCCATTAGCAAAGGTAGCAATAGCTCCATTAGCGCGGCTTGTCTTTAACGTTTCTCCCAGCGTCCAGTTCGGCAACATCCGGTGCTTAGAGTTCGGTGCGGCGGTAACAGCGACACCGGGCCAACCTGGATCCGGTCGGACAGGTGACGTCAGAACCGCAGGCGGATAGCTCCTGTTAGCATCTCAAAGAGTGCCTGCTGCTAGCATGTGCTTGTTCTAAATGAAAATCAACACTTTCTTCTTTGATTTCCAATTTTGACTTCCAATGATTCACTTCTTGCTGAAACGCGCCCCCTGGCGGTTGAAGAAAAAAAACACAGAAAAGCCGCACCGCCGCACGGTTCAAAACATGGGGAAAAGTGGCGGCTTATAGTCCGGAAAATACGGTACTGGGGTAAAGTTAGCCTTCCTGTGTTCACTCTGTAGACTCCAGTACAGAATGGAGCTAATGACGTCATTAGCTCCATTGACGTCATTAGAGCTAATATTCCAAAAGATATACAAATTTTTAAGTAATTATGAGTTTTGGCATTTCACAAGCAGCATTTATTTTAGGTAAAAAGAAAACTGTAACATATTTAGGCCAACATATGCAACTAGTCCTGGATCCTGTTAGCAGTTCAGAACTATAAACTATGGAAATAACTGTATGATAAATTGTGGCATTTTATTGTATAAACAGTTCACAAAATTTTAAATATGTATTTAGTTGCTTATTTAGTGCAACACCTTGTAGTTTAAAGATGAATTGTTGGTGTATCAGGACATAAATAATGATCTGAATATGAATATTATGAGATCAGGTTGTAAATAAAACAGGCTTTAATGCCAAAAAATGATCAAATGTTTACGAGCCATACATGTCATCCAGATGGAGCAGATACAGAGTTACATCCACTGTCCTTCCACTTATCTTGGTCCATCTGATGACGTAATTTTTAAATATTAAATGATTGATCATTTGATTAATTATTCAGTACTTGGGTAGACATTTTAGCAAATACTTTTACTTGAATAATTTTACTTTTTTACATTTTTTGGAACCCACCACTGCTCATGTGTAGATGAAAACAGCGACGCTGTGGGACGGAGAGTCATCATCATGCTTCACCTCGACGCCTCCCAGAGAGCCCGGCGTTTTGTTACAAGCCCGGCAAGTGAAGCACAACGGAACCAGACCTGCTTAACGATGGCCTTCGTACATATGGACCCTTTTAGGAGCGCTGCAAGCCGTAACACTGGCTTTGCTTTTCTCATCAGTTGGGTCAGTTTGTAGGAAGTGACTGGCTTTGTCGTTCTCCCCGGCGCAGTATTATTCTTTGCTCCTTTTTCCTAACAATACCACAAGATAGCCTGATGTAATGTAAAAACGGCTCAAATTGGACCTTTAAAACCCTCTAACCTCGGCGTAAACCTCCCGTCTCAGAGGCCAACGCTCGAGGCGGATGCCCAGAAGAATGTGAACAGGCCCACTTTAAATGAAGCCATCACCGTGGCAAGAAGAGGGAAGAGAAAGGGCTTTTATGATTTCCTTTGAAAAATTGATTCCAATTTATAAGGGTGTCGTATACAGTTCCCTCTCTTAATACTAAATCTTTCAGGCAGAAGCTTTTAAAACTTCAAATGCAGCTAAGATCGGCTTACACGTGTCATGCTAGAGCCTGTATAGCTTTCCTTCCTGTTCGGCTAGGCGTCGCCGACCTGTTTCATGGATGAGGTGGAGCTTTTTTTATTCTTCCAGGGAAGAAATCAGAAGAGCAGCCCGTCATAAAAACACCACACAGGCAGCCTGGCTTTCCCATCAGCCCTGTCTTTACGCACCTCATTGTCACTTCCTAACAGGCTCTTGCTCCTTGAAAAGCCGAGATGTGATGATCATAACATTTGGTTGGTTTTCCTTTACTTTAAGGTAAATGTGATCCCAACAGGCTGTTAAAAACTGCACTGTTACACTTGATAATGTTCAGTTTCCTCCTATACCAGGGCTGTGAAAACTACTTGCCCCAGTAGGGTCTTTGCTTCCACTAAAAAGCTCATTTTTTAGCTTTTCTAAAAAAAATTAGCAGGCACACTTAGCTTACATGAAATAATTTTTTCTAGATAAATCCTAAACCACTAATTTTTTTCCCTTCTTTGTAAACTTACAGTTGATTAAAGTACATCTATGTTGACGTTTTGGTTGGTGACGGTTATTGTATGTCTACCACATACCGCCATTTCTTTCTGTTTCATTTTCCCTTGTTCTTCCCTCCCATGAATTTATTTCAAACAAAACCAACATACAGAAAAACATACAAAAAATGGACAGGAGAGACCAAGATAGAAACATGAATTTTTGTCCACATTTTGCGACAAAAAGATTTTGGCCACAGCTTATTTTTAGCTTCTCAGGACTTAATGGGAGACAGTTCAGCTCCTCTGTCATCCAACTCTCCTCATTAAGGTTATACATCTCAATTTACAAAGTGTTTATAACTTAATTGAATTGCTTCAATTGGTAGCCCATTGAAGCAATTCAATTGTTAACGAGTAATTCAATTACTTGTTAATTAAATTAACAATTAACAAGTAGTTGTTAGTTACTTGTTTATTATAATTAACAAGTAATTACGTAATGGAATTAAGTAATTCAAAATTTTAATTCCTTAAAATTTTTTACTTAATTCAATTAAGTAATTCAAAGTAATTGAATTACTTGTTACCAATTGAATATCTTCAATTGGTAACGAGCTATTAATTAATTGAATAGCTTCAATTGGTAGCAATTGAAGCTATTCAAAACATTAATAAATCGATTAATTGATAATTAGTAATTATGAATCAATTAAAAATAATTAATTTATTAATAATTAACTAGTTAACTTATTAATTGGTTAATTTATTAACCAATTACTTTGCTATTTAACAAATTTATTTATTAACAAGTAATTCATTAAGTTAAACCAACTTAACAGAGTAAGTTGGTTTAACTTAATGAATTGAGTTGGAAGATCATAATATATTGAGTTGGAAATTTATTAAGTCAACTGAATTTGGGTAAACTTAATAAATTAGGTGGGATAAACTCATTATTCCACCTAATTGGTAACAAGTAGTTCACTTGTTACCAATTGAAGCAATTCAATTAAGTTGATTCAACTCATTTCTTTTTAGAGTGTAGACACTTTTTGTGTGTGAGTTTTTTTTTTCATCATTTAGAAATACCAATAATCAACCCAGTATCTGAGTGTGCCGGCTCTGTACATCCTCAGAAACGTGTTGGCGATTCCACTGATCACACGTCTGGAGATAGACGGCTGGCTCTGCGGCTGCGCGGAAACCAGCTGGCTTTCAGATGGCTGCTGGTTCTGCTGCTGGTTCTGCTGCAGGTTCTGCTGCTGGTTCTGCTGCAGGTTCTGCTGCCGTTTCTGCTGCTGCTGGAGCAGAAACAGCAGCAGCCGCTGCTGCCGTTTTTGCAGAAACGGTAGCAGCAGAACCAGCAGCTGGTTGTCCAGCTGCTGGTTCTGATCTGATCTCTGTTTCTGCTTGTTCCGCATCTGCAGGAATGCTGGTTCTGATCTTCAGGCTCAGACGGTCCAGTCAAAGCGTTCTGTGTTGGAGCCTTCACACTGGCTCGGCTGTATCCTGAATTGACTGGAAGCTTCTCGGTTTTTTCTTGAAGACCCAGTGGACAGTTGATCCCTTGGAGAACCCTTTTGTCAGTTTCCTCAAACTTCCTTGACCTGTCGTTCTCCTTCTGCTCCATCAGGAACATATATTTCCTTTTCATGTCTTGCAAATCAGCCAGGTGTTTTTGAAACTTCTGGACTTGTTCCTCCAGAGCCCGACAGTGGAGTCTGTATTTCTCCTCTTTGTCTCTCAGCAGTCTGGTCAGAAGTTGCACTTCAATTTCCAAAGCCTTGTTTCTCTCCAGCAGAGCTGCATTTACGTTGACTGAGATCTGCAAATCCTGTGTTTGCTGCTGAAGCTCTATGTCTTTTTCAAATGCAACTTGTTTGCTGTCCACAAGTTGAGCCTCCAGAGCCTCGTTTCCGTTAAGCAGAGACTGTTCCTCAGTCACCGTGCTGCTTTCATTCAGGACAACACGCAGTTTCAGTGACTGCTGAGCTGCAGTCTCGTCACGGAGTTGTATGATCTCCTGGTACTCAAAAGAAGAAGTCTTACTGATCTCATTCATTGTTGCTCCTTTCTGTCTCGACAAATCCAATAAATGTTCAATAACTTCCTTTGTTTTGTTAGAAAATGCTGTTTTGTCTTCAAAAACGTTTGTTTTCTATCTCTTGTTCAGAAATTACCTCCTTGCTCTTCGGGTTCTGTAACGATTCTTCCTGTAGAGCTCAGGAATGCAGCTTTGTGATGTCACAGAGAAGGGCATGATGTCACAAACTGCCACTCAGCAGAACGACAAAAAACGGCTGAGTTTGAATAACAACAATTTGCATTTTCTATTACAGATTGTAAAACAAAACAAAACGATAAAATGCAAACAAAAATGTTAAAACCAATCAGTTTTATGTAACACATTTTTATTAGTTATCAGTGAAAATATTGATTGTTTTGGCGCTAGTGATATTTTCGGATGATCAGGAGCCTTAAATGTAAAAGAGCGCACAGCTTCCTAGTAACTATGGCAATGGTCCTTACTTGTATCTGTATAAGTATTTCTAATAATCATTGTATATTTTATTTAAAAGGTGGTTTCAAATAACTGTAGTACAAATGTTTAAAATGATTTTTTTTAGGTACCTATTAATATATAAACGTTTTCTTTCCTCCTCGCTGCTGTTCAGCTGATTTCCAAACCTCATTTTTCTCCATTACAGACGCATTTAGGTCAAACAAACAAATTAATGGGCTATATATAAAAAAAAAAAATTCCCTTCTCACCCACCGCGGGTGGTTCTTATCCTCTGAGCTCGGGTCCTCTATCAGAGGATATATAGATCTATATATATAGATCTATAGCTCTATATATCCTCTGAGCTCGGGTCCTCTACCAGAGGCCTGGGAGCTTGAGGGTCCTGCAGTATCTTGGCTGTGCCAAGGACTGCACATTTCTGGACTGAGATGTCTGATGTTGTTCCTGGGATCTGTTGTAGCCACTGCTCCAGTTTGGGGGTGACTGCCCCGAGGGCCCCGATGATCACAGGCACCACTGTGGTCTTCACCTTCCAGGCCCTCTCCAGTTCCTCCCTGAGGCCCTGGTATTTCTCCAGTTTCTCGTGCTCCTTTTTCCTGATGTTGCAATCGCTTGGTATTGCTACATCTACCACAACGGCTTTCCTCTGTTGTTTATCCACTATGACAATGTCTGGTTGGTTCGCCATTACCATTCTGTCTGTCTGGATCTGGAAGTCCCACAGGATCTTAGCTCTGGCATTCTCCACCACCTTTGGGGGGTGTTTCCCACTGATCTCGGGGTTTCCAGTCCATATTCTGCACAGATGTTTCTGTACACTATGCCTGCCACTTGGTTATGTCGTTCCATGTACGCTTTCCCTGCCAGTATCTTGCACCCTGCTGTTATGTGCTGGACTGTCTCAGGGGCCTCCTTACACAACCTACACCTTGGGTCTTGTCTGGTGTGGTAGATCTGGGCCTCTATTGCTCTGGTGTTTAGGGCCTGTTCCTGGGAGGCCATGATGAGGGCCTCTGTGCTGTCCTTGAGCCCAGCTTTTTCCAGCCATTGGTAGGATTTACTGATATCAGCCACTTCGGTTATTTGCTGGTAGTACATCCCATGTAGGGGCTTTTCCTCCCATGATGGTATCTCTGGCACTTCAACCTTTTTAGACATTCACTGAGCACATTGTCTGTTGAGGCTTTGTCCCTGATGTATTTATGGATCTTAGTTGTTTCGTCCTGGACAGTGGTTCTCACACTCACTAGTCCTCTGCCTCCTTCCTTGCGGCTCGTGTACAGTCTCAGGGTGCTGGATTTGGGATGGAACCCTCCATGCATTGTTAGTAGCTTTGTAGTCTTAATATCTGTGGCTTTTATCTCCTCCTTTGGCCAGCTAATTATTCCAGCAGGGTATCTGATTACTGGCAGGGCATAGCTGTTTATCGCACGAATTTTGTTCTTGCCATTGAGCTGGCTTCTCAGGACTTGCCTTATTCGTTGGAGGTATTTAGCTGTGGCTCCTTTCCTTGTGGCCTCATTGAGGTTGCCATTTGCTTGTGGTATACCTAGGTACTTGTAATTGTCCTCTATGTCTGCTATTGTTCCTCCTGGGAGTGAGACCCCTTCTGTGCGGATCACCTTCCCCCTCTTTGTAATCAGCCGACCACACTTCTCTCGTCCGAATGACATCCCAATGTCTGTGCTGTAGATCCTGGTGGTGTGGATCAGTGAGTCGATGTCTCGCTCACTCTTGGCATACAGCTTGATGTCATCCATGTAGAGAAGGTGACTGATGTTGGCCCCATTTTTGAGTTGGTATCCGTAGCCAGTCTTGTTGATAATTTGGCTGAGGGGGTTCAGGCCTATGCAGAACAGTAGCGGGGACAGAGCATCTCCTTGGTATATGCCACATTTGATGGACACTTGTGCAAGTGGTTTGCAGTTGGCTTCAAGGGTGGTTTTCCACAGCCTCATTGAGTTTGCAATGAAGGCTCTCAGAGTCCTGTTGATGTTATACATCTCTAAGCATTCAATGATCCAAGTATGCGGCATTGAGTCATAGGCTTTCTTGTAATCAATCCAAGCCATGCACAGGTTGGTGTGTCAGGTTTTGCAGTCTCGGGCAACTGTGCGGTCTACGAGGAGTGTTTGGCTCCTCTGCTATTTACACCGATACCTTTCTGTGCCATGCTCATGTGCTTATCCATGTGTTTGCTTATCTTGGCCGCTATGATGCCTGACATGAGCTTCCAGGTTGTGGAGAGGCAGGTTATTGGTCGGTAGTTGGGTGGGACTGGACCCTTTGATGGATCCTTCTGGATTAGGATTGTCCGCCCTTCAGTTAACCATTCAGGGTGAGTCCCACTTTGTAGCAGCTGGTTCATTTGGCCTGCCAGTCGCTCACGGAGGGAAGTGAGTTTCTTTGGCCAGTAGGCATGGATCATGTCAGGCCCTGGTGCTGTCCAGTTTTTCATACCTGAGACTCTTTCTTGGACATCTGTTACAGTGATGGTTACCGGGGCTTGCTCAGGGAGGTTGCTATGGTCCTCTCATAGAGAGATCAACCACTGTGCATTGCTGTTGTGGGACGCCACCCTTTCCCATATGCCTTTCCAGTATTGTTCAGTCTCCAGCCTTGGTGGGTCTGCTCTGTTGTTATTACCCTGCCATTGAGAGTACACCTTAGCTGGTTGAGTGGAGAAGAGCCGATTAATCCTTCGGGATTCATTCTCCCTTGTGTATCTCTTTAGGCGGCTGGCCAAGGCTTGGAGCCTCTGTTTGGCAGTTTCGAGTGCTTCAGGTATGGGCATCTGCCTGTACTTTCTGGGTACTTGTCTTTTCATTGTACCCTTGTGGAGCTCTGATAGTTGGCTCACTTCCCTCCTTGTTACCTTGATTTTAGCCTCTAACCGTCTTTTCCATGGTGGGTATTGGGTCTCATGGTTGCTCTTATAGCCAAGTATCTCAAGGATCACTGATGCTGAGTTGTAGATCAGCTCATTGGTTTCTGTTATGGTATTGGTAGGGATCGTTCTCAATGCTGCATTCACATTCTCAATGAGACTTTCTGATGGTACTTCACTCAGCCGTTGTAATTGGCGCTGGGAAGGTCATGATTCTCTCTCTCAGGTCAGCAGCTGTCTCGTTCAGCTCTGATTCGCTCACTGGGGCCGTGTATCCCCTCACTGGGTGGGGACTTGTAGTTAAGTCCCCACAGTTCTGACATCCGGGTTCCTCCCTTTTGCCGTAGCATTTGTGTTGTATCTCGTCAATCTCAAGTTGTGATAGCAGTTGCCGTTTTGCGGATGTTGGAACACTGAGCTACTAGTTGTTTAGCACTTAGTGTTGACTGGGGATGTCGAAGTAACCATTCCTTCCCCAGTCTTTGCATGTAACCTCTCTGACTAGGGTTACTTGAGTAGTAGCATTCCAACAGATCCACATTTTCATCTCTCGCCCATTTCCGTCTTGTTCCAGTAGCCCATTTGTCATCAAGGTGCTCTGGTTCCCCAACACCTGACGCAGACCTTGTTTGGCTGGGCGACGTCTGAGCCGGCATGTTATGCAACTTAGTATCTCTCATGGTATGAGGTAGGCAGTAGCTTGAAGGGTCTTGCCTAAGGACCCAGACTGGATTCGAACCCCGCCCTCTCGGGTGATATACTGATGCCTTATATATCATATAGCTGATGCCTTGAGCTATATATATATATATATATATATATATATATATATATATATATATATATATATATATATATATATATATATATATATGCAGGGAGCTGGAAAATAGTGTGTGCATGTGTGTGTTGTGATTAAAACCAGAATGTAATGTAGAATAACAGAAAATAATTAGAATCACAAAAGAAGAACAGAAGTGGAAAACAAGACTAAAACAGAAAAGCTAAGGAACACCAAAAATGCCAAAATTCCAAAAGCAAACTCAAACAACCCCAGATCCTGACATCATCTTTGTTTTTGCTACAACAAAAGGACATGACAACTTATTTGCATGCTTGTTATTATTATTGATATAAATGTTACTGACAGCACCGACTGTTGTTGCCGTAGTGATAGAAGACAGGAGGAGAGAAAGAAGTTCCCTCATATTCCAGATGTTGCTGCTCAGGATTTTTATCCTGGGTGGATTCGTTTATGATATATCAGCCCTGAAACAAATCTGAACCTCTTCCCACACTGATCGCAGCTATAAGGCTTTTCACCAGTGTGGATTCGCTGATGAATTTTAAAATAACCATTCTGAATGAAAGCCTTTCCACACTGGTCACAGAGGTAGGGCTTCTCTCCAGTATGAATGCTCTGATGACTTTTCAGATGACTCTTAAATCTGAAATGTTTCAGACACTTTTCACATCGATGTGTATTCTGCAGCCTCTGGGTGGGATGAACCTGCTGTCCATCGCTGGGACCAACTTCATCATCATGTTTGCCTGGGTTTGTCCAGTTTTGGTTCTATGAAGGGAAGTACATTCATTATAGCCAACAGTAAATATAATACACAAACACTTTGATAGTCAGCAGCTTTATTGGTCTGCAAAGATTGAAAACATCCTTAATACTGGAGTCACATCCACACACAAACTCTCACGCATTTATACATCAGTAGGGGTTAAATGCCTGGCCCAGAAGTACATCAACATATGCCAGGAGTAAGCTGGAATCGAACCTACAACCTTCTGATCACAAAATAATCACTCTACCCACAGAGCCACAGTCATCAGTAATGTACAACAGAACAATTGCATTGAATTTCCACAAAAGAAGAACAAGAAAAGTTCCAGTTATATATTTTTAATCTGTTTTTCTTGTCATTGAGTTGAAAACTATTCTATAATTTTAATTAATTCTTCACAAATATCTTCATTGATATGAAAAATCATTTGAAGGCAGATTCAGGTTTTAATTTTCACATTTAACTTTTTAGCAGTTAATATATTATTCAGGTGTTTCATGAAAAATAACTGTTTATGTGTCGTGATGATTTGTTGGCAGATGAATTGAGAACCCAAATGCAAACAGCGGAAATGTGCAGTGAATAATGAAAAGATGAAGCCAGTGATGAGAACATGGGGAGATTAAGGGAAGTGACAGGAGGAACCAGCAAGGAGTAACTGAAGGAGAGGTGCTTCAGTACTGGGAGGCTGAATGTTGACACAAAGGATCAGGTTGAGGCCTAACAGGTAGCTGGTGTGAGGGAACTGAGGGGGAGACTGGGGGCAAAAACTGAACCAACGAGACATAATGAACTAGAATAGCTAAGAAAGGACTGAATTACAGAAACAAGACTGATCTAACAAAGTAAGAAAATTAAAATACTGAAATTAGAATAATTAAAAAAGCACCAAACCAGGGTCAAACAAAAACCAGTTTAGAAAAGAAGAGGAACTAAGAAACAGAAATGAAAAAAACCCAAACAAACAACTCAGGATCCTATTATTATGTTGTTTAAATCCCAAATAAGAAATAAAATGGTGGTTCTTTAAAAATGACAACAGATTTTCTATTGTTATATTAGGTTTTTTTAAGGCTTTGTTGGCTCTAGTGGCCTTTATTTGATAATGAATTGACAGGAAATGAGAGACGACATGTGGCAAAGGTCACCAGGCCTGGGAATCCAGCCTGCGACGGACGTGTCAAGGCCTACGGTCTCCTAATGTGGTGTGTGGAACATCACAGCATAGATGTGTGTCAAAATGACAAGTCATGTAACATTTGTGGCTCTAAAACGTGTTTTGTTGTTTGGGTTTTTATCTGGACTGAAGGTAAAACTGGTTCTTTGGACTGTAAAGGTTTCAGATCTCTTTTTGAAGCTAACATAAAGATTTGGGTTTCTTTAGGTCAGGTCAAAGGTCACAGGTCAACAGAGACATACAGGACCAACAACCATGCACACACAAAGACACACACACGCACACCCACACTCATACTTATAGCCTTTCAGAGAACCCAAAGTAAAATAAATGTCATGTTTTTGAGAAATCCCATCCATGCAGAGAGAAAACATTCAAACTAAATGCAGAAAAACAACTAAAACAAAAAGTAGCGCTTAGTTTTTCACAAGTTTTAATAACTAACCTTTTCCACTGATGCCTTCTCTTCCAAGTAAAGTTTCTCCATTTCAGTCCTGCGTAAAACAAACATAACATGTAAAAATGAATTTACGATATTTACGCATCAGTTAGGGTTAGGTTAGGGTTAGGGTTGGGTTGGGTTAGGGTTGAGTTAGGGTTGGGTTAGGGTTACCCAGTATTTATTAGAGACAACCTGATTTCACACATTATGATTTTAAAACAGAATTAACTTCCTGCTTTATGTCAGCCAGGATTAAATACATTCCCTAATTTCTCTGAAAAGTTTTCATTTCTGTTTTTAATTTAGAAAGTTTTCACAAGCGAAGCTCACTATGCATTTAAACTGATGCTTTGTAAACTTCTACCACAGAAATAAATGAGAATCATGAAACACGGGGATGATTTATGCTTCACACGTTTAAGTTTTAGTCATGACATGAATCTACATTTTGCAAAGTGAATTATTGAACATCAGCATGAATTATTACAAATATATGTCAGAAATATTTAAGCCTTTACTTACGATTTCTTTGAGCTTCCTCTTCAGATTATCTTTGTCATAATATTTACATTTGACAGGTGTGCTTATGGTTTCCATGGTAACATTGTTCAAAGGATTACAGATCCATAAACATTTAACTCTCTGTGTATTTGTTTAAAGCAAAACATTCACCATCTGATGAGACTTTATTATTTATTATTATTACAGACTTTATTCTTCTGTGCACCAGAAAGTTTCATTTAAATGTTAAATCTTTTTTATTTTAAAGATCTGGAAACTTGTTATGATGCACACAGTATTGTTTCCATGGCGACAAGCTGTTTGGATATTTTAGATTTTAATGTTGTAACAAATGACTATATTTGTTATGTTTTGTAAATGTCACTAATTTTAACACAAAAGCTAAGCATATACAGAGGAAAACATTGAATTTTTTATCCCCGTGTCGGGTGGCAGAAATACCAACTATCACTAAATGTGGTGCATATGGATCCTGAGCTGAATCATGCTAACAGCCCGCAGCCCTCATGCTGCAACCCGCTGGACACGTCCCACACAACGACGCTAATTACTACGACTGGAGGAATTAAACCAAACGTAAAAGTTTAAGCAATTTATTGTAAATTAGGAGAAGGAAATGTCAGACATTCCTGAGAAAGTAGTGATGGGATCCACTGCAAAAACACCAAGTCTTGTCTTTACATGTTGCTGAAACTGAGCACAGTCACTACATGTGCTACTGTAGACCAATATTAATACTGCTGCTGCTCAATCCTAATCCTGCTAAATCTTTCTGGTTCCACAACAGGGTCCTTTGTCCCTCTGTGGGGGACTTCCCTGACGCGGCTCGGATCAGATCGGTTCATTTATTCATATAAACTGCCTGCATGTGAAGCCTGCAGCTGTTCTGGCCGTACAGGAGAAGCAGAACATGGCGGCGGAGCTCAGCTCACCTGCAGCCAAGCGAAGGTAACGCCTATAACGCAGCAAATCTAAAAGCAGAAATTAGAGATTCTGATTGTCATGGAGCCACGATGCAAAGTTTTATTAAATATTTCAAGTCTCGTGTAACTTGAGGGACATTAAAGGTATTAAAGCTTCAACAGGTGCAAAGATAAGAAAACAGATCTGGGATTAATCAGAGTTTTGCTAAAATGATCCTTCATGAAACTGATTTTCTTGGTGGGAATGTTTGGATCTGGCTTCATGTTGTGACTACTGCTTTAATAACTAAACGCAGTGAATTCAGAGTAAATTCTGCTCATGTGGGTGAAAACTGGAAGCTACAGCAGGTTAATAATTGGGCTGTCACAATAACAAACTTTACTAGACGATAAATTGTCCCAGAGGTTATTGTGATAATATTGCTGTTTTGAGACATTTTTCAGTCATATAATGGTAATGGCAATAAAATACATAAACAAAAACAGAAACAAGAAATAAAATGATTTATGAAGTCTCTGTTAAGAAAATTGTATTTCAAATGTTTTTACATTTTTTTGTTGTAGAAAGAGAGAAACAATAAATCATGGCCATGGCAATCATTGATGTCAGGTTTTGTGGTTGTGAAATGGTGAGGTAGAATGAAATGATGAATTAATGAAGAATAAAGCACAATAATCCAGGCAGCACAGGAGAGCAGAAGGACAAGAGCTCAGAACTGGTAATAAACTGGAAATAAACAAGAATTGATGAAAGACGAGCCAAAAACCCGACAAGGAAACAAGAAACACAGGTGGACTTAAATACACACAGAGGGTAATCAGGGACAAAGCTGGGATCAATAAAAGGGAAGACAGGACAACACAATTTCAGGCCATTAAGGACAGATGTAACATCTTATAACAACTGAAGGTAACATAGTTACTTTATTAAGCTATAAAATGTAATAATGGGCCTTTAAAAACCAATACTGGCCCTTTAAGAGGTGTACTGGATACTTCACCTAACATGTTATGACAGTGAAGAGACTTTGGACAGAAAAATGCTTAAAATGAAACATCAGCACTGATAGAGACTGTAGTTAATGATTACAGTCCTGGCTTCCACAAATCCAGTTATAAAGCCTCCATTTTTAAAAGTTTCTGCACAAAACCCAGCCAAGCATTATTGGCTCTCTTTGCATTTTAAAGGAAGACATTTAAATGTTGTGTCACCATGGAAACCAAAACTAGTTTTGAAAAACTTCAACCACAAACTTTAGCAACAAATCCTTAAGCCACCAAAAGGCACTGCATATCTAAACTTCTTTTAAATTAGATATTCTTATACAGTAAACATTTTAATTTACTTTGTTGTTATGTTACATAAAAAAGGCCTTTTTGAGTAAAACATTAAATCTGCTCCTGACATTTTTAATGGCAAATTATTATAATTGTTTATTTTTTCATTTAAATTGCAGTGAGAGTAAAGATGATTTTTATTAGTTAATAATATAATATTTCTCCGAGATGTGTGCCGTAATTATTTCTTATGATTTAATAATGTGGGTTTCTATGCAGATTAAAATACATGTTTATTTTACACACAGTGAAAACACAAAATCCCACCAAGCATCCTTGATCCAGTCTCCAGTGCAAACATATCAGTGCACCTGAAACAGACCAAACCAGCCTGGTTCTGTCCAACACCCTGAACGGAAACAATAACTGCAGGTATCCAGGAACTGTGATTTCTTTTCCTTTCCTCTCTTTTCTTCCCTTCTGCGGCTGTGGTGTAAATCTGCAGGTTTAACAGAGCTGAGCTGAAAGGTGAGCAGCTGAAGACCACATGTTCAAAAATACCTGCCTTAAAATTCCTACACGTCTAAATCACAACTTTCAACTTCAGGACGTTTTTACTCAAGAGACAAAAACAAACAACCTTGTTTCAGCATTAATATTCTGCACTGCGGTGATCAGTTAATGCAGCGTCTTGGTTTAAACGCTGCTTTTATTTCACTTTGCCTCATTAGGTTTGTAGGATATTTTAGCTGAGAAATAATGTCTAATATGTAGAAAAACCTGCATTTCTGAGCAAAACGAATTGTAAATAATATAGGTTGATGGGTCTGCTGATCTGCTGAAAAGCTAAAATAAAGAGGAAAGAAATCTTAACAGTTGAAATTCACAGAAATGGTTGTGATAAATCTGTTACGCCGCACTGAACAGCAGAACCTCAAGTGTTAGTTGTAGTTTCTGAGTTGTTGAAATTGTTTTCCTCTTTAATTCAGCTTTTTTCCCGTAATTTTTTTAAAGGTCAAAATTGGCAAAACTTGGAAGTAAAAATCTGCGTTGGTAAAAATTAAAACAATTAAAATTAGGAGAGTGAGACGGATGGATTTGAAAGAAAACTTTTACTTTCTCTCCCATTTAGCGGAAATGTTATCAGTCAAGGTTTCATGAAAGTCTAATGACTTCTAAAAGAACTATAATCCATCCAATAAAACTTTATTTTTCCACACAAAATAAATCCAAGGGCCACAAATGGCCCCCGGTCCACAGATTGAACACCCCTAGCTTGCGTAAAGGTCGTGTTTATGTCAAATATCTTAGATCAGAAAAAGAAACAGCAGTTTTAAATCTTCCCTCATGGAGTCAGAAATGGAAAACAGGGAAATGAATTAGTGTTAAAAAGTCAGACTTCTGCTCAGCTGGTTGACATAAAACCTGCAACTTGTTTAAACGCATGTGCAGATAAGAAATGGATGCCAGTTTCTTCATACTGTATTGTGCAGGAAACAAAATGTGTTGACATGAAAACAGAGAGAATAGCACAGGCAGTGTTGACTAAACAAGACCAAAGTGTCACAGTCGCAACAGGTTCTGCCAGACCAACTCCAAGGTTAAATTTGCTCAGCTTCAGGAGTCAGCATGTTTCATTCCGACATAAAACATAACCGAGAAATACTTCTGAGAAAGTATTAAATGTGTTGCAATAATTTCTACAGGGCGACAAAAGCAGAAACAGACTTTATTTACGCTACTTTGAACTATTGTCTCTGGAGTCTAGATATGAAACTGTTCGGTTGAACATCCTGTCTGCAGACAGATTTCACTTATATTAGCAGTTTTGAGATTAATTTGTCTCAATGTCTGCATATTTTAAAAATGCTACTCTTTCCATGTTTCAACAAAAAGTTATCTTTTCATTATATTTTTCACCTATAGAGTGTTTGTTTTTTTTTTTTTATTGTTGTTGTTGCTGCACCAGTGTATTTTTCGGCTTCTGTTTTTTTGTGATTGCTGTGGGGTAGATTAATAGCTACCGCTGCTATTAGCTAATCTAACAGGAGTTACGTTTCTTTCTGTGTCCTTCACACAACTGAAGCCCACAGCACCAACAAAACCAAACTAAACAAATAGTTTAATTTGACCAATACCTATAAATGAAATCCACGCGCCGCTCATTTTGCACCACAATATCAGTTCATCCAACGCCTAACCAAACCTCGACATCCCAGTCTTACTGGTTCTGAGCAGTTTGTTTGGTTCAAAGCCCACCTGAGTCCACAGAGACACAAGTGGAGAAAAGAATGAAAGCAGTAATGGCTGTTTCTAGGAGGACGGTCCAAAGCTAGTCTTTGCTTTCCGTTTGAAAAGAGCGGTTTCCCTTCTGTCTCGCAGTTTGGTGCAAACCGTCCAGCTCCAGTGTTGGTCTCACTTCAGTTATTATTTCCAGCTTCGACTGAAAATCCACTTTAGAAACTAATGCTTTCAACATTTCTCTCCAGAAGACTGTGAGTCGTTTGTATGAGCAAAACTTATGAGGAAGCTAATGGCTAATGCTACTAACGAAAGTGAAATCACTGAGATTTGACCGGACACAGAACTGTTTACAGAGCTACTGACCGGATCACACCGTCAGAGGTGCATGTCCTTCACTGTTTTATTTACGAAGCTAACGGTTGCAGCAGCAGCACACACTGCAGCTTCTTCCATGAACTCCATCTTCTTCCTCATTTGCTCCTCATCATCTTCATTTTCTCTTGTGATTTCTACATTTCCATCAATTTCAACTAACTAACTCAATGCTATTTTGGCTGGATGAAGCTAGCATAACTGGACCTGGCATACATAGTTTACCCAGAATGCTTTGCTGTGTAAACAACATGGCGATGTCTATGGGACGATATTTATTTTAATGTATAAAAAGCTGGACTCTTTTTACTGTACTGTCTTTGCATCTAAAAGAAATATTTCTCAAATATTTGTACAATAAATTGTATTTAAATTGTTTGGAATATCAAAAATATGCAGCTTTTTTGCTTGCAGCTTCTCTGCAGGCAGATCATTTTGTTATCTGCCTGCAGAATGTATTGTTATAATCCCCTTATTTAAGTTAAACATAATACATTATCCTGTTTTGGCTACAAACCTGCACTGCATAATCGTTATAGACCTCAACAGGTGCAAGAGATTGTGACCTTGAAGTTTATCTATTATGCACTAATAAGGAGTAATACTGCACTTTCACTTGGTTTATTTTATTTTCTTTTACAAGAATGTTTGTAAAAATCCACCAAACTGCGAAGGCATATCTTGTGTTTCTGCAGCTTTTATCGCCTCCATAAAGTCTAAGACACACTTTGTAAAAAAGAAAATAAAAAGCTGTAAACATTTTATAAAATTTGGCATACTTACTGGCTAATCATTGTACTCTAAACTTAGAAAATTTGTTTGCTTGTGTGCCGGTGTCCATTTATAGGCCATTTTTATTTGAGTACACTTTGAAAGGCCTACGCAAATCAAAAGTTTTAAGTGTTAACCTTGGCATTTGCGGTGTTTACTCGAGTTACCATGAGCCAGGTGCGGCGGTCATTTATCACTGTTTGAATACAGCTGTACCATCTGCACTGTCCTCTGCATGCTCTCTGTGAGCAACGACAGCCTCAACCGATCCGTCTCCCTCCACGCTGCAGCCGCACGCCGAGCCAAATAAAATCTGAAAAACGACAAAGACGCAAAGAAAACACACACGACAGAAACAACATATAAAAATAAAGTGTGCAGAGCCCAGAGTGAGTGCACATTGCAGAGGTTTGAGTTATTTTCTTTGAGCTACAATGCAGCACAAAGCATTTTTCCATAGCATTTACATGAATGTTTAGACTAGCAAATGCCCTCCTGAAGCCAAGCAGGTGGAGAAGGTGGAAGTGTTTGTTAAAATGACAAACTAAATTAAGTTTTTATATACTTGAACTGGCTAAATATAGAACAGGTGGGAGAAAACATAAATTCAGAACCATAAATAAGAAATACAGGAAGACAGAAAGTGGAAATGCAAACAGAGGACAAAGTTGGCAAAAGACAAATGTCTCAAGATTCAATGACTGGCAAATCAAAGTTTTACAACTATTTGCATAAACTTGCAAATGTGGCTATCATCTGGATTTGAAGTGGCTGAATTTGCCTTCAGCTTGGATCCTTATGTGAATGTTTCAAAATTATTCCAGGGAAGAAGAGAGAAGCCTTCAAGTAACTCTGACTTGCAAATTGGCTTCCTTGGAAACAAATATCCTCCAAAAACAAAACAAAGACACAGAGGACACGAAACGTTTGCGCTCAGCTGTTACAATGCCAGGTTTTTATGATTTAGAAATGAAACTAAAACAATCCCTTCTGATCCTTTTCCACATCTAATAAGACCAACATCATATATTTATTACAATTCTTTGGTGTTTGGGATTTGGCTTTCTTTTGTGCTTGATCCGTTCCTTTTGGTTTATTTATAGTCAGTCGGTTTTGCCACACTCAGTTCTCTGTACTCATTATTATTCTGTGTTGCTATGCAGGTTCATCCCATTGCTTTTAGTTTCTTAGTTTATTCTTGTGTATTGTTATTTGTACATTTGCATTTATTTATCAGATTTTTGTCAGGCCTTTTCCTCTCGGTTTATAGTTTCTTCGGCAGGTAAATTGGACCCAAATTAAAAACTTTTCACTGCAGTCTGAACGACCCAATTCCAATCTTTTCACCCAAAGCAAAACGTCTGATTTGTGGAACTAAATCTGAATGTTGCATTTTCTCCAACCTTTACGTCACATTACGTGAGACATGCTTCATAATTCTGCACCAGACGGCAGCTCACAAACATAAACCCGCAACCAACTGTTGCAATAATCATTGCAACATAAGACAGAGGACTGACTTTGTAACTGTCTTTGTGTGACTCTGGATGTTCAGGTCTGGTGAACTGAAGCTGCTGATTTTTATTTTCTAACTGCACATACAGGATATTTGTCACATTAAAGGTGGAAAAAATGTTGAAATTATTATGTTTTCAATGTTTCACATCAAAAAAATTGGAACTTTGCAAGCGTAAAGGTTCAGCTGTGATTCTTGCAAAACATAAATATAGAAAGGATTTTTTTGCCCTTTGCATTGTCCTTGTCTCATCTGTTACTTTAAAGGGTAATTCAGTCACTGGAAGCGTTCCAGCTGGCTGAACTTTAGCTTAAATAAACATGTTTATGGTGCTGTGCAGGTTCAACAAGCCTTACTAATGAGTCAGAAATTGAACCTTTCCTTTTCTTGTTTCATTCTGAGTTTGGATGCCTCAACATGCAGAGACTGGCTCCCATTTGCAACCTTGAAAAAAATGACAGCTAATTTTTTCTGTGCCTTCACTTTGCTTTTGCGTTGTTATTGTAAGATTTGAACATTAAAAATAGAGCCCAGCTTTGTGGCCTTGTGGCCCCTGCAATTAAAATAATTATACAAATTTGGCCCATAGATGCAAATCGAGACATTTATGATTTGTAATCAGAGTAAAAATTCTTGCTAACATAATTTTTTTCACACAAGAAAATGTAAAAAAAAAAAAAAAGTAAAACCAAGACTTCTACTGAAAAGCTGACTTTGCTGCAACCAAATCAGCTTTTATTCTTTCTTAAACTTGGCAACATAAAGCAAAAGAACCAAATCCTGTTCTTATAGCTGAAAATAAATGTAAATAAATTTAACCCAAAAGAAACTGAAAACTAAATGTCTTTTTTTCAAAGTAATCTCAAAAATATTCTAGAAAATCTTCCAGAAAAAAAAATTACATTAATATCAGAAATTTTCTTCAAAATCCTTGGTAATTTCAGATGTCAAAAATTTTCCTTTGTATATTTTTCTAGAAAATTTCAAAGTTTTCTAAAAGAAATGATGAGATTAATCACAAATGTGTTTAGTTTTTGAAATAAATTGTCTACAACCGTCGTAAAAGTTGCTTTTGAGTTTTGGAGCTTGATTAAATATTGAGCTACTTTATTTGTTTTGGCCCTCAACCACTTTTCCGTCTACAACTTTGGCCCACTTGGCAAAAGGTTTGGCCCAGAGATCAACTTCTGCCCCCGCAGCAAAACCAAATGTTGCTCAGGTTTTATTTCATATTATACATTTAAATTATTCCTTTGAATGAGTTTCCAGGATGTTCCCAGTAACTTTGAACCAGCGATGACCCTTCCTTTGGTCTGACCGGCCCCCTTAAGGCCTGTCTGCCCCACAACGTGGTAATTAAGTGGAGCTGCTTGTCAAAAGGCAGCAGTGCTACACATTTCTTGGTGCTGGGAAGGAATGCAGGATCCCAGCGTTGCTGCTGGTAGAGGCTGAAAGCAGGGTTGCCAGGTTGGGCGGATTTCTGCTTTTGACCTCATTTGGCTGGGAAAAAAAGCTTGTTGCTCTTCACAACATTTGGTGGGTTTTTAGAAAGGTTTCAGGGAAACTTCCTTGTGAATGTGTGACAGGAAAGCAGGTTTTTAAATAAAATGCACGCTAGCGGACTCTTTTTAGCCTCTGGCTCGCTCAGGTAGAAAGTTCGGTTCGTTTGCAGAGGTGTGAATGTGAAAATCAGACCAAAGTAGCAAACTCTGGTTCAGTTCAGATGAAGTGAACTCAGGTGTTATTTCACTGCATATATGAACATTAAGCGAACCGTAAACGGCTCCAAAAGCAGTGACTTCTGGGTAAATACAACCAAAACAAATGCTAACTAGTGTTAGCAAAAGAAACAGCAAAAGAGAAATCCTACAGTCGCTGATCATTCTCCATTTCGTTAACATTTTGTGAAGTAGAAAGTTGAGCTGGTCTTCTTTGGATGCTTTTGTGTCATTTTCTTCGGTAGTTCTGGGTGCAGCGCCCCCACAGGCGAAGAGGGGAGCAGGTTTTTAATTAGTTTGGCTCATCTGACACAGTGCAGTGGGAAAGTGAACCGCAGCAGCTGAAAATTTGACAAATGTTGCAAATTTGGTCTCAATTGAATGGAGTCTACCATCAGGTGTGGAAACATCCGATGTGTAAAACAGAAATCCCTCGACAACATTGTGATTTAAAAGGACAAAATGACAGAAAAACTCAAGTCTCATTGTGTTCAAAGTACAACCAAACTGTTGAGGATCATCTATATGTGACTACATGTGGCGCCATCAACATGAATTTCACTGGAGGTTGAGATTTGTGCTGGGTTTTTTTTTTTTTTTTTTTAACTTGTTGGGTTTTTCGTCGTTTTGTGCTGGAAACCGTCAGTCAGATCTGGCAACCCGGTCTGAAAGAAACAGCGTGGGTGAAAATGAATGGGCATCCTCGCCTTCCTTTCACGGCCACTAACCGCCAATGCAAAATACCGCATGTGCCATTTATTCCCAGAGTCAAAACAACCCACCATGCAATGCTGTGCTGTGAATGTGTGTTTGTGTTTGACTTTGTGGTGCCTAATAGAGTCTTAATGTGCAGAGGATTGTAGCGTATCAGATGAGCTGAAAGTTTGTGGCGTGACAACGGCAACAGTGGGATGGATGGCTGGATTAACACCTGGCGAAGGGTTCATAGGCGTGTGTTTTGGGTTGAGACAACTCTGGTGGTGATAAAGCAATAAAGCAAACACATAGTCACTGGAAGGGCAGCCAGGGGCTATATGGGCAGCAGGGCAGGAGAAGAATAGAGCCGTTGTATCCAAGCAGGGAAAATCCACATTGTGTCATTTTATTTTCATTTAGCCTGGTTTGTGTCCCACATGTTTATGTCTGTTTTACCAGAATGAGGAGTTTCTGCATGATTCTATTAACTGGACTAAAATGACAGATTCACCGCAGCGTCACGTCACATTGTCATCCATATTTTACCAAACCTGGACGACAACAGCCTAAAATCTGGGATTTTTTTGTGTTGAAAGACATTTTTATTTGCAAAGACTTAATTCATTTTACCAAAGCGTAACTAAAAAGCGAGTGAGTTGCTAGGTAACCAAAGAGCGAGTGAGTTTGTTGATTTCACCAACCTAGCTCATTGTGAGAGTTTGAACGGCTAACGTCTTTCCTCTACTTACATTTCCCAGAATGCTGTGCGGTTCTGGATCAGAGTTCAGTGAATATTTTATCAAATGGATTATCTATTGATACCGATCATGTGTCTACTGCATTTGAACCGCGATGTGATGTGATATCTGTTTTGCTGAAACAATAAAAAGACTCAATTTTATCTTTTGAAAATCAAACTATAATAATGGGGGGAAAAAAATGTAATAAATCAAAAATTACATGATGTTGACATGAAAACTTCCCCTGCCTGAGTGACACATTTATGCCTTTGCGTCTTGGTGGAGGTTTTATTTGATGTATTTCTGTAAGCGCTGACTTGGATGTCACCAAGTCAGCGCTACAATCACTGATCCAACTTTTGTGTGTACAAACAACAAACACTCTGACTTTTCTTTCTCATCTTTTTATCTTTGTCATAAAATACGAGCTACATATACCGCTCTGTGTGTGTGTGTGTGTGTGTCTGCATGTCTGTGTGTGTGTGTTTCACTCACTAACCTCACAGCAGGAAGGTAAGTCACTGAAGTCTGTAAATGGCAAACAACACCTGCATGCTGTAAACAAAATGCTACTGTGTGAACTCCAGCTGTAGATAAGGGGAAGGTGGAGGAGGCGAGTCAGAGGTCCAGTTCCCTCTGCTGACGTGTTAAATCTCACACTTTGGGAACGAAACAGGAGAAAGGCCTTCAGCAGATACTTATCAGTGGCAGTTAGTGGAGACAAACATTGTCACCTTCTGCAGTGCGGACGACTACAGTCATAAAACCCTTCAAGGTCGTTATTGTGCTTCTGCGTATCTCCGGATTTGATACTTTAAGGCTGTAAATGTGACTTAGCTGAAGTGCTCGTCCTGTTTCTACTGAAAGCTGCTGAATGGAGCCGTCAACAGGAATATGAGATTGTTTCAGGTTTATTTGTTTACAAATAAACAAACTAGAAAACAGCTGTTCGAGTGTCGCAAGCTGGAAGCAGAAATAATTGTGGAACTGAACACATTAGCTAAAATATTAGAAGACAAAAGATATCAGAACAAATTGAAATTCTGTGCAAAAGCGATGTTTCCTTTAAGCAAAATCTGCTACTTCTTTTTTTTTTTTTTTTTTACCAAAAAGAAAAATTTTGGTAAGAAAAAAAACTGAAAAAGCCTTTTGTTCACATTGGTTCTGATTTGCAGCAAAAACAAATTTTTTTTTTTGTCAAAAAATGTGAGATTTTTCGTTATCAAAACACGATGTTGGCAACTTTTAAAAATCTAACATTTTTCATTAGAAAAGGTTTTTGTGCTGGTGGTTTTTCAGCTGTATCAAAATATTTGTATTCCACAGAACACTTTATTCGCATCACAGGTCAAATGATCAACGACTGGATGCTACTACTGGAGGAAACGACAAAGAAGACGACAGGAAGTGGTAGGAGTATGATGGTTTGTTTTTGTCCTTTGCTCTCAAACCATCACACATAGTTGTGTGTCATTCCAATGTGTTGAATCCACAACTCTTCTGGAAAATACACAGCCGCTCCCAAGTAGGCGGGGCTTGTCGCTCCAACACCTGAATAAGACGCTGATGTTTTCTCTGATTGGCTGACAGATCAAAATGATCTCACCTGTTTATATGTGTCGCTGTCATGATTTTTACTCCCTTATTGCATGAACAAGCTTACGCACATATGATTTTAATTTAATTTCTTATTTAACGGAAAAACCACAGTGGTGAAATTGTTTTTCTTTCACATTAGCATAATAGCAACAAATGGAAATGCAGATACAGTCAGTACAGTATATTACGACCCAAAGCAGGCTATTCCTAACGCTGATGCAAAAATGCGTGTCTGTACAAAATCAGAAAATGTGTCTGTTATGCTAGGTGCAGAGGGAGGAAACCTTTTTGTAAAAAAACAAACATGAAGGTCAGACTAAAGTTTGCCAGAAAGACAGAGACCATAACTATGATTTATTATTCATCTTCAGGACAAAGAATATATTTGGCATAAACCAGATGTTAGCATTCCAGGAAAAGTACGGCATAGCCACTGAAGCATGGCGGTGGCAGCGTCATGGTTTGGGATGCTTTCCAGCAGCAGGATCTGACCAGCTCAGATGTGGTGACCGTGTCAGAAAGCTGAGACAATCTGGAAAAAATAAAATAAAACCTGAAGTGAAACTGGACCCTGAAACGCGACAATGACCCAAATCCATGAAACTTAAAGGTGAAGCTTTCAATTTACTGGTCGATTTATGTTCCTGCCTTCATCTGAGGTCACAAACTCTGAGTAATGATTGACACAACAAGCAGCTGAAATGATGCATGGATGAATACTAGTTATTCAAACAATGGAAATAAAACCAGCTATTGTGGGGGTTACCGATCAGAACTGTCCACAAACACCTAAAATTTATGAATGAAAAACCCTTTTACCTGTTTATTTCAGTAGTTAAAAACAAATATGTCTTAACATGCATTAAAGTTGCAACATGTAACTTTTATTTGAAAAAAATGTATTTTTTGAGACAGAAAAGATCAATCTTCTCCTCCTCTTCCCTGAGCTGCTACTGCTGTCTGAAAAAATGCACAAAAAAATAACCAATCAGAGCCAGGAGGAGGGTTTTAGTGCCGTCAATCATCCTCATGTATTCGCTGCTTAATGTGCTGATGGTGGAGAAACAACTCACCAGTACAGAAAACAGTTTGATATGATTTTTTTGTCTGAAATGTCTAATGTCTATAAATATGGAGTGGGGTGAATATTAACTGTAAACGTGCAGACCTGACCTGGTGGGTCGGTCTGGCAATCCTCCCACTGAGGAGCAGAAGAGGACAGAGGCTGATTTATAAACCTTTGCTGACGACGATAAGATCAGGGGAAAAGATGGGATTCACATGTGAGCATCGGCCAATCACAATTCCCCAAAATTATCAGCTGGTCGATTAAAATATGTATTTATTATACATGTATATAATGTAAACAGTACTGCCAGAGATGCAGTAAGTTTATAGCAGGTGTGTGAAAGATCTAATGATGCAGAACCAGAGGGCCCCAAAACCACATTTTGTTCACCGGTTCAATGAAACCCGCGTTGGAGTTGTCTTTCAACACACACACACACACACACACACACACACACACACCCACGCTGAGGGGCAGTGAGCGCAGACACAGAGGACGTGACGCTGCTTTCAGATTTATGGCCTCGCGTCGCGTTTCAAACCCCTGAAGAGCGGTTAATCCGCAAACCCTGCGTGTTGCCGCAGCGATCTGTGTGTTTGCGGATAAAAAGCAATCAGTTACATCCCTCTAATTACTTTCAGCTGAGTGATTAGCTGGTGATTTCTGTTGGAGCATCTCTGTAATTGGCTGTGACGTTTATTTGACAAACTTAATGAGTTGCAGAGATGCTGCTAGTTTTATTTTCCCATAAATCATCGCATCTGCTGCTGTTCTTATCTTCATGTTTAACAACTATAACAAACATTATTGCTGTAATTTAAAACATGAAATAAACAATTATCTTTTATTGTCTTTTATTTTAATCCGATTTTTAGATTTAGTTGAGGGACGATATTTGTTCAGCATAAATACACTTTGATTATTTGGTTGCAGCTAATGATTATTCTGACGGTTAATCGATTAAACGTAAAAAATGGCCCACTCTGCAGATTTTTGATGAAATCACTAGTCCTTTTTCTATATAAAATATTAGAAATACATAAAAAAATGTAAATAAATAATTCAACTGTATTGCCAAAACACAATAGTAGCATTACTTTAGTGAATCCTTGATCACTGGTAGCAAATTGGCAGCTAAAAAATCCTTTTAACATAAATATATATATGAAAAGTTCGATCAATATTTATTCTGATTAATAAGAGGACAGAAAAATTTGCATACTAGGATTTTTTGTTTGTTTGTTTGTTTGTTTTTTTTACAGAATTTGAAGCAGATTAAATTAAAATTGCAACTTGGAGAATTCTGGGTCAAACATTAGAGAAAAAAGTTTTCTATCTTTAATGCAATAAATTAATCAATCAATCAATAAATACATGTTTGGTATAGTATTGGGTGAACCGCTGCGCTCAGTACATCGTCCCAACAGCTGATGGCTTTTTCAGTTTGTATCAGTTAACAATTAATCAATTTCTAAAATCAGTTATAATTTATTTAATCAATTGATCTGATTAATTGTTTCAGCCTTTGATAAAAATGAAATCAAAAAGTGAATAAGAATTCAGCTTTTAAGTGAAGAAACGTTTCTGTATTCATTTAAATATTATCAGATATTTTGCAAAGTGACATTAAAACTTTTATACAAGTTGAAAATAGAATAAAATTGAGATTTTTTTTACAGTTTATTGACATGAGAAACAATAAAGATCAGATAATGTTTAAATACTCTACACAATAACGTTATTAAAACATGCACTTGTAAAATATTATATCCTGTACATTCATGTTACAAAGTTCACACTGACTGTTTTTCTTTTTTTAAAGCAGTGCTTCTGTTTTAATTTCAGCCCAAAACGTTTTGTAGTGCAAAAAAATGGATCCTGGTCAGAGTCAGTGGAATGCTCGGCTCACCGCCGGCGCCGGCCGTTTCAATATGGCCTCCACTGAGAAGGACAGAGACTCGCCGGACGCCATCTTGTTCCCCGTGGGTTTGGTCGATACGTCCTTGCCGTTTCCCTCCCTGAACTTGCGCGCCGCCTCCTCCAGCAGCTCCCTGCAGTGCGGCTCTCTGAGGTCCGGCCCGCCGGGTTTCCCCGCCAGCGAGTTCTGGACCAGGCTGTGGAAGGAGTCGAGTTTCATGGACAGCTTAGCGCCGTCCTTGCTCAGTTTTGGGTTGTGGGAATGACTGTTGCTGGGGAAGGAGTGTCCGAAGCTGCGTTTTGGAGGCGAGAAGGCCGAGCACTCCTTCATTTGGGAGGCGCTGGGAGGTTTGGGGTCCAGCAGGGCGGCTGCTCGGGACCCCTCCAGTTTGGTGGCGAGCCCGGCCGCCGCCTCCTGCTCCGGCGGCTGGCTCTCGGCGGGCATCAGTTTAGGCTCCCACACGGCGCCCGGCTTCATGTTCTGCACCGCCGTGGCGTTGAACAGGCACTGCTGATACAGCAGAGCGTCCCCCAGGTTGGCGGCGCCGCGGGGCCACATGACGCGCGATGGCTGCAGCGGGTAATGGCGGTAGGTGGTGGCCACGCTGACGTTGGAAGAGATCAACTCGACGTTGGCGGCGCTGCTGGGATACGGCGCCGGCAGGTCCAGGCAGCCCGAGCCGAGGAAGCCGCACAGATCTTTGGGTTGATGGTCCACCTGAGGCGCCGGGGAGAAGCCGGCCTTGTAGGCGCTGAACTCTGCGGCGGCGTGATGGACCAGGCCGGCCGGGAACAGCAGCGGGCCGGCGGCCGCCTGGTTGCTCTCCAGAACCTCCCGCTCTTTGTACTCGCGCTCCAGCATGATGGTCTCCAGCTCCTTGTCAGCGAAGGCCCTCCTCTTCCTCATGCGGTCGCTCAGCGGTGGGGGAAGGGCGGCGTTGGGCGTCAGGAACGGATCCGGCTGCACCGGACGGTATCCTGTTAGCACAGAAAAAGACATTGGAAATCTTTAGCAAGTCAAAATTTGCACATTGAAATCGGTCAGTTTCTGTCAACAACCAGTGGTTCAAATGTTGCAAGAGTGAAGAAGTTTGATCCGCTGAAGAAAAAGGTTTTTTCTAAATTACAGTATGTTGATAGATATCCAGTTTTTCACTTCCGATACCGATATCTGAGGTTTAGTACCAGCCGATACCAATCCGATACAGAAAAACAACTGACTTGAAATTAGTGCTGCCAACTGATTAATATTTACCAGATTAATCTGACTCTAACAATCCGATTAATCACAATTAGTCAGACTTAAGCAGAGTGATTAGTGGCTTTGTAAGCTTGAAATATAAATATATATGCAGTTGTGTTTCTTGGAGGAAGGCGGTCGATGCAAGTCCCTCCTTCTGCCGCACTCCAGCCAATCAAAACACAAGAAATTATCTGATTTTGTTTGTTTTATGTCACAGAAAGCAGGTGATAATCTCCCAGTACTCAACTGCGTCTGAGGGAAACTTACAGGCTTACTAGACGTGTTCAGGATCCAACTGAGATGGATTTTATTCCCTGGTTTTTAGGTGCCCCACCCCTTTCTGATGCCGCCCTGGGCAACTGCCCATATCAAAAACGCCACTGTTTGCAAAAAAATGTTTGTTTTATTGTCTCAAACCAAACATGTCTGAAGATTCTCAGTTTACCAGGTTTTTTATTCAGGAAGGTTTAAAACAAAACATTTTGTCTTAAACATTAATTTAAGACAAATTTTGCGCTACATTTTGAAATTCAGCCGACGTGTTTCAACCTTTTCATGGTTCCCAGTTTTTAATGACGTGTACATTTTTGATCGTTTACCTCCAATAAAATGGAGAGTTTCCTATTTTATTTTATTTATATTTTTTTATTTCCTTTTTGATGAAAAAAGACACAATCAATACCTTAAATGTTGAGTAAAATAATAGTAATAATGGGACAATAATGCAAGAATACCCTATGAGAGATCAATAAACTTTAAATTCTAATGAACATTCAAACACTGGAACTGGAAGACATTTTAAATAACCAAAATAAATAAACAAAACAACCAATAAAATGAATTATAAAGTTTCTGTGAACAAAATTATCCTTCAAAAAAGGGGCTAGTTGAGACCAAAACACCAAACTGAAAAGTTTTATCAAAGTTTTTGGTAGAAAAAGAAAAAAGAGAAAAAGAATAAATTATACAAATGGAAATTATTGAGGTTGTTTTAATTTAAAATACAATGAATTGATTTACAGCAAGTATAAAGTCTGCCAAACATTCACTAAAAATAATTAATGATAATAAAATGAATATCTGTGGCTCACGCCCCAGGGCAGCATGTTGCCCTGGGCTACCGCCGCCCTAATCCCTTCCCAAAGTCTTTCTGACTGACGGAGAAACAGACGAGAATAAAAGGGGATTTTGGAAGATTTGCAAAGAAAGGTTTATATTTCTGCCGTCTTACCTTCTAGGATGCTTTTGGCGAGCATCGTCGAGGGTCGGATGTGTCGCTGATAAATCCTCCTCTCGGCCGGAATCGGTTTCCCAGAAATCCCTTTCTTATCCTGACGCACGGGGAAGAGAAAAGAAAAGCATTAAACCCTGCTGTCAGGAGGTTTTCCTGATTCTTGAGCAATAACTGATTAGTTACAGCTGAGCTCAGCTTGAATGTCTGGATAATTTAAAATAACATAAAGGGAAAAAGGGCCGTAATTCTTGTCTCTAATGTTGTTACAGCTTTAAAAAGTGACGCAAAAGTAATCCAGGATGTAAATCTTCTACTTAATTTAAGCTTTTAGATGTTAAATAATAATAATCATCATCTAACATAAATTAGTATTTATGATATTTTAGCAAACTGTAGGTTGAATATAAAGTATAAGAAAAAAGCAAACATTATAAGTACATTTTAATTGAAAATTAGTGTATAAATGTATATTTATTTTACAAATAAGTACAGGTACACACATTAGATTGAATAAAAATTAAGACAAATTGATTTGATTTTAATTTATTTCATGCGTAGTAAACTGGATACATTCACATGTGCATTCTTTAAAGCACATTATTAAGAAAACATGTAATTGTTTAAATATAAAAAGAAATCTATCAAAATGTCTGCAGATATTAATCTAAGTTAAATATATTTTAGTTTTACTATTTTAGATGTTTCTTTTGGCGTCTCTTTTATGTTTCATTTGATTTTTTAAAATCTGTAATTCTTGGACAAAAATTGCTATTTTTCCCCCCAATAATTTGTGAATTTATAAAGAAATAAACAAAAACTAACAAACTAACAAACAAAAAGCTAAAATCCTCATATAGAAGCTGAAGATCTGCAAATAAAATCAGAAAATGAAAAGTTTCTCCCAATATTAAAGTGATTTTTAAAGGTCGGGGAAATAATTATAAAAGTGAATCGTATTTCACTCGGGACGAGATCTGCAGAAACCCTGTTTCTCCTTCTGCTATTTTATTAATTGTTCATTTATTGAACTACTGAACTTAGTCAATTAATAACTGTTATTATGCAAAGCAGTTATTAATTGGTTTGAACTATCAAAAATATATATGGACTTTTAATATCACAATATTATGTGCTGCTATTGCAACAAATTAAACAAATTATAAAAGTATAATAATAATAACTATTTTTTTTTGCTGGGACATGCAGTCTATTGCACTTGAAAAAAATATATATCATTTTCTTTTTGAGGACACCGAAAACATAAAGAATGTGCCAAATGGCAAGCAAACTGCATTTAATCATATTTTTGTGTTTATTTATATTTATGAAAAAACAGGGGAGAAAAAGGTGAAACTAACCAGGACAGAGTTCAAACATTGATGAGTGAAATCAAGATTCTGATTGCAATAAAAGACAAATAATCAGGTCTGAGCTGAGTTCAATCAAATTCAGGTTTTGTAATTTAAACAGATGTTTTTGTGGGAACAAAAAGACAAAAGAAACTTGCACCATGTAGGAACTGTTTACATGCAGCACCGATAACGAACTCTGATTGGATGAGACTTCATTTGCATAAACTGACCTTCATTAAGAACCAGCTCATATTTTGCAGAGTTGGGTAGTTTCTAGTTATTCAATTACATTTACTTGAGTAGCTTTTTAAAAAAAATAAAATAGTTTTACTACATGGTACTTTTTTACTTTTACTTGAGTCATTTTATTATAAAGTATTTCTACTTTGACTTGAGTGAAATTTGTGGATTTTCTTCCCACTGAATGAGAAACAAAAATGTTTTAACCAAAAATCCGCCAGACTCAGACTCTCACCTGCAGTTTTTATTAAAGTTTCATCATTTTTTTAACGAGAGAAAGTGATTTGGGAACACTTTATATGAATTATTGTCAGTTTTGTCCTAAAAACACCAAAATTTCCACTTAACTTTACATTTTGGTCCATCTGATGAAGTGATTTTTATTTATTAAATGACTGATAATTTGATCATCTACTCAGTTCTTCAGTAAATACTTTTTACCAAATACGTTTTTTTGCTATTGAGTCATTTCTTGGACGGATAATTTTTACTTTTAGTTGAGTAAAAATATGTTGACGTAGCGCTGCTCTCACTAATTGAGTACAATTTTTAGGTACTTGCTTAATTTATTATTATTTTGGTACCACTTTACTATTGATTGTTAATAAACAGTTAATTGATATGTTATTAATTAATCTCTAAGCAATTTATAAATCACTAATAACTGTTTATTTTGCATTAATTAAAGGTGAGAAGAGACTAAATCTACTGGTTTCTTGCCAAATAGTGAGCCAAACCTGTTCACTTATGTTTTATCTAACCAGGGTGTCCAACGTGTGGCCCGGGGTCCGTTTGCGGCCCTTGGATTGATTACATGTGGCCTCAGATTTCAGCTCAAGAAAGATACAAATTTGGGCCCCCACTTCAGGTACCGGATATAGGTGGAGACGTTCTGGTTTTAATCTGGTACAAATGATAATAAACAAACGAAATCTTCTCACAATCTATAACAGAAAGAACTCGGCTTTAAATCACAGCGTTCCTTTTATGCAAAAGCAAACTGTACTTCACCCAGAGCTGCTTTCAGTTAGTTTAATCAACTTAAATACAGCAATCCTCATCAGAGAAAGCTTCACTTGAACCCTGATTTTATTCACAAAATATTAAATTTCCGTTTTTTTAACCATTGTTTATACCTGCTTAAATGAAAATTATTAAGTACAACACAAAGACTTTTTATTTGATTTTGTTTTATGTTATTTCATAATAACATGTTGGAGGTTTTTACTGAAACACAGACTTTGCACATCCATCCATCACATCCAGCTAAATACGGTGAAGGTTGTGTTAGAAAGTTCTTTAGTTACTGGGAATAAACTAAAAACATTTTACAAACTTAAAAATCTGAAAACCATAAACCCTAACTATCATTACGCATTGCCTTTTCAAGATTAATTGATTAGATATAAACGACTTATTTTGGTTTGTGCACTGACCTCCGTGGCCTGCTGCCTCCTCAGCGCCACCTGCGCCGCCATCACCCGCTGCCTCTCCACCACCAGCAGGCAGTTGGCGCACTGGCAGTCCCTCCACCTGCAGAAGCGCTTGTGGCCCTTCAGGCAGGACACCACGCCGTGGTTGCGGCAACGGGCGCATTTCGGCGTGCGGCTCAGCTTCCTCTGGTCGCCGGCGCTCAGGCCGCTGGGGCCCGGCTTGCCGTCGCCCTTCCCGCCGTCCCCGTCGTCCTCGCCGGGCGGCGCGGAGCCCGGCCGGCTGCAGCACATGGAGTCCTCCGGCAGCTCGTCGCTCTCCGCCTCCAGGCTCTCCACGTCGATCTCAAAGTCGGCCATGTCCTCCTCCTCGGTTATTCCTGCAAAAATAAAACATTAAACTGTCGGGTCTGGATTTAAAGGAACTCGGTGTTTCGGCTGGTTTACAATTTTCCTGAATTTTGTTCCAGATCTGATGCATAAGAGCTGCAATAATAAAATAAAATAAACTGGAGTCATCTAAACTAACAAAAAACGTGTTCTTTTCACTTTCATTTCATTTATTTGACAGGAAAAATGCACCCAGAGTTTAGTGAGCTTCACTGCAGGCTCTGGTTTAAAAGCATCAAAAACATGACAATCAAAATACTTTACAAAATACTTTCCTGCCTAAACTGTGCAAATTCACATAAATTAAACATTAAGACTAAGAAATCAAAATACAACAATACATTATTATTTTTACTGCTTTCATATTAAAAAATAACCTGCAGATTTCAAATATCCTTAGAATCAGCTAACATACTAACAGCTTAGTTTAATTTAGTTTATAACATATTTTCTTTCTGTTGCATTGTTAGTGAAACACTCAAATGTGGAGATAAATTTATTTTTCTTTAAGCTTTATGGAAATAATAATAAGACACTGTAAAATAGCCCTTATATGAGCTAATCAAAGTTATGACTTCCTTATAAATATTTTTTCATACCTGAGCCTTATTATGAAATAAGTTTGTTAATAAATGTAACTATGTTCTTATTGTTCTTAATGAGATATTAATTTACAGTTTTCCACTGCAGTAACTTCAATCCTCAAACCCAAAGAAAGAAAATAAAGTCTTACAAGCGTGGAAAAAAACCCACAAGACCCAAAATAACTGAAAATAAAGTTTATTCTGTCTGCAGAGGCAACTGGCTGTCACTAACATGTCCTTTTTAAGTCACTGACTAAGAAAAAAAGACAGTTTTAATTCAGGTTCTCCAGCCTGAACTAGAAACTAACCGAGTTTGGCTCACCTCCGGCGGCCCGGGCGGAGCGGTAATCAGCCTCCGGCGGCCCGGGCGGAGCGGTAATCAGCCTCCGGCGGCCCGGGCGGAGCGGTAATCAGCCTCCGGCGGCCCGGGCGGAGCGGTAATCAGCCTCCGGCGGCCCGGGTGGGGCGGTAATCAGGCTCTCCGGGGTGCGATGGAGAACACACGCCGCCCCGGCTCCAGCTTTGAAGGCTAATTAGATGTTAATTGAGCGGATGAATGAGGGTCGCACCGCGAACACGTCCTACTTTCTTCTGGAGCCGAAACACAGGAGCGACTCCTATGAACCGCTCCGGGCTCGGGCTTCCCGCGCTCTGATTGGCTGGTTCCAAAGCCGGTCCTGGCCAATAGGATGCGCTGTGGTCTCACGGGGCGGGGCGGAAGCGAGTCCTCCTAACGGCTGGAGATAGTAACGGTCAACTGTCATTTGGTTTCTTCTCAGGTAATATTTACCGGAAACAGTAATAACATGAATTAGTCTTTCTGAAAAGTGGAAGGATTCTTGTCTTACAATGTTAGTAGCTGCGATTTAGGACCTTAATTCAACATTGGTGCATAAAGTTATCCCTGTAAAGCTAATTATGAGCTAGCAGGTCTACAGAGTGCGATAAGCTGCTTCACCACAAGAGGGCACCAAAAACACCAAGCTACATGGATATGTAGAGATATGAGATAGATATGGAGATAAATGTATTCTATATATGTGTTTTATATTTTATATTATTTTAAATTGCTTTTTAAAACAGTTTTGTAAAATAAATAAATAAAATTGGTTTATTTTGCAAACTGCTATGGAAGCATTTCTTTACTTATTTAATGAGTCACCATGTCAACAAGCTGATTCACTGTGATTTTAAATGCGTTTCTTATTTAATGGAAACATGTCATTTGTGAAATTCTGTATTTTTTCTAAAACAGCTGAATATTGACTAAGTTTTGCACATATCTGTAACAGAAATGCAGCTGTTGCGAAACAAACTGCAAGTTGAAGTTTGTCCTCCTGGCAGGCATTACAGAGGACGACTATAATGTTTTCACAACAATCCCACAAGAGATTAAAAATGGAAAAACTCTAAGTCAGGATGGAGCTCAAATACTCACAAAGAGGCAACCTCAGATATTTCCAGCTGATTCTATCTTAAAGCTAATTCTAAACCCATCAAGATTAATCTAATCCAGATATATTCACAGATTTATCTATTTCGTATCACTGGGTGTGACCTGAAGCTCTGAAAGACAAAAGAAAGTCCCTTTGTTTGCATTTTGCTGACTTCAAGTAAGATTTACTGAACGATTAAAGAAGACAAGCAGAGTCGACTGACTACTGTGGGAACGGAGCAGGAGATAAGACACCACAGGCCTCCCGGCTTTTGTCCACGGCGGGGAAATTAATGGCCGGCGTGACGTGAAAAGGAGAACGTGGAGGCATTTTGGGTTTGCGTCATGGATGGACTGCGTTTTAAAGAGAAAAAGATGTTTTTGTTGGGGTTTTTTTTAGGATTTTTCAAATAAACCAATAAAAAAAATGAACCAGCATGTGCTGAATAAATGTCTCTCTTTGGATGTTTTCTGACAGCATGAACACAAAAGGTCGATTATTTTCAGTAATTTCACAGATGTTGAGTGTTTAACAAATATATTATTTCCTTTGACATTCCTCTGGCCCGACACTGCGGCCTCTGACCGCGTGTTTTCCTCCAGATGATGACTCCTAACTGCTCCTCCATGTGCCGAAGGCGAAGACGTCAGGCCTGCAGGTGCAGCTTTATCCGCCTCTTCTCCGTAATTTACTGCGGAGGTTACGAGCGGGCCACCCCGGGCCGCCGGTTCCACACCAGGAATGCTTTGAAGTAGCAGAGCCGGACGGCCGAGAAGACGATCCGAGCCGAGCCGCGGCGTCCAGGTGAAAAGTGTTGTCTGTGTCAGGCGCGTTTTAATGGTCTGCTCGAGGTATGGCAAACATCCGCTCTGCAGCTCCAGCATGCAGGGAGTCCATCTCACAGGATCCACTGGATCACATGGTGATCTCTGGTCCTTTCGGACAGGAGCCCCAGCTTTCCTGGAGGAGTTTCAAAAATGTTCCACAGCTTGGATTGGAAGAAAAGTTTCATAGATTTTGTTCTAACTGGAGAAATTCTACCTTATAGATTAATAATAGATCTTATAGATTATTTATCATTAGAAAGTTAAAGCAGAGGTGGGAATGAAACCAAACATTATAGTCATGAAAAGTAGCACAACTCCTGCTATTTTCACTTTTACTTCAGTAAAAATAGGTTGAAGTATTTCTACTCCTACTTGAGAACATTATCTATCTATCTATCTATCTATCTATCTATCTATCTATCTATCTATCTATCTATCTATCAGATCAGCTGATCTGATAAAGTCTCTCATGCTGCATGTTGTAATTTTGTGTTGTTTCTTGTATTTTTGTTGTAGTTTTTCTGTAGTTTTCTTGTAGTTTTGCTGTAGTTGTGCTGTAGTTCTGCTGTAGTTTTGCTGTAGTTCTGCTGTAGTTTTGCTGTAGTTCTGCTGTAGTTCTGCTGTAGTTCTGCTGTAGTTTTGCTGTAGTTCTGCTGTAGTTCTGCTGTAGTTTTGCTGTAGTTCTGCTGTAGTTCTGCTGTCCCTCTGTGGCCTGCGGACCGACAGCATCTCGTCCAGCTGTAACCAGAGCTATAGTGACTCGGTGCAGCGGGTCGCTGCTACGTTAATTATCCTCTGATGGACAGACGACACATGCAGCTGAACGCTAAACAAGCCGGACAGCATTTGTCTCTGACACCTTGACCTCTCGTGACCTATCGTGCAACAAACAGGAGGACGTGCCGGACAGCTGGCCGGAAACTATCACACACTGTGTGGATCACAGCCGAACATCTGCATTCTTAAATCATTTCACCGCTTTGAAACGCAGCTTCTGAACTTTAAACATTGCTGAATTTGTTTTTTATGTTTCTGTTCTGGTCTGGGCTTCAGATCATCCAGTTCTCTGTCCTGCAAATCAAATCAGACTGAATAAACTTTTAATGTTTCCAGGGAGGAGCTGCAAGTCCCAGTCCGCCCACTAGGTGGCAGACTGGGAACGACAAACAGGACCTGGTTGGATGGATCTTTCTTTCTTTCTCATTTATTTCACAGGGTTTAAATTCTAATTATAAATGTTTTTTTTCTAAAAGGCTCTACAAGCTGAAAAAAAGATATTGTAAAATATTTATTTTATTTTTGAATCGATGTTTCCCTAATGATCTGGTCCTGTGTGATAAATGAATTGGCCGTTTGACTATCACTATAATCTATTTTGTTTGTTTTACCCTAAAATATGACAGGAGAAACCTTCCAGGAAGTTCCGTCTTTATTTTGTTAGTTCACATTTATTATATTTCCTCAGAGGTTTTGTGAGTCTTTAAAATGTTTCTGGTCAGAAATGAAGCCCATTTTCATCTAGTCTGTCTTTCTTACTGTTGAATCGTGAACTCTGACCTTTTCTGAGGCCTCCTGAAGTTTTTTGGGGAGTTCTTTTCCGATCTCCAGACTGAGTCATTATTAATTGGATAACATTTCACACACTGAGGTTTGCTGGAGTCCCAAAGCCTTAGAAAATGCTTTGCACCTTTTCCAGACTCTAAAATCAGTTTCCATTGCAGCGAGATAAACTGATTTATAACTGGCCTCACGTTCGCGCCAAAACTTTTACCAACTAAAGAGCTTTTTAAACTGCTGTGCTTTATTTTCGAAATGTCAAACTCGAAACACGACTGGCTGCTTTGTGTCTCATCTGAGCATGAAGTGTTGCTTTTCTAAGATATTTCAGCCTCTTTAGATGGACAGGATTGTTTTAGTGAGTTTATGTGTCTGTACTCAACCTGGGGAAAATTCAACTCAGCAGTCTGTGGCAAATTAACAAACTCGTGATTTAACATGTAGGGCAAATATTTTTTGATATTTTCAAGAGGGGAAATATTTTTAATGTTCTGAGATGGGCAGGGCCACAAAATGGGCTGTTTTAAATTTTCAAATGGTCGCTAAGTTCATATTTAGCCAAGATTGTAACAAAAAATCTGAAAATTTGTAATCATAAACAGATAAAAAGCTGAACATTGATTAGACTGCTTGTTGTTCTGTGTTTGTATGATCAACTAATTAAAAATATTGGTAGACTTTAAATCAATAATTGGGTCATCTGTTAGCTTATGCACCAGATTATTAACAAAATTAGTCAAAAAAAATGATTTTTGTCCTTCAAACCTTCTGTTACTGAGCTTGGAAGAAAACAATGGTTTGTTTGTTTTGTTGCATTTGATTTAATACCAAATTTCTTGGATTTCTCCGCATCGCCGCTAGATGGCAGCATTTACCACGTTTTTAAGAAGACAAAACAAGAGACTGGAGCAAAAACAGACAAATATTTCCAAAATACAGATTTACAAAAGATTATTTGCTGAATTTTATGCTGAACGGATCTCCACTGTTAAACAGTTTAGTGTCATTTTGTGCTCAAACGTATCAACATTTTCTACATTTCTTAAATTAACCAACTCAGTTGCACATTCCTTTGGTTTGGATCAGTTTTTTTCTTTTTAATAAATGCTCAGCATGTTGCAATGTGAACCTAATTATGCAGTTTGTCGTTCTTTCTATATTTTATATTCCTACCTTTGTGTGGATCTAATCTAATCTAATCACTTTGCTGTTTTCATAATGAGACAATAAAAGGATATTTCTGTTCTGTTTCTTATTAAAGTGTTGAAAAATATGAAAAAACATGAAAAGTTTGTAGATGTAGATCTCTAAATTGCAAGGATTTAATTAATTGTATAATTATTCCAGTCTTGTCAAAATGACAGGATAATAATAATCCTGAAAAATCCCAAGCAATCAGTTTGATGAGAGATTATTTCTCTCATCCTATGAACCTTTCACTATTTTATTTATCCCTTTTAAATTCATGTCAGACAATTTAGTTGCACTGAAAAAAGAAAACAGATGATCCAACTTAAAAAAAGTTAATTAATTTGTTACAAGTAATCAAATTTACTTCCCATGTTAACTCAAATAAAGTCAGTTTGACATGTTGTAACAAATTAATGTTTTTAAAGACATGCAGCTCCATCCTCATTTATTGTAAAGGTTCATGAATGCATAAACATAATAAATAAATAAATAGCAACATTTGAGTAAATTCTGCTTGGACTGGAAAGAAGAACATGACAAACAGTACAGAAATGAAGCTGATCAGGTTTATTTGGCGTTTTGGACATGCAGTGTTGATCAGAGAAACATGCTGACAGGAAAAAGCTCCCAGTTTGTTACATTCATCCAGTGTTTTTGGTCAAGTCATTTCGTCCGTGTTGTTCAAACCGTTTGAACAACAGAAACATTTCTGAACGGGTCACAGCCTCAGGTGGATGCGTTCAGGATGCGGGAGTCTGCGGAGTCGGAGCGCTCTTCGTAGTCCTCCTCCGGGGAGTAGAGGCCCGCCTTGGGCCCCAGAGTGCAGCTCTCCTCCTGGATGCTGATGCGCGGCTCCTCGGCGGCTCTGGACGGGATGATCGAGGAGCCGCGGAACACCGAGGCGCTGGCGCCCGCGGGCGCCGCCGGGCCGAAGGGAGAGACGTACTGCGCGGCGGAGCGCAGCTGGTACTGCTGCTGCAGCGCCACGGTGTTCCACAGGGTCACGTCGTTGTGCACGAACGGGCCGCCCTGGCTGCGCGTGAGCGAACTGCGCAGCATGAGCGGGTAGCGCGCGGGCTGCGGGAAGGACGGGTGCTGCAGCGGGACACCCAGCGCGCCCGACGCGGAGTCCGAGCCGAACCGCAGGGACTCCGGGACCCGGAAGGCGGAGCCCACGGACCACTTGGCGGAGGAGGACACCGGGTGGTAGGAGCCCAGCGCGTGCTCGAACAGGTGTCCGTTCTGCGGCAGAACCAGGCCGTCCGATACCGGGTGGGGCTCCGCGTGAGGGTGAGCGCTCCCGTCCGGGTTCCGGCTGGACAGCAGCACCTCGATGGCTCCGACCAGATCCCCGCCGCAGCCCCGCAGGATGAGCTCCAGCACCGGCGGCTTGTGCGTGGGGAAGATCTTCTTGAGGACCTCCAGCGGGGGCCGGTTGGCCCGCAGGCTGAGCGGCAGGCTGATGGACCCGGACAGGCCCTCGATCAGCAGGTTCGGCTCCCCGGAAGCGGACGGGTGTCGCTGCGGACTCTCGGCCTTGGCCTCCTTGTCGGCGCCGCCGGCTTTGGGGAGGCTGTAGCGGCTGTCGTCCGGCTGCGGCGCGGCCTCCGGCGGCTCTGGGGTGTAGCAGGAGCTGGGCTTGGATCCCTCCGGGGAGCTGGACGGGTCCGGCTCCTTCTCACTGGAGCTGCCGGTGTTCTCACCTCCCGACGCCTCGTCCGGGCCGTCATCCGCAGCGTCTGTCAGCCAAACACCCAAAACACATGAAGGACAGCAGAAATCAGCTGGAACAAGACAGGACTGCGCATGCTCTGAGCAAACACAAAACAAAAACAATTGATATCAGAGAAAATGTCATTTATGAAGAGGCGCAAATTTCAGACAAAAAAATTCAGGAATTTTCTTTAAAATAAAAAAAATTAAAAAAGACACTTTCTTTGTTAGAAAAGTCTAAAAAGTTGCTTGAAAATAAAATGCCATTTTGACGTTAATCAGATGTTTTCTATAAAAACCAGAACATTTCTGTGGTTTGATTCGTTTCTTCCAGAAAAAAACTTGAAAGTTTCTGAATCTGCAAAGTGCAAAGTTTGATATTAATCTGATACATTTTCAAGGAACATAAAGAGAATTTTCTCAGTTGGTAATTTTCTAAAAACAGAAGAAAATATAATTTTTCTGTGTTGCAGGTTTTTTTTTTCCTCAGATTTTGTTTTTGGAAATCTGCTCCTTGTTTCCATGTATAATGACAGCAGAAATTTCTTAATATTTAAAACAGGAAATATTAAAATTGGCCTGATTGAACTGGAGTCTGTTTCACCTGCAGCTGCTTTTCTTCTCATTGTTTTTGATTTTTTTATAGAATAAAATATTCTCTGTTATTCTCTGGGATGTAATTAAAAGCTCCATGTTTTATTACTGAACTGCTGCAGTTACATTCAATTTTTCGACTCGTTTAATAATTTACACAAATAAAAATAATTTTCTCAACATTGCAGATTTTTTTAAGTCATGCTAAAAGGAGCAAAATTCAGATTACAGATTAAATAATCGGATCCATCATAACTCCAGCTGCATTACGTCATCATCAGATAACATTGTTACCAAGCAACAGCAGAGATTTGTCAATCATGCAAATAAATGAAAATATAGACAAACCATTATGGCATATTTCTGTTTTCTGTTTGGAACAAAACTTCAATAAACTGACTTTTTTACATATATATATTAAAATACATACACATTTTTAAAAATCTATTTTGCTTTGTATTTACCAGATTTTCAATTTGAGCTCTGAGTAGAAATATTAGACATGATGTATATGAATGTAAATAATTTACTTTAAGTTGTTGCATTTTGATATTTTAGTTACATTGGTATTTTAATAGGAATTTTAAATAAATAAAACAAATATTAATTGTTGTTAGATAATTAATTCTAACAAGCAAGAATGAAGTCAGTCTATAACTCGTTTTTCTAAATGATCAAAACACAAATTCATATTTATAATTTTGTTTAGGAAGTTCTAATATTTTATCTCATGAAATATTTTGTTTGTCTGTTTAGGTTTGCAATCGTAGAAACTTTTTAATCTTCGCAGTTTTAATTGATCATCGACTCATTTGTTGTGACCAGACGATTAAATGTAACTAAATAAACTGAACTAAATAAACTGAACTAAATAAACTGAACTAAATAAACTGAACTGTTCTCCATCTCTGAGCAATAACTGAAGAATTTGTTACATTTATTTCTGAATTGTTTCCTTTGTTTGTAAATTAAAACATGTTTATAAAAGTTCAGAGGTGATTTTGTTCTTTCCACATGTTCAATGGTTATTGATTATTATCTGTAGTAAATAAACATTTAAATCATCAATATTTGCACACTTTAATCCTAATGGGTTTTTTTCTTTAATGATCTAAAACTCGGGATTTTGCGCGTTAAATGTGATTTTATGCAATTAGAGAGTTGCATAAAAGAGTTTCTGTTTTAACCGGAACAACTTCTTAAAAACATCATTTGAATTCAGATTTGCGGGTTTTCTGCTGCTGGTTACCTGTGCGTGTTTGCGGAGGCTCCGCGCCGCTCCACCTCAGCTCCAGCTCCTCGCTCCTGGCCGGCGGGGCTCCCTGGCTCCCGTCGCCGGCCCCGCTCATGCCGATGCCCGGCAGCACCCTGAGGGACTCCGGGATGAGGCTCTCCAGGCTCTCGTTGGCCTGCTGCCGGCGCAGCGCCACCTGCGCCGCCATGACGCGCTGCCGCTCGATGATGAGGATGCACTTCTCGCAGGTGCAATCCTTGAAGCGGCAGTAGCGCTTGTGTCCCTTCAGCCACGACAGGACGCCGTGGTTCCTGCAGCGGGCGCATTTGGGGGTCCTCTGGAGCGGGGCGCGGGGCTGCGACACCGGGGCCCCCATGTACAGGTACGGGGATCCGTAACCGTTCATTCTGCCGGCGGGTTTTCCTGTGCGCGCAAGAACATCTGCGGGAGGATCGCGGTGATCAGTCAGGGAGATGCAGCCGGAAGTGCACGCATGACAGGATGAAGACAAGAGCAGCCGGCTTGGCGCGGAGGATCCACTGACAGCGCAGAGACGCATCACACTGAGAGAAACCAAACGCTGCAAATCAAATCCAGGCCAGCAGGGCCGGTCAGAGGCTGTTTGGGGCCCTGGGCCGGATTTTTACCTGGGCCCCACTCAAGCCAGCATGTAAACACCACATGTTAACATTCCTGTAGTTAAATTAGCTTCATACCAGCAAATAAAAACATAAACACGTTTAAAAATAAATACATTAAATTAATCACATTTCCTGCATTTCTTCTGTTAGTATTTTAATAGATTATTAATGTTATTTTCTATCATCTTTAGTTCTTTTGTTTTATTTTTTATATTTTAAATTTGTGTTGTTATAAAGCAGATTATAAAGAATCCACTTTGTGAAAATTAGCAAGGAGTTGGTCATTATTTAGAAACATCGTATTGATCCCAAAGGGAAATTAAATGTTGCTGTAAGTCACATTATGTCAGATTTTTCCAAAGTTATTGCAGATTTTGATGGCTGTTGGCAAGAGAGATTCCCTGCAGCAGTCTGTCTTACAGCGGCTCTGAAGAAGCCTCTGACTGAAGATGCTCTGTTCTAGACTGATGGTCAGAGTTGTCCATAACTTCTTAATTGTATGGAAAATCCTTCTTTGCATCATCATCTCCAGTTGACCCCAGAACAAAACCAGAACCAAAACAGAACAGAACCAGAACCAAAACAGAACAGAACCAGAACCAGCTGATTTTTTTTTTAAATGTTTTTAGAGAGAATCTAGACTGTATCATTTATTTATTTTCAGCTTAACAAATTCAAACATTTTTTTAAAATATGTCAATTTATATTTTGTGATTTTCACAATAAAGCTAAACGTGATTTTCAAATAAATATATTAACATCAGAAAACTAAGAAAGTTTATTTCACTGAATCTATTATTTGTGTAAAAATGATCAGAGGAAAATTTGACCAGCTGAAATGTTTTAGACTTTTTTATGGAAAATGTTCATCTTAAAAATGACAGAAAAAAAAAACAAAACTTTTTCACTAATTATGAGTCTTAGAGCATATTTAAGACTCATAAAATGTCAATTAATAAAACTGACTTTTTATTAATTGCACATGATACAAGGCAATAAAATAATTGCAGATTAACTCAAATATGCATATTTTCTTTTTTTAAAGTTCCTGCCGCCCCTTTACATATTGCAGCCTTGGTGCAGAGCCACTTTCTCCATTTGAAAATTCAACATCCTCCAACTACTTCCTGTTGTCTTCTTCGTGGGTTTTTTTTTTTTTTTTGCCAGGGTTGCTGGTCACGTGCAAAAAAACTGTTTCCATGCAGTTTTGCCAAAACATTATCTTTTAAAATTGGAGCGTTTTCGAAACGTCAAATTGAGCCATTTTGTATGTGTTTTATTTTCTGGTCTTTAAGATAAATATCACAACTTGAAGTCAACAGCATCATTTCAGAACCTTCTTCATTTGTCAGCAAACATGGCCTTTGTTTCCCTGCAGCTGATTCAGTTCATTTCCTGCTCTGTTGCCTTCAGGGCGCTAAAAATGAATCCGGACAAACAAAACATAGAGCGCGCATGCGCACGGCTTTCGCACCTTTTACACCGTCGTGCATAACTGAGATGATTAGCTCTCATCGTGTATAAAAGGGCCCTTGGGAGCCGCTGAGGACGCTGACATGTCCCTCCGCCGGACTAATAGAGGGCATTGAAACATAACACCGGACAAAGCCGGGGCCCATTTCTGACCGTAAAAAAGGTTTATTCAAGCAAATAATGGGATCCGAGCGGCGCCTCGCACTGAATGAGGGCCGGTAAACTTCCCCGCATGGAGCCCGTCTCCAGGGCTATTAAGCTTTTAATTGGAAAATAGCAGAGGAAATTTCAAGGTGACTAGAGTGGCTCTGCAGTTTGTGCCGGCCGAGTAGATTTGTGGGAGTTAAAGTACCGCGCAATAAATTTATTCATGTTGGGGGAAAACAAACCCGAATAAAAGTTTCCTGATGAGCTTCCCTCTAATTTGATGCGCTTTTGCTCCGCGCACTTATTTAAACCGCGTTGGGATCATTACTGAGCACCGGAAACCAGAGCAGGTAAACCGGAAACGGAGAAACGAGCAGAAAATAGAAACGCAAACTGGTTATAATCGAGGCTGAGACGATTAATCGGATTAATGGTCGACTAATTTAGTAATTGATGGGTTAGAAACAAAAGTGTTCTTAAAGAGCAACACAACCAGAGCAGCAATTAAACCAAAACCATAAAAATTCCAAAACAGACAAACAAAATATTTATATTTCCATTTTAAGATTCCTAATTGAAAAGTATTTTATTGAATTTTAGTCAATTATTTTTATTTAAAAAACAAACCGATTTATTTGTTTATTTTCAGAGTTTAATATGTATCATTGTATAGAAAATAATTTAGTGTTAGAAATAAATCATCTAGATTTTAATCCGATTAATCGATCAGTTGTCAGAAAAATCAATAGAATAATTGATTACTAAAATAATGGTTTGTTACAGCTCTAGATATAATTAATAAAAAGTCAACATGTGAAGTTAACTTCATATTTCAGATTTAAGCTCCAAATTATTCAGAAGTTAAACATTTTGAAATAATACATTAAATAAATAACATTAAAATAAAAAATGTGAAAGCTGTTTGTCCTAAAATCATCAGTAAAATTAAAATTTGTTTTGTTCTTTTTCCTTTTTAACATTTGGTCATTTTCCATCACCAACAATTGTCACTGAAAACTAAACATCTTGAAAATAAATAATACTTTAAATATTACACACATTTAAAAAATCGACTAAGTTTTCTCCATTTCAGCTCACCACTTTCTCATTGTGATGCATCCTGGGAAAAGATTTCCACTCCCGCCTTTTTCTTTTCTTTAAAGTGATAAAAACCACGTGACAAAGTTAAAGGGGCGGTATCATGTAAAACGTTTTACCTTTACATCGTTTATAATGTTATTCATTCATTGAAACAGACCTGGACTGTTGCTCTGATTCTTTCATGTTTAAGCGATCCTTTAATCTCTATGGCAACCATTCAGCTGCCTTCAAGACGTAGCTCCTCCCCCGCTCAGCTCCTTCAGACTAGCCAGCAGCAGTTAGCAAACGACAGAGGAGCCATGTTGTGATGGGTTTCTGAAGGCGGGGTTTCTTAAAGAGACAGAGGCCCAATTTTAAGGTGTTATATTACAGAATCAAATTTCTTTTAACTCATATTTAATATTTAAAGCGTTTTCTAACAACTGAAGGACTTTGCTATAAAATGGCACCACATGCATGGAAAACATACCACTGCCCTATTAATGAAAATATTATTTTTCACTCACTCGCACATTGAAGTTCAATAAATATTCATTTGACTTAATAAGTAGTTCGCTAGTTGATCCTTTGATTTCAGGACAAATGTAAGGAAACATCTCGGCGCATCAATCTGAGGGAGTTCCCATGATGCATCGGTGCATGTTGTGGTGGGATGTTGGGTAAAAGGTGCAGAAAGACAGAAAAACAGGATTGTGATCCGTGTTGTAGATGCACCTGATGGGAGTGAATGGGTCAAAACCGGGTTGTGCAGAGAGTGAAGTTAAAACTGGGTTTTCATGTCTCTCTCTCTCTGTCTCTCTCTCTCTCTCTTTCTCTCTCTCTTTCTGAGTCCATCTCAGTGACAGATCTGGTGGAGCGCTCAAATATTCATGTGAGTAATATTTTTAATGTTCTTATATTTTTCATGTGAGGAATGAGGCGAGAGCTTATGGCTTGCTTATTGTTGTCATAGCAACTCCTTAGCAACTGGCTGCCAAGTTGGCCGTCAGTCACAACGTTGCAGGAAGTGTGACGTCACAGGACAGTTCTGTGTTGCTGCTGTTGAGTTAATATTTGATATGAACAGAACTCAAAGTTCGGTTCTGCAGCGTGGAGATGCGTCGGCACAGTTTTTGTGTTTTAATGAGTTCAGGGTCGAGTTGACCTCCTCAGCTGACCTGGGCTCATTATGAGCGGCTGATTGGGGGCGGCGCCGCCACGCAGGACTCCTGTCACCGAGAGGCTGATTTAAAATCCCCAAACCCATTGAGAGGAACTGGCTTGACATCTGGATTAGAGAGAGATCAGTCATTCACTGATGCGTCTTTAATCTGAGTTAAATTCCTGATTTAACCTTTAGGATTTATTTCTATTAAAGTCATATAATGTATTTAGGGTCAGAGTGAAAGTAGCACTACTCCAGCATATTTTATTCAAGTCAAAGTAAAAAGTAGCCATGCAAGAAGAAATAAAGTATTTGGTAAAAATCTATTCAAGTATTAAATAATCAAATTATGAATCATTTAATATTTAGAACTGACATCAAAATATAAAGTTCAGTGGAAATTTTTGCATTTTAAGGATAAAAATGACAATAATTTTCATAAGAAATAAAAAAATAATATTAGACAAAACAAATTTTCCAAATCTGTTTCATTCAATAAAAAACTTGTGAAACTTTAACAAAGCTGCAGGTGTGTGTCTGAGTGTGTATCTGGTTAAAACATGTTTGTTTTTATCATAAAATTACTCAAGTACAAAGTATAAAGTGTAGTAAAAATACTCCTAAAAGTAAATTATTTCAAAAAGTCACTCAAGCAATGTCTTGTGAACTCGAGTCACATTTTTCCCATAACAGAAATAATCTGAAAATAGAAGCTTTTTCACCTTTTTCTTTTTATTTAAGTTACTTTTTAACTTCTAGTAGTAAAATTAAGTAAAGTTATTTGAGTAACTGTTTATAAAAGCTACTCCAATAGTTCCTGCCAAACTCCTGCAAATCTCAGGAAACTCATTGTGACATTAACTCTTTAGATAAAATCCATAAATTTGCTCAAATCAAGCATTAAAATCAGATTTTCCGCCATGAAGCTCAGTGTTTAAACCCCGTTTCCTCCTTCACCTCTGAGCTCTGCAGACTTCCTGTCTGTAACGAGCCGCCATCAGTCTGCCAGCCGCGATCTGGCCCGGTTTGATCCATGACCGGAAGCCGTGATTCATGGAGGCCGCGGCGGCTCAAGGAAAAGCGACCCTGTGACACTTTCTACCCGCCGCTGTCTGCACGGCCTGCAGCTACAGAAGGACAAGTCAGCGGCAGCGGTGATAAAACGGCCTCCCTTAACTAAACCCGTAAAGCACAAGGCGATAAAACTCAATCTTCTGTAAAATCCAATTAAGTCATTATCTGACTGATTGTATCTTTAATTGAAAACAGAAGTGACAGTAAATTTCAGTGATATATCAGGATCAATCGATACTGCCGTACAATCTGGTCTCAAGAGGTGATTTATAATGTCAAAGCCTTATAGGTAACTCCACATTCTTCTCTCTAAAACCACTGGTGGATGAAATTAAGAGTAAGTGCGTTTCATAAAAAAACAAGACGGTCATGTTATTGATTGCAGCAGATGGGGCAGAATCCAATGAACACCGTGCTGGAAAAGAAAATACAAGTAATTTTCTTTGTCTGGTTTTATGTTGTCCCCAGGACGACTTCACATTTACACTTCATCACTTCGCAGCGTTTTTATTCCACTAAAACTTGTAGCGACGTAAACATGAAAGCTCCAAATGACGTCAACGCGTTGGAAATGAATCCTAATAAATTCAGACTGGAAGAGAAAAGTCCCACTTAGATCCACTTCAGGTAATCCAGAAAAAAAACTAAAACCCTCAGTAGATTATATTCTGTGGTTACTTTAATTAGGACCTCTTGTTAAAATAAATGTTTTACTTTCTCAAATTACTCTTATAACTGCTGATGTTAATGGATGAAATAAACCTAAATATAATTTGTACAGAGGAAACCAGCTGAGCTGTAAATGTGTTTTCTTTTGAGTGTTTTTCATATAATATGAACAAAAGCTTGATGGATATGGAGTTTTTGGACATAATAATTTTCATGCTCTAGTAGTAATGATTTTATCTTGCTGTTTTATTTTGTTTGTGCATCTTTCAGAAAGTGATAAAAAAAAGAGCAACAGAAGTGAGCAGAGGAAACGGAAGTGTTGTGTAAACAAACTACTCCCTTCAAAATAAGAGCACGCATTTAAACGTCCAGCCACTTGAAGGATCCTTAACTGAACCAAAACCTTCAAAATAAATGGAGACATTGTTCAACTAAAAGTTTACAAAACAATCAAGCAAATTAGTGCTCCAGAATTATTCCCTCTAAACGTTTTAAAAGTTAGCTAAAGTGAAAGATGATCCCAGAAATATTTCTGCTTCCAATAACTTAAAGCCCTTGTTCACCAGCAGCTGCTCGGTGGGACTGGTTTTCCTTTGAGTGCTTGGTTTACCAGTTTATCTCCACAGCATTCATCAGACAATAGCTACATGCTAACTGCCTGCTTGGGAATTATGACACAAATGTAAACGTGAGGTTTAACTTTAATTCGAAACGTCTGCTTTGCTCAAATGAGACCAAGTTTGAGATTTTCAGCAACAAACACTGCATGTGAATTTGGAGGAATAAAAAGTCACTCAATTGAGCCATTTAAAAATGTCCAGATAAATTCTACCAATACATTAAAAGACTAATGTTTTCTAAAGCTGTATACACAAGCTAACATATTAGCAATGTTTCAAATGTAAACCATTTATTGCTAATAAAGTGGTGAAACGTTTTCACTGGTTTGCTAAAATTAAAGGAAAAAACAAAAAATCCTTATTTTAAATATATTTTCCAAAGTTTTCAGCCAGCTGTGAGGCGCTTCTCCACAAATGTTATTGAGCGATGCTTCAGCTCTCTCTACAAGGTCGTCCCAAAGTGGGTAAAAAATTGTAAACAATGACCGGCGTGCAGCACCAACACCTCTGCTGGGAAGGGGTTAAATATACAATACACATGCAAATCCATAGGAATAAACGAGGCCATAAATAAGCATCCAGCGCTCATCTCACACACACACACACACACACACAGACACACACACACAGAGAGAGAAGAGCAACGTGATTTACGATCTGCCGCTTCGCTTTGCTTTTTTTAAACCTGGAGACAAACATTTCTGAGCCAGAAAAACAACTTGAACTGCTTCTCAACATTTATCACTCTGATGTTCAGAAAAATAATCTCAATTTTTTTGTGCAAAATTAATAAAAATGTAAATGAATTTCACAGATGTGAGATTAATGAGATTTATTTGCATCTGATGTGATTCTGTTGGCATAACAACATTGTGTCTGATTGAGAAAAATCAAAATATATATCAGAAAGGGAACATACAGTAAGATCCAGCGGCATCTAGAGGCTGATTGGCAAATTACAACCAAAAAAAACAAAAAAGATTCCTCCGCTCCAAACCGTTCAGAGAAATTAAGACAAATCTTGTTTATTATAAAATGAAAATAAGTGGAAAACTGGTCAACAAAGCAAAAAAAAACAAAACAAAAAAACCCCCATCCTTAAACAGAGAGAATTAACCTACTGGATTAGAAAAAATACACCAAAGTAAAAGTTGCATTATTTATATTATGTAAAATGTGAAATTAATGCAAACAATAAGTCAAATGAACCAAATTTCATTACGTAATTGAAAGAAATAAAACCTTGATTCCAGTGTTTCAGGATGTAGTTTATCAAAAAATACAAACTTGACCAATGCAGCGACCCTAAAGTCTACACACCTGCTAAAGTCCCAGGTCTCTGTCTGACAAAAATGATGAATCCTTTAACTTTTTCCACATATAATGAAGCACTAAACCCTCAGAAAAACTGTTCACATGCAGTCATGTCTTTACCATGTTTGGATTAGAGAAAACGTCTACACTGCAAAAACATAAAATCTTACCAAGGATTTTTGTCTAGCTACGAATTCAAATATCTTAATGCACTAAAAATGAGGAAAACCTCCTAAGTAACTATGCAGCAAGAAATATGATCTTGTTTTGAATTAGTAATTCCTTAATATTGATGAAAAAATTCTAGCAATTTCACCTATGAAATGGTAACAATTAAATGTTATAAATCACATAATCTGCCAGTGAAACAAGTTTATTTTTTAATCAATATTAAGGACCTATTGACTAAAATCAAGCTCCTCTCTAAGTGTTGTAAGTATTTGCATTAGGAAACAGAACAGAAATACTCAAGATTTTGTGTTTTTTGCAGTGTTTACAGTTTTTCTGTGATAATAAATGTTCTTTAACTGAATAGCACACATATATTCCACCTTAAGGTGTAAAATGTTTTGAAATAATATGTCAAGACGTAACAGGTGTGTAAACTTTTGACAGTACTGTATTTTATTTTGTATAATCTAATTCAGTCTTGATTTTTTTTCTAATTAGGAATCATAAAAGAATAAAGTCAGCTTTTGGATGATTAACTCCCTTCAGTTACGAACAGAGACTCAGAGCAGAACAGAAATCAGGAACAAAAATCTGCTTTAACAGCTGAACAGTTTTCAGTTCAGGCGAGAACTTATGGCATTCTTCTTCTTCTTCTTCTGGCTTTTCTAGTTGCTGGTGTCGCCGCTGATGGTGTCGACGGTGAAGCCGGCCGCCTGGCCGCCGGCCTCGCACTCGGCCTTGTCGTCGTTTAGAACCAGAGCGCTCATGGAGCGGCAGGTCATGGTCGAGTCGTAGCTGGTGGGTGAAAACGCTGCGGGAAGAAACACAGTCAGAGTTCACTTCCAGAACAAGTTTCACCTCAATTGGCTGGATAAACTGATATGCTTAGGCGATGAATCGGCCCAGTAGCTCCTAACATGAACTCAGCAGGTGTTTGCTAATTGCTCATGGCTAGTCTGTAGGAGCTGAGTGGGGGAGGTGGGGCTACGTCCACCCAGGTGTTTTGCCATGGAGATTTAGGAATTTGCATGAAAGAAAAACATTTAGGTTTTTAGTAAGACAACATTGTAATGTGATGCAAACCTAAAACAATCTTAATAACACTCAATTTTCTGTTGAATCTTTTAAAATGCAGCAAAAACCTTTTAATTTAAGCAAACTTTTATTTTGAAGGGGGATTTGTGACCTTTTCTGTTATTTTTTGCCTTAAAGCTTTTTGCTGCATATATTTGTATTCTCCAAATCTAGTTTTTTTTTTTAAATATTTAAAATCATCACGTTTACAATGAAGAAGAATGTGTGAAATGTCATCTTAATTAGCTACTTTATCCCACAGAATATTTACAGATAATCTGTGATGTTTATTTTGAAGGATTCCTCTCAGATGACACAAATGAAATTCGTCCAGTCGTAGTAGCTTTTTCCTGCTCTCCTCTCCTCAGCAGAGCTGGGAAGGAAAACAGGAGTAATTTTTCTCCTCATTAACTTCCTGATTGGTTTCGGACTCCGATTTTTGCTCGTCTGCAGTTTGTCACCAGTTCAGAACTGACAGCTCGATCGTTAACACTAATGTTGGAGTAGCTTTTGTTCCTCGGCGCTCTGTTTATACAGCAGTAACAGCCGCGTGGTGAATTAGCACGCTCACTGTTAATTCTGCCTCCGTTCATCAGCAGGAAATCTACGACGCCATTAAAGGCCGGAACCGAGTGGACGCCTTCGTTTCCGCAGGGACGTTAAATCACGACACGTGTTCTTGGCATCGTTCGCCCATCGTCTGCCCTGCTGCATAATTAAACCACTGAAACAGCAGAAAGCCTTGTTCTCAATTAGCAGTGGAGGCCTGTTGGTTTACTAACCAACTGTCAGCTGATTGTTAGTATCTGCATGTTTATCTGTGTCTCACTTATTGCAGGGATCACATTCCACACATTTTCAGGAGAAAAAAATCCAGCTTTCATTTGTCCAATCAGGGCATCCGATGATTTAAAGTCATTCTCTGTCATCTATTCAGTTTACTGTTAGAAAATGATGTTAATTCACACAAAACAAACAACAGAATCTGTTTTTCTGAGAACATGGAGAACAGAATCTAGAAATAGTGAGTTCTCTGGATTCCTTCCAGTCAGATCATAACTCTTAATGACCGGTTTCTCTAACGATGCTTTCAAGCCTGATCGTCGAGTAGATTCTGTTTGATTGGGATCAAAATTTCCTCCATTTTCTCAAAGCTGTGAGTAAAACCAACCAAACCCTTTGAGCAACCTGTTCCCCTCGTTGCCTGTAGGGGCAGTGCACCAGAAACCACTGGAGGGAAGGCCACAAAAACCTCTGAAGAAGAGCCTGAATACAACTTCCTTCTTCACGAAACGTAAACAATAATGGAGATTTCAGTGGCTGTAGGATTTTTCCCGTGAGCGCTAGTTAGCACGTTTGGCTAGGTGGTTTTACCCAGAATTCCCTGTACTTCCTGCTTTCGGAGCGGTCTCTGGTCTACTTGGCGCTCACATTCACAGCTGAATCGTTCACTTCAACCAAACCAAGACCTAGTTTGGTTTTCTGGTCTGCGTCAGATCGTGAACCTCCAGAAACGAACCCAACACGACGCCGGCGACAGGAACAGACGACGGACGGCTGGTACGATGCGAAAACTCTGGAAACTTTGAGTGTTTTTATCATCATAATGCATCAAAAATCTTTCTCTACCGGAGAAATAGAAACATTTCTGAATGTGAAAGTGTCGGAACGTTGTGTGAAATGGAAATAAAAGCTGAATGTATTGACTTACAAATCTGACAAACAATTCAGGAGGCAGTTTGTAACAAGATAAACTTCACCTGAGAAAGTTTTGTTTCTGGAATGAACTTCTGCCCTTCTCGCAGTCACTCAGCACTAAATATATAAGGTTTCTAAACTATTAAACTGTCTTTGTGTGCACTGACAAAAGGAAGCTTTTTTAACCTCCCACTTGTCCTGTTGGGAAAAGGAGGGAGGGTTTCAATGAAGGTGCAATCATTTCTGCTGCTGCCAAAAACTGGGGGGGAACAAAAGCCCAGATGTGAGAGTAGATGGTAATTCAGTCTGATCCAGAGAGGATAAGTGCTCTGTGGCTTTCATACTCCACACTCACCACCCGTACCGATCCAACCAGATAACGCTTAAGTAAACACAGGAATCTGCCAACACACAAATTAAATATAACATATCCTAGTAGCGCTAAATATGAAGAGACAGTTAGGGAAATATCACTCCCTACTTCTGATTTTAGCTTTGAAAATAATCGATTTGCACTAAAGTAAGCAGAATTTAGAGCAGAACTTATGGTCACACGAGTTAAAAATGGTAAAAATAAAAATAAAAAACTACAATAAAAGCTTATAAAATGGTACGTTTATGCAGGAAAAGCATTTAGTTTTCAATTAGCTTTTAGTTTGATTAATACATTTATTCTCAGGTTCTGAACAGGATCTGATTCTGTCCTGATAAAACATTTCTGTTATTGCAATAATTGATTATATTGTTGTTCAAGTGAAATAAAGGTGATAATATTTAATAATGCCAGAAGACATTCTTAACTTTGAAGTCTAATAAACATTTAACACTGGAGCATTTTAAATATCCAAAATAAAGAAACAAAAACAAGAGAAAAAACAAATAAATTCAATTGTAAAGTATCTGTAAATAAAAGTTTCCATAAAAAATGGTTTAGTTGGACGTCAACCAGACTTTTATCATCCAGAAAATAGAAAACCAATAAGTGATGAAGAGGGAAATGAATGAGTTTGGTTTTATGTATTACGTGATTAATTGATTAATTGATATGTTTGGTATAGTTAGCAAAGTTTAATAGTTTGGATGCAAACTCAGCTTTTTATTGAAAGTATCCTGTTTAATTTTGTATTTATTGTAAAGTTAAACAAAGATAAATAGTCTGTGTTGTACTTAACATTTTTAATTTTAAGAAAATGATGTTGGAAATAATTTTACCCTTATTTCAAATAAAATGAATGAGTCAAATTTGCATCATTCTTGAATTGCAGCAGAAATCCAGTGAAAGGGCCCCAAGTGGCCCCAAGTGGCCCCCAGTGGCCCCGAGTGGCCCCAGGGCCGCAGTTTGGACCCCCTGATTTAGAGAAAGAAACTGTGAGACATTCTGGAGGAGGCGGAAGAATCGTTCTTCACCTGTGTGAATGTGTGGGAGGCTTTCAGGGCCGGCAGCGTTTAGTGAGGCTGTTATGAAGGAGAAAAAATTAAATCGCAGGGATGAAGAGTTGCCTGTCACATGACAAGGTTGCCCTGAGATTAAATGGCTGCCATTAAAATGATACGAGGTGTGTCTAAAAAAAAAAAGCAGGCCCGGTCGGACCCATGTGTGTCCAGCTTGTAAAGATGGACGCTCCCGTCTGTGGCTGCTCATCACGCCATCGGAGCGGCTGCAGGACTTAATGGCCCAGAAAACGGAGTCAAAGAGCAGACGGGCGGCCGGCCTTTAAACAGCCAGCGCACTCAGCCGACGTTCAGGAGGCAGACCTTCACCCTGCAGGCCCAGATCGCTCACCACAACGACTACACACCACAAACACACTGAACTCACCAGTTTCTTCTAAAAATACCTTCATAAGCTTTAAATAAGGCAAAACTCACTTTTCAGCAGAACACAGCAGCTTGTTTTCAGTCAGTCATTCAAAATTATGTCACCATTTTTTATCCAGTGGGTAGAAAATCCAGAAATGTTTCACCATTAAAATACTTCATAACAAAATTACTCAAGTAAATGTAAAAAGTACAGCGTAGTAAAAATACTCCTAAAAGTAAATTTTTTCAAAACATTTAGAAACAGCCCAGCTCTGATTACGAGACATTTTTCCCATAGAGAAATAATCTGCCAATAAAACCTGAACTGTTTTTATCAATATTAACAAATTATTTACTTAAAATTGATAAAAAACTCCTATTTTTGTTAAAATGTTAATACAATATTTGCACTAGAAACTAAACCAAAAAAACTCGGTAAGATATTTTGCTTTTGCGGTATATTAATCAACGTTTTTCAGTCTGTTTTCCTTTTAAAGTTTTTACAAACCAAAACTGATATCTTTTATGGTTTTGTTTTTTACAATTCTTGCTGGGATTTTCTGTGATAGAACAGAAAGTGGCTCGTAATCAGAGCGTTGAAGGAAAAGAAAAAACTGTTTTCCAGATTATTTTATGCATAAAACTCTGAAAGGTGCGGTGTGGATTTTCCAGTGTCAATAAACATGGCCTCTGACCTTTTCCCTGTGTAAATAAAAATAACCAGAGAGGTGATCCTGATTTGAGTCTTACACATTTAGGAAACATGTTTTGCTCACAACTTTTCTTCTTTTTAAAATAAAAACTCTAAATATTTTGTTTTGATCAGCAGAACTCTGATGCTTGAGCTACTTCTAATTTTAAGCCACATCAAACACTCTAATCAGTGAACTAAACCGGGTCAATAAAAGCTTTTGCATTGCCATTATTTCGGACTATTCATTTTACTGTCTGCTGTTAAATCTTCCATAAATTTCTCTCTCCCTCTCGTCAAACTGAGAAGCATTGAGACAGTAGTTTAAAGGGACGGAGCCGCTTTTGAAGCAATTAAGATGTTTAAAGAAACACTTAGAGGCTCATTATTGGTTTGCAGAGGAGCCGATGTGAGTGGAGGACCGACGCAGTTTGACAGAAGGCATCAGGCGCAGAGGTCAAAGGCTAATTAAGCAGAGACGACCCTTTGCTCCTGCATTGTTAACCAATCTGTCCCCAGCGAGGACGACCTCCAGAAAGGCGTGACGCCGCCGCCATCTCTGCGCTAAATCTCCATTTCGGCTACTGTGCCCCATCAGCTCGCAAAATGGCACGTCGGAGGGTCGGCGGCGTTCTGACGGGATCCACCCAAGAGTTATGGATATGCAATAATGAGCTGAGGCGGCCGATCGATGTTTGCGTGACTTCTCTATCATTGCGCTTTAAACAACAGATTAATTGTGAGTCGACAGCGTAAGAAAAATGCCAAAGTAAAGGACACAGGAAGAGTGAAATATATCGCTGCGCTCAAGCTGTCAGACGTGTTTATTCAAGTCGTTCAGCTGTTTCAGAGAGCTGCCATGGAAACATCATTTACCAACACACACCAGCATCAGCAGGCTGAGGACAGGAAACAAACCAAGTTTGTTTCATCAGGAGGAAGCACCGTCTGCTAAATCTGGAATAATTACAGAATTGATTCATGTAACACTTCAAAAACGCATTTTACCAGAAAAAAGCACAATCATGGAACAAAATCATAAAAGGAAAAAATAGATAAGAGATTATTATAGATATATCTTAAGAGTTTAAAGTAAAGCATTTAAATTTAAAGTTGTCAACTGTTATTTTTGACAAAAGTGAACAATTTAAACAGAAATTCTGGAGGAATATAAAGCAGTTTTTCTTTCATTGTTTTCAGAGACAAAACGACCAAATTCATTTCGACCTGCAGCGTTTTAAAATAAACTAACCAACAGGAACAAATGTTTACTTGTGCTGGCACGTTAACACATTCATTTAGAACATGTTAAAAATTTCAACGCAATTAATTGGCTTGTTTTGAAGTCGAATCTTTTGTATTCAGGCATTTCTGGCATTCATGCCAGGCCACCAGATGGCGCTGTATTTTAGCAGGTTGTTGGATGTGCAGGTTAAGTAAGTGTTATCCGTTTTGTTGATCTCTGCTCTTGCATGCGTCCAGTAAAGCCAACAGCTTTCACATCCACAAAAAGTTTCTTTGTTTTTGTGAGCTGGTTTTAAAAAAAGAGTTTGATCAAACTGGACTGGCAGAAACGCTCCGGTTCTCCTGTGTAAACGGCATAAAGGAGGTGCTGCCATGTGGTTGGTGACTTACTATTTACGTCTGCAACACATTAAATGGGGATTCCACCCGATCAGGAGGCTGGATGGATGATATCTCCATGTTCTGCATCCTGTTGCGCCCCAAACTAACATCATTTTCATTAAAGACGACTGAAAGCATGAAGAGGCCAAGATTACCAAAGTTCACAAAACTCACTCGCCACATTGAGTCAAAGACAAACACTTTCCTCAGACCATGAAAATCATGGACAACCTCCACCATCCTCTTCATGAGTGTCTTCAGACAGAGGCTTCTTCAAATTTGCTGTAATACAGACTGCTACAGGAGCTCTTTCCTGCCAACACATTTACAACAGCTCTATGAAAATATGAATTAATATGAGTTATAGCAACATTTCATTTCTCTAAAATCAATAAAGTATTTTTTAATTTCTGAATTAATGTAATGAACTGCAGGTCAAATAAGTTTCTGTTGAGCAGAAATGGAACAGAAGTTTCATCTCTTTCAGTTTCCCTCCAGTAAAACCACTAAAGCAGGGAAATGTTGGACGTTCTTATCAGATACTGAGACTTCGGTTCAGCAGAAGGACGTTTCAGATTCAACAGCATTCGATAGAACCATTTCATTTCACTTCGAGCCAGCAGGACAGCGTGTGTGTGAGAGTGTGTGTGTGTGAGAGAGAGAGAGTCAGAAAGAGAAATAGAGAGTGAGGATAAGAGGACATAAACTACACAGCCCTGGCCATTTAATGTCTCCACAGCCCCAGGCCTGTGTTAATGGTGGTGTTGTACAACACATTACTGTGGTGCTTGTGCCCTAAGCAGACAATTATACTGGTATTTAGCCCCGGAGGCTATCAGGGCACTTAGCAGCACCACGAGCCGGGGAGGACGGCTTGACAGCCCTCACAGGAGTTTTATTCTGTAATCAAGAACCAGGAGAAACGCTAAAATAAGAGCCACCAGGTTCCCAGGGGCCTCCAGTCAAACATCCCTCCAGCTCAGAGAAACATTCTCATTTACTGACTGAACATGGACTAAACTGGCAGGTTTGTCGGGTTGTAACTGAGTTTTAATATGAATCTAATGAAAGTGGACTGAATGAAAAATGAATGAAACTGGATCTGTTTCCTGTGAACGCCTTTGGTGACTTTAAGTTAGAAAAACAGCTAAAACAAAGCAATGTGTTAAAAGGACTTCTGACAAAAAGAAGTTATTTTTGTACTATTAACTATTGGATCATGTCAAAAACTGATATCGATATCCGATACTGATTGTATCGTTATGGCTAGTAACAATATTTACCAATATTATATATATGTGCTATATATATTTCTTATCCATTTCAAAACCTTGAGAAAGAAGTGACCAGAAACAGACAGCAACAAAATGAAAATAAAATATCTTTTTATGTCTATATTTAATATTAAAGGCGTGGAACATGTGGAACAAAGGTTTTTGTGTGATGTAAATGCACAAAAGCCTTTAGGTTTGTTAACTCTGAGAAGTAGGTTTATCTTAGACCAGAGGAACACATTTTGTCTTAATTTTGACAACATTTCAACGTAACTTTTAAAACTATATATATATATTTTTTTACATATTTGTTGAAACTGTCACCATGTCATGACAACTTGGTGTGAGACGGATCTGTAAAATAATCAATACGTTTTTTCTCCACCACTTAACAGCCAGTACCTGAGCGTGATTGGCAGCGCTAAGACCCGCCTCCTTGCTCTGATTGGTTGTTTTTGGTACATTTCTTCAGATGGTAATAGAAGCTCAGGGAGGAGGTGGAAGGGATTGATCTTTAAAAATGTCACAACATGGTGACAGTTTTAATAAATACTTAGCAAACATATTTTTATAAAAGTTACATCCTGCAGCATTAAATGTAATTTTCAAACTTTTCCTCCACTGCAAAACCACAAAATCTTACCAAGTATTTTTGGTCTAACTTACAGTGTAAAGATCGTAGTAAGCTTGAAACAAGATAAACTAACCTACAAGAAACTTTTATGAAGGATATAGGAGCTTGTTTCAGTCATTTCTAAATATTAATGAGAAAGTTTTAGTTCCACTGGCAGATAATTTTACTTATGACATTTTTCCCATTTTATATCTAAAATAATCTGCTGGAGGATCTAGTACTTTTCCATGAAAATTAGGGATTTATATACTTAACATAAGCTCCAATATCTTTTAGAAAAGTTATTTGTAAGTTAATTTTGTTTTATTTCAAGCTAAGTCAGATGTTTATTCTATAAATTAGACCAAAAGTACGTGCTAAGACTTTGTGTTTTTGCAGTGTCCTGTTAGTTTCAGCTCTGGTAATGAACCAACGGAGTAAATGTGTTAAAGTTGGTGACGTTCTGAACCTATCAGCAATGAACCCTGGATACATGATATGAAACAGTGCTTACTTTGAAAAGGTCACCTCTTTGCGGCGCGGAACTGATTTCTGATTCGTTCAGGTTTAATAAATCCTAAAGAGTGAGCGGCCTTTGTGGCATCTCAAAAATGAGTGTGAGGCGAAGGTTTGTGACGGGAAGTAATCTGAGCTGAAAGCAGCTAAAAGCCATTTTACACACGAAACAAAGAAACGCAGCGGCGGCAGCTTCTTGGCTGTTTTGTTGTTTTTTTCTTTGCCTATTCTTCAGAGGGAGGCTGACAACCTGAAACGAGAGACTTTATACGCAGTAACTCACGGAGGTGTACAGTAGGATATAGATTGAAGTGAGAAAAATCAATAGAATATCATCTAGAAAGATAGTAATGGATTTCTAACTTAATGGGCTCACACAGGTCTATCGATTAGCAGGATGAAAATCTGCAATACCTCAACAATCTGATTTGCATTTAAATTACAGTAGGCGCTGTGCTGACACCAATATAACAACACAGACAAACGTATAGCCGGCCGAGCGGCGCTCCATCATCACGTCTGACTGCGGGCTGAATCCGCTTTTAGAAAAGTAAAGGAAAAGTTGCTGTGCTGAGAGATAACCAACTTCTAAATTCTGTTGGTCGGGACAAGGACAGAAAAATGTCACCTATGAGTCTGAGGCAACCATAACTCTGGCTGGGCAGCTCATCGTGAGGCGGCTGTTTGTGGAGAAACACTGTGGATGTCTCTGTGTATGTGTATATTTGTACTGAGTGGGTGGGTGGGAGTGGAGGCGACGTGAGATGAGATGTTGAGAGGGGAGGGGAGTTTGATGGACTGCACTGTCACCTCCCGGCCGGCGATTTACAGCGGCGCGGCTGCTGACGAGCGCGGGGCAGTAAACAGGCCGGCCGGGGGCGTATTTCACAGCGAGCTGGCTTTTATGAAGAACACCGGGATGGCTCTGCCCACGGCTCCGCCCGCACCGCCGTGACGGATGGAGAAAGACGCATGACAAGCTTCATCATTGTTTGTAAATCTTAACTGTTCCCGCTCACTAACTCCAGAAGGCAATTTTGCGGAGACAGCGAGAGGGGGGGACGAAGAGCGAGGAGGAGGAGGAAGAGGTGAGGAGGGGGGGGGAAAGGACAGCGTGGCACACTTGAAGGTTATTTGGATCTCTGTATTTGGCCAAATGATTAGCCTTATCCTGGGAGGGAGATAAATCTGCCAGGCGCCGTTTGGCAGCCGTGTGGGAAGGGAGGGAAGGAAGATCACAGGAACCGTTTCCTCCGTCTGATCCCAACCAAAACATCGCTTTGCTTCACCTCAACGTCCAGCCGCACGCTGCTTTCTGTAACTACACTTGCTCCTCCACTACAAATGTTCGCAAATATTTCACTATTCTGCTAATGTCAAAAAACACAATTTTGCAGATGCAATGTTTCTATTAAATAAGAAATTAAACTCACGTTATTAAGTCACTAAAATTAATGGCGGGGACTGATGTGAACAGTTTCAGATTTATCCATAATTCATCCAATCAGAGCAGAGGTTGGCATCTTATTGAGGCGTCGGCACGACAAGCTAGGAGCGGCTACATCAACGACCTTTTTCTGGAAACTATAGTCGGCCATTTTATTGAAAAGCTGTGAATTCAACACGTTTGAATGATGCACAAGTTCTTATGAACTGTGTGATGCTGAGACCAAACAAGCCACTTCCTGTCGTATTCTTTGTCGTTTCTGCCAGGAGTAACATCCTGTTGTTGATCACGAGACTCGTGATGCAAAAATAACAGTTACCACTTCAGTTTTGCTAAAGACATCTATTTTGATATGGCTGAAAAAAACCCACCTCATTCCAGTGAAGAAACTTTTATCAAAAAAATGCATTTTCAAAATTGCAGTGTTTCCATATTGTCATAATTCCAAGTTTTGCAATTTTAAGGTCAACTGAAACACAGCTGCTGACACACAGGCTATATCCACAAACAACAGCGATGGCCAACAAACGCGCTTCTCTTGACCCACTCGGTTTTAATTCATGGTTCTAAAAATGATCTGATGGATCCTGGAAAAGATTATTGTTGTGTTCAAGTTGTGCTAAAAGGAGTTAGACTATCAGCAAAGCCATTCAAGGCTAAAATAGCATCTCTTTTATTGTGCATGTAGCTCTGACAGATTAGAATCTAGTAACTTCTAAGTGTTGCTTTTGATTTTACTGTTTTACTGTGAGAGAAAATAAAAAAGATGTATATAATTAGACCTGATGTGAAGGTGTGACATAGTATTGAAACAGATCCCAGGGATCCGTGTGCTGGACGCACATTTCAGAATCCTGCACACTGCAAACTGTTTGTTAAGCTAAGAGGATGCTATCTGTGTTAGTTTAAGTCCTGCAGTATAAAAGATGATGGTCAGATCTGCTAATAAACTACCTTCTTTGTAAAAATCTGAATTTAAGATCCAGCTTTGAACCTGCAAACCTCTAATAGGCTATGGGAATAAATATTGCCTTTTTTTCTTTTTTCTTTTTTAAAAAAAGGTGAATTGACACTAAAAGTGGGACCACCGGCTGAGGTAGTTGTTTTGTTGTAATGGAGCATGGCGGTTCAGGGAGGAGCTGACGTGGGACCCTCACAGCAGAGGGACAGCTGAAGGTGGTAAACAAACAGCTGCTACAAGGCCAGATGTGTGGGTCCTAAGCTTTACGATGCTGGTGGTGTCATCGCTCCCTTTCAGGAAAACCACGGCTGATGCTGCGATTCTGACGCTCTTTCTCTGTGTCTTAGATATTACTAAGAGAAAAACACAGGTACAGAAAAAACTGAGTTCCCAGCATAAAAATAAATCAGAAATAGTTTCTTTAACAAACTGGACCCTGACAACAGAATTATTTTTTTTTGCATCAGTTTAGATTGAACGTGTGCGAGAATATCTTCCATGCTGGAAATATGAAGTTAAGACAAATATACAATGTGTTATCATCAGTAAAACAGATATTAAAGTAGTTAAGGCAACACATATCAGACAAGAATCTTAAAAAGGTTATTATTGATGATGATGCTGTGAGCAATAAGAACCTCCAGTAGCAGTCAGTCTTACAAAGAATATGAAAAGGCCCCTGACTGAAGACTGTTACTCATGACTGTTATGACAAGCTAACAGCTCAACATGCGGGCAGCAGAAACGATATTCCAAAATGTCCTGGATGACATCCAGCACTGCTAATCCGCCTCATTTGATTTTGCCGCTCCTCGTCGGATCTGTGTGGCTGCTTGGTCAGAGAGCCGGGCAGAGAGACGTTGGAGTCGTCAGAAAGATGACGATAGACGTGTGCATATTCAATATGAGATCTTATGATCAGAAGGTAAGAGAATAACTAAAATAAGCCTGAAACAATCAAATAATTTGGGTTGAACTATTCAGTGCTCTTTGGTCTGAATAACAAGTCCCATGAGTCTGAACTGGAGTCCGCGCCATCTTAGTAGGCATAGCGGACACACATAACCAACGTGCAAGAGAAAGATACATGAGCAAAATGGCTGCTGTTGGGACTGACCCGAATGAGACAGAGAAGGAAAATAAGTCAGACGAAGTGGAGAAGCTGCCTCCGATCTCATGCTACGATATATTCCAGTACTTAGTGTAGCTTTACGGCCTGAAATCCATGGATACACACAATCAGCGTTTTGTAAAGGATGTACAAACTCTTGGTGTGAATAACGAGGTTCTGGTGACTGGCTGAGTAAGCATATGCAGTATCAAACTACTGTTACACATGTCTGTCTTAGCTAACACATTAAAGCTATGTCAGCTAAGTTAATGTTGCTAGTTTGACAGTAAGTCAAATATCCCTGATATTAATCTCAGTACTACAACCAGGTGGGTAGAGAACTCAGAAATTATAATCAAGTAGTAGTTAGAATGTACTTATAGGTTATTAAAGCAAGTTGCTTAAAAAGAATTATTTCACAACAACACTTTTGAAACCATCTTAAAATGTAAAGAGTAAGAAGATTTGCAGAAGAAAAATAATTGAAACATCCAGAAACAGATTTTCCATCCTGGACAAATTGGTCCCTATAATCTCAGTTTTTGCTGCCACTTTCCTTTCCATCAGTAATCTCACTCTTATTACGTGCTTATCTGCATTCTTTAGATATTTCCAAAAAACACTTTACTGAAGATGATAAGCAACGCATATAATCTGATTCACCCACATTCCCTGGTAATAAGGAAGGCATAAACTCCAGGCAACCAGCAACGCTGCGCTAAGATTCTCATCTGAGTTCTGGAAAGAAATCTACTGCTGCACAAATCAGAGATACAATCTGCTTCATCTGTAAACACGGTGAAAAGAAACAAGGCTGCACTGTTTAGGACTTCTTGAACAGGTCTGCACAGTTTACATCCTATTTCCCTTCCTAATTCCCAATAATTTACCTCAATCACATTTTAATACATTTTCTGTTGTATTTTAAACATCAGAAAAGCATTTAGCTGATTAAAGACGTAAAGCAAAGCCTTAAAATTCATCGGTGAGATCCGGCATACATGAAAAGTACTGGATTTGCAGTAAAGTTTAGTGCAAGTGAAAATGAAATTTTATGACACTCTCGACTTGAATGCAGTCCTCCCTTGGATGTTCTGTTGATAAAGTCTGGGTAAAAGTTTATGGGGCCTTATAAGTGTGTGTGCTGGAGTGTTTCTGTGTTGCTCACAGCCTGCCATGGTCTCAGAGCAGCTGTTGTTCTCCTCCAGGCTGACGAAGGGCGGCACACAGGTGGTGGAGCCCAGACCCTGGGTCAGGTAGGTGGCTCCAGGGTAATAAGAGTGCATCCGGTACTGGGAGGACACGCCGTGGCTCGGGAGGCGGCCGTCCCCATGGGGCATCTGCTTTAAACAAAAAAACATGTAGAAAACACAGTAATTAGATGTGCACTGTAAAACTGGCCAAACATTTCACCTCGATCTGGCCTGACCTGTGACTCAAAATCTGTTTCCAGTTTGTGAACACAGCTTATATAAACTCTAGCAAGCCACACTCTTCAGTGTCGGTGTTGCTACCGCAGGAAAACAACTCAGAGTTAGCTATTTTCACAATCAATAAAGTGTAAAACTAAAGATTTTTAAAGGAAACTAGTTTCTACCAAAGCATGTCAATCAGGGTGTTACAGTAAATTGCAGTAATTTTAGTCCTTCATCATTTAAACTTTTGGTTGAATTGTCCCATCTTTTAGGTACAAACTAAACATATTCATGTTAAACCTGCAATTACAATTGCATTTCTTATTAAACAGATAAAACACAGTACGAACTTGTGTCTTTTCAACATTAAAATATCAAAAAAGATGTCTGCACATTTGTGCCTTAGCAAGCTAATGGCAACATATACCTTCAAGCGTTCAAACACTAAAGCTACATGTACACAAGCAGGGGTTCTTCTATTGTTTATGGACAATATGTATACAATATAAACTCTTAGAAGTGCAAATAAATCTTTTTAAACAAAGTGTAGTCATTTCTCTCTTAAATTTTAGACGTCTGGATGCCTTTATATGTTCAGTAAACAAGAAAAAATACTAATAAACAAAATCAGCTTGTCGTAACTTTTTAGGAGTTTGTCTGAGGTTACATTTACATTTTTGATAAAACGATAATCAATTCCTTCTCATTTCAATTGTAACAGAGAACAGCTTGTTCTCTGTCAGTTTGTCGCCCGTGCAAAGGCGCAGACTAACTGCAACAAAAATGTTACAAAAACACAGAGAGAGCAAACAAAACCAGTGCACAAATGTTTTAATGTAAACGCTGTAGCAAAAGCCTGCACAGGCCCATTCCTTTCTTCAAAAGCAGCTGCAGTTTAAACATAAATTACCCATATTTCAAAAACAACTTACATCCAAGAACGTCACACTGTGTTCATATACATATACATGATAATTGTTGCCATCACTATATGACCAGATTCAGCTGCAGACATTCATAACGCATTAGGAAGCAAACAGGAAATGATCATCAGCTCCAGGAACGAGCTGCAACGCTGGCGGCTTTCTCCAGACCCCTGAAAACTTTCAGACGAGCTGTCTACTCAGCAGCAAGGCCGCCTCACTGAGGGTTTTCAATTTCATTTTTATGGAATTTGATTTCTGTCAGCCTGTAATATGTCACCCGTATTGTCCACACCATCAGCTCTGCGACAGCTTTATAAACTGTTATTTAAGCTACACTCTGCTCTTGTATTGGGCTGTGAAAAATACAACAGAGATTGGAATGGAGTCTTCAAAGTGCACTAAGCTTATGGCTCCCAGCACACATATAGCACAGGACTAAACTGTCTTAGCAAAAGTTGCTCACAAAAGGTTTTGTTTCTGGTTTACATGGATGGTAAACACCCAGATCCAGTGTGTGGATTTGGCCTAAATGAAATATTCAGTGTCGCATGTAAAGTGCGTTAAATCGATTCTAATGTATTTTTTTGCTGCCTCTTGGCCAGGACTTCCTTGAAAAAAAGGTTTTTAATCTCAATGATTTTTTGTCCTGGAAAAATAAAGGTTAAATTAAAAAAATGCAACTACGATTATAAATCTTTTTTAAAAAACATATAAACTGTATAAATTGGTCCTTAAGCTTGCAATCTTTATGCTTTTGTGCAAATTGTGCACAGAAGTGGTTTTCTTCCTCACTGCACTGAGTCAAACCAAAGCCTCTGAGCAACCTATTCAAACTGAACCAGAATTCTCATTAACCGAACCGAGCCTGACGTTTCTAGACAGACCAGAGTTCACTTTTTTTGGTCCACATCAGTTTGATATCGGATTCAAAAACAAAACAAACTTTCTAGGCAAAGTCTACTTAAAGTGAACTAAACAGTTGAATGGGCCTTAGCACAACAACAGTTTTGAGTTGAGAGTAATTTTGTTACATACTGTGTGTAAGTACAAGAAGATTTACCGTTTTGTATTTTTGCATTTAACTAATAATCTATAGCAGAAAGAAAAGTGTGCTGCAGCTTCCTAATAATGAAAGTTTCCACACATCTACAGCAATGCTTATAAGCTGACTTGTTGAGTCTCGGGGGGCTTCTTACCGCCCTGACAGTGCCTGTCTTCTTATCTGGCACCATCTTCTGTCTGGAAGCTCTTTGCCACCCTTATTTTATCACCATCCACCTGCATGGCAGCCAAGCACCGAGAGCAGAGCAGAGCAGAGGAGGGAGATGGCCTTACGCTGATAACAACCGCAATGTTTCCTCTGCGGCTGCATGTTGGAAAGGGATTAGCTGGGACCTCAAGTTCACTTACTAAAGATTACTTACATGGATCTTATTTCACAGCCCAACACAAAGTAGGGCAGAACTGTGAAGCAGAAAGTAAATGATACCTGGTTTTATGAAATGTTGAGAAATAAAACACTGAAAAACATAAAGGAGTTTCATGTTCAACTTCCAAGCGTCAATATTTAGTGAAAGAAAAAGATAATAACGGAAAATTATAATTAAATTTAGACCAGTCACCAGAAAAGTGTGCTACCAACACTTGTGACGGGAATGATGTGCTTTACAGGAACTCAAGAAGAATCCGGGGGACGGACGTGTCTCGTACAATTGTATGTTGCAGTTGATTAGAAATAGCAACAAAAGTATAATCTGCACACTTCAAACTCCAAAATTAGGTTACTTTATGAGGCAAATTATGGCTAATGTAGCTAATATGTATCATACATAAATTTATGTAGGTGCATATGCTATATTCTATATTATTTGACAAAAAAAAAAAAAATATATATATATATATATAACTGTAAATACATTCTCCTGTAGGGGTCAAAGGGCATGAACATAAAGGCAGAGTTTGCTACATTAATACTTTTTTTCACTTTACAATGTGCAACTTTGTGTTTGTCTTTAAAAAGTCATAAATTTCACCAGATATAGCTGGTGAAATTTCAGGTGGTTTGAATTATCTTTACAATGTATGAAGTAAGAACAAAACAGTTAAACAAAATAATCAGGTGTGTTCAGGATGCACATCCTGAACAGATGAAATGTTCACTTTCATTACATAATAAAAGAATAAAAATGACAACAGAAACTGACCTAATCTTTGACTAGTAAGAGAAGATATGAAACTGTGTTTTAGGAAGTAATTTTCCTGAAAATATAAATGATAAATTCTTAACTAGGCATCTCAAGGATGACACTTGAAGTTTAATAAAACTGAAATATGGTCAAATAAATAGACTATTTTTAAGCAAAAAACAATAAAAGTAAAAAAAAAAAAGTAATCTTTCTCCTGTGTGTTTGTGGCATTAATAGATTCCACAAATAATAAACTCTGGAATTACAAAAAGAGTGGCCAGTAAATTTAGAGAATCGCATCACGTAACCCCTTCAACCCGACAGCCTGCCAAAAAAAATCATAAATCACAAAGGAGGATGGCTAAATTATGCTAAAGAGCGCTAACTGATTAGCATTAATGTGCTCACTTTCTTCCTCAAGCGCTGAAGCATGGCGGTTTGTTCTTCTGCCGACAGACAATACCATTAACCTTTGCAATTTAGCCTCTGCAGGGTGGCAGAGGCAGTGACCCCAAAACTAGATGTTGCTACTGGGGGAAACCGGAGGGAGGCAGAGAGAGGTGGGAAAAATGATCTTCATAAAAAAACCAAACCACATTGTCAGGGATCAGGGGAGAGTTATAGTTATAATCTGCTTCATGCATAATCTCATTTCCTTTGGACACAATAGAGATACATTCCAGTATAAATCAGCATGTACACACAGCTGGAGGAGGGACCAAACGCAAGCTGCCAGATCAAACTAACAACTGATTTTAACTGCATTTTGACGCCATTACTATTTGTACTAACCTTTTCCTCAGTACCTACCTTCTTAAAGGTATAATGTTTTAAATTATGGAAGTATATTCTGAGTGAATTAAAAATGAACGACCTTTATTGTCGGACACAGGAGATCAGCAGCGTTGAATATTTCAAATGTAGCTGCAACCACTTGGTTTGCCAATAAAACCAAAAATAAAACATTTCATGGTGCTAACCATGACGAGTACCTTCAGAGACATAAAGGGGGACATTAATGCCAATATTCTAGGACAAACGCAGGAAAACAGTGGCACATTTATGTTACTCTATGTAATGTTTTATTTCCGTTACATCACCACAACGTTGTTTGATTTGACAGATAATGACAGCAAAGTAACCAATAACTCCAAATATTCTTAATTACATTTTTTTCTGTTGTTATAAATCTTGTTTAAGCAAATAATAATCCTCTAGTGATGTAATGTTGAAGACGTACTGCCCACTATTAGAATCAAATAACATTTGGTCCAACTGAGGAGAAAGAAAATCAGGGATTCATAGATAGATTTATTTAAATGAACTGATAATAACAAACTAAACTCCAGCCTTGTAAACATTTCTCCACCCAAAGCTGAGTCATTGTCACTGTTTAATGATAAAATTATAAAAAATCAGAACAGGAACATTCCCTTGAGCCACAGAAATGAGCTCAATCTGCTTTGACCTTTCGCTCTTCTGTTCTTTAATGATTGGCTGCAAGGCTTTTCCCATGAGCCCCTTCACATCGCGTTTTAGGGTGTTTTCACACCTGATACTCCTGTAGACTCAGTTCAATTGGGGACAAAATTGCAACATTTGTAACATTTTCAGCTGCTGTGGTTCTGTTTCACACTGCAGTGTGTTAGAGTCCAAACCTTTTGAAAAACCTGTCCCTTTCTCGCACCGCACCAAGAACCACTAAAGGAAACAACACAAAAACCACTGAAGAAAACACAAAATGCAAACCAAAATGGAGTGGATTTTAGCGGTTGGAGGATTTCTCTTTGGAGTTCTGCTGCTAGGGCTAAACTAGCATATTGGGTTTGGTTGTGTTTACCCAGAATGCCCTGTGTTGTAGTCCACTTCCTGATTTTGGATCTTGTCCACTTGGTGTTCACAAGTGAACCAGAACTTTTATAATCCGCATCAGAATTCGATGATGCATTCACAACTCCACAAGCGAATCGGACTTTCTGAACAGATGAACTGGAGTTTGATTAAAGCACACCAGACAGGACTGGTGGGAGCGATCGGGTCGGGTCTGCTGACCATAAAGACCCAAACTGTTGCACAGGTGACTTCATTAACAGCTTTTAAGCCTCATCTGAATATCTCCGAATTCTCCACATGGTTTCTTCTGTTGGACTGAACTATATTTGCTTCCTTGTTGTTCTTCTTCTGTCTGCTGTAATTTAAAGTTGTTTTACTTCAATGTCTGGATGTAGATAATTTTTAAGGCAAGTTTTCAAAGACAAATGAACAAATGAAGTCGGCTTTAACTTAAGAAAAACAGCATACAAAGTTCTGTTCCAAACTCCAAACATTTTCTTTTTTAATAGGCTGCAATGAAACTTCAGAGACTCTGAGCTCATTTTAAATCAATAATTCCTTAATTTTGATTGTTAAAGTTCTAATTGCATTGGCAGATTATTTCACTTGAAGCATGACATGTTTCTCAGGTTGTGTGTTACCTGGTACTGTGGGTAGTTGTACAGGTTGGTATAGTAGGGGGGGTAGCGTGACTGCTGGTAGAAGTTGTAATAGGAGGTTTCCAGCAGGAGGTCAGAAGCTCCCTCAGCGTGAGGCCTAACAGAGGAAGAGGAGGGGCTGGAGGACGATGAAGAGCGACTTCCTGGAAAAAAAAATCAGAGTAAGACTAAGATTGTTTCAAATAAAGTCTTAATTTGTATTTCTATCATGCAAACTAAAGTTAAGATTTATTTTTTATATTCTTTGGCATAATTATTTTCCAGCTTCAGTTAATAAACACTCAGACAGGATTATTTCAGCTCCACCTGGTTGAAATGTTTGCTGTAGTATAAGTTTTCCTGAGCGTCTTTTTCAAACCAAGATCAAACAGCGCCATCTGCTGGTGCTGGTAACAGATTTACTTTAAAATATGTTGACCTGTCGCAATGAGAATGTCGTCTGAAAGTTTAATTAGTGGAGGAATTAAGCTAGAAAGACAGATTTATTACACATAGTGAAAATTTATCATCATCACAATAATACACAAGACCAATAAAAATATATTTTACAGGAGAATTATTGGAGAACGTGCATTTAAAAAACACAACAAAATATATCCACCAATGTAGCTGGTTTTCAATGAAGTCTTTAGAGGTAAAAATATGTTTTCAGATTTGCTTTTGTTTTCATAAGGTTTTATAAAATAGTATTATTAGATATAATATAAAATGAGTTTACATTTTGTGCAAAAAACACATATGCACATGTTCTAGACACCTTGCTCAGGAAATTACATGAATATTTCTAACTCAGTAGCTTTCTAAGAATGAACAATGGGCTTTAATCTTTAACTGAAGAAAAGCCAATATCTGTTCATGTTTTTGTTTGAAATAGATATAATATTACCGGGATATTACAGGGTTAAAGTTTGGACATGCTGGAAGGTTAAATAAAAATATTTTGTGAAACTAATTTAGCTGTATCTCAAACAGAATACAAGAGAATAAGGATTTTCAACAGATTAGTGTTGATAGTGGATAATTTAGTAAATAAAAACAAAAGATATATAAAAAAACATAAAATAAAGAGCATAATCTTAACAGAAGTTCAGTATTTCCACCACTTCAGAAAGGAAGCTGTCTGGCAGATCTACTTGTGGAAAAAATAGATTATTTTTTTTGTTTCAAACATCAAAATAATCTTTTTCCAAAGAGTCATGGCACATTTTTATCACTGTGAGTAATGTAGGTGACTAAACTGTGTTTGTTTTTGCACTTTGGGCTTAACAAAAGGAATGGATCACTGAATCCTGTAATCTCAGCATCTCTTTCGACTAAACTTTTTTTTTTCCACTCAACTTTCCTTTAATTTGTATTAGGAAGCCAGAAATCAACCTGAGGTGTTCATTTACAATAAATTGTAATCATCGGAAGGAGAAATGAACTGCATCACTGAATGACTAAAATGACTCAACGTTTCAGTGACATTCAGATCGACATGGACCTGTGTGACGGCTAATTCTTCCAGGATGAAAAGTTCAATATAATTACTGGCTATCTGTTGTGCTTTCCTTATCAGCAAGGCCACATTCCTCTCAGGCAGACCAAGATCTCTTGGTTTTGCACAATGAAGACACTGTGCATCCCTGAATCCTCAGATATTAAGTTTTTTGTCCCCGCTTCGAAGTCGATCTTGTCATCACCATATATCAATGAGTGCTTCACTCCTTTTTCCAGCACAGCCCGCTCTCACTGTTCTGAGGACAAAGTTGACTTTTTTTCACACAGCAAAGCATGGAGAAACAGAGTGTAAGCAGCCTTGACCTTCATCACATGACAAGTCCCTATCATCCATTCTCTGCTAACAAACCTCCTACTAGGATAAAGTCGACAGTGGAAAAACTGTTTACTCCTGCAAGCTGGAAGCGAAAGCAGAACTGAGTCAGCAGGTGCCTCGGAGATTAGAGGCTTTGTGACAGACATGCGTGTAATTATAGCTGAAATAACACTATTTAGCTTGCCAGGATTTTATCAAAGACAAACACTAACTTGGTACTAATTTTGACACATTTTCTCCCAAAAATGTTGACTTGTTTTCTTTTTAAAGACTAAAGCAGGGAAACGCAAAATGACAGTAGCTTTATATAACCAAACCTGAAAGAAGCAAAGACATTTAAATAAGTTTGCAACGCAATGACAATCAATACGGTGATTTATGCCTATTTTAGGTCTTAACAATATGGCTGAAAAACGCATCATGATATTAACGTTTCATATCAGTCGATGTCACAATTATTGATTATTTTTTTGTTTTAAATATCTGAAATCCTGCCATGCTGGCTATTCTATCCACAGCTTTGACTTCCTGCTGCTGCTGTTTTTTTATTTCTAAAGTGCACATCTAAAGTTCTTTTAAATGGTAGAATATTTTCTGAGGTCAAATTATTTGGTCTCTAATTAGCTAGCAAATGTTTAGAAGTGTTAAATCAACAAAAAAGCTCTCCTAGAAAAAACCTGTAGTTTGCATGACGCAACTGGAGGAAAACCAGTGGCTGCAGTCTGTTTGCTGAGCTTATTAAATATTCCAGAGATATGAATGTTTTTTATTTTTTAGCTTATTATTATTATATCTTGGTAGATGCATTCCCATAAAAAGATTTGAAGATCTGTAAATGTAAAGATCCATTTCCAAAATTCTCTTAGCGGTTAGCACTGCTGTGCAGTCCTGGATCAGAGTTCAATGAATATTCTATATATTTAACATTAAGTATTCTTTCAGCCATATTATCTATTGACATTGTTCACATATCTAGCAATCAATATTGTTATTGATTTGTTGACCAGACCTGCCACATACATTTAACTTTTTCTACTAGGAAAAGGTTTGAAATCAAATGTGTTTTATCACAACCAGGCCTGATTTTGGCCACTCCTGTTCTCAATCCAGAAATCCCTTCAATAGGACCCGTCTGACAAAATTCATAACAACTAAAGACCCTTAAAAGCTCAGCATCATGGTGAAAGTCCAAACAGTGATGAGAATGTCAAAATGGGGAACTATGAATATGAAGTAATTCACTTTTAAGTTGCATTAACTGAATTCAGAAGAACTGGTTGTTATTATTAAAAAGCTTTTCCTTCTGCTTCCCCTCATTCATAGTGTCCAGTAGTTTTTGTCACCTGTGGGTTCTGCACAGAGTTAGTCAAATGGCCGATAGAGAACAAGCGAGTGGCACAGCTATTATTGTTCTAATAACAAGCTGAGTCAGCAACTTTCCCTGTTTTTTTTTTTTCCCAGAGGATTTTGAAACAATAAAAAGATTGCCTGGTGTTTATACCTAATCTGTGATTTTTCTCCCCCTCTGAGATAATATTTAAAATTCTATTATTAATTCAATTCAACCAGAAATGGTGCTGCAGAACAGTTTCAGGAAAGGGAATGTTCATCATTTCATTTTGGTGCAGTAATGCCATTAAAACGAGCGAGAAACTCACATTACCACATTACTGGGTCTACACATTTAACCCACCAGTGTTGATATCTTAAAAGCATGAATATTAAAGGGTGCCAGCTGTATTGTCAAACCGCTTTTTTAATTCAATACATTACCTGCAATGTTTCTTTTCCAACATATAAAGTTGAACTGGAAGCCAAAATGATGCCAGAACGAAACCTTCATTTTAGAAATATATTTTTGAACACAATCAGTGCTGCCACAGATATTGACACCCCTAATGAGTCCTTTAAAAATAAATTTAAATGCAGCATATATTTTTATTTTTAATGGGATCAAAACCTCTAGGAACTTCTGAATAGTTTGTTTCCCCGGGGTTGAAATATGACAGGACACCATCAGATACAGGCTGGAAAATGAGCTCAGTTTATTTTGTCACCACAAAAAGTGAAGTTTACTGTTTGGGAGTGACATTATAAGAGTTATCAGGTCTCCATAACAACCATTAAAAGCTAGCAGAAAGCAAGCCTTTTCTGTCCTACCACCACAAACATGAACAACAAGGTTTCCTCCAGTGTATTATAAGCCTTGCGGGCCACCGGGCTTTACTTCTTCCCTCACCAGATTAAGCATCATTTGGTTTTTCATTCAACCAGAAAAGGTCGATGATACCACAGATGCTCACCTGACACAGCCAGGGATGAGTGGCTGAAGTTGGTTGATGGACTGGATCGGCCTTCCACAGAGAAGAGGCAATCGGCAGCAGCTTCGTTTTTCACCATCACATCCGGGCCAGACAGATTGACGGGGGCACTGATGCCCAGCTCCTCCTCCTGGGCCTGCTGCCTCCTCAGAGCAACCTGAACGGGGAAAGATTGATTTGAACCCATCTGGTTAGAAATGTTACCTTCATTCATAATTATATTTCAGAACAAATGTAACATCAGTTCTCCTAACACTTATTTTAAATGCTCACTTTAGATAAGTCAGGAAATAAAAATGATTATTTCCCCCATTGAAAACAAGGACTACAGACTGAAGAGGAAATTTTAGAAATTCAATAAAAAATGTTGTATTTATTCAAATGGGAAATTAAATGTTGCTGGTGTTTCAGACTGTTTTTGATTTAAAAACTACTATAGCAAAGATTTGCAATGATATGAAGTAAGCATTATAGTTAGACGTATTCCAATAAATCAATCAGTACCACAATATATTAAAATAAACTCAATCATTTCAATTTTCATGGTTTATTCTTTTGTCTTCCTACCAAAAACTGGATGATTAAAGTCTTCAGTCTCAACCAGCTTTTATTTAGATGGGCAATTTTGTTTACAGAGACCTATAGCTCATTTTATTCACTGTTTTTGTTGTTTTGTTTATTTATTTTGGATATTTAAAGTGTCCTCCAGTTCCAGTGTTAAATGTTCATTAGAATTTAGAGTTCATAGATTTTTGAGAATGCCTCAGCCATCATTTTACTTTAAAATGGTCTCAAAATAACATTATTGTTTATCGCATTAACTTCTGGGACAATTTATCGTCCAGCAAAATGTGTGTGATGCATTTCTGAATGGAGCTCTTGGTGTAAATTTCCATATGAAAAAGGGAAATTATCCATATAACTGAATCTTTGCTAACAAATTAATTGATTGTTTGTCTTTAATAGTAGTTTTTGGTTTTGAAGCTGATTAAGTCAAATAATTATAAATGTCTGATATTCATTAATGATGAATGGACTGTTTGCAACATATTGCTTTGTAATAATCCTGTAATATGTGTAAAATAAATGCATAGCTCATTTTTGATACACTTAAAATACTTTGATACACTTGATCATTTGATTATAAATTTTAGTCTCTTTGATCTTATAATGTAATGTTTTAAATTGTTTTGTTTTTTACAATACATTGCTGTTACTTTAAATATTTAGATCTTTCAAATTAAATAATCTGTTTCCATACAACCGTGGCATCTGAACTTTTTTTCCATATCAGCCAAAATCATCAAAACGAAAAAGCATAAAAGTATAAACTCTTCAAAGAATATTTTAGTAAAAAAATAGTCCTGTTTGAGGACAAGGGATATATTTTGTAGGTTTGTTCCAATTTAAAAACACCTATAGTTTGCTATTTTGACTGGTTTTTGGGTCTCTCTTTTTTAAAAGTATTTGCCTTATTTAGCAGCTCGTTAAACAGAGATTTAAAAACACAGTCAGTGTATTTAAATTATTCAATTATGGTCCCGTTTACAAAAAAAAATTAATTATGAAAAGATTAATTCTTTAATCATCTTAACATTCTAAAATGTTAAAATTATTTTATTTAAAAATAATTCCTGACCACAAAATCAGTCAACGGGTCGCAAATGGTCCGCAGGCCACACCTTGAACACCCGACATTCAAACTGTGTCTAAAACACCAATTAAATCCCAAAACATACTAACAAACAAAAAATGACTAGTCATTGTTACTTAAACGTGTTAGAAAGTTTCCTGCTAAATTCATTAAAAACAAATACAAAGTAGCTGGTTTGTTTTTGTTACTTTCCCGTTTTTGCGGCCGTTAGCGGCTAGCTTAAAATCAAGCTAATTCATGTCCGGAAAAACATGCGTTTCTTCTGAAATGTTCGCGTTTTATTTGAATTAAAAACACAATAAAAGTGATTTTTAGGTGATTCTGAATCAACAGGATCACATTTAAAGAGTGAAAATGGAGGGGTTGGAGCGCCTCGGCCTGCTGCCGGGAGAAGTAACGGTTACCTGCGCCGCCATGACGCGCTGTCTTTGGGCGATCAGGTTGCATTTGGCACATTGGCAATCCCTCCAGTTGCAGAAGCGTTTGTGTCCTTTCAACGCAGAATAGTAGCCATGGTTCCTGCACCGGGAACATTTGGGCATCCTGGGCGACTTGCGGGCTTTGGAGGGAGACTGCGGTCTGGACTCCTCTGGCTTGATGGGCCGGATTCTGCTCATGACGGCGGGCATGTTGGCTCCGGAGGCTCGGCTGGGAGGCAAGGTCAGTGTGTTACAATGTTTGGATGCTGCAGGAGACCAGTGGGTTGGTTTTATACTGGGGCTGGGATTTCAGATCACAGCCCCTCCCATCAACAGACTGGGAGAGGAGCTATCAAATAACAAGGATGAGAGTAATAATACAACTGGAATAATCTGAAGATGTTGTTTATTTTCACTCATTGCAGAAACTGGCTCTCATATAGTTTCAACACAAGTTGAAACTTGTCATTTTTTTAAGAGAATGGCTTACAAACAACTCTAGTACTAGTTGAAAAACACATTAGTTATGTACAAACAGCAGAGGGTGTTAGTTACATTTACTCAAATAACTTTTCTGGAGAAAAGAACTTTTAAGAGTAGTTTTACTGTGCAATTTACTTGAGAGAAAACTGAGTAAATTCACTGAATGGAATATATTCTTATTCTTTACTCTTATTTCCACTTGCATTCTTGTTTTTATTTTGTCATATTTAAATGACCTACAATATTATGTAAAATTGAGGAAGCCTCTTGTTTTTCTATGAGAAGCTTATGAAGAAAATATTCAGGGTCACCTTTCATTTGTCTGCATGTAAAATGCAAACATGTTTTAACTAAAATTAAATTAGACAATCACACCTACAATTTATGTTGAAGTGAAACGTTTTGTTTGTACACAAACTTTGTTTTAATATTATTTTCTGATGTGTCAATTTAAAATACAGTGAACAGTTAATGTTACTGGAAGTAATTACCTTGTTCTAACACAGATATACACATTACATGCAAGTATTAGCAGAGGATGACAATTAAACCCAAGGAGGAAATGCAATTGAAGATTTATCAATAATAAAATCCAGACTCAGATCCCATTTATGTAAATGCTTTTTTATTGCTCAGAATTGACAAAATCTTAGTCCACAGACTGAAATACTATAAAACATGTTGGGAGAGACGAAGGGAAGATAGAGTGAAATGAGAAAAACACACAGCAGTCAGAATCATCTCGACAAAATATTCAAAAAGGAAAACAGAGAATTTTACTTTCAGACACATGTTGGGATATTTATTTGGAAATGAACGGCGTTTCCTGAACACAACATGGTCACGAAACACTACAGTGAGACTGAGTTGAAAAGACAAAAACATAGTTTAAAATAAACTCTTTTGTAATAAATAGCCTCATAAAAGTTTTTGAAAAGGATATATATATATTTAAAAAAGTATTTCAATAAAATAGTCGATTGTGTCCAACTAAATCCAGGATGAAGCCAACTTTACCAGGGGTCCCTGAAGGCAGCGTCGCCTAGCAACGGTGGAGTCCAGTTGCTCAGCGGGGTTGGAAGGTTTTAGCTAACCTTTAACCGACACAATGCCTAGAAACAAGGAGAGAAAAGGCGGCGAAAACAAGAAAAAACTCAACTCCGCAAGTATCACAACCAAAGCTGGTTTCGACGATAAAGAAAAGAGGTTATATCTGATTCAAATCGGATGTTTGAACGAGGAGCTAGAGAGGTAACGCAAGAAAACGATGCTGCTGTTTAAACTGGAAGGTGAAGCTGGATCCTGTTAGCAACAAGTCCAGGCGCTTTATGCGTCTGACTTTTAATGTCAGTTTGAATTTGGCTTATTTCCGAGGACAGTTGACTTAATATACATACAAACCAACTTTTACACTATAATTTGGAGTTCTTATGTCCAAACCAGTTCAAAGCTGTTCAGTCAATCATTAAGTTTAGTGGCTTAAATCATTATTTTAATATAATCTGAAGAGAAAAATCTGTAAAAGGTTTAAGGAAAAAATCTTTAATTTCTGTTTCAAAGTAAATTTAATAAATGGGGAGAAAATTACAAAATTATTTGTAACAAAATCTGCAGTTTTACAATTATTTTCAGTCTCTTGAGGAAATATAATTTCAAGGCTTTGACATTTATTTAAACTTGTTTTCAAAAACCTTGTTATTCTATTTAACTTGTTTTAAATTACTTACATCGCTCTAAGGTAAATATGTTTTCTACATTTTATAGCTTGTGATTATATTTGTACTATTGACATGTGAAACCTTGGCTGGATTAGCTGGTGAAGTCTATTCTAATCTATTCTATAAACGAAATTAAACTATAAATGCACCAAAATTGGACTGGGTCACATTTGTAAAAATCCAATCTGTGTTGTCAGATTGAGTGGGAATGAAATTGGTTTTGTGTCAGTCCAGTCTGCAGTGTGAACGGAGCCGGTGATGCTGTCGGCTGGTTTCTCCTCCAAATGATTTCTGTGAGCTGCGGAAAAAAAGAGCAAAACCTTGTAAAATGGGCAGGAGTATTTTAAAACAAAGCAGTCTCTTAGTGGGTTTTGTTTTGTCAGGTTTCAGATAAAATGTGATGAACTTCAGAAGCAGAACAACATCCTAATCTCCCAGTGCGTGGACAAGAAGGACATCACAGCATACCTGAAGCACTCCCTTTCAGAGAAGGAGGGGGAGCTGGCCGAGCTGCGGGAGGAGCTGGAGGGAGAGCGTCACTCCTATGTCCAGGAAAAGCGTTCCCTGCTGCTGGAGCAGAGCCAGCTGAGGCAGGAGCTGCAGGCCCGAATCGATAAGCTGGAGGAAAAAAACGTGGCACTCGGTGAGACTTTTCACTCCCTGTGGGAATCTGCAAGAATGCTCGGGTGGTGTTGGCAGAATCCGTCCTCTCTCTATGATTTCCCCTCCGTGTCTGAGATAATTCAGGGTCACGTTCTGTTCTGTTCCGATTAATCTGGGAAAATGTAGCGAAGTTTCATTTTGTGAAGGTCAGTGCTTATGTTGTGTGGAATCGAGCAGTTTTTTAAAAATAAAATCTTTAAGAAAAGCAGCTTTTATCTGGCTTTTGTTGTGAGGTTTTGATCAACATTTGCACAGAATCAGACAAACGCTACAAGAAATGGCTGCAAACTTCTGTATCTCACATAAACATTGAGTTTTTTCAATCTTAAGTTCAATTGATCAAAGCAAAGAGACAAAAATAGATAATAAAATAAGCCATGAAACCAAAGTCTTAACAGCAGTTCAGTTTACCAGAATTGATCACTTATTGTTTATCATTTATCACGACAAACTTCATTATGACAAAAAGTTTGATTTATCACACAAAATTCCAACTGATGTTAAAAGCCCACAAAACTGTCCACATGGTGGGATTGTTAATACATCAATAAATAGCAATACATTTGAAAATATGACTAAAACATGATTAAATGGGCTGCACAGTGGCGCAGTGGGTAGCGCTGTTGCCTTGCAGCAAGAAGGTCCTGGGTTCGATTCCCGGCCCGGGGTCTTTCTGCACGGAGTTTGCATGTTCTCCCTGTGCATGCTGGGTTCTCTCCGGGTTCTCCGGCTTCCTCCCACAGTCCAAAAACATGACTGTCAGGTTACTTGGTCTTTCCAAATTCTCCCTAGGTGTGAGTGTGTGTGTGGTTGTTTGTCCTGTTTGTCTCTGTGTTGCCCTGCGACAGACTGGCGACCTGTCCAGGGTGACCCCGCCTCTCGCCCGGAACGCAGCTGGAGAGGAACGAGCAACTCCCAACCCTGTTAGGGAGAAGGGTGACGGAAAATGGATGGATGGATGGATATGATTAAATGCTGTTACTGTCTTCTGTTTAGTGACGCAATTTACATTTTTTTATGTGACTGCTGTCATAAATGGGAAGGTTTTTTAAGAGCAGTATTTGTATTTGTGGGACTATAATTGCTGTAACACACAGTCATAACCACACAGTCCCCTAAAAAAAATTGTAATAAATAATTGTAATTAACTAATCAGAAAAATAAAAACTGTGACCCAGTACGAGGTATGATTCACTTCACATATCTGGGATTTGAACTGAATTGACTTGATACCTTTTTTTTCCCAAACACAAACATAAATATACTGAATTACACATTGATTTATAACTGCACCAGTACAGCACATTTTAATACACCAAAAGCTTCACAAGTTTGGTCAAACATCTAAAAACATCTTTAATTTGTTCAGTCAGAGCAAGGAGGCGTTCAACAGCCAGTGCAAAATAAAGAAAGTGACAGAAACAATAGGTCGATTACCTAAAATAAACTTCCTTAATTCTAAATATAATATAAATAAGGCACATAAGTAGACTGAGTAGAGCTGCCCTGGTGGATCAGGCACTTTGTCACCAATAATCAATCTAGAATTTTTTCGGGACCAAAACAGATATTAAGGTCAGATTATTTCATCTCTAACCAAAACTCTGCTAACTTTCTCTCCTCCTTTCCTGCCAGCGGAGAAACTTTGTGACCTGGAAGAGTTTCAGAGGCAGAAGGACAAGTTGATGGCCAACATGGAGAATCTGGAGAAGCAGCTCGAACGTCAGAAAGAAGAACACAAAGACGAGATCCGCAACCTGGAGATGAAGGCACAGCTGGAGAAGAGGAGGTTAAGATGCTGCAAATCACATGCCGCTCTTCCTGAAACACTTAAAAAGATAAAATCCTGTCATTTGTTCTCCCTTGATTAGTCTAAACTACGGCACTTTGCAAAAGTATTCACATCCACACTTTTAACTGCTTTTAGAGTTTTTATCCTTTCATGCATGTTTGAAAAATCATTAAGTCTTCATGGCAGCAATTCAGTTGTGCAAAACGCCTGGCTGGACCGAGCGCTGCCTTCGAGGCGTAGCTCCTCCTTCAGACTCCTTCAGACTAGTCAGCAGCAATTAGCAAACACCTGCTGCACTCATTATGGGAGCGACTTCTAAGAGCAACACTGGCAAAAACCTGATTACAGGCTTAACTGAGGAGCCAATTTACAGCAATTTCAAGGTTTTGAATTGGGATGTAAAGTTTCCCAATTTAAAGCCATTGCAAAAATACTAAATCTTATTAAGTATTTTTGATCTAACTGATAATGCAAATATCTTGGTACAGTTGAAATAAGACAAAACTAACTTTTCTGCCAAAACTGGAAGTTCGTTTTAAGTAAATAATTTCTTAATATTGATGAAAAAGTCCTAGATCTACTGGTTCACTTATTACAAGTTAAACTGTCTTGTAAGTGAAATAATATGCCAGTGGAACCAGGACTTCTTTCCCAAATTGAAGGAATTATTGAGTTCAAACAAACTCCTTGCTGAAAAGCTACCTGTGAGTTAGCTTCATCTTATTTCAAGTGTATAAAACACTGGAGCTGGAAACTCAGATATACTTGTAAGGTTTTGTGGTTTTGCAGTGTATTTGATATGTAACAAATAAAGTTAACATGACTTGATTAAGCTATACTGGCCTGGAAAACACATAATACTGTGCTTTATATCATACAAAACACCAATAAGGTCTGATATTTTCAACGTTTCTGTCTTATTATTTCTTCCAATTCCTCTTCTAACCTGGGAAAAGGTTCGAAGAGGAGTTGGAGAGAGAAGTGGCGGCCATGTCGGCGCAGGTCCAGCATCTGGTGGAGCAGAAGCTCCCCGAGGCGACCCGGTCCGTTCTGCAGGAGAACTCGGAGCTGCAGAGCCTCCTGGGCCGACTGTCGGCAGTGAGCCACTCCCTGCAGCGGGAAAACGCGGCGCTGAGGGAGAGGAAGAAGCAGCTGAGCGTGGACACGGACGTCCTGGAGGAAACGCTGCGCCGTGCGGCGCGGGCCAGCTGCATGCGTCAGAAGGTGAGAGGGAGGTTTGTGCAGCGGCGTGTCGGCTTCCCGGTCGGACCTCAGCAGTGCTGCTCTGCTCTCCGTCAGGACGTGCAGCTGCTCACAGGACAGTTTCAGCGGCTGCAGCAGGACGACAGGCAGAAGCAGCAGCAGCTGGAGCGGATTCAGGCGGAGCAGGCGCGAGTCCTGGCTGACATGGAGGCACTCAGGTCAGAATCCACTCCACTGGTGACAAGACCTATCGCAATTAATCAATAAACCAATTAGTCACATGATAAATGAAAGCAAACTCAATCATTTCCATTTATGATTTGTTGCTTTTCTTTATACCAAAAACTGGATGGTAAGAGTCTTCAGCCTGGTGTTTTAGTTTAAAATAAACCAATTATTGAGTCTTTATAATTCCTTTTCTTTGTTGTTTTTTGTTTAATTAGTTTAGATGTTTAAAAATTGTTCCAGTTCCAGACTTAAATGTTCATTAGAATTTAAATTTTATTGGTCTTTGAGAATTTGTTCTTGCATTATTAGGACATTATTACCATTACATTACTTAAAAACTGTCTCAAAACAACAATATAATTTTCTGAAATCACTTCACTGCAAAAACACAAAATCTCAAAGTATTTTGGCTTCTAGTGGAAATATCTTTTTACACTTCAAATGAGACAAAACCAACTTACAAGTAACTTTTCTGTTAGAATTAGGATCTTTTTTAAAGTAAATAAATTATTCATATTAATGAAAAAGTTATATTTCCACTGGAAAATTATTTCACTCAGAAGCATTTTATTATAAGTGAAATAATCTGCATTTAACTTTCCTTTCTAAAGTTATGTTTTGCTTTTCTGATAATTAACGTCAGAGAAATTATAAATATTTTCGGTTTAAGCTTGACCTCCAGAATGTGGTGATGCTGATTTATGCAAGTTTAGGTTTAAATTTGGTCCAATTTACAGTCTAATTGTCAAATTAACTACATTAGAATATCTTAGTTTCATTTCTCATATTAAAAGTAACTTTTGAAAGTTAAAAGCAGGTATTAAACATACTTTTCTGTTTTCAAAAATAATTGTTCTGATGTAATCATTAAACATTAGCAGAAAATCAGCTTAATTAAGAGAAAAAGATGTTAAAACATCAAATTCTGTCTAATTAATCTCGGTACACTGCAAAAACACAAAATCTTACCAAGAACATTTGGTCTAGTTTCTCTTTCAAATACACCAATAATGATGATCCACTGGAAGATTAATTATCTTATAAAAAGGGAAAAATATCTTGTTGCAAGTTACATAATCTGGCAGTGAACTAGATTTTGTGTTTTTGCAGTGCAATGATTCACTTAGAGTTGGAGTTACTGAAATAACTACAATCATTTTCTACTTTATTGAATGGATCCATAAATAAGTGGTGCTGTTGGACGGCAGCGCTAAAAAGCTGACCTCAGTAATGGAAGAGCTGGGTTCTGTTTTCAGACTGGACCGGGCCGCTCTGTCTGCAGAGTGGAGCCGGAGCCGATCGGAGAGGAATCAGCTCCAGGTGAAGCTGGCGGAGGAGAGGAAGAGGAGGAGCAGGATGAAGAGCATCCTGCAGGAGGCAGCCAACGCTCTCCGACAGGCCCTGAAGGTACCAGAGTCAGGATTTACAGAACCAGCCAGAACTCATGGTATTGCATAAAAACCTGGATAAAAACCAACTCATCATGGTCCATGTCTGTTCACCTGTTGACAGAAAATACAAAATACAGAGAATAATAATAAGAAATGATGTAAACCTGGCAGGTTAATCGTTTTGTTCCATCAGGAGGCTCCAGCAGAGCAGCAGGAGGTGGGCGGCGCCCCCCAGTGGAGGCGGCTGCTGCAGAACCTGCAGGAGGTTCTGGACAGACAAACAGGAAGCTGTTCCTCTGCAGAGAGGCTGAGCGGGTCGCAGGCATCGCCACGGTAACATCACACGCTTTACTGCACACTTTAACCTGCAGCTACATACAGCAGGTACAAACTCCAAGGTTTGATCCTGTAACTTGACAGGTTGAAGTTTCTTAAAGCTGCAGTGTGTAACTTTTATAAAAAATCTTTTTAAAACATTTTTCTTTTACATATTTGTTTATGCAGACACCATGTTGTTACAGTTTAATACAAGGCAGATAATCTGTACCTCCACTTCCTCGCTGAGCTACTGTTACCCTCTCAAGGAATGCACCAAAAACAACCAATCAGAGCCAGGAGGCGGGGCTTAGCGCTGTCAGTCAGTCTCCTGTACTCATTGCTCGATTTTGTGCAGAAAAACAACTTGCTCTTTATCCGCTGTTAGCGGTTACTCAGCTAACTAGCTTTGGCATTCACATGGAGGTGATTGACAGCGCTAAGACCCGCCTCCAGGTTCTGATTGGTTGTTCCTGGTTAGCACTGGGAGAAAGCAGAGAAACTCAGATTATCTGTCTCATAACAAACGGCATAGAGGTAGTTTCAACAAATATATATATTTTAAAAATGACAGTAAAAAACCCACTTTAGCTGAATGATGATTCTCTTCAGAGCAAAACTTCACAAATCCTGAAGAACTGATGAGCGCCGCTGGGACTGATCCTCGTTCTCAGTAAAAATGTTTCCTTTTTCTGGGATGAAAAGTTTTCCAGACTGAATTTTGTCGCCGTTTGTGTCTGAACAGAGCAGGAAGTTTCCAGTCCCAGCCGTCCTGCCACAGAACCCTCGATTCCTGCCTGGTTTCCAGACCCGGAACGAAACCCAGAAGCGCCCTCTGCAGGTCGGGAGCTGCATCGTGCAGCAGCCTCCTTCCTCTGCACAGGTTTGTTCAAACAAAATGAGTCAGTAGGAGACTGAGGTGTTTTAATTTTCAGGAACTTTTAATGCTTTAGGACTTTTTAAAAGCTTCTATCAAACATTAAATTAAAATGATTTTCACATGTTGATTTGTCTCCTCTTTGACTCAGGAGGCCCACGATTCAGAAGAGCTCCAGCTCTGTGAACTTTTCTCGTTCATCTGTGGGACTTCTGACGTCCAAACAGTCCAACGGCCAAAACGTCCCTCAAAAGAATCAGAAAAACACAAGAAAATATTTAATCACCACAGAAAAATATATTTAAACGGAGAACGTTGAGATTCAGACGTTTTCTGTAGGATTTATTTAGTAAAAATGTTTCTGCAGTGATTTTCTTTAGCTTGTTTTAGAGGCCTGCTGTTCTGCAAAATGTCTTAAATACACCAATGAGGGCATTTAATTAGAATTTGGTTTTATTAAGTTTTTGTCTAAGCTGGAATGATTTGTAACATCTGATACCAAAAGTATTATTTTAACTCTTTTAAGCTGAATCATGTAGAAAACTAGTTTTTAATTGCAATTTATATTGCTATTGACTTATTATCCAGCACTAAGATTAGCCTTTAAAATAATTCTCATAATTATTCAACTTCATATGTCAAACTAATTAAACATATTTTCAAACAGATTTCAGTTCCAGTGAGTTTTTTAGATGAAAAGTTTATCTTGTAATATTGGTAATAAAAAAAAAACAAAAAAAAAACATGATTTGAGTTTTTCTCCCTGAAATACTGAAGCAGTTCCTGTTTTTCTCCAGGATGCGTCTTGTGTTGTTTCATCAAAAATGATGAAACAATTAAAATCGCAGAAGAAATTGGAAATATACAGAAATGCTTCAGTCATGATTCATCTGTTATTGCCATGTCCTGGTGCAGTGCAGGTGTTTGAGCTCCAATCACTTTTCACAGGAGAACAGAAAAGAAAGATGATTAAATAATAGAAACAATATATGTTCACAGAGTTTGTAATGCAATAATTCAAACCAAACATGCAGATTTTAAGTCTTTAATCAATAATCATAGTTAAAGGCAACGTTGCAGGCACTTCAATTCTCACATGAAGATGAAAGTCAGCACCTTAACGAACACCAGAGAAAACGTTTATATTACAGACGAGACAAACTGGTGAGCAGCTAAACTCTGACCTCCGTATGTACAATGAAATACATATCTGCATTAAAAACTATACTCTCATAAATATATAACTTCATGGATTGTTGAGGAGTATTAGGAAGTATTCAAAAGTACAGTTGGGTTACTCGGGGTTTGTTTGAGGCTGGGATGATGGGAATATTTCCACTCAATATGAAAACGTGGATTTAAATGATTATCTGAGCTCAGAGAGGAAAACAAACATTTCAGGCACAATCTGATGGTTACATTCATATTTAAAGGGCACTTTGGGCTCATCAAGGTGGAAAGAAAATACGTAGATAAATAGAAAAATAAAAATAAAATCCAGGAATCTCATTGGTTGTCGGGATTAAGGGAGGAGGGGTTGTTCTGTGAGAACCAATAGCAGCGCAGCGTTGGTTGGGTCAGGGGTCAGTCGAACATTCCCCTCCGCGTCGGGCTGGGCGAAGTTTTCCTGCCGAGTCGAGGCGTTCCCTGAAAGACACGGCGACACGAAAAGGTCAGCGAGTCAGCGACAGGTCATCCTGTAACCGTGGAAACGGAAACTCACAGGTGACTGGGCTTTGGAGAAGTTGACGTGGGCGTAAAGCAGCACGGCGATGTCTTTGTGCCCGGCTTCCAGGGCGATGGACAGAGCGTTACTGCCGTCCTACAGGGAGGAACGCAGAGATGGACATATTTATATTTTAGAAATACTGAAATAAAACTGACGACTGCTAGAAAATTGGGATATTGTCACGTCTTAAACATTCAGATTCAAGCCAAATCAATTCAGGAAAACTTTCAGCTGTGGAAGTTTCTACACTGTAAAAACACAAAATCTTACCAAGTATTTTTCTGTCTAGATTCAGGTGTAAATATTTTAGTTCACTTGAAATAAGACAAAACCAACTCACTTTTCAGCAAGTTATAGGATATTATTTTAATTAATTAATTTCTTAACTTTAATGAAAACATACCAGTTCCACTGGCAGATTGTTTCACAAGACATTTTCCTCAGAAATGAAATAATCTGCCAGCTGATCCAGCACTAGTAATATTTTATTGATTAATTGCAGGGCCTGTAATTAATCACATTTTAATCTTCAAACTGATGCAAACAGCTTCATATGCATCCAGCTTTCTGGTGCTGAACTTCTGTAAGCAAATCGGGACTCTGACGTTAGCGATAGCATCTCTGCTCCTACTGCAGATTTACATTCAGATGCTATTTTAGGCTTGAGTAACTTTGCTGATATGCTAACTGCTGTTAGCACAACAACTTTCAGCACCCAATCAGATCGCTTTCAGAAGCAGAAATCAGCTCCAGTGAGCCGTGAGAGGCAGCTTTATCGTCCATCACTGTTGGCGAACGTCACTGGTGCATCAGATTTACAGGCGTACCAGAAACACAATGCGAAGGTTCTGGGTCAGGACTTTGGTGTGTTTTAATTCTCTGGGTGGAGTTTAACTCACGCTGTCGCTGAGCGTGGCGTCGCAGCCCGCCTGGCCAAGCAGCAGTTTGACGATTTCGACGTGGCCGTGTTCGCTGGCGCACATCAGCGCCGTGGAGCCCTCGTCGTCCTGGACGTTGACGTCGGCTCCGTGGGCCAGCAGCGCCCGGACCATGTCCATCCTGCCGTGACTGACGGCGAGCATCAGCCCCGTCTGACCGGCCTGCAGGACGACAAACAGAGTTTCAAACCCCACCTGCTGCTGCGGCGGCAACAAATGTCTCTGAAGGTTAACCAAACCTCCTATGCCTACAACATCAATTAATTTTGGGTCAATCGTCTGGGCTACACAGATTTTAGCTACACAAAACAGTGCAAACTTAAAAAAGGCCAACTTTGGTGACCTCTGGCCTTCTCAAAGGTCGTGACCTCCAGTGACCCACCTGACTGGCGCGGGCGTTCACATCTCCCTTACTGAAGAGCTCCTCCACAATGGACATGTCCTTTGCCGTTTCCACGGCAGCCAGAGCGGCGAGCATGATGGGCGTGTAGCCGGCCTTGTTCTGCTGGTTCACGTTGCACACGTCTGAAATGCAACACACACACACACACACACACACACACACACACACACACACACACACACACAGATACAGAGTCTGAACAGTCATGTCACATTTTATGCAATTTTCATGTTATTGATGTGAAAAATCCGTAATAATTTTGCACCAGTTGCTGTAAATCAGGAAGTAAACAAAGACTAAAGATTACAATAATTCTGAAATTAAGTCAGTGAAGCATCACATCACAATCCCACCTCTGGGTTCTGACTTCTGTGCACAAGTTGCAGTCAATGCTCCAATAAACATAATTTCTACAAGTTCTGCTTTATTTAATTTACTTCCTTCATAAAACGTATCTGCAATGGAAACACTGTTTTTGCATCACATGGGTTACATGACCAGCAACTGAATGTTGCTCCTGGCAGAAACCATGAAGAAGACAGGAAGTAGTCGGAGGATCGAGAATCGTAATGATTTATCACATGAATACACTTAGTTTAATTGTTTCTTATTTAATGGAAACATCACAATTTGGAAATTGTGTTTTATCTACATTTGTGGATTATTAATGTTTTACACACATTTATAATGGAAATGCAGCTACAGATCATTTTTGAATGTCTTTAGACTGAAGGTGTTTATAAAGTGCTGCTTCTGTGTTTCAGATCATCTGTGGATCTGAAACGTTTCAGTCTCACCTGCGTCCAGCAGCTTCTTCACCACCTGGAAGTTGGAATGAGAAACGCTGTAGTGCAGCGCCGTGTTGCCGTTGCCGTCGGCCATGTTGACGACGTGGCGCAGCACGTCCACAGAGACGGCCTCGAAGGCGCGCAGGTAGTCCTCCACCATCGGCGCCAGCGCCGCCTTCTGGCTGGACGCGCGGAACCACTCATGCTGCACCGTGTTGAGGCTGGCTCTCTGTGGAGGCAGACGGGTTACTGACCCGGGTCCAGGTCAAGTTTACAGATCAATCCATCAAGATTATTTATTGGACCTGTTGAAGGGAGGTTGTGCGGACCAGAAAACCCGCCCCCATATCCCTGCTGGAGGCTCAAAGCTGCTGGCTGATGACTAGCATCGGTTTTAGCTGTTATCAATATAATGCGCTAAACCTTAAATGTAGCCATGATGCATAAAAGAAAAGCGACACAATGCTTTACTGCTAATTGTCAACTACAACAAGGTCGAGAAAAAGTTTTAATTAAGAAATAAAGATAGAGAGGAAAGTAAGTCAGTTATGCTAGTTATGCTAGCATGACTTTGAAAAACTTACCATGCAGATGTGCTGTGGAACTTGACCACAAATTTTTAACATTTCACTTTATTCTTGTGGATAAATAATTGAAAACCTGAAAAAAAACTGATGGCAGAACTGAAAGTTTCTCACCAGATCTTTGCTGCTCACTGCCTTCGAGTCGCTGAGGTGAGTTTTGAGAACGTCGCACGCTGCCAACATCTTCTCACTCAGCTCATACCTGCAAAACACAAGAAAATGGTTCATAAACACCGACATGGATTATTTACTTTCTGAATTATGACAGATCAAAACCTGAAGGCAGATTATTTCAGCAACATTTCACAGTTTAACTTCATTAATCAGAAAAACAGCAGTTTTTTATGTTGACGTTTGAGGGCGCAATCAGTTTTTTATGCTAACTTCATCAGCTGCTTGACCTTCAGGAATCTAGAATCACAATCCAATGTCACTGAAACTAATACATCTTCAGCAGAAATAAAAGTAAACAAGTTGATAAAATAAATAAATGGCAGAGTTACAGTGAGAAAAGGTCACTTGAATACTGAAAACCAGTAGAGACGCACCAGAGTTTTCAGGACTAAAACACTGAAAATGGGAAAAATATCCTTCAGGTTATTTAACCAAAAATCCAACAGAAAATTAAAGAATTATAAAATCAGCCCCATTTATGCACCAAGACATTTCAGCCTCAAAGCGGTTCAGGTTTCCTGTTGGTTGATGCGTTTACAGACGCAAAATGGTGGGATTTTTTAGTTTCAATGACAGAAAAATTCTGAAGCTTGTGTATTTGATCAGAAATAATCGATCAAACTGTTTTGATCAGTCATCTCCCATTATAGAAGATGGGAGATCTTTTAAAAGAAATGTATATTTCCAGTGACTGACCTCTCTCTCTTCTCGTTCTCTGAGCCTTCCTCTTTGTCCTTCTTATCCTCATCCTCGGCTCCCTCGTTCTGGAACTCCTCCCCGATTCGCCTTCCTCCCACTTCCTGGTACTCTTCCTCCTTCTCTTCGTCCCCCTCGTCTTCCTCCGACCCAGAAGAGCTGCTGTCCTCAGAGCTGGACTCGTCGCTTGATGTAGTTTCATATCTAGACCACAAGGGGGCAAGAAAGAATCAGATTTTATCACCTGGTTGTGAGTTTAAGAGAAAAGAGGATCAAAATGCAGATGTGGGCAGATGACTGAAAACTGTATCTAAGAGTCGAACGACTGCAACATAAATTTACTCAAGTAAAAAGAAAAAGTAGCTGTTCAAGAAATAAAAGAGTAGAAATATTTCATAATAAAAATATTCCTAAAAGTAAATTTTTTCTAGAACGTTCAGTAAATGTAACTGATTAAATGTAACCCTCCATCTCTATGAAAACGAAACAGCTGAAGGTTTCGCTTACCCTCCGTTGACGCCAACAAACTGCAGGTTCTTCTTGGTGCCGTTGGCGTCGGGGCGGCCATCTTTCTTCTTCATGATGGATTTCAGGGTGTTCTGACTTCCTGGCTGACCTGCAGAGAGGAAAACACAATCCTTTAGACTGCAAAACTAAAATAACCCAAAATGTTGACTCAACAATAAATCAAGCATGAAATCTTAATTAAGCAAATAATCCGCTTAGTTTTTTTTCTTCTTTTTTTGTAGGAATCTGGTTGTAGAATCAAAACTTCAGTTTGTTTTTGTTGTTAAATAAAAGTTTGCTCATTAATCTGAGCTCAACTGAAGAAAACTGTAAGCATCTCAGTGACGACGCAAAGAGAAAAACCAAATATACAAAGAGAGAAACGGAGAGAGAGAGGAGATGATCTTCTCTTGTGTTTTCCCTCCTTTCTGCTGACAGGGATCAGCAGAGGCTGCAAGAGCAGAGCATCGAGTTACAACATGAACCCAGCGTGTGTGTGTGTGTGTGTGTGTGTGTGTGTGTGTGTGTGTGTGTGTGTTCAGTAGCTGTCATTGGACTCGTTTCCTGTGTTTTGACAGGTGTGAGCAGGTGATGTTTGTCCCTCCTCATCTTTTGTCTGCTGTGTATCTTCAGATTACAACCAGGTGAGATTAAAGCTGATGTAATCTGTAATCCAATCTGAGCCTCCAGGAACAAAAACTCTATCTGATTGATAAAACACACACACTTCGGCTGGTGTGAGGTGTGTGTGCAAGACGACTGAGAGGATCCCCTGCTCTGATTGGCTGATTTATACAGTTCAGGTCAAAGGTCAACACGCTTTAGCCTCAAACCTCCAGAGGGCGCCGTTAGTAAACATTAATCAATAGATACATTTACACTGTATGGATGGAAACAAATGGGCGGATGATACCGTGCAGCGCCGTCGACATCTGCAGGTCCATGCGGCTCTTCTGCTCCGCGGCGCTGAGCTGCTGCGGCAAGTTTTCAGGACCATCTGCAGCTTCAGCGTCTGGCAGAGGCAGCATCAGGCTGCGCTCTGAAAACACACACACTTCATGAACTGATCCCCACTCCACACGAAAACATCTCGTTTTTTAATCGCTCAGATCAAACAAAATCACATGCAAAACAAAACAGCTTTTATATGAATGTAAATAAATGAATTGCCTGATAAATCAAGACTAGCTCAATAATTTCCATTTATTGTTTCCCTTTTCTACCAAATTCTAGATGATTTTTATAATAAAATCTCATTTTGATGAAAAATGTTCCAATAAGAGTTTACACTGCTGAGATTTCTGATGTATTTAGAGGAGAAACGGACCCACAGCATCACAGATCCTCCACCGTACTGAACAGAATGAGCTGCTTTCCCACATTTACACTGCAAAAACAAAACATTACCAAGTTTTTTTTTTTAAACTAGTTTCTAGTGAAAATATCTTAGACAAAACCAACTTAACTTTTCAGCAACATGCTAGGGCTTATTCTATGTTAATAATTCCTTAATATTAATAAAAATGAACTAGTTCCATCAGCCGACTATTAAACTTATAGGAAAACATTTTTTCCATTTTACTGGTGAAATAATTTCCCAACAAAACTAGAACTTTTCATCAATATGAAGCTCCTACATCCTGCTAAAGTTACTGGTACTTGTTACACAAAACACTTCTTGTTCATTTAGAAACAGGGTTTGTTTTGAGGAAACAATTAATTAGATTTAGTTTTTTTAGCCATAAAATAAGCTAGAAAAACCCAAAAACTGTCCAATTCTTAGTTACCAGTGAGCTACTGCTACGCTAAGGCTTTTATACGTCTTTACCGTGGAAACAATAAATAAAACATTTGTCTAGACTAAGTGACTAAAACCAAAATAAAACTGATTACATTTTATTGCTTCTATGAGTTGTTAAGAAACTGCAGCAGTTAATAAAACTGTTGGATTTACAGCTTTTTTACGTCCAGAGCTGTTCAGTCTGGTGAACTTATTTACTTTGGAGGGAACTGGTTAGTCACTCAGAGCTCCACAGAAAGCCCAGGAACTGCAGAACCCGGTCAGGAGGAATGATCGTTACGTAACGCACCGGGAGCCATGAATCAGCAGCATCAATAGGGAGGCGTTTGCCAAGGCGGGGCGGCCCACAAAAACAACAAAACACAAACAGGAGAGCGCCGCCTGCAGCCGTGAGCTCAGCGCTGGGTCCGGTCCAAAACCTCGCTGCATTTTTATAGGATCAGGGATAACTGTGGTCTGTCTGATCCAATCAGGATTATCTGTAGGCCACGTCTGAACACGACCAGAACACTTTATCTAGCGTTGCCTCCTTGCTGCGCAAACATTCATGTTGGGAAGATTATGATTCTGGAGAGAAAAGGTCTGCAAACCAAATATGGAAGAAAACCCCAAACAAATGGGCTGAGTGGGTTCAGAGGGCATCAGTCAGAGGCTCGACAGCCGATTCTACAGCGGCTTCATTCAGGCACTTTATCTGCATGAAACCCAATATATGAATGATATTTATTTTTCCAAATGCAGATTTAGTGACGAGACTTCATATTAAATTTGAATTATTGTTTTGGATTTATTTATTTTAGATATTTCAAATGTTTTCCTATTTTAGAGTTAAATGTTCTTGGATAGGGGCAGCATTGCATTAATGTCACTACTAATTAGTTTATTATTAATTAAAAATGGTCTCAAAATGGCAATATTTTTACTTATTACAGTAATTTCTGTGACAAAATATCATCCAGCAAAACTTGTTCTGGTGACAGATCAACAATCCCAATAAAAACAAAGATGTTTCAGGTTCTGATGAACGTTTCCACAAGTCACTGTGGTAGAAAATATTCAGCCACGTTTACAGATTTATTTATGTATAACTTTAATATGAAGCATATTTATTTATTACTGCACTTAAGGAACTAAAATACCAATAGGAAAGAATCCTGTCAGCTTATAAATGTTTTATTGTTCTGATATATTTAGAGCTTCACCAGGCTTAGGTCACATTTGGGTTGTGTGTGTGTGTGTGTGTGTGTGTGTGTGTGTGTGTGTGTGTGTGTGTGTGTGTGTGTGTGTGTTTTCAGTTGTCTGCCCTTGAAACTATGCCTTAATTGGCTGGCATGACTGTGAGCCAATCATCAGCCGAGCCACATGTTGCTGAAGCCTCTGGGAGGGAGAGAAATGCTCTGTTTGGAAACTGAAGAATGTGAAGCATCCTCACCTCTGCAGGAGTCCGAGTGCAGCGCCAGGATGTTCTCCGCGCTGCCGTACTTCATCACCGAGTTGATGGAGGACAGCGTGCTGACCAGCTGGCTGTTGATGGACCCGAACTGGGACTGGGGCTGGCCGAAAGCGTCCGCCAGCTCGCTGTAGTTCTCCGCCAGCAGCATCTGCTGCTCCTGCAGCAGCTTCTGGACCTGCTCTATGTAGTGGTCCAGTCCACCTGGTGGCGGCGCTGCAGCGGCGGCTCCGGTCTTCTCCTCTTTGCTTGGGGCCGAGTCCGGAGGATGAGCAGAACCACATGCGATGTTCCTGGTTTTTAAACCAATCAGGAAATTGTCGTGGATGCTAACTGGGCCGACTCCACACTCTTTGGTTCTGGTCGGGTTTGGTTTGCTCGGAAGCGACCCGACGTCGCTGGTGGTTCCAACAGCAACCGACCGCATCTTTGCCGCCGTCGGGGCGTCTTTGACGAGCCCCTCCCCAGCAGCCACGGTCCTGGTCTCGGGCGGCGCCGTGTTGGTCTGCTTGTCGCAGCTGCTCCGCTCCATGTCCGTGAACGAGTCCGTCAGCTCAGCCGTTCTCGTGTTTGTGGACCTGCTCTCGTATTCTGTGTCGGTACCGGTCTGCTGTGACGCCGAATCGGGAGCAGCCATAACGGCGGAGTCCACCTTACTGACAACATTTGGGTCGGTTCCTCGCGACTCAAACGTCTTCATGGGAGTGACGTTGACGTCCACGGAGCAATCCCCGCAGCCGACCGATCTGGACTGCTTGATCCGCTCCGCCGCGGTTCTGCAGAGGCCCGGTCCGTCCAACGACTCCTCAGTGTTTACTCCCGCTTCAGAAACACTTGGCTCAATGCCAACCTGCTGGTGCCTCGTCTCCACCCGTCTCCCCACGCACTGGTCGCTCACCTCCACCCGCTGATGCACCACCCACTGGTGCATCGGGAGGTCGGGTCCGGTGGCAACGCTGTGCGCCCTGGGCTGGCAGGACACTCCCACCGTCTGCATCTGCAGGCTGAACTCCAGATGCTCGCCCACACCCTGGCTGCGCTGCTGGACTTTGGCTTCCACCGAGGCGTCGTACATCTCCGGCCTCACCGTCAGCCCCTTGTCGGCCTTCTTCTTGTTCGACCCTCCGGCTGCTTGGAGCTCCAGTTTGAGTTTCCCCATCTCCATCTCATGGGTGGTTTCTTTGAGCTGGACCTCCAGGCGGTAGATCTTCTCCTTCAGAGCTTCGATGGTTTGCTGTTGGAGCTCGATCTCCTTGTCAGCTTCACTGGTGATGCCCAACATGGCCTCCGTCACAACAACTCCAGCGCTCCGTGTCTCCAGCCGCTCTGTCACCACTCCTACATCCTGGAGACAACTGCCTTTTTGCGGTTTGCTTAGCAAACCCAAAAGATTGTTCATGTTTTCATCGGTAACTACACCGACTGACTTCTGGAGGACTTGTTTTTGCGGCTGAACTTCAGCAACGTTATTCTCCTTGGTCGTGTTCTCCAGAGCCTGGACCTCAGCAGCCAGTCGCCTGAACTCCTCCAGCCGCTGGGCGCTCTGCTCCTGCGCCTCGGGCTCAATGATGCGCAGTTCCGTCTCCTTCTGGATGGATCCGGAGTTCTCCATTTGGTCAGCACTGCCCACACTGTAGGAACGCTTGCGGAAGCCACCGAGACCTTGGTTTTTAGTCTGAGCGGCCAGCTGTCGTTTCTCCTCCTGCAGAACGGCGATCTTCACCTGTAGGATAGGAATGGATTTCACCTGCTCCTCCAGCTCTTTCAGCCTCTTGAGGGCCACGACCATCTGCTCCCGGATCTGCTGCAGGTGCAACGGGCTGACGTTGGTCACCGGCGTGGCGACGCCGGAGCTCATGGGGCTGTGGCGGATGGAGCTGCCTCTGGACTGTGAGTAGTAGGGGTTATACTCCCCATTAGAAAGGCCGTTGATGGGCAGAGGCTGGTGGGTGCTGGGGGAGATCTGACTCGTCGCGACTGAACTCGAGTAAGACGACGGGGAGCTGCTGGAGCCCATCCCACCAAAGCTGGCGAGGCGACGGCGGGGAATCAGAGGCTCGTTGTGAGCTTGGACGAGCAGACGCTCCTGCTCGAGGCGGCGGCGGGTCTCCATGAGCGTCTTTTCCACTTGGGGGTTGTGACGAGGCGCAAACCTGGGCGAGGGCGGCGGAAGAAGCAGCTTCTGCTCAGCCAAGTAGGATTGACCCAAAGGGACGTCACCGGTCACCCTGGGGAGGGTGGGGGCCAGCGGCACGCCGTCCGGGTGCCGTGAGGTGAAAAATACCGGGGACTGCTTGCCGTCGCTGTTGGAGGAGGACAGGGAGTCCGTGGAGGTCCATTCAGGCCGAGCGCCGCCCCCCGCTGTGCTGCCCCGAGGCGTTGCCAGAGGTCTGGCCGCTTTGGGTTTCCTCTGGATGCTCAGCTTCTTAATGGTGTTGCCCCTCTCGATGTCGTCGACATATTTGAGGAAATCCAGGTCTAACTGGTAACCGTAAGGAGTTTCCACGTAGTAGGACTCTTTCTCATCTCCGGCGCCTGGGCATGTTTGTGCTCTTTCTGGAAGAGATGATGCAGGAACACGTTTCAGCTTTTCTCAAAAACATTTAAAAAAAGCTCAACATTAATATTTTAACAGCAGAAAAAGGTAGTTACGCTATCCCAAAAAACACTAAAACAATAGTTCCGCTAATGTTAAAATTGTACATCAACTTAGTATTTAGCAGAAGTTAATCCTAAAGTGCCAAATCCACACAGTATATATTCATGCTAAACTGCAGCATAGCATTTAGCAGAAGCTGATGCTAACGCGCTAACTTCAACTCAAATTACATCTGCCCCAGAGAGAGACAGCAAAACCTGAGCACCAATTTCATTTAGACATTTTTACGTCCTATAATGATATTCTGTATCACCTTGTTATTTGTGTTTTATTTTATTTAATACTTGAATTCTTATCAGTCGACAAAATTTCAGCTGTCGAACTTTAACTGCAAGTTTACAAATCAGCCCTTGAACTTGATTTAAGGGACGTTTAGTGCGTTAAATGTTTGCAGGTAATCAGGCCGTCTGTGACCAGACGTTTCTGCCACTAGATTTCATTTCCCACCTCAAGGGAAACTTTAAAAAAAAAAAAAAAAAAAAAAAACATTATTTAATTAAAAAATACTTTAAATATTTTATTGATTTACAACCGTCTGTAACGAGTTGTAGACGTCGGTGGACAGGAAGATCTCCTGTAGCTGTCTGTATTACAGCATAACGGATGAAGCCTCTGACTGAAGACATTCTGTTATGTTACAGTCCTAATTTTAAGAAGAATTGTTTTTCTCCATAAAAAGTGTTTTTATGGAAAGTTCCAGAATCCTCAGAATAAATAATAAACAGCATCAGTCAGAGCTAACTGGTTTAATAAAGGGAATTAATCTGTCATAATTTATGTCAACTGGTAAAAAGTTTCCCCAGAAATATGGACATGAATGAAAAGTTTCGACTTAAAATTTTAAGGGAAATTTCACCACTTTTCCTTCATAAATCAAGACTGACAACAGTTTAGATGGATGAAATCGTTTATGGACGCAACAGCAAACATGTGAATATTTTCACAATGTTTTACCATTTCTGAAGTCCAGTGACATAAGCAGAGAGCTGTGATTGTAAAATATGCATCTGGCCAGCAACAATCTCCATAAACTGCCTGCAAGTTCAAACACGCCTCCATCTGTGCTGGGAAGCGTCAGGGATCATTCTGCAAACTCACTGACAACAACAGGTAACGCAGATCAGCAGCCTGTTTACAGAGTCAACATGTTCTGGTCCAAAATCCATCCTACCGTCAACAGTTCAGCTCCTCCAGACCAGACGACCCGCGCAAACACTGAGGACGGATCAATCAGAGCAAAGTTCAAGCTCCAACACGGAGTGGCTCCGCCGGCTTTCCGGGCCGCTGCCTTCAACCCGACTAAATACAGCGTCTTGTTCTTGGTATGCCTGGAACTCTCACCAACTAAAGAAAACACAGGCTGGAAATAAACAGCCCCAGTGCTCCCAGTCCGCCCAGCTTCTGCCTTCCCATTCGGCTGAAACAGAGGATTATGGGGGTTTAATCCCGCTGCTACGGCTTCACTCACCTCAGACCAACAAAGCGCTCGCTATTCTTCTGGTTCAGTCAGCAGACAGAGCCCAGAGCAGGCCGCTTCCCTTCTCATTCCTCTCTCCACAAGAGGAGGAAAATAAGTTGGCGAGAAGTCAGCGCAGCGCTGCAGCACCATTGGACAGCTGCAGCCCAATCTGGCGCGCCTCTGCTTCCCTTCCCAAATAAGAGCCCGGTTCTTTGGCGCAGGGGAGGGCAGCTCTCCACAATAACAGTCTGTTCTCCACACAAACAGATCAGCTAATGTACATGACAAACTTTATGCTCTGGTTTAATCTGCAGCTCCAACAGGATCGATTCAAGACCAGGTGCATCAGCAAATGTTTCGATTTAAGAGGAAAGATTCAGTTTTAAAAACATGTTTAAAGGTACAGTTTCAACTAAATTAATCATATTCAAATATCTGCATATGTCAAAAGGAAAATTAAATGTTATTTTCTTGTGGAATCAGCAAATTGCTCATCTTTAGCTAGGATTTTAATACGTCCAGTGAAACGTGATGGCATTTTTTTTAAAATGCTGCATATACTAAATATGACTCGGACATAATTGGAGTTTATAATTTAACACCTTGAAATTGGGCCTCTGTCTCTTTAAGAAGCTCCTGCTCTTTCTAAAACTCCGCCTTCAGGAAGTCGTCCCAACATGGCTGATGCACAAATCCGCTGGCAGTGATGGAGGATGAAGCATTTCTCTCGGCTCATTGGAGTTAATTTATGTTTCATGGACCGATCCAATGGCTGCTGGAAAAAACTATTGTGTTCAAATTGTGCTAAAAGCAGTTAGCAAATCGGTGAAGCTATTCAAGCCTAAACTAGCATCTCAAAGCTAAAAATGTAGCTGCAGCACCGCCGCTAGCGCTAATGTCAGCGTCCACATGTCAAAAGAAGCTCCATGAATGATCAGCAGTTCATTTTACATCAATCAGATGGTTGATGTAAAAATATCTGTTTTTGAGCTCATATGTCTTTATTTAACAATTTAGCAGGAAAAGGATTTTTGAATCGGTGTTTACACCCGTTTCACACTCACTTCACTAAAGTTAAAGTATAAAAACCCAATAGATTCACTTTAAATCATTTAAATATCTTGATTTAAGCCGTTTTCTCTCCTCTGAGACAAAGGCCTCGCTGTGTTTCCTGCAGCCCGGCCCTTTAAAAACAGAAACCGTGTCCTGTTTGTGTTGGTGCATGAATGATCCGCTGTGAGGCTGCAGAGTCAGTCTGGTGTCGACTGCATGTGGCACGAGCGCTGACGCTAACGGGGCGGGGGGGTCGCCGAGTCGCGGTACCAAGAGAGACCTCGAACAGCTGAGCGATGACCTCATCACCGGGGGACGACTGGAGGCGTCCTGCAGTCACAAGCAGCTGCTCTGCTGTCAGACCACTTTCTCATCGATGCTCCGTTCCCACTTAAAGAGCTAAATCCAGCATTAAATGAGCCAAATATAACCGTTTCGCCGAGTTTACGGCGTTTTCCGGTCTTTAAAGTTTCTCTGCCTGAATCCTGAATGTTTGCTCAAGACGTGAGGCTTCCTGAAGCTGCTGCCGATAAACTTTCCCCAAACAGAACTCCACCAGAGTGACTAAACTCTGCAAGTATTTAAGGAACTCAACAACAAAACCCCCACCTAAATAAATCGACACTGCAAAGCACAAACTCTAAGAGCATTTCTGGTTTCCAGAGCAAAGCCTTGAAATCCGACAAAACCAACTTATAAGCAACTTTCCAGCAAGATGTAGGATCATGTTTTACATCGACGATTCATAAATGCTGATGAAAAAGTTATTTTTTCCACTTATAGTGTGTGGAAAATAAGTGAATTTATCTAGTTCTTTTTCATCAACATTTAGGAATTACTGACTTCAAAGAAGAAAAGTCCATTTTAAGTTAGTTTTTTCTTATTTCCAAGTATTTCTGTTCTAGTTTCTATTGCAAATATCTCAATACACTTGAAATGAGACAAAACTAACCTACTAATGTATTTTCTGCAAGAAACAAAAGTAAGCCATATTTCATTAAAATCAGTAAAGTCGTTCTTGTTCCATTTGCAGATTATTTCACTTACAATAAGACAAAACTAAGATATTTGCACTAGAAACTAGACCAAAATTACTTGGTACGGTTGTGTTCTTCACACCTTTACAGTGCATAAAGGAAAATAAATGTTTTCTATTAGTCATTATTTCACACTATAAATAATAAAACTCAAGACAAAGTGATTGTTAATCATCAGCTGCTGTCCGTTTGTTCGGCGAAAGGATTTTCCTCGTTTTGAAGCTGCAGCCCGACAGGAACCACACGCTAACTGGTCGCAGTCGTTTTATTGCATGTTTTTCCCTCTTGTCACCACGCCGGCCCACACAGTAACGGCTCATACGCTCGTTTCCAGCCACTTCCCAACATATGCTGAACATCAGGTCTCAGGAAAACATCCAAGTTTTCCCTGGATGTGGCTGCAAGAAGCATTTTTTTAACAGCTGCTGTTTGAAACGCTTCAGCAGCTCAGATGTTTCTCCTTTCTGCTGTTTTTTCTCTTTGGATTCAGGTTGATCCTCAAGGTAAAAATATACAAACAGAAGTTTGTTTATTTTGCTCTGGCTGTTTAATGTTGAAGCTTAAAGCCCATAAAAGCTTTTTACCATCAGCCACAGAATAAATTCAGGGTTCTTATTTCTCCTAGGTATTTATACGAGACTTTAAAACTAAAATATTTAAATCTACGATTCAGTGCTTTCAAAGAGCAGGAGCTTCTTAAAGAGACAGAGGCCCAACGGCGCCGGGTATTCTGGGTAAATACAGCCAAAACAAATGCACAAGGCTAGCGCTAGTCAGAGAAACGGTTTGTAGTCCAAAGACAAAAGAGAATCATCCGACCACTAAAATCTAAACATTTTGTTTACATTTGGTGAAGAAGGAAGTTTCCCTCAGTGTCAGAGGTTTGTGTTTTGTTTTCTTCGGTGGTTCTTGGTGCAGCGCCCCCACAGGCCAGGAGGGGAACAGATTTTTCACAGCAGCTGAAAACGTGGTGTTGCAGTTTTTGTCTCAAATTAAACCGAGTTCACTGGACTGTCAGGTGTTAAAATGCCTTAATCTCCTGTTTGACTGAACACAGTTTGGACTTCAGCACTGATGGGTGTTTATACATGCTTAAAATAATCTTTCCTGCTGCAATAAAAAGAAGTCCAGACTTTAAGTCAGTACAATACACACCCAGGTAAAGAAATAGAAAATGCATGGGTGGTTGGTGGCGCTTGCTCCAAAGAAGAGAAAATATTTTCATGTTTGGAACTTTAATTTCCCAGAACAACCCTTCCCAAATCTGGTCACAGCGCGAGTCAGACACATCCAGGCTGGCATTTCCTGCCTGTGCCTGGATGCCTAATTACATGCAAAAAATAAAAATAAAAGTCTGCGTTTGATCAGCGCGTTTCGCTGCAGAACGTCAAACAGGAAGCCCTCATTTGAAACCAGACAACAACTGGATAATTTTAAACGAAGCACAGAGAATCACTTTAAATCTGGAACGAACAGCTGAGATTCTGCAGGAAGTCGCAGTTCTGGGCCAAAAGCATCTCAGTGTTTCACCCAGAGACGGTCAAGAAACGCAGACATTGGGTTCATTTTGGAGCTTTCATGCGTTTTATTGCAGGTGGTTCAGAGAACAAAACCAAGAAAAACAGAATAAATTTGTTCTGTTTTACAAATGATTTCTGTGTTTAACATCTAAACCAGCTGCAGTTCTCCAGATACGGTCATACATGAAATAAGTGTTTGGATTTAGTGGAAGAGCCGTCAGGCTGCAGCAGCTGACCAATCAGAGCACAGCACGTCTTCCAAAGCTGCTTCCTCAACTTTGGAGACAACGGCATTTTGACCAACGTCTACTGGGCTCCAATGGATCTTAATCTTTTCCAACACACACATTTCGACTCAGTGTGTGCTGATCCGTTTCAGATCCGAACTACGAAGCGATTAAAACACAAAGCTTCAGTCAGACTAACAACCCGGAGCTTCATCAATTGAGACGGCTGCCAGCAGCAGTAAGGCAAACAATCATGCTGTTTAGAGTCCGGCACACATTATTACAACACAAACTCACAACAGGAAAGTGGCTGAATGGTGCCATGGGGAGCCTTCACAGCCGCAGGAACAAAACCGCCTCAGAGTTTAAGGACGTGGATGGAAACGTCACTCCTCTGGGTTTTCTGGTCACACAGACACCAAGCAGCTGCATTTCTAAACTAACAACAAGCAGCGATCGCCTCAGGTCACCAAACAACTTTTATAGGAAATATTAGCTCCCAAATGCAGCCGCTCTGCAAAAATACAACATGTTTCCAAGTAGTTTTGGTTTAGTTTCTAATGGAAATATCTCAGTACCCTGGAAAAAAGACAAAACCAACTTACAAATAATTTTTCAGTAAGATAAATTTTAAGTTAAGAATTTTTTTTATTTTTTAACTCAAACAAAACAAAATTCTGCAGCAGACCTACATGTTAATGTTATCAAACTCAAGCTAGCATAGCTGACTTGCTTCCCTCGCCATTTATTTCTTAAACGTTTCCCTGAACATGTTATATTATCTGGTCGTCGTAGAGACTAGATGGTCTCTAAGCGCTGCGTCGTTTTTCTTTTACACATCAGGCGTAACTTTAAGATTTAGCTGGTTATATTGACAACTTAATGGCTAAAACCAACGGAAAAAACCACTTGAAACATTTTTACCATTCAGCAGCAGAAGGTAAAAACATTCCCAGGTTTCTCCTGCCTCATTCTGTCGATTTTAATGAAACTTTAGGGGGTTTTTTTGCCTTGGAGAAAACCAGAAGCTCCAGCGTTCTGCACATTCCTGCAGGGATTTAGCGGAGAAGCTCTTCCCTCTCTCCTGTTAGGCTTTGCAGGAATGCGAGTCGTTTGCAGGTGTGTGTTGGGAGTAGAGCCTCGGCTGACAGCCGATATTTCACAGCGAGGTGGAAGAATCCGTTCTGCATCCCACAAACACAACCCAGCAGTTTAACATTCCTGTTAGTGTCAGACATTCATCGGAAGAGCAAACAAACTGAATTTTAAATAGATCTGATTTAAAATCTGACTGACATTTATTAGAGAAAACCTAAAATTGTTGCTGAATCTGTAGAAATGATAGTTTGCTTCAACATATTCAGGTTTCTGAACATTTTCAGCTCCAATTTTCAGTCATTTAAAGCAGAGTAATCACTGATTTAAATGAATTTATTGTTCGTGAAGACTCTGAAGTTTACTGATATTAACTTTCATCTTTGTAGATAAAAAAAACTTCATGCTACTTTATACATCCTGAAACTGACCAACACAAACCCACATAGGTTTAATCCATTAAAATCATTACAATAATCTTTAAATTTGAATGAAATAACAGATTTTTGTGGCAAATCTTTGACTTTTCAAACTCAGAAATTTTCATGATTTTTCTAAAAAGTTTCTGAGATTCAGCTCAAAATCAATTGAAGTTTTTCTGCCCAGACTTTTTATTTTTAGCCTCTGATTTTTTTTCTGCCAAAACTTTAACTTTTTTTTTCTTGCACATTTTTTGACTTTGGAAACTCTGAGATGTTTCCAGTTTTTTCATCTCAAAATTTCTATTTTTTTGGCAGAAATTCCCTCATTTCGCCCATCGCCGTCGTCTCGCCCTCCATTGTATGAACTGCCTCTGATCAGTGTAGTTAGATCCTTAAAACATTTGTTCTTTACGTGAAATTTGCGAGTTTCACCTTTTAAACTGAATTTCTGAATTAAAGGAGCATGCAGCTGACCCTTTACTCTAATGTTATTGAACTGAGCTGTTTTCCCACCAGATGGTTCTGCTGTGGGTTCATAACCAAAGCTGAAGTACTTTCCTTTGTGATTGCTTCAGCCCTGGATTAGGTGAGAAAAGCTCGTACTTTCACTGATGTGGAAACCCTAATCAACAACAACATGCCTGCAGCTGCATCACTTTCCACACTTCTCCATGTTTAATGACGCTTCTGTAACACTAAAACCATCACAGACCTAAAGGTTTGCAGCAGATAAAAGGTTTGTCGATGTTAGAAAAGGTGAGTTTACCTGGGCCGTTGCCGTTTACGTGCACCGTTTGAGCCATGGGTGCAGCTGCGTGATCTCAGTCCCACAACCAGACCCTCTGCAGTCATGCAACTGGCATGCATCAAGTCCAGACTGCCATGCAACCTGCAAACTGACACAAAGACATAAAAACAGTCAAAAACCACATGAAGTTGGCTTCGTTTTGATCTACAAGATCAGTTTTAGAGTCAAGTTAAAGCCATTAAAGCTGCAGTATGAAACGTTTAGAAAGTGTTTTTTTTTTTTTTTTACATATTTATGACATAATCACTATGTAGTAACAGTATGACAATAAGAGAGTTCCTCTGAACTCTCCCAGAACTTTTGCAGAAATGCACCATTCAGTCAGAAACAACCAATCAGAGGCAGGAGGAGGGTCTTAGCGCTGTCAATCACACTCGTGCTCATTCCTCCCGCTCGCTCTTTCACCGCAGCAAAACGCACCTAACGCTCAGAATAACTGATGTGCCAACAGGCTCAGAATACTTTTCAGACAAATCGTTTTAACATTCAAAAGAAAGAAAATATTTGCAACCAAAGCCCGACGATGCATCTAATACAGACCTGAGTGAATCCCCCCCACCTTCTTCAAATCAGGCAAGTTTTGAGAGCAAGTTTTAAGCTTGTGGCTTGTTTACTGTTGTCATAGCAACTGCCTACCAAGATGGCCATCAGCTACAAAGTTCCAGGAAGTGCGAGGTCACATGAGAGCTGTGTGCTGCATATTTGTTTTAGCTTAAGTTCATCATGTGGAGCATTAATACTTCTGGACTCCAGAAATCATGTAAAATGTGATCAGAGCTTAAAGATCCTCACTGGGAATCAACAGATACGGCGGAGTGGAGAGGCTCTTCAGCCACCTGGACGATGAACCGTCTGCAGCTCCGGTTTCCGTGTTTACAGGAGGAACCCAAATAAAGCGGCGCAGCTCTGCCTCCAGGCCGAGCCTGGAGGTCATTCAATAATAGACCCGATTCAAACACATGAACCACGCGTCACCAACACCCAAATAGCCTGTGGTTATGTTTCTGAGCGCCTCGACCTCCAGCTGGGTCGCTCACCTAAAAAAAAAACAAAAAAAAAACAGGAAATTTATTAATTCTGGAAGAATCGGAGCAAAGCTAAAAATGAAAGGAGGATTTCTGCAGCATGTAAACGAGTCTGACGGAGCGCTCGCGCAACCAGACGTAGATTCATCCGATCACCAAAATTAAGGAAATCTGTGATTATTTATCGGTGCATCCTAGTTAAGTCAGTTCAGGATAAAATGAGAAAGCCAACTCCATGCTGGTTAACGACACACACACACACACACACACACACACACACACACACACACACACACACACACACACACACACACACACACACGCTAAAACTGACCCAACATCTCCCCTGGGTCCTGTTCCATGAGCTGCTAGAATGCAAACCTGAGAAAAGGAGCAGAAAATCCTCAGATCCAGGGAGGAAAAATTTAATTTTCCAAATCTTTCACTGTTATGTTGATAGAAGTTTGCATTCAAAAAAAAAAAAAAGGATCCATGTTTTACAATGAATCACCTGCAAATGCTGAAAATTTACATCCAGACAATCGAGGTTTTATAATCTCTAATGTCAGAAATGAAAAACATCTGAAGTAATCCCATTGATAACATGCAAATGTTCAATGTTTGCATACGAACAAATCAATCAATGACATTCTAATGGATTATCTGCAAAGAAGAGGCTTTTGCTTTTATTACAAATAATGAGAAAAACCAGAAATGTGTCTGAAACCAGAACAAAAGCAGCAAATATCGCCCAGCCATAAAAAGTGAAGACAGTAGGTCAGCTGTGTTGCTGCAGTTTCAAACTCTTCAATGATCAGCAAGCAGGAAAAAGTCACAAACTCCTTTAGCTTTAACGTCAGCGGGACTCAAACCCAAACCCTGCTGGGCGCTCTTACCTTTGGCTCTCATTCTAAGGCAGGTAGAAACGGGCTGCGGGCTTCTGCTCGTCCCACAGTCCTCTGAGGAGGACAGATTGGTTTCACAGCTAAGATTAGAAAACTTCCTCAGATGACAGCCAAACGATCTGCGTCCTATAAGAGGACGCAGCGAGCGCTTTCAGGCCGTTTGGGTCGGACCGAGCCAGGTGAAACGCACCAGTCCTCCCATGCTGGTAATGAGCAGAAAGTTTTCCACTGCAATCAGGGATTGGATTCAGAGGGAGGGGCAGGATCGGTGCTGCAGTAATCTGAGATTATTGGTAACAAAAAGAAAGAGAAATCAGATTACCAAGAAAAATATGATAAAGATGGGAACTAAAAACATCATCGTCGTTTCTTTTGCATATTGTATTTATTGTTCTGTTTTTTTTGCACTCAGTGCAGAAAGAGGCCTTATTATAGATCCGTCCTGCTCAGACGATAACGTCACCATTTCCCAACAAACTCAGGGTTTACATTCCTGCTGGTATTTGCACATCTCTGTTTGCACAGTTTTATTTGCATACTGTAAATAGTATGTTTTAATGCATAATGTTTTGTGCAAATATAGCCTGTTTTGTTCAAACTATAGTGCAAAACTGTCTGCATTGTGAGCATTAAAAAAACAATTTTGTTAAGAATTTTAAAAAGAATATATTTTATACTGTTTTTATTTAAAAAGTCTTAAAAATATATTTTATACAAATATTTTTGTAATATATCTTTTAAAATGATAAACTATTAAATTTTTTCCAAATTTCATCCAACTCAGCTTCACATTCCTTTGCATTATCATACATTATTTTTGATAACTGCCCAGTATTTTAGGTTGTTGTTCTGCCCCGACTGAAAACTGCGTTAACTTCAGTTTTCCTGTTAATATTTATATTTTAATACTTTTATCTCTGTGTGAACCTACATCCCTCCAGGTCTCTGATCTGCTGTCACACCTGAGTTTCTCCACTGTGGGACAGTAAAGTGCATTTCTGTTTCTATTTATTGAACGTTTCCTGCACACTGCAGCAGATATTTAGCCGACCAATCTTGGAAATGAATGCCATAAGATTTTGCAATCTTGCGTTTAATTTGTATGAAGAACAATTTATGGGTTATGTGACCACAAGCAGTGAAGGATTACAATCCAAATTGATCTTGCGGCCCGATTTTTTATCCACGACTAAAATTGAAAATGTGAAAAACAAGATATTTACGTTTTTGTTAGTTTTGTTTGCCAGTTGAATGGAAATAAGGAATGACACAGATTGTTGTGCATCAGGGTTGGGAAACTTTAATTCCTCTCTGTCAGAACTGGAAATGCTGTGGTGGGACCCTGACAGAGCCAGAAACAGAAACCCACAAGCCTCCGCGAATGAAGCAACGACGTGAAGCACAGGGGGCCTAAATTCCTCCACAACCATGCGAGACGCAGCCGGAGAAGAAGACGCAAAGAAAACTCATGTTTGTTTGGGAATAAACAACAATAAAAGCTTCTTCTGGGTTTCTGTTCAACTTGGTGAGAGAAATAAATCATTAGGTCTGAAAGGATAAAAGCCTGAAGCAGAAATTGTTTGCCACCGTTTTTAAAAGTAAAAAACAACCAAAAGAGGATCAGTTACGGTTCAATGATACCAGCTCAGCTCGGTTCGCTTTAATCGAACTCCACTCCGTTTGTCTAGAAAGTCCCGTTTGGTTAAGAATCAAACTCTGATGTGGACAAAACAGCAAACTCTACAAACCTCAGTTTGGCTGAAGTGAACTCTGGTTGACATCAAGCGGACCAGACTGCTCCAAACGCAGGAAGTGGACTACAGCACAGTGCATTCTGGGTAAGTACAACCAAAACAAACAAGCTAGGCTAGCGCTAGCGGGAGAAATGACTCCTAGCCTTTTAACAAAGACGAGAGATAAATCCTACAACCACTAAAATCCATTTTGTTTACATTTCCTCAGGAAAGAAGCTGTCCTGTTTTCATGTTGTTTCTTCCCATTGTTCTTGGTGCAGCGCCCCCGCAGGCGAGGAGGGGAACAGGTCCCTCGTTTGGTTCGTTTGTCTCGATGCAGTGTGAAAGTGAACTGGATCAGCTGAAAATGTGCTGAAGATCCGAACCAACAGGAGAAACTAAATCTGTTCTATTTATTTAATATTTTCACATTTCTTGGTTACCGGTGTTCATCTTGTTTTAATCTTTGTTACTATGCAGCGTGTTTGAGAGCCACTAAAATATAAATATGTTTATATTTGAAACATATCACTATTATTATTTAAGGCGGACCGAAGGTGTTGGGCGTGAAAACATCGTGTAGAAATTGGGTCTAACTGATGCAGAGACACCTGCTGACAAAAACCTGATCAACTTGTTTGGTTCGCCTGAAGCTGCTGAACAAAAATGAAACCAGAGCGTGAATTTCAGCGCAGCAATACAACAGGCGGCCTGTTGCTCAGGTCCGTCTGCATTTCAGTAAGACGCCCGACTGAGGCGACACAGAAGAAAACAAATCAAATACAAGAACATATTGGGTTTATGTCACTAAACCAGTAAAGACAGCTATTAGTTAATCATTTATTAAGGTTCAAATCTCATCGAGAGTCTATATTTAAGTCACAAATTGAGCAGAACTGAAACCATTCAGACTTTCCACTGAGGGAAAGACAGAGCTCTGGTTTGTGACGCTCAGTAAACAGCAAACGAAGGGCTGCAAATGTAGCAAACACAGCGCTGAATATTCAGCAGGACTGGTTTTCCCCTAATAAAGTCTGAGGCTGCCGCTTTAATGGAGGAAAAAAGCCTAAAGTTAAAACTGTTTCAGCTTTAATGTTGCATAAAAAGCAAATTGGGGAGAGCTGGTGACAGCAGGATGTAGAAAACTACCGCATTTGAAAAAGTTTAGACGTATAAAACAAGCCTGAAGCTTTGATTAAAAGCACGCTACACAAAACAGAGGATATTAAACATCTAAACTTTGCATCTGGACCAGATTAGAAAAGGCGCTTGATGCCGTTTCATAGAGAGAGCAGGTCAAGAGGTCAAACCCCTCATCGTCGTTTTCCTCTGACCTACAGCTTGTCCTGTCATTTATCTAAAAATCACCAAAATATTTGCTTCTTATATTTCTCATTTACAAGTCGACCTTCAGGAAGGAGGAAACTTCCCAGGGAAAGAAAGTTAGTCAGAGGGAAAACCTGAAGAGTTATTCAGTCTAGAAACGTAAAACAGTAACAGGTTTCAGTTTAAGACACATGGAAACAAAATGGAAAAGCAGCTTTGTTTTCCTCCACGTTTCTGGATTTCTGTCAAGTTTTGTTCTTTTAATGAAATTCTTTCCATTTATGACAGAGCTGGACAATAAATCAATATCGATAGATAATACATCTGCCAATATTCAATATGTGGAATATTCACTCAACTCTAAGCCAGAACCGTACAGCATTCTGGGAGATGTAGGCAGAGGAACGACTTTAGCCGCTGAACTTCTTATCTAGCTAAGCTACGTTGGTGGAATCAACTCATTCACTCGCTTTTTTGTTACCTAGCAACAACCTTTAGCAACCTTTACCTAACAGCAATTTAAGGCTTTACTAACGTGCCTTATGGCTGCTTAAAGATAAGAAACAATGGCATGGAGGATAAATCAGGAAGGATTACACCACCAGTTTGGCAGAAAGAACTAATCAATAATTACTGATAAACAAATACAAAACACTTACATTGTAAGTTTTTCAGCCATATTGTCCATGTGCCCTACTTCTCACATGGTTGGTAAATAATGCAGAAAGAACCAAGACGATTCCGACAGATGGTTTGTCTAAAATGGGGTTCCACAAGGTTCAGTTCTTGGCACATTATTTTCTGAATTACCTCTAAACAGCGTTCTGAATTTATGCCGCGCTGAAGGCCAGTCGGCCAGCCGGAGGATAGAGCCGGAGGCCGAAGCGTTGCGACACTTTGATGTCTGTTTGATCTTCTGCCTTGCAAAGCAGACAGCAGCAGACAACTGGGATCCTTTGCACATGCAAAGATTAAAGCAAAAATCACAACAGATAATAGTTTTGACTAATTGGTTTTCAATCGAGTCGTGAGAGGGTAAAAGAGTTCCACCCCTAGAATAAATATGACTCTGGGTCTTTTCGGCTCTGCAGGTTGGTTTTACTCAATTCAACAGATTTGTTCTGCAAACTTCTTGGTGACATGAAAACCTTTGATCCAGGAGGTTTCAGAAACTTTTGCAATCTAGAAATGTAACGCACATATTTACTTATTTTGTTTTTGTACAGGAGCTGTTAATTTGCTAGCAGCTAACAGCCGATTGCAACAGTAGCTCTGTTCACCAACAGGTTGCAGCCGGGTCGGAGAGCGGTCCAATGCTTAACAATGTTCTTTATCTGGTTCTGCTGCCCAGACGATTCAAGTCACTAGAAAGAATTTGGTTCAAGATTTATGAGCAGGAACAAAACAGCAGCAACAGCATCAAAGAATACTTACAAATCACTTTATTTCCACCTGCCTGCATACAAAGCAAAGCTCAACCGTTTCTTTAAAGAGGCAGTATTTTGTGTTTTCCAGGCACCACGTGATATTTTGTTGCACAATCATGTAACTGTGTTACTTCCAGTTGTTTTTAAAATGCTGCATATTTAAAATATGGCTTAAAAGAAATTTGACTTATTAATTGAACTTCTAGAAATTGGGCCTTGTTGGATGTTTTCAGGGTTTTACCTCATTATCACTCAAATCCTCGACTTTGAACAAAGGACTGAAAACTTTACTTGCTTTAAAGAGCAAAGACTCTCCTGACCTGAGATTTAAGATGTTTTCCTCTCTGACAGACATGACCTCTCTCTTCAGCTAAATAACGTCGCCCCCTAGAGGAGACAGACTGCCAGGTTCCACGCAAAGGTTCTCAGCCAGAATCAAACAGTTTTTAATGTGTTTCATTAAATTACTCCTCCGTTCCGCCTTTTCCTTCTTCCATTTCCCAGAAAGAGGCACTTAAAAAATAAAAACCAGCCTCCCCCCTGCAGTGTTCGACCCGACACTTGACCAAGGACAGGCTGGAGCCACGTATTTGTTTAGCCGTGGAGTGGAGTCACTAAGGCGTACAGGAGCTACGGGCCGGTGAACACCAACCTCTCCACCTCATGCGAGGGAGTCACTCTCACCGCGAAACAATGCAAACCAAACTCAAAAGCATCCCAGCCGTTTGTTTGTTATACTGAAAAGAAATTACTCTGCAGCTGAAACTTGGTTCTGTTAGTTCTTTTCAGGTCAAATTTGCAGCAGATTCAGCAGAATATCCAACAATACAGAGGACAAGAATGAAATGAGTTCCTAAAGCTCATTATGCGCTTATTAGTGATCCTCCTTAATTTGCAGAAAAAAAAGTTTTAGTTTACATTAAAGCTAAACAGTATATATCAGATTAACTGCAATTAATTGATTTAAATCGTCAACTAATTTAGTAATTTGATTAATCGTTAAGTTATAGACTCAAAAAAACGTCAGTGCATGAAACGAAACACATCGTTCACAGCCACAGAGCTGCAACAGTTTATAGTTACATTTTTCTCCAAAGGAAGTTTTGGATGCTGATTGGCTGAACTGCAATCAATCGATTCTTTTAGGAATCGATCAATCGATTGCTCTGACAATTAGATTTTAAAAATTCTACAGATTTCTAATTTAGCTACTTTAGCTTTTATACAATATTATAAATACATTTAAAGATGCAATAATTCATATAAAGTCTTTTTTAAATAAGAAAAACATTTTATTGCACAGCATTAGCTAAAACTAAACCACTTCAGTTTTGGCTAAACTCTACAGATAAAATTGTTTTTTGTTCATCTTAAATGCAAACTTTACATATTTTTTGTACAGTTTTGGCTTAATTAGTGCTCTGAATATATTGTTTTTGTTCCACCAAATGGCTTTTTTTGGACTGTATTCTCCAGTTAGCGTTTAATCAATTACTAAATTAATGATTATTTCAATAACTGGTAAATTAACCTGTGGCTAGAAAACCGTCGCACAATTTTCCTTCCTTGATGAACATGATTAATCTCGATTATTCCGATTAATTGTTTGAGGCCTAGTTTAGACTAATGAGTCTGTGCTTCATTGATTTTCCTGTTTCTCCAGTGTGAAGCTTCCTGTTGTCTTGTCAGGCATTGTGGGAGAAATCCCCCCTCCTTAAGTGCTTCCATGTTTGCTTTGTGCCAAGCGAAGCCGTTCTGCTGACCTTTCAGAGACGCTCCGTCTGCCACCGACAGCGGCAGGACAAAAAATGACAAGCTAATTAAACTGGGCTGCAGGGGGAAAAAACAAATCAAAGCACCTAAAAAGGAAGTTAAAACTTGGTTTTGAGGACGTTATCGGCGGTCTACGCAGACTTCCTGCCAGCCGAACAGATAAGTATGTCAGGAATGTTTTGGGAGCCTCCAAACCTCGTCTGAATTGATTAGACTTTTGTTGTCGTTGCTGTTCATCCCACCCCCCAAACTCTGGTTCATTTCTGCCGTAATGAGTCACAACGTGTTGGATTAGCGCCAGGGAGAGGCGAACGTGCGGTGGGAACGGCGGCGGCGTTTCATGAATGCAAAAAGACTCGCAGTCCCGTACGGGAACCATAATGACCAAAATGCACATTGTTTTGTAGCAAGTGGTCACGCAGGCTTGTAACCCAACAGTGCAATCACAATGTTTGTCCCTGAAGGTAAACAAACAAAGTCTTCATGAACTCAGAAAATTTTATTCCCCATCACGTCTTTACATTTAAACAGAAAATACAAATTAAACGCCATGTTTAAACCTGCTGTAATAAGCAAGCAAATAACCTCAATAATTTTTATTGAGCCAATTTATTTTATTGGTTGTTTTGTCTATTTTATATATTATAAATGTCTTGAGTTTCCGTGTTTAATGTTCACTAGAATTTAAAGTTTATCGTCTTTCAGAAGGTCTTTCATTATTATGACAATATCCTTATATTGAAAATAACCTTAAAAACAACAATATTATCATTTATCACAGTAACGTCTGGGACAATTTATCATCCAGCACAATTTGTTACTGTATCCATCAGTGAACGTAACATTCAAGGTGAATTAAGAGAATTATTATTTAGGCCTGGATGGAAACAAAAGCATAAATCAATCCGGACTTCCTACATATTTTTATTTAATCTGACAACAGGGGGCGCTGTTGGTGTCTTGGTCCATATCCAGCAAACAGAAACACCTGCGACACTCTGAGGCTGACAAAACCATCATGAAACACGTTTTCCACTGCAGGTGTTATCTGAATTACCGCGCCGCTCGGCTTCGCTTGGATAAAAATCTCGTCATTGATTGCTCTCCCACCAGCAGGGAGGGGAGGCTGAAAGGAAACGCCTCGACCTCGAGTTCATCACTTCCAGTTGATGCCCAGTTAAACACACCGGAGCACCAAGCAGAGTGGAAACAAAAGGGAGAAAAAGAAAGAGTCAAAGACTTTTTAGATTTTTAAAAATCTGCCCATCCTTCCCTACAAGATTCTGAATTAATTTAAGTAACGAAACCAGAAATCAACACTGAACTCTGAAAGTCAAACAGTTTTTTTACAATCTGAAAAATGATGTAAAAAATAAATTCAATCAATTTAAGATTCCCTGCAATTTTATCTCTGATATAAAGGAATTGAAAATGTAACTTTTTCCAGACTCATTTGCCATTTTTCTAAAATTATTCAGAATTTTAAAAATAAATTAAAATATTGAAGCCCTGAATTGTACACCAAACGGAAATGAAAATTTAAATCCAGTTTGATTTTTAAAAGCTTTTATTTGTGAAAACACAAAGCTGGTTTTGGAAAAATGACCAACTTGGAATATATTGAGGATAAAAACTCAAAGCAGTTTTTACTGAAGTTTTTCTAAAGCAGTAAAACGTTTGGAAAAACTTCAAAAGTTTAAATCTCTTCTAAAATCTCTTCTCGTTCTCATAACCTCGACATGGGGAATAAGTTTATTTTGCGATCTGGCTGTACCTCTAATTGCTCAAATCAACTTTTCCACCTCAAACGTTCCCGTCTTTTATTAACTAAAACAACTTCTCTCTTTCTGCGCCGTATTAAAAGACGATTTCTATGCAATTCAAAATAAATTTGTGTCCATCTGCCGAGCAGCTCACCCCTCGCTGACCCCGGCGCTGCCTCAGATGGCCTCATTGTTTATCATGCAGAGGTCACGACCCTCCCGCCTATAACTGGTGACATCATCGATTCGGCCTGATTCGCAGGCTTCAGCGACGCCGATCGAACGTCAGGCCTGGAAATCAGAACGCCGTCGTTCTGGTTGCTCAACGAGGAAAAACCAGAATACAGCAGATTAGGACGTTTGTTTAGCTTTTAGGGAAAAAGAGAAAATAGATTCATCTTCCAATTCATGTCTTTCCAAAAAGACAGAAAAAAGCAAAAGAAGAGCAGAAAGAGCAAACTGATTACTCAGCAAAATAAAGAGCAAAAAAAAAAATTGAGAGCAAAGTGAAAGAAACAGTGAACAAAAGAGCAAAAGAGAAATTGGAAGAAGGAGAGAAAGGAAAGAAAGCGAGTAAAACATAGAAAGCAAAAAGGGCAAAAGAAAGCAAGCAAAACAGTAAAATAGCAAAAAAAGGGAAGAAAGAGCAAAAGAAAAGGGAAAGAAAGAGCCTGTTATCCCGGGTTCCAGTAATCTGCAGAACTGCATCATTTCTTCCTGGTTTCTCTGTGATAACGATTCAGCAAAGCTACAGAGATTAGCCGTTTGTTTAGCTGTTAGAAAAACAGAAAACTGATTTGAAACGAGTTCACGTGAAAGGCCAAGTGGGGTGAATGAAGCTCTCTGCAATCCTCAATTTACTCCCCATTTATTCAGGTTTTCCCTCTCTGGCTCCTTCCATTGAACCAAACCACTTGTTTTTGATCCAGCACAGAAAAAAAGAAAAGAGGAACTCAAGAACAATCTTCAGAAAAGAAAGAAGACAAGCGAGGAAGGAAGGGAGGGAGGCTAATCCCATTAGCTAAATGATTTGTTTGTCAGAGACGGGAGATGAAAAGTGTGCAGAGGAGGAAAGAGGCACAAACCTGCAAAATATCCTTCTTTCCCTGCAGCTTCTTTCTGCCGCCTACAACTTTATTAGCTTTTAGGGCTGAAACGATTAATCAAATTAAATTGTGATTAATCGAAAATTTAAATAATCAACTTAGTAATTGATTAATCATTAAACAAAAAAATATCCTTTTATATTAAATTATTAAATACATGAAGTGAAGCAGAAAGGCCAGAGTTTCTCACATGTTGCTGGTGGCATTTATAGCTGCAGATGCATCTTTTGCTCTAAATTATTTTATCCAACTAATCGAATAATCGACAGAACAATCAGTTACTAAAATCATCTTTAGTTGCAGCCCCATTATCCTTAAACTGTTAGAAAACAAGTCTAATGCTGATTTCTTTAGGGCTGAACAATTATCCAGATTAAACAATGATTGTAATAATCCTCAGTTTAGTAATCAATTAATCGCTAACTGGAGTGTAAAGACTCAAAGGCCGTTTGCTGAAAGAACAAACAGAGCAACAATTAAACCAAAACTGCACAAAACTTTTTATATTTAAGATGAAAAAATGTTAATTGTCTGTAAATACAGTCGACCCAGAATTCACCAAGTGGTAATTTAGCTTTAGCCTCAAACTCTGTAAAATAGAAAAGTCTCATATTTAGCAGCTTCGTTAACACATTTATTAACTGGTGAATCCAAAAATAACCAGCAGGTCGGCTCTACACTGTACTGATGTGAAGCAGAAAGAGAGGAGATTTTCAACAATCAGCCAAACACTGAAGGAATGGTATGTTAATGAATTTTAACCAGTAAAATATTTCTTGTGACGCAATAAAAAATTTCAGTTTTTAAGTATTTTCAATACTGTATAAAGTATTATACAGTAATTAAACATGTCAGCTAGTATTAATGGTAATAATCTATCATTTTATTAATAGATAGTTGTTGCCCCATTAGATGCAGATTTCTGTTTAGAGCCAGAAAATTTAATTTGCTAAAGTAAATTTTAAATTCCCAGCCACTGAGAGGAGGAACGACTCCGGGACCAACTAACGATTTCCGTCTCATCCTTTTCATTACGTCGGCCTCGGCTCGCGGCCGAAGGTCAGAGGCTATGGAAACAGTAGCATGCCTTCAAAGCCATAGAGCAGCACATTGTACTGTGCTGCCAGTGGGGGGTTCCTGGCTGGTGGGAGTCATCCTGCTCCACAATGGCTGCAGCATTCCAGTGGAAACACTGTGGCATTATGGCTGCCAGAACCTCCACTTCCACCAAAACAACAGATGAGCTCCCACGGCATTCTGGGAAGGTTTCTGCATCGTCTTTTTTAGAAAAGCGACTCGGCACGGGGAAGAAAAGAAAAGCTATTTTTACAGTTTTGTCAGAATGATTCATGATGTTGTTTTTGCATCCGGAGAGTTTAGTCGGATAAACTGGGCAGCAGCGAAGATCTCGACTTTCAGCTTCACTGCAACGGAGGATTGAAGGAGTTAAACCTGCAAAGGAGCTGAAGCTGTTTGAGAAATCTGCTGGTGAACTTAACCAGTTAATAACTTCTTTCAATTGTTTAAGTTAATACACAAATATTTCATTTTATTCACAGCATCTTGACGCCTCAAAGTAAAACAATTAGCCTGTTGCTATTATAAATTATTTGCCTCGTGGATTTTTTTTATTTTTGCTATTTGTCACACTAAAATGTTTCACAAATTTTTATAAAATCATAAATATTGTCTGAAAGAAAGCAAATAAGAATGAGAACTTCTGTTTATATGGCAAAACACAAGTTTATTACTAATATTCTCTACAGTCTCCATTAATCAAAAACCAAACCGTCATTTTGAGGAGGAAAAAGCAGATCAATCAGATAAACTGGAAGCTAAAAGAAGCCTTTCGCCGTCATGTCTGAGCGCAGCTCTGCTTTCTGAAGTGTTTTTAAAGCGAACATCACTAAGCGCCACTGAAACAGAGCCGCCTCCTGCACAGCAGCCGCGCTCCATGAACAAATATTGACTTGAGTGGCGACCCGAGCCGGCCCATTATTTCAGCCTCAGAGGGTCGGGAATAATCGGCGAAGGCTTTGCAGGCAGATGTCACTGAATATGCAAAGAACAAGACAGGACAGGGAGGTTGCACCAACAACCAGGCAACGGGGAAACGGCTTCAGTCAGAGAGACCAGTTTTACACGTCAACAGCCACGACTGGTCAGAAAATGAAGAATTTAAATTATTTTCCAAACAAATTGTTGTTGCTATGGAAGTCATTAGCAACATAGACTCAAATATCTGCAGAAACTAAAACATTTTTTTGCATTTTGGCCGTTTATCCACATGAAAACTCTGATATCACCAATATCATCATAAAACATTTTTCTGGACAATAAATTGTCCCAGAAATTATTGTGATAAATAACAGGATCGTTGTTTTAAGACCATTTTCAAGTTCAGTCTGGTGTTTTTGTGTTATTATTATTATGCTATTGCTACCATTAGGTTGCCTGAAAATAATCTCAAAACAGCAAATTTATAGTTTATCGCAAAAACCGGTGGGGCATTTTGCCATCTAATGATATCCGTTTGTGACCAACAGGAAAATGTTGATAATTATCAGTAAAAATAAAAAGATGTAAAACAAAACTGACCACCTACAGGTTCAGAGCAGGACCGATCGGTGGACAGCGTTACCATGGCGACCCGTCTTTCACATTGTGGAAACTGAAACCGGAGAGGATGTCGGGCCATTACCAGTCCGCCACAGCTCGAAGTCATAAACACAGGAACCACAGATGTGGACGGAAATAAAAAGCAACAAAAAGCTTCAGACGTTGCTCTCCATGTTTACCCCGTCATCCCCAGGAGCATTTTTTACTTCCCCATCATAGCTGGTCTGATGCTGCAGCAGCAGCTTTCACCAGTGGATCTCAGTGGGAAACAAATCTCTGCTAAACAGCAGAGGAAACGACTTACTGCCGCTGTTCATGGAGGGTCAGCGCTTCCACAGGGTCGGTCCAAGCCTTTTTGGGGCCCTAAGCAGATTTTTACTTGGGCCCCCCCTCCCAATAAATGAGCTATAGCCAATGTAGCTAATCACTTATTAATAAATGCAAAATAAACACCAAGCCAAAAAACATGAAACCTTAACGGACCAAATGTTCTGTTCTGCGTTTTTGGTACCGAATCCTGATACATTAGCAGTGTTGCTGTTGGTTGCTATGGCAACTAAGCATAATGACACAATGAGCAAGAAAAACACAAAGAACAGGATTTCATCAATATTTTCACTGCTCTGAATTAATGGTACAGACATCTCCAGGTTTCATTTTGTGAACAGAACAGCAGCAGCTACAGACGGCGCGTCAAACTACCGACGGCGCGTCAAACTACCGACGGCGCGTCAAACTACAGACGGCGCATCAAACTACCGACGGCGCATCAAACTACCGTTTTGTTGCCCTCCAGCTTTGGGCACATTCACTAAATTAACGGATGTGAACAATGACACGAAAGGGGTTCCATACTTTCCCCTTTGCTTTGGTGTTTTCTGGAAATGTGTGTGTGTGTGTGTGTGTGTGTGTGTGTGTGTGTGTGTGTGTGTGTGTGTGTGTGTGTGTGTGTGTGTGGCAACGTCAAACGCCCCGCATGGTTACAAAATGGCCGCCAGAGGATTTGATTTCAAATCGATTTTGGGACATTTTAAATTGATTCTGAATAATAAATGTAAATCAATTAAACCTCTAATAACTGAACCAGCTGCTCCCTTCAGATGCTTGATTATAAAAAAAGTCACTAAATTTCTCTGAAGTCCATCGTTGTGGCATAAAGACCTGCAGTGGAGCGAGTCTTGTTGGTTCTGTTGTGACCCGTTTAATGTTTTTAACAGATGGCAGCAATCCTTTCCAAAGTTTGTTGATATCCAGATATCCAGTTAATTACTTCCACTAGGATGTCAAATGTGAGCAGAATGACTTCCTCACTCTGCAGCTCCCACATTAAAGTAACTCGGCGCCAGAGAAGGCAAAGCGCAGCTGCTCTACGTTTGTTGATTTGTTTCTCCACATGCAGACAAACCGGACTGCAGGAGAACTGATTGACAAAACCACAGCTTGGTACATATTCAGGTTTTAAAGTCAGGCTTTCACTTCAACCAAGATGAAGAAACAAAACTTTTTTTTTTTAATTCAGTCAGCAGGAAAATAATTCTGTTCAAGTTTTTAAGTTATTTCACGTCCTAAAACTTTAAAAAGTGGGAAGTTTTAGGGACCATTTTTCAACATTAGAGGACGATTGACAGTTTTACCCACATTTAGTGAAAACGCAGCTAATGACACTGAACAAAGTATCGCCTTTAACTGCTGTATGGATGCAGATATATCCCACCACATGCTGCATTCAAACACTCCTTTACAACTGCATTATTTCATGCAGGTCTATTGCAACTTGACACCTTGTTCAACTCCAACTAGATCCCTAAAAACATTATTTATATGCATTCATGAAACATTCAGCTAAAAACAGAGTACTGGTATACTGGTAGAGTACTGGTATAACTGGTCTCCTTGCTGGGCCGTCTGGAACATTAACCTAAAGGAAAGATTTGGTAAAAAAATTGCCTGAAACAATTCAGACTCACCTCGTTCAGGTGTGAAGAGCTCAAAGCTTTGAGTCTGCGTCCAACTGTGACTGGTAAGGCAGTGAGGGACGACGGATTAACGCCGCAGCGCTCCCTGACACGAACACGCAGTAACCTGACAATACCAGCGTGCAACAGAGGGAGGCTGTAACATGAGGAGGCGGGTAACTATGGGCCACGCAGCGCTGAGACTTTCTGCGCCCGCTCCAATATGGCTGTAATAATGAGCTATTCATGGATAAAAAGGGAAAAAATGTATTAAAAATTGTAATTTAGAGAGTAACTAAGCCCCAAATCATTTATTTCAGAGATAGACTCTCAATTGGTATTTAAAGTTGGTAGATCTGGCCGACAACCGTCTCAGTGCTGCCCTCTTTGGGTTAAACAGTGGCTACTGCAGATGCGTTTTCCTATTGGTTACAATGTCACAGCCCTGATTGGTCGTCACACGGCGCCTTTAAAGTCTCCCATATCAGAAAAGTCGGTGGACTGCAGTTGGAAATGAACTCTGGCGCGGTTTCGATGCATACAAGAACCATAAACGGACCAGAGACGCTCCAAAAGAGGACAACAACGCAAGGCATTCTGGGTAAATAAAACCAAAGACAAAAGAGAAATCCTACAACCGCTAAAATCTGACTCTACTCCATTTTTTTTTTTTGTGAAGAAGAAAGTTGTGCTCAGAGTCTTCAGAGGTTTTTATGCGTTTTCCTTTGGTTGTTTTTGAAGCAGCGCCCCCACAGGCCAGGAGGGGAACAAGTTATTTAAAGATTTTGGTTAATTTAACAGTGCAGTGTGAAAGTGAACCACACCAGTTGAAAATGTAACAAATCTTTGGTGCCCAGTGAAAGCCAATCTACTGGACTATCAGGTGTGAAAACTCCCACAAGCCGTTTGTTTTGAAAGTGACACAGACTTTGTGTTTACGGAGCTTTACAGGACACAAAGTTACAACTTTATGCCCCATAAATCACCAGGAATCATCACACACAGTAATTGTGGCCCTGCCTAGGTGTGCTGCAATTGACACCTCACAAAGCAAACAGTGTGGGACAAAAACTGGCACACCAAGAGAAGATTTTATGAGTTACACGTGGCTGAAACTTTGAAAGAAGATTCTAGAAATTTACCTGGATAAGCAAAAGCCAGGGGTCTGCAGCTGGTTAGCTGCAGAGTTTGGCCTGAAAGACGCCGAGCCGTTCTGTGCCTAAACTTGACAAGCAAAGTCTGTGCATGCCTGCATACCTGGAGGATTATCACCATCATTTCAGCACCAAGTTCACTCTACACTGGCCTCATCTGTTTGACCTGCAGGAAACAAGCTGGATTTCTGTTTAAAAACAGTTACATTTCAGACAGCATGCCTGAAACTCACAGCCATATTTGTGAGGGAATTGTGACAAATGAGATGTTTCCATAAACTGACACACCGTGCATGCCAGCTGCTGTTTAGAAAAGATAGGGGGAATGTTTAGCTGGTTCTTATCGGTTTGTTTCATCCATAACTTTGTGGCATTTCCTGGTCAACACATGTGCATCACATGCCTGAACCTCCGGAGGCTTTTATTACTGCGGCCTTGAATCGACAGTAGATGTGCCGGCCCAGAACCAAACGGCTCTCATGCCCAGCCAGTCCCTCTCGATTTCACAATCCTGCGATCAGGAAAATTCACAAAAACAGATTCCTGCATTTTTTGTGAGCAACTGTGAGTTTACTGAAATTTGTTCAAAAATACGATCAAAAACTGTATTTACTGTCATATATCAGCGCAAATATTGTTAAATCTCTTGCAAATATTTCTACCGTAGCACCAAAAGATAAGTCATTTGGATTTTTTGTTTGTTTTGTTTGTTTTTGGCACCTCCCTTAAATAATTATGCTTGTAATTTGTAACAAATGTAAACACAGTCAAACCTGAGACTTGGGAAAGTCTCCGCTGCAAATCTGTGTAAAGTAGATAATTGAGCACCTTTCAGCTCATTGTTTGACCACAGTTTTTTCCTCCACTCCTCCCATTCTCTTGAAAATGTCAAAACAATCCGTCCCAGCAAGCCTCATCCAGCATCACGTCGTCTTTCCAGCCGGTAATTACCTTCACTCCAGCCAGAGGCGTGCACAGACAGTTTTGGGGCAGGTGCTCAAGTCGACAATAAAGGCACCGGATGTTTGACTGCAACTCCAACACAGTTTCATCATTATCACAACAACAGGCCTCTCGCCACAAGCAGTAAATCAATTAACAGCATGAAAAATGAAGAGAAGTTCAAAAATGTCCATTTTTATGATTTTTTTTTTTTTTTTTTTCTTTCTACCAAAATCTGCAAGATAAAGTCTTCAGTCTGGTGTTTTGCTCTCAACTGGACCTTTTTCTGAAGGACAGTTTTGTTCAGAGACTTCATACTAAACTTTGTTTCTGTTTAGTTCATTTAATTTGGATATTTAAATGTTTCCAGTTCCAGTGTTAAATGTGTATTAGAATTTAATTACGAATCATTTATCGCAATAACTTCTTCCACAATTTATCGTCCAGCAAATATTTTATTGCGACAGGCCTAATAGCAAAAATATTGTGATAAAACTTTAAGTTGAAAGATGACACCAATATGCATTAGTCTCAAAAATATTATAGATTGATGAACACAGTAAAATGCAACCAGCCTTTAATTGCAAAAAAAAAAAAAAAAAAGTGCAAAATTTTTTTTAGATTTCAGAAGGGCACTTTTTTTTCTCCGTAGACGAAGGGCAGATACTCTAGCGCCACCTACTGTCCTTGACTCCAACTTAAGTGAAAGCATAATATTCGCCACAGTGATTTTCATAGTTGGTCTAACAATAAATACATCAAAAATTGCCAAGATCAATGATCCTTCACAGAAGTTGAAAATTCAAATTTCAGTGAACCGTGATAATCGTCCTTATTAGAGACGGAAAAGAAGAATGCACAAGCACTAAGAGAAGAATTACTGAAAGAAAAGAGATTAACATACCAGGAAACAAAACATCTTTGTGAAACACACTTCAAGGTTTAAGCGGGGTCAATCCGAGCCGCAGAGAGCGATTCCCTCGACTCATTCATGTTCACCGCAACGGTTTTCCTCCTCACGCAAACTGCAGCACTCAGGAATGAATCAGACGGTAAATAAAGAACTTCTGAATTATTTAGATGTCGTTGAAAAAAAATACAGAAATAATTTAATAAATATATGATCATATGCATCATGAATTAAATAAAATTTCACCCATCAAACTCCGCAGGTGGGCTGAGGGCCGACGCTGACGTCTGATTGGCTGCTTCAACCAGTAATTCCACACAATTTCTCCAGGTTTGCTAGAAGTCTGAGGTTTATATTTTCACTGGAAGTGTGGAAATAACTTCCATAAATTGTAATTTAATTGCTACAAACTCCAGGTGAGCAGCTGCAGCCTGCATGTCTCTATAACAACATGCATGAAGCTGCCACAGATCTCAGGATCAACATCAGCTAACTGGTGAACTGATTAGTAATTTCACACCAAACTGCAGACACAGACGCTGGAATTGCTCACCCGAAAAACAATTTATGGAAATTATTTTCACACTTCCAGGGAAAATATCAACTTCCCTCACAAAGATAACTTAGAAGAAGTTGTTCTGACTTGTTAGAAGCAACTAATCAGACATCAGGGTCAAAATTTATTTTATTTAAAAAAATATTTTTGTATTCATTTCCACTTTCAATAAACTAATGAAACATTTAGATAATTATTCAAGAATTCTTAGAATTTGCCCCTCTTCACATTTTTTGTGGTTTTATTCTAAACTTAAAATGCAAATCAGTTGCAAACAATCAGCGATCAGGCAAAACAAAAAGTAAAACTATTTTGTGACGAGAATCAACAGCATTTTATAACCCAAACAAAGGGCTAAACATAGTTTATGTGCCCCAGGTTTCAATCATGTCTGATCATGAAGTTTGTAATGAAAGACGAATCTACTTAAGAGATTCTTCTAATTCTTACGTTGTGATTCTGTTAAGCTTCTAAGTCCAGAAAAAAAACTGATTCAAGAGATTTTGTAAACAGTTGAGCCAGAGCTTTGATCGCCCCAGTAATGACTTCCTTTCAAATTAGCAAACAGTGTGGTGCAGCACTGGCAGCTGTCCCAGGTTACTGGAAATCTCTTAGGAGGATTCCCACAAGCTTGACTTCTCTTTTTTTGTTGAATCCAGCAAGTTCTCCATTTTAAATCTGCTTTGTGCAAACGCTGATATCTGAGGTTCTTTACAGTTCAAGCCAACAGGCTACTTAATGCCATTTCCTATTTGACGCTGCTCCGAACAGCAACATTTGATATTTGTGGGCTAACTTCTAACACGATCGTGTAATAACAGGGCAGTCCTCGAGGCCCGTGTGGGTTTTCATCCCACACTTTCAAACCAAAGCAGCTGCAACAACTCCCTTCACCTCCAGTCAAACCAGCAAGTATGCTTCCAGTGGGGAGTAATACAAGGTTGCAAGAAACACATGCTTAAGCTGCAAGAAATAGCAGAACTAGAATTTTCAGCACAAAAATATGCAAGAAGAGGAAAAATATGGCAGAGGTATGCGCAGATGTTCAACCAAAGCTGGGATTACAAAGCAAACGCAGAGACTAAAATTAGAAGCAATTCAGCAGAGAGGATTCTTCAAAAAGTCTAAAACAAGCAAGAAAAGCAAAGCAACTGGAGCTGTGAGGAGGGAAGTAATTTAGTCTGAACCAGAAACCGGAGGAATGGGAGACTAATCACAGGGAGGCGATGGAGGAGGGGGCGGCTCGGCTTTGAAGTCGTGGACAGGAGGGTCGTCTCGCTGAAGTGAGAAAAGAGAGGCGGCCATGTGTCGGCTGGTCGACTCAAAACGCCACCAAGCCTGATGCAAACACCGACAACAGGCTCAACCAAAGCGCAACATTTGGCCCTAAAACGGCTCCATTTAGACACTGTGAAACTAAAAACAAAAACAATTAAACATCTCTCACAAACTGAAGCAGGGTGCAAAGCTCAGTTTCATTTTATCAAAAGTCCAGTTGTTCCAGAAAGTATTGATAAAAACCATTAAACAGACACACTGCCACCTGCAGGTGGGAGTGAGCATCACTCAAACTTTATGTTTTTGGCCATTTTTGTAGAAAATGTGCAATAAACTCATGAAAAATGTGAGAAACAATTTACCATACAAGAAAAACAATTTATTCGTCATTATTTAGTGGCCATGCTAACTAGCCGTAGCATTCACAACAGGCTAGGCTAGCTGCAGTGTAGCAAAAAGCAAGGAGTGATTGACAGCGCTAAGACCCGCCTCCTGTCTCTGATTGGTTGTTTCTGGACGACAACAGAGGAGCTCAATTTTCTGCCTCACACCATCCTGTCACAAAAACATTTTTATAAGAGTTGCATACTGCAGCTTTCAGAATAAAAAATAATCAGAATGATTTAGTTTCCCAAATTTGACTGCAGATCACAATTATGCAAGAACAGAAGCAGATGATGAAAACAAACAAAATGTCAGATCAGTAACCAAAGCCACTTTCATGCTGAAAGAATGCTTTTAGCCTGGGAGATAAAAGCTCAGCTGGAAATCTGTGCTTCTTATTCTCTGGTGTAGAGAATCGAGTTCAGGTAGATGCCAAAAGCGGCACATTGAAAGCCGCAGAGTTCCTTTAGTCTGCTTTCACAATGCTCATATTCTCCCCCGCTCCCGTATCAATTCAGAGGATCATCCCTGAAGGAGAAAAGTGGGAAATCTTCTGAGGAGATGAGGAGCCCTTTGGTTGACCCCAGTGGTCCAGCTGAACAATGGAGACCACCATCAAGGTCTGCGTCACAACCGCTGTCAGGGACGGAGGAGTTCGCCGGAGAGATATGAGCAGCCGCAGCTTCCTTTACAGCCATGTGCAACATTTTAAAGTCGATGACAGTCGCCTTCAGCGCCCAATAAAGGAGCTTTTGTACGAGGGTCAATCACTGCACTGTATTAAAGAATGTGAGGAGGAGGCAGAGAAAACCAGAGCGCTGAAAGAAAAGAAACTGTGGCATTCTTTGGGATTCAGGTGAGAACTGATTGTGGTTTAAGACATTCAGGATTAAAGATTACAACATTAAATCACTAGTCGTAAAAACCCACAAATTATACGCAACAGGTGAGAGGAGCACAACTTCAACATATTTTACTCAAGTGAAAAGTAGCCGTCCAAGAAATTACTCAAGAGTAAAAAAGTATTTGGTAAAAATCTACAAAAGTACTAATCAGTCGTTTAATATTTAAAAATAACATCATCATCACACAGACCCAAATATTTAGTTCAGTGGAAATTTTGGCATTTTAAAAACACCAAAATGTAAATAATTCATGTAACAAAAATCAACAAAATAAGGCAAAAGTAATTTTTCCCAACTCAGCTTCTTTCAATAAGAAATCAAAAACTGCAGTTTTTTTATTGTGTTTGGTGAATTTTTAGTGAAAACATGTTTGTTTTTCACTCAGTGGGTAGAAAAAAAATCGTTTCCTTTAAGACGCAGCAAACACATTTTAGGTTTAAAATTGGCACAACATGCATCATATAGTGGAGGCATTTTACAATAAAATTCAAGTTAGACAGTAAAAACTATTGAATTCTGCATAAAAAGAGCTCAAATAAAAACATATTTAGTTGATGTTTGACATTTTTTGCTCATCTCAATGTATGAGAACCAAATAAATAAAAATGTTCTGTTAATTTAGCTACTTTTCTGTTTAAAACACCATGTATGGAAGCCCAGAAGAGGCAAAATTACATAAATATATCACTCATTAAATGAACTATAAAATAAATAAATGTTTTAATACTGGAGACCATTATAATTAATAAATTATGCATTTAAATATTTCATAGTCCCTGGGTCACTTTGAGGAGTGAGTTAATTAATCATCTGTACTAGATATTATAATTGATTACATTTGAATTATTTTAATAAAGTAATTGTCCATTAAACACATGATTGTTGGTACTTTTAATGGATTATTTAAAAGGTGTATTTATAAAAATTTAGTCCCTTTTCAGCCTCCATACATTCATTAACTAAATGTTATCACACTGCAAGAAATTCTTGCCACTTTTATTTGTTGTGATCTTTACAAGATAATTAAAATGGAGAGAAAAAAAAATGAGGTCCTAATCGGTTTGAGTTGGTTAGTCGGGAAATCGGTACCAGAAAAAAACCGGATCGGTGCATCTCCAGAAAAAATCCAAGAACTTCTCTCCAAGGAGAAAAAACAAGTTTCCTGCCTTTGCAGCTCAAAGTCCAGCCCTCTGAGCCGTAACTGGAAAACATTTGCATGGCACCTGCAGGATAATTTGTTCAATCAGCGACAAACACCATATGACTTCAAACATAATCCTGCTTAACCCGCAGCAGCGCTTCAGCAGACTGTCGCTCTGCTCGCTGCACCGCCAGAAATTCACCTTTCAGGGAATTAAACCAAAGAAGTCGCAGACTGAAACACGACGACACTGCCTTTCATTTCACAAATTAACATGCATTCACCAAAATAAATGGACTTCAGCTCACCAGACGCCAAGTGTCTCCCAGGCTGCTCTTCTTCTTCTTCTTCTTCTTCTTCTTCTTCTTCTTCTTGTTCTTCTAGTTCTCCCGCCTGGATTAAACTCCTCCGGCCGTTTTAAAGCACCAGCTGCTCAGTGAGTGCAGCAATAAATCCCCACAAACCCGAACTGGAGTTAAACTTTGTCCCGGCGGGTCTGGGTCCCGTCTGCAGCAGAACCAGCAGCTTCTTTGTACTGTCCGCTCCGCTCCGCTCGGTGGGTCGGTCTGCTCAGCGGCGAGGTGAGCCACGCACATGCGCAGTGGCGGCTCGGCTGAGCACGATGGGCGGAATGAAGGTCAGTCAGTCAGTAACGCAGGTGTAGCTTACCTGTCGACAGCGTGGCCTACTTTTACTGACTGGGCCATGAAGTAATGAAGAGCTTAACCGGACTATTTACTACCCCCCGGTTAACTGCTGAATAACTCCGCGCCAACCAGGTGATGCGTTTCCTTCGGTAACTTGTTTAACTTTAACTTAACTCCTGTGCAAGACATTGTTGTTAAACAGACAATGGAATATATTTTGTGACACAAAACACAATTGAATTGAACAAACCAAAGAAAATACTTTCCACTACTTTCGATTACCTGGCAACAAGGCCACCGCAGGACGCGTTTCTCCTCCGCAATGGAATATAGTTCCCAGAACGTTAAACTTATTTCCAACTTCGAGCGGATTCATTTTGGCGGATTGATATCACGGTTTATATATTTTTCTGACCGGGACTAAATTCCCTCCTGAAACAAATTTTATTGTTTTTCCCCCATTATCCCATAAAAATAATAACAATAATAATAATAAAGTCCCATTGAAGTAAATGTTGCCATACATAAAACATAATATGCTGGTATATTAGAGATAAACGCTGATGTTCCAAACTGAAGAGATCTTAGGGCGCCATCTTGTGGACGGTTTTATTTCACCTTCATGTAACGAAGGTAAAACTTGAAAACACAATGACTTGAACAGCTTGTTATAACTAACATTATGTCATTATAACTAGCATTTATCCTTTCCCCAACATTTGAAGTTTTGATTTTGTACTAACATTGTTATGTATTTAAGTTTGATAACATTTACAGAAAGGCTGGTTGATTGGGATGGATGGGTTTTCTTTCTCTAAAATTGTCATAAAAACTCTGCATTTTGAATTTTCTAAGGTTTCTAAACTTATGGCCCAGGGGCCAAATCCGGCCCACTGTATCTTTCTCCATGGCCCCGCAGACGTGAAAAGGCCAACTGAGTAAAGTTACCTTTGTTTATTGTTATATGCTTTTAATTTGGTAACTTTCCAAAGGTAGCTATGGTGATAGAAAACAGTTCTGTCTGCAAATGTTAACTGCAATAACCAGAGAAAAGGACAAGAAGCTACTCAATATTGGTTTCAGCCAATAAGAGAACAAGGTGAGTAACTTGGATTGAAGTTTATTTGAATAACTTGAAAAGCTGCCAGAAAAATCTGCCTGTTTGTATTAATGGAAAAAATTATATAATGGAAGCTTAATAACATACTTACATCATTGTGAAAATACGATCGATTTTACTTTAACAAATACTCATTGAATGTAGAGAGAATTATTTAATAATGGTGAGGAGGATCTGAGCCTCTAACTAAATCATGGGGAAGAATATTTCTCTCATCCTCTGGTTTGTGAATAAAAACGTGGGTCTGATGTTGACGTTAGAAAAACTGTTTCTATTTATATTTTCATAACTGTCGTCGCTTTAGTGGGACAAAACAAGCGTCACTCCTAAACACAGAAAAGCTTCGGCTGCAGAGAAACTTCTGACTTTAACTTCATCGTTCTGCTAAAGGCCCGGTTCTACAGGCTCTGGGTCGGTCCCACCGACAGATAGACAGAATGTCTGTCTGAACTGGGACTGTCACCATGAATCCCAGTCTCACTGTTCTAGATCTCAGAGGTGAAAACATCAAAATGTTATATGGAGTTAAATCCCTTCGAGCTTTTTGATCTATAAATCATCTTCAGCCAAATTGTTCTAGAGGTTGAATAAATATTATTAGGACTTAATTAGTAAAATGGCAACAAATTTTCTTATTTCATAACTTCATAACCTTTGACCTTCTCTCCTCTGGTCTGTTTAACAGCTGCAGTCTCAGATCAACTTAGGCCTGCAGGACCATCAGCAGAAACACAAACTTTATTCCTGTTGGGGAAAATATTCCATTTGCTTTGCATTGTCCCAGATGATGGCAGCGATATAACAGGATCCAGTTAAATTCTGGATCAATGCGGGTTGTTGCTTGTTGTTGTTCGGTGTTTTAAGATCTTGTTCAATGTGCCTTTTTTAACTTTGAGCCCCTGTCCCTCCAAAGGGCTCTGCACGGCCCTGTAGCACAGGGTTTCATAGATCATCTGTCTGTTATTATCCTGACTATTTTAACAAATATGTAAAAGGAAAAAAAAAACAACACATTTTTGTATGAATTTCATCCTGCAGCTTTTGGTCTCTTGCAAAAGACTCTTGCAGCCAAACTTGCGCTGCTTCTTTTGTTCCAGTCACTCTCCTCTGCTGATAGTTTATCAGTTTGTGACTTGCAGGCAGTTCTGCACAAAGCGGGTCGGTGTTCCCATCCGGGCCACTCCTCTCTCTCACGCAGCCCCGGATTGGCCCCGCATCTCTCACAGGTTCCGCCTCGCAGCGCGTTTAAGTCCTGCAGCGTTTCCTCCAACTTCTGCTCCCGGACCGCAGGAGGACCGCTGCCACCATGTCTGACCGGGGAACCTTCGACACCAACGTGGTCACCATGACCCGCTTCGTGATGGAGGAGGGCAGGAAGGCGAAGGGCACCGGGGAGCTGACCACGCTGCTCAACTCGCTGGGCACGGCGGTGAAGGCCATCTCCAGCGCGGTGCGCAAAGCTGGGATCGCCCATCTGTGAGTTCACCGAGTCAAACACGCACTTTTATCTGTAGAAACTGCCGCACATTTTGCGCCTTGTGCGGCTGTTTTGTCTGCTTTTGTTCGCTGCGTTCACATCCACGTTGACACACTGGCTGAGCAGGAGATTCAGGTTGTTTGTGCACCAATCAGGAAGCGCAAACCTCCAGGCGACCCGCACACATTCAGCACACATCCAATCTGCCTGTTTCAAGACACTAAATCCATGCATTTGCATCCATTTTCCTCAGGAACGAGTTAGAAATGAAACTTCAGCCACTACAATTTCATTTTCTTCTGATTGAAAGAAACAAAAAACCTCCTGTTCTGTTGCAAGTTCAGTTTTAGTTTTAAAAATGGGACAGCAGAGATTAGTGGAGGTGGGCGGAGTGCACAAAAAAATGCACAAAAAAGTGCACAAAAAAATGCACAAAAAAGTGCACAAAAAATGCACACAAGAGCAGCAAAACTCCAACATATTTCCACTCAAGTAAAAGTAAAAAGTGCAGTGCAGTAAAAAAGAAGTAAACTAAAAAGTATTTTTTTTTTCCAAAAAAGGTACATAAGTAAATGTAATTGAGTAAATATAACCAGTTGCTATGAAAGTCTGTGTATTAATGAACATTTGCATGTATAGCACTGAAATCTATGACTGCATTCAGTTTAGTACAGTGTGTGAGACGTTCACCAGCAATAATTGCAGCAAAGCATGTGAAGTAACAGCTCTGCTCAGTGTTTCCCTTCTCTTGTGTCTTTATCAGTTATGGGATTGCAGGTAACACCAACGTGACGGGCGACCAGGTGAAGAAGCTGGACATCCTGTCCAATGACCTGGTCATCAACATGCTCAAGTCGTCTTTCACCTCCTGCGTTCTGGTGTCCGAAGAGAACGAAGAGGCCATCATCGTGGAGCCCGAACAACGGGTACGAATTTATGCCAAATAAAACATAATAACACAAACTAACTGTAGTTGGTAGCACTACATTTAGAAAATATGCAAATACAAAACAAAAGCAATAAAAATTAGAATTTGAGGAAAACATTTGAGATGTGGTATGTAAATAAAAAATCTTCCTGCAGTAAACAAGTAATTATATTCATTTAATGTCTTTCTTGGTTCTTTTTCAGGGAAAATATGTCGTTTGTTTTGATCCTCTGGATGGCTCCTCAAACATCGACTGCCTCGTCTCCATTGGGACAATATTCGGCATCTACAGAAAGGTAGCAGCAAAACATTGATGCACTTTTTCAGAAAAACATCAACTGAAGACAACAAACTTCCAGTTACTGAAACGATGTGATTCCCAGACCACAGATGACGAGCCGTCTGAGAAGGACGCTCTGCAGCCGGGCAGGAACCTGGTGGCGGCGGGATACGCGCTCTACGGCAGCGCCACCATGATCGTTCTCTCCACCGGACAGGGAGTCAACTGCTTCATGCTCGACCCAGTCGGTACTCCGTTAGGCTCGTTTACACCAGCTGCTTCTAATCACTGACGGCCTTCTTCACGTTTTGCTCAACAGGCCATCGGCGAATTCATCCTCGTCGACCGCGACGTGAAAATCAAGAAACGGGGGAAGATTTACAGTCTGAATGAAGGCTATGCCAAGTATTTTGATCCGGCTGTCACAGAGTACCTGCAGAGGAAGAAGTTCCCTGAGGTAACATGATGATTTAGGAAATATTTAATATTTTCCTCGTGTGACACGTGAACACGTCATGTCCTTGTAGGACGGCAGTGAGCCGTACGGCGCGCGCTACATCGGCTCGATGGTGGCCGACGTCCACCGGACGCTGATGTACGGAGGAATCTTTTTATACCCAGGAAATGTGAAAAGCCCCAAAGGAAAGGTGAGATCCAGATGAAACTCAGAGATCTAATGAGACGAGTTGCAACTCTTTTAAAGAGGACGCAAAAACCGTAGGATGATTTCTTTGTTCACTTGCACCTTTACAGTCATTCGAGACCCGAGTTTGTTGGCAACAACAATTAGTCTTTGCACAATTTGTCTCGACTCTGACTTGACCAACATGTCAAGCTGTTCTGTCACAACGTTGTTTCTTCATTTTGCACATCCTTCTTCATTTTTTAAAAGAAAAAATGAAAAAAGAAAAAACATTTCTGCTTTAAGCTAGAGGTTGTGCACATTCTGTACCCTCAAAATAAGATTACTTCACTTAAATTTAGCACTTTTTCATTATTATTAATAAATTCTTAACTTAAAACAAAGTTTTATTTATTGTTACTTTTGTCAGGTTTTTCTTATTTCAGGTGTAATATTCGAAACTACACAGAAATACTCAGATTTAGTGTTTTTGCAGTGCGTCTACATGTTTTCCATTTCCACAGAGTCAGTATTGAATAGGAAGTGTTGATCGATTAGCATCACGAAGCTAAACTTTCCGTTTGCTTGAAGCTGCGGCTGCTGTATGAGGGAAACCCGATGGCGTTCATCATGGAGCAGGCGGGCGGCATGGCGTCCACTGGCTCCGAGAACATCCTGGACATCCAACCCGCAGGCATCCATCAGCGCGCCCCGGTGGCCATGGGCTCCCCCGACGACGTCCGGGAGTTCATCGCCATCTGCAAGAAACACGCGGCGAAGTGAGGCAGGCGGGCGGCGCTGACTCGCCGCCGACTCGCCGCCGCCCCGCCGCCGACTCGCCGCCGCCCGCCGCCGACTCGCCGCCGCCCCGCCGCCGACTCGCCGCCGACCCGCTCCCTTCCTTTGTGACCAAAATGATTTTTGGGTTTTAATGAGTCAAACTGTTTGAGTTGTTCAGAAGCTTCAGTAAATCTGAAATGAAGTTTTTACCCTTCAGTTTACAAAAAGCTGCTTAATCCACCAAAATATGCATTTAAAATATGCAAATGACCAAATGTAACGTTTGAACCAAAAGTGTTGATTTTATCTTGTTAAATAAAAAATGTTTGGAAGAAAATATTTTAAATAAACAAAACATTCTATGAAGATGTAAACAGTGTCGTCATTTTGCAGATTTAAGTATTCAGTTTCATAAGGTCAAAGGTCAAACTGTGGCGCAGAGGTCATTTATGGCGCCTGGAATAAGTTTTATGCAGCTCCTGACTGCAGTTAAAGAATATTACAAATTTGACCCTCAGTGGAAACTTTTGCCATATTTCAATGACAAATTTAACAGATTTTTTCATTTTAATTTCACAATAAGAGCTATAAACACTCAACGACTTTTTATTTTTAAAAAAGACTAAAGCACATTAATTCAGATTTAAAAAAGTCACAAGAAGTATATTTTGCCTTTTTAGTTGGAAAAACAAACAACTTTTGGATTTTGGCTCAAAGATGAAGTGACGTAATTATTACTCAGTCAGAAACAAGACGAATTGTTTCTGACAAACCAGGTTTTGCATCATGTGGTTTTTTTATGAAGGGAAGAGAGAAACAAAGTTTACTAAAGGCAGCCAAATGAGAACAAATAATCTAGAAAGGAAGTTTACACAAGTATGGGAGTGAATGATGTGCAAACAGTGGAGCAAGACAGAAAAAAAGAGGTTATGACAAAGAGCAAAAAATAAAAACCAAGTTTCTCTGGTCCAGTTTCTTAATAAACCTGAAATAAGACAAAACTAGCTCAGAAATAACTTTTCAGAAAGATACAGCTTTTTTAAAATAAACAATTTCTTAATATTAGGCAATAAAATACCAGTTACACTGGAAGATAATCTCACCAACTGGGGGAAAAGTTTCCCAAAAGTGAAATAATCTGTTTTATTATCTTATTTCAAGTATATTAAGACATCCTTGTCCTTTTCTTTGCATTGAGAAATGAGCATCAGATGAATATAATAAACAAAATGTCAAGTATAAACATTTAGCTAAACCATACAATCAGAAAACGAGTTCAGAATTTCAAAATAAAACAGGAAGTGAAGAAACCCTGAGCATAACAGTGAAGTTACACCATCAAAAATTACCAGCAATAATTTGCATTATTTATCAAAAAGAGAAAAAAATGGGTGAATATTTTTTAGGTTATATTTTGTGAAAATGTCACTGAAGAAAAAAACATTTTTCTCTCTTATGTCAAATTATTGCTGCTAATTTTCAACAAATTTTTCACAATAAAGGGTAAAAAAAAACCAAACCCACATAAAGATCTATTTCTGAAATAAATAAAATGGGTAAAATGATGCATGAAGGTTAAATGATACTTTATCCTGCAGGAGGCGTCAACCTTTGACCTTTACACCAAAAGGGTCCAGATGACCTCAAGCTGAAAGGTCAGACTGAGTTCTTCAAGCTCTGTGACCTTTAAGCTGAAAGGAGCCAAGAAAACCAGAGAAAATATCATTTTATTGACAAACATTCTGCAAAGTTTATTCATGAGCAAAGCTGCTCAGATGCATCAAGATAAACGTTTAATGAATCGATGAATCGATGAAATAGTTTCATAAATCAGGTTTTTCTCAGTTTCTCTCCTCAAGCTGTGCAGCCGACACCCGACACCGCCGGGCCGGGCCGGGCCGAGCTCACAAATAGATCCGCTGGCCCGGAATGACAACGACGCAGAGCCAGACCAGGCGGTCCAGTCAAAGCCCGTCCGAACTTACTGCCTGCAAGGAAGGCTGCCGGTTCAGAACCCAGCACCGGATCAGAACCCAGCACCGGATCAGAACCCAGCACCGGATCAGAACCCAGACTAGATCAGAACCTAGCACCGGATCAGCACCGGATCAGAACTTAGCACTGGACCAGAACCCAGCATGTCGGACCAGTCTGCCTTTGACACGGACGTCTGGACCCTGACCCGGTTCATCATCGAGACGGGCCGGCAGGCGAAGGGAGCCACCGGGGAGCTGACCCAGCTGCTGACCGCCATGCTGACCGCCATCAAGGCCATTTCCTCGGCGGTGCGGAAGGCCGGACTCGCCCACCTGTGAGTAGAACCTGCCTGGAAGAAAGAGGAGGAAAAAATCAGGAATATTCTAGATTTCTGAATTTGAAAAATTATAAACTTGCTTCGAAAAACAAGAAAATGTTTTGATGCTGTCAGAGGAAAAACTGTTTAGCTGCAATGCTAACTAGCTTTAGCATTCAGAACAGGCTCTGCTGATGGTGAGCAGCACCAGGGAGTGATTGACAGCGCTAAGACCCGCCCCCCGGCTCTCATTGGATATTTCTAATCAGCGCAGAGCGAAAGCAGAGGAACTCATTTTTTTACAGATTATCTGTCTCATGTCGAGTCACGACAGGGAGACGTTTCCAGAGTCAGAGCTGATTCCTCTGCAGGTCCAAATGTTTTATTTTCCAGCCTCAGTCGAGCTTTAACGTTTCCTCAGCAGTCCTGTCGTAACGCCGTGTTTGGTTATGATTCGCTTTATCTGCATTATCTTGCAGAAATTAAACATTACACACGACTGGTCAACGTTCTGAGTCGCTAAAAATTGATGCAATAACTTTGCAATCTTCTTTGTTTGGGGACTGATGGAGACACAGTCAGGTTTTCAGCCTGACCAAATCATTAGGATGGTGCAGAAATTCAAGAATATATTATCTAAATATACCAGTCCAGATGCTTCGTCCTCTTTAAATCTTCTAGCATCAAGAAGTCCAGTCATTTGGACTTCTTGATTCCTTCAGCTGAGATGTTCTTCTCAATTTTTAACAATGTTTCTCCAGTTCATTTTACATTTGTACGATTTTGTGCAGTTTCTTCTTTTTCCTCCTCATTCTCCATTTTTCCTCCTTTCCAAAACTGAATCAAATATCATAGAAATATCATAATTATTATATTTCTATCATAATAATTGCCTTAATGATAGAAATAATTAAGGCACTTATTTCTATCATAAAATATGATGCAGAAGCAACACAAAAACTTTTTTTTATATAAAGCTTGATCAGAAAAATAGCCAGAAATCTCAGCAATTTCAGGTTGATCCAGAAATTTTCTAGGAAAAAATGGAAATTTCAGAGTTTGAAAAGTTGAACATTTTGAGAAGAAATTCAGAATTTTTTAGATTAATCTCAGAAATTGTCTTGTAAAAATTTGGAGTTTCAAAAATGTTTAATTTTTGACTTTTGAAACTCGGAAATGTCCCTGTCTCTTTCCAGAAAATTTCTGGGCTTAATCTCAAACGTTGTCAGGTTGTTGGTGGAAACGTTGTGTTTGTCTCAGGCAGGGCCTGGCCGGCTCCGTCAACGTGACGGGCGACGACGTGAAGAAGCTGGACGTCCTGTCCAACGACCTGGTCATCAACATGCTGCAGGCGTCCTACAGCACCTGCTGCATGGTGTCCGAGGAGAACAAGGAGCTCATCGTCACCCCCCAGGACAAACGGGTAACCAAAGCTCTTAAAGGGCCAGCGCACATTTAACAGGCTGGGATGCCTGAAACTGCAAGTTTTTATTACACATTTAAACATGTAGATAAATGGTTTTTACCAAATTTATGCTGCGTTCCACTGAGGCATTGTTTGCAAGACCTCATGTTTTTCACAAGCGAATATTGTTTTTTTTTATTTTGGACTTTCAGACTGCGACAGTGCATTAAAGCCACTTTACATGGGAAAATAAGGAGTAAATTTCTGCAAAAATAAAAGAACAAACTCAGAAGTTTCTGAGATTAATCTGAAAAAATCTTCTGGAAAATCTGGAAAGCAAACGTTAGTATCTATACTGAAGGCTTATTTTCAGCTGGAAGGTGAGGCTGGTGATTGGCTGGTCCTTCCAGGTCCATTCCTCACCTTTGGTCATGAGTTTCGGATCATGACCATCAGAACCAGACTAGTCTGAAACAAGCTGAGTCTGAGCGATAAGCATCAGTTTCTCCTGCATCACTCTGGAGGATTTCTCTCAGGATCGTCATTCAGACCCTGAAGATAAAACGGTTTGATTCGTTTGACCTCAGGGAAAGTACGTGGTCTGCTTTGACCCTCTGGACGGATCCAGTAACATCGACTGCCTGGCCTCCATCGGCACCATATTCGCCATCTACAAACGGGTGAGTCTCACTGTTAACAAATCTGTTCATCCAAAACTGAGTCCATTAAAACCCTGCAGTAACGCGCTGCAGCCACCAGAGGGAGGTGTTGCTCAACTAACTGCAGGAGAACTGAGTAAATGTGTAACAACTAAACAATAAAGAGGGTTTTTAAGTAATTATTGATATATTTTAAATGAAATAAATGGGTCAAAGTAAAGAAAAAAACCCAACTCAGATTAACGCTGTTCATCTGATAAATGATTAAAAAGGAAACATTAATAATTAATGATTATTAATTGTCAAACATGAAAATTAATGACTGTTTTAAATATTGATTATTCAGACGATTGATTGATTAATTTGATTTTAAAAAGTGGTGCATTCTCCTGATTTTTCACTTAATGCTTTGTTAGAAATGCATTAAAACACGCTAATAAAAATAATACATTTTTTAAAATGAGAAAGTAAACATTTTACAGCCTGAAATGCAGCAGCGCAAGATTCCTTTTGTGCCTGACGTCACATGAATACAGAGTTCAGATAAATCAATAAATCTTACCAAAGCATTTATTTCCATTGACAGATTATTTCACTTCTAATAAGACATTTTCCCCATGTCATAAGTAGATTTTGTGTTTTTGCAGTTCAGTTAACAATTAATCGATTACTAAAGTAGCTGATGATTTTAATAAACGATTAATCGTGATTAATCGTGATTAATCGTTTCAGTTGTCTTGCTTAGCCAACTCTGCTTTCCTCTTGTCGCTGCGGTCAGACGTCAGAAGGTGAGCCCACAGAGCAGGACGCCCTGCAGCAGGGGAAAAGCATCGTGTGCGCCGGCTACGCGCTCTACGGCAGCGCCACGCTCGTTGCCCTCAGCACCGGCGCCGGACTCAACTTCTTCATGCTCGACCCGGTGAGTCGGCTAATTGCCGATTTTTTTTTTTTATCTCCAACTGCAAATATTTGTTATAAATTGGCATCAAACAAAATCTGTTGAGAGATGCAAGAAAGAAGTAAAGGACTAGTTTTTACTGCAAACATCTTAGTGCACTTAAAATAAGACTAAACTAACTTACAAGTAACTTTTCTGCAAATAATAGGAGTTTAATTTAAGTAAATAATTCCTTAATATTAATATTATTATTTCACCTGTAACAAAATAAGCTCCTGTATCTTGGATAAAAGTTACTTGCAAGTCAGTTTTGTCTTTTTCTAGTGTGTTAAGATATCATTTAATGTACAAACTACATTAAATGACATTTTAAGACTTTGTGTTTTTGCAGTGCTGAAATCCACAGAGTTATATTTGTTGTTCTTCATTGTTGTTTCTGAGCTTTAAGCTTAAAAATCAAATCTTTTCCAGAACATTTTGGTGAATTTAAACATTTTCTTCTTGGCTCCCCTCTAAGGCCATCGGTGAATTCATCCTGATTGAGAGGAACGTGCGGATCAAGCAGAAGGGAAAGATCTACAGTCTGAACGAAGGCTACGCCAAATACTTCCACCCCTCCATCAACGAGTACCTCAAACACAAGAAACACCCCGAGGTAAAACGTTTCCACTCAGGACTGCAGCCTTTATGCACTGTAAAAAAGTATTTCAGGTTATTCTACTGTAAACATCTTAGTTCACTTAATTAAGACAAAACTAACTTACAAGTGAGCTTGTTTTCAGTCAATAAATCTTTAATATTGATGACAAATTAAACGACCATTTACAAGTGAAATAATCTGGCAGTAAAACTAGAACTTTTTATATAAACATTAAGGAATTATTAACTTAAAACAAGCTTTTATTTCTTGCTGAAAAGCTACTTCTAAGTTACATTTGAGTTATTGTGAACTGAGATGTTTGCACTGTAAAAACTAACCCAGCAGTATTTGGTCATATTTAGTGTTTTTGCAGCAGAGTCAGAAACGTGAGTTGATGCTTTTCTGTTGTGTGAATCTGATTCCTTCTGATGAAGCTGTAAAGTAGAAGAAAGACTCGCTGACACACAGGAGAGTCACTTTTGCTGGTGCAGAAATAAAATGGTGCAATCATGTGAGTCCTGACGAAGCGCTTGATCTGCCCGGATGGGTTTACAGAACGCTGACTGCTAAAAACGCCCAGCCGGGAAAATGACCTTTTCTGCACAATAATGTCAGTTTAACACGATTTAGAGCAAATATGTTCATTTATACTTCAGCAATTAGAGACATGACAGTCCAACGTCAGTAATCAAAACCAATTATTAATAGGTTTGTCACAACAAGCAGTATAAATAAATGAATCACATAATAAATTAAAACTAGATCAATAATTAACATTTTGATTAATACATGATTTATTTTCTACTTTCAGGACAAAATTTGTTTACAAAGACTTTATTACTCATTTTATTTGTTGTTTATTTTTATATTTTGGATATTTAAAATGTCTTTCAGTTAAAGTGTTAACTGTTCATTAATATTTAAAGTTTATTGAGTTTTGAGAATATGTTCTTTAAAATTTATTTTCAAGTACATCCATTGAAAATTTTTTCAAAAAAACCCCAAAAAACTATATTATCATTTATGGCAATTACTTCTGGGATAATTTGTTTCCATGACAACCCCGTTAATGAACAAACAAACTTCAAAATCCAAAATCTTAACAAGTATTTTTACTTTCTACTGCAAATATCTGAACATAAGAAATAAGACGAAGCTACTTCAGGAGTAACTTGGTGATATTTGGTGTTTGTTCAGGGTTAGCAGCTTCGTTCTGGGCGCCGCAGAACGAAGCCGCAGGTCAAACCAAGCGGTCAGGAAGCTGCAGCCTGTCAGCTGGAAACTCTGGTGTCTGTTCAGCTCTGCAGGGTCCAAAACACGATGACTGAGTCCGTTCAGAATCACTGATGAATCAGACGAAAAGCTTGAATCTTCATTTCTCATTTCCTCTGTGATTCATCGTCCCGTGGATCCTGCAGTCATGTCACTGCTAAGTATCGTTTCATGCCTGATCATGTAACATTGATATCTGCACTGTTGCTTTGACTACTTCATGCATGTTTGAGAAATCCTCTAATCTCCATGGCAACCGATCAGCTGTGCAGAAACAAACCTGGACTAATTCAAACTGAACACGTTGAGCAAAGAGGAAGAAAATAATCACACTGCTGTTTTCTAAAAATAAAAAACATTTTAATGAACAGCAGCCTGATTATTTTCTTAATCTGCCTCCATGTATCTTCTTTAGATGCCAGAAGGTTTCATTACTTCGTGCTTTGGGTTATTTTTAGAAAATAAAAGGAAAACATTGTGTGACGGTTCGAACCTCCTGATGGTAACAGTGACACAGCAGATGGGAGTCGTAACCGCAGCTGTTCCCTCCGGCAGGAACTTAAATCACGAGGTTATGGAGCAACGTAAACATTGAACTGCAGCAGCAGCAGCAGCAGCAGCAGCAGCAGCAGCAGCAGCAGCAGCAGCAGCAGCAGCAGCAGCAGCAGCAGCAGCAGCAGCAGCAGCAGCAGCAGCAGCAGCAGCAGCAGCAGCAGCAGCAGCAGCACAGAGTTTACTTCCTGCTCTCAAGCTGCTGCTTTTACTTTAGAACAAGTTGGAGGATGAAAGTTTCAGGTTACAAGAAGCTTATGATGGTTATTTGTTGCGTAGAGAGAAAGATGAGTGTGTTTTAAAGTTTTGTGTGCATTCAGGTGTGTATCGAGGAACGTTGTGAACACACACGCTGAGTCAGCAAACACATGACTCCAAACATGCAAAGCCACAAAAACGATTTTCCACTCCGACGCATGAGCAGTTTGTTTGCTTAATGTGACCCAGATCGGCTGCAGGTGAACTTTGACCCCTCTGCTGGTTATTGATTATCCTTTAAAGTTACGGCAAAAAGATCAAGCAAAACATCTGGAGGATTTAGTGTAAAGTGTTTTTAGTGTTTATCAATCAAAAGTTTTTTCTTGTAAAAACTGTTTTGTTTTTGTTGAGACACTTTATATTTTATATTCGTACATTAGAAATAAGATCAAACTAACAAACAAGCAGCTTGTTTTATCTCAATAGACTTTGAATATTGACATAAAAAGTTTTCGTTTCACTGGCAGATTATTTTACTCAGAACTAGAAAGTTTTTCTTGTTTCATCACTGAAGAAATCTAGTGGAACCAGAACTTTTTACCAATATTAAGGAACCACAAAACAAGCTCTTGTATCTCGCTAAAAACTACTAAGATATTTGCTTTACACAGAATTGTAAAGTTTTTGAAACTGCACATTTTCCAGACACCAAAAAATGTGAATTAATTGTCAAAAAACGTCTTGGTGGTTTTGTTTAAGTATAGAGTTGTTTTCAGAAGAAATATCAAAGAATTAAAACTTGCAAAATGTAGTTTTTGCATCACATGTTCCCTTTAAAAGAAAATAAAAAATCTTACAAATTTAAATCTGACAGAAGTTTGATAAGATGAAACTTCAGGCCAATTCTGTGTTTTGCATAAAACTGTTTCACAGAACAACCCTGATCCATATGTAGCTGTTTTTCAATAAACTGCACCAAACCATTTCTTTAAAAACCAGTTAATAACAAAGTGTGTGTCTGTCCCTCCGGCAGGACGGAGGCTCCCCGTATGGGGCCCGTTACGTGGGATCCATGGTGTCAGACGTTCACCGCACCATCGCCTACGGAGGGATCTTCATGTATCCTGCAAACGAGAAGAGCCCCAAAGGAAAGGTAACATCAGACGGAGGCGGTTTGGCTTTATGACCAACAAATTATGAAAAATGTTAAGTATTTGAATTTCAATAACCATGCTATTATTATTTCTTTTTATCTCACAGTAAAAAAAGATCATCAATTCATTTAGTTTTACTGAAAAGCAAACTTTAGTTCACCCAAATCTGCTTTTAAATAGTTTATGTCACTTTAAATACAGGAAATGTTTTTAAAAAGAGACTGACTCACATCCTGCTCCACTGTGGCTCTCAAGAACTTTGGCAAAACATTGAATTGAATGTTTAAAAATATATATTTTTAAAATATAATTTAAAATTTTAAAATATAAAATTTTTTATATTTAATTTTTTTTTATATTTTTTAAAATATAAAATTTTCCTAGGTGTTTTCAATGTAATTAATGAAAAATCCAAAAGAGAACAAAGTTTGACAGTGACAATGAGTTTTGATAAAAGTATTTTTTAAATATTTTAACTAGAAACTGGACCAAACCTGGTGAGATTCTGTGTTTTACAATAAGCTCTTAAAACATACAAAAAAAGAACAGAATTAAACCCAAAATAGCTGAAAACTGAGTGAAAACAAAGCTACAGTCTGAGTTCGTTTTAAAGTTTTAAAGTAAATAATTCTGTCCTTCTTCTAGTTGAAAACCATGAAGGTTGGATCCAGTTTTGTGTTTTTCTGTCAGCAGAATCAGATGTTTATCTGTAAACATCTGTTCAGCTGTGGGGATGTTTTCCCCCCACCGATCAATAAGGTTTATTTATGTGGCTGTAACGATAATCAACAACCTTTCACCTCGTTTGCTTCCTGGCATCTCGGCTGTCGTGACCTTTTTATCCTCCACATATCGAATGGATCTGCAGAGCCGGCCCAAGGCAGAAGCAAACTGAGCCACTGCTTAGGGCTCCAATCAGGAAATTCACTAAAAAATAAATATCTATTTATTTATAATATTGATGAAAAACTGCTTGTTCCACTGGCAGATTATGTCTTGTTTTAAGTGGAACTGAAACCTTTTCATCAATGTTAAGAAATTATTGACTTATAAGTCAGTTTTGTCTTATTTCATGGGTTCCAGGATATTTGCACCAGAAACTAAACCAAAGACATTATTTAGTTGTGTTTTTGCACTGAAGGAGAAATTTGTTGATGCCATGTTAATAAAAACCTGTTTAAATTGTTAAAACTTTAATTTAAGCGCCTGCTGAGTTTTCTTGTGCTCTGATTGGTGACATTGATGGTCATTTTGCAAACATGCAGTTATGTTATTTAGATTTACATATCTTTGTACAAACATAAAGAAACCAGTTTGGTGTCTCTGTTTTCATTCTTGGAGCTGCTTTAATAACTTTGTTTCCATGTTGATGAAACTAAATGTACAGGAGCTTCCTGTTAGTTTCTGTTCAGAGCTTTCTGAGTTGATGTATTTGTCTTACAGCTGCGGCTGCTGTATGAATGCAACCCCATCGCCTTCCTCATGGAGCAGGCGGGCGGCCTGGCCACCACCGGCACCCAGAGGATTCTGGACGTTCAGCCCGAAACGCTGCACCAGCGGGTTCCCTTCGTGGTCGGCTCGCCGGACGACGTCAACGAATATCTGTCGTTTGTGAAGAAGTTTTCATAAAAGCTGCAGCCGAGCTGAACGTTTTGCATCAGCTGATGTTTTATCGCCTGAAAGATTCAAACTTTTTTTTCCTTTTTGGACAAAACTAAATGTTTGTCGGCTTTGAAAACAAGATTTTAAATTTAACTTGTAATAACTTGTTGTTTTTATGAATTTATTTGTGTTTTATGATTCGACGCATTTTGAAATGTGCTGTAAAAATAACCTTGATTGATTGACATAACAAGGGATTCAGATCTTTTATTGATTACTGCAAAAGCTGAAAATGATCATTAAACCAGCAAGTGTTAGTAAGTCATTAAGCAGCATAACTATATGCATAACATACATGAGCATGTTTCCATAAATCATTGCACAATCTCCTGTTAGTAAAAAAGCACAACTGTGAGACATTATTCTCATTCTTTGGCCTTCAGGATGAGGGATGAGGAAACATTGCTTAGAGGATGACAGGAAGGCTGGCGTCTGTTGCAATGCCACAGTTGTTATTCCTGTCTTTAGCCATGTGGATGTAGCCGTTGTTGCCCCAGTTTTCACTCCAGCTGCAAAGAAAATATAAAAAAGCCATAAATGAATGACTTCTAATAATACGTCTCAAAATACAAAACTCAGAAATGAATCATTAAAACTTCACACTCTACACCAAAGTAATGTTAAAGATGTCAGTGACCTGTTCTTCACGATCCAGTAATCCTGATCAGAGGAGCCGTATCCCACCAGGAGGACGCCGTGGTTCAGCTGCTCAGAGCTGCACTTCTCTTCATAGTAAACGCCTGAAACACGCAGAGTCGTGTTACACAAACAGCTGCTGGGTCCAGATTCAGAGGAGCCTTCTGTTCATCAGAAACCACGCATTTGTTTTTGAAACGTCTTCAGTCAGAGGCTTCTACGGATGTGTTGGAATACAGACTGCTATGAAAGATCTTCCTGCCAACAGCCATCAGTATCTACAATAACTCTTTGAAGAATTAATATTATTGACAACATTTAATTTCCCGTTGGGACCAATAAAGTATTTTTGAGTTTGAATTATAAAAGTGATACATTGTAACTCTTACATTATTATTAATTAATAATTATTTTATGGAACAATGTAAAAGCACTGCATTGTAAATGAATCACAGTAGACTTATAGCAGGTTACCCGACTGGTAAAACTGGAAGGAATGATGACTGGCATCTATAGCAACAGAAATGGGCCCCATTGTGGCCACGGCCTCCATCAGGTCTTCCTCACTGCCGCTGGGAATGGATGCGTAGCCGTCCACGATGATGGCGTTGTAGGACGCGTTGTAGAAGCATTGCAGGTTGTCCTGCAGAGCAAAGAGGAGAACTTGGTGTCATGAAATGTCAAGCAGGACAACATGATGTAGAACTTCCTGTCTAAGTATTGACGTACCTTTGCCTGGTATGGGTACGATTCTTCAGAGTCCAGACCACCGTTTTCATGAACATACTGAAACGCCATCTTAGCCCAACCACCGTCACAGCCCCTGTTGCCCAGATATCTGGAACAGTCCATCAGGTTCTGTTCGCTCAGCGAAACCAGCCTGCGGGTCGCCCTGAACAGCTGGCCCTCCAGGCAGCCAGTGGCGCTGAAGGCCCAACAGGAAGCACAGCGGGCCTGAAGTCGGGATGAAAGAACAGCATGTCAGGCTCCAATGATTCGGAAATGTAACTACCAACCCGCTGGCTGCAGGATGACCCCCGACCTCCTGAGCCACCCAATAATCTGGCTTTTACTTTTGGAGTATTGACTCATTTCACTGTGTTTCCATTGACACAGTAAAACTGAGCAAATTGAAATTATGATAATAAATTTGCTTAATGGAGACATACCAATAAAAAAACAACTTTCCTTTTCTGGATATAAAAATCAATTGAAAGCATTTTAACTGCCTTGCTGCTGAACAAATGCTATAAATTAAACTTCTTCTAAATGTTTTTGTGCTGGAATGAGGAGGTTTATCGGCCACATCGAATGCATTTCACAGAACTGCAACAGAAACACTTTTTACATCACACAAGTCGTGATCAACAGCCGGATGTTGCTTCTGGTGGAAACAACAAAGAAGACGACAGGAAGTAGAAGGAGATTGATGGCATGTTTTTGTTTTTTTCAGTGTGCAGCTGGCTCCACTGTAGCTTATCACAGTTGTGTCATTCTAACGTGCTGAATCTTTTGTTTCCATGATATTTTTACTGCGTGAACAAGCTTATTTATGCATGACTTTAATTTAGTGATTTATTATTACTGCCTTCAACTCGGGTTTGAATGACTGAAAAGCTGGTAAAACTCTGATCTACAGGGAGCTGCTTGGTTTCAGCAAGTGATGATACAAGCTGAGGAAGCAAAGTGGAAAATATGCACTCAGACAAGTCAGGTGAAGTTAGACAACTCACAACCCGCCAAGAAAAATGTTTATTTCAGAGAAAACAGATCATGTTACCTGGTCCTTGACGGGCGTCACGTATCCTTCTGTCCTCCAGTCCACAGAAACAGGGACGTTCAGGAAGCTGGGCTTCTTGAAAATGGTCCCAACCTTCTGCTCTGCTTTCGGCTTGTAGCCGTGCATAATCTGCCTGAACTCCTCCTGAGTCTGTTGGAAATGTTTCAGTCAGTACAACAGGCCACAACAAAACCCAAAAAAAAAAAGAAAGAAAAGAAAAAAGAAAAAGAAAAGTGTTGTAAGCAAACTACTCAATTACTCTTAGAGTTCCTCAGGGTTGTGTGCTTAGACCCATAGCTTTTACCAAGACTAGACCACATTGGGAGCAAACTGTGAAGGCCGAGTTATTGTTGTGGTTTTTGAGGACAGTGTTGAGTGCCAACGAGCCAGCCGAGCGGTGTGGCTGTATTCTCTGAAAATGAATCCTCACACAGGGACCCTATGAATGCCAGTGCAGATGAACCTGCTCTGCAAGAGTAACTTCCAAATCGGCCATTTTGAGTCAAAGTTGTGCAACACGGAGGGGTGAAGATTTCCACCTCACAACCAGTTTAATGCATTAATTATGAAACTAAAGTCACTTACTTTCATTTAACTTCTATTACTATTTTAATTATACAAAAAAAATAAAAATAAATTTACCTACCCCCATCAAGCTCTTTTCATTAATTTAAAGTTTTGGTCATTTTGTACCTGATATTTTGGGATCATCATTTTGTGCCTTCCTTCAGTTCATAACATAATTCTCACAAATTGAACTGTCAATTGCATTAACAACTAGGTTAAACTGATTTTTAATAATCCGGTAACTTTTGCCTCAGTCTTACGTAGGAGGACTAGAGAATAATTTCTGCTCTGTTGCTTCACCATGTCTGCGAAGTGGTTCATGCCCAGGCGGTAGGTCTGCTTCCCCATGGAGTGCTCCAGGTTGTGCAGCTCGATCTTCTTCAGGTTCTTCTCCCACACCATCCGCCGCCAGCCCTCCTCTTTCTGCATGAACACAAACATTCAATCAGCTGTTTCTGGTCAAAAATGGATTTAAAGGGTCAAAATTACAGCAATTTGTAGAATCAGTGATTTTAGTAAAATTAGATGCTGATGCTGTAAAATGGGAGGTTTAGATTGGATGGTAAATGTAACGTCTCAGTCAAGCTTTCAGTGCATGTGTTGCATTTCATGCCTGTTTTGTTGTTCACCGGCTGTTTTTACCTGCTGGTAGGTTTTGTTGTACCGGTTCATCCACAGCTCCCAGTGCTGATCCAGCTGTGGGTCTCGACTCGGGGCTGACAGAACTTCACTCATGCAGAACATCAGAAGAACTAAATGCAGCATTGTTCCCACGTTCAGCTGGAAGAAATAAATAAAAACATCAAAAAGCTGAATAAATGTAGGATGTAGGACTTCTGGCAGCATAAAAATTATTAAGCTGTAAAATTATGATTTCACTCATGAAGGTAAAATAAATTGTCCAAACCTGCCTGGCCTTGTTGAACAGTGAATGAACTGGGATTAAACACAAATTTCACCTGACAGACCTGGAGAATCAAGAAATCACTTCAACAGAAACTGTCAAATATCTATTTAAAACAGAGAAAATGTACAAATGTTAACTTCTCTTTGTGTTTTATTTTTTACCAAACTTATAGATTAAACTCTGTTATTCAGTCCAATGAATTACTTTTTCATCAACTTTATCATTTAATCCACAAAATAACCAACAGATGAATTGATCACTGTATTGATCACTGGATTTGTTTCCAGGAAGAAAAAAAGCCTCAAACTAAGTTATTAAATGTAGAAGATAATTATTTCTTCAACCTCTGACATGCAGCTATAATCTTCTTTCAGTTCTATTTCACAGCAAATCATAATTTAATGCTAACAGTTTAGAAAGTAATGAATATAACAATTTAAATGTCAACTCCAGTGAAAATGTTCAACATAATTATAATAAAGAAAAACTAAAAATAAAGTTTATCATATAAATTGAGATGAAAGCTTTGAAACTTACTGTGATTTTTTCTGTTGATGAGGAGAAGCAGAGGACTGATTCCTTTCTGCACCGAGGAGCAGAAAGTTTATAAGCTTTCAATGTGAAAGCATTGAGCTTTCTGATTGGTCCACTTGTCCAGGTGGTCAAGGTGTGTCCAGGTGATGTGATTCCTGAAACAAGACACACATGGCTGCTTCAGCATCAGCATCTGGGGTACATCAGCAAAGGTAAAAAATTATAAAAATAAAAAATTATAATATTGAAATGAGTAGATAAATTAATAATACAAAATTAATTCATAATTAAAAACAAAATTTTGGAATAAAATAAAATTAATTAAATTGTTAAACATTTTAATTCAAAGAAAAACATTAGAAAATTCGACTTGGCTTATTTTGGTTGGAATAAATTTTGACAGTGACTAAACAGGAAAAATCATTTGTAACAGGATGTAGAAACATTTTCTGTATTATTTGTGTCTCTTCTTGTAAGTGAGCATGCTAACTCTGCTAAGCTAACAATGAACGAATGCTAAGATTTTAACAAACTATTTTCTACATTTTTATTTGCTAACATGAAATTTGATTTAAAATAAGACTGACATTTCTATAAAGTAATGGTTAATGCTGTGAAACGCCTCACATAGATTATTATTGGAAGCTAAGTTATGCTACTGGACAGGTTGGCGTTTTCAAAGCAACCAATCCCGGAGCGGAATTTGTTTCCTCTGCGCTGATTGGCTGAACCCCGGAAAGCGGAAATGAGGAAAACCCGCCTCACGGTTTCCGTTTAAAGTATTAATGCATATTAAGGTATATTTGGTGTTTGAGCTATTAAAACATTCAGTTGTCAACATTTAAGACTTTAAATATTTTAACTATTTGTGAGCGACTGTAGTTTTAAATCCACACAGATATCAGGATCTGCTGCATTGATAAGGTTTATAAAAGTTTAATATTAACCCAGCTCACCTGGTATGGGGCTGATTTGTTTTACATTAAAGTACACACTTTGCAAAACATAAACTCATTAAAAAATAATTATAAATGTAACTTTAGACAAACCAATCCCCCAAAAGTAGGCACTGTAATTAGATCTAAGATTTACACATCACCTTTTCTGCTAATAACATTTATTCTGAATAAATGTTTAGAATTTTTATATATAAAAAAGTCACGCCCTAATCACTTTCAACTACAGTCTTGGCCCTTAAGGACATGTTTGGGTACCACTGGCCAACACAATACCTCATATTTGTATAGCAGTCACTGACATCGTCCACAAGAATAGACAACCACATAAACACCACAGCGAAAGAAGCTGGATGTACCCAAACATTCTGGAAAGTTAGGTGGAAGGAAAAAGTTTGGGAGAAAAGGATAACAGAAATTGAATTAGGTAATCAATTATAGCCTGAAGAGGCCCAGAACCCAGGTCAGGGACAGCATTGAAGTTTCTACAGTCAGTGATGATTTGGGAAACCATGACATCTGCTGGTTCAGGCGAGCAAAAGGAACCACAACCATAAACTGCACAACTTTACATTTTCTGTGCAACAGAATCTGGGTTTCTGCGAGCTGTAAGGTCCAAAATTTCTGCAACATTGTTGCAAAATGTCTGCAACAGTAGACTACAGTCTATTGCTACAACAAAAATAAATAAAATATATATAGGTTATGTTGCTCCATTTGAAAACAGTTGCTGAATTTCATGAAATTAGAAGATTTGCACAATAATTTTAGTGTTTCACATCTTTAATTGATCATGGTAAAAGTAGAACAGAAACACGAGATCGATTTACAATGACCACGGCACCAATTAACGAATCACTTCCAGAGCAGCGTACACATATTTACAGAGAATAAAACTACAATTCTTAAGAGAAAATAAAAATAAAGTGGCATAGAACCAGGCCATAAAACGGCTCCTTTTCCCTAAAAGACCGAGTTTCCTCCTCCTGACACGCAGCAGAATCCCCTGCTGATGCTTCAGTCCGACCGAAGCGTCGTCGCTCGTCGTCAGCCAAACCATTGCAATAAAAAGAAAAACCACGATGCTGCAGCGTGCAGCCGTCACACCAGGGGGTAGCTGGCTGCCGTGGCGATGCCGCAGTGGTTCTTCCTGTCCTTGGCCATGAGGATGTAGCCTTTGTCGCCCCAGGTTAGACCCCAGCTGCAAGAAAACAAAAAAATCAATAACACAGTTCAAGTTTATCCAGTCAGGTTGATCGTTTAGCAAATATAAAGCTAATAAATTATTTGTTTTGAATTTAACATTTTTTTCAGAATATGATCCAGTTGAAGTTAAAACTGCCATTTGAGCTCCAGGTAGAAAATATCTGTTCTTTCAACAAATGTCCATTTTTGAGTCAGTTTCCAACTAAACTGATCACTAAATCAGTCGACTGTTTCAATAATCGACTAGTCGGACCTGTTCTTGACGATCCAGTACTTCTTGCCGTCCACGTCTTCTCCCTGGAAGCCGTATCCCACCACCAGGACGCCGTGGTCCAGCTCCTCGCTGCTGCACTCCTTCTCAAAGTAGATCCCTGAAATAAATTTAAAAAGAAAAAGTCAAACGGCGACATCCGGACCCGTCAGCACAGCTTCTCATGCCAGCACCAGACCGACCTGAGTGGTAGAACTGGAAGGATTCGTGACCGGCGTCTATCGCTACGGAGACGGGTCCGACGGCGGCCACGGCCTTCATCAGAGCGTGCTCGTTGCCGCTGGGGATGTCCACGAAGCCGGTGTCGTTGGCGGCGCTGAACGTGGGGTTGTAGTGGCAGTTTCCGTCCTGAAACGCAGAGCAACGTGAGGAAGGAATCAGGAATAACTCTGGAATCAGTGGACATTTTAAATATCCAAAACCATAAATGGATTCTGAAATCTCAACACAAAAATATTAATAGAATAGAAATAATAGAGTCCAAATAAATAGAAGCTGTAAAACAAGATGGCCACCTGAAGAAAACCCAGATTTCTCCATAGATCTGTTTTTTTAATCCAAACTTCACTAAATGGAGTCAGTTTTCATGGTTTTAGTGGGAGAAGATCCGTACCACTCCCTGGTATGGGTACGAGTCCTCCGAGTCCAGGCCCTGGTTGTCCTTGACGTACTGGAAGGCCTGGTCCATCAGGCCGCCGTTGCAGCCGTCGTTGCCCTCGGGTTTGGAGCAGTCCACCAGGTTCTGCTCGCTCAGCGACACCAGCTTACCCGTCTTCTTGTACTCCTGGCCCTCCAGGGCGCCGGTGGTGCTGAAGGCCCAGCAGGAGCCACACTGACCCTGAGGGAGAGGAAGACGTCAGGACAGTCAGTATCGCTAGAAAAACTGGAATAAACGGAAAAACTGTGAAACCGTCGAAACCCTGTAGACTAAAATCTACATCCTGTCGTATTTTAAATGTTTTGTGAGCATTGTCCCTTTTCCGTCTTTTAGCTCCTTAAAGTCATAGCTGCGTTTTAAATATAACAGTTTGTCATTGTTTTTGTTGTTCTTGGGGGAAAAACACATGAACCAAATGGATTCAGTGACGTTCAGGTGTTAATAACTCACCAATTAGATGTTTTTCATATTCTGGCAACTTTTTTTTAGCCTGAACGGCTCCGTCAGTTTCCTGTTTACATCTTAAAATGTAACTTGGGAAGGAAAACAATTAAATAATTTTATCTGTCAAACTACTACTATTACTAAAATATTAAAAAGGATTTACAACATATGATGTTTTCACTTTAAATCAATGACCTGCCAGGTTTTACTCTGAGTCAGTGTTGCTTCATAAAGGCTCCGATTCTAAAATGATCAGATTGATTTCAGATTTACCTGCAACAGGTGCATTTTTGCTCTTTAAATAAAGATAAAGTAAATTCTCAACATTTTGTTCACTATGATCTTGTAAAAACAAACTCTGGTGTACAATGTTGGCTACACCTGGTTGCCATGGTACCAGTCACTGCGAGTCTGGAGGAGCTTTTATTTTGAAAATCCTTTAACCGGATTCTCTTGGTTACGTCTTGCGCGCCAACAAGTAGCAAAATGAGTAAACAAATATCTTTGGAAAGTTTCTTTGCAAAGAAGAGGCAGGAGAATGGATTCATCCCGGTTCCCACATCCCAAGCTGCTCTGCATGGAGACCCGTTTATTAATGAGGCAATAGAGCTTCAAACTGCTTCACTACTTAGAGACCATGAATACCCCATGCATCACTTCGGGAGTCATCGTTTCCCTTCACGCCCAGACAGAGCAACTTGTTGCAGAGAAACAAACGCAGAGCTCCCATTGATTTGTCGTTATCACGAGTTAAAATGTTCATGAAAGTAATGAGGCGAGAGGAGCTGTGAGTTTTAAGTCTCACAAGCTGAGATTGTCATCCAATTTTCCAAACCTCTGTGACCAGAGGTGTCCTGGAAAATCCCGATGTCCCTGGAATCGGGATCATTCACAAACATCCTGATTCCAGAAGAAAATCCAGTAAAACCCCAACATGCCACACATGAAGTTAGAGTAAAAAACATGTCCGAGCAGCACTGATGGGTTGTGGATTCATTTTCAGCGATAAAAGACGTAGAGTTGGGAGAACAAGCTGTGCTGCATAAAGATAAGCCAAGCACCACCCTAATGGCCGCCTTATCTCCGCCTGAAGGCAGAACTTCAGAGGACAGAGTCCCTTTACAGGCATGGAAACAAAATGGAGGCTGCAACATTTACAGAAGAAAAACAGACAACTGCAACCATTTCTACCAACTATTAGTTGCCTACACTAACCTGCAAATATTTTTATTTAAATGAGACATTTTAGAGAGTTTCAAACAACTTCAGATGACTGATGTGTTATCCTAGGAAAATATTTTTAAAATCCAAACTTGTCTGTAGGAGAAAATGAGCAGATTTTTTTTTTGTCAGTCGTTACCTGGTCCTTGATGGGGGTGACGTAGCCCTGTTCCCTCCAGTCCAGCGAACGCGGAGCCATCATGAAGCTGGGCTCCAGGAACAGCGACCCCTTCACCTTCCTGTCCGCTTTGTGTTTGTAGCCGTTCATGACCTGCCTGAACTCCTCGTTGGTCTGGGAGAGAAAAGGTCAGAGTGAAACACGCAGCGAGAACCCGAAGCAAAAAACCTCACATTACAGAAGATTCAAACAAAACAAATTAAAACAAGTCTGATCATTTCCATTCGGCAACAATCGATAAATATTTTTGAAAAATGCTCCACTTGGTTTTAATGTTAAAATTATTATTATTTCAGTTGAAAATGGTCTCAAAACAATATTTAATCCTAACAGTTTATATGCAGTAAAATTTGTCATGGCAGGTTGTTTTGATTAATTTTTTTTTAAGTGTGTGCTTCAGCAGAAATAAACTTTTTAGGCTGAGGTTAGAATGTCATAAAAGCCCATCTCTGTGCCTCACCATGTCTCCGAAGTGGTTCATGCCCAGGCGGTAGGTCTGCTTCCCCATGGAGTGCTCCAGGTTGTGCAGCTCGATCTTCTTCAGGTTCTTCTCCCACACCAGCCGCCTCCAGCCCTCCTCTCTCTTTGGAAAGCAAAAAACACAAAAATCCACATTTTTATGATTCATGATGGAGATAAAACACAAGAAACTCCTTGAAAACACGTTACCTCATTGTATTTTTTGTTGTGCCAGCTCTTCCACATGTTCCAGTGCTCGTCCAGCTGTACGTCCATGCTGGGGGCCGACAGGACGACCACGCTGAGGCTCAACGTCAACACAACCAAAGGCAGCATGGCTCCAGCTTCCTGCAGCAAACAACACAGCTGGGTCAGGTTTCAGGAGGCCGAGACCGCCAGGCTGTCATTACAGGGAAACAGCTACTCATCAGGCAGTTAACACTGGTTTGTGACGAATAGCTCAGAAATTCACAGGAAACTTTCCTCTGCAGATTCCTGGCATACAGTCACAGTGAAGCTAGTATGCGATTTAGACTAAAAGGGCTATTTACAACATTTGGTCAAACAGTTTAGAATCAGAGCAGCTTTCAGCCCAGAAGAACCTCTTTGTGAAACTACATAAGACCTTTAACATGTTTCTAGAACTGAAAGCAGGAATTTAGTCTTTGGACCGGAGTTTGTCACCTGCATTAGGCAACAACCAGGTCAGTTTGGCCCAACCAGGTTAGTTGGGCCAGCTCTGTGTCGGGTTTGATTAATATCTAAACCCCCTTCCCTCCCAAAAAAATAAAAAGTTTGTATATGTCGATTTAACTGGGCCTATGGCGAGAAAAAAAAAAAAAAAAAAAGGTAATAGCCCTTTAACAACACCGAATCGGAAGCGAACTTCAGCGCCATTCCCAACTACAGGAAAACACGCCAAGCTACTGAGGCCAAAATGCGAAATATTATGATCTCAAAAGGCCTTTTTCACAAACTCAACGTGTATGAAATAACAGTAGTAAGGAAAACGCCGGTAGTGACTCGTTATTTGTCGGTTTCCAGGTTTTAAGGGATCAGGATTCTGGCTTTATCCCAACAAGCCGATGCGGTTGGTTTGTTTTCCTGGTGTTTTTTTGCACAGTCACGGGACTTGCTGCCGGGCAGAGAGCCAGGAGGCACCAGGAAGCACCAGGAAGCACCAGGCAGCTCCAAACCAGGAAAACGAAACACAAAACCAAAACTGGAACCGGCGCACGGCGGCTCGGTTCAACCTGATCCCGCTGATGATGCTCTGATGGACAAAACAAAGAAACACGAGAAGAAAACAATGGCGGATGTGGAAGAAACGCGTCTGGGACGGCGACAAACCCAGCCGAACAACAACAAACACTTACTGCTGTCACAAAACAACGACTGTTAAACATTTTTCCAATCTAAAGAACAAGTTTCCCCACAAACATTTTAAAATAGACAATTTACAAATGCAAACTGGTGCTCAGTTTACAAGAAACATAAAACCATCACATATATTCCCTATAGCAATAAAAGCCAGATTTTAACAGAAACGTTAAATTACAAATCTTCAGCATTCAAGAAACAGCAAATGTTTGTTCTTACTGTTAAATCTTTTCTGATGAAGCGCCAGAAAACTAACTCTCCGTCAGCCGACGGACGCTTTATAAAGGCCAAGCGGGAGCGCGAGCACGTCCCACGAGCTCTCCGATTGGCCCAAAACTTGTTTATACTGAACGCTGATTGGTTAATTTCTTGTCGTTCCAATTGACAAGAAATTTCTCCTTATCTGACGCCATCATGGAAGCACGTGATTCCCTCCAGTGTCACTGGAGGGAATCACGAAAGGAATGCAAACTTTTTGCTGTTTTTAGATGATTATTTAATCTAAAACTGCATAAAGATCACAATAATTTGATTCTCTAAACTATTAAAGAAAACTGAGTAAGATGTCACCTTAAAAAAAACACCAGTAGAGAAAACCTGAGATAAAGATGAAACATGAAACCAGCATCAAAAGCTTTTCTACTTTGCTTCATTTTAATCACTAATGAAATGTCCAGGCTTGATTTTTGAGGTAAAACAACAATAAAAGTGATTATAAAAAGTATTTAGAGCTTATTTTAACTCTTTCTGCCGTTAAAGCCTCACAAACACTTTCCTTAAATAACATACCCATTTTGACATAGAAAACTGAGGTAGGCATTTATTAGTGGTTGTTATTAATGGCTAAATAGAATCAGGTGCAACACAGTGCCTTTAAAAGTTGCTTAAAAGGTAAAAATAAAGTCCATCTGTGTGTAATTTCTTAGAATATGAAAACAATACACTATAAACCTCCTTGTGAGAACTGAATTAACTCTGATTCACAGCTGAGATAGAAAACGACGTTTTTGGTCAGATGAGACCAAAAAACGCAACGTGGAGGAAAGTCTGACCCTGCATATCATTCTGAGTTCTGAAACACGGTGGTGGTCTCATTATACTATGGGGATGCGAGTTAAATAAAGGGGTATGAATACTTATGATGCCATATTAAGAGTCTCCAGATTAGTATTTTGCATCTCAGAAACACATTGATTGACTCCATTTATTCTAAAGTTTTAGGAAGTTTCCCTTTAGAAAAAGTTGAAAATTAAGTTTCTGTGAAAAGTTGAGCCTCAAAATGTTGCAAAAGATGCTTAAAAATCAACTTTTTGAGTGGATTTAGAACAATTCATATATGTCTGCCTGTTCAAGCTTTGTTTAGAGCATCAGGCTCTAAACAAAGTTTAAGATGCATTATCACATAGTTTTCTATTCCAGAGGAGATAATGAAGAGTAAATTCATGATCAAGCAGTCACACAATATTGATATTTCAATCAAATCGCCACAATTGTTCATTTTTCTCGTGTGTTTGACTTAAACAAATAGAAAACAACTTTTTAAGTTGTGTAAAACATTCCAGAGCTCCAGATCCTCTGAGAACTGCTGGCCAATCAAAGTTAATCAATGCTGACGCTCATGTGACTGATATTGTTGAGAAATAGACGCTCAGGACTGAACACGTTTTTCATGTCTGGTGAATTTCTCCCCACACCCAGACACGTGTTGAGCAAGAACGCTTACTCACGCTCAACACATCTGAAGTCTGATCACAACAAATGATCAGCTTGATCAGGATAAAGTTATTATCACGGCGAATTAGAGACATTACAGATGGGAAAGACAGTAAATTTATGACAAAAAAGTAGACATTTTGATATTAATCTGAGAAATTTTATAGAAAAAACGTGTATAATTTCTGGGTTTGGAAAGTTGAAAATATTCAGAAATGCTGAGATTAATTTCAGAAATTTTCTAGAAAAAAAAATGAAAATTTCTGAGTTTGAAAAAGTGGAAATTTTCAAGAAAATTCTGAAGTTAATGTCAGAGATTTCTCACTTTAAAAAGTCCAACATTTTCAGGAGAAACTCAGAACTTTGAAATTAATCTAAAAGATTTTCAGGGAAAAACGTGGACATTTCGACTGATCATAATAATTCAAGAGCAAACATTTTTTTAAACGATATAAACTTTTAAAACAGGAATTGTTTCAGAGTTTTGCTCTGGTTCTCCAGATTGATGACCTCCTCGTTGCCAGGCAACCAGGAGCAAACAGTCGGTTTATCGCTGCGACCTGAACTGTAAATAAACCTGCAGCAGGTCAAAACTCAGCTGACCTGATCAGGGTGGAAAAGAACTTTATTTAGTCTGAGTTCATGAAGAATCTGCAGCTTCAAACTTTAAAATGCTGAAAAAATAAAATACTGAAAACAGAGTTTTTAAAAGCACTGATTTTTCTATCCGATTTGAGCTGAAAGTCCCATAAACAAGATCACTTCTGTTTTATTCCAGTTACATCGGGAAGTTAGACGACACTCAGGTTTCACTCTGAAAGGTCAAACAGCTTTCTAATAGCTGCGTCTTTTTAGATGAAAAATCTCAAAATTTCTGAAATTTTCTTACCAAATTTTCAACTGTTCAGATTCAGATTTTTTTTTTTTCCAGAAAATTTCTGAATCTGCAGAAAAAAAAACTTCTTGATGAAATCCAAAGATTTCATCATGAAGGGAAAAAAAAAACAAGTAAAAATATCAGATATTTTCCAGCAAAAAATTGGAAAATTTCTGAGCTTGAAATGTAAAGAAATTACTTTAAAAAACTCAGAAGTTTTGAGAATAATCTCAGAAATCTTCTAGAAAAACTTATGTTTCTGAAAACCTTTGACTAAGAAAAGTGACTTTTCAAGTTCAGAAATCTCCATGTTTTCTCTAGAAATTTCTGAAATTAATCTAAAATTTCTGAGTTTTTTTAAGCAAATTTTTCACTTTTCAACTGAGAAATGTTCTAAACAAAACAAGTAAATGTCTGAAACTACAGACTCTCAGTCAAACAGTGAACATTGGTTGTTGTGCTTCAGGATGCTGAACATTGTGGAGAACATAACGAGAGAACAATGTTGGCCTTAGAACAGAACCCTGCGGAACTCCAAAAGAAGTCGGTACTGAAGAACAGACACATTGAGCCAACCGTGTGCCGGTTCAATACCAACAAACTGAACATTTAATAGTTTGTGGAATGCAGCTGATCTGAGAATGACGTAGAATCTGAAAACAGGTCGTCATGAGAACAGTAAGAAAGTTTAGAAATGAAATAACCAGCAGGTGCAGATGTCTGGTGATTTGTACAGGTTTCCTCTTTTCAGCCTCTTCGCTCAGCCTGCTGAGGTTTCATGTCCCAGCACAGATCTAAAACCACTGACCTTCTTATTTCTACATACGAAATAACAAAAGCAATCATTTAATCACCAACGACACAGAAACTGATTAGTATGAGCTTGATGACATCTGGAGGGTTTAGTGGGACGTGTTGGTTTTTGTCACATGTGTACAGGATGTGTGATTGATCCTGAACCTCCTGTTACAGGATGTGCTGCTAAAATACACACTTTTCCTGGCATTTCTCTGCTGACTGCAGCAGATGACCGGACGGCGTTGCTCAAGAACTGATGACTCAGCATTTTCTCAGCTTACCAGCCGCATCTTCACCCGAGTCTGGAAACCAGAAATTTATTTACAGTTCAGTTTAAAAGCTCAAATCTTCATTATATTCTTTTCTCAAGCTGCTAAAGGGACAGTTCATAGAAAATCAACTTTCCTTTGAAAGGAGCTTCTTAAAGAGACAAAGACCCAATTTCAAGGTGTTAAATTACCAAGTCAAATTTCTTTTTGGTCATAATTTTATAAATATTATTGTTATAAAAACTGAAGACCCCATGGTTCCTTGATTGGTCTATAAAATGTCTATGTGGCTGGAAAATACTGACATTTTGCCTCCTGGCTGCACAAAGGAGTGTCATCACAGATCCTTCCTTCCAGCAGATTTAAAAAGTGTTGATTCCTGATCATATTTATATATTTCTGTTTTATTGTCACTTAAACAGCCTGTTTTCATATGGAAACACATTTTTAACATTTTTCTACATTCTTTTGTAGAAAGATTTTAATAACTGCACCATATTTTATGTCCCTTAATGCTGTTCTTCATATCTATTTTAAATTTTTATTTTGTGTAAATCTGCATGACTGGAAAAGATGTGACTTTATGTGAGTCAGATGTTTATTTCTACCAGAATCAGGCAGAAAATGACATAATGGTGATTATTGTTTCCATCCTGTCTGCACATTTACAGCTGGTTTCATCTGAAACTGTGAACTCATCAAACTAAATATACATTAATAATTTATTACTGTAAATGTTTTCTTAAAACCAGAATCGCTTAAGATTTAATGTTTAGCAACAGATATGTAAACAATCACATATTTTATAGAAGTTACATACTGCAGCTGCAGTGAGGAAACAAAACACTTTAGGATCTGGATGCTGAAATGTGACCCAGTTTCTTCCACCCAGTCGGGTCGATATGCTGACTTTTTCTTTGGAAGAGAAAAAAATGAGCTGCAACAGAAAAGTTTCCAGGGATGGATTGTTTAGCAGAGAACCAGGAAGAGAAAGCTGTGTGTTTGTTGTTCCTCTAAAGGTGTTTTTACTCACAATGCACTTCCCAGAATGAGACCCGGTCCGTTTGTCTTCAGAACCAGATCGTTCCCCATCGGCTCGTGACTCAGCTTCAGTGCAAACAGTCACATGACTCCTAAAAAACAAAACATTAACTTCTCACTACTTCACTGCCTCAAATACAGAGATAAGAAACGTGGAAATTTCTGGGTTTCAAGAGTCAAAACTTCTAAAAATCTGCAATTTTTAGATTAATTTAAGAAATATTCAAGAAAAAATGAGAAGTTTCTTTGCTGGAAAAGTTTAAACTTTACTAGAAATTTTTTTTAAAGATAAATCACAAACATTTAAGAAAAATCGTGAAAATTTCTGAGTTTGAAAAGTTGAAAATGTTTGAGTTTTGGAAAGGGTCTGACTTTAATAAGTCGAAACTTTTCAACTTTTGAAACTCAGAAATTTGCCTCTTTTTTCAAAAATTGCTGCAATTAATTCAAAATTTCCTGATTTTTTTTTCGTGAACAAGATCCCGAGATACTTGAACTCCTCCACTTGGGGCAGGACATCTCCCTCGACCCGGAGAGGCACTCTACCCTTTTCCGACTCAGGACCATGGTCTCAGACTTGGAGGCACTGATGCTCATCCCGGCCGCTTCACACTCGGCTGCGAACCGCTCCAGTGAGAGCTGAAGATCACGTCCCGATGAAGCCAATAGGACCACATCATCCGCAAAAAGCAGAGATGCAATCCTAAGGCCACCAAAACGGATCCCCTCAACACCCTGGCTGCGCCTAGAAATTCTGTCCATAAAAGTAATGAACAGAATCGGTGACAAAGGGCAGCAATGTTCACGAATGAGGGAAGAAGGGAGCGTGAGATCGACAGGCGGATTGGTGCAGCGTCCGCCGTGAAGCGGGCGCTGTACCGGTCCGTCGTGGTGAAGAGAGAGCTGAGTCAAAAAGCGAAGCTCTCGATTTACCGGTCGATCTACATTCCTACCCTCATCTATGGTCATGAGCTTTGGGTAATGACCGAAAGAACGAGATCGCGGATACAAGCGGCCGAAATGGGTTTTCTCCGTAGGGTGGCTGGGCTCTCCCTTAGAGATAGGGTGAGAAGCTCGGTCATCCGGGAGGGACTCAGAGTAGAGCCGCTGCTCCTCCACATCGAGAGGAGCCAGTTGAGGCTCGGGCATCTGGTCAGGATGCCTCCTGGACGCCTCCCTGGTGAGGTGTTTTGGGCACGTCCCACCGGGAGGAGACCCCGGGGAAGACCCAGGACACGCTGGAGAGACTACGTCTCTCGGCTGGCTGGGAACGCCTCAGGATTCCCCCGGAGGAGCTGGAGGAAGTGGCTGGGGAGAGGGAAGTCTGGGCCTCCCTTCTTAAGCTGCTACCCCCGCGACCCGACCCGGATAAGCGGCAGAAGATGGATGGATGGATGGATGGATGGATGGATGGATGGATGGATGGATGGATGGATGGATGGATGGATGGATGGATGGATGTTTTTTTTTTTTAGCAAATTTTCAACTTTGCAAAGCAATAAATTTTATTGGTTTTTCTAGAAAATTTTTTTAGATCAATCCCAACATCTCAAATTTTTCTAGCAAAATTTAAATTTTTGGAATTTGGAAATTAAATTGTTTTTGTCAAAAATGTACTTTGTATTTTCTCTGTTTCTATGTACAACACATATGGAACCGGGTCTAAAGAGCAGAGAAACCTTTTCAGATCGGACACATCCTGCTGTTGCTGATCTGAAAGCAGCACGACGCGGCGCTGTGGCGAGTCCAGACAGAACCGGGCCGGTCGCTCTCAGGTGACTGCGTGGGTCGGGTCGTCTGCAGATGAAGCTGCACAAAGAGCCCAGAGGAAATAATGAGAATAATAATAACCTGGGAAAGAGCGGCTGCTGGAGATTCAAAACCCAGAGCAAATATTTCACTGGACCAACAATCTGCTGCTGGGAGTTTTGCTTTCAACAGTAAAAAACTGAACTTTTTCTTTTATCTTGTTAATTATTCTTGTTCCTGCAGCATCACTGTGAAATTTCTGAGTTTCAAAACTTGAAAATTAACTTGAAAAACTCAAATTCTTTTAATTGAAGACATGAACATTTATGACTTTCTAAAGTAAAAAAAAGAAAGTGCAGAAAAATTGAACATTGATAGTTAGTTCTACTGACAGATTATTTCAGCTACAACAGGAAAATGTCTTGTTATAAGAGAAATAATCAGTAGAACTAGAACCTTTTTAATCAATATTAATAAATGATTTCATCGGAGCAAGATTCTGTATTTTGCTGAAGTCAATAGTTGGTTAGTTTTCTAAGATATTTGCACCAGAAATTAGTGTGAAAAACAGAGTTGGATGTGATCATCCAGGTAAGGGAGGCCATCTTGGGTTTGACCGGGTCTCCATAGCTACCAATGAGGTGCTTGGCTAGGAAAAAAAAAAAAAAAAAAAGTTGGAAAAGCATCATTATCCTAATTGCACAGTGGTGATCTGTGATGCTGTGGGCCTGTTGGAAGGCTCTGCCAGCATCGCTAGGCAATAAGAATCATTTGAGACAAGCCAGAAGGTAATAAAGGATTTATTATAAAATGTATTACACTGTAAAGTGTCAGAATAAGAACATGGCATTCTCAGACATGCAAAAGAACAGAACATAAATAGCAACAAAAAGACTTGTGCAATGTGGCGATTAGACCAAAATCTCCCCGTCAAACAGAAACCGTCAATCGTTCCAGTCGAGTCTCAGTTCCCACAGCAGAAACAAACATTTTCCTCTTTCCTTCCACCAAACTTCACCTTCCAACCTGTGATCTGCACACAGCAGCGCGTTTCAGGCACAAGGCGTTGGCAACAGAACCGTGCGGGACGCTTCGCCGAGCCGCCATGTCTGCAAAGGCTGAAGTCTTTTCCCTTTTCAGTGGATCTTTTCTCTACATTCATGTTGCCTCTCTGCGTTTGGTGAGAAATCAGAGCAGCTTGCTGAGTCGATTGGCAAGTTGGAGCCGAGAGAAAAGCGGCTTTAAGAGGCTTATTTTGACTCTGAACACTGGAGGAAGTGAAACACAGGAAATACTGCAGCTCTTCTCATCAGAATGTTTCTAGAAACAAAAACCTCTTGGGACTAAAATACACAACCTGAAAAATGTCATAATTCCTGTTTTCTTCTGTAAAAACTTTACAAACACCTACTCACAAAAACAAAAACCATTTCACCAACTTTACCTCCAGCCTCTCCACACTGCAACATCGAAATGACTCAAAGTATTTCTGGTCCAGTTTCCACTGCAGACTCTTCATTAGACTTGAAATGTGACAAAACTCATTTAAAAGTAACTTTTTTGAGAAAGTTTTAAGCAAGTAATCCAATAGATTTATGTAGAAATTCTCCAGGCATTTCTGGGCTTCAAAAGTAAGAAAAAAATACTAAAAAAAAAACTCAGAAATTTTTAATCTCAGAATTATTTAGGAAAAAAAAACTTGGAAAGTTCCAAAAACGTTGTTTTTTATAGAAAGTTTCTCAGTTTCGACTTTTCAAATTCATGCACTTCAGAGAAATGCTGAAAGAACAAGAACCAATAACTAAATACAAATGTAATCATTTATTTTCATCAATTATTTAACTCTTCAGTGCTCGTTTGAAGTAAATAATTTCTTAGTTTTTATGAAAAAGTTTCAGATCCTCTGTCAGATCATTTCACTTATAACATGACTTCTTTAATAATCAAAATTAATAAATTATCACGCTCCTATTTCACTGACGAGTTTTAGTTTAGTCTTATTTCAAGTGTACGAAGATACTGGTACTAGAAACTAGACAGAAAAACTTGGTAGCATTTTGTGTTTTTGCAGTGCAGCTTGGTGCTGTAAAGAGACAAAGTGAAAGAAGATGTGAGGCGACGCGTGGCCGGCCCAAAACCCGCAGTGAAACCGACAGAAGCTCAAATTTAGCTTGGTAGAAGGCGGCGCCGACGCCACTGTGCAAAAGGAAAACAGCCGTGGACGGCAAGCTGGAGCGTCAGGACGGTCAGCAGTTACAGCAACAACAGAACAAAAAATCCATCTTCTTAAGCTATTTTCTCTTTATTTTGTGGCACTTTCTGTTTAAAGTCAGTAGGATGTCAACCCTGAATCTCAGCCATGATGATTTTTAAAGTTTAGAAACTCAAAAATTTGTCCTTTTATTGGTAAAAATGGCTAAAATTCCTTTTGTTGAAATGGAAAAACGTTTAGCAGGTCCCAGAATTTCCTTACAAACTGTCTTTACAGTTTATGATCAGCCATTGCAGCTCCAATCTGGTCTCTGTTCCTGCTGTAAACATTAAAGGTCCGATGTGTGGATTCTACCGCCATCTAGAGGCTGAAGTCGAAGCTGCAACCCAAACTAAAATAACAGCAAAAACATGGAACAAACACCAGAATCTTTGGTTTCTTCTTTCCCAGGATGATTTAGTGAAGAAATCAGGAAAATGATCTGCTGTTGGTTCAGATTTAAAACGTCTACAATGGAAGATAATTAGACATTTTTTTACAAACTTCCTCACAAAAGAGAGCAAACCTCCGATTGCTGTATTGAATCCAAACAGGTAACAATAAAAAGCTGAATAAAAACACAACCAGACAGTAACGGAACGACCAAATGTTACGCATCAAAGCAGCTTCAAAACAATCCAATCAGACAGTAACAGACGAAAACATCGCCAAAGCACAAAATTAAGAAAAATACTTTTTTCAGCATAATTGTGGAAACCGTGCAAAACAACATAATGTAGCGCGATTAGACCATTATCTGAACTGTAACATTGATGTTGGCTCAGGTTAGTACAACAAAAATGAAAAAACATTTTTTTCAGGGGAAAGTTTGATCAAAACCAAAAGAAAGAAATTATGGGACCTGTAAAACAGAATCATATTAAAAATATGGGATGTCCCGATCACAGAGACGGAACTTCTCATTGGTTAACTGATGTGTGACCTAATTTAATGTACCTGGCTTGAAAACCGCATCACAGTTTGCATTTAGAATTAAATTTATAGATAAAAAGAGAGACAGTATTGGCTGGTGGAACCAGAGAGCAGAAAGCAGCTGAAACAGTCGTCATTACATTTTATGACGTTCAACCAGAACTCAAATAAAATCAGGTAAAAATCAAACAATCAATGAGTCATATCACAGCAGAAAGTCAACATTTTAGCATTAGCTTAGCGCTTGTGCTAACTGAGCCATTTTCAGCAGCAGAAATAAACAAGTTAAAGCTGCACATTTCTGTTAGCATCTGCCAAAACTCTGGAAAAGATTTTGGGGAGGGTTAGTTTATTTAATACCAAGAAAAAGAAATACTACAATGGCCAACAGGTGCAAACATGCAGCAAACACATGAGTGATGCTAACTCCTAAACACAAATGCAACAGAAGAACCGCTGCAAACAAAAAATGCTGCAAGTAGCAAAAACTGCAAATATGAAACACAGCAAACTTGCGCCACAAAGCAGAAGTCATCCAGACCAGTAGGGGGAGTCTGGAGTAGGTAGCATTACCGTCAAAATATTCAGTTGTGCTCAATAATATTGTATCAAAACATCTGAAAGTCTAACACACCTTTCCTCCCTTCTTTCTTATGGAAAACCCATAAATATCAACATCCCATCTTTACCGAGTCTGGTACCATAGGATTGGTTAGTCGACGCCCCCTAGTGTTCTGGAGGACTTTCATTTTGTGAAACGAGTTTACAGTGTTTCCTGCTTGCAGTTGCTCCCATCTTTTTATTTATATTTGTTTAGCTGATTGTATTTGTTTCCCTTTTCTGTGACTGCAGCGTTTTTCAGTTGTAGTTTCTGTTTATTTTTCAGTTTCTGTGTTTGCGTCATTCTTGTGTTTGCATCTCTCAGCCACCATAAAATACTGACGCAAAATGTCTGATTTTATTGCATGTGCATGATATCGATTTCCATGAAGCATCCGGCTGGAACTCAGGGTTTATTTATCGAATCTGATCAGTATTAGACAAAAACCCGGATCGGGACATCCCTAAAACCACCCTAAATCTGACTTAAAAACAGGCTTTTGCTTGAGTTTTTTCTAAATAAGATTCTTCATAATTTTCTGCCTTAAATCTAAACAGGCAAGGTTTAAACTTTTGATTTTGCTGTTTTAGTGTCAACAAGGCACGGTTCTTCAGATGTTTGGAAAGAACAGCTGTCGCAACAACAAGACGGTTTGTGCTTTTAGGGAGGTAGAAGGCCCCGAAGGCACTCTGAAAAACACTCTTAATTTATTAATTATACACAAAGATCAACAAAAGGGAAAAAATAAAAGATTGAGATAATATTAGATGTAAAAGAGATGGCGGCCTCCGACATAAACACCGACAGGCAGAGTTCTCGGCTGGGAGGTGAACAACAGACGACTTTTCACCTGGAGACGGGTTAGTTTTTTCTATTTCAACTTGCAGCAGAGCAGGAGAATTATTATTATTATTATTATTATTATTATTATTATTATTATGCAGCACAATGAGATTAAAACCACAGGATTCCTCTTTGGAGCTTCAACGACATTCATACACTGCAAAAACAAAACCTCACCAAGTATTTTCGGTCGAGTTTCTGGTGTAAATATCTTAGACTTGAAATAAGACAAAACTAAAACAAAAGTCACTTTTCAGCAAGAAGGATGAGCTTGTTTTAGATCAATAATCACTTGATATTGGTAGAAAAGTGCTGCCTACAAGTTAAATAATCTGCCAGTATAACAAGATATTTTAACTTGTGTCAGGAAAAAAAATGTCTAGTTTCACTAAAACGTCACATTAAAGTGAATGATGTGCTAGTAGAACTTTTAAACTTAATATTAAAGATTTGTTGACTCAAAACAAGCTCATACATCTTAGTTAACGAGATATTTTAACTTAAAATGTTTTCTAAGAAAAAAAACTGACTTTGAAGTATCTTTTCAAATAAATAAGAGCTTATTTTAAATCAATAATTCCTCAATATTGATGAAAAAGTTCTAGTTCCACTAGCAGATAAATTTACTTCTAACAAGATAATTTCCCCAAGTAACAACTGAAGTAATTTACCAATAGATCGAGTGACTTTTTGTTAATATTGAGGAATTATTGACCAAAAAGAAAAAGTTTCAACCAATATTTGGTTATAAATGAAATAACTAAGTGCTAGTAGAACAAGATATTTTAACTTCTGAGAAAAATCTCTTGTTCCACTGGCAGATCATTTTATTCATAAAATCGAAAAATGTTAAGTTTCAAGTAAAATAATCTGGAGATGAAATTCTAACATTTTTCATCAATATTAAGTAATTAATGAGTTAAAACAAGATCTTATTTGTTGACTTTTGTCTTACTTTACTAAGATATTTTAGTAGAAATTGAATTAAAACAATACTTGGTAAGATTTTGTGTTTTTGCAGTGAAAATGAATCATAAGCTGATTTTATGGATTCTACAGCCTGAGCAATAAATTCATACAATTTAACGGACACTGATTGGTTTATTTAAAGCATTGTTGAGATAAAACTCTATTTTGTCTGTTTAAACCAAAAACAAACAAAACAAACAAATTGGGAAAATGTGTTGTTATATGTGAAATAATCTGCAAGCAGAACTGGAACAATTTCATCAACATTAAGGAAATATTTATTAAAACGAGCTGCAATATCTTGATGAAAAGTTAGTTTTGCCTTATTTTTAGTTTACAAAGATATTTGCAGTAGAAATGAGAAATATTTGGTCAGGTTTTGTGTTTTGCAGTGGAGAAGGGGAGGTTCGGCTGTACAGGATGTTGGGAAACGGCGAGCAGCTCTTCATGATTGCACTTCGTTGCTGAAGCTGCGTCAGCGCGATATGACGGAGCTGATTGAGTTGTACGACGTGCCGCCGTTGCAGGTGGGCGGGTATCCGTTGGGCGCGGCGCTCAGCACCTCCATGCTGACCCTGAACACCGGCGAAGCCTTGAGCAGGAAGTCCGCCGCGTCCCGTCGCCCCAGCTCCCGCAGTTTGATCATCAGGACGCCGACCGTGCTGCCGGCTCTGCCGCTCCACTCCCGCAGCAGCGCCGCCGTCGGGCTGGGCGGCGGCGGCTGAGCGTCGGCGTCCGGTGTGGCGCCACCACCGCCGCCGCCGCTGTGCTTGGCCACCAGGTCGGTGAGGCCGAGGTTCATGGCCAGCAGGCACCAGTCCTTGCCCAGCGCGTCGGGCGGGTCCAGCATGCGGCACAGCTTCCTGCGGGCCAGCAGAGGCACGTCGGCGATGTGGACGTCGGTCCCCAGCACGCCGCGCTGGTAGACCTCCGCGCAGCCGAACGCCAGGATGCTGCTGAAGCTCTCGCGGTAGCCGCCCATGGTGTTGGTGAGCGAGGTTTCGCGCTGGATCTGGGCGCGGCAGAAGTCTTTGGGCTGGTACACCATGATGGGGGCGTGGTGCTCCCGCAGCTGTTGCGGGCTCAGGTAGTACCGGGCGGTGAGCAGGCCCGGCAGCGTGGAGGCCAGCAGGTTCTCCGTGATGCACACGGTGTCCAGCAGGGCGTAGCACTTGGCCCGCTGCGACTCGTGGCCGCGCACCTGGATCTCCACGCCCTGGCCGTGGTTCACCAGCAGGATCATGGCCTCCGCCCCTGCCTGGCTCACCTTGGCGCCGTTGGTCCACAGGTGGATGTCTCCGTCCGAGTCGTCGGCGCCGTCCTCCTCGGGTTTCTGCTGGTGGCTCCAGCGGCACAGGTTGACCTGCAGCTTGTGGAACAAGCCGCAGGGGAACGGCGTGAGGTGCTCGGCGGGGACGAGCCGCACGCCGCCGTAGATCAGCGCGTCCTCGTCCTCCTCCGTCCAGGAGCGGTGCAGGCCGTTGGTCTTGATGAGCGCCGGGACGTCCACCATGGACGGGTTGGTGATGTCGCGGGCGCAGACGTCCATGGCGTCCAGGACCTGCAGCAGCTCCTCCACGTCGCTCTCTGGCGCCAGCGCCTGCACCTCCTCCAGCCTGTAGCGCCCCCTGTAGTGGTGGATGGCCTTCGGCGTTTCCACGGACAGCAGCTTCCCGAGGACGTTGGTGCAGAGCCAGCGAGGCTCGAGCACGACGACGTCCTGCACCGTCTCGCTCTGCATGATGTTGATCTGCAGGAAAAGCAGAAACTTCACCTCACTTACCGTCTGAGGCTTTTAGTGATGAATCTGAAACATTTTTTAAGGAATAAAGCGCTTATTTGTTTTTTTTCTTTTTCTTTCCCACTTCTACACAAAATACCAGAGATTAACTAACCGATTATTCCTCCTTGAACAGGTTTGGATAGCTCTATGGCCTACACAAATCATGTGTCTGAGCTCCTTTCAGAATGAGTTCCCATTAAAAAAGAAACTATTCCTTTTACTTCTATCATTATTTTGCCTTTCAGAAATTTTTTACTTCATCTCGAGAAAAAAAGGAAAATTTCTAAGAAAAAAGTCAAATTCTGATATTAAAGTCGTAAATCTTTGTTAGTCCTGATTCTCTTCCGCAGCAGAGGCCTGATGAACCGTTCATGCTCTGGTGAACACAGGCTGACTGAACGTTCCCGACTCAGCAGTGCACCCTGGTGGCCAGCCGTGGTACTGACTGAACTGGTAACGATGATGAGGTTCTGGTTCTGGAGTGCGACGCCTCACCTCCCCCATGCTGTGCAGCTGCATGGCCAGAGTCCGGAGGTGGTCCTGGCTGACCAGCGGGTTGATCTGCTCCTGGACGTCGCTGACGAACTGTTGCCATGACGCCAGCTGGTTCGGCCCGCTCAGCTTCCTCCAGGACGGCAGCGCGGCCAGCAGGCGCTCCGACAGCTGCGTCATCGGACCGCACCTCTGCAACGATGGAGAACGGGAAGCTGAGAGCCTAATTTCCTGTGGATCTGATTGAATCGCTCAAATTCCTTAGTCATTTTAGCTTTAATGGTTTATTTTAGATCTTTTTTCGTTTATCTTGTATTTATTGTATTTCCTTTTCTGAAAATATGTATCTCTACTTGCTTAATTTATCTCAACAGACTGATTGGTTTTGATGCTATTTTGTGAAAAACCTGAGTTTTGTACATTTTTGTTCAATAAAAATAAAAAAATATCCTTTATGATGCCGTTTCATAAATGCCGCAAAAATCGCACGTTTTCTATATTGCTTTTGGAAACATAGAAAAGCAATAACTGATGTTTGCAGGCAGCTGGAGGCCGTTCGGACTCACAGAGATGATGCTGGCGCGCAGCTCCTGCAGGTGACTCCTCAGCAGCTTCAGGTCTTTGGAGTTTGATGCTCCGGCGTCCATCACAAACAGTTTATCGCTGATCTGCAGGTCGTTCCCAAACCTGGAAACCAGAAAAACTTTTACCATTTCAGACGAATCCAAATGGGATTTTCTTCATTTCCTCCTATTTTTTTTCCATGTCTGCAGTTAAAGCGGGTTTCCCCCAGTGAATCATCAGCCTGTAGGGCCACCAGGCCTTACTTCTCCCCGCCAGGCTGATTGTCTTTTGTTTATTTATTTTTATTTATGTAAATCAGTAATGGAAGACTTTGGTTTACTGTTTCAGAGCAATCTGAATTTGATTTTCTTCAGTTTTGTCACTACAGCATGGTGGCCGTATCTGTAGTTTGATTCCCAACCTGTTCCTGACTTCCTTGAGCAGCGCTCGCTCTTTGTCGTAGCTGAACTCTCCAGAGAACGCCCTGGTGATGTCGGCCAGGTCGGCGTGCGTCGCCACCAGGACGACCGCCAGCGGCTGCTGGATCCGACCTCCGAAAACTGGACAGACAGAAAATCAAAACGTCTCAAACATCAGTGACAAACGTCGGGTTTTCCTGCATTTCAGCAACAAGGTAGTTAAAGTGCTTTATATCGTAAAAACACCAAAATTATGAAACAAGCAATAAATGTTACATTTAGTAAGCAAATACAGATCAAACATCTTTGATTTAAAGGAAATCTTTTGTAGTTTTTGGACGTTTGTTTCCAGGTGATGAAAGGCTGAATTTGTAACCATCTCTATGTGACCTTGCAGGTCAGCCCAGATTTTGGGCCTGATCGCTGCCCCCTAGATGTAATAACTGCAGCTGCATGCTGACTCTACATCAGGGGTGCCCAAAGTGTGGTTCGGGAGCCATCCGTGGCCCTGGGAACAACTCAGTCTGGCCCCGACTGCAGTTCAGGAATGGTCAAAATTTTGCCTTTGTTTGAATGAGAATTTGAATGACCAATTGATGAAAAAGCAGATTATTTTACATATAACATGAGAATTTGATGGTAAAACTAGTAGTTTTCCAACAATATTTAGTGAATCTGATAAACTCAACATAAACCTTTTCACATTTTCTCATTTGTCTCCTTTACACTAAGCAAAAGCTTCCAGAGAGGTTCATAATGTTCAAAGGTATCAGTCAGAAGAAGGGTCGAAACAATTCTACAGCATTGAATTTGTAAAAGCCAGAAGTTTACATACATGCAAAACACAAACTCTTTCCAAGTGTTTTTGGTCTAGTTTTTAGTTTGCCTGAAATAAAACTGACTTACAAGTAACTTTTCAGTAAGAAATAGGAGGTTTTTTTAAAGTAAATTATTCCAATAACTACCACTGTTGGGCGATGGTTCAAATATTTTTATAATTTTAAGCGGTGTGTGAGTGGATGCAGCGTGTTTTACCGATGTTGTCCTGCGGCGGGGTGAGGGCCTTCAGCAGGTTCAGCCAGTAGGTGATGTGGCCCAGCTGCGTCTCGTACGGCTCCTCCAGGCTGAACAGCACCAGGTGGATCGCCGTCACGTCGTTGGCCGCAAAGTAGTCGTAGGAGCAGTGGTAGACGGGGTTTCCTGAGAACTCCCACACGCTGAAATCACCAACACCTTCAGAGGAAAGGAGGAGGTCAGCTTACAGCTTAATGCAGTGAAGAATAACTGTCCTATGGAAGCACATTCATGCCATAAAAGAAAAAAACTTTATTACATTAAACAATGACTGTCCTATGGAAGAACATTCATGTCATAAAAGAAACAAATACAGGAAGTCATGATTATGAGTTTCAAAGTAATAATTTTGAGTTTTAAAAGTTAGAATTATGCAATAAGGCTTAATCCTATATCTTATAATTATGACTTAGAATATCAGAATTATGACACTATTTCAAAATTCTGAGTTTGAATCTCAATATCAGAACTTTAGAAAATTACAAATATGAGATTCAATCTCAAAATTTGAACTTGGAATCTCAAAGTTGTGAGATTGAAGGTTAAAATTATGAATGACTGCGACAGACTGGCGACCTGTCCAGGGTGACCCCGCCTCTCGCCCGGAACGCAGCTGGAGATAGGCACCAGCAACTCCCGACCCCGTTAGGGAGAAGGGTGACGGAAAATGGATGGATGGAATTATGAATGATGCTCATAATTATGACTGAATCTTGAAATTAAGACTAAATCTCAAAAATATGACTTCAAATCTTGTAATTCTGACTCCTCCAGGGCTTTTTTCTTCTTTCTTGGCAGGAATGGGATTCCATACTACACAGATATCTGGATTTCTGGGGTGTTTTTGGCAAGCCTCTCACCGTGGATGTTGGCGTGCTGGATGTCGATGGCCTTGGTGGCCTGGTCGTCCGCTGCCGACAGCGCGCTGTGGACGGGGGAGAAAACCTCCAGCACGCCTTTGGTCAGGCTGGGCTCGAACATCATGCTGCGACTGCGCACGCTCACGTTCTCACAGCCCGGGTAAAGGTTGGAGATGCTCACAGAGACTGCAGAGGAAGAGACACAAACCTGAATCTGCAGAATATTCAGCAACCATTTTGCTCCACAAATATCGACTCCTGTTTACGTATTTCACCGCATTTCTTCAGAGCAGCCAAAAAATTATTAAATATTCCTAAAGGTATATTTTTCAACTAAATGTAATTAGTTACTTTCTTGTCTAGACTTTCTAAGCGACAAATTTAACAACTCGTTAACTCTACTTCATTCTGAAAATGCAAAATTATAGAATTATTCCCATTTTTTTCTTCTTCTTGATTAAAAAATTAGGTTTAATTCTTTAAGGGTAAATATTACAAAACCACAAGATGCAGCTCTCTAAAGGAAAATGAACAGGTGTTGTAATAATGTATTTTTGTTTTTTTATAGCAGATCTTTAAACTTTTGGTATTTATCTAAAACGCCATGCTTTACCACATGGGGGCGCTGTTTTACTGCAAATTAATCCACTTTTTACAGACTTGACATTTGAATTTCCGTCACATGCTGCAGAGCCACACCTACACGCAGTTTTTCTGCAGCCTGTTGAAAACCTTTTATTCTATTTGTTTACGTGCGAACAGTCTCACTTTATTAGAACTGCATTAATTTCACTAAAAGTTCAACACTGAGATGTTGGGACGGAAGTTAAAGTTAACGATTTAAAACCTTAAAAGTTTAGACAGAGTTAAATTTGATTTTTTATTATCACAATAAATTGGTCAGTTGTGTAAGGCCGATATATATTTCTTTTTATCATCTGAATTAGTGTTTGTTATTTTTGTAATAGTATAGACCTTTTTCTTCTAACACTGGTCTCTCTCATTCGAGAGAAAAAATGAGAAAAACAAACATAATGAAATCCATAACAGAAGTTTTTTTCTTCCTGTTCTTCAATATATATTTTACGTAGAATATGTCGCTACCTGCAGGCTTGGAGTTGACGGGGGAGTTGGGGTGTCGCGCTGAGTTGGTCATGCGCGTCGTCCTGCGCCTCCTGAAGAAGCTGCGCAGGATGCCGCATTTCAGCGACTCCAGCAGCGTGCTCTTCCCGGACCCGGAGTGTCCGAACAGCTTGAGTTTGATCCTGGGCTGGATGGTCTGGGTGGGGCGCAGCTGCTGGATGTAGCTCAGTTTGTGGTTGTCCTGGTAACGAGGAGCGAATAATTTATGTTTGTCTGCTGCTTAAAATCAATGGAGGTATTAATGCCATGCTAAAAACATAAAAAATGGATAATAAAGACATGAGGACAAAAGCATATTAATCGTTTTAGTCCTATTTAAATTTTATTTTCTAACTGACCTTAAGCAACATTTTATTGTCAGAAAAGCTGAATTTTGTATGAGCTGTAAGCCAGAACTGTCATAATAAACAGAAATGGATAAATAAATCTAATGAATTTAAAGCCTGAACATCAAGCTGTGCATGTAAAACTCAACCTAAAATCAGTTTCTGATGGATCAGAAACCAAAACGAACACTGCGCAGCAACAAGGCTGCGTGCAACGCTGCCAGTGAAACGCAGGTTAAGCAGTGAGGTCGTCCAGCAGATGAGTCAGGATCATCATGGCCTCCAAATCTGAGTGGGACGTGAAACACTCCTCACTCCCACCTGGCTGCGCCGCTGCATTCACTGAACGGACATCTTAGTTCCACTGACGGTGGCTCAGAGTGCAGCATCTGCACCGTTTAGTTAAAGCAACATGGTTTTTTCCCCTGTTCTGGCCTTGAGAAGAAGTCAGTCTTTATCAAATCTGTTCTCCAGTCTTATTTTAGCTCAGCATATGCAGATGATGACTGTTTTCACAGTTGCTGCTTTCATGTTTTCACGCTCCGCTCTGAATCTCAGCAGGTTCTCAACAGGATCACACTTTCATAGGAACCTTTCAGATTTTTAAACCTTTTTAAAAACAAAGTTAAAAAGTTTAAGGTCAATAAAAATCACCTCTGATGATTCACTTCTCAACAGATCTTGCCTGCATAAATGATGAGACGTCTTTAACAATCAGTATTTTTCGTCAACACATCATTTTATAATTAATTTATGTTTTGAATCAACTACTCAAAGCGTAATGTTGTTAAATGTTGACGTTACAAATGGCTGTAATAAACAGGAAGCAGTTTGCTAGCTTGCATCGTAGTTTTTGTTTTTTTTAGTTTCATGCCTCTGGTAAGGCTCAGACCCACCATGGATGAGCGTGTTCACTGTTTGAGCTTATTTACCCGTTAAATCTATTCTGGAAAAGTCAAAAACACCCTCAAGTAAAAACATTTGTCTTGCAATGTTGAGGAACTCATTTAGAATTTTGCCATTTTCATCGATCTTTTCTTAAAGAAGGGCATAAAAATAAACATTGATGGAAAAACATTTAATGAGAGGTTTGTGAATTTGTGCATAAACAAACCGTTTTGACCGTCTTTCTGCGCATTAGGAGCCATAAACCTGCATAAGGAAGCAAACGCCTGTGAAAACCTCCATTCTTCCTCTGGCAGATTCTGACATCTAACGCGTTTCTATCTTCGTCTCGACACCTTCACACCAAAATAGTCGAGTGTTGAGACTGTGAAACCTGACTCTGCATCATCATTCTACCTTTAGGCTCATTTGGAAACTACTTACAGACATTTAGAGCAATATTTAAATAGTTTCTCTTTTTTTAAAGTGTTGAAGTTTTTTTTTTTTTAACCTTTTTAAGCTTTCCCAATAAATCCACGATGTGTTCGTGATGATCAGCAGAAGCCAAATCCTCGGCTGTCTTTCCATCCTGGAGGGAATAAAGACGACAGAGAAATCAGATTATTTCTGTTTAAACAACAAGAGTTGCACGAATAAAATCAGACAACATTAGCATGTAGCTAATCAAGTTTTACGCTTCATAAGCCAGACAGATGATTTATTGGCTTCATGTTATTCATAAAAAGAAAAGGACAATTTATAAAAAGTTTCATAAGAAGAAAAGTTACTTTTACATTTAAAACATTTGTTGCATTTTTATTAATTTAACCAACATGTCACCATCTGCCATTAATTCATCGCTGCAAATATGTAAACCTAACTATTAATGTTGTGCAATATGCAGGCGTAAAAGATTTGTTTTCTTTTTTTTTTTTTTGGCTTTGGGAGACCAAAACTAACCCCAGCCCAGGGCCCTCATTTTTCTAGATCCAGCCCTACTGGGGCTAAATCTAGAATCTGGAACACATTTGGTGATAACTACTAATTCAAAACCTAAAATACTAGAAAATGTTCTAGGAACTTATGCAGTTTCTATAAGATGCATATTTAGACTTAGTGTTGATACCAGTATAAAAAAAACCCCTGAAGTTTAATGGATTGTGTCATCATGACATGTAATTCTGAAAACAATTACAAACTTCCCGTCAAACAATGAAACTGTTTTAAATAGGGAGATATTTTACTATATAAACAAGGCCGTGTTGCTCATTAACTGTAGTTATTTGCAGACTTACGTTTGTGACGGCGTCAATGTTTGCTCCGGCCAGACAAAGATGGCGGACGACCTCCAGGCTCCCGTTTCCGGCAGCCAGGTGGAGAGGAGTCCGTCCATGCTGGACGACAAAACGAAAATTCACTTAGTTTTTTAGTAATTACCAGTTAAATTTGTTAACAGTTTTAATTTTTTATAGGTGCAGAATCTAAAAAAGTTTGAACTATTTTGATTATGTACACATTGATTAGGTAATTAATACTTTTAAACAACCAACTGGCATTTTCTTCAAACTTTTGTCGATGAACATAAGAACCATAATCTGCTGACAAACACTTGTAAACAAAAAAAAAAAAAGTATTTTGTATCTGATCGAAAGGTAATAAATAGATTGATAAACATGAATGTCTTATTTTAAGTGCAATAAGACATTTGTACTGGAAATTAGACCAAATATTCCTGGTAAGATTTTGTGATTTTGCAGTGCATCTGCCTTTCATAGAAAAACCGCCAAACCAACATGAAGCCTAATTTTATCTCCAGCTCACTTCCATGTTCCTGACTCTGTAAACGGAGGACGGCATCATTTCCACTCCCTCCTGCTCATTGATCGGCTCACATTGTTTCCAGCCGACAGACGAAGGCAGAGCGTGACGCAGTCTGCGAAACGCTGCTTTCTGTGAGCAGCGGTAATAAGTGAAAGTAAAGCATAAACCCTCTATGCACCACCAGCCTATCAAACGTTCCTGACTGAAAGCAGAATTTGTTAAAATGGAGAGGCTCAAAGTGGGAAGTGAAATCAGCGCCGAGTCGAATCAGATTTAAATCACAGAGAAAAACTGTTTTTCATTCCAACAGGATGGAGGAGAAATAAAGTTTTAACGACTCAGTGGTGAAAACAAAATATAAAAACAGGACGTCATATTCTTACTTTCAGTTCAACAAAGCTGCGTCTAATGAGGTGATTATTTTAGTTATTGATTAGAAAGCTGGCACATTCTGCAGCCTTTTTAAATATTAGAAATACATTAAAACAAGTCAACAAAGAAAATATGGAAATATTAACTTTCCACGTCTATTTTTGCTTTTCGTTTTGTCACTTGAAGATTTGTGTTTATTATGATAATTAGTTTCATATAATTACACAAATTTCTCAGTATGTTAAAGGTGTTTATTGTGTGAAAAATAAGAAATCATACTTAGAAGAAGATTAACATTTTATGGCCTAAATCTGCGACTGTAAAACATATTTACAGGAAAAGTGTTTCATGTTATTTTAAATGATAAATACATGTTTTTGTACAGTTTTGGTTTCATTATTGCTCTGAATATGTTGTTCTTTCAATCACCTGTTTTGAGTCTATTCCAGCTAACTAAATTAGTTGGCGATTAATTTAATGATTGATTAATCATAATTAATCCAATAAATCATTGCAGTTCAACTAAACTTGCTCCAGTAGTCGAAGCATTCCTGATGGCCTGAGCTCACCTTGTTGGGCAGGTCCAGGCTCGCCTTGGCGCTGCACATCGCCGTGACGACCGCCAGATTTCCGTCCTTGCAGGCGATGTGGAGCGGCGTGTTGCCGTGGCGATCCTGCTGGTCCAGGTGGCAGCGCTGCCTGAGGAGGCAGCGGACGACTTCGACCTGACAGCGGCGAACCGCCAGGTGGAGCGCCGTGTGGCCGTCCTGCCGACAGAACCGGGTCAGTAACGGGTCAAAACCGGGCCAGAAATTTAAATAACAAAAATATAGATAAATAAAAAGAAATAAAACTAATAACTCTTGACCTGGCTCTACTATTGCAACAAAATTTCACTGAGTTCAAAGTACAAATAAGTAGAAGCTGTAAAACATGCTTGTCAAACAAGATGGACGCCCTGGTGTGATGACATCACCAATGCATTGGTGGCACAAAATAACTGATAAAACTGATTCCTAGTGGAAACACGAAGTGTGTTCACCTTGTCCGTGGCCTCCAGGTCCGCCTTGTGCTCCACCAAGCACTCCACGATGTCCACGAAGCCGCGGGCCGACGCCGTCAGCAGCGGACTCTCCCCTTCGCGGTTCTTGGCGTCAACATGGCAGCCGGCCTGGCAGAGCGCTCTGGCTACAGCGGAGTAGCCGTGCCACGCGGCGCAGTGCAGCGGCGTCTCCTGCTCCTGCAAACCAGAAAGTAAAAGAAAAGCATGAAGCTCTGGTTCCCTCGTGACCTTTCTAACCATCATGTTTGACCCCGGGGTCGGCCCTCACCCGGTCCGTCAGGTCTGGATTGGCCCGGATGCTGCACAGGTAGCTCACCACATCCACGTTGCCGTAGCGAGCCGCCACATGAAGAGCCGTTTCTCCAGACTACAGGAGAAAAACAGAAAATATGCTCATGATTTAGAGAATTACAACCTTAAAGATTAAGCCTGTTCACCTCTGGACCATGTTGAAAATCCAACATGGATCCAAGTGTCTCCATACAGCCGCTAGCAAGAGACAAGCTAGCATACAATACAGAACAAAGGTCAGATAGTGTGCTTTTGTAACATATTTCTAATAAGTTTTCTGACTCAAATTTAAGCATTTTTTTTATCCTACATATTATTAAATCCTCATGGGAATCTTTAGATACTCATATCCACAGAATCTCTTATGGACCAATTTTTATTTACTTACGGTAAAAAACTGCTGAATTTTACGTGTCAAATTTAGGATTTTTAAAAAAAATGCTTTTAAAGGCCTTGTCTGCTGGTAACAGGAGAGATCCTGTAAAGATGCACTCTGGGTGATGAGTTTGCTCGTTTGTGGGAGACGAGGCCACTTAGAATAAAACCTAATGGAAGCAAAATACTTTGTAAAGTCTGAAGTCATCGCTTGTTTCTTTATATTTAGCAGTCAGACTTTCATATTATCTTTAAAGTGGACTTGATCAATAGTTTCCCAGACTTTCTGACTATTTTAAAAGTTGACTTTGAACCTTTGGATCATTTTCCACCGATTTCAGAAATGAAAAGATTCCTAAACATTAGAGATGAATCCTTGTCTTAAGATCTTCACAGCTTTTTCTAATTCCTCCATTAAAACTAGAAACACAAAAACTTGCCTTCAATAAGGTGATTCTCAAAATTAAGGAAATCTTATTTTAAGTTTTCTGGCATTTAGCAAATAGAAATAATTTCGGTGAATCTAACTGACCTAAAACAAGAAAGTTAAGTGTGATTTAACTTCAGACAGAAATCAAGCACTTTCCAAACCCTGAAAGCGCCGAGATGAAACTCAAGCATTTTAGAGGAAACTGCTTCTGGGATTCAGTGAGTCACACTGAGCTCTGTATAATCAAACCCACACCAGCAGCATCAAAAACAAACACACACTCACTCTCTCACACACACACACACACAGGCCATCTTTCCCCGTCTCCATAGCAACAACAAATAAGCCGATAAAATGCCAGAGTAACCGCTTTTCCCTCGGTGTGAGTGTGTTCGTGTTGGTTTCAAAGCGGTCGGCTGGGTGGGAGGCGGAGAGCAGCTGAGCAGTAGTATGAGGCCGTGTGTGTTTTTAATGTGTGTGTGAGACTCGCCTTGTCCTGGACGTCCAGAGGGCATTTCTTCTCGTGGAGGAACCTCAGGGTGTCGACGTGTCCGTGTCGGGCTGCGTAATACACGGCGTTGGCTCCGCTCTGACGGGACGACATCACACATTTTATCCCACAAATACTTAAAAAACAAACCCCTTGTCTTTTCACCCGGGACTGTTTCAGGGACCTGCTAACATCCTGCAGTCGGAGTCGCATAAGTCCAGCTGCTGCCATGGCAACGGTTAACAAGAGAGCTGGCAGCAAATGTCGTGTCATTGTGTGTTTAATTTGCACATCCATTATCGTGACGGCTCAGAAATGATCCTCGCTAAACGAGAGGAAGACGTCGTTTCTGGAAGTAAAACGTGTTGCGTTTCAACCAAAACTCGATTTACTGGTGACAAAAAAAAATGTTCATTACATTTCTTTGCACAAAATCTTAGTTTTTGCCTAATTTGAGCTCCTTTCAGGTTTGGGGTTCCTGTCTCTTTAAATGAACTGCTGGAACTCAGCTTTGGTTGCTAGGTAACGGGCTGGGCTTCCCTGGAGTTGCTAGGTAACAGGTCAGGGTGCCTATTTGAGGGGCAGCGCCTGCTGATTTATGACGTTACATTCTGGAGGTTTTTGAAACGGCTCATTTTCCAAACACCAAAAAACATAAATTTATTACCAAAAACCAGCTGGTGATTTTATTATTTTTTTAAAGTCTTGGTTTATTTTTAGAAACAGGAAAAATGGTGCAAAAAGTGATTTTCAATTGCAGCCCTAATTGGATATATGACACAAATATGCAATAATTCATTTTGTAAATAAATTACCAACATAAACAAGCTTAATTTAATGCATTTGCAGTTAAGAGTCTCTCCTCGCCGCAGCTGTAATGAATCTAATTGAGTGTAATAAACTCCTCAGCTGGATCAGAATCACAACAAACACGTCTCACCTTGTCGTTGGCCTGGATTTCTGCACCTTTTCTCATCAACACCTCAATGATCTGAATGTTGCCACAGCCAGCGGCAATCAGCAGCGGCGGAGTCCCATGCTGCGGAAAAAACAAACAAAAAGACATAATCAAGCTTTTAGTTTATCTGGAACTAATGAGCTGATAATGAGAAACAGCTCAGAAAAAGAGGAACTTCTGACTGAAAGGTTTCAGTTTCAGCTTTAAAACCCCTTATTGGCAAAAGAAAAAGAGAGAGAGAGAGAGAGAAAGAAATGAAGCAATTAAGGAGGAAAGGAAGACAAAATTAAGGAAAAAATAAAGGGAAGGACTGAAAGAAGGAAAAAAGGGAAGGAATATAGAAAGGAAGGAAAACAAGAGGACAGAAATCAAAAAAGGAAGGAAAAGTGTGAGAAGAAAGGATGACAGAAGAAAGGATGACAGAAGAAAGGAAGGGAAAAAGAAGGAAACAAAGATGGAAGGACAACATTCCTACAATGTAAATCTGCAAAACATCAAAAACTAAGAAATTAATTGGATTAATTTTTTAATTAATCTAAAAAATTTGAAAAAAACAAGGACATTTCTGAGTTTGAAAGTTTAAAATGCGTTAGAAAATTTGTAGATTAATCTTATTATCCTATTAGATGTATGATCTAATAAGATAAAAACTGTAAAATCCTGACATGTTTGTGGATAAAGTGCCGGGAACATAAACCCCGCGCTGCGTTTCTGCGTTTGCCGCCTCCACACTGACGTGACGTCTGCAGCTCAGCAGGACGGTTGGATTATTGACCCTAATAAAATCCTACCTGAGAGGAACTTCGGCATTTCCCTTTGATCAATAACCAAATCTTACACGTGATTGGCCCATTTGATCCTTTGATCACCGTCAGACAAATTCCTGTCCGGCTCACATTTCCTTATTTAGATTGCAGCTAAATAAACTTTTGATTCGCAAAACGACTTCCAAATTCTGCGTCAGTTTCGACACATCCGTCTGTAAAATCCCTAATTTATCACTGAACATTCATCTATAAAATAATAAACTTGCAACATATTTATGCGAAGCGTTTCTGAACAGTGAATTTATAGTAAACAAGTTTAATATCTTTCATTTCCCCAACAGAGGCAGCAGCAACAGGAAGAGATTCATTATTTCTGCACCAACTGTAAGAAATAAAAAAAAATATTCTTCTATGATTGATAGAATTTGGTTTGTATTATTCAATGTTATTTTAAAACAATATATGTATTTGTGATGCTAGCTTGGTGCTCTTGAGGGCCCCCTAGTGGTGTGGAGAGTTATCAACCTCTGACACATGTTGGACTTCAGAGTGGAAAATCTCCCGGGGACGAAAATTTGCTAATTTTTTCAGAAATTCTGCGTCTCTAAATCTCGCAGGACAGAATAAGAGCAGCGGAGAATCACCTTGTTGGGCTGGTTGACGTCGTAGCTGTTCAAAGAGCCGAGCAGATGCTGCAGGCCGGGAACATTGTCGTCGTTTATGGCGTGGATGATGGCCTTCATCACAAAGGAGTCTTCCTCATCCTGTTCAGAAGGAAAAAAGACATTTCTGTCACTCTGTGAAATTTATTCAGTACGTTTCTGCATGTCCTTTCATCTGCAGTTTGATAGAGCAGCGGTTTTCCAAAGTTGGAGTGAAGATTACATGCAAAATGTACAAAAGAATTTAATTCTACTGAATGTTTTCCAAATAATTTAAAAAATTGAAACACAAGATAGTATAATTCATTTAAATATTATTTCTGATGCTCATTTTCTGATTGGCTGCCAGCCGAATTCATCAAACTGCTTTTCTCCTCCAGCAAGAAATGGAGAAGAACCAAATCCATAAAAACAGGGAATAAAATAAAATTTGATGTGATTTATATAAAATGTTACATATTTTCTTAGAGTCAGCAGAAGAGATTGTGTTGAAAAGTCATAATATATTATCTAATGATACTTTCTGCCACAGAACTCCTGGCCGTCTGAACTCAGAAAGTATGAGTCAGCATTAAAATAAACGCAGGAATTATGCAACAGTAAATAAAAACATTTGTCTCAATGATATTCTGTAGCATTTCTGTGGGTTTTCACAGCGTGGTGAAGTTTGGGACCCTTGCGATCAAATCGTTTGTGGAGCTCATGTTTGGGCTGCGATGCTCTGCTGCACAGAGACGAAGAGCGGCGGGTCGGGAGGTGAAGAGGACGGAGGAGAGGAGGCTGATGTGGCGTTTGCTCGGCGCCGCAGAAACATCTCTCCATGTTGCTGCTGCGCCAGAGAAACTGAAGCGCTCGGAAACAAAACACGTAAAAAAGAAGAACAATGATCTCTGGGAAATTACTTTACTGTTCTCCCTTAGAAAACGTTTCGTTAGCTTTAACTACATAAACAGCTTCAGCCAATCAGACGTCAAGGATTCTACAAAAGCAGCCAATCAGACTTGAGGGTCTCTCTTAGTCCCGCCTACTGAGTTTAACAGTTTAAATTCATTCATGATGCGCATGAATATAAATTATAAACATCTGTTTTATAAAATGAAATCTACCCAGTTTTAATTTAATTGGGGCTTAATTAATTAATTCTTTATTAAATAAATTATTTCTCTATTATATTCTGTTTTAGAAAATTATAATATATAAATAATGTTATTAATTTATTGTAATTTGGCGTTCTTCACTATATTTTCAAAAAAAATTTGAAAATTATTCCACAGCATGAGGCCACAAACTAAGATATTCAGATACCCAAGAAAGTTCAGTGGAAGGAAAAAGTGGCTCCTGCAACTCTTGGATGTCTCCCTGGTCCAACACAGCTGAATTAAATAGCTGAATCACCTACGAAGTGCAGTCAAGTTCTCCAGAGTTCTGCTAATGACCTCATTATTTGACTCAGGTGTGTTGCATTAGAGACACATCTAAAAGTTGCAGGAGACCGGCCCTCGAGGCCTGGAGTTGCCCACCCCTGGGCTACGACAAAAATGTACCAAAAAGAAGGAAAACTGCAGGACAAAAGAACTGAAACCAAAGTTAAACTTAAGAGTTTTGGGAGAAATTTACAAGGATTGTAGCAGATTTACTGTATTTTAATGTTTAACAAAGAATGTTGAGGATTTCTCAAATCGAGTCTTTCTGCTTAGAATAAAAACAAAAAATTATTCACATCCAACCTTTACTGCACCAGCTGACACAACTACTCTAAACCACTTCAGCCTGATCAGCTCGGCCAATAAAGCCAATGATCCAGAGCAGAGCTTTCACTGCGGCCGCAGTTCCGACTGTAAACTACAGGAGGCGCTGCAGTCACAACAACCAAATCCACCTGAGACATAAGGAAGTTTCAGTGATGTGGTTTTGCTCCAGCGTTAACGCCTTGTCAATGATTAAACCTCGAACAGCAACAGCATGAAAGGGTCAGTGTGACAAACCGATTCATCCATTTCCTACCGGCTGAACCTGATTCTGAAAAACCGGAAAAAATAAAATAAACCAGTTTCAGATTTCTGACAAAGATAATGCAATCAGGAGAAAGAGAGCTGGCCAAAATGAAAAAGTGGTTTGATTTTAATAAGTCATCATTAAATAAAGAAAAAAATACATTTATAGTATTTTCTGGAAATCTGATTTATAAAAATGTAAAGTTGCAGATAAATGGAGTTGAAATGAGCAGAATTTGAGACATTTTCAGAAATGATTCTAGACACAAAAATGAGCAAAAATCTAATGGAATATTGTTTAAAATAAAAACATAATAAAAGGATTACATATTGATTATGAACTATTTGTCTTATTGCTCAAAAATCTGGGGAAATGGAAGTGAAACTACAATTCATAGATTCGTTAAGTTACAAAAAAAAATCCATTAGGCTTATCAATAAAAAGGGATATTCGTAAACCAACTAATAAACTCTTTATTCAAAGTAATACTTAAAAATTTAAACACATCTTACATATAAAAATACTGGAATAATGTAAAAAGCCTTGGGGAAATTATTCAGAAATTATTTAAGTTAAGAATAAATAATTTGTGAGGTTTGTTAGTATAGTATATATATATATGTATATAGTGCATGTATATAGTATATGAACTCAAATATTCATGAACAGCTCATGTCAGCATCAGAATATTCATTTTCTGGTAAATTATGTTTTTGTAAAGTCGCATTTTGTTTTCTGTTTGTACTGTTTATCTTTTACCAAAATAAAGTGAAACTGAACTGAGATCGTCAAGCTGCAGCAGGAGCAAATCCACATCCATGAACTTGACCTAAAACTGGTTAAATAGTCCAATTATCTCTGGGTTTCCCCCTTTAACCAGCCGGCAGATCGGTGAGGATAACAGAAACAATCTTTAGTGCTGCAGGCAGACAGAGAGGCTGCAGGGTGGATAAGGATCTGGGATGTAATGTGGCTGAACCGCCCAGCCCATCCTGAACCGGTTTGGGTTTTTCGTGGAGCCGGGACTCACCAGCGTGTCGTCGCTGCGCGCCACGCTGATGTTGCTCCTGGACAGGAAGGAGCGCGACAGGCGGTTACATAAGGAGATGAGTCGGACGGATTGCTGCAGGAAGAAGAAGAAAAAAAACAAACACAAGTTTAGCAAGTTCATGTCGAGTCACATTAAGGAGACTCAACGATCAGACAAGCAGACATGCAGAGGGATTTTCTGCTCTACTTCTGCCAGCATCCCACTGACCCACTGGTGACTTGGTTGCATGAAAACTCAGTGCAGAAATGCTCCAGTGTTGCAGGACAGTGCAGCCCCAGATCTTAGTCTTGTCAAAAAATTTAAAAATACATTTTAAAAGGGGTGTATTATGTTTTACAGGCACATTGAGCCATTTAATAACATGGCTCAATGTGCCGAGTTGTTAAAAAAATGTTAAGACGTAAAAGAAATTTAACGCCTTGAAATTGGGTCTCTGTGTCTTTAAGAAGCTCCTGCTCTTTCTGAAGCTCCGCCTTCAGGAAGTCGTCACAATATGGCTCCTCTGTTAACCCTCTAATGTTTTTAGCTTGTACAAGTTTCACAAAACCATGGAAGCATTTTTAATAATTACAGTCTCTATTCATTCGGAAGTTAATCAGACTTGCAAGATTTAATTAAGGTGGATTGTCAAGTATAAGGATTTTGTAAATATGGCTGTACAGTCATGTAAATAAAATGCCAGCAGTGGAGAAAGAACTCAGGGAGGAGACAAAAACAACAGGAATGACATTTAGCTACTGATAATCAATGCATTTTATACAGTCTGGTGCTTTGTTGAGTCAGTTAATGGGAGTCAAAGCCGGCGAGCAAACAGAGGCTTCATCAAGTTATACAACAGCAGCAGGAAGTGAATTAATGACAGAATCACTTACTTTCCATTTCCTTCGAGCTGCAAACTTCTTAAACTTCTCCATGTTGACGGCTGACTCCTTCCTGCTCAGCGCTTGCTGAGTGTCTTTTGGCTGATTTCACAAACAAGACCAAAGAAAAGAAAATAAAAAGCTTTCGAATCTAAAATGAAACAGCAAACAATGGCAGACAAGGCAGTGGATGTTTAAGGTAAAGATTATCCAGAGGAGCAGAGTCTAACCTTGATCCAGGGGTGCTGGAGGGTGTCCTGAATCGTCATCCTCTTCCTAAAAACAGAAATAAATAAGCCAACATGAACAGAAAAATACTATTTTTATCAAAGTTATGCTGTTTTGTAATTCACAAGAGAAGAATTTATCCTGCATATTGATTGAAAACAAAACAAAAAGAGGCAACAAAGATGAACATGAGCTGCTGAGGATCGACTGTCTTCAATTCAAACCAACGACTGGAATCCAGTTCCTTAAAAATATAGAAACAAATCATTCTGTAAACGTTTACATAACTTTTTAACCACTCTTCAAAACAGGAAAAACAAGAGAACATATCACTCAAATAAGGCTGATGAGGAGTCAAATGGTTTGATGAACATAGATTAGGGCTGAATCGATTAATTGGATTAGTCACGATTAATTGGAATGATCGTCGACTAATTCAGTAATTAATTAATTGTTAACTGGAGTATAATGATTCACAAAAACACCTTTGGCTAAAATAACAGAACTAGAGCTTCAATTCAACCAAAATCGTACAAAAAAATATAAATTTTGGATTTAAGATAATAAAAACTTTTTTAAATGATGTTCTCTGCAAAAACTACAAACCAGTTGTTTAGTACAGTACTAATGTTGAGAAATTATTCATTTAAAAACAAGCATCTATATCTTGTTTAAAAGTTGCAGATTTTATTTTAGTCTCATTTCAACTGTACTAAAATATTTGCACTAGAAACTAGACCAAAACAAATCTGGTAATACTTTGTGTTTTTGTTCTGCCCAAAACTTTGAGGAGCATCAGAAAAAGCTTTAGTCCAGAGTCACTGGGAAAATAACCCTCATTTATCTCTTAAATGTCTTTATTGATCTTCTTTCTTGCCAAGATGATTAATGCCTGATCAGGATGTGGATCAATTCAAAAACATCCACTGAGTTGAATCCAGTCTCTGAATCTAAAATCGGATCATTTCTCCAGCTTGTCGTCTTTCCCAAATGTTTATTTTCTTTCTTAACAAATTAAATTACCTCCAACCTACGGCCCTGATTCACACTCCTTCCTCTCGCCTCGTTAGGCCGAAGGAGAAAGCAGCGATTTAAGGAGAGAAAAGGGGGTTTGATGGCATTTACTGTCTCTAGGTGCTGCTACAGCCATTGAGCTGTTGCTGGAGCAACTCTAACGAGAACCAAACACAGTCGGAACAATTTCAGGAACCAGCGCCAGAGGACATTTTGCCCAGAAACAAGGAGGTTGTGTTCAGAATATCTGTGAAAATCTGGCCAGAAACACAACATGTACAAGCTGAGCATGAGGAAGTAATTCACAGTTACTGCGGATCCATCCAGGGATAACAGCAAAAACAGGATTTCATTTTCAGGGGACTCAGAGATTTTTGGTCCAGATGGGTCTTATTTAAAATGTCCTGGTATTTACTCTTTTCAGTTCTGGATGAGGACGGGTCCAAAGCATCATACTCATTAGCATCTGGTACCATGTCCTCTACCAACACCCACAGCGCACAAACTCAGCAAACTTACATTCAGAATGGGTCATTTCATGATCCGCCTGTGACCCGTCAGGTCAACCAGAATCAGCCCTGAACCTTCAGAACCACATAAAGACAGTCACAAAGCCGGCCTTCCATCACCTGAACAACATCTCCAGGATTAAAGGACTAATGTCCCAGCAGGAGGCAGAAGAACTCATCCATGAGTTTGTCTTCAGTCGCATTGATCGCTGCAAATAAATCAGCTGATCCAGATCGCTGCTGCTGGCGTTCTGACTAAAACTGGGCTGATATGAACAACTGATATTTATTTTGTTTTGGTTGAAACAGTAGAGAATTATATGTAATATCGGTAAATATTAGAAATAACAGCAATACTAATATCAGATATTGGCCTCAATCTTCGTTTTGGTGGATCCTTAATTTGTTGTTTTTATTCTGTTATTTTTTTTATTCAACCATCAAATTGGTGCAAAATGCTTTTCCACCCATTCAGCTGGTTGCTTTTTGGTACATTGTTTCTAAACATTTAGATTTTCTACATTTTTCAGAGACAGAATAAGCTGCTGCTGTCAAAGATGACTTTTTTTTTGGCCTTTGCGTACATGCTAACCCGAGATGCTAACATATTTGTACTGGAAATAACGAGAGAGGAAGGTTGTGCATACTTTGGATCTTTGATAAGAAGCCTCTTTATGAAGTCTTTGGCCAGAGCGCTGGTGTTGCTGAAGAACTCTTCGTCGAACGTGTAATCGACGGCCGACACGTTGGCCAGAGTCTCCTGCTTGTTGTCGCCCAGGAAGGGAGAAGCGCCACTCAGCCTGCATGGAGGAAATAAACCACATCAGACTCACAATGTTCTCTAAAATGCATTTCTTTATAACGTACAGCCTTATCTGCTCTAACAGGAACATGTTTCATTTTCCATCTAAAGCCAAATGGGTTTAATAATCAAACAGCAGCGGATCAGAGGAACTTCATCCAAACACTTATTCATCTAATCACTATTCATCTGCTGATAAGATTTGCTCCGTCAAGCTGAGATTAAGGCCTTTGATGGGGGAATGGTATTAGCGAGCTGAGTAGCAGCTCATGGTGACTCATAAATCCCGCTTTGCCATGAGACTCAAACTATTTAGTGTGCGAGCTGCAGGACAGCCAGCTGGAGAGCTCCCAGTTTGGGTGGAGCGCAGGAATGTTAATGCACCTTCACACCAATCTGCTGATTTCACACATAAAATAGAAGCAGATGCAGCAAATGAGCAATGTGCACACAGCCATGAGAGAAAAGCATGATGGGCAGATAGGAGGCCAATTAGGACAACGAAAAAAGCCTTCAGGGTTCCTCATTGAGAGGGAAAAAATGCCGTTTTGCTCGGCCAGCCGCTAATTAACATGTAAGCTGGGAGGAAACATGGAGGTGGTGCGAGGTCAAGCTCAAACTGAGTGGGAACGTTATAAATCAGGATTCAAGTTCGGCTGCAACTCATGATTATTTTAGCAAATATATAGCAAATATACTAATTATTATATACTAATCATTCTGACGATTAGTTGATTAATTGGATAAAAGAAATGTAAACATTCTGCATATTTTTATTTAACCACGTAAGTTTATTTTCTACATCAGAGTTGAAACGATTAATCGTGACGAATCGATTCAAATCGCCAACTAACTTAGTAATCGTTAAATAGAGGAAATGGACAGTAATTGACATAAAACTGTAAAAAATTACATTCATTTTGCATTTAAAGCTGCAGTATGTCACTTTTATAGACGATAAATGTTCTTACATATCTTGCTGTCACCATGTTGTGACGATACGGTAAGAGACAGAAAATTGAGCTCCTCTGCTTTTTCCCAATGCAACCAGAAACAACCAATCGGAGCTAAAGTAATCACCAGTTAAAGCCTGCAGCCCTATTTCACACCGTTAGCAAAGCAAATAAACATTACAACTGTTCAGTTCATTTTTTAAATAAAGAAAACACTGTATTGTCTAAAATGCAATATAGATTATAGTATTATTATATAGTGCATGTTTGATCATTTGTAGCTAAAAATCATCAAAATGTGAAAATCTCAGTTCCTTCTGTTCGACTCGTCAGAGTATCTGCTGATTATTTTAGAATAGAATTCAACTTTATTGTCATTGCAAAGCAACGAAATGTAGTTTGCATCTATCCAGAAGTTCTATACAGGATATAAATATGTATAAACAGGTGTACAAAGATATGGTGTATAAACAGAGAATAATAGTTTCTGGATTAACCAATAATAATTAGGTGAATTTGGACAGAATTTGAACAAAGTGAAGCTAAAACTGCCACCTGAATTCTGGTTTTAACATTTTTTCAAACAAACAAGGATTTTTTAAAATGTATTTTAAATGCACATATATATATTTTTTGTACATCTTTAGCTTAATTCTTGCTCTGAATGTGTTGTTCTTTCAGCAAAAGCCCTTTTTTGAATGTATATACTCAATGATTAATTGATTACTAAATCAGTTAACTGAATAATCAATTAATCTGATTAATCGCTTCAGCCCTACATTCAAGATCTTCTGGACTTGAAGTCTGAATTTCTGACCAAAGTTTTGTCCAAAGTCAACATTTTTGGTCATATTTATAAACAAAAATCAGTTTTAACACCACAGAAACTGAAACCTGATTCCCTAAAAGAAGTGAATTTATTCCTGGCGGCTTCAGCTAAAGTCTATTCAGCCTCTGAAATCCTGTGAATCTGTGTTTCTGCTATCAGAACAGACAGCGAGCAATCTATTTCTGCTCTGGCTCACAGAGCTGTGACAGCTGTGTGGGCTGACAGCATGAATGCAGATCATGCATGCAAGCAGCAAGTACATGAGTATGCAATTATTAGTATGTTGTTATGCGAGGAAATCACTTCCAACAGCGATATTGAAGAGGAGCTATCGGATATAACATTTAGCTTTAACAGGCTGCATTTATGAAGCTGAAGTGTATTTAAAATTCATGTGTGGGCACATTCGCCTTTGTGTTTCGACTCAGCAACATATTTTTGTGTGTATATTATTTGCATATGTCACTCTGAATTGAAGTGTGGCCATGAAGAGAGCAAGATGGCGTCATGATGGCCCACAGCGGGTGATCTGTTGGATGCAGGGGGCAGGACCTCGTCCTCTGCTGCTGAATTAAACGGTGCTGACAGGTCTCTGCAGCCGAAACCCGTCCCTGCAGCGCTGAAAGCTGCTGGTTGTACAGGTCAGGGCTGGTCGTTTCTAAGCAAAAATCTCTGATAAAATGGCTAAAAATTTTAGTTGGCTTAGAGTCGCTGGCCATCTGACCAGCCACTGTTGCACGATTGGTCACAGAGGTACAGGTTTTTCTAAAGTTAAAAACGAGCAAAGTTTTCCTAACAGATATCAAGTGGAGGCTACGCTAACACCAAACCCTAATCATAAACATGAGCTCAGCTAATGCTAAAGCTAACAGGCTAAACCAACATGCTAATGTTAAAATTCAAAGACTACAATTCTCAAGCACAATTTAATTTTTACATTATGATTTACATATTCCATAATCTTATATACTGCATTTATGTTTATGTCTTATTGGCTTTAGAATTTAGCAAGAAAAATTAGATCAGGGAAAGAAAGCTAAGTGCGCTAAATGTTTTCAAAGTTAGCTAAAGTGCTAATTAAACACAAAATAGCTTCTCCATCAGTGGAAGTGTGATTAACACTGCAGCTGTCTAAAGCTCAAACTAAAACAATAAAAACAAAAATATGTTTGTTTTTGTTTTTATGAAAACTAAAACTGATAAAATAGTTTTTGTTGGAGTCATTTATAAATCAACATGTAAAATATTCCTGGGAGCCGTTACTTACAGGATGTAGGTTATAACCCCGATACTCCTGAAAAGACAGAAATATTAACTTCAGCATGAAACATTTTAACACGTGAGCATCATGTGAAGAAGTAAATTGCCTTTGCGTGAGATTTTCACCTGAAGTTCAAACATCACATCACATCCTGCTCACTCCAGACCAGCTGCTCGTTTACTCACCACATGTCCGCCTCCAGGCCCAGAGGTTCATAGTTCACTACTTCTGGAGCTGTGAAGCCAAACAGAAGGTTTTTAATATTCAGGCCAACCTGCAAATCACACGTTCACTTTCCACTGATCCTCCAGATTCAGGCCTTTTGCTGCACATTGTCAGCTGGTTTTCAATCAATAATTTCCTCAGATGTGTAAGAAAACTCAGCGGCTCTGAAGCCTGAAACTGTGAGGTGTGAAAATGTTTCTTTTCTCTTCACACTTTCTCAGATGTGTGAAAAATTACAGATTTACTACGCTTCTCTTCAGACACAAATCTAAATCTAAGAATTAGATTTGAAGGATAACATCTAGTTCATGCTATATATCATTTCAAGATTTATTTACATTAGGCAGGTAAATGTAAACAACATCAAACTTCATTTTTGCCCAAATGTGACTCAGTTTCAATCTTTTCAAGACTTGCTGTGTGAATGTAAACTCAGATAAATATCTGTGAAAGTGTTTTTCCTCCTCATCTGATTCTGCATTCAGTTGCATATTTTATAAACGGACAACAAACACAAAACAATTAGTCTATAATTCATATTTGAAAATGACCAAACTGATAGAAAACTGATGTAAACTGTAATCATGACTTGGAGATGTTCGTTATGTCCTGATATGATTTTGATGCAAATTGCAGCAGGGGAAAGTATGCAAATGACCCATTCCTTCTTGAGTGGAGTGTTGCAGCCTCTCCATCCTGCAGTAATTAAGTTTATGTTGATTTTACACAGCCAGCATGCAGATGTGGCTTCAGCAACATCTCTGCTGATAAAAACTCACAGGCTGCCTGGTGCTGAAAGAGGCCAGTAAGAGGCTGCAGCCGTTGGCAGTCGGCCTATTTAAAGGCCAGATGGCGCTGCGTGTGTCTGTGGTTTGCATGTGAGACATTCCTGGTAATCTCCTGTCTATTATCAAATGTTAGGTGCAGTTAGCACCTGCAGCGTGTTAAACCCCAGGGATGAAACAGGAACACTGGGTGTGCAGTGATGCGCAGATACAAACATGTTTACAGAAATCAGACTCACCAACAAACTCTGGAGTCCCAAAAATGTTCTTGAAATCATTTCCGAAGTCGATCTTGTGTGCCAGTCCGAAGTCGATGAGCTTGATGCGCGGGTGAGGCACTGAGCGGTTCAGCAGCATGATGTTCTCCGGCTGCAGCGAAACAACAACGGGTCAGAGCAGAGCATCCAACTGGGACCAGTTAGAACTGGGCAGCAAAGAGTCTCATCAGAATGGAAATGTTATGCAAAACATGAGACGGATCCTGTCTAGGAAGGCAGAGGAGGATTTCATACAAACCAAAACAACAGACTGGCGCAGTAATTATTTAAACATGCCCGAGGTCAGTTAACGGGTAGAAACAGGAAGTTTGATCAAATGAACTCTAGTTTGAGTTTATTGATTCGTTTCTGTTCAGCAAACAAAGATTAGATGATAACGACATCCAGAATATCAGCTGGTCCAGGATTAAATGTGTTCAGTCTTGCAATTACGACGCATTAAAATAAAATAAAAGTGAGGACTCGTTAAAAGGAGGCGAGTTTATGCAAAAGCATCAGTAGATTGTTCAGATTTGCAGCTCTGCTCAGGGATTTCTGTGAATAAAGTTGTTTTTTGTCTAAATGAAGCTGAAACTTTAAGGCCTGCTGTACCTTCAGGTCGAAGTGAGCGATCTGCTTGGAGTGCAGGTAGAGGACTCCGTCCAGGATCTGCTTCAGGAACTGAGTGGCCTCCTCTTCGCTCAGAGACTCTTTCTCAGCCAGGAAGTCAAAGAGCTCACCGCCAGCAACACTGAGGACAAAGAGGAGAAGAGGAGAGCGATGAGGGGCAAGGATCCGATCAGAGGAAGCTGCAAATCCCTGAGATCCAATCAACCGGAACCGATTTAACGGCTCCGCGGTGGGAATGAACCCAGTTCAGCTCACTTTGAACTTTATAGCAGATTAAAAAAGATCCTTGATTAAAACGGCTTTTTAAAAAGCAAAATGTGACCTGGAACATGTTTTCATGTTGTCATTTCTAAAATGATAACTGGAATAAATTAGCATTAGCTTAGATTTAAAATCTGGTTTTCTAACAGATTCCTAATTATTTAATTAGGAAAAGACCTCAAATCTTTTTATCTGATTATTAAAGAAAAATACAAATATATAAAAAACCTATGAATTTATAAAAGATATTTAAAGGAAGGAAGGGAAAATGTATGGCTGGATGAACAAATGGATGGAGGAAGGATAGATGGATGTCAGAGAGGAAAATAAAAGATTCTTCATTTGAATCCAAATCTGAATAATTAAAAGCCAGATTTCTCCAGGCTGCATTTGAAGGCCAATTAATGTCTAAAATAGTTTTCATCATCATGAACATTTAATATTTAATCCTGAAAAAAATGATTTTATTACAAAGCAAATGAAACTTCAAACCTCAACATGAAATTCTTTTAAATCTTAATAAATAGCTGCATAGCTTCACTAACAGGCGACCGATCAGTTTCTGCACACAGACAATCAGATAATCAATTCTCCTTCACAGCAGAGGCTCAGCTAATAAACCCACAGCGATGAAACATAATTACTGATGTTCATGAAAGCAGCAGCGATGGGAGGATGAGGAACGGGAAGTGATGAAGGCACGAGGACAAACCTGCAGCATGACGAAGGAAGCAGAAGTGAGAGCTGATAGCTGATTTAAATATGTTCACACTTACATGTTTTTGTCACCATATGTCAGGAAATACACCCAAACGTCGCAGTGAAATCTAAAATTCATCGTAATTCTGATGATATAAGAATAATTCTAAAATTTTTTAAGATGTTTCAGGACATAAAGAGCCACCAATTAATCCAGCAACAAACACAATCCTGGACAGATGAGGCCTGATGTGTGAATCCTCCCTCTACCTACTAGAAACAGAGTTTTAAATATGTAGAGCAGAAATATTCATCGTTGCTCAGTTTTAGGAGCAACTAACTGGTTTCTTCTTGTAGGAGATAAATCCTGCTGTTGAACATTAAAGGGGCAGTATTGTGTAAAATCAACCATTTTTAGCTTCACATCATGTCATAATGTGACTCCCTCATCAAAAACAAACCCGAGCGTCGCCTTGATGTTTTCATGCATGTTTCAGAAATCCTTTAATTTCCATTAACCGCTCAGCTGTGCAAAACGCCTTGGTGGACCGAGCCCCGCCTTTGAGACGCAGCTCCTCCCCCTTTCTGCTCCTTCAGACTAGCCAGAAGCAATTAGCAAACACCTGGTTGATCCGCTCAGCTCATAATAGGAGCTACTTCTCAGTGCAGTGCTAGTAAAAATGATGTAAGAAGATTAACAGAGGAACCATGTTGTTTTTAGAAAGAGCAGGAGCTTCTTAAAGAGACAGAGGGTTAAACTCTAATCACTCAGCCCAGTTCTGAGTCCATAAGAAAACCTGTGGAAACAGGTGAAACAGGAGAATCAGTCATGGCTCAAAGCTAACAGATCTGCAGCAACGTGTGATGTTTTCAAGGTCTAATGGACCAGAATATCTGAGGAATGTTTCTGAAGCCACAAACACTTCAGTTGTGAAGGCTAAAGAGGAGCCAAGCCAACTGCTGGGTGGGAGAGTTTAGTCTCGATAACTGATTATGGGAGAATATCTACATGTGCTGGATGACAACAGAAAAAACAAATCAACTGCTGTCCTTATTTCATCTCCAATCAACAGGCTCTCATATTTCAGTTCTTCAGAGTCCGGTTCTCATCGCATGCAAGATTCTTTTACCAGGATCCCATAAAAACATACCGACACAAAAACAACTGACGCTGCTATGAGAAACATCTCTGAAATGCAACAGCTCACAGAAAGCCATCCCAGGAATGCTTGGAAATCAGAGCGTTCGGTTATCAGACCGACTGACTCGACAAGAACATTTACCTGCGAGTCGCTGCATCAGAGAACCAAGAAGAGTTTAGTGAAATTCAAACATTTAGATAAACCACTAAACACAAGAGTGAACTATGAATGGAGAACAAATGATGCAGATAAAAGATTACAAATTAAAAGCAATAAATATATTTGCTGTTTATCTTTAAAAGGAATGTTTTTTTAATTAAAATGTGAGATTACAGACCTTCCAATTCCATTTTAACTGAATCCAGCCACCACTAATGATAACAAAGGGTTTGAAAATGAGGCTCAATTGTAATCAGTACAGCAAAAGCATCAAACAAATATTTTCTTAAACTCTGAGCTGCTAATCTGCAGGAATTTCAGCCTCCACATTATTTAAACGTTTCGTCTTAGTCCATTTGATTCAAAACAAACATTTTAAAATGGCGTGCTTGTGCTGGATGATTGCCTCAACAATGGAACGGGCAGAAAGTAATCACGCCGCATGTTTTACAGCTGCACTGTTGGTTCAGGCTGCTGCTGCTTGCAGGTGACTCAGCGATTCGAGTGCACTGCGCTCTGCTTGTCGGAACGACCTTTTCCAAAGAAGTGTGTCAGCTGAAGTCCTGTGGAGCAAACATAACTGATCCTACGGTCTGTGAAGTGGCATGTGGGCTGGTTGAACTGGTCTAACTGGTGTTAGGAACAAAGAGGCCTCGTGCCACGCAGCACTTCTAAGAGATCCCAGTTAAAGTCAATATTTTATACATAAATCCGTCCAACACTGGCCGTTATAATTCCTGATCAGACATTATGTTGTTTAGATAAAGGAAAAGCCTGCAGGAAATGTGATGTTTTCCTGTTAAACTGTCGTTGAGCCGTTTTACACCTTAAGCCAAGTAAATAAGTGACAGGAAGTTTCTGCTCACAGCTGATAAATACACCTTCTGTCTCCAGGACTGACCAAACAGGTAGAGGAGGCTGAAGTTTCACAAAGCATCAGCCAGAGATCATCAGCCAATTAAAAAGGACCAACATGTTGTTATGTCCTGTTATTAAAATTAAAAAACTCCCATTGTTCAGAACAAAAGCCTGTCCTCTAAACTATTTCTGGACTTAAACCTAACATGGTTTTCTGCTATGATGAGCAAAAACAACATTTTACTCAAACTATTTCTAAATTTACTTAGAAGGTAAATTTATACAATTCAAAATTAAAATAGTCATGAAAAACATTGCGTCAGTGTTGCCTTAGCAATAGTGCTAATAGTGCGAGCTGCACCAACAAAACTAACAATTACTGTAGCAATGGATAATTACATCAAATATCCTTATGATTAATCGATTATTCCAACAATCAATTCATGAATAAAACGTTGCCACATTAAAAGATGCAAGTAAACAAATGATTCAGTTCCTTGTTTAAATGAGATGACATTTTGTTTTGCCTGAAATGCATTCCTGTAGTGAACTCTTCTCCATTTGCAGTGAAGCAAAAACAAAAATGTTTCTAACATCAACGTGTGAAACATTCTAAAAAATCCTTTTAGTAGTTTGGCGTTAATTACTGCTCTGTTTACGTTGTGAAACTAAAATAATTGTTAATTTTCTTTGTGAATAGAAACCGGTGAAAATGTCACATCATTGGTATCTTCACAGATAAATTGATTATTGGTGGTCATGAGGAGGAGAAACTCACAGTTCCAGGATGAGGATGACCTCAGCTTTGCTCTCAAACACTTCATGCAGGGTGATGACGTTCGGGTGCTGGATCTCCTTCAGGATGTTCACTTCTCGCTCGATATCTTCCTTCGCCACGCCGCGCCGACCCGACTTGTTGCGCCGCTTCTTGATGAATTTGGCGGCGTACTCCGCGCCCGTTCGCCTGTGCCGGCATCGTCTGACCACGGCGAACTGACCGCTGTCGACGAGAAACGAGGACATTAAATCTCCTGCTGATGTTGAAAACTTAACTATAAAAGAAATTTATTATATTTAGCAAGATAAAAATAAAAACACCAAACAAAGAAGAGAAAGCAACACGGAAAAATTATAATCTGATAGTTTTTAATCAGAATCGGGTGAATCATAAGGTGGAAATACAAGTTTATCCAATAATAAAGCAAACTAATCAGTTAATTAGACACACCCAGAGTGATTTAAATGCTCCACAAAAGCACAGTAACAAACAGAAAACCATTGGCGGATATATGAGAGTTTCTGGGTGCTTCCCACAGATTTCTGAGCCAAAGGGAGTGGGAGGAAAAATGAGGCACTGAAAGTGTTGATCAGAAACAGATTTAATTAATAACTGGATGATGAATCATGGCAGCGCCGCCTGGAATCAGAGAACGCAATAAATGCCGAACCACAACATTAATACGGATTCAGGTGAACGTCAGAAAAACTTCTGGTTTTTCCGCTTCCTCCCACCAAATGATTCTCAGGTTGAATGTGAAAAATATTTGTTCTGTTTGGCTGAAATTTCACACGTTTGCCACAATAATGAGCATAAAAAACAAGTTAGAGGTGAGAAAGCTCAGTGATAAACAAAAACATGCAGATTATAATCAACACAGAGTTCACTGTTCCACCGCTGGAGCTAATGATTGTTTAATTAATTATTCTGAAAATGTATCAATTAATCAAATAAAAAAGCTTGGAAAGTTGTGGATTTTTCATTGAACCGCTTAGACGTATTTCACAAGTTCATGCCATAAGAAGCAGTTTCTGGACTTTCCTGTTTCACTTCCTCATCGTTTTTCTCTTTTCTCTCTTTCTACCAAAAACTGGATGACGAAAGTCTTCATGCTGATGCTTCGGTCTCAGCCAGTTCAATGTTGTTTACAGAGACTTCATTTGTTGTTTATGATATTTATGTTGGACATTTAAAAGGTTTTCCACTTCTAGTGTTAAATGTTCATGAGAATTTAAAGTTGAGAACATGTTGTTTCCTTATTATTATGCTATCATAACCATTATATCACTTACAAATGGTCTTAAAACAACAATATTATCATTTATCGCAATAATGTTTGGGACAATTCATTGTCCAGCGACATTTGTTATTGTGACAGGTTGAATGTTGAGCGACACTTTCATCAGTTTGTGACCTTAAGCAACACATTGGGCAACATCCAGCTAAATATTACATTAGCATGAAAATTCAACTTTATGACTCTTGGAATATATCAGCCAACAATCACTGCTCTCCAAACGGGCCTTGGCAATAGATCACACACTGTATACATGCAGGCTGAGCTAACCAAGGTCCACCTGACATTTCAGTCCCGGATAATCCTGCATATGAGCAACAAAGGGGTTGTTATGGAAATTCTGTCGGCATTGTGGCCGAATCCCTCGTCTCATCAGGATAACGCTGACTGTGCCGTCGCTCGACCACAGCGCTGGCAGGAAAACCACTTGGGGAAGCGAGGACACTTGGCTGAGGGCTGTTGACGCCTCCGCCGACTGCGCCTCCTCACAGCCGAGCAATCATGAAGCACTTAGTGTACCAAACACCCACAGAGGCTCGGAGGGAGGGGGAGAGAAAATCAGACATTCTGGATCATTTTTCTCTGGTTCTCCGTAATCATAAAAACACAACAGAGAAGCTTATCTGGCCCAAACCTCTCTCACCACAATAACATCACTGTCAGTGGAGGCCCGGTTTATTAGGAAGCTGTTTGGTGATGCATGTGGCTCCGTCAGCAGAGCGAGTGATGAGCTGGTTTCATCCTCTGGCTGAGAAACTGTCAACTGCAGAGGATCTTTGATGGAAAACAGAATCAGGACGGCAACGTATTTCACTGGGAAGGGAACGTGTCCTCTTCTGCACCGCACAGCAGCGGTTTCTCCAAATACCGGCGGTTTCCATCCAATCGTAGAGCAAATCTTAAGCAAACTTTTAACATGTTGCACAGATTAACTGTGTTTCTATCCACAGTTTGGGGCAAATCAATCAGGAACATCAGATGTTGACGCTACGTGATAAACAGGAAGTAGAGGTCGCTAACTGGCATGAACTACAAATCTTACAAGAAAAGATGTTTGGACCATGAATCTTTCCAGGTTTTGTGCCTCTGGTAAGGCACAGATCCTGCCAGTGGGTGAGAGCGTTCATAACGTTACAACTTATTCATGTCTCCATCTCTTCTTTTTCACAATAACTCATTTTCCAAAACACTAACGACCACAAGCCAGCGTACAATCTGTTTTGTTAAATTGAAGTTATTTTGAATTTTGCCACTTCCAACCTTTTTTTGTGCGAAACGTCAAAATGCGCATGAAAAATAAACAATGATGGAAAGTATGGGGCTCCATTGTAGCCACAAAGGTTGTTCAAAATACAAAAATCTGGAACTGAAAAAAAAATTAAACTTATAAAAAAGTTGAAATTGAAAATCAATAAATCAGTTTTGTTTTGCTTTGTTTTCAGCAGCATTTTGGCAGCACTGGAAGTTCTCCACACCGAAGCAGATTTTCCCTGATGAAAATCTACCATGAGCTGAAGGAACGACGGCGCTTTAAGGAAGTGACTTGTCCTGCGCCGGAGACACGAAGCAGATAATGTGAGGAGGAAGAAGGAGCTGAGGATGAAGGCTTTCTCATGCTAATAACACGTCCACCCCCATTCAGTCTGGCTTCGGCCCATTGTTGCTGCAGACTGTCACTCAGGCCTCGGTGCAGATATGGACAGACATCCTGATCTGCTCCTTTCAGAGACAGCAGCGTACAAGCCTTTTGTTCACACGGCTTCTTTGTAATTTAATACATTTACTTACAAATGCAGCTCTACTACTCTCATATCAAATTACTGAAACCTACTGAACTCATCCTCTGACTCCAAATGCTATAAAGAGCACTCTGGACGCTGCAACATGAAGAAACCCTGGTGCAAAACTATAATTAAGACATAATTGTGGTTAAAAATGCTGCTTGGCTGCACCAGCAAGCATAATTCATCTTTGGCAAACACCCAACACCGAGCAGGTGGACAAAAGGACAACCGAATGGTCGAATCTCTGCTCAGCAGCTGGATTAGACTCCAGTGTTGGCTGCCTGGAAAAATGTCAAACAGGAAATGCAACAACAGCAAACAAAAACTTTCCACATTCATGCAGAAGAAATGAGTCAACTGGGAAGTTGTGGAAAGTTTCTAATAGATGAAGATGAGTTTATAAACTCAAGTTAGTTTATTTATTCGGCACATTTCCACCAACCTCAGCTGACCAAAGTGCTGCACAACAATCACAGACACATAAATAATAAAACATAAAAAATAATAATAATTATAAAAATCAGCATAAAATACCAAAAACAAGCAACCAAGACGTAGCTAATTTCAGCTGCAGCAATATCACAATAACTTGAATAAATTAACTGCTAACGTTTTTTTAACTGGTGTTAAAGGCAGAGAAAGTTTATGTCTGTTACTATAACAGGATTTTCCCCATAAAAGCTGCTGAGCCTGGAACTGAAGGCGCTGGGGCAACGCACCGAGAGTTACTGTTAAAAATGTTAAAAATTGACAGGAAATTAGAAAATTTGACCGAGTTATTAAGTGTTCCTGTAAGAAACCATTTACAACAGATGTAAACGAGGAAAACACAATTAAATATGATTAAAATAAAAATTATGGAGCTTCAGTTAAATCCTGATGAAGGAATCAACCAGTGGATCTTAAAACAAGCAACGTCATGCTGGTCACATTTAAAAGTTAATAAATCAAAAGAAATATTACATAAAATGATGAGTCAGCATATTGGTTTGCTTTACTAAATATTGGGGTGAAAAGTTCAAGTATTTGTTGTATTAAGTGTTGTGTTTGTCTCGATCTTCTCATTTTGATTAGTAAAGTCTGCAGCTTTGCAGCATTTTCATTCACATTCATCAACTACAAACCAAGTTTAACCAAAAAGTCTTTGTTGCCTGTTACTGGTTTAGAAAAACCCAATTTAAAATAAATAAACGACGCTCAGCCTGGCGAGGGGGAAAGAAAGCCTGGTGGCCCGCCAGGCTTATGGTACACAGCCCTTCTGATACGTTTATGGTTTCCTTACTGCACCACGTTGTGTGCAACATTTGACACAAAGCCAACGAGTGTCTGAAATCGGAGGATCCAGTAGGAGCAAAAGGTCTCAAAGAAAGGAAAAGGAATCGGAGGTGACATTTAACAGCACTCTGTGACATTTCAAAAGTGCTCTTAGACCTTAATTAAGCCCATTCACCAACCAGCACCTTGACAAAAGCACTTAAAACACAAACCGTGTCTCTGGCCTCCATCGCCTGAATGTTACTCAGAGTTACGTAAGGTTCATGAATTTATTAAACTCTTGTCTGACTCCTGGATTAGATGTCAGGAGTCCTAAAGGCATTGCTTCATGATGGGAGGAAACCTCACGGCGACCGCGTCTTCCCTCCTGTTGAGCAACATGTCGGGGATGATTCACTCACCACTGTGTTTACAAGTTTTGCAACAGCAGCTGTCTGACAAAATTAAAAAGCAGGACTGGTTCCAGCACAAAGCTGACCGGGGACATTCAGGGGTTTCCCACCTACATTCAGTTTGACAGATTTTGGGACCAAAATCGGTTCCATCTGCAGCTGCTGTGGTTCTTTTTCTCACTGCACTCAGTCAAACCAACCAAACCCTTTGAGCAACCAGTTCCCCTCCTCGCCTCAGGGGGCGCAACACCAAGAATCACGAACAAGCCATTTCTGCCGCGGGTGCTAGGCTAACGCGTTTGGCTACATTTACCCAGAATGCCCTGTGCTCGTCCACTTCCTGCTTTTGGAGCTGTTTCCAGTCAGATTTGTGTTCACATATGAACTTGAACTGCACCAGACTTCACTCCAATTGATTCTGAGATTTGTTGATTTTGCATGAATTTCTGTGATTGTGGAACCACAAAAATCTGGACGGACTGGCTTGTGCGATATAACTAGTATTTCTGCAAAACCACAGCTGAAGGGCAAAACTTATAGAAATCAAACATGACTTAAAATAATTTCGCCGATTTTAAGTTTTTCGCCTTAAAATCGGGCCTCTGTCTCTTTAAGAAGCTCAGCCTTCAGGAAGTCATTCCAATATGGCTCCTCTATTAACCCTTTAGCAACATTTTTACCAGCGTTGCTCTGAAGCTCCTCAGCAGTTTCACCAGGTGTTTGCTAATTGCTGCTGGCTAGTCTGAAGGAGCTGAGCGGGGGAGCAGCTGTGAATCAAAGACAGAGCAAGGTACACTCAGGTGTTTTCCACAGCTGAATGGTTGCCATGGAGATTAAACGATTTCTCAAACATGCATGAAAGAATTGAAGCAATCTACCTAACCAGGTCTGTTTCTGAAGAGGGAAAACATTATAAGATGTAATAATAAATTATGTAACGATGATAAATGATACTTCCCCTCTAAAGTTAAACATGTAAAAGTGCATAAAATAATTCCCAAACAGCCTATGATGGTATTTTCCTCATTTCAGCACATAAAGGAAGGAGGAATCACCTTTCATTAACACCAGCAGCTGCACACATAAAAGTAAAAGAAATGGCCACAGCTCAAATTCTCTCCTTCTCTCTCTCCGAAGGATCGGATGGAAAACAAAACCAAAAGCTGCAATGAAGAAGCACAATTAGCATGTTTCCTTCCATGCCTTCCATATGAGGTAACGCGTCGTCCGCCTGCTTCTTTATTCAGCCGAGGCTGTGGAGGAAATCCCCGCCATCCTCCTGGGAGAACACCGACTTGCACAGCGGCTGCTGAACAAGCAGAGCGGAGGAAATAAGGAAGAGCAAACCCCCTTCCTGGGAATCATGACCAGCAGAAGCAGGCAGGCAGTTTTTCAGCCTCAGATACTCTGAAGGATCAAATTGCTCAGCCGCCTTTGTCAAAGCTTCCCACTGCTGGCCTGCTTGTTCCTGCGGAGCAGCTGGAAGAGGGAGGAGGACAGGAACGCAGCTTTTGGAGAGAAGAGGAGAAGTTTGTTTGTTTGCATCAGGACAGCCTTAGTGCTGCTGGCTGCAGAAACGCCCAGAGCATACTTACAAAAGTTTTAGATTTTCATCATATTTATTTCCTTGGGACTTTTTATTTGTCTAATACTGCTAGTTTTAGGTCTTAAAGAGCATTTACCAAGGTTATAATTAACTAAAACTATCAACAAAAAGGAAACTAAGACAACATTCTTCTTAACTAGAAGAATGTTGAAGAATGTTTTTATTTATTCTAGTCCAACTAGAATGAATAAAAATGGTCAATGACGTCGCAAAACTACAAGTAACTGGAACTATATCATCCATGTATAAAACTCACTAAAACAAACTGAAATTATAGCTATAATATCCTTTGATTTTGTGTTTATGAATCTTTTTATTAGCCTTTTGAACTGATGTGAAATAGATTTCAGTTTACGTCAGATATTGCCAAATTACGGCGCTCCATGCTCCTCCTGCCGGCTGCGCTAATCCACAAAATGGTGACAGCAGATTTGAAAAATGCATTCAACCATTGAATACATTTTTTGAAAATGGTATTTTCTACTAATTTACCCACCGATGTATACATAATCACAAAGCTCTGAATTTTTAATTCTGTACCTAAAAATTACCCAAAGTATGAAAAACCAACTAAAGATATTTATCTAATAACTAATACAAACTAGAAAACACACCAATTATAATTCACTTCATGAATCTTGTTAGTTTGAGTTAACGATAATAATAATAATAATGATTATGCTTCCCGTTGGAGACAGTCACGTTTTCAGAGCTGATATTACAGGTTTACTGCGTGCAGAAAGTGAGCCGCTCACAGAAAGACGGCTGGAAATCATCTGCAGCTCCTTCAAAATAACACTTTGCTCCATCAGGCTGCAGACAGACGGCCTCAGCAGGACTAAGTAAATTTAATTTTATGTTTATTAAGTTTCCTCTTCAAGGCCCGAGCTCTGCAGACGGCTTCGCTCTCATAGTGGAAATAACTGGGAATTATTCCAGCTGAAAAGGAATAAACTACTTATTCACTAGCTAAACTAGCGTATTAGGGCCATACTAGAGAGAAAAAGAGAAAATTTCTTCAAAAAGTAGCAAATTTCCTAGAAAAAGTCACTTTTTTTTATTTTCAAGTTCAATCTTAAATTTTCAGTTTCCTCTAGAAGCTTTTTGAGTTTTCAAACTTATAGATTCTCCAGTTGTTTTTCTCCAAAATGTCTGAAATTTTATTCTAACAATTTTTCAACTTTTGAAGCTTGGTAAACTCCAACATTTTTTCTAGAACATTTCTGAGGATAATCTCAAACTAAGATTATTTTTGGCAGAAACCGTTTGCCTTATTGGTCTCGTGTCACGAAATGCAAACCTTGGCCTGGCAGAGAAAAACTTCACCAAATATACAAGATTACTCAATGTATTCAAGACCTTTTAAGGCCTTAATTTTAGATGAATGAATTTAAGACCAGGGATGTGTGGATAAGATCGGCTTCTCTAAGAACTGAGAAAATTGGGGCCAATTTATTGATGCACCCTATTTTTGTCACACTTATTTTCTTTTGGCAGCAAATGTTCATTTTCCTTCAGTGTTTTCTTTCCATCCTGACCTGCATCTCGTCAGAGACGAACTAAACGAGGAACAAACATGACAGCTTCAAACTTTTCTCATGGCTGCAGTGAATCCAGTCTCGTGTGGAAACAAAACGAGTCGGATGAGTGAGCCGTCAGAGCGCTGCAGCTTCGCCTGGATGACCTTTGGGTCTGAAAGTCTGGCCTAGAAAGACCAGGCAGCAGCAGAACAAACAAAGCCGAGACGTAACGAGCAGCAGAAAGGCTTCGTAAACAACAATCAATGAAGTCAGCAGGGAAACCGTCTGATGATAACGAGCTACACAGTCCAACGCAACACAAAGGTGCAAAGGGAGAATCAGCCTGCTCCATTTACCGCTCATTATTTCAGTCAAAAATAAAACAAAGTGGGAAAAAGCAAATAATGAAATGCAGCAGGAAAAGCTTCATGCCACTTTAACTGATGGGAACCTTCAGACTGGTCTCTGATTAGCCATCAATAACAACATCTAGACTGCTTGTAGTTTAGACTAGATTTGATTGATTCCCAAACTTTATCTTCTCTGTTCAAACAGGAGCAAAATGTCACAACAGCAAAATGTTTGATGTGAACAGTTTCTAGTTTTCTGAGAAAAAGCAGCATTAAAGGGGAAAATGTCCATTCATCAGAACTTTTACCAACATTTCAAAAACAAGAAGAAATCTGCACAAAATGATCAGAGAGCAGCAGACGAGCAACGTCAAGTCAGAATAAAAAAACATTTCATAAGAAAAAAGGAAGGAAGTGCGATGGGTGAATGTGTGACTCATCTAAAAAAATAGTTTCAGACGATGCAGGACTGTAACTGCCGGGTTTATTGCATTTAGTTACCGGGTATGTCGTTTTTTGTTTTTTAGATGGATTAATAATTTTATTTAAAATCAGTGCCACTGTTACCATTACAAATGTGTGTACATCTTTGTTCATATCCTGCTAATGTTACAAAAACAACAAACAAACAAAAAAACATTTTGTGATTGCTGCTCTTCCACTAAATATGAAATTCTGTAAAAATCACATGTGGATAAGTTTGTCCATTAAAATTTACGTAAACAGTTACACGAGATATTCATGATTCAGAGATGGCGCTAGAGCTAATCTTCAGCCGTCACAGGATGTTGGTAAAAACAAGCTTGCTGAACTGGACCGATCATCACCAGTTAAGAAGAAATGACCCTGCAGCCATTTACATCCCATAATAATCACGACACAAGCAGTGCAGATTGCTGACAAAGCATCATTTCATCAGCGTCGGATTTTTGCATCAATAAACAGAAATCAATATCTGACCGCTTTTCTCTCTGCACAGCCAGAAATTCACTTTCTGTTGATTTCATCAAGATGCTTCATCAGCAAGCAAGAAGGAAAACTAGCAACAATGATAATCTTGCTCGCTAATGATCACTTCTTTAACTTTACGCTAAATCATTAGCTGATCCTTTTTCGTTTGTTGCATTTAACACACAACAAGACTCATAATAATTAGCCAATACTTTAGCGGGCTAGTTTAATACATTTTAAAACTAGCGTGCTAATTTGGCTAGCTATCTTCATTATTACCTTCAGCTATTTAGCTAGCTAGCTCATAATTAGCTAGCTTAATTTTAACTGATACTTTTACTGTTATTCTTTTGTGACATTTGAATGAATTTAACCCGCGAGAAAACGAAAACAGGCCAAACTTGCATCGCCTTGTATAATGAAGCCTGTATTTGTGGGAATTAGGGTTCAAAATAATCCAGGAAACTTTATAACACCTGCAAGACATTATAACACCTGCAAGACATTTAAACTATTTATTTTAACGTTCAAACAACAATCATTCCTCAACACACATCAACGCACTCAGAAAAACCGTCTGAGTATAGATAAACAGAGAATCGATAAAAACAAATATTTTTTCATTAACTATTTTTTTTCTTTGACACGTAATTAGATCTGGAAAATGCTGAGGTGAAATTCAAGGTTTTCTTCTGAATTTTCTGGCCTTAAGAAACATAACAACACATCTAAATGTAATAATTACAGCAAACACTTTTTCATACTATTTATATTTTGAATCTACATTTTCTTGACTACGCTGACCAACACGCCGCGGTGCGTCAGCTCCTTTACTCCACTCTGAGTCAGCTATTGATCGGCTCCCTGCTCTACTACAGTGAAATAGGAGAGCGTGCTGAAAAGCTGAAAAGTGTGGAGAACAATAGCAGAGCGACAGTGTACACAAAGCTCCTCTGTCAGAGCTGCTCTCCACGCACAGACTGACGGAGGAAGGCAAACAAGTGGGAAGATCTCACCTTCCTTATGCAACAGAGAAAATTGGCTTGGCAGCATTTTTTTAGTTGCTCATAGCAACCCAGTTATTTCAAAGCAAACCAGTAGATGAAATATAAACCTGCACCACATTGTTCAGACATGACATTTGTTTTTTCCAAGCCCTCTGGGAGTACAGAAAGCTGCGAGTCCAACATGACACACGAGACGGTAAAGCTGTTATTTACATCTCCTGCAGCCGTCAAGGAACACCGACGCTCAACTGTTGCTTTTCTAGCCAGCTGGAAAACCGACATTCAGCCAGTTTAGCTGTAAATTTTGGCTCCTGCAGCAGAAGAGTAATATCCGTCTCATAAGCTGGTCTGTTGCTGGGCAGAACGTGTGCAGGGATTCATTCATTTGAAGCAGCAGGGACTGTTAAACATAACCTCATAATAAGAAGGAAGTAGATTTTACGCCTGCAATTTATCCACTGATTATTATTGTCATGATCAAAACGGCACAAAAACTAATAAAGGCAGTTTGAGTTTTTAAGGGATGCATGATCAGCAGCTCCAGCTGAGCCGTTGTTTCAATAATTAACTCTTCAGCTTTCATGCTGTTCCTCACATGAAAATTGTTCTTCATTTTAGATAAAAGCAACTAAAGCCAAAACTGTTAGCAGTCAAGCATTAGCTCCAGCTATCCCTGTCACAATAAGCAATAAATCAGTCAATAAATTAAAACAAACTCAATCATTGTTTTTCTTTTTTTCTTCTTTCTACCAAAAAACTGAATGATAAAAGTTTTCACTCAGTGAATTTTGTTTACAGAGACTTTATAATTCATTTTGTTTCTGTTTTATTTATTTTATTTAAAATGTTTTCCAGTTTCAGAGTTAAATGTTCATTATAATTTAAAGTTTATTGATCTTTGAGAATGTGTTCTTGCATTACTGTGGCGTTATCATTATGGTTTCAAAACAACAATATTATCGTTTATCGAAATATCTCGTTATTGTCCAGTAAGACTTGTTATTGTGACCGGCTAACGGTGTTCCTCAGGGACGTGTCCCCTCTGCTCTTATCAAACAGTGGGGCGAAATGTAAATATTAACTCTGATCTAATTCAACCTTGTCTTTCTCTTTTTCAAAAATAAGAATAGATAAAAATAAAAAACTGAATCCAAACTATTTCTCCATTTTCTTTTTTGTCTGTATTCATATTTTGAACAACTTTTGAGAATAAAATGAAAACAAAGTCAAATTTCTTGTTTAGGTGCTCAAAACTGGAAAATAACTTTCATTCTGTTTTCTCAAGATCTACGACCTTAATATCGACAGATTTTAATTCCCTAATCTAAATATCGACAGATTTTAATTCCCTAATCTACACCAGGTTTCGTCCAGTGGTTTCACTTCTCCCTGCTAACTTTTCACAACTGTTTAGTGACAGACTTTGTGGATGAGTGTAACTGAATGGCATCTGATCTTATTAAACCCGGGTTTACATTTCAGGCTGGATGATGAAGCCGTCGGATAAAAGCGAGGCGCTGTAATCTGGCGGGAGTCGCTTTCCCCGGCGGCGCCGTGACAAAGCGGCTTTTGTTCTGCCCGGTGATTGGCTGAAGGGATCGTTCATCACCGCAACGCGGCGAGAGAAAGTGGAGGATGAAACCAAATTATTGCACAGCTAATTAAAAATAAAATACGCAATGACAATAAAAGCCAAAAATTTAACCTGGAAGTTTCTAAAAATGGAAAAAGATCAGAAAATGTTTAACTTTGAGACGCATTTAAACCGACCAGAAGTTTAACCATGAAGTCAGGAGTGAAGCTTTCAGAGAAATTTCACTGCTAAAAATAAGAAATTATTGGTGTTTTTTTCTTTTTATTCACATTTTGATGCACTTTGAGTTTAAATCAACCATCATCGTAATGTTTTCATTGCACTTTTGTTCAGAAACAAATATGAAGACGCGTGCCCCATCGCTCATGCAGCAGCAAACTTAATGTTTATTACCGCTTGTTTTTTTCTTCTCATGCAAACAGAAACAAATCACTTCCAATAAAATCTTAAGTGATGTTATGCATCCTGGTAGAGCAGATTGTACTAAACAAAAAGACATTCAACATGTTTTCCACCCAAATCGATGATGAAGAGCCGTGAGAATAAACAGCCCATTCGGTTGCACCAATCAATATGTTTTTACATTCCTAGTAATGCCAGAAAGCCCATTAGCAGTTTATCAGTTTGTTGTCTTTTTAACTGGCAGAGCATAACAGGGACTTAAGTGTCTTAATACTTCTTGTAAAGATTCAATAACAAAGCAAAGGTTCGTTTTGCTTTTAGATTCAGAGATGAATATTTCATGTCTATTAAGGTGAATGCATCACTGCAAAATAAGAGTCAAAATAAGCGATAAGGGAAAAGCTTAGATCAATGTTATAGTCCAGGTATTCACTCCCACTGAAGCTCCTCCAGATCGTTAGAAGCAATTACACAACAAGATCGTTTTCCCCCAACAACGTGTGAATTTGGGTCGTGCTTCGCCTCTGAAACCAAGAGTCTGTCTGTTACTGCCTGTCTTTAAAAGAGCACGCTCACTTCAATTACAGTCCTGCTTCTCTACTTAATTAAATTGTCTTTGGCTCACGGGGGCTGAATAAAGTCCCAGTGAACTGTGCACCGTGTTCTGTTGCCGTCCGAATTCCCCACTGCGGCGTTTTCCTGCTGCAGCAGTTTGTATGCGAAGGGAAACGATGCAGATGACGGAGCAGATAAAGACAGAACAGAAACTGGCAAAGTTTGTCCTCTGAAAACAGGTTTGTCACATTTAACACTGAATTTTTTTACGTGTGATTTTCATTTTTCTTTTTTTTTTTTTGCAGCCGTTTAAAGTAAATAAAAACCCATCTTTGCAGCCGGCAAGTTAAAGGCATCATTTCCTACCAATGTTGGGGCCGTCACCATAAACTGTGCCAGACGATAAATCGTCCCAGAACTTATTGCAATTAACAATTATATTGTTGTTTTGAGACCAAGTAACACAATGGTAATATTGTCTTAATGATGCAAGAACACAAAGATTAATAAACTTCAGATTCTAATAAACATTTAACACTGAAACTGGGACACATTTCAAATATCAAAAATAAACAAACAGCAACAAAACTGGACTAGTTGAGACTAAAACACCAGACTTTCATCATCCAAGAGAGAAAAACAATAAATCATGCAAAAGCAAACTGTTGTTAATTTATCATGTGTTTAATTGATTTAAATTGATTTATTACCACATGCCTAATTGATGTTTCAAATAATAAGCAACACAGCAATTAAACTCCCAGCTTCCCAGTCTGTGTGGTTTAACCGGGGACAGAGAGGTCAAAAGGTCGTCGTCTTTGCGGCGGGACGGAGACCCAGAGGTCCGGAGCTGTCCGCTGCGATTCTCCCTGAAAGCTTTGCACAGTGTGGGAGGGCGGCTTGCAGCCGACCCGGCCCACTCAGCGGTGCTGTGGGCCACGAGCTGCACTGGCAGAAAAACATTATGCAACCGCCGTGCCATTGTGTACAGCGGAAGGGTTTCCACGGCAACGGGATTCAGAGGCTGAGCGGAGGAACCGACGACGAGTGTTTGTAGGAAGGAAGACTGTGGTAGATAATCCTGTGTGTGTGTGTGTGTGTGTGTTTCTGCATATGGATTACATCAGGCATCTCTACACACACCAGGCCGTGAACAAAGTTCCTCCCCAACAAACAGGGTCAGGAAACAACGCAACATCTGGAAATGTAATGAAAAATAAGTGAACTGACTCAAATATTAAAAAAGAAAAATCTTATTATCTTCATTAAAGTCAAAAAATAATAAGATTTTTTTAATACGCTGGCGTATTAAAGGGAGCTAAAATCTAAAATCAGCAACATGCCGAGAATAAAATGGTCAGAATGTTAAATTTGTGGACGTATGGATATTTAAAAAAGTAAAGTGTCAGGAACATTACAGTTTAAATTAGTGTTTGAACTTGAAGAGAAAGAAAAACATCTGATTGCATAAAGAGTTGGAGGATTTCCTTCCAATTTGTTTACCTGTGATTTATTTCAGTTTCCAAGAAAAATGACGTTTATATAATTTATGAGCAGCATGAGTCCTGCTGTCTTTCAGAAGGTCATTGTTAATATTTAATGCTGAGATTTTCCCCCTAATTTGTAATCACAGCCTTGAACTTCACCTTTTACCATCACAAACTCTGACGATGGGGAAGCTGGTTCTGAACGCTCAACCTGGGGAAGAACCGCCGTCTGATGAGAGCAGGCGCATCGAGAAACAGGAAGGACATGAAATGTGTTTAATTATGTTATTAGTTATGAGGAAACTCCAGATTGATAGATGGAGATACTTTATTAAACCTCGTTGGGCTTTTCGCTCAGGATGATGATCATTTCCGTCTCTTTGATTTGCATCAAACACTTAAAAACTTTACATTTAAAACATTAACATTCCAGCAGTTTCTGTTGTAAGAAATTTCATATTAACAATATCATAGAGATTATGTAAATTTTTTTACACTTTTATCACCTTCATTATGTTTCAGTGAAACAGAATAAACCTGCGCTGCATCAGGCTTTCTCAGATTAGATTGTAAAATAAATTCAGTCTCTGCACTTGCCAGTGGAAAATGATGGTTGGAAAAAGGGGGAGGGGGCCATGCATGTTGTCTGCCCAGGTCACCAAACAGGCTGGGGCCGGCCCTGAAAGCCACTATTCTAAAGATATTTACTGTCAAACTCAATAACATCAGATCCAAACACTGGACAACACCGTCAGTAAGAAGACACAACAGGCTGCTTGAATTATTCACAGCTTGTCACTAAATATCTGTCGACTCCACAGGTGTAAATACTTTTTCCACTCTCAGGTTTTATGCAACCTCCCAGCCACTAACGGCTCAGGAAGGAGGAGACATTTCCAGATGAGGGAAAAGCAGAAAGCAGGCAGTGCGAGTCGTTCAGAGAACAACGGAGAAAACGAAGGTAAAAACCTCCGGATGCCATCTCCACAATCTGACCGACGATTTTTAACCGATGAAGCCAAAAACAGAACCTCACAACTCTGAGTTTTATTTTACTACAACACTCAACAGAAAGGAGAGGCGGAATGAAAAGATCGATATATGGACATAAATACTCTCTCTGGTGTCCATTAGGGAGATAAGTGCTTGTTTTAGGCCGACTGGTCTTCTGGAAAACAAGCCGACTAACTGCTAAAGTTAAAGAAAAATACGAGCTGGAAGGAAAAAGTCACAACATGTGACCCAAATATTTAATATCGTCTAAAGATGTTTATTCTGCCATGAATAAGAGGAAAATGTTAATGAAAAGCTTCAAGTCCAGCACTTCCTGTATGCAGACGCTCAGGCCTCAGCCTCTCTGGCTTTACGTCGTTTTTGACCTGATGATGGCTGAGGTCACGTCTACAAACGGGAATATTTACACGCTAAACACAGAAATAAACGCTTCACACTCACCTGCTGCGTTTCACACACAAATCAACAACGATACCAAGGAAAAGCACTTTTCCTCTAAACCTCAACAGATTCTTCTAACTGTGCTGTTTGATCATTTCAACCGTTCAGCTCTTTGTTCACCAATCATCAGTACGAACCACTCTGACTGAGTGATGCTTCGCTGCTGCGCTACAAGCGTCTTTTAGGGAGGTTAGTTAACAAGCTTCTGCAGGAGTTTAAACGTCTTTACTTTTGAATCAGGTATTTTATGTGACCCACATTTGAATATTTTCCCACAGCCAAACTCTGACCTTTTCACCTAAATTGAACCTGATTTTACGTTGCTGCCGTAAAAAAACGATTCTGTAGCAGAAGAAGTCAGAAGCTGTAAATCGGGACTTTATGGATGAAAATTTTAGTTTGGCTTTAAGAAACATCATTGAAAGGTTTAAGAAATAGATTTTAACAAATTATAAATTATCAAAACTGCATTCAGTTTTTAAATAAAATCTTTTAAATGTTTTTACGGGTGTGACTTTTCACCTTTATCAACCGTTTGTCATTTGCTGTAAATGTATTTATTATGAACAATTTCTGATGAGTATTTTGACTTATTGTCACAATGAAATCTAATTAGTGACGTTTAAAACCCCCAAAATGTTATTTTTACTATTTTCTCCACTGTTTGTTTGATGAGAGTTAATGAAAGTAAATAAATCTCAAACTATCATTAAAAGCTGTTAGCATTAATTTTTGTGGCGCATACAGCTACCTAAAACAAAATATAGTGATAAACCTTTAAGTCCAAATCGCCCACCGCTAAATGGACGGATCCTCACACATGAATGACCTGCTCTAAATATCAACTTCTAGTTTTTAACTCTGCCGCTGAATCCTGTGTGAAGCGAAACAGTAAAAGCTGAGCTAACAGAGAAGAGCCGTCCGGTCTGATTCTGAGCTTTATTTGCAGTGCGGGGCCCCTATATGTCTGCTGAAACTGACATTCAGCAGGTTTCGAGGTGGAAAACTGTCAAGACTCAGGAAACGTCAGCGGCTGCAGCAGATCAGAAAGGCTCTGCAGAGACGTCTGCTGATTTGACAGCTGGCCTCGTCTTCATAACAACTTGGCAAGAGACGATATTCAGACGTTAAAGGAAAATGTTCTTCGCTCCTGTGTGGCGTCTGAAAAGTTTTTAGCTTCAAAGTACAACCTGAAGCAGAATACAGAGCAGAGAGGCTGAATAAAGGCAAAAATCTGTCTCAATGTTCCTGGAACTGATTTGAAATGAGAAAATAAGACAATAGTATCATAAAAAACACACTGATGACAGTTGGATGTCTTTCCCGATCCGGGCCTCAATGTTTCTAAAGCTGTGACAGGAAATCCAGCAAGAGCTAAAAACTTTTAAGAAATCGCTTTTGTAAAGTTTTGCAGCAGGTTTTTATAAAAAACAAAACATTTTTTTAGGAAATTATGCAACATCTGTCAAGGTTTAGATGGAAGGTGATTTTTTTGTTTGTATTTCTGATAGAAATACAAACTAAAGCTGCAACTATTCATAATTATTCTGACGATTTATCCACTAAAGAAATTCAGCAGATTTTTTCTATTGAACCGTTTTGTCTTAATTACAGCTCTAAATGTGTTTATTCAGCAAACTGCCCGTTTTGCAGCCTGAACACGCCATTCAACAATCTATTACTACACTTGTTGGCAATTATTTCAATAATCGATTCATCTCAATGAATCCTTTCATCCAAAAAAAACAAAAACTCACTAACTGTTGGTTTGCTAATCGCAGCTCAGTAACATTCGCTGTGATTCTTGTCGTTTCCGACTGCAGCAGCGGTTTGACATAAAAAGGCTCAAATTTAAAATGCTTATTTTTTATTAACTGTGTTAGTCTTGAAACAAAAGTGCAAAGTTGTAAAAGCAAATGATTGACAGAGGAAAAAAAAACAAAACGTTCGTTTCACTGCCCACAGATTTCTTCTAATTGACTACAGAGAACGGCAGCGAGTTCTCAACCAACAACATGACCCTGACCGCGCACGCACACACACACACACACACACACACACACACACATTGTCAACTCCCTGCCATTTATCTGCTCACACAGATGGCAGGAATCCAATTATCCTCAATCTGCAGCACAGATTAATTGAAAGTCCCTCATTCTGGTGGTTTTGGGCTTTTCTGAGTGAGTCCAGTTAAAAAACACCAGCAGAACCAGCAGAAAAGATCAAAAATCTTTAAAACAGGATGGATAATAAGCAACTGGAAACTCAAAACCAGGTTTTAGTCACATTCAGATTTCAAGTTTGCAGAGTTAAAATAACATTTTTAAGCAAAAACTGCAAACGTTCGCTATGGAATGGCTGCTGATGCTTCTGAAGACGACAGACATTTAAATCTGGAATATGCAGAAATGATTACAGATGCAAATCTATCGAGGTCAAGAGAATCAATGCGATTCTAGTTTTTAGACTATTTTCAACTCAGAAACTAATTTTCCTATTCAAAAGATCTGGAGATTCTGACAGCATAAACAAATAGAACATCTATTGAAAATAGATAAAGACATAAATAAATGACCAGACAGTTCGACAGACGGACGGATGGGTGGAGTAAACATAAAATCAATGAATCAACAGGCAGTAAACCCTTAAAAACAAACATTTCCTCAAACTGGAAAACACCAAAAATCCAACTCCAGCCTTCTCCAGACAGAACAGGAAGTAAACCTCACCTCACGGTGACGTTTGTCTCTTAATCTCCTGACCCATAACGAGAATAAACCTGCAGAAAATGATGCTGCTGCTCAGCAGGTTTTGCTCCCAGCCTTTTGAAAACTGCAGACAGGAAATCGGCTCATCATCAGCGACACCGTCAGCGTAAACGTTGGTTTAACTCCTTGATCCCAAACTAGTCCGGCTTTATCAAAGCGATTAGGGTTTGAACACTCCCTTGTTGTTTCAACAGGACGTATTCCTGTTTTTGTCTCCTAACCAGCATCACTGCAAACATAAACAAGCCAGGATTCCTGCTAATAGCTGCTTGCAAAACACAAAGCAACACGCAGATTTACCAAGTCTTCACTCTGAGCCAACAGACTCGATCCGATTCAAATTAAAACGTTTCAAACATCAAAGCACCATGAACATGTCCGATTCGTTCATCGTTTTAAACCATTTTACTATGAAAAGGTTTGAACTAGAGGTGTCCAAAGTGTGGCCCAGGGGCCAGTTTTGGTGCTTGAAGTGTTTTTTTGTGGCCCTGAGCTTCAGGTCCAGAATGATACAAATTAGTTTCAATGCAAAATGTTAAGAATGACACAAAGTATTCATCTATTTCGAACCAAAATGTCATAATTAGAACTGTGTCATGAAAAACACTCTGCTGAACCCAAACCAGCTTTTATTTCATTTTGAGATAAAACCTGTTCTTATAACTGAGTCCAAATTCATTAGAAAACTATTATAAAACCTCTAAATACAGAAAAGGTGCAAAATCCTCTATGTTTTCATAATAATTAAAAATAAAAATAATTTGCTTCAAGGCCTTTGATTACTTTTGACAGGATGATTTTGGCCGGAGTTAGTTCAGCCCTGGTTTAAACCATGCATGAGAGTTAAACTGAATGAACCAGATCAGGCTTTAAGGTGCAGCTGCAGTTGCAGAACTGAGGGTGGGTGAGGTGGGTGGTGTCCCAGACTGCCCCTCCACCCATCACTGACCCACAGAGGAGGGCAGGGTGGGGGGCAAATGTAGGTCAGTAGTCGGGGCAGCGTCTGCTGCTCAGAGTGTTTGTGAGGCTCTGTTAAAAAACACACTGTGTCCATCCTAAACTCTGCTGATTTATTCACAACAAAACAAAAAATACAGAGGAAAACCTTTAAATCAGTGACGGGAATTTAATAGTTCATTTTGATGAATAAATTACAACAATTTAATGCAATTAGTTGCATTTTTTTAACAGAAAATTCCACCCAGAACTTTTGTATTTGTGTGTTTCCAGTAGACCCATAAATTTGATGCACAAGCTGCATCCGCTAACAGCAACGGATGATAAAACCGCTTCTCTGGGGTTGATTTCTGCTTTTAAAATGGTGTGAGACAGACCATTGACGTGTTCAAGTTGTGCTAACCAGAGTTAGCCTATCTGCTAAGCCATTGAAGCTAAAGAAGCATCTCATTGCTAAACATGTAGCGGTGGCACAGATGCTAACGCTAACGCCAACAGTTCACATCTCCATGAATGATCAGGAGTTCCTGATGCATTTTGCACCAATATGATGGTTAAAAACAATAAATATCTTTGTTGTTGAAGCGAGACTCATAAATCTATTTACTCAGATATCTAACACCAAAACTGTTTTTTAAGGTTTTCTTAGTTTTTTATTAAAATGCGAGTAATTAATTCCACCTTACAATTTTAATAGAGTTCCACCACTAGTTTCCAAACCCAAACTGAAAAGCGGTTGTGTACATAATCCTGTTGGTATTCATAAAAGTTGCTATTTGGGCTGATTTTTGCAGAGGAATAACCCAAATGCTGTCTCAGCTTAATGTTATGTTAATTTTGCAGGGTTATTCTCCCGTTTTGATCCGTTTGGATGGAAACCAAACAGACGCATCAAGTATGCAACAGGAGGGAGGCTGGATTAATGCAGAGCAGCAAGAAGATGTATGCGAGGAGTAAAACTGAGCAGCAGAAAGGCAAATTACACGGGTTCAATATTCGGCAGGAAGTAGCTGAGTAAGTAGAGCTTGAAACAATGAGGAGAAGGAGCCGAACTCCAGACAGTAAATGTATCTGATCAGGTTAATGTGAGTCAGGATGATAGACCAGAGGAGGAGACGATGAGGCTTATTCTGTTACTAAAGGCCAGGAAATTATACTAAATATGATTCTGAGCTCCTTCATTTCTTGGGAACTTTGTCCTCAAGAGGCGAAGAGCATCTTATGGCAAAGATAAGGCTTGAGCTGCAATTCTTTGCTGCAAAATCAGTAATTTTAGGCTGTTTTCACACCTGAAAGTGCAGTAGTCTCAGATAGATTGGAGACCAAAAACTGCAACTTTTGCTCCATTTCCAGCAGTTGCGGTTCTTTTTCTACACCGAGTCTGATGGTCCAAAACCTTTGAGTTCCCCTTCTCGCCTGTGGGGGCGCTGCACCAAAACCCCCTGAAGAAAATGACAAAAACCTCCAAAAAATAGACTGAGCGCAACTTCCTTCTGCACAAAATGTAAACAAAAATAGAGCGGTGTCAGAGTTCAGCTGTTGGAAGATTTCGCCTTTGTCTTTGGTAAAAAACCTTGAGTCATTTCTCCCGCTAGCGCTAGGCTAACACGTTTGATTTGGTTGCATTTACCCAGAATGCCCTGCTTTTGTAGCAGTGTCCGGTCTGCTTGGTGTTCACATATGGATTCAAACCAAACCAGATTTCACTTCAACCAAACTGAGACCGAAGTTTGAAGGCGAACGAGAATCTGAGTTCAATTCTCCACAAACAAACTAGACTTTCTAGACAAATTAGCTACAGATTCGTTAAAGCAAACTAAGCTGCAACTAATTATTCTGACGATTTATCCACTAAAGAAATTTAGCAGACTTCAACAGAAAGAAACCTGGTGTGATGAACTCTTAGCTCAGAAGCACAAAAAAACAAGGCAACTGGTAAATAGATGAGGTCTGGCAGAGAGCAGAGTGTTTTCATCTCCCAGTGCCATTAAGCCTCTAAACAGTCCAGTAAACCCTTCACCTGAGGACGCATCAGACTGGAGATCCTTCACTTGTTCCCTGCTGTTCTCAGCCCAAAGTGAGAATTTCCTGCCAATCTGCAACACCATCAGAGGGATCAGTGTGCAGTCAGTCGGTCGGTCGGTCAGTCGGGCTTCAGAGAGACGATTGCAGTCAGGAATCCGTCACAAACTCAGAGGACGGGGAAATAAAACACCGTCATTTTTCCATCCAGCAATTTCTGCAGTTCTGGTAACAGACACTTCATTTTGCACATTTAACAATTTCAATACACTGTAAGTATTTTTCTCTAATTTCTAGTGCAAATAGATTAGAATAACTGAAGTAAGAAAACTTACAAGTAATTTTTTAGCAAGATAGCAGCTTATTTTCAGCCAGCATTTCATTTATGTTGGTGAAAAACTATTAGTTCCACTGGCAGATTATTTTACATTTTCCCTCATTATAAGGGAAAAATAAAAATTACTGACTAAAAACAAACTCATATTTTGCTGAAAAGTTACTTGTAAGTCGGTCTCATCTTAATCCAGATTATTTTAACGAGAAACTAGTGTGAATATTTAAAAAACAGACACTAAGCAGAGTTATATTTTATTATTTTAATACTGGTGAGATTTTGTGCTTTAGCTTTTATGCTAGACTGAATAAATATTGGAGGATCTTCGCTCCCTTGCAGAAAGAAACCTGCAGAAAACTTGAAAAGAGAAAAAAAAAAGACTTTGAATTTGAAGGATTTCACCAAAGACACCAGAAGCTGGAAAAGCCATTTTAAAAACGCTGAGCAGATCAGACTGCAAAGGTTACCAAGAAAAACAAAGATCCTGCAGCTGCATGGCTGCCACTCGCCTGGTGCTTCGCTAATCGGCGTCTCCGCCATGCAGCAGCCAGGATCAGTGTCAGGATAAAGTCGCCGCTCGGCTGATTTCCTAAATTCCCTCATTTTGCCAAAGCAAATCGGCAATAATCCCAAACCTGCCAGAGTCAGAACGGCGTCAGCAGCAGATCAAAATGCTCTGTGTGTGTGTGTGTGTGTGTGTGTGTGTGTGTGTGTGTGTGTGTGTGTGTGTGTGTGCCAACCTTTACGCAGCGCATCGCGCAGCTGGTGGACACAAGACCGGCTTTCATTATTAACTCCTGACTCATTTAAAGGTCAGAAAGTTGAAAAACTCTGGAGTTTTGATTTTGTAAACACAGCAACACTGTTGTCTTCTCTCTTTTTCTATATAAAGATTTGCTCCTTTTTCTTTTTCCTGTCTGGTTCCAAACTTGGAAAGTACCACTGTCCTGAGACAAATCCGGCAAAAAAATAAAAATAAACAACTTCTGTATTCTTCAACCTGGTTTTAACTCGTCTGATTGGTTGCAGTGGATCTTTGCAGCTTCAGGAGTAAAACACATAATAAAAACATAATAATCTTCAGATGGTCGATCAGGAGACATTTTATAAGTAAATGAGTCTGTAGAAAGTCCCGGGTGAAATCTGTGGTTAGTGAGTTAAACAGAAACCTCCCACTACAATTAACCAAAATTAGCTCCAAGCCGTTTTCTCATTTAAACAACAAGCGAAGGGAAACAGAGAGATTTCTGGGAAATTTTTCAGAGAATCAAAATGTCAGCAGTTGACCAAGTTTTTAAATTTGACTCCTTTCAGATTTCAGGTGTGGCATTTAGTCCAGGTAACTCATTTCAATTCACCATGTGATCAATTGATTATTGTGACAGGCTTAGTTGGTGCAACGTAAACATGAATCTACCAGAGGTTTGAATCATTTTGGCTTTAATTTAGTCAGTGAAGTTTCCGTCTTTGTGTCGCTCAGTTGCTTAAACCCAAGAAGAAATTTCTGTCCCTTAAAAGATATCCTGCATCGTCATAAGCAGTAATTCAATTAATTGCATGATAAATTTACTCGAAAATGGTCTCAAAACAACAATGTAGTCGTTTGTTGTAATAACTTTTGGGGAAATTTATCGCACAGCATCTTGAGAAAGTGTGGGTTGTGCAGCAGCAACGGGATCCAGGTGCTGGAGCGGCGCCAGAAGCTGTGTCCCATTACGCAACGCTCCCAGATCGTCTCGGCTGCTGCAGCAGGACGGTGAGAAACGGCACAAAACGGCTTGATTATTACCAAAACCCTGAGATAAACAACCAGAACCGTCAGAAGATCCGCTGCTCTGCAGAGGAACGCAGCATCCAAACCTTCAGTCGCCGCATTTAATTCAACCACAAAAACCTTTTTAAAACTAAATAAAGAAACATCAGAACTTTAATCTGATTAAACTACTTCGGTCCAGACATGGAAACTTATGACATCACATTTCCTGTTGATGTTTAAGGTTCCAATATTTTTTCTGAGGCCAAATTTTCCAAATTTCTTTGACACAAACTTTTAAGGAAGGAAGGAAAGGCTGAAAAAACAGCTGGACAGACAGCTTGATCAATGTTTGGATGAACAGATCGATCAATAAATGAGTGGATGGACAAAAGGCAGAATCATAAAATGGATGGAGGAATGGACAGACGGATGGAAGTGAATCTTTTACAAAATAAAAAAAACAAGAAATAGTAAAGTTGGAGCCACTTATTGCAAGAAATGTAAGTATCTATGCAGATAACAGGAAATGGGAGGAAAAATTAAATGGTATTATATCAATAAAACAGGAATAACTGGACCTCTAGTTTTCTTCCCATGCACTGAATAAGATGAAGACTCTAAATGTGTTCAATTACAGTTCTGGATATTGATGTGAATCCATAACTTACAGTAATTCTATTTTTTATGCAGATTAGATGGGATTGAATAATTAAATTCTGACAAAATGACAAATTAACATTATTGCTATTAAAGCTGCAGCCGATGACATTTATTAAAAATTTCACGTATTTGTTGAAACAGTCGTCAGTTTGGTAGGAGAGATAAAATTCAGCTCTTTGAGAGTTAAGACTGGTGGTTCCTTCACTATTAGCACCTTTATCAGCGAGTACATGAGCATGATTAACAGCGCTAAGACCCGCCTCCCGGCTCAGGGAGGAAGTTGATCTTTTTGCAGGTTTTCTGCCTCAAACCCACAGTTGGGTAGTAAATAGTTACATTTACTGGAGTGACATTTTTGAAAAGAATGAACTTTTAGGAGTATTTTTGCTATTCTGTACTTGTTACTTTTACTTGAGTAATTTTATTGTAAAGTATTTAAACTCTTACTGGAGTAAATTTCTGGATTTTTTACCCCCTGAATGAAAAACAAACATGTTTTAACCAAAACTTTACCAGATACAGACAAAACACCAGCAGTTTCTCCTAAAGCTGAAATAAATTTTTTACTGAAATAAAATATTTATTTTGGCTGATTTTGTTAATTATATGAATTATTGTCATTTCTGTCCTTAAAATACACAAATTTCCACTTAACGTTACTTTTTGGTCTGTCTGCTGATGTCACTTTTGAAGATTAAATCATCGATTAATTGATCAGTTACTCAGTACTTGAGTAGAAGTTTTACCAAATACTTTTTTACTCTTATTTGAGTCATTTCTGGCACTGAGTCATTTTTACTTTGACTTGAGGAAAAACAGGTTGAAGTCGTGCTACTTTTACTTTGGAATCTCATCACCTTATATTGTCAGATCAACAAATGTGTATAAAAAAAACTCCAGATATATGCATTTTTTTAAATAAATAGAAGATCCATTTTGCAGCTGCAGAACATGCACAAGATCAGTTTGCAAACTGCAAAGGGGAAGTTCATGCACACCAACAAATAAATAGATAAATAAATAGATAAATAAATAAATCCGCAGCACTCACCTGCCCAGCTCGTCTCCAATCTCGTAAAATTCCTCCACATTGTCCGGGTTGAACACCGTCATGTCGTCCAGACTCTCCCCGTCCTCCTGCGTCTCTGGGCGGCTTGTCGCAGCGGCAGCGTCCCTACCAGCCTCCGGTCGGGCCGGGGACCCGGACGCCGGTCTTCCTCATGGCTGTGGCTCTGTGGTGCGAGTGAAAGACACCAGAGGGAGGAACAGGAGAGTCAGTGCTTCGGTCAGAGATGTGAGGGAAACAATGGGATCCCCAACGGGCTGGATGAGCCTGCGCTCCGGACCCCGCGACCCGCCGCGGTCCCCCGGTTATCCGCCCTTCACTGTCGCATCATCAGCTCATTTTCACAGACATTAACGGCACATCGTCACCGGTCCTGGGTGGAAACAGACCCCCCGTGGGGAGCGTGGGGTAGCCCTGGGAAACCAGCTAGGCTACGAGTCCAGGGAGGAAAATGACGGTTGGAGTCATTTCCGAGTCCTTTCTGACAAATTAGGAGCCGGACAGGTGTCCGAACCCGAACTGCGGGCGGATAAACTGCAAACCGGCTCATAAAACCACGACAGACCTGAAACGCCGCGGCTGCTCCAACACAAACCAGCAGCTGCTGCCCTGTAACGTCTTATTCAGCCCTCTGCAGTCCGAAACAATTCAACATAAACGCAGCTCCTGACCATCAGCGCCCCTTTCTAACCCCCCAAACGGAGACACGTTCACCGGGAACCGGATAAAGAGTCTTACGTTGCGCCGCTGAGTCCCGCTGCCGAAGGAAGCCGAGATTTCAGGCGTTTTGCGGGAGGCGGTGACCCGGGTTTGGCTCACGGAAGACAAACGCTGGAACGGGAGAAATCAACGTTAACAATGTGAAGCAGGCTACTGCAGGTGATGCCTTCGCGTTCTGTGGGAAATGCGGCTTCAGGGGGAAAGACAAGTTGACTGTAACCTGCGGATACTTCACGGTGCTTCTTATTAGTAAACAGGCGAATTTTAATGTTAACCAGGAACAGTCGCTGTACTCAGGGTGAATATATGCTATCCACAAAGCGTGGAAGAATTACGAAGTGTAAATGTCAGTTTTTTGCCGTTACATGAATGCACCAGCCCTACGCAGGGTGTAGGAGTAGAGGTGGCCGCAAGAGGGCAGCAGAGATTTCACTTTTACTGAGGATAGAATGAGACAATTTTAGTTTTGTTTTTTGTTTAGGGGCTTTATTTGTTTATAGTATTATTACTATAACAATAATTATTATTATTGTTGTTGTTGTTGTTGTATTTTGTGTAGATGTTACTAGTTGCTTTCCTCCTGCAAATGAATGCCACAAGAGGAAAATTATAAAGAAAATGCATTGTTATTATTATTATTATTATATCTTATCATTAAAAGCCAGTAATAAAAATAGAAAAATATATTTTTGCATCCAATACAATTTCTATAGCACTAGGTTTTTCTTTTTGTATATTGTTAGAAACAGATGAGCAGAAATTTAAATATAATTTTATATGCAAATCTTTTTTCTATTCCTATTATAGTATTGTTCCAGTACAACAATCTCGCTGTCCTACATCTAGTTTTGGGAACATGGAATACTTTTTTTGATGAGAGTACACATTTTAATAATAATATGTTGAATAATTATTTTACTGGAATGTTAAACATAATTTATATCCATAGTTTTCAGATTGTTTTAGACTGGGCTGCCTTTAGTAAAACCAGGATTTTCTTCTGTTAATTACTTGAAAAGTAAACACAAAAATATTACTGAAAATGTTTCAGACAACTTAAAAAGCCCATGATGATATATAGGGTTTAATTTTCCCAATTTATAAGGTTCTTTAAGAAACTTTCCAGCAGCTTTCAAGTCAACTTACTTTATGGTTTCCTTCCAGAAAGGAAGTTACTTCCCAGGTTGTTGCTGGAGGTAACTTATAGCAGCTGCTACTTGTAAATGTGTGCATAATAAATGTATTAAAAATACATTCCAGCAAACATTTGATGCAACACCTATCTGTAAATGTAAAACTGTTTAAATTTGTATTACTTTGTACATATATGAGTTGACGCACAAATACAGCTGCAATTAAAAGATTAATACATGGATCAGTTTGTAAAAAGTGGTAAAAGCAAAAATTAAAGAGTTGCTTTGGAATGAAATAAGAAAGACTATATTTGCAAGGCTGCAGAAGGAACAATTACAAGTGAGCAGTGAATGCAGAGGAGACTGGGGACATCTAGTGGGCGGAAGGAGAACTGCAACAACACGTCTGATCCGGATGTATAGAAATATGCATAACGGACTCAATTATTCACTGTATTCACCAGGGGTGACAGAATAAAAATGATTTTCACAGTTTTCTGCATGAGGATTAATGGTTCAAAGACATTTTGAAACATTTTTTTAATCAAAATGCCCAAATTTAAGAATGTAAAATTTTTTTAAAACATTGACAACATGCAGTTCTAAAATGCAGAATGGATTTCTAGGCGAGTTATTATGATCCTAAATAAAACTAAACAGTTTAAACTGCTCCAAGAAGGTTTTTCATTGAGTTTTTCTGCAGTTTCATTGAGCTATGGAGAAAACGTTCATTTTTTCGGTCTCTTTATTACAGATGAAACATCTGAAGTGTATAAAAAGATACAAAACAATCAGAAGTGCAGTGTGGTAAATCAGAGGAAGTGATCATATATCCCATCACCATAGCAACGATGCAGCTAAACAGCACAACAGAAAACACGAAGTTCCTGCTGCAGAAAGGCACTCGCAATACATTCTGCCACAGTTTAAGGCGATATATTCATTCTTTAACATGAAAAGCAAACAGGAATTATTGCATCTTTTAGCTGCCATGCAAAATGTCAAATTATCAGCATCCAGAAAAGGTTCTGTTGTGCAAGATCCAAAATAACAAAAGAATAACAATGTCATCTTTTCTGAAAACACCAAGAAGACGCAACAAAACTTTTTCCTTTTGACGTGTTTGAATTGAAAATAAAAACAGATCCAAGTTCAACTTTGATTTCCAGCATCAAATAACAATAAACAGTCATTTACGACATGTAAGCTTTAAATATCTTTGGTTCATCATCAGGGACAAAATTTGCATATTCAACTGGATTTGGGGCAAAAACAAAAATTAAAACTTAAAAAAAACAAGAAAACAAGCAAAAAACACTTTCAACCAATTTAAAAAAATGCATATACAATTTTCTGTTAAATATTTGTGTAAATACTGAAATATTAAAATATAAAGTATAAAATATTTACTTAAGATTTGTTCATTGACAGAAATCCTCCCTGTTTTGACCAAACGAACATATTATTATCATCTCCATGTTGTTTTAATTTCAGGCTTTGCATTCAAACGTGTGCAGATCAAGTGAAACAGCATTTTAAGTGTCCGGTTAAAGTATCCAGCTGCAAAATGACAAACACAAGAAACAGACGACTTTACGTGATTTCTGATCAGAAGATTAAACGTTTTCTGACAATATAAAGTCCATAACAATATTTTCTACATCCTTGTTTTTTATGGTCACCTGTAACTGTGAAAGCACCAACAACCAGGCAGACGACTAACTGACCAGGACGAGCCAGCGAGCAGGGAAGCCGGACCGGTCGCGTTCGTAGTGTGTCTACAGTTTGACAGAAACAACCAAAACGGACGAACTCAAAAACACAAAACCACAAAAATACTTCCTTGGAGCTGCAGTGCAAAATATTACTGATCAATACGTAACCAGGCACATTTTAAAACTGAAGAATATGTTTGTTTTTATTGGTGTTTCAAATCCACAAATAGAGAAATGAATTTGGGGGATTTTGATTAATCCATTTGTCAATTAAAAACCTTTACAATAAATAAATAAATCACACAAAGAATTATGGGGAAATAAAAAAGTAAAGCGTCTCTGCTTGGTATTCAAACCTAAAAAAATAGAGATTTAAAGAGGAGCAGCAAAAACCAATGAGGTGGATAATCTGGGGGTCCCAGACTGGACACCACTGCTCTGGGGTGTACTTAGTTATCTTTTCCACTTTTGCTTCATCTTTGTTTTAGAAATAATGACAGATAGGAATCTGTTGAACGTTTTTGAACACTTCAACTTACATCACATTATTTTTTTTGCACCTCCTGATATGCATAATAACTCTGACGATGTTTAGAACGGCTGCATGTATGTAACTGTAATTCTCACAGAAACCTTTCAGGTTTCTACAGTCCCTTAAATTTATTTGAATAATGAAAATAATAATAAAAAAAACGTTATAGTCGAATCCATACGTGTTTAACAAATCCCTCCAGAGCAGGAGAAAAACTTCTACATGTTTTGAAGATGCTGTTATCTCTCAAGACGGCTGGATGTTGGACTGTTATTATACAGAAGAAGAAGAAGGAGGAGGAAGTTAAAGGGGAATGCAAAACTTCTGTTTTTCAAAGAAGTACGGTTGTATCATCTTGCATGTGTCTGCAGCCATTTTCACATGAGTGTAAACGTTGAATTGGGGGCGTCGCCAGCAGCAGCTTATTTGGATTTAAAGTGACAAGAAGTCCTAAAGCAGCTCATTCTGACAGGAAATCTCATTATCTAAAATGATTTTATGTTAAAACTGTAATGAACATGTTTTATATAGACCACTGATCTTTCCTAACCTGCTAAAGGAAGCACAAATGAAGAGAAAAATAAGAGTAAAGTACTGACAGCAGCGTGTCTTTGCTGGTTGTTCTGTCTTTACGAAGCTCTGCGTTGCCTCTGGACTCCCAGGATTGCGAAGGTCTGGGCAGCCTGTAAACATGATGACACTCTGTGTTTCCCAACACGTTAAATCACTTCCAGCCTCTGGTTTTGCTGCCTGGAAGCTCATTGATCTGTTTCTGTGTCTGTGGTCAAGTAGATCCGTCTGTTAGTGTCCCATCTGCTGGTTCCTTCAGGTTCAAACTTAAACCACGGTTTACTGATGCCAGTAAACCGTTTACCTCTCAGAAGTGGCGGCTGCCGTTCCTTTAAATGAAACTGTCAGCGAAAAAAATTCCTATGAAAACCTCAGCGTTCCTGTTTCCCTCCAGAAGTTTCATTAGCTTTCATAGAGCAGCGTCGCTGAACGTCCTGTACATCTGCAGCGAGGTCGCCTCCACGTCCGGCACCTTCAGGTGCTGGGGTCGGCCCGTCGGGCTGTAGCCCGCTGACCGGCCCATGGGGCTGAACCCTGTGGCGGCGCGGCCCACCTGGGGAAAACCCGACGCCCGCGGCACGGCGGGACGCCTCAGGAATCGGCCCGACGTCACCAGGTCGCCGTAGCCCTGCGCGTGGGAGAAGGCGTAGCCCGAGCGGCGGGAGCTGGTGCGGCGGATCCGGGAGCGGCGAGGCGGAGGAGGAGGTGTCGCTCTGGCCTGTCTCACCTTGAACATCACCTGAAGGTCAAAGCAGGAAAAGAAAAGAATGAAAAACTGCCTGGAGTGGAAGTTGGATCATCAGAACGATGAAATACTGCAGAGTCAGGTGTTCAATCTTCTCCTATTATTGTTACCGCTGGGTTGTTGATCAAATCAGAAAATGATCCTTTTTACTCTTTTTGCACTTTAGCAAAAAGCCCAAAATAGCATCTCAATGCTAAACAGGTAGCAGCAGAACAGACGCTAACAGTTCACATTTCTAACTGAAACTCAGGTAGAATAAATAACAGATAAAAAACAATCAATAATTTGCTATTGAGCTCATATTTACTTATTCAATAATTTAGCATTGAATAGCATGTTGCTAGAAGGAGCGATACGCTTCAGGCAAATGGCATTCCAGGAACGCCGCGGCGCGTCGGTGAACATGCAAAGCGGTTCCTGGTGTTTCCTGCACCTTGTCGTTGATGGTGGGGCAGAGCTGAATCAACAGGAAGCGGCAGGTAACCACAGGAAGTACGCACAGGATGGAAGTCAGGATGATCGTCAGCCAAACGTTGGGCTGGTTCAGAGAGTTTCGAGCCGCTCCTCCAGAAACAAACAAAACAAAATCAGCTTTTTAAAAAAGCCATCAGGTTCAGACATTGATGAAACTTTTGGTTTTTATTGTCACAAAAATGAAATATCTCAACCAAATATGTGAGAAATAAAGGAAAAATAATAACAGAAAGGCTCAATAATGAATAAAATATTCTAAATATAATTTGTTCAGCCTATAAACAGAAAATACCAAAAAGCCTAAATATGAAAACTTACATTTTAAATTAAATTTAGATCTAAGTTCTTGTGATAAATGGTAAAATTGTTGTTTGAGGCAATTTTCCAGTAATCTAAAAATAATAACGGCATAATAGTGCAAGAACACATTCTCTCAGATCAATAAACTTTAAATGTTTATGAACATTTAAAACTGGAACTGGAAAACATTTTAAATATACAAAATAAATAAGAACAACAGAAACAACAAATGAAATGGATCATAAAGTCATTGAAACAAAATTGTTCCTCTAAAAAGGAAGGGGATGATAAAAGACTGAAGACTTTTATCATCCAGTTTTGGTGAAAAGAGAGAATAGAGAAAAGATAAATCATGCAAATGGAAGTTATTGGGCTGATTTTAGTTTATCATGTGATTAATTGATTTATTGCAATCCCAGTCCAGTCAGCTGACGGATCCTCACCTATGAAGGGGAAAGCTGATGGAACGATGAGGAACATCCCGTTGCTGTACATGGTGAAGGTGACGGCGAAGTACATGGCCAGACTTCCCAAAACGAAGAAGGTGTTCACCGCCGTCCAGTAGGACATCTCCAACCCCAGCTGCCGACAAGCAGACAGACCGTCTTCAAAACGTTCACTTCACTCTGTACATTCCTGATCAACAGTAGACAACAGGCTGTTCCTCCGCACCTGGATGCTGACAGCAAACAGCAGGCAGGTCTGCGTGAGCAGGGCGAAGGACTGGTAGTCGGCCACGTCCTTCCCGTCGCTCCTCACCGTGTCCTGCAGCGCGGCGTACGGGATGAAGAACAGCACCAGTGAGCTGTAGCAGCTGTGGACGGCGCATTTGAAGAAGGCCGTCTTGCTGAAGTACAGGCTGAGTTGGCCGGGAATGTAGAGCTGTGGGTGCTGGAAACTCCAGGCGTCGTTCACATCCTGACCAGCAGAGGGAGACAAAGGTGAAGACCGAGTCCAAATTTTAGGTATAAACTCCTTTTGCACAAATCAAGCAAATAACACAAGATTAAAATTTAGTTTTGTTTTCTGGAACATGGATCAAAACTCTATGAATAAGTTAATCTAAAGTTGATTGATCTTATTGACAGGTTAACAATTTTTGTTTTCTCTTGTATGAAGACAATCTACCGTCTTTCCATTACATGAAAGGCTAAATGTTTGTGTGAGCTGAGTTAAATACTGACTGAAAAAACAGAAAATCATTGTTTTCTCGTCTTTTCGTAACATCCGGCTGAATGAAGCCAGAATGAAACTTGTGGAATGTTTATATTTCAAATCAGAACCGCATGATGTGTTTTAGGGACCGTTTCTCTTTTCACATTATAATATGGCCGCCATCTTTGTTTATATATCAGCTGGTGCTGCTTTAATGATGGCCAGTGGCGCCCTCTGCTGCATGGAGGCAAAATTACAACAATAACAGAAGGCCTAAGACGGTTTTATTAATAGTTTGTTGACTGGAACCATCCATCCATTTTCCGTCACCCTTCTCCCTAACAGGTCGGGAGTTGCTGGTTCCTCTCCAGCTGTGTTCCGGGCGAGAGGCGGGGTCACCCTGGACAGGTCGCCAGTCTGTCGCCAGGCAACACAGAGAGACAAACAGGACAAACAACCACACACACACACTCACACCTAGGGAGAATTTGGGAAGGCCAATTAACCTGACAGTCATGTTTTTGGACTGTGGGAGGAAACCGGAGAACCCGGAGAGAACCCACCATGCACAGGGAGAACATGCAAACTCCGTGCAGAAAGACCCCGGGCCGGGAATCGAACCCAGGACCTTCTTGCTGCAAGGCAACAGCGCTACCCACTGCGCCACTGTGCAGCCCACTGACTGGAACCAATTTATTCTAATAAAACATGATAATTGGATTAATTGTTGACATTATTACCTGATCAAACAGGCTCATTCCCAGAACAGGCAGCGCTGTGTACATCAGGTTGTAGAGCGTGATGAACCACTCGTCATACACCGTCTGCAAGAGCAACGTCAAGTTCAGATTTCTTATTTTTCTGACTGGTGAAAAACAGACGTTAAAACAGACGTGGTGAAAAACATGCTGTCTCACCTGCGCAGAGAACCCGCAGAAGAAGGCAAACCAGAAGTGGACGAAGGTGAAGGTGAAGTTCTTGTAGAAGAAGTAGCGTAGGAATTTGCACATGCGCAGGTAGGACCAGCGTCCGTGCACCAGCAGGAGGCGCTGCAGGAAGCGGAACTGGGCGAAGGAGTAGTCGCTGGACAGGACGGCCTGCATGCCCTCCTGTCCTGAGATCCCAACACCAATATGAGCCGCTGGGAGAGAGAAATGATTTATTTAATAATGAATTTAAAACAGAGGGACGCTTGCAGAAATATATTTAAAGTAAAACAATTGGATGGATGCATGGATGGATGGATGGATGGATGGATGGATGGATGGATGGATGGATGGATGGATGGATGGATGGATGGATGGATGGATGGATGGATGGATGGATGGATGGATGGATGGATGGATGATCTTTATTCCAATGAAACGCCTCAGACTCTAAGCTGTCATCCCTTTATTGTCCAATAGGTGGCAGAAAAACGCTGAAAACGTGGAGCTTCAGTTTTGTGTGTAAAATCAAACGTCTGTTTTCAGCAGCAGATTAAAACTAGATGCTGTTTCTGTCAACATGAAGGACAGAAACTGAGGAAGTTATGGCTTAAATAAATTTCACTATTTATTTCAGAAAAAATGACGCATGAACTTATTCAGTTTACCAAACTGAGTAAAACCAGTTCGGTTTTGGACGCAGTGGTACCTTTGATCATGCTGACGTCGTTGGCTCCATCACCGATAGCCAGAGTTACCGCCTTCTTGTACTTCTTGACCAGCTCCACCACCTGGGCCTTCTGCAGCGGCGTCACCCTGCAGCAGATCACCGCTTTACACAAACACGCCGTCCTGAGGAACTCCAGCTCCATGCTGCTCTCCAAGGCGTACGCCTGACCGACAGAAACAGGAGCATTGCTCATGAGTACCCAGGTTCATTGATTCATTGGCCAGTAGAGGGAGCTGTAAAGTACCAGGCTGTGTCCGTTGATAACCAGTCCGTATTCCCCATTGGCCTCCTCGTCTTTAATCAAATTTTTACTCTTCTCCTCTTGCAAAAGCAGGCTGTTCGCTGCTCCGTCTGGCTTCATGGAGTTTTGTGCATTTCTGCTCCAAAAATCAAAACCACAGCTGCTTAAATTAGAGCTTGAAAAGGACTTGGCTTCATGAGGATTTTAGAAATGTTCCTCTGACCTCAGTTCTTGTCGGACATCCTCAGGCGAGTGACCCGAGACGACGAAGACGTCTTTCATTTCCTCCCGCAGCAGGTTGCACGAGTAGCCGATGTTTTCTGCCGTTTCTAAAAGACAAACTAAAGCTGAACAAACAAGACTGGAAAAAGTCTCAGTCCAGGTCAAAGTAAAGAATCTCTTCACACACAGAGCATGAAATCTCACTTTTAAGATCTTTTTAAGATCTTTTTATTGCCATCTTCAAGTTTTGCCTGACGGAAAAAAACTGCAAAATATAAGACCTGTGATTACTGCATTTAAGACCAACTTACATTTTATTCATTTTAACATTTGAAGACATTTTGATTGGACGACTGGACACCTTGATGAAAGGTGAATTGACGACCCTCTGTTATGTGAAGGCAGGGGCAGAGCTACAGGGGGCCACTGGGGGGCGCTCTTCCCTCCCAGATGAGAATCTGGGACAATTAAAATTATTTAAATATAAAGTTTTAACCAGATATTTACAAAAGAGGCGACCTCATTATTTTCAGAGTCTGAAGTTAAATCTGGTCAAACTCTTCTTGTTTCAGGTCAGTTAAAATGACCAAAATTATTTAGATTTCCTAAATGCCAGAAAATTTTGCTAGAATTTTTTTAGAGATTTTTCTGAAACTTTCCTTGAATTTGAAAGTTGCCTTTTAAACTGTAAAACTCAGGTCAAACTTTTTGGTTATAAATATGATAAATATCTGAGTTGCTCTCATTCATGAGCCCCCAGGAGGTAAAAGTCTAGTTCCGCCACTGCATGCACAGAATATTGAGCAAATTGGCTGTTTATAACTGAATAGCTCATTTCAAACAAAGTTTTCCATGAAAAACCTTGCTTGTCGCCAGTCAGAACCCAGATTTTGATGTCCGCTTTGGCCAGTTGCTCAATGGTTTGAGGCACTCCGTCCTGCAGCTTGTCTTCGATGGCTGTTGCTCCCAGCAGCTGCAGACCAACACAAACAGCAACACGCATCAAATCCAGTCCTGGTTTTATCTGTTTTACACCAGATATTTAATCCTCTTCCTACCAGCAGGTCCTTCTCTATCTCCTCGTATAGCTCATCCAGTTTGCTCTCCTTGTCTTCCAGCGAGACGCTCGCCTCATGGTGGCGCTGTCTCCACTGGTTGAAATACTCCTCGTCCAAATCTTTGTAGGCTAGAGCGAGCGTCCGCAGTCCCTCCCCTGCAAATTCCTGCAGATCAGCATGCACATACTTATAAGGATGAGCCGTGAAAACATGCGTCTCTGCAGCGAACGCAGCAGCGATAGCATCTGAAGATATAAACACAGTCAAACTTAAGCATCCGCCTGTGTGAATCATAAAGATTCCCATCTAATAAAACTAACAGTGAGAGAAAAACAGATAGTTTGGTTGTGAGTGTTTTTTCTGTGTCATAAACAGGATCTGAGCTAGCAGAGAGAAGAGGGAAAGCATGTGAAGAATCTAAATGTGATCTTTGTACAGAACGAACAAACTCTTGGTGTGAATCAGAAGGTTGTGGTGACTGGCAGAGTGAGTACATGTAGTGACAAACGTTTTAGCTAGCAGATAGAAGCTAGGTTAGCTAAGCTAATTATGCTACTTCACCTGTAAGTACTGCAGTAAATATTGCTGATATTTATCTTAGTATCACAAGGAGATGGGTGGAGGAATTGTTATAAAGTACTGATATTGTTATTAAGTTATGTAGGAACGAGGCAAGAGCTGCTCCCAAGCTTGTGGCTTGTTTATTGTTGTCATAGCAACTCCATAGCAACTGCCTATCAAGATGGCTGCCAGTTACATAGTTCCAGGAAGTTTGACGTCACATGAGAACTATGCATGTATTGAATATTCTATGTATTGATATTGATCACGTGTCTCTTGCGATATATATTGTTATTGATTGATTGATTGATTGATTGACTGACTGATTGATTGATTGATTGATTGCCCAGCCTGATCAGCTGGATGGACTGGAGTCGTGCAAACAAGTGGAAACCAAACATGAGGAGGAAAAGAAGCTTCTCTGACGTTGAGGTGCTCCGTGGTGACGTCCATCAGTTTGCTGCAGGACTGGTGCAGCCTCTCATAGATGATCGTGTCGGCGCCTTTGCAGTAGAGAGAGAGCTTCCCCTCCGGACTGCGCACTGTTTACACCAACACACACACACACGCACACACACCAAAATCTGTGTTTCATTTAGCTGGAAACGGAAACTAAACGCCAAGCAGCTCAGAAAAACCCGGGCTTCTCACCGATGACAGACATCCTCTTGCGGACGTTGTTGAAGTCGAGGATCGCCAGCAGTTCGTAGCTGCGCTGATTTCCCATTTCCACGATGGAAATGCTGTCGGGGGTTCGCGAGCGGAAGACGAATCCAAAGTTTCTGGCCGCCGTCACGAGCGCGCCTTCGTCTGGAGACTGGGCCTGATAGAGAAGCTCTCCTGCAGGAGAAACAGGGTGACTTCCTTTTCCGAACCAGAACAGGAAGTCACCCGCACTTTTTCCACCCACCTTCCTTCTTCTCCTCGGCCATGACGGTGTGGCAGAGCGCCAGCAGCCTGAAGAAGGCGTGGACCTCCGGGTTCTCCAGCTTCACCGCCTCCACCAGCGCGTGGTCGTAGAAAACGAACCGCGGGTCGGCCAGCGAGTTGAAGGAGAAGTCCACCGGGTCTTTATGCTGCAGGTCAGGAAGTAAACGGATCTGTAATCTGAACGCGTCCCAACAGCAGTTTCTGACTTAAAATGAAGCTCAAACCTTCTACAGAACATCACAGCTGCTGTTTTTGAGTTTTATACTTCAAAATGTTTTATTATATACATTATTCTGTATTATATTATATTATGTGATATAATGACTTTATTCTCCTGTTATTACATTTCAATTCTGTTATTAAGCTTTTATTTTTATGTTAAGCCTTTCAAACAAATTGTTTTTCTCTTAGCCTTTCCCTAAAACTACTTAGATAAACAAGTAAATTTAATTTTATTAACTTACCTCAGAAATATCAAGTCTCTGTCCTGTGTAGTCATAAACATCTCCTGCAAAAGCAAATATACACACTTAAAACATTTCAACAAATAAGTAAAATGCAGAATAACAATAACAACAGCATGAAGGAGTGAACTAAAGCCCTGCGTGTTGCAGAAGTTTATGTTTGTTGTCAGTTTAAAAGCAGCAGAATAAGGCGCTTTATCTCACCGTAGGACTTCCCGTTGATGGAGCATTTGTTGAAGATCATGATGTTCTGGGTGAGCGTCCCCGTCTTGTCGCTGAAGACGTACTTGATCTGACCGAGCTCCTCGTTCAGCGTGGTGGTGCGCGCCTCGGCCGGCGTGTCGCTGCGGGAATAATACATCTTCCTGTCCCAGTCGATGTAGAAGCTGTTCCCCAGCCGAATGATTTCCACACTGCACAAAGACGCAGCAGCCGATTTAACATTTGGAGCTTTTTTTGTTTGCGTTAAGTGATATAAAAGTGTTTGGACAGGCCACCTGACGTAAAGCGAGATGGGCACCACGGTGTTGAGGATGATGATGTAGGACCAGAAGGTGAGGAAGGCCGAGAAGCCGGCGTTGTCTTGTCTCGGCAGGAAGACGGTGAAGTTGGAGCCGTTGTTCACCTCCCAGATGTAATTCCCGATGGCCAGGATGGTGCACATGAACGCCAGAAAACCAAAAATCTACAGAACAAGAGCAAAAAGCTTCTGTATTGTCAGGGATTTGTAGATTTCAGCAACAAGGCAGTTCAAGGTGCTTTACATCATAAAAACACCAAAATAGAAAGTCATCAATAATTAGCCTCTAGCTAAGATCAAACATCAAAACGTTGGTTAGTGTCTCATTTATTATGTTTCAGAAGAAACTTTAACCATCTGGGTTTATTCCAGATCTAAAGGAACTCAGTGTTTCAGATGTTTTTCAGTTTTCTGGACGTTTGTTCCAGATTTGTGGTGCCTAGAAGCTGAATGCTGCTCCTCTGTCTGGTTCTGGTTCTGGATGCAGAGCAGAACCAGAACCAGAGGAGCTGAGAAAACCCGACTCCACTTTTACTTTTATAATTTAGTGCCATGTAGTTTAGTTTAATTTAAGGCCAGACAATCAGAAAATAAGTCATTATGTAATTTAATTATTCTAATTCCCAACTAAATTCATGTTTAACCACCAAATTTATTGGCAAATTAAATAAAATCAGCAGTGGTTCTTGCAGCAATGTTGCCCTTAATTTAATTAAAATGTAATTATTATTATTATAATTATTATTATTGTTTTAATCCAGCAGGAAGCAGGTCGTTTGGCCTCTTGGAAAAATTGTCCACAGGTTGTTTTTATTTTGTTATTTAAACTTTCTTCCAGTTCCAGTATTAAAATTTCTTCACAAAATTAAAGTTTATTGGTCTAAAAGAGGAGAAGTTTGAACTGTTTATCATTGTTTGCATCATTATATAACTTATTTAATTACTGGGACAATTTATCATCCAGCAAGATGTTCCAGTTATTGGGCGCCTGCCCCTTTCTAATGCCGCCCTGGGCAAACGCTCAGCTACTAAATAACTGAATGAAACAAAAAATGTTGCATAACCTGATAGGTTCTAAAAAACATTTGGGTTTTTTAAAAAGTTTAAAACTCACACATAGAACCAGAACGTTCATCAGACGGTCGATGCTGGTTCTCTTGAAAGTGCTCTTCCCACTGTTCTGCATCAGCTTCGTCTCCTGGCCTGCAAAACAAACAGAAAACTGGTAAGATTTTCATGTCTTGCAGTTTTTTAAAACCTGAGCGAAGCGCCTGGCTGACCCCCGAACAGCACCAGGCCGAAGCACCAGTCGGTGTTCCTCAGGGTGCAGCCGCGTAGCAGGATCTTCTCGTTGTCCAGCGGGTATTTCTGACCGGCGAACGCCAGCGTCCCGTTGAAGCGGTCGAGGCGATTGTTGGGGGGTTCGCAGCGAACCTCGCCTTAAACCAGACACAAACGCAGTAAATAGTGAAGAACTGGAATAGTAATGACTTTCAGCACTTTTAGACACTTTTTCTAGCTTTTAGAAGTAGATTTTAACCAAAACGTAAGAATATCACAACTTCTACAAACGTCTCCTCAAGTAAAGGTTTAAAAGTATTTGGTAAAAATTACTGATCAGATTGTCAATCATTTAATGCTTAAAAATTACATTATCAGGTGGAACAAAATATAAAGTTAAGGGAATAATTTGACAATAATTCAATATAAATGACAAAAAAATAACAAAATGAAGCAAATCAGTTTCACTTTAACAAAAACTGCAGGTTTGTGTTTGAATCTGGAGGATTTTTGGATTAAAACATGTTTGTTTTTCATTCAGTGGGTAGAAAATGCAGAAGTTTTACTCTAGGAAGAGTAAAAATACTTTCTAATAAAATTACTCAAGTAAAAGTAAAAAGTACAGCGTAGTAAAAATACTTTTTGAAAGTAATGTTTTCCCTAAAGTTACTAATGTAAATGTAATGGAGAAAATGTAACTAATTGATTTCTACCATTAAAATCTGCCAGTTTTTCGATGTCGTCTCCCAGGTCCCCGGTGACGGGAAGGGCCTGCTTGACCTTCAGGTTCGTCTCTCTGAGGAAGAGGAGGAAACAGACGGAGGGAGAGGGGAATGAGGAAATAAGTGAATTATTTTCAGTTATGAGTTACGTTTCAAATCTAAAAGTTAACTAACCCGTCCAGTTCTGCCGTCTCGATGTACACGAGGTTCAGGGGTTCGCTGCTGGAGAGCAGCAGGAGGTCGGCCTGAAATAAAAACACTTCAAATGTTTCCAAAGTTTGTTTTTGTCACATACAGGAAATTATGGTGCTTAAACCAACAATATAGATTCATAAAAATTCAGGCAAAACAGCAGAACTGAGGTAAATAAGTTCACACAAAATCAAAAAGTGTTAAAAATATATTTTAAAAATGCACAGAAAAACGTTCTGTAGAGAAAAGACATGATCACATCATAGAAATACTGTGCAACCAGGATCATGTAAATAAAGTTTATGTGTATTTATGTATTAAAAAGCCAACAGACTGTTTACAATCTATGAGAAATAAAAATTCGAGTTGCACCAATTGGAGTTTTCTGGTCAATAAATGATCTTTAAAAAGTCAGATTCCCGTGGCAACAGTGAGGGGATCATTGTTTTTCTCTCTGGTGCAGACAGGAAACAGAAATGTGAAATCCAATATTAATCTTTTTTATACTTTGCAATATCTATTAAACAACATTTTAAATTTGAATTATGAATCAATTGTTACACCTAAAAATAAACAAAACATCAAAATACAGCCAGAGGGGCAAGTTAAGATTTGTTGATCTAGTTTTAGCGACAGTAGCTAACAGGTGCTAATATTTAAATCAATAGAAACAATAGTTTTCATCATTTTCTAGTCGACTCTATGCCTGAAATAGTGTCAGTTACTGGACAAGTAACTGACAAAGAGAAAACAATCTCGAGTCATTTTTTATTCAGTGTGTGACTAAAAGGTTTAAATACACTTAGTCATTAGAGAACAAGGCAAAATGTAGAGGACCAAGTGCACAGCCTAGAGGTACCCCAGAGAAAACACAGTCACCACAGTACAGTGACGCCTTGTAATCCAAACTTATAATGCAAAATATGAAATAAAATGTTTACTTACGGTGACAAACTGGTTGTTTTCCAGCTTGATGATGTCTCCTACCTGGACGTCCATCCATTTCTCGCTCCGTAGCCTGACAACAAATCACAAAGTTAAATTTAGCTTCAGAAAGTCACAGAGGCTGTCGGCTGGAAACGAGTTTTTCTATTTTTATGCCAGGAAAGAAACCGTCTGAGGGATCATAAACAAACCCACTCTGACCCTAAAGGTCACACCAATACAAGCCACTTTCCCCCTGCTGGTTCCTGCTGGTTTCCTGTATGATTCTGTTTGACCGTCTGCCAGAAACTCAGAACGTTTTCCCATCTTAGACGGAGGAAATAGGAGAGTTCGTCAAAGCATCAGGGATGAAAATGATTCTGTAACTTCAGTTCAACTCGTCTGTTTGGAGACAAATGTTTGTCTTTTTCTCTGTAGGTAGAGCAAAAAAAAACCTGGCAGGATAAAACTGGGAAACATTTAGTTTAGTTTAATCCATTTTGGTTTTGTGAGTCATAACCTCAAATTCCTGCTTTGTTTTTTTTATTTTTTACATATTAGTGCATCGGTTTTCCAAACAAATGCAAAGTCCTTTTCTTTTAGTTTTATGTTATTCTTGTTGAACTTTCTTTGCTTTAACTCCCCCTGGCACGAGTTTAAACACAGGAAGTAAATTATTTAGAACACAAGCCGGCCTGAGAGATAAGCACTGTGACGGAACAGAGGCTGGGTTTCCCTAAAACAGGAAGAACATCAGCAAACAGAGAACCAGGTTCTAGACCGAGCAGCACACCTGGACGGGTTCGAGACGAGCCACATCTGAGTCAGTCTCTGTATTTTTATGAATGGAAGACAACATGTCAACAGGAAGTAAACAGAACGAGGCGCCAGCAGCTGCGGAGGATCAACACGAAATATTTCTGTTTTCATCTCAGAGTTCAGATTTCAACACTTTTCACACAACAAATTAGTTAAATATTTATGGATATTTGGGTTTCTGTTGTTTAGGTCTTGTCATACTTAGTAAATTCCTCTGTGTCCATTATTGTTGCTAAGATTCACGACCCCAAAGCGACCCAAATTCACAGGAGAAGAAGAACGTAGACGTCACAAAGCAGCGCTCTGCTTACTGAAGTAACGACGGTCATGTCACGAAATGTGACCTGACTGTTCACTTTATTCATTAAGCAATAAATTAATCGCAGGATAAATTAAAACAAACTCAATTATTTCCATTTGCATAATTTATCGTTTTTCTCTTTCTACACAAAAACAGTTTTCAGTTCTGTGTTTTTCAGCCATTTAATTCTGTTTACAGAGAATTCATAATTTTATTTGTTGTTTTGTTTATTTTGTGTATTTTAAATGTCTCCCAGTTCCAGTGTTTAATGTTCGTTAGGATGTTCAATGATCTTTAATAATGTGTTCTTGCATTATTATGCCATTAATACAGTTTTATTACTTAAATATGGTGTCGGAACAACAACATTATTATTTATCAGGATAAATAATAATTTATCGTCCATCACAACTTGCCATCAGTCCTGCTCACTGATCCTATTTGGCTCCATATGCTGCCGTGAAAAAATCGGATTCAAGGTTTCCTGCCGCATCGCAGATCCTTTTGTTTTCTTTATTATTTTTTTTTAATCTCTGTCCAGGAATCAGCAGCTGGACGATGACCAGCATTTCTCTGTTTCCTGCCTGAAATCCCAAATATGTGAAATGAGTGAGCTGATTTTCACATCTAAGGAATTAAGGTCCTGAGCTCCTCATGAATAATTTAAAGGTTTATCTGCTGCATATTTCACCTGTGGACAAACAACAACAACACGGCGACGGCAAATGGGGAAAAAAGCACATTTTAATAAGATAAACTTACTTTCTGTCAATTAGTACTTCAACTTTTCTGTTGTTGACTTGATTGTCGCTCCTGTGGCGATTCTAGAAGACAGAAAGTGACAGCAGTCAGGTTACCGGAAATTCAATTTGTTTATTGGATCAGCTTTCTGATCAGACAGACCCATCATCAGGCTGCATCAGGGGTTTTTATTGCATGTGGGAGCAGATATGTTACTGTAAATAACCTGGGAGAAAACCCCTGACGGACGTCTACTTCCTTTTTTTAAAACCTCGGATGATTGCAGCAACGATGAGGCCTGTATTGATCGTCTGGTTTCAGATCCGTCTGAAGACACAGAGGCGCCAACAAAGACAGTTTCCTTTGCAAATTTAGCCTTTTAAATATACATATCAGTCAGTTTATTTAACGTGACAGACGCACAGATCTCTAATTTAAATTAAGTTTTAGAAATAAATAATATGAGAGCTAATAAAGCCTTATTCTTAACTGGTGACATTGAGGTGAAGCTGGTATTGAACTTTTTTGACCTTTATTAAGTGTTTGTTTTATTAAGAGACATTAACTGTTGGAGGGTTTCTGAGAAGCCCAGTGCGAGGAAAGGTCTGGTTTCAGTGGAAACCAGTTGAATTAGTTTCCACTTAAGAAGTTAATAACTTTCAAAACAGTAACAAATACCTGACAGCAGTAAGATATTTATTCAAGCAATAGATGAATCTCCTGCATGGCAGAGAAACAATGTATTTATTTTACTGTTGTAGACAAAAAATAGTAATTTCAGCAAAGAGTCATTTGACATGTAATTATCCACAACTGAAGCAACACTAAACTGCTCTGAACAAATGAAAAACATGAAATATTATAAATACAAAAACAACAAAGTCATGAGAAATGACGACTCTGTGTTTAGTCCGTCACTTCTGTCCAGCTTAAAAAAGAATTACTTTGGATCAAAGTGATACAATCTGTTAATCTAAGACAATGTGTAACTTAATCTGAGGACGTTCTGCACACTTTGAGGATTTTCAGCTGTAGTTAAATCCTCCTAGTGAATCTTTCTCACAAAAACAAAATTATATGCGTCAGTTTCCTCTGAAAAGTCAAATTTTTCATTGTTTCTAAGTGAGATATGAAAATGGCATCATTCCATTGTTATGTTTTCTTCATTTTAATTGTGTCAAAGGAAACAGGATATGAGTGCAGCAAAAACCCGATTGGTGCATCAGAGCAAATATTCAGAGGAAGTTTGATACGATCAGCTTCATTGCAGAAGCTCAAGTTGACACCATGTGTGGAGCCATTTCTGACAAAGCGCGGCTCAAATTAACTGCCCAGTGTTTAATATGTTTAATGTGTTTAATGTGTTTAATATGTTTAATGTGTTTAATGTGTTTAATATGTTTAATGTGTTTAATGTGTTTTGGTAAATATCTTTCAGATTTTATCTCAATCACCATGACGACGACAAAAAGAGCAAAGTCCTTCATTGTCCTAAAAAGTTTATAAAGACTATTTTTCACCCAACATGAACATTTGTTAAATTTAAGTCAAGTGAAGCTTGTAAAACTTTTCAAAAACGTCCAAATATTCCTTCAGTGTTTGTTTAGGTCCTGGGTTTCCAAAGTGAGGCGCAGGGGCCATTTTGTGGTCCATGGACTGATTATGTGCGTCTTCAGTTCAGGAATGATACAAATTTGGGTCACAGATGTTCTTACAACAGAAATATTTGTCTTTAAATTACCAAATGTTTTATTTTCTCCAGTAATTTTCACTTTTGCTAAATTGATTGTTTGTTTTTCTATTGATATCCAGAAACTCTGCAAAATGACTTTCAATGAGGTAAACTTGCAAAGCTAGGGAGACAAATCTGCTAACTTTATTTGTTTACTTAACATTTATCCTGCTCAGTTTATGGGTGAGTTGGTAAAATAACATTATTTTTGGCCCTCAAGTCCTTTTTGTTTCTGTCTGCAGAGCTAATGTTCAACCCACTAAATGAGCCATTTCCTCCTGAGTGCTACCTCATCTCTCCGTTTCTCCCTGCAGTCTCAAACACATTAACGGAAAACCGATCAACCGGCGCTTCACAGGCCCGTTCTCTTCTGCTCTGACTTTCTAATAAACATTTTTAGAGGTTTTAACCCTATAAAAAGAGGAACTGTTACTATTTCATAATAAGCTTTAACTCCAAAATGACATAATTGAAGAAGCAAAGGAGAAGTGAAACTCGGAAAAGACGAGTTTGATGAAACATTTACACAAAATCTCATGACCAACAGTTTAAATTTGAAGCTCTGGAAGAAAGTTTTATAGTTTTTAGGGAGAAAATGAGAACAGAATCTGGTTCCCAACTGTCAGTAAATAGCATTAACGCCTGTTTGTGTTTACAGGTTGTTTTATTACGCAGTTATCAATATTACTCAAGTCACATCTAAAGTAAATGCCTCTAATTTCTCGTCTTACGTTGTGGTCACATGACCAACCGAACAGATGGAGAAACTGTCAGAGGAGCTGCGGGAAAATCGTGACAAAGTCGTTCAACTGTTACGCAAACACCAGACAATCAGCGAAATCTGTTTCACCACCATTGATGGGCATTTTACTGCATCATTCACTGGGTGTGTCGACGACAAGCAACAGACTCCAGTTCTGTCCGTTCCTCCGTCGTTTAGCCAACACAGAGTTTCAGGAATCATCCGATGTCCAGAGACACTCCAGTCCTGAGACCTTTATGAGAAAAACGTCACTTCCTGTTTGCGCTACGATGTTTTTCCAAGGAGAACCTCCAAAGAGAGAGAGGTTCAGGATACAACGTCTTGTCAAATTGTAGAAACTAATCACAAAGTTTTGTTGATGTAAGTGTAAAATGTCAGGAGTCATGCTTGGAGGCAGTTCATGCCGTTTCTTTCAGAATGAGTCCATAAGACTGGTGAGTCAGAGAACATTTTTAAGGACGTTTTCACACCTGACAGTACAGTAGACTTGGTTTAATTAGGGACCAAAACTGCAGCATTTTTTGCATTTTTAGCTGCTGTGTTTTTTTTCTTACTGCTCTGAGTCAAACCAACCAAACTCTTTGGAAAACCTGTTTCCCTCCTCGCCTGTGGGGGCGCTGCACCAACAACCACTGACGCAAACAACACAAAAATCTCTGAAAAAGACGCTGAGGGCAACTTCCTTCTTCACCAAACGGAAACAAAAATGGAATGGCATCAGATTTTAGCGGTTGTAGGATTTCTGTTTTGTCTTTGGTAAAAAACCACAAGGCATTTCTCCGACAAGCTGTGGCAGGGCATTCTGGTATTTTCCCAGAATGCCCTGCGCTGTAGCCCACTTCCTGCTTGGTGTTCACATATACGTTAAAACCGCACCAGAGTTCACTTCAACCCAACTGAGATCTACGTTTTTAAGTGGACCTAATAGTAAGGTCAATGGAAACGCAGCTAAAAGTGTCAAACATTTGATCTAAGAAAGGTAACAATTATGTCACTGCAGAGTTTAGACTCTCATGCTTCTTCAAAAGGAAAAGGAAATATCTGGAAATCTGCTTACGATGTCGTCAGTTGCGTCCTTAGCAGCGGTGACCGTGAGCACGAGGGCGAGAGGAACGACGGTGGTGAACCAGGACAGGGAGGAGATCTCAGGAATCAGCTGGACACAGCAGACAACAGATCAGTTCGTTCCTCTCCAAATGTGCAAAACTCAACAGATGAACATTTTTTATTTTTGTTTCTGGCAACAATTCACCGATAAACATCGTCTTGAAATTGAAAATTGTAGTTATAACACCAAGTATTTCTCTTATTAGCCACACCTTTTGCTTTCTCTTTAGTTGATAGTAAATCAAATCATAAATAATTAGACTGGGGAACATTTAGCCTTAAACTTTCAAGCTAAAGAGCGACAGGTAACACACAAAACTTTTTTAAACAAATGCAGCAATCATATAAAAAACTTACAGAACTGCATGCCTTCCCCTTAATTCAACATTTCTGCATATTTATTATAGTTAAGACTAAAATTATTCACAGCAAATTTAACTTTGAAACCAATTTCCTTTAAAAGACTTTCAAAATAAAGTGGTAACTTTCATGTTGTAATTAAGAGCAGTTTATTATGTTTATGTTTTCTGACCCAGCTCGGCCATTGGAGCTGCAGCAAAGTCGCTGCTCGCGCTCGATGAGGTAACTTCCTGTGCTGCATATCACACTTCCTTAATTTTCTGAGTGTTTTTTTGCAGCTTCAGCCTGAGAAACGTCTCTCTGTGAAGCTGAGAGTCAGTTTGTGAAAGCTGCGGCCGGTTCGGGTTTCTGACATTTCTGTTGCTTACAGAAAAACATTTTACTGACAAACTGCAACATAACGTCAAGATCTTTGAGACTTTTTCTGTTTGTCTTTCTTTAATTTCACTCCTCCCACTGAACGGCCACATTCAAAAACAACTTTTAAGCACATAGTAAACACTATGGCTAGATTTCAGTACTAAAATATGTATTTTTTATCAATCTGATATAATATCCAAACTTACTTCATCAAAGGCTACGTATGTATAGTCAATATATAGTCTATATTTTTAATTAATCTGAATTATTGAACATAACTGTGCACAAATGGAGCTCAAACTATTTTAATATCCTTTGGTTAAATCCCTGTTGCTGCTGCACACTTTTTCCTTCCATTCAACTTTCTGTGAATGAACTTTATATGCCGTTGTAAAAAGTCAGGATGAGGAATCAAACTGCAGATCTTCAACAGCTGAAGCAGGACTTTCACTGAGCTGCAACACGTAACGCTGTGGTGAGCTAGCATGTCAGGAAGCCACAGCCACATCTTTAATATTAAAAAGCCTCTGAATTACTGCAAACTATGATGAAAAATACGCCTTTAAACCTCTACTGACACAAAGACATCAATTCAGTCCATTTTACTTCAAATAAGAGAAGTTTGGTTCATTTATGTCACCAGTTTGTGACAAATATCCAGTAGTTTAAGTAGCAAAAACAGTCAGAATTATTACATTTTAACTATTAAAATTTTGTACTACCAGAAATGTAAAACTTTTTGATAGTAAAATTATTAGATTATTAATAATTAGCTAACTTGTAACCCAGAAGTTAGCTGCTAGGTTACAAGAGGTTAGCTTACCTTGTAAGTTAGCTTGTTAGCGAACTCACCTTTAAGATAACCAAGGTAAAAAAAAACAAACAAAAACAATAATCACTCAAATAAGTGAAGCTTTAAAGCTGCATGTATTAAAAATTTAATTTACAACTGTCCATTTTATTACCAATCGATCAGTTTAGTTTTTTTCTTCATCTATCAATGATTTAATAAAAAAACAAAACAGTTGAAATATTTTTGACATTTGTAAATAAACTGAACTGAAACATATTTTTATTAAATTAAGTTGAACTGATTGAAGTTTGTTTCTCTTTACTAAAAAAATCAAATGAATGATAAGTGATGTTTGGATAAGTGATGCTGTTTAGTGACGCTTGAGCTTCTTGTTGCCACTCACCTGCAGCACCAGCAGAACCAGGAAGTAGGCGTTGGCGATCCTCTGGAACTGTTCGAACAGGTTGAGAGGAAGGAAGGTGAAGAAATTGTACTTGGAGGTCTTGATGGCGTTTGTCTGCAAAAAGTTAAAGTTCAAGAAAACTTTAATTAAAAAGATGGCAGTTATGATTGGAGAGTCATAACTATCATTTTTGTTCAAAATTAGAAACCAAATTAACATTGAAGGAGCTTTGAAATTGATAATAAAGATATTATATTTAAATGTAAAGAAATTCAGCAAATCTGCATTTAGAACAAATTTTTGTTGAGATGTTTTTCCATAAATCTTCTGAATTACTGATAATTTAATAATAAACTTTTAATTTCACCAAGTGACATTCTATTTTTGTGTTACTTCTTGATTTAATGTTTTTTGTTCGACGGCTATTTAGCTATTTGTTTATCTCACACCATCCAAAGCATTTCCTTCAATCAGAGACCTAAAGAAGTAATTTAGGGTCTAAATATGTTGCTTTACAGCAGGTGGTTCCTGTCAGGCAGCTGAAAGGTTTGCAGGCCATCACATTATCACTGGAGCACCACCAACAGCCAGGGGGAAATGGGTGTTTATTCCACTGTGAGGCAGTAAGGAGGACGGGTTTATCCAGTATCATGAGTACTGCCCTTTCATAAACTTTGTTTCATTGAAAACTGGAGGTTTGTTGGGTTGTTTTCTCGGCTGCTCCCCTAAAAAAGTGCAGGATTTGCTGCTGACTAGAGCAGGAGATTCTACTTGCAGCTCTTTGGCTGACATCCAGTCTCCTGATAACAACCAGAACCAGACACAAACAAATCAAGACACGCCTGAAATGGCTTTTTTCTCTGCATACAGACAAAATAATCACTTTTGTCTTAACAGTACACACTGCCAGAGTCACAAAAGTAGAAAACAATAGAACAAACATGCAGCGACTGCAGGAACTCACTGCGTATTTAAAGGAGCGGTTGTACTCTCGGTCGTTGGCTCTGAGTTTCCTCTCCAGCTCCGCTTCAAAAAGACAAAGAAACTATTATTGTAGGAGCATCATTTATAAAATGATGGTTGATGCAGAACAGATGTATAAAAGGAAGGAAACTCTTCAAAACAAACAGCAACATTGAAGTCCAACCCTCCTGGGACTTTAAAGATAATAGAGCATTCATGTTGGTCAAGCAGTCCAACTTTGGAAAAAACTTGGTCAAACCCAAATATTTCAAATGTTTTTTATTCTTCCCGAATTAATTGGCTTTTTGGAGAAAATATAAGAGAACTCACCATATTTTACAAACTTGTGTGAAATCTACAGATTTTAAGGGTTTTATACACAACAGACACAAACCAACAGCCACTTATTTATCCTACTTTATTGAAGAGGTATGGAAATTAGTACGCTTGAAGAATTTCCAAAAACTTACACAAAACTCTCTTGGACTCTGAAACAAACAGGAAGTCGGCCATCTTGGATTGAAGTGCAATTCTGATGGATTTTGATGATTTTAGTCTCTCCTCCTCAGAGATTTTGATTGATTGCTTGAAATTTGGTGAGTTTCCTCAAAAGTTACAGGAAATCTGAAATTATTAAAATTCTGACCCTTTGTGCACGGTGAAGAGGCGTGGCCAGGCCTCAAACTTTGACTAGACACCATAAGAATAATAACTGCTGTAACTCCTACAAGAAAAGTCCCAGAGGTTTGAAACCTGCTGTTATTGGTTCTCATCAGATTGCTGGCAAAGCAAACGGATCCCATACTGACATCACCCAGGCTCCGCCCTCTGACAACGGGAAGTGTGATGTTTTATTTTGAAAGGGTCGTTTGAGAAAAGACCAGTAACTTTATGTCATACCTGCTTCATCTGAATTTCATTAAGAAAGAATAATAACAGCATTCAGAGTCATAATGTGGATTTATCTGGGCTTTTCCACACAAACCACACAAACCTACATAATGAGATCAGAGCTTTGCTATGGCAACGACAAAACATCGACTTTGTTGTTGCTAAGCCACAATGAAGCTAATTTGTTGGTACACTTTGGAACATTGTCTGTTTCAAATACCCATGTGAGCCCAAGATTAGACTTTCCAGCAGGTTTCTTGAGATGAAGCTTTAATATTTCCACATAATTTTCTCCCTTTGGCAGCAAAAACACCCACGCAGCATGATGCTGCCACACCCAAACTTCACCCTGGAGATAAGCGCTTTCAGGACTGGGATTTCATTTTTATTTCACCTTATTTAAGGATCATTACGGCCAAATGCTTTAGTTTTAGTTTCATAACAACAGGCAACATTTCTGAGATTTTTGTTGTTTCTTGCATTGATGGATTTTTCTTGATGTTCTTTGATGTTTAGAAATGTTTTAGGAATCCATTCTGCAGTTATTTTATTGCTTTAAGAATTGAACATTTTACAGAAACTAGATTTCAAAGGTTTTCAAAGATTTATAAACTTAAAGTTGTTTTATTTTGTTAGATTAACAGTGTCGGTACATAATGCGAAGATTAAATATGGCAAAAAAAAACAAAACCTTGTAAATAAATGTCTGTGATAAGTTTAGGAACATGTGGAAACTGATCACGGACGCCCACAGTAAATTAACTCCAATGTCAAAGAAAGTTTGCTAAATTATTGAAATATCTGTAGAAACTATCGCGCTTACCTCCCTCAGCCTTTGGAAAACAATCCAACCCAAAGAACGACATCTTCTCTTCCTCCGTTATCTCTCCATCACAACAATCTGAGGAGGAAACAGACATCAAATAAAGACTCAATAATTACATTCATTTAAATGATAGGACTTCGTCTTAATTCTGTTTAAATGCATACAACCTTTATTAAAAATATGTTACTGCAGCTTTAAACCAAACGTTTGCTCTGATGTTGATGCTCCCGTTTCCAGCTGCTCCGTCTTTACAACCTTTTCCATAATGTGCTTCATGAGGTAATCGTTTCCAAGAGGGAACCTTTAAATTTTCCAATCTGCAGCCTCATTTCTGACCTAAACAAGCCATTAAAGGTCTAGATGTTGAAATGTCAAAGTTTTTGTCAAAGGGAGAAAATGCAGCACAATCCCAGTTTACACTGGTTTAATCAAGAAGCAATAAATCAAGTCATCACATGATAAATTAAACAGAGGTGAATAATTTCCATTTGCATGATTTAAAGTTTTTCTGGTGGTTTGGTCTCAATCAGCCTTTTTTTGGAGAATAATTTCTACTACAGAGGCTTTCTAATTCATTTTATTTGCTGTTTCTTAAACATTAGTAAACTTTAAATTATAATGAATATCTGACTTATTTATACTTATTTATCTTGGAAATTAAAATGTTCATCAGTTCTAGTGTCAGATATTTATTATTTAAAGTTTAATTTAAAGTTTACTAATATATCTGTGCCTTGTGCATTTTTGATAAAAACATGTTTGTTGATGTAAACATCAACTTTTTTATTTTTTTTAATTTCACTTCTTTTTGTATTTATATTAGTATATATAGTATATTTATTTTTTTTATCATTTATTTTGGTTTTATTATTTTGTTTTACTAGATTTCTTATTTGAGTTGATGTTTTTAGACTCTTATTTTCTTATTTCTTATTTATTTTTGAGGTATATTTTTATGCATTTTGAAGTTAACATTATTGCACCCAGACATTTGTAAACACTTTTATTCTGTGTGGCAAAAAATAAAAAAAAATGTTAATCAAAAAACACATTTATTGTTTCAGAGTAACAAGAGGCGGATCAGCAGCCAGAACTTATACTCAAGAGTAGAAAATATTCTTACACATGTAGAAATAAAAGTGTAGTAAAACTTCAAGAAGTAATGTTCTTGCACAAAGTTACAGAAGTAAATAAAATATAATCCTCTATCCACCTCTGCCACTGTGATAATGACTTGTTAATAAACTCATAATGTTGTTAAACGGGAACAACTTCAACTTGTTTCCTCAACTGTTTCTAATCAAATAAACCAGAGCAACAAGGAAAAACAGAAACTATAAAACTCTGAATAAAAGAGAAAAACGAGTCCAGAAGTGAGGAAACAAACTTTCAGGTCTTTACTTTTACTTTCCAGGATGATGTCAGACAGTGAGCTATAAATATCGGCCGTGTTAGTTTGCAGAAGAATGTGGGTGTTTCAGCAGGCTGGAAACGCTCGGCAGCAGCCAGTGTGGGAAATCGGCTTTTTAAAAATGTCACAGAGCAACTGGGGAAAAAATGACTGGAAAAGTCCGGAAACGTCAGTAAAGGGAGTTTAATGTAGGCCGTTAAAATCTGGGCTTCCCTGATGTGAGAAACAACAGAAACAAAACGGATCCTTTAATTAAACCAACGTCTGAAACCTGCATATTCAAAACACAAATGTACAACAAATGCTGCTTCAAGCTGTTGTTTTTATATAATAAACTGATTTTTCATGACAGAATGACACTAAAAATACCAATTATATTGTTTCAGATCTATGTTTTTTGTCATTAAGTTGGAAACAGATTTTTTTTTTTTTCCATTTCCATAAATTTCACACAGAAGGAAACAAATCCATCTTATTCTCTGCAAAAAATTACATTCATCTTTATTTCAAAACCTAAAAACAGAAATAAACTGGGGTTCTCTAAAAATGATAAATTAAAAAAAATACTTATATCTGATGGATATTTATCAAAAATTTAATTTAAGGTAATGTAACATTTGCAGCTTTTATGCAGCTGCACTAAAAGCAAATATATCTCTTATGATTCATGTGAATTTAATAAAAATTAAATGAGGTACTTTTGTGGCTCCTTAATAGTGTGAAGTGACGTTAAATGTAAAGTTTAGGCTTTGAATTTGTTTTGGATGCAGGAACCTCTGCTGGCATGAAAACATGAATTAATTAAAACGTTTCATAATTTGGTCAGACGGCGAAATCACAACCGGATTTAAAAGAATGAAGAAGATGTTGGACTGGAGGAAATCAAATTTTTGAGTCAGAAACTCAAACAGCCGGAAAAACAAAACAAAAAAATGAATATTCAAAGTGTTGCAGTGTCCTAGTCAAAGTCCAGATCTCCATATGACAAAAAATTCCATTGATGTTTGTGTTACAGAAGCTGGTTTTTATGTGGAAACTGTTTTTCTGATGAATAATGATGATGTCACAAAGTTTCTTACAACTTTATTAAATTACATCATCTATAATCTGAGAGGAAAACATAAAAATCACACGCAGCTTTTTATCTTTTACAGGAACGTCCATATCAGAGCTGAAACAACAATAAAGAAATGGAGACTAATACGAAACAAAATGCAGTTTTCCTGAGATTTAAGCCCAGAAATGAGTGTTTTCTTCTCGATGTGTGCATCATCATCTCAGATGTCTTTGCGGCGGATGATGTCATTATCAGACATTACTCCTCCAACTTCGGAAAGTCCGAACCTTTCAGTTCAGACATTTTAATATGTATATAAAAGAACTATACAAAAATAATCTATTCTTTCTTTTTTTAGCACTTTCTGAGTCAATAACTCCTTTTTTATTTTCGCCACACAAAGGTGCGTAACAGTATCGCCGAGTCAGAGTCACCTGTGACTGGCTTCACAGGTCAGAGGTCACACTCATGAATGGCGGTGCTGTCCCGTCGCTCATCTCTTGTTTCTACGCTGCACACAGGGCTCCTTTATCGAAACCGACAGGAGAGCAGGTTTCTTCGAAGCGTGTGAGCACTGAAGAGTCATTAGCTGCTAAGACGCTGAAAGAAAGACTTCTTCCACATGAACTGAGCAAAAACAACAGATACACAGGTTTGTGTCGTTCGCAGCATCTACGTGGCATGTTTCTTCCTGAAGGTTATCAGATTTCCTTTGACTTTGCTTCTGAGAAGCTAAAATCAATGAGGCCTATTGTTCTGATTTGGTCACTGTTCTGGCCAAACCAGGACAATCTGCTCTTCCTCCTGAGTCAGCCTGAATGTGGTTTAGTTTGAGGTAAACACAGCAGATTCACAACCAAAATATGTTTCAGCTTCAAACAAACTCGTCTGGGACTAACGATGCATTCACACCAGCTCGGTTCAGTCTGCTTTAATCCAGCTCCAGTCTGGTTTGGGGAGGCATGGATGGGTGACCGAACTCTAACACAAACTCTGGTCCGCCTAAAAAGCCCAGCCTCTGTTCGGTTGAAGGGAACTCTGCATATATGAACGTGAGACTGCTCCAAAAGCAGGAAGTAGACGACAGCGCATGGCATTCTGGGTAAACACAGCCGAAACAAACATGTGAGGCTAGCGCTAGCGGGACAGATGACTCGTGTTTCTTTTTGTTTTACCAAAAGCAGAAAAAAATTCCTATAACTGCTAAAATCTGGACATTTTGGAGCATCGACCAAAAATAAAAATAACCTCCATAGAAAAATATTTCTGCTCTGATTTGAATATAAATCAAAATGTACTAAAACACTGAAAACAATTTTATTTGTTTTTTGTGATTTTTGCTCTATAATTTCATTGTTTTTTGGTTTTGCACTCTGTACTAAAGATAGTTTGAGTAATTTAAGAAATCCTGCATGCAAACCTGGTCACACATGCATTTAACTTCCTGATCAAAGTGAAGTACAACAGAAGTTTAGAGGGATTTTCCAACAGAGGACCAATCAGAGAGCGAGCCGCAGTAGGAGATACGAGCCTGAGGACAGCTGCAGCGTTTCCAGCATGTTCCTTCTGTGTTTCTCCCTGACAGCAAACAGAAATCTGTTTTTTTGAAAAGAGCAGCAAGGCGAGAAGCGAGAAGCGAGAAACTGGTGATGATGGGTTGGAAAAGGTTCCAGTAAACAGTGGACCACTGGACATGTTTAAGGTTTCCATCTTCTACTGGAAACTGTGGTTCTGATTTCACAACTTCAAATGTCTTTCAAACATCTGGCTTTATATGAGAAATTTAAGTTTGAGCAGTTTTTCTACATTTAATTATTTGCTTCTCCAGGATGTAAGAACTGCAACAAATAAAGTTGTTTTGTTTCAGTGGAACGACTAAACGTGAAATTACCCGTAAAATAAACAAAACGTGCAACAGGTTCCCTGATCCACACTAAACAGAAAAGCAAAGGACTCCAAAAGCACATGTTCTTAACTTTAATGTTATTTTTTATAAAAGACGATCTAAACATGCATTGAAGATCCTGCTGTTTGGTGATGCATTTAGAGTCCAAAATAAAAGTAGGAGTTTTCAAATTTGTGCTGTACGTTGCTGATTGATCATTTTACTTATTGTTTGTCTTTCTGTGGTCAATTTTAATCTTTTTACAGATTTTTCTGTCACGTTAGAAATATTTCTTCTGTTTATGTTTGTCATGAAGCTGAACTTTAAAAATGCCAGAACTTTTATTAACAATAAAACATGAACCTTCCCGTTTGAGGAAAGTGAAGATTCATGCGATCACGACGTTAGCGGATTTAAATGTTTCAAACGTGGATGATTTCGTTCATATCTGGAACACATCTTGCTTTGGAAATGTGAAACGTGTTCAGCCTCTTGCTGGGATTTTCTGCTGCGTCTCCGTCAACAAGTACTTCATTTATCAGAGTTTTTGCCAGAAATAGCAGCAGCCATGCTGAAACTCTCTGAGCCTTTTGATTTGTAGGAGGGATCAGAGACGACACGATTATTGAAATAGTTGATCAGCAGGACGATGAACTCCAACAGCAACCTTTAGACTTCTGTTATTTGGTTTTGATGCTGTCGCTTTGGACTGGCTCTAATAAAGCTGTTTGGGAGAAATACACCAGTTATTCACTTCATTCTCAATGTTTTGAAATCTAACTTTAACTGTATTCTCTACGTTTCAGCTTCATCTTTGAGCCTAATAGTACCGTCTGGACTCAAACTCCAAATGGCTAAAAATTCAGTAGAAAAAGTGTTAAATAACCAAACTCTTTCATATTTTGTGTTTTGTTTGAACGGTTGGATTAATATCCTAACACAGTAGCATAAAAGCATGATTCAACCTGGAAGTTCAGCCTTTGCATGCTTCTCTCCATAAATCTATTACAGTAAGAGGACAATAGCAGGAAGAACTGATGAAAGGGAGAACTTCCTTTTAGCGATAGTTTGGCAAGAAAAGGGGGAAGTTATTTTAAAAAAGGAGCCAAATCTGATGAATTCCCAACTAAATAAATCATCCAACCACTTTCAAGCTTCCGAGGAAACATTTCTTTCTCCATCTTTAATCGCCACATTTCTGATAACTTTGGTTCAACTTTGAGCAAACGAAGGTGAACTTTTAGTCATAAACTGTAAAAATAAAGCTAAACATCTGATAAAATATGAACTAATTTGTCTAATTTTTCCCTTCCAATCTAAATCCTTGTTCATCTTACACGGTTGCTCCTTTGTTTTTCATGATTCAGTTTTTTATCAGTGGATTTATCCATAATAATAATAATAAATCATGTTGGTTCAGTATTAAAGACTAAAGGTGTTTTAGGAAACCCGGAAAGAATCTGTGTTTCTGTCATTTGTTGGGTTCGGTTTAACGGGTTTGAATTGGCTGGCCCTGTTTGAGCGAATGTGCTGTTAAAGTTCCTGCTTTGTTTCAACTGTTTATGATCTTCTGTTTTTTTTAATCACAGCAGCTGTTGAGAGGGAACATCAGGTACACAGAAAAACACAGACGTTCTCTTCAACACGGCTTTTATCTCAGGATAAGTTCCTCCTGTTAGCCTGACAGTTTCACACTTTTCCAACCAGTCGACTGAAATCTCAACTACTGCAAAGGTTAAACACACTCGTTTAATGAACTTTTACATGTTTTAGTGTTTAATCATTAGTGTTTTATTGTTTTTCACTCTAACTGTTGGCGATCCAACAGAAACCATCTGTTGTTTCCTATTAGATGTGCTAACAGTGTGGCTAAGTTTCAGCTAACTGTGAAGATGCTTAGCATGCTTAGCTTCCCCTAAATTAATTCGACCAGATAAATTCTTAAGCGCTAATTTACTTGGCTGTTTTGTAAACTTTCAGGTGAAATTTTTTTATATTCATGCTCTTATTTTGAAGTGGATGAAGACTGTTTGTGCAGCACTTCTGTTTAATCAAGACAAGAACAAAAGAAAATACAGTTAGTACAGAACAAGATAAAACATGAAACAAGATTTAAGGGCATAATAAAATATGTAACTTACAATGTCAAAATTAAATTGGTGCTCAAGGGTTACAGTCTTACTGGGACAGATATTATCTAAATTAAAAGTAAAGCTTTAGCATTAGCTTCCACTAAACACCATGTTGGTGTAGCGCTTTAGCGTTAGCAGAACTAAATAGCATGCTAGCATAGCGCTTTAGCATCAGCTTCTGCTAAATACCTTGTTGATCCATCATACAAATATGTAACATAATAATTAGCACTGAATGTATGCCATAAGTAAGTTATTGTTGTTTTTGTCATTCTATTTGTTGAGCTGAAACATGATGATTTCTGGGAAGTTTTTTCCTTCATAAAAGACAGAAGACAAAGCGTTAGCTCACTTCATATCTGTGCAACTTTCTGTTTTGCAGAAAACTTGCAGTAGCAGAAAAAGTGCAGAGAGGAGTGCAAAGTTTAAACTGCAGAGCATTCTGGATTTCACCTACAGCTGCGGTTCAACCACAGAAAGTTTCACACCTCAACCAGAAACTCTGATGTTTAGTTGGAAAGAGAAGCCCCACTGATGGTAAATCAGAGAAAATTCAGTTTTTAATGCACATTTTCTTACACCCCTGTCTGTCTTCTGCACAGTCGCAGAAGACAGAAACATTTTGCTTCTGCATTGAAGGAAAAGTCAGGACACATTAACTGTGATCATAGGAAGGATGCTGGAAATTTTGTTTCTGACAGAAACAAGTTCAGTTATGATGAAGAATCTCATGAATCCGTCACTAATGAGGCTCGGCAGACTCATTATTCCTTTACTCTATTAATTATGTTCTGTCTTTGTGAAGTGGTTTGTTCTACAATGGAAAACTATTTTCCCTGATTAGTTGGGATTTATTTTACATTGCAGATCATGCTACAGAGTCCATAACCTTCTGTTAACTGCCAGCTAAGACCACCAACGTTTTGCCTGTTTTGTTTTGCAGCTCTTGTTCTGTGTGGAACAGGCAAAAAGTAAGAACTCAAACAAGTAAAACTAGTGGATAGTTGATAAAGATCCATGTAGGATCTTTGTTTGCTTAAATTTAATTATTCACTTGATGAAAATCCAGGTATGAGTTTTGTTTTCAGGGTTAAACTTAATGATCCAGATATAGGTCATTCATTTTGACCGATTTTTACCCTCGATTATCCCTCCGTCCATCATCTGCACCTGGCTTGAGTTCTAAACCTGAAGCGTTTTATTACTTCTCTTACTATAGAAATCCTGCATATGTCAAATGTGACTTAACAGAAATTTGACTTTGTAATTTAACATGTTGAAATTGGGCCTCTGTCTCTTTAAGAAGCTCCTGCTCTTTCTGAAACTTCAGGAAGTCATCACAACATGGCTCCTCTATTAACCCTTTCATAACGTTTTTACCAGCTTTGTGTGTGAAGTTTTATTTATTTTTTGACTTGGCTATTAAATGTTAAAAATGACCAAATAAATAAATAAAATCTTCCTTATCTTATTACTATTTTAACTACTTATTTTTGATTGCACATATTATTTCTGATACATGTCTTGCACAAATTGCAAAAGTTTATTCATGCGGACTCCCATTTTTTGATCTGGTTCTTATTTTGTTCTATTTTATTATTTTATCCTTTTTTTATGGCTTATGCATTTAGTTTCTGATAATTTTATTGTTGTTCATAATGATGATAATCTGAATCTGAATTGATCCTTGTTATCTCCATGTTAACAAGGTGATAAGGAAAATAAATGCTGCTTATTGATTGGTTGCTTTCCAAACACTAATTACTTGCATGTATTATACTAGTAATTGGTGTTTCTATTGGGTAAAATGAGTGATAATGCAATTATCTGTTCCCAGGATGTCTTCAAATATTTTAGAAAAAAAATCCACAAATACACAAACTTTCTCGATATAGTAGAATCCTTTTTTCATGTTTTGTCTTTGCTTTCACTTAGTAAATAATGAAAGTGGGAATAAGTTCTGTTTTTGTGCACCTGAAGGTCAATTTAAGTAGATCAAACTGTATTTCTTTTTCACCAAGACTTTGAATAAAAGCTGTTCTTGTAATATTTTGATATTTAAAGGTAAAAATGTGAAGGATATAGAGAAGGAAACAGAACTGATGATTGTCTATGAGATTTTCAGATTCTGTGTTTCTTGAACCTGTCAATCATTATGTGTAGATTTGAGCCCAAACTGATTCAAACTCACCGGGACGTGAGGCTGAACAAACTGTGAATCACATCTGGCTGTTTGTGAAGGTTTTTCAAGGTCTCTGCATGTTACTGATTAATGTCAGTCCTCCTCAGACTTGGAGTAAATAAGTAAACACAGAATTAAAATGTTCTGGAAACTGACTCCAAACCAGCAACTTGTTATTTTTAGAAAACTCTCCATGAAACGGTGCTGGTTTGTGTCTCTGATGGCCAGAAATGCTCACATAGATTTAGGTTTTAATTTGTTAGTAAAACTAGAGAGTGAAGCAGTGACCTGAACAGGAGCCTGACAGAAATTAGCAGAGCAGGAGTTGGAAAACGAGGTGCTGTTATGACAGAACGAAGGCTTTGAGAGCGAGCGCTGAACAAAAAGACCCAAAACAATCAACCTCTGAATTATTCACCTGACCTCTCAGGTCACAAAAGCCACTCCTCCTCTCATCTTACCCCATAAAAAGCGAACAGTTTGATTGACCTCCTATAACTAATAATACCACTTTCTCTGTTCATATCAAACAGTCAGATCCTTAAAAGTAGATTTTGGTGAAAAATATGGAAATTTTGATTTTCAAACATTTCTTATCTCCTCAGTTAAGCTGGAATCCTTTTAAGAGGCTGATGTGACAGGAAAGATGGACTTACTTTCTTATTATTCAGCTACTATTAATATGACCACAGGGGGGCGCTCATAGAGAGTGTAAAAGGGCTTTCTCATGCCTACTCCATTAGATTTGGTTTGCCTGGGGACCAAAATCACAAAATATATGACATTTTTACATTTTTTTGCATTTTTCATTGCACTGCGTCAAACCAACAAACCTTTTGAAAAGGCTGTTCCCCTCCTCACCTGAGGGGGCGCTGCACCAATAACCACTAAAGGAAATGACATGAAAACCTCTGAAGAAGAGATTGAGGACAACTTCCTTTTTCGCAAAATGTAAACCTGAGTGGCATCAGATTCTGGTGGTTGTTTGTCTTTGGTAAAAGGCTGCGAGACATTTCTCCCGCTTGCGCCAGACGCTCGCGTTTATTTTGGTTGTATTTACCCAGAATGCCCTGAGATGCAGCCTACTTCGCATTCAAACCACATGAGAGTTCACTTCAGCTGAACCGAGGCCTATGCTTTCAGAAAAACCAGTTCTGGTTTAATGCACAAGCAAACTAGAGCTGGAATAAAGCAGATTAAACAGGACTGGTGTGAATGTTTGTCTCTTTCATTCCTCATGAACTGAAACATTTCCTTTTCACTCATTTTACCCAATACAAGAGATTCGGCTAAGCTTTACTTTACAATGTCTATTTTTGTCATGTTTAGTTGCTTTGTTTTACTGTAGAGCGTTATTTCTTCACATTTGGATCCACCTAAAATTTGGTTGGTGATAACAGAAATTGGAAACTTCTCGGCTACCACAACTAAAAAAAGACAAACAACAATGAAGTGACTCTGAATGGGAGCAGGTTCAGTCTGCGTCAGGAAACTGGAGGAGTTTGCTGCTGTGAAGAAACAATTTCATCACCAACCACAAAGTCTGACTGTCTATTTAGGATGTTCTCTTTGAATCACAGGAAATAACATCAGTTTGTTGCCAGTGAAACAACAAATAAAAGGAGCCTCAAATTATTTCCAGAAATTATATTATAAGTTAGAAGAATCTCATCCCAGCTAATAATTACAGTAAATGCACTGATTGCAGTTTTCTGGCTAAAAGTTTATAAACTTAATACGGCTGCAACAAATATGATTCATCCATTAATTTAAAAAGTCTTTCTTTATACAATATTATATATGAAAATATGCAAACAAAAAAAAAAAACAAATTCCTTTTTAAAATAAAAAAAACAATGCAGGCTGTAGGGTTGATTGTTTTTGGATTAAAACTGTAGATGTATTGATCATTTTTGATATTAGAATCAGTTCTGATCGCCTCCTGATCACAGAAGCAGATATCTGCTCCAGTGGTACCGGATGGGAATGAACTTTTGAAAGCCTCTTGATGACGTAGAGATGACATCATAGACCGTTTAAAAACCATCACGCCGAGTTAGAAAAAACAGCTTTTCCACATCATTTATCAATATTCATAAATCTTTCCGACAGCATCTGAACCAGAGTCCCAGGAGGAAACTGGTTCCGCTCAGTGAGAAGCCAGCAGATGTTGGACCGTCTGGAGTTTCGCGTCACTAAAACTTAAACAAAGCGAAGTTTCTGGACCCAAAACCCCAAACTTCCCCTTCCCATCCCACCGTCACTTTCCCGGTGTACTTCAGAAAACAGCTGCTTTCTTTCTGCATCTTTTTACTCTAAAGAATCATCCGAACCGAACCGAACCGAACCCCAACCTCTGACCGGATCAGCAGAGCGGGAACAAAAGGTGAGCGGCTGGTTCTTACCGTAAAGCTGCGGGTTTCTGTGAACAAACAGAAATGAAAGAAACAAAAAACCCGGAGGAGAAAAGCGGTGGTCTGAAACGTCCCTCGCCCCGGCTGCGCTGCGCTCCCTCGGCTCCTCCTCCCGCCCGGAGCCTCCACTCCCTGCGATGTTTGGCTTCAGATTTACGCAAAGCTGCAGGAGGAAACCGAACGGCGACGTCACGTGACGCAGAGATTTGCTGAAGATGTTTGGAGCTGTGCGGACCTCTAGTAGGCCAACCTGAAACATGACAACCTGACTGGGTCTGAACTGCTCCGGAACCGCAAGAGGATCACTGGCCAACTTATTAGTAGCCAGAAAAAAAGGAGTCAGTTCAGAAATTTTGAGATTCATCTCAGGCATTTTCAGAGAAAAGAAACTTGGAGATTTCTCAGTTTAAAAGTCAAACTCAGAAGTTTGTCACTTTGTTTCTCGAATTATTTTTAAAACAGGAAGAGCATTTCTAAAACTATATATACAAACAACAAAACACCTGCAAAACCCATTTTCTTTTTTAAAATCCAAATCATGTTAATACCATCTTTATGAAAATCTTTTTCTCTTGTTTTATAGAGTCACTTTTAACATTTTCTTCTATTTATAAAATAAACAGACTTAACAGAGTTCTTAGGATGTGCAACAAAAACACAGGGATGAGTCTGGTATTGCTCGCCCTGCTGGACAGAACCAGAACTGCAGTCTAAAGTCTAAAGTCTAAAGCTCCGAAGTATGGAGCTCAATTAGTTTCAAAAAGATCCACAAAGCGCACAACAAGATTTTTAAGTATACAACATAATTCACAAATGTGTACAATAATATAATAAAGTGCATAAAAATGTGTAAACAGTTTCTCAAATCAACATGTTTCAAACTGAACAAGTAATAAAATAACCGTGGTAAAACACTTCGACTCACCAGCTGCTTTACGTTAGAGACTTTCTTACCACAATTGATTCACGAATGGGATGATGTATTCAAGGCTGGTGAAAAACTGGGATTGCTGAGAAATAGAGTAGTAATGCTGCATTCAAGGCAAAATAAGTAAATAAGCTTAAACATCTTTGAATTACCAAATTTACTGGAATTACAATAATTTTGACTTGGTCCAGTAGCCCAAAGCTACTGTATTCAAGACATGAGCTCAGATGTCCCAGCGAGGAAATTATACTTAAATATTATGGAGGCTGAAACAATTCAACTCGTGTGATGCATGTTTATCTACATCACAAAATCAGTTGAAAATACAGAAAACAGGGGAGAATTGTACATCATCTCTGAGCTGATGTACAAAAGCATTTTCAACTTGATTTGCAGAAATGACTAAAAAATGTAAAGTTTGAACAAATAGTTTTGAGAAGTTTTGTTCTGTTCTGAGAAATGAACCAAGGGAAGGAGAAAAACTGTAACATGTTCTCTTAAGTCTCCTAAAGACTTTTGTGATTCTAAATGACCCAAAACAAGAAAAGTTTGATCTCATTTAACTTCACTGTGAGAAAAACTGCACTTGTGCTTTTATTAGGTGTATGTAAATATATGGTTTCATTGTGTTCAAGAGGCATAAGTACTCTAGTAAAGTGTATTATCTGCTGCTTTACTTGTGAATGTTTCCGCAGGAATGTGTTGGCGTCCTGATCTTTGGTTTCTCCAGGATTTCTGCTCATTGGGCAACACAAGCAGAACACAGTGAACGTTTATCTACCAGGCTTTCAGATGCGACTCGCTGTGAGCCAAACACATTCCTTCTGCAGCTGGGACTCTTCAGATGTTTATTCAGTCAGAAAGTGAAATATCTTCGTTTTAAGTGCGTTTTATAGGTGAGAACTGGACTTTTCCATGTCTTTGCACAACAAACAAATGTTTGACATGTAATTTCCCACTTAAATATCCAAACACAAAGCAAAGGGAAACACCAGACCTCTAGATTCACAAATTAAAAACCGAGTCCATGGTTTGACCACAAGGTGGTGCTATAACTGCACCAAAGACAATTATTGAACTGACTGACCTGCAGATAGTTTTATTATTATATAATGTTGTTATTAATGAGTCATTAATCAGAATCAAAAACTAAAGATAGAACCGTCTTGAAAACTTTCTGACTAAGTTTTTAAAAATAGAAAACATCTATTTTTAAAGATGTTTTCCAAACACATCAACCTACTGCTAAACGCTTAAATCAGTTCATAAATTAAAACAAAAACAACATGGCTTAAGAACATAGCTTCAAAATTATTAGGTATTTAACAGAGCTGTGATATTATTGTTCTGAAACACAAGTAAACTTAATTATTTTTGTTTAATTTTGATTGAATTTACTTGAATCTAAGTGAAGCCAAAATAAATCAGCTGGCAGCTTCTTCAAATTATCCAGAGAAGTTTAAAACATTTGCACAGCAGTGCAGAGTGTTATGAATGTCTCAGCGAAGGCTCCATTTGGTGCCTTGACAAAATCGCCAAAACAACTGAAGAAACAAATGGTGAAGAGGCAAAATGACCAGCAGCCAGCAAAGCTGAGTTTTGTACCCATAAATGTTGAATGTTTAACAATCAAAGATACTGGAATACAAAATGATGAAATCCTGTAACGATCATCTTCACTGCATTTCAACTAATTTCAGATATAAAATATTGTGGTGGCACTTTTTAATTTGAGTCATTTTCTCCTAATGATTCATAGATACTTCTGTTTTCTATTTCTGGTCTAAATAAATTTGTTTTTGTGACTCCAATAAATAATAGTTACCAACAACATGTCAATAAAATGATGTTTGTTTGATATTTGTTTTTTGTTTTTTTTTTTGGAGTCAGTTGACCTCAAACAAAGTGAAAATCAAAAATATAATCATTTCTATTACAGATTCAAAATATTGGTGACCAAAGTGCTTGATAAAATCAACCTATTCAACCATAAAAAGCGGCTTAAAACAAGATAGATTAAACAAAATGGAGTAAATAAGATAAGACCAGAAGTGCCTAAGATTTCAGTATCTCCAGTCAGAGGCTTCTTCAGATTCGCTGTAATACAGACTGCTACAGGAGATCCTTCCTGCCCACAGACATCAGCATCTGCAACAGCAGCAGCTGTTTGAAGAACCTTTGAAGATTAAATGCTAGAACAGCATTTAATTTCTCTTTGGGATTAATTAAATATTTTCCAGCTGAATTAAACTGGAAAAATCTGAAATGCTGTGGTTTAAGTGGCTTAGTGCAAAATGGAAGTAGAAAGCAGCCAAATGTTTGCATAAACTGATGAAGAAGTGAATTCATCAAACGGCTCAGGCGAAACTACGTTAAGTCAAAAACAATCAGTTTGAAAAAGTCTAAACTGAGTTTACGGCAAGCCGTTTTAACATAAAATCGGTTTGCCTGAATATCTGTAGTTATGAGTGTTGACACAATTTGTCTACATTTACATTTGAGATGTCCTTTTATGACATCTTTAATTGGAATTTTGACAAGTCAGAAAAGAAGGTGAGATATCTCAAATTTATTTTTTCACCACTCATAATTTAATTGTTGTTATCTGAAATACGGTGGCTTGGAAAAGTAATCAAACCACTTGAATTTTGTTCCATATCTTGTCACATTACAATCACAAATATAAATACATTTGATTGAAATTTAATGTGAAAGACCAACACAAAGTGGAGTACAATTGTGAAGTAGGAAGAGAATTATACATGATTCAAAACATATTTTATAAATGAAAAACTTATATTTGTACACAACTTTGTGTTGGTCTTTCACATTAAATTCCAATGAAATATATTTAAGTTTGTTTCTGTAATGTGACAAAATATGGAAAAGTTCAAGGGACACTAATACTTTTGCAAGCCACAGAACATGTTGTAAAAACATTAGTAGTTCGTTGTAGATATCTTGATTGAAGCCCCTATTGAACTTATTGGTAAATCTGACGTCATTTATAATAAACAACGTCAGATTGAAATTAGAAATAAATGAATGAACTAATATGTCGAATCATAAACCTATTTCTTATAAGTGGAGCGTAAGTAAGCAGATTTTATGGTAAAATAGCTTACCATACCAAGCCCCTGCAAAGTTTTGACGTGACGTATCGTCCGCTGATTGGCTGTGTGTTATTATGCTAACTAGTGGGCTGGCCCCGGAGAAGGAGTAGTTGACGTCAGGTCGAACGTTGGCATAGAGTGAAACAAACATGGCGACAGACTCGAGTGGACTGGGCTTTCCTCTCACTTTATTCGTGTTTTTGTGCGTGTTGGCGGGACGGGAGGCCGAGGCGGCGGCTCAGGAGCCCAAGGGCGGCACTCAGATACTTGGGATGCGGCTGGAGAGGAGCGACAAGCCGGCCGGGATCACCAACGAGGGGATGATTCAGGTGACCGAGGGCAGCCTGAGCGTCTTCAGGTTCTACGGGACTCGCTTGTTACCCAACAGCTCGGACCTCATCAGGTTCGCCGAACTGGATGAAGACGAGTCCAAGTCTCTGAACAGGACTTGTCCCGAACACTCGAACGGTATGGTGGTGAAGAAGACCATGCAGGTAAACCTCCGTAACAACGCCGGGGTTGTCAACATCACCGTGAACAAGCTTCGGAAAAACGAAGACAAGAAAGTGTTCGGATTGTGCATCCTCCACCCCCCGGAGAGCAAATGGTTACTGCAGGAAGAGGACGAGTTCAGAGTCCTGGTGGTGGAGGAGGAGAGCACGTCCCTGCTGCCTCTGTGGCTGGAGGTGATCCTCATCTGCTGCCTGTTGGTGCTGTCCGGGATGTTCAGCGGGCTCAACCTGGGGCTGATGGCGCTGGACCCCATGGAGCTGCGCATCGTGCAGAGCTGCGGCACGGACAAGGAGAAGAAGTGGGCCAGGAAGATCGAGCCCATCCGCAGGAAGGGCAACTACCTGCTGTGCTCGCTGCTGCTCGGGAACGTCCTGGTGAACACCACCCTCACTATCCTGCTGGACGACCTCACCAAGTCCGGACTGGGAGCTGTGGTCGCCTCCACCGTCGGCATCGTGATCTTTGGAGAGATCGTGCCCCAGGCGCTGTGCTCCAGACACGGCCTGGCAGTGGGTGCCAACACCATCCTGCTCACCAAGCTCTTCATGCTGCTCACCTTCCCCTTGTCTTGGCCCATCAGCAAGATGCTGGACTGCGTTTTGGGCCAGGAGATCGGAACTGTATACAACCGGGAGAAGCTGGTGGAAATGCTGAAAGTGACCGAACCCTACAATGACCTGGTGAAAGAGGAGCTCAACATGATCCAAGGCGCCCTGGAGCTCCGGACCAAAACGGTGGAGGACATCATGACGCCTCTGGGCAACTGCTTCATGATCAGCAGCGACGCGGTGCTGGACTTCAACACCATGTCGGAGATCATGGAGAGCGGATACACACGGATACCCGTCTACGAGCACGAGCAGTCCAACATCGTGGACATCCTCTTCGTCAAAGACCTGGCCTTCGTGGACCCGGACGACTGCACCACGCTGAAGACCATCACCAAGTTCTACAACCACTCGGTCCACTTTGTCTTCCATGACACCAAGCTGGACGCCATGTTGGAGGAGTTTAAGAAAGGTTTGTGGGAATCTTATGTTGTTTTGAAGAGTTTCCCCACATTAAGATGGAGATCAAGAAACTAACTCAGTATTTACTGACAGGTGAGGAGGTTAACAATAACTGTTTCTAGGCTGCAACTATGCTATCGATTATCTTCACAATTATTCAGAGTAATTTTTATTCCATTCCTGGGTTTTATACATTAGTAATATATAAGAAAGCAAAATAAACAAAGTTTTTGGAGAACTTTCCCAAGAGGCCATCTCATTACAAACTGGCACGTGAAGAGATTACCTGCCAGTTATATCTATGACTGCAATAGTCCATTCATTGGATTAATATGCAGGTTTTTCATTCAATCTGTAAACTTTTTTATACAGAAGTTTACAGATTTCTGTAAACTGTAAATTACAGTTTACAGATTTATACAGAAGTACATAAAAATCCAAATAAACAAATGATTCAATTAAATTTTCAAAGAACAAAACTGACATTTTTGTAAAACCTTTTCCTCAAACTAACACAAAGAACACAAAACTGTCTCATTATTTACTGACAGCTGATGCAACTAACACGTTTATTGTAGTTATCGATTATTCTGGCGATGAATCGGATTAATCTGCAGGTTTTTCATTCAACCGCTTTTTATACAATATCAGAAATGCATAAGAAACATTTTCAATAAGAAAATCTACATTTTATGGACTAAAATGCAATAACAGCTTTTCTTTTGTGAACGTTTGATAATTTGTTGCAAAGGATGCATCTACAGCTAAAAAATACTCATAGCTCACCTTTTGTTATGCAGTTATTAATCAGTTAATCCAAAAACTAATCACCAGCTCAGCCCTACACTGTACTGATGTTCAGACAAGCAGAAATGCTGAGCTTTTATTTTTTAGCTGCTACAAATAATCCGATGTTCACTAAAGGAATACTACGTTTTTACATTTTGGACAATAACATTTTTCATGTTATTCAAAAAAGGAATTGAATTATTTTCTTATTGGCATATTTTATTGCATTTCTAATATTGTATAAATGAGAATTCTGCAGAATGTGCTCATGTTTTAAATCTGATTAATTGAAAGAATAGTCAAGAGATTAATTGATAACTAAAATAATCACTATGTAGAACTTTTTTCTCCTTCATTTGTTTGTTATTGTCATTAGGAAAAATAATCTTTCTTAGTCAAAATGTAAATCATGAGGTCAGAAGGCAAATAAAATTGGCCTGGAAAAGACGGATCGGTGCATCCGATCGGTGAATGTTATGTTGCCCATAACATTCACACAGTTATGGGCAACAGATCCAGCAGACGAGTTGCTGCGGCAGACGAGCTGCTGCTGCAGCTCCAGTTACTGACAAAGTCAAAGCTGGTTCTGACAGAAACATGTCAAAACAAATAAAACAGCACAGGAGGACTTGCTGGTCATAATGTTATGCCTGACGCAGGATTTTTTAGGATTCAGATAATATCTGTTTCATCTCATTTAAAGCTTGTGCGAAACTTTATATTCCAGCCAGACTTTGTTGTTAAGTTTTAAAGGTGATCTTTATCACCAGTTCAGCAGAAAGTCTGAACTGGTGAAATTTTCTAAACTGGGAAAAATTTAGCCTTTTTGACTAAGGCTAAATTAATCTACAGTGATTGTTGGACTAGATAAAAATTTTTCAAGTTAACTGCAGGGTCTGTAATTAATTAATGAAAAACCACATACTGGTAAAATAAGCAACATTTTCAATTAAAACAGCATTTTTGATTAGACAAAAGCCCAAAACAAAAATATTTATAGATGTAATTCGGGTTCTTCACCCATCAGATTGGTGCAAAGTGTTAGCGTTAGCTGTAATGCTGCTACATGTTAGCATTGAGATGCTATTTTAGGCTTGAATAGGTTTGCTGATAAACTAAATGCTTTTAGTACAACTTCAATACAACAATAGTCTTTTTCAGAGTCGCGTCAGGTTGTGTGGAAGCAGAAATTAGCGTGGATGTAGCTTGTGCGTCAGATTTACCGTCCAACCAAAAACTATGAAGGTTCCGACGGGAACCTGTATATTAAAGAAAAAATAAAAAATGCAATTAATTGCATTTGAATTTTTAATGCATCAACATCTATGTAATTATCCATCCATCCATCCATTTTCTGACCACCCTTCTCCCTAACGGGGTCGGGAGTTGCTGGTTCCTCTCCAGCTACGTTCCGGGCGAGAGGCGGGGTCACCCTGGACAGGTCGCCAGTCTGTCGCATCTATGTAATTAATGAATTGAAAATAATACGTCAGAATTTCAACCGTACACTTAGGGGCTCTATTCTTTAAGATCAGGAACCTTTTTGCCTGAATGAGGGACAATGTAGCAAAAAAACTCATAAAATTATTCCTCAAACATGGTAAAACAAGAAAAAACGTGAAAAACCACAAAATATTGATCAGTAACTGGTTTATTGGTTGTGACAGATAAGTTAGAAGTGCTGACTCAAGACTTTTGAACAGTTCTGTACTTATACTCTGCATGTAAATCAGACAGCAATTTAATTAGTAATACATTGTGTTCACTGCAGTCCTGCTGCAGTTTATGGCTGATTTTAGGGGTGAGTGATGAACCGAGTCTGTAATGAAGCTGCCTCAGGAAATGGTATCTGCTGGGTACAAACATGAAGCCGTGAGTTTGAGACCGCCTCTGAAACATGAAGGAAATGCTAGTTTGCTGTATTGAGGTGTTTAGTAATTGAACCGGGAGGATTACCAAACAGAAGGTCTGTTTGAAGGATAAACAGTCATTATCCCAAAAAACATTTTTGCTGTTTTCACCAAAAGTTGTGTGAAGACGGATTATTTAGATGCTTGATGGGTTTCACACGTTACATAAATTAACTTTTTGGTTTTTATGCATCCAATCTGCAGCAGGATCATAATTTGGTCTCAGTGTGACATAAAATCTCCCCAGGAGGCTTTGGTGTCATGTTTGTGTGTTGGCACAAAAAGCTGGACTTAATTCAAGATGTGGCTATAAAGGAAGCGGCTGCATGCATTTACCAAAGCATCTGTGTCTGCTTCTCATGCGCTGTTGTCTCTATTTGTCTCAGGTCCCTAATTAACAGACATAATTCAGGTTTAGAGCTGTTGTGGCGACGCATGGTGCTGCGTGACATTTGGCAAAAGAAAAGGCTCTGCAGCTCATCTGCGGCCAGGAAGGTGGGAGGCTTTGGTAACAAGCTGCAGTCTCTCTATATAAACACCCATAAATCTGTCTGCAGAGGATAAGTTGCTGTAATATTAATATGCAGTGGCTTTGTGTCAATTCCCAGTGCCTCCCTTCTTTTACAAGAAGAATCATAGTTTTATTATATGATCTTCAATGCGTTTAGCAGTATTCTACACAACCATTTGCTGTTGGTAAATTTGATTGAAACTTAATTTTGACGTTAACATGTCATAAAAAGAGACTTTTAACGTAAAATCAGTCAAGAAAAACGTGGATGAAGAGCTGACTTTTCAATACAGCTCCATCTAACTTCTGAACAGATATTAAAGAAATCCATTGATGAAGTAGTCAAAGTTAGATTAGTGGGATTTGAGAAAACCTTGTTATTAAACCAAAAATGTATGGAATTGTTAAATATGGTCAACAAGCGTTCAGGTCCTCAGACTGAGCGTTGCTCTGCACAGCAGCATGTTGATGAGTGGCAACACGGTATTTAAAACTTTGGTATAACTTAATTTTGATAACCACTCCTACAATCACCTATATTTATGATAAACAATTCATATTTCCTGGTTTTAGATCTCCAGATTTGATGACGTGTTAAATGCAGAACGTTCATGCTCGTTTTAACTCGAAGGCTGAAGAAAAGGGAGTCTTCATGACGGACGGTTAAAGTCACTGCTTGGACTGATGACGGTTTGCTGTGGTTCATGTTAGAACAGATCTTATCAGTTTCCTGCAAGTCAACATGAAACAAAGGTTTTCTGATCTGCTGACAGATCTCTTGTTAACTGATCAGTTTTATTTTTCAGTAACAGACGCTGTTTTATTTTGAAATCATCTCAGCAGAACAAAAACCTCTAAATTAAAAAATCTCCACCTTGATTTGAACGTCCCTGAGAACTTTAAGCCAGAGATGCTGCTGAATGTTATTCTTGCCTGTGGCGCTGCGGTCAGTGGATAGATGTGATTATACAGAGGAACTCGCCTCCTTCTCTGACCCGACTCCCCGCTTGCATCTCGAGTTCCTCTCACCTGCTGCTTGGCATCGGTTACCAAGGTGAAGGCATCCAGCGGCGTGAGTGTGTGCACACACACAGCTCTCCGTATGGTCCAGCGCTCCAGTTATGTCAGATTTACGGTTTTACCTCGTTAAATGTCCACAGCTGTGATTTCTCTGCGTTTTGTTTCCCGTTTACCTTTTTGAAGGATGGAGGAGGGAACTCATGCTTATGGCGCAAGACTTTCCATTCACTGGACATTCTAACAGTAAATCTATAAATAATTATAAGTATTATTCGTTTAAGCTGATTGTTTTACCTTTTGCAACATTTGAGGGTTTATGGATATGAGATATGAGGCGTAAATTCAAAAGGTACACAACGACAAGTGAAGCATGAAGGTCCTGGAGCCACGAGGAAATCTGTCAACAGTCGCATGACGTGGCTTCAGGTTCTGAGTTATATTGCTCCTGCATCAAAGTCTCTGTTTGACTAAGCAACATTATTTTACTGTGGGTAAATTAAACATTATTTGAGTTAAATGAGTATGAGGGGTTTCCTATAACTGTTACATTTAAAAGCAGGGTTCCCCCAGTAATATAAGCCTGGCGGGCCACCAGGTTTTACTTGTGTCCCCACCAGGCTAAGTGTTTATTTATTTATTATACGTCTTTTATGTACATCATTAAGAGTGTTACATGTTAAAGAGTCTCTTTGGATAAACGGTTGATAATTTTAATAGTTTGCAAACTGTTTCTGTGTTGTTGTTTCCTTTTATTAATTTCACAGCAGTTTGAAAGGCGGGTAAATAGATTCATAAACACAAAAATGAAAGATATTATATCAGTATGTTTTATAAACACACAACTAACACTCAACTAACTGGAATAATATAGTTCTACAAGGCAACAACTTCAGCAAATAAAGTGACAAGTCATGAATAAAAGATAAAAAAGACACTTTAGGCTGAAACAACTCCAGTGTAACAAGTTCATATTTATTTTAATAGTCCCATTTTTTTAGGTTTGCCATTTTTTGGACTTTGCTGTCGGTGTTTAGGTTTTGTAAACAATTTCTTCCTAATATGTAATTACCTAGCAATATTTTCAAATGTCCTGTGGACTTTAAACATTTTTTTAAAGTCGACGCTGGATGATCGCCTTGCCAGCCCAGCACTGGACTTTTTCAGGGGGAAACCCTGTGAAGTAGTTTAGTTTCAGTTTTATTTATGCTCCATTGATTGGACAGATTGACTTTTGAGTGTATAAGCAGGTTCAGTATGAGACTAAGCACTTTTTCCTCGAACGTTTCAAGCCTTTGAGGAAATGACTCCGTTGTGTTTGTGGTTGTCAAGGCATTTGATCCGGGTTTGGGGAGCCAAGCCAGCAGGCTCCTGTTCTGTTCACTCACCGTGTGCCAGTCACGTGGTTTGATACAAACATATTTCTGGAGTGATAATTTTCTTAAAAAGGATGAGAACACTGGTGTTAGTTCTCTTTGGCACATTCAGGCTGCTGTAGTTGTTTAAACCATCCTGACACAGATGAGGCTTTGATAGATACGCAGGCTTCATTAGTGGTAGGATTAACACAAACTCTGATAATACCTTTTGCTTTAAAAAGGTACTATCAGACCTTCTAGAAGGTCTGATAGTACCTTTAAAAATGCTGAAAGAAATTATGAACAAAATTATGCAAAATAACAAAGTCACTCCAATCTGCTCCAACACTTTGAGCAAATGTAAAAGTAAAATTGGAATAAACGGGACAGTTAGATTTATTTTGATAGGAATTGTTAGTGGAGACAGTAGCCAGTAATTTGGGGTTTTGTATGATTCATTGTATGGATTTTTTTTTCTGAATAAATGTACTTAAATTACATGTTAGTCTTTTCTAAAACATTGAGATTAAATTTGTTTTAGCATATAATAATTAGTACTTATAGTCTCCTTAAAGAAAAAAAGTTTTCTTCTATTTTCACTATGAAAAGAACAAATTTTGAGGAGAAACTCTTAGGATTAATACACAGCATGCAAAGTGATCTTAGCATTAAGTCCCTGGATGACTGGCAGCCTTTATGTCCCTCTGAAAACATTTTAATGTCAAATTTTCCTTGCATGTTTGTGTCCACACAGACACAAAGAGCGCTCTCATTCCATTTAAGTCACTTTGGTTCATGCAGACTTGAGTTATTCATGAAGTTACTTCATATTTGTACATCTTCCTAACATGTGGCCTTTTCCCCCCATTGCTTCACAGTAACATGTTTATTTAAGACGCCTAAAGATCTGATCTCAGTCACATGTTCTGGCATGCTAACCTCATGACCTTTTGTGTTTTGTAAAGAGTGCAGACGTATACAGCTGCACTGACACACACCTACAAAGAGATTGTTCTTTTTTAATCACTAGAATAAACTTGTGATATTAATAGAATAAAGACGTAATAACACCAGGGTTATAATAGCTTTGGGATCCTCATTACATTTTAGTTTAATTTCGTTGTGACTTTTTATTAAATATAGTTTAGTTGCAGTTTAGTGGTAGTAGTTTTAATTATTTTCTACTTTGGTTAAGTTTTGTGTTTGGATCATGTACACATCGATCGGGTAATTAATACTCAACAGAAGATGCGATTTTCCAAAAGTTTATTCAGTAATTGTTAAAAAAAACAATGACTGTAATTTGCAGATTTTAGATGCAGGTGAGCTGAACCACGGCCGCATGCACCTGTCCTGCTGCTGCAGGCAGGTACATTTCTACGGATCTGTCAACATTCAGGGATTCTGCAGAGACAATAAACACCCGCAGAGACACCCTCATTAATTTACTCTTACTTTTGTTAGATGGCGTTTCTCTGCTCAGCGTCTGAACTTTAAGGTGTGGAAAATAAATCCTTTGTTGTTTCAGTTGCTGTGAGTCTCACTTTGACAACCTGACCAGTTCAGAGAGCTGCTTGGCAAATTTTGCTGGACAATAAATTGTCCCAGAACTTAATTTGCGATAAACAATAATATTGTTTTAAGACCAATTTCAAGTCATGTAATGATAACGTCTAAACCAGGGGTGTCAAACTCAAAAACACAGAGGGCCAAAATGTAAAACTTGAACAAAGTCGCGGGCCAGCATTGAACAAATGAACCTTTTAATATCAGAATATCTGTTTACATCTGTAAAAGACAAACAGGTCTGTCTTTTACAGATGTAAACAGATATTCTGTCTCCCACCTGTCCAGAAAGCTCCTGTTGTCTGCCTTTCTTTTCGGTTCTACAGTGACAGTTGTAGCTTGAGATGCTATAACTACTGTCACAGAGGAGAGGGCGTTTCTGGGACCCGTCCTGAATGACGCGCCAAAACAACAGCAAGGCATTATGGGATTTGTAGTATTAAGGATGAATGAATGCGCTGTATCATACCGGTGGGCCAGCTCGCGTAGTCATTTGGTAGTATAGCCTCGCGGGCCAAATATAATTACACTGCGGGCCACATTTGGCCCGCGGGCCAGAGTTTGACACCTATGGTCTAAACAATACAAAAATGTGTTCTCAAAGATCAAATGAAAATATAACACTGGGACCGAATATATTTCAAACAAAAAAACCTGAAATAACAAATACAATTCATAATGAAGACTCTGTAGACAAAATTATCCTTAAAAAAGTTATATGAGCCCAAAACACCAGACTGAAGACTTTATCATCCAGTTTTTGGTAGGAAAAGAAAAGATAAATCATGCAAATGGAAATAATTGAGATTGTTTTAATTTATCATTCTGTCTGTTGCTTATTGCAACAGACGGATTCATTTAGTAACTTAAGCTCAAAGATGGTGAGATTTCACTGCATCTGATCATGAAAGCACAATAATTAGAGCCCCAAATAATTCTTATTAATGTTTATTGAATATTTTTGCTGTTATGTTTCTACTTTCAGGCTATTAAACATTTTCTATTGTCATCATATTTTTCATAATGTGCATTTGCAGGTATTTTTTCTTTAGTTATGTAAAAAGTTTGAAACCATGAAGAATGTAAAGAGTAACTAAACCGCAAAATCAATTGTTTGGCAGATAAGTGGTGCAAGTTAGTTGTTAATGTTTTTCTTTTTCTGTTAAAATTGTGACATTTTTGAGTAAATTTGAAAATAGTTGAGAGATCTGTCGCTTATTTGAAAAGAGAAGTTGAGTCTGTTGACTCCGCCCAAAATGATGTGTGGGCGGGGCCAATCTTACTTTACCAAATAAAAAGAATCACTCACATTCATATTCTTATTCCAGTATTTGTTAGGCCTGTCGCGATAAACGATAAGTCAATTAATCGAATGATAAATTAAAACTATCGACCTCATTTTAATTATCGGCTATATCGTTTCTTCCTGCCTTTTTCTCTTGCTGTTGATGACCATGAATGAAAAAAGGCTCAACTCCGGTGCTCTCCATTAACTCTCCCTTCCTTACTTCCTTAGTGTAATGCCCAGCGCGCTGCACGATCTGATGTCGCGGATTGTGGGTCCATTATCAAAACCTGAGACACATTAGCCGACAGAAATCCGAGCTATAACGGTTCGATCTAAACCGTGTTGTGTCCAACAATGGACACAAAATAATAAGTCCAGTTCACTAATTTTGAAACCAGGCATTAATCAATTCCTTACTACAATCTACCTGCAATGCATGTGGCTAGTGTCAGTCTGACTGAATTAAAATCATTATAAGTATTTATGTCACGTTAACGGAGAACAGCTGAAAAGTTACCGGGTTTTCTGGTAGAAATTTCGCTCCTTCTCCTCCCCTAGTTATTTATATTTTCTTTGCATGAAATGTTGAATAAACATTCATGTTTATTCCGATGTCTGCTGGACTTCGGGTTGCACCGTGTCAGCTGTTCGGGATTCCCTCCGTGTTTCCCCTCAGAAAGCAGGAGGGGAATCCGCGCTTTCTGATTGGCTACCGGTCACATTCAAATGGCTGCGTCACTCTCCCAGTCTGGATAAATCCTTGATTTAGATCGGAGCAGCACAACGATCTACCGTAACACACAACACTAGTGACGATCTCAGAACGAAGAACGTTCTAAGATTGTCGTTCGGGGTAAAAAATCCTGTAGTTTGAACTATTGCATCAGGCAGTCGGATGTCTCTCTATTTAAATCTAATGATTACTGAAGGCCAATATACTATACAGACTTCATAATCTGCACTCTTTTGGTTGAATGCAGTATTTATTTCCACTTTGGCTTTATGTTGTTTAGTTTTTATTCAAGTACATTTATTGTTAGTGGAAACTAAGAATCTATTTTATTATTGGTTTTGATTGTTTTTTTTTTTGTGTATCAGTCCCAGTGTTAAGTGTTCTTTTGAAAGTAAAGTGTATCTATCTTTGGCAGGAAATCGCATGTATTATTACGTAATTTCCATTAAATCAATGTAAAAAGGTCTTCAAACAATATTATCGTTTATCGCAATAATTTTTTGAGACAATTTATCGCCTAGCAAAATCTGTTATCGTGACAGGCCTAGTATTTGTACTTTAATATTTCTGAAATGATATTCTGAGCCATTGCTGCCTTCGCCAAACTGTAAATGTCTTTCATTTTAGACCTTTACTGTTGTTGAGACTTTATGTTTCTCACTCAGTTTTCTTATAGGACATTTTGCGCTTTTGTTCCCTCACATTCAACATACTCAACACTTTGAGTCTTTTTGCTCCCATCATCATTTCGGTTACCAAATCTAGACCGCGTGCCGCAATAATGTCGAGGAAAGAGCAACTCAGCAGAAATTTGTCACAGAAACACTGCTGGATATTTTTTCTTACTCATTAATAGGCTTACCCCATATAGATGGTAGTGAGATCTAAAGTGAGTAATTCTGCCTGAATGGGTGAGGGCTGCACACAAACAGCCGCAAGCTGGAAACAAACATCGGTTGTTAATGTCATTTTTACTTATTGGATCGATGGTATATGATAAACATAGACAAACATCACCTGATATCGATCTTGATATTTCAACAAATATGTTTAACAAATTTCTAAAGAAGTTGCATGCTGCAGCTTTTAAACCAGGCAGGAGCTCGAAGTGGGACATGTGGCTGATGTTAAATCTTAAATAAATTCAGATGGTAATTACCTGCTAATGGCTTCCTAGCGGCTAATGTGAGCTAGCCAACATTTAGCTGGATGGTCAGGTTTATCTGCTTAACTGATTTATTTAACTGGTAGCGTCATTTAAACAGTCTGACACCCAGCAAACACACCAAAATGTATGCCTCTATTTATAGCTGCAGTTCAGCAGACCTTCACAATAAAAGCCTTATCAAGGCATAAAGTGTCTGAACTTTAAATATCATAAACTAATTCAAGCTGTGTACAGTCAGTGTTCCTTCAGGTCAGATTGTTTAGGCTGTAATTTATCCCTGAAGGGGAGATTATTTGATCAAGAAGACATTACATTATTATTTATACAATTACTACCAATAACAATATAACATTTATTTCACTGTTACTTATTTAGCAGAGTCCCAGGATGTATTTTTCATGGATTTTTGTTCCAATCTGTTCTTTACGTTCTGCAGAAACTATTAGTTTGCATAAAACTCTTTCATTTTGGGCAGCAGCTGATCTTTTGACCCCCACACTTGAACAGATATCTTTTCTTGTTTTCCACCTCAAACAAATTTTGCAGCGCCAACACATTTGCTTTGATTCTGAGTTTTGTCCTGCGCTGCGGAAAAGCAGAACTCAGCCTGAACCTTTAGCGTTTAGCCGCCTCTGCAGCAGGAGCTGCTGAGGATGTTGGCGTGAAAAACAGTGAGGCGGTTTGTGATCTAATTCATTCAGCCTCAGGATCACAGCAGACCTGGGTGCACGGAGCTCCAGTTCTTACTGGAAAAACAGGTTCAAAGAGCTTGACCTGTCCCACACAGCAGGCCCTCATATCTCAGCTCAGTTATTACGCAACTGTTTGTGTGTGTGTGAGCGCAACAGGAGCATTTTTGCAGCTGCATGGTTTTGTTTCTTCCCCTCACAGCAGGCTTGTTTTGAAACCACCGGTCACTGCTGCTGATACGCAGCTGACCGGTTGTGTTTTTTTGCTCCATGGGCAGCAGGAGAGGCATTCCTCTCCTGTAAAGACTCATCGCTCTCCCCCTCGCAGCTTTGTTGTGGATGTTTTGTGTCAACAAACAGGCCGGCTTACTGGCTGGTGATGGAAAAGCCAGAGGGCAGAGAAACCTAACTGCAAGGTCAAATCACCTGCCGGGAATTTGTCTGTGTGTTTGCAGACGAGTGGCTGACAGTTCCTGGAGGAAACACGATGCTGCCTCACACAGAAAACTATTCACTGGCTTGCAGTGCGTCAGTGAATGGTTTCATTGTTTATTTGCTTGTAATATAGTGGAAGTGCTGCAGAAAGAAAAGGAGAAGCTGAGTTTAACGTTTCTGATAAAGGTCAGTTTGGTTCTCACTTCCTGTTTTTAGTTGGAGCTGCTATTCTGCAATCTTTGTTTTTCATTTCGTTCTTTTATGAGAGAGAAAATAAATCTGACTCCAGAAGGTACAGATTAAATTCATTCCTTTTTCCTTTATATTTTCCTTAAAAGAAGTTTGAAGTTCAGTCCATGTGATGCTTTCAGAAAGGCTTTTATAACCTTTAAATACAAGATATGCAACATGACTCAAATCAGTCAGAATAATTAGATTGAAGATTAGACAGCAGAGCTGCACGGCATTGAAATGGTTGCAATATTGCAAGAATAAGATGAAAAAGTTACAAAATGCAGGCTAACTGACTACAACATTGAGTTAAAGTTTCACAATTACGTCAGTTCTAGGTATGGCGCCGCCCTACTGGACAAATTTATACTTATACAAGTGCACAGATGTAGAGTTTTGTGTGAAGTTTTTGTAAACTTTGGCCCATTAGAGCAGATTGAAGTTTCACTTAGAAACTAAGAATCGCGTTTAAGATGTGCATTCATTATTCAATGCTAGGAGAAGAGGCGACGTCACACTGTGTGAGAGAGAAAATGATTGTTTTAAAATAAGGTTAGACTTATTTTAAAACAAAAAATTGTGACCACATAATTTATAGTTAGATTATTAATCATGGACAATAGCTGAATATCAAGTAAGGTGGAGGAAGCAGCGTAGATGGAGCAAGATATTCTGCCACCTGCTGGTGGGAGTTGGTGTCACTTAAAGTCAATGTTTTTTTGACCATTTTTGCAGAAAATTGTATTAGCAATGGCAGAAACAAAAAACTAGGAACTTCTTAAACATTTTACTAGTCCTACTGAAAATTGCTAATGTCTTTTGTCGCTATTAAAATCTTCCACACCAAAGACTGTTGGAGCAACTTGTTGGGACTCTGGTGCTTTCACTGATTGGGAAAATGATTGGATTTTTCAGTCTCAGGCTCGGAGGTCACAGGTCACACAGATAAAACTAAAAATCATCTCACTTTGGTCACCAGATGATTTCTTGCCACATCTTTGTGCAAAAGTCCAGACAGCAAACCAAACTTACATGTGTCTAATGCCAGTGATACAGTTTATTGTTTTTCTCTTTCTACCAAAAGTCTTCCAGGTGCTTCGGTCTCAGCTTGGTACTTTTATGCAGGACACTTTTGTTTACAGACTTTATAATTCATTTTATTTGTTTTTATGTTGTTTGGATATTTAAAATATTTAAGATTGAATGTCTTTGTGAATTGTTATGCCATTACCATTATGAAAATGGTCTCAAAACAATATTACCATTTATCACAATAACCCTGTGACAATTAATCGCCCAGCAACTCTTGTTATTGTGACAGACCAGCAGCAACATTACAAATGTTTTTTATATCAGGAAATATGATTAGTTTACAAACTGATGGATGACAATTTGACTGCAAAACACTATTTATGCTATTTTTTATGAAAGGTTTTATATTTTATTTTAAATTCCTCTGCAGCGCATGGATTTTAAAAAGACCAGCTTCCTGAGCATCTTGTGCAGAGATGGTTGTTTAAGCTAAACCCCCTGCTGTTGTGTGGTGGTTCAGATTCAGCTGTGTGTGTTTCTGTTCAGGTGTCAGTTGTGTATGGATCTGTTCATCTTAATCGTGTTTTGTGGTAAATGAATCTTGCGTCAGAAGATCATAGCAGACAGAATCTTCTCACGCAGGTCAGAGGTGACTGAGTCATCAGTCTGTGTTTAGATGAGGTTCCTCCACAAAGTTTGTTTGTCTGTTGATTCGTGTGTGCTCTGAAGGAGTCGATAGACTCTCAAGTGACTACACTAAGTGGTGGAGCGTCTCCTGGGGTCCCACTTCCTCTGAAATATTGACTCAGCACTACAGGAAGAGGTCACACACAAACACTGACACAAGGCCTTTTCCATTACATGATGTCTCTGGTTCTGCTGCTGCAGTGATTATTTTTCTGTGAGACGAACAAAGATGGGCTAATGAATGCTCTCTGGGGGTTTTGTCTTCGTGAGACTCTGTTGACAGATTCTTTCCATCGTTCCCTGATGTGATGGCAGGCAGGCAGGGATTTGATGTGCAGCAGTTTCAGATATGAAGCTCAGTTATGAAGCAGGAGGCTGTGCTGTTTAATAGGATGTGTGTAAATCACATGGTTGATTTAACTGTTTTACAAAGTATTCATTTCCTAAATGTCCCAAACACAAAGACCAACACTGGTGAGTTATATGAAAACGCTGTTTATCATTATTTGTTATGCTATTAGAAATTAATAAAATTTTTGATGTATCAAAACCTCGAGAACTTGGGGATAAAAAATCATCTGCCATAAAATAGAGCAATACCGATAACAGCGTTGGCCGGTATCGATGCTAATACTGATACATTGTGCCTCCATTAAAAAAATAATAGATTTATATTCCTTTTGATAAAAAAAATACACTCTAAGTTACTAATATCAGTATGGAAAATCCTTATTTCTGCCAAAATGCTGATAAGAAGATGTGAAAAATCTTTCCATAATTTGAAGAATGAGCCACTGTGTATATCAGAGTCAACACAGCTTCACTCATCCTCACACAGGCTGCTCTCCAACTTCCTCCACACATTTCCAAACCAAACTTTCAACACATGATCCTCAGCATGTCATGCCGTCGTAGAGCAGAGTGACACTGTGAACCGTCCTGGAGGGAAACGGATTCCTCAAAGTCCCTAAAGTCTATTTCTGTTATCTGAAACCCGGTGAGGTCAAGGCTGAGCATGTGTGGAGTCTGTTTGTGTGACGCTGCGGCGGCGCTCGCTTTCACATCAAGGACACAGCAAAACCACTTTGAGCCTTTGGTCTTTGGCAAATTGCCGGTCATGCGAGCTCTTTGTAAATCCCCCTGATCTGCTGCTTTTATTTTGGAAACACAGACAGGTGTTTTGTGATGCGACTCTCTCTCCAGATTCATCCTTTACTGTCTGAACTAATTGGACCTGTCACGATAACAAATGCTGCTTGACGATAAACTGCCCCAGAAGTTATTACGATAAACGATTATATTGTTATTTTGAGACCATTTTCAAGTAATATTACAGTAATAATGGCATAATTATTATTTTATTCTGCTATTGATTTACTGTGACAGGCCTAGGAAGGAGTTTTATTCTTTATCATTTAATCTCATATGTTCTGTTAATCCAGGATACTCTCCGTTCAGAGAACTGTGTCATAAATTATTCAGAACTCTGGCCTAGTCGGGCCCGGCACCGCCGCCGGGTCGGGCCCGGCACCGCCGCCGGGTCGGGCCCGGCACCGCCGCCGGGTCGGGCTGCCATCTGCTCTGTGGAAAGCGTCTCGGCGTTGTACAGTAACTCAGGAGGCCAAAGTTCAGCCCAAGTGTAACACAGCTCCCATTAACAGGCTATTTGTGGTGCAGGGAGTGAGTTCATGCTGGAACAGGAAGGTTATCGCATATCAGCCTGATATCATAACCGGCTCTGACAGTTTGGTGGCAACAGAACCGGATCACTGCAGGAAGAACGTTCATATGTTTGATTATCACATTATTAAAGGAGGGAAAATTATACTTTATGTGATTAAACCAAAGATCTAATTGTATTTTATGTTATATAATTTTTTTTAATGTTGTTGAAACAAAATGTGTGGGATGATAAACGGTGTGAGTCAGAGTTTGATTTATCTACATCGTGATAAATGGTGATGGTTTTTGTTATACGTAGAGCTAGATCTGTTACACATAGATCTTGTTACAATTTCACAAGCTAAAAAAACTGAAATATCATAAATATTTTGAGATCTTTATTACATTTTCAGTAGATAAATTGTAATTTGTTCGTAATCGATTATTCTGACAATCAATTAATAAAATATGAAAAAGTCACATTCTGATTTCTCATTAAAACTTTTTATATTAGAAGTGCATTAAATTAATTCAAATTTCTTTTTTTAAATTGGAAAATACATATTTTATTTCCTGCAATACAAGGTGATTAATAAATTTATTTTTCAGAATTTGAACCAGACGAAACTAAGAAAGATTAAGGTTTTTCTTATCTTAATGCAAAATGTATGCAGTTTGTTTACATATATATTTCGCTCAGTTGCTACTCTAAGTATGTTATTGTTTCTGTTAAGTGACTTTTTTTCGTCCTTATAGTTAAATTAATAATGAATAAATCACTAAAGTAGTTTGTGGTTTCAGCCCTGATTGGTGGGCCGATGAATCGTCCTCCATTTCCTCAATTTTGGGTGAAAATAAGATTTGAACATTTTAATAATCGGTGATCAGCCAGAAACTACCATCAGTTCACTCCTAATTGTGTGAGAAGAATATGTATCCAGATATTTTTCATCCTCATTTGAGCGTCTCTGTCCTTCAGGAAAGTCCCACCTTGCCATCGTCCAGAAGGTGAACAACGAGGGCGAGGGAGATCCGTTCTACGAAGTGTTGGGCTTGGTCACGCTAGAAGACGTGATTGAGGAGATAATTAAATCAGAGATTCTGGATGAATCTGACCTTTACAGTAGGTTTTTGTTGTCAGCATTACCAACTTTTTAAAATTTAAATGCCAAATTACTGCAAATTGTTGGATTTGTAGAATAGTTAAGAGATATTTTATAGATCTGTAAACTGTTTGTTTGTATCATTTTCAGCTGACAATCGCACCAGGAGGAAAGTTGCACCTGATAAGAACAAGAGAGACTTTTCTGCCTTCAAACATGAGAGCGAATCGAAGGTGAAGATCTCTCCTCAGCTGCTGCTGGCCGCGCATCGCTTCCTGGCCACAGGTGAGGGATTTACCGAGGAAACTGACACCCTGCTGCTTTCACCCCTGTATTACATCACACTCCACTAAACAAGCTCCTCTTTTACTGCTGCATCACATTCTCACAGGAAAATTTGGAAAAATTCAGCCTCTAATTTGAGTTCATTAATGAAGTATGCACCAATATCTGAGGTTTAGTATCGGCCAAACATTTAAAACTAAACTGCAACAAATCTGCAAATGGTTCAGAAAGTGCAATTAAGAATGCTAAATATAATGTAAAATAAATAATGAAGCATAGAATTAGACTGAATAGATCTGCCCTTATACATCGGGAACTATGTCACTGATACCCAATCCAGATTTTTTTTAAATACTGAGACTGATACAGATAATGTCAGATCAGTGCATCTGTGGTTCGAGCGCATGGCTTTTATCAACTCTTTATAATATCAGTATGTTTAACAAAAACAAAACAAAACAAAAAAACGAAGTGGCCTCTGCAGAAGATGGTGAATTATTAGACCAGCCCACCAGAAAGTGTCCAATTCAAGATAAGACAACTATTTCATTAGAAATAGCAATTACATAAGAACAAAATAGAGGCAAGAAAGGTGATGAACAAAGACATCTGGAATGACGTACACAGCTGACATGTTTCACACATTCACTGTGGTTAAACTACACTTTAATTACAGCTTGGATCTTTCTAAATGTTCTCATATCAGTTATTATTCCACATTAAAACATCTGTTTATTTGGTTGACTGTTACTCACTGTTGCAGGTTTGCCTCTCTGTGTGCAGATTGCTGTTCACGCAGCAGTAAATTGTGTTTTTAATCAGCAGAACTTGTTTCATTAGGTCATTTTTAATTGATTGGCTGTAATCAGAGATATTTACACCGAAAGAAAATGTTTGTTTCTGTCAACCAGCTCACCACAAACTCAGCTCTCCTTCTGCCGTCTGATATCACTTGAGCGTGATATCACATGCTAACCCCCCCAATCTGTGGGGTTAGCATGTGTGTTAGCTGATATGCTTTGCTGCAAACTGCTACGCACATGGCATGAGCTAGCACTTCCTGCCTGACACAAAGTTCCTGTGCAGGTTGCATAACATTCATTTCTAGTGACTTCATTACAGATTTTTCTCTCATGATGTTTGCTTTGTTGTGAGGAAACTGAATTTTTTTCATAGTTTCTCTTTAAAACAAAATACTAACTTCATTTTTTTTGTCTTTTATTTTAATTTACAGTAATAATCTTCAGTCTCAAATCTCCTTGTAACAATGTGACGTTTATGATTCTTACATAGGGACAATAATAAAAGCAGATTTTAGCAGTTTTACATTTTGTATAAGATGATGAAAAGAACAAATATGCAAACGTAATTTTTCCAGTCGTGTGAGTTTGTTGAAAGTCGGTGGGCTGACCTGCCAGGTGGAACCAGAAAGAGGAGTGTTTGTGTGAAGGCCTTTCTACTCCGTCTTTGCTGCGGCGACACGGCCCTTACGGCTGAACGCCGATCGCAACAAGACGACTTCTGACAGCTGAAAACATTTCTGATCTGCAAATAACATAAAGAATAAACAAATGACTCTAAAAAGGTAAATAGGAGAGCCGTTTGGGTTGAAAATTATTGTAGCAATTACAATAATTGACAGAAGGGAAACCAGAAAAATAAAGAGATAAATAAATGCAACACAATAAACCAACTAAATTACTTAGTTTTAAAAGAAGTTACTTTTAAAATTCTGCTGGAAGGAGAGATTTATCACAAAAAACATATAAAAACTCTTCAGCTGTCATCCTAAAATATGCTTTTAATCTATAAATATAGCAGGCAGCTTTGGCTGTAAGCCTGAATGTCAGATTTGTTGCACTCAGCCTCATTAGTTTTTTAAATTATAAAGGACTTTAATCTGACACCGTTGCAACAGCGATCACTTATTAATAATCACAAAATAAACATGAAACCTGAAACATAAAACTGTAACAGACTGCATGTTCTGCTCCCTGAATGGGAAACGTTTGCGGGTTTTTTGGCGTTGAATCCTGATACATTTGGTGCCGTTGTTGTCAGTTGCTACGACAACCAGGCTGTGTGTAGAGCGACAGAGAACGAGACAAATTGAAGATAATAAATTATTTGAGTTGTTATTTTCCCCTTGTTGTGGCACACTGCACTGAATTGATAATCCATACATCTCCAGGTTTTATTTTGTTAGAATTATTCTAATGCAGCGAGTAACAGAACCGTCTGTTTGCCCTCCACAGATCTGCGCTTGTGCAAAATTTCTGGATGTAAATAAGAGAAATGATCAAAACTATCCTGCTGTTTAGAGTTGGTGTGTTCAGTGTTTTTTTCCCTTCACTTCTAAAAAATAAATTTTGTTCTCATCTATTCTTCCACATGCAGTGCACTGCAACTTCTTAATTGAATCGTTTTAAAGTCTTTTCATCCTTCGGTTTTTTTGCAGAAGTGAGCTTGTTCAGTCCAGCTCAGATCTCTGACAAGGTGCTGCTGCGGATCCTCCGCCATCCTGATGTCATCCAGGAGATCAAGTTCAACGAAAACGACAAGCGATCGCATCGTCACTACATCTACCAGAGAGGCAAGCCGGTCGACTACTTCATCCTCATCCTGCAGGTAGGAAGCTGTTTGGGGTGAAAAATGGAGACCTTTCACTTTGGTTTTAGATGCTGCTTTACGATTCTTTGTTGTTTCTTTTGTTTTGAGACACACCAGTCAGGTTTTTACTGCCAGACACCGTCCTCCTGTTTCCTCTGAAGTCTGATAAGTGCGATTGATCAGTGTGTGTGATCAATACGAGTTTTCTCTGTTTTATAAGGTGCTGCATGTGTGCTGGCATGAGTAGCAATGGTTTTAAAATGATTTAAAAATGAGGAAATGACTAAATGATTTTCCTTCATGTGTCATAGAATGTGACGCATTAACCTTTACAACATTTTCCTCATTTCCCAAAGCAGCTGTTTGTTGTTCGGTTCCTGGCATGTGGAATGAGATGCTGTTATTTTCCAGGTCCGATGCAGATAAAAACAAGCATCTTAAAGTAAGATTATTCAACTCAGTGTTAAAATAATCTGATATGAGCAGAAATCCTGTTTGTGTTTAAGTTTATTTACATAACACATTTCATAAACGGGTTAAAACTTCACCAAAGTGCTGCACAAAGACAAGAACACAGTAGAATAAATTGACAAGTTTATATCAGTTATTAATCAACTCCAGACAGATTTAAAGGAACTCAGTGTTTCGGCTGTTTTTCAGTTTTCTGGCAGTTTGTTCCAAATTTGTGGTGCATAGAAGCTGAATGCTGCTTTTTATTGTGTCTTTAATTAATAAAGGACTCCGTGGTGTGAGGCTGTAGATCCAGAAATACTTTGAGAACTTTTTTTTATCAACTTTGACAAGTAAAACTGCATAAAATTAGCGAGTCAAAGCAGCTAGAACCTGAATATTACATCATAATGTTGTCGGAAGATTGTGTTCCCGTGTGAAGTAATGACCAGTTATTATCTCTGAATAATTAGGCGTAGCTGTGTCCACTAGTAGACCTCTTATCACTTTAAATACCTGCTGTCATTCATCTTCCCAAAACATGAAAAATGTCCTGCTCGTTTCCACCCTGTGGCCTGAGCAGAAATCTGCCGCTGCTCTGCCGGATCCAGTCAGCGCCTGTGAGCGTGAACGCTTTAATCCCAGCGCTCCATGCAGAGTCGCTTCCCACACTTCGTCTTGGTTTTCTGCTCCCAAACAGTCATTATGGACCACACACGTAGTGTAATCCTCTGACACCTTTCTGGGAGTTTCTGTTTGAATTCTGGCTTCAGTTTAAATACTTTCTTCACTTTTCTCCCTATTGGTTTCCCAAAGCTAATGAGGCCAATTTAACAGCCGTGGAGCTTCAAACCTGTTTCGTCCAGTTTGCTTCAAAACACAGAAAACGATCAGTAATCTCTCTGTGAATATTTGCTGTGCCTTGCAAAAGTATTCACACCTCTAACATGTCAGTATTGATGACAAAGGTCTAGTTCCACTTACTGCTTCACTTACAATATGAGAAAAATGTTATGCTGTTCAATAATTATTGACTTAAAACAAGCTCCTATATCTTGCTGAAAAGACACTTGTAAGTTAATTATTTCTTATTTCAAGTGTGGAAAGATACTTATACCAGAAACTAGACCAAATATAGTTTGGTAAGATTTTGTGTTTTTGCAGCCAGATGTGAAGCAACTTGCTCTTGAGATCTGATTTCTGTTTTCAGGCCAGATTCCTGTTTAATTAGTCCAAATGGAGTAAATGCGACAGTGTCTGCTGAACTATCAGGTGTGAAAACACTTTTAAATATCAACATTAGTTGATATATATATTTTTTTAGGGGTGCACTGATTGCAGTTTCCTGGTCGATCACCGATCTTTAAAGAGCTTGATCGGCCAAATCAGATTCTGACCAATGCAGATTTTTTTTGCTTTTATTTTTTGGTTAGAAAAAATAATTTTCCCTTTAAAGTATCGGCCGATCTCTGATTTATTGGTGCATCCTTCATTTTTTTCTATTCCTGTATGTAAACAGAAAGGGAAATGTCAGTCTGTAAATTAGTTCACATTTCTTCTTCTTCAGCTTCTTTTACCGACTTTATGAACAGTTTCTGTGTGTGTGTGTGTGTGTGTGTGTGTGTGTGTGTGTGTGTGTGTGTGTGTGTGTGTGTGTGTGTGTTATTGTGTGTGTGTGTGTTGTGGGCAGGGATGATCACCGTCAGCAGACTGGATGTTTGTTTATGATCACTCTGATTCATGTCGCCATAAAGATGCTCTGAGGTTCTCACAGAGCAGCTGCTCTGCTCAGAGTCACATTTCTGCTGCATTCAAGGAATTTTCTCCTCTTCCACGGGAAAATCCCTGGATTACAAGCAGGCTCCTTTTTCCACTCCCAAGACGACAAACCTCTATCTATTGTTACATCTGTCAACGTTTTGCTTCACATGTTGTCTTTGAGTATTCCTTAAAAAGGCAAATGTGGACGAGTGTATTTAAATAAAGTGCATCTGCTAGTTCTTCCTGTTGTGAACCAGAGACGGAAAATTGATTCCTTGGAGGATAAGAAATATTCCTCGACAAAAAAGGAGATATTTCCACTCTGCGATTCAGTTTGCTGAGTCATGGCGTTACGTCCCAATGTTAGAGTGAGTCACTGATTTTTAAAAAGGGTTTGTTACAAACCACTAAACTCTGAGGTTAAATCACATGGTAACGCAGATTTAACGCCGGCTGAGTGTTTCAGCGAGGTTCAAGGAAGAAACCCCTCGCTGGCTTTGTTATAAGTTATTGACAGCCTGCGGCAGAGAGTCCTCCAGCCACTGCAGGGGTTCATCACACACACACACACACACACACACACACACACACACACACACACACACACACACACACACACACACACACACACACACACACAGCTTCCTCAGACAGCTTGGTTCCACATTACCTCATCCTGCCTTGTGCTGTTTTTATCTGCATTAGTTCACACACTGAATAACTGCTCCTGTAGGACGGCTGCTTTTCTCATTGGTCATCGTAAAGATGAAAACCTTCCTCATCCAGAGTCCTCAGCTCCCTCAGTTTCACCTTATTCCAGCCAAAACAAACCCTGACGTTGGCCGCATTAGTACCTGAATTAAGTAAAGCTCAGATTCGTCTCAAAACTAAATCAACTTTCTACCACTTCCTGTTGTCTTCTTTGTCGTTTCCATCAGTAGTAACATCTGACTGTTGATCATGTGACTCATGATACAAAAAAAGTGTTTCCATTACAGTTTTGTGAAATGCATCTATTTCAATATGGCTAAAAAAAAACACCAAGTTTTTTTTATTGCTTTTCGGAAAAGCCAGTTCAAGTGAGCATTAAGACATTTTTACAGATTTTAGGAAATTATTTCACATAATTGTTGTTTCCATTAAACATTTCTAAAGCAGTGCTTCAAAAGTTTCAGTTAATATTTAACTTCATTTCTAAACATGATGGTGTATTTGTGGTTTCTTGAGCTCTCCGTTGTGGATTTTAGGATTCAGATGTGAAATGAACCACAGAAACGGTGAGTAATCTGTAGATAAATAAAGTTGTAATCTAATGGAATCAGGCTTATGTTTGAGGACTTTATGAACCTCCTCACCTCTTAACTTCAACTCCATATTGAGCTTCCCTCCTGCGGCTCACACTTTATTAAACTTTCCCAATCTCGACTTTCTCACAGTCAGTTCTTTTCTTTTTTTTTCTTTTTTTTTGTCCACCTTTCTTGCCGTCACAGATTTTCTTTCTTTTCTGTTAATCATGATCGATCACCCGGGGCCAAAAAGAGGCCAGTGGTGTAAACCTGCTAGAACATCAGCTATAATGTTTGCTCATGTCGTGGATAAGGACCTGAGCAGGAACAGACAGTTCTCCATCGGGTCATTTATGACTCATAATGCAGCATATTGAACTTTAGCCAAGACCCACCTGCAGGTTCAGGTCTTTTAAACGACTCTCTGACCTCCACTTTGAACCTGAAGCTGCATTACTGCACAGGAGAAATGGGAATATTATTTCTTACAGCTTAGTTCATAATACATGTGCATAAATTATAACCAGTTTACAATTTTCTGCTTGTAAGTTTTAGGCATTTGGTTCAGAATCTTCTGACACTTTCCCTGGTTGGTAATAAAGATCTGAAACTTGACAATATGAAGTAATTAATGGTCAATTTTAAATTAAAACATTGGTTTTCAGGTCTTAAAATGCCTTTTGTCACAATAGCTTAAACTCAAAGCTATTGTGAAAGGCCTCAGTAACCTGCTAGCCGATGAAGTAACAGTAATAATTGGCGCATAAAGATATGTTATCTTCATGTTTAAATGTTGTGAATGAAAGGCCGGCCTGGGAGGGTCTGCTCACTTGACTGGTTCTCAGATTTGCCACACCTGCTGTTAGTCATTTGTTTTGCATGAGGCTTGGAGACGATAGAGTACTAAAGGTCACGATGAAGTGGAGGTAAAGAGCGTTTGTTGTTAGAAATGAATCTGCACTGGGTTGCTGTTCTTGTGCTGTATCTGTTGCTGCCTCTTGGCCTGGACTCTTTGGAAAAGGGGTTTTTAATCTTGGTGGGTTTTTATTCTGGTAAAGTAAAGGTTAAATATTGACAGCTGGGAGGGCAAACCTGTTGTTTTAGCTCTAAAATCGTCTTTTGTTGTAATGAGCGGAAAGCAGCTCTTGTCCTCACCAAGCTTTGGTTTGGTTTTTTTCCATTGTATTTTTCATTTACTCTCCATTTTATTCCTCTTTACTGTCAAATTGAGTCATTTTTACCAAGTTTTCAGCTAAACAAATTGTGTCAAATTATAAAGTCATCAGCTTTTATTTTGCAGATGGACAAATATTTCAACATGCTTTGTGTTGGTGCTGGTAATTTTGTCTGTTTTGGTTCCACTGAATGTTTTGTTCTGACCTTGATTTGGAAAATTATGTCCCACATTAATAATCAATTACAAGCTTTAATCAAGTTCATTACAGGGTCTGTAATTCATTAGTCGGATTTTACTCAAACTATTTATCGACAATAAACAACATTTTTAATTCAAAAACCACTTAAGTGGCAACATCATTGAATAAATAGTCAAATAAACTCAACATCAAAAGTATTTATGGTTTTAATCCATTATTAGGTTTATTAAAGCATCAGATGGAACAAGGTGTTACTCTTGCTCCCATCCTTTAGAAATGTGTTCTGTGGACGTTGACGTTAGCATTAGCATCTGTGCTGTTGCTGCATGTTTAGCATTCAGATGCTATTTTAAGCCGGGATAGTTTTGCTAATATGCTAACTGCTTTAGCACAACAGCAGAGTTTCCAGTGTCCAATCAGAAGCAGAAATTAACCCCAGCGAGCCGAGAGAAGCAGCTTCATTGTGCATCACTGTTGTTTGCAGCGTCAGATTTACGGGCGTACCAGAAACATCCATCCATCCATTTTCTGACCACCCTTCTCCCTAACGGGGTCGGGAGTTGCTGGTGCCTGTCTCCAGCTGCGTTCCGGGCGAGAGGCGGGGTCACCTGGACAGGTCGCCAGTCTGTCGCAGACCAGAAACATGGCAATACAAATATTTAAAAATAAATATTAAAAAATTTGATTTATTGTGGTGAGATTTTTAACATGTTAAGATCTATAATAAATGAATCAAAGTTAAACGTTCAAACATCAAAAATACTTTAATATGCCTTAATACACACAGGAAACGATATCAGCACTAACAGAAAGTAACATTTACGGTTTGTCTTCTCAGCCAATCAGTGCTGAGGAAAATGAGTGGAGTTCCTGGATTCGCTGGAAGATATTTTAAATATCCAAAATAAACAAAACAACATAAAAAACAAATGAAATGAATTTAGAAATTTCTTAAAACAAAATTGACCTTCAAACAAAGGTCTGGTTCAGACTGAAGACTTTTATCTTCCAGTTTTTGGCAGAAAAAGAAAAACAAGAAAGGAAAGCAATAAATAATGCAAATGGAAATAATTGAGCTTGTTTTAATTTATCATGTGATTTTGACGTAAAGGTTGCAGGTGATTACTGCAACATAAAGGCAGGAATTATTGATTTTTTTTTTTTGCTTTAGAATACAGTGTAAATATATTGGACATTTGGCCTCTGGGTGCTGAAGCGTCGCTCCTGCTGTGTGTGAATAATTGACAAAGGTTAGTCTATTTTTAAAAAATGCCTACTGGCTTTGTGTCCAAATCTCACAGGCTGATGAGACTTTATTCTGGATTGAAACACCTGCAGACGGGATAAAGTCTGGAGGAACTGGTTTTGCTGGAGCGCGAGTTGTTTTGTGACGCCTGCATGGCTGGAGCCAGGCCTGTGCACATGTTGCAGTGAAAACATGACCTCAGCTGATGATCACGCTCTCACAGTTAGCCGCATGTCAAACATTAAGTCATGTTTCAGTTGCTGTGATGAGCTGGAAGCAGCAGAGGAATGTGGATGTTTTTATTTTCTGTGCTTCTGGTTGATTTAATAATAAATCATTACAGCCAGTGAACATCTGCTCATGTTTTCCTCTTGGTGACTCAGTGGCTTTCAGATGACAAATCATCTCTGCAGGAGGTGTGACAGTTTAGACATATAACACAGATTATTCTAATTTTTTGCACTTTAAGATTCAGTTGATGAGGATTAAAAGCATTCAGATCAGGAGCCAACAGTGTGACGTGGCTGGGTTTGGTTAGCTTAGAAAAACCCTTCAAATGTTGCATTTGTTATACGTTTACCTGGACAAACAGGATCCAACGGCGTAAATAAAAGCCACCAAAACATCTGAAGCATGTCAGACTTCAACTCGGTTAACGAGGTCAGAGTGAAAACAAAAGTCTTGCTCTACACCAGATCACCAGGATGACAGTTTGTCGGCTTGAGCTGCAAATGACTAAAATGTTTACTCAGCAAGAATCCAAAAAAAGAGAATGTACTACGAATAAACTTAATACAAGTATAAAGATGGAAAATAAAAAATACAGGAAATACATTAAAAATAAATAAAAATGTAATAAAGAATGTGAAAACTTCACAAAATGCTTTTTTAACCACATCTGAGAAACTATTTGAATCCTTCATGCAGAATCCCCTGAACTACACACTTCATCTTTCTACACAACAACAACAACAACAATAATGATAATATGCTTTAAATGCACTAATGGCTGAATATATATATGACCTCTGTGACCTGGCCTTGTCATAAACATTTATGGATGGATTTACTGGTTTATAAATGCATTAGTGCTGAGCCATTTATTTGGATTAATTGTGATTAATGATTGATCTATTAGTCACCGTTTGTCCAGTTATTAATCCGTTAATCCAATAAATAATCATCAGATCAGCCCAACGCTGATCTGATGTTAAGTCTGATACTGTATAAAAAGGGCTTAAGTGGTTACATGAAAAATCTGCAGAACGTGCAAACTGTTTATTAGATTAATTGATTAACCAGAATAATTACTAAGATAACAGGAGTTGCAGATTTAAAATGTGTATGTGGATGGATGCTCATAATAAGAGCAACTCCAGAACATGTTCCCATTTTTCTCATTTGTAGTTTAGACTGAACTGATCGGATAGTTGGAGGAGAAGGAACTGTTGACTGAGTGGGTTTGGCTCGGTTCTGTGATGCTGCTTAGCTTTAGCTTTAGCTTTAGCTCGCTGTTAGCTGGACTCTGCAGTGTTTTCAGCAGGAACAGCTTCCCTCCTGTTACTTTGTAACAGCAGTTAACTTCCTGAAATAGCTGAAGGTTATTTTCAGTCTTTTATGTTTTAAGTTGACAGAAACATTTACACTGAAGCAAAATATTCTTATGTATTGTGGCTACTTTATGATCATTTTGATGAATTATTAACTTTTTTCTCCAGTGTGTGGAGTCTTCATATCTCCCTTTAAATTGCTGAAGTATCAGGTTTAGTTTTTTTTTTTTTTTCACTTACAACCGTCTGAAGCTTTATAGAGTTTAAATATTAGCAGATGATGTGATGGACTACGATTAGTTCAAAACTTTAGTCGATACAGTCCAAAGAATTAGGAATATAATCTAAATATCAAGAGAAATAATGTGTAGAAAGATAATGTTTGAATAAATTAGTGTTTTTGTTCAGATTTTTGTATTTTCCCACCTGTTCTGCTTTCATAGGGATGAAAGGAAGGAGGCACGGTTGGATGGATTAACTGCGCTGTGTTGTTGCTGCAGCCACACATTCCAGCTGGTTGAACTGGGCCAACACTCTATACCAGTACACCAGTACAGCAGCTTCCTTAACCCCCAGTCTGTCCTCTGTCACCCACCAAATTCATTATTTTCTCATATTTTTATCCAACATCTCTCTGAGCGGTATCCTCTGCTCCGCCGGAGTGATAAATATTGGGATTTATATGGAAATGTGGCGCCATCTAGAGGTCACATGGTGTATTTTCATCAAAACTCAAACACTCTTGGGAAAAAAAATACAATTTTCCCTCATATTTTTCTGTTTTGAGAGAAATTGTTTGCTGTTTTTGTTTTGAAAACAGCATCTTTGTGTTGAATCCACAGGGTCGAGTGGAGGTGGAGGCTGGAAACGAGAACATGAAGTTTGAAGCTGGAGCTTTTTCGTATTATGGCGTCATGGCGCTCAGTGCTTCCACTCTGGGTGAGTCCACAACCTCATCTGCTTTAACCTGACAACCAGTTACTGACCCACATAAAGTACAGCTGGGTTATTTAAAAAATGTCTCTCTACTGCCACCCTGTGGCAACATGAAAGAGTCGTTCAATTCTTGAAATTTCTTTTTATTTGGTTGAGCAGAACCAAATAAAAAAAATGCTAAAAAGTGTTTTAAAAGCACAAACTAGAACATAAATTTAAAGGCATTAATGTTCTGATTTTCTCATTTCCATATTTTCCCTATAATACGCAGTTATTCTCTGTTTCAGGAACTTTATAAGGAAAAAAGCCAAAAACAAAGAATTATTTTGGTTTTGTTTTGTCAGCATCTACATCAGGAGTATCTAAACTTTTTCTCATCTTGGGTCAAAAGTTCTTCCATGCCACGAAAAATAAAAAGTGAAATAAAATCAAGCAAATAATGGAGCTTAATTTGTTTTTGGGCCATTTTTATTGTAAATCCAAAAATTAGAAAAGTTTTGCACACGTGCTTTATTAAAGAAAGGCATCTAGTTTTCAATTTCTTTTTCGCTCAATTGAACAAATGTTTTAAAACCGAATTTGGGTCACTATCCTTCAAAAATGTTTGCTAATTTAGTGAATTTAATAAAAACTGATTTGGATGCAGCAAAACCAGATCTGATTTATTCTTGAACTGCAGCTGTGGGCCACAAATGGCCCCTGCGCCACACATTGGACACCCCTGATCTACACCCGGGTTTTTATTCCAGCTCTGCAGCAGCAGCATCATGCTGTGGGCTCTCTGGGTTTCTGTGGGATCAGCAGAGCGTCTCCAGGGTTCTGCATGTCCCCTGTACTTTGTGCAGACCCATCTCCCTGACCTTCGACCTTCCCTTTCACCCCCCCTCTCTGCTATCCTCTCAGTGGCCGCGCCGCGCCCTCGCCTCCTCTCCTTTAAGAGGTTTTCTCTGTTCTCTCGGTTGCCAGGTAAAAGCCGGCATGTCTGGGTGGCCTAACACCGAGCTCAGGTTGGGTGGGGGGTCAAAGGGCACAAAGTCGGTAGAAAGACCTGATTGTTGTCATTTCTGTAGGTTTTAACCCATAAAGTCTGTAGAAAAAGCTGATTATTGTCACGTCTTTTAGGTTTTAACCCACAGTTCCTGCTCTGACACTCATGCGATTGACTGTAGGTTTAATCTTTAAGGATTGCATAAACGCTGCATTTTGGCAAACAATTATTTGTTCTGTAAAATGACTATACTTCCTAACAAATCTCCCTTTCAGCCTCTGATATGAAATCTGTTTGAAACTGAACTATTCAGTAGATCAGCGCTTCACATGAAGAGTTCCTCAGTTTTCAGGACTGTTGGTCAAATTGTTTGCCAAAATATCGTCTTTTTTTAGACGACATGATGACTGATTTGCCTTTAGGAATAAAACCGTCGAGCCGCTTCTAGATGGATCTTCTTCTAGTTGACTGATTATTTCTCTATGAATGAAGCATCAACATGTCTGTTTCATTGATTCATGTAATGATAGTTTAGATCTTGCTGCTGTAGGATTTAGTTTTTCTCTCTAAAGCTCCGCCCAGTTCCAAATGTTGGAATGATGAAAGAAGATGGTTTGTAGAAAGGTTTTTATTTGGAATTGGGTCAATTCTGCCATCTGGTCCATTTTAAAAATACTAACTCAAACAGAAACCAGTTTCCTGATGTTATTGACTGTAATACTTAGAGATCCGGTTGGAGACTTTTCAGCAGGTTTTAACACCAGATGGTTTGGAAACGAGAGCAGAAGTGACAAAATAAATCAGAAATGTTTTTCTTTCCTTTCTAATCTATGATTCTGATTTCTAAATGTCACTGTATCAAAGTTAAATATAACATACATTTTTAAAAATGTTTCTAACAATAGTTAACTCATCAAAAAAAAGGAAAATATGCATTTTTTCCACCAATAAATAAAAGATTTAGTTTAAATTCATATTCCCTGAGATGAAATACAAACTTTGTTTTTTTATTAATTTATTTTTTCAGAACTCAATTTGTACCTTTAATAAATTTAATTATAATCAATAACAACAATTACTAATAATGACTCAAACCTTTTTGACTCAAACCTTTTTTAAATAACCAGTAGTTTTTGTATTTCTATTTTATTTTGTGTTTAAAGATCAAATAAAAAGGCAATTATTGTTTTATTCTGCTAATAACCATTTTAAAATCACAAGTGGCCTTTTAATTTAAACTGCTGGTTAAATTGATTTTCAATTGAACTTTACATTTTTATTATGCTAATTTGAATATTTTTTCAAGATAAGTTGTTTGTATTTTTAAGCATTTTCAACAAAATTAGAAAGAAAACCTTCCAGGCTTATTAAAATAAAATAAAATAAAAATCCATGATGATTTTTGTCACTTTTGCTTTCTAAAAGAGAGGCTAATCTAAAACTGCTACAGAGAATATTTATCTTTTTTTTCATCATTATTTTGAGTTAAAAACCAGTTTCCTGATTTTAACCAGAAAGAAAAATCTCCTGCTGGATTACCAAAATCTCCTCCCAGTAAAATGAGTTTGCTAATCCAGTCTAATCCAACCACTAACTGTGAAAGTAGCTGTGGAAAACCGGGATGAGCTTCCCGGTTCATTCCTGGGAAACTAACGCGGTTGACGTGTCCAGGTAAAACAGTTTCCTATGACTCACTGCGGCCCCCTGCTGGACGACTCACACCAACCGGTAATCATAATGATGCACTGGGTGAACGGACGTGTGTGTGTGTGAGTGTGTGTGTGTGTGTGTGTGTGTGTGTGTGTGTGTGTGTGTGTGTGCGTGCGTGCGTGCGTGTGTGTGTGTGTAAGACACATTTAGGAGAATGGGTTTGTCAAGCATCGTTCATTGTTGGATAGAAACTGTGATTTCTGATTATTATAAAAGCAAACGGAAAATTTTGTACTTGAATCAATCTATAAATTAAACAGTTTGTTACCCAATATTCCAATAAAATGTTATTAATTTGAGTCGTTTTCTATAGAAACATACTGACTGCCTGAAAGACATTGGTTATGATTTTCATTTTTTTAATGTATTGCAACTAATCTGTTTAGACTCTAATGGTTGATTGAATGAATGAGTTGTTTTAATTTAGTCTTCTCAGCCTTCAGATCTACATGCATATTGCCACTCCTGGTAAAGATGTAGAAAAAGCCATAAAATAAGATTGTTTTATTGCAGCAGCTGAAAAAATTGGGAAACTCTGTGTTTAATTTAGGTGCTTCAAAACGTTTCATGCTAATAAGTAATAATCTTCTAATCTATTTAAAATGAATCAAACTATAGAAAATGTTCCAAAGTCATCAGCATTTCTTTGAATTTTGAAATACTGCAGCTAACAGCTTGTTCTCAGTAAATCATTTCTCAGTATTAATAAAGTTCTAGTTCTACTGGCAGATTACAGTATGGGGACATTTTAATTCATTATAAATAAATTTATCTGCCAGGGGAACTAGAACTTTTTTCACCAACATTGAGGAATTATTAACTTAAAACAAGCGCCTGCATCTGCTGAAAAGTTAGTTTTGTCTTATTTCTTGTGTTTTTGCTTTCAAAATATCTTCAATATAATTTGCTCCAGTCAAATCTTATATATCTCATATCTAAATAAAAACCTGATGAGCTCTAGCAGGAAGCTAAACTGCTTTTCCAGGAAGTCAGCTCTAAATGCTAGCTTAGCGTGTGTAGAGTTACCTTAGCGTGTGTAGAGTTAGCTTAGCATGTGTAGAGTTAGCTTAGCATGTGTAGAGCCAGCTTAGAGTGTGTAGAGTTAGCTTAGCGCTTAGCGTGCATAAAGTAGATCCAGGATCAGCTGGATGAGTTGTGAAATCTCGCCGGTAAAAGTCCAGTGTTGTTAGGATTTCTTCACACCAGCTTTTTTTCCGCCTACTTTTTTTTTTTTTAATTTAATGACTGAACTGCAATATAAAAACATTTTAATGTTTTTTTTTCATGTCTTTAGCTGGAGCAGAGTGGGGATTATGTCCCATTTTAAGGGTTAATGGTTTATTTAATCATTAATGTGTTATGGAATATGTTTGGGAACTAAAACTCGTTGTAACTTATCTTTGTGTCATCGCAGATGAATCCTAACATGATGAATTAAAAACAGCTTTAATCTGCTTTACTTTGAAGAAATTGTAATGTGTGGCTGATGTAAGATCCTGACTTTAGAGTCACTTTAGATGGAAAGTTTTCTGCGTCACTGACTGGTGACAAAAAGTTTGAGTCAATATTTGCTTCCACTGCACCCCCTCATCCTGATGCGTTTATGGTTAGTTTGATGATTTCTGTTGCCGTTTCCTGCATTCTTCATACCTCGTTTTCTCATAGTTACTCATTAGTCCTAACCTGCATCGCATCTTTGAACCTCACTGCAAAAACTCAAAATCTCTCCAAGTATTTTTGGTCCAGTTTCTAATAAACATATCTTAGTACACTGTGGAAATAAGACAAAACTAACTCACAAGCAACTTTTCAGCAATAATGGGAGCTTGTTTTGATTAAGAAGTACTCGTTCTATTGGCAGATTATTTCACTTCTAACATGGGAAAAATGTCTTTTAATAAATGAAATAATCTGACATCAATGTTAAGGAATTATTGACTCAACCTCCTGCATCTTGCTGAAAAGTTAATTTTGTGTTATTTCTAGTGAACTTGAATATTTGCACGAAAGATAGTTGGTAAGATTTAGTGTTTTTGCAGTGCAGTAGTTATGAACCCAGTCTGCACCGGTTTTAAAGTGTCTGCAGGTCAAATTAAATGTTTCTGTGTTGAAATGTTGATCCGGAGCTGATTTAATTAAGTTTCTGTTGTGTTGTTAGTAGAGTTTCACTCGCCGTCCCACCTCAGCGGGTTGAACCGGACGGCGTCTCTGAGCGGAGCGGACCGGACCGACTCCCTGGCCGTGAGTGGGAGCAACAGCCAGCTCAACAGCAGCATGGCGTCGCAGCACTACACCCCCGACTTCAACGTCCGGGCGCTCACCGACCTGCAGTTCGTCAAGGTGGGTCCAGAACAGCCAACAAATCAGAGGAAGGCTGCATGTTTACCGATCTGTCAGTAAAAATCTACGTTCTCCAACCCAAAACACGGAGAAGCAGCATCCAGCTTCTATGCAACACAAATCTGGAACAAATGTCCAGAAAACAGCAAAACAGCCGAAACACAGAGTTCCTTTAAATGAGGGCTAAAACCCACCTGGTTAGAGTTGCTTTTGATCAATAATAAATGATTTAATAAACATTTATTATGGCTTTTCAACCACAAAAAGTCATAATGTTTATGACGTTGTTGCTTAAATGTGCTATATTGATTGATCAGATATTTATATTGGTATCAGAAGAGAAAAAGTGGATCGGTGCATCCCTAGTTTTTATTAAATTTATTGACAAAGTTAAACTTTAAAGCAGATGAAAAATATTCTTTTAGCTCATCCCGGTGCATTTACAGAAACATTCATGTTTTTTCCTGACATTTTCTAAATCTCCCTCAGATCACACGCTCGCAGTACCAGAACGGCCTGATTGCGTCTCGCCTGGACAGCACGCCTCAGTCCCCAGAGAGCTCTCACTACTCGCAGGAGGAGACCACGCCCCCGGCAAACATCACCATCACGGACCTGGGAGCAGACTCCGCCCTCATGGAGAACGGCCCCGACGAGAAGACGCTGCTGCTGCTGCTGAACGAGCAGACGCCGACGCCGAACCACCATCACAACCAGCTGGACAACAACGTCTAACCCCGAGCTTCCCCTCCCCTCCAGGGGGGGGCGCTGTCAGCACCAAACACACCTTAAAGTCCCAAAGAGACAAGCCATGCGCGCATATCATGTAAATATGCGGGAATTCAAAATACCAAACAAACACGATGAGTCAAAACATTACAACCACTTAAAACTGCTGACCTGGATTGTTTTAGTTCTTTCAGATTGAAAATAGAAGAGTTTTAAATCAATAATTCAGCAAGAAAGAGAAGTAAGACACACCCAGAAACCTAAAATAATGGCTGTTAGATTTTATATTTAATGCTGTAAATCAGCATCAGGATTTATTTTCCCTCAGAAACACAAAAACTTACTTATCTTATGCAGATTTGGGTGTAAAGGAGCCAATTATTAGTCAATAATTCCTTAATATTTATGAAAAATAGTAATACTACTGGCAGATTGTTTTGACTTAAAACAAGACGTTTCCCTCATAAATAAAATAATCTTCAGTGGAACGAGGGCTTCTTTTTAAAATCGGGATTAAGGAATTATTTACTAAAAATAATCTCCTGTTTCTTGCTGAAAAGTTACTTGTAAGTTATTTTTGTCTCTTTTCATGTGAACTAAGATAAAACATCTGGATCTCTTGAGTTATTTTAACTGAACTAATATCAGTGAAATTGTGTGATTTCATATTTAAAGCTGTAATATCCATCAAAACAGCAACAGGATTTATTTGCACTGCATAAACAAACTTATACCAAGTACTTTTTTTGTCTATTTTCTAGAGAAAATAGACTAAAAAATTAGGTATATTAATATCTTAGTACACCTGAAATAAAATAAATTTACCAGAAGTAACTTTTCAGCACAATATAGGAGCTTGTTTTAAGTTCATAATTCCTTCATATTTATTTTTAAAAAGTACTTATTCCATTGGCAGATTATTTCGCTTATAACAAAACATGTTCCCCAAATTTTAAGTGAAATATTTTACCAGTGGAACTTGTAATTTTTCATCAATATTAAGTATTTATAAACAAAAGGCGCGCTCCTATTTCTTGCTGAAAAGCTATTTGTAACTTCATTTATTGTATTTCAAGAATGCTAATAACCCTAACACCAAAAAATACTCGATAATTTTTAGGGTTTTTTCAGTGTGGATGCAGTTGAAGTCTGTAATCTCCTCAAAAAGTCATTTTTCTATGAAGCACCTTGAATGAAACATAAATTTTCCTGTTTTAATGCGGTTTTAGCCGATCGGTTTGGAATAAATTTGTTTTGTGAATTTCTGCTGTAAAGTTTTGGCTCATCGTGAAGAAAACCCACCAAAAGTGTATTTTGCCACAACCACGCAAGCAGGGTGAACACCCAGCGGCCGTCTGTGGAAACAGGAAGTTAACCTTTTTACCCCGTCATGGCCGCCGTCATGGCCGCCGCCGCCATCATGGCCGCCGTCATGGCCGCCCCCGGTTTCCATGTTGCTTCCAGTTCAGAGACTCAGGGAGACTCCGCCCTCCTGCCTCCACCAATCCCGTATCGGAGAGCTGTGAACCAATGGCGTCGCAGCCTGTGTAGCAGTCTGATCCACCTCCACCAATCAGCAACCAGAAGACAGAGAGGACCCGTCGGAGTTCAGACAAAGTAATATATGTTCCATAGAGATTTCTAATCGCATATTTATTGATGAACCTTTATGTTTTCTCGGCAACGCCGGAGGAGCTGCGATGGGAGTTTTTGTTTCCGGTGACTAACCAAGAGCCTTTATATCCTGAAGTTGTGAAGAGATTCACACTGATTGACAGCCAGTCTGTATTTTGATTAAGACAATCAACATGAATGAAATGAATGTTTTATGAAATGTGTAGGTTACGTTAACTGTGGCTGCTCTTGTCTCTGTGAAATCCTTAATTATTTTGTTTTAAAGCTGAATTCAGGCTAAATCCACAGAAATCAGGTGCCGGTTTTCACAGAGAGGAGTCGGCCTGAGAGCTAAGAGACTTCTTTTGGAAAGTCTCTTCTTTCTAAAAGAAGAGACTCCTTCTTTTGGAAAGAGGCCGGGACTTTTCTTTTGTTTTTTGTATACGTGTGTGTGTGTGTGTGTGTGTGTGTGTGTGTGTGTGTGAGTGGGTGTGTGTGCGTGTGTGTGTGACCAAAAATGGGGATCGCTCAGTGGGATCAGAACCAAAAAAGGGATGCTGCGTCACCTCCTAAGAAAGTACTTTAAAGAAATCAGAGACTTTATTTATTTACTTTAATACTTGTATATATTTTTGCCGTTGAGGCGCAACAAGTGTAATTTTTTGCAATGATTTGGATTTATTTTTTGGGATTTTTTGTTTTTAAATGGAGGACTGTGGGATGATTATATGGAACCACGAAGTTGAAACACTCAGCTGCATTGCGTCACTTTCATGTTCAACTGTTCTGTACATTTATCATCAGTGCTTTATTTGTTTTCAATTTGAGCTGCGTACACTCCAGTTATATTTTACTGTAACTTCCAAAGAGATTTTAAGGAGAATCAATCATAAAACTGATATAATTACCTTTCTTGTGGATTTTTTTCTGTGATCTCTTATAAAACTGAAGAGTTTTCCTAAATATTCTTTATGTTTAGTAACATAAAGACAAGTTTTTTGCTTTTTTTCCTCATCTTTGTTCCTTTTGGTCCGTTTCATTTCCCCAGTATCAAATTAAAATTTTCCTTTTAATCCTCATGAATGTAAAGTCAAACAAAACTTGCCTCTTTCTGCCCCAAAAGAGGAACTGAAGATCACTTTTCCTTGCATTTTCAGTTTGTATCTGAAACCAAGGCATAAGAAAATCTTTTTTTCTCTTTTTTGAGTTCAGTGGGAAATGTTTTCTGTTTTTAAAACTTCCTGTGTCTAATTTTGTTTACATTTGGATTTTTGTGTCACAAGGGAGGAACAGAAAAATTTCTTACTGTACTTGGTAACTGAGAAGACGTCAGGCTCCGCTGCTGCAGCAACACATGAAAACACATGACACAGTTCTGAGGAGCTGGCTGGAGTTTACGTGAAGAAATTGTTTGAGTCCCTTTTATGTCACCGGTTTCATTCTGAAATTGATTTCTGTGAAAGTTCAAAGTGATTTTTGTCAACATAATCTGGACCTGAGCGGCCTGCTAAAGGGGATTTTTATAACTTTTTGTTTTTAACTGTGTTCAGATCAGACAGTAAATGTTTACGTCCAATTGATAAAAAAGGAAAAACGCAGATTTTGCATTATGTGTTTAGATCAATACATATCATACTTTCCACCCAAGACGAAATAAGCATTAAAGTCTCCAGTTTAAATCTTTACACATAAACTGATGAGATGTTAGTTTATTGAAGATGAGAAAACCAGGTAAAATGAGAGTTTTGGAGACTTAACTGACCGACACCCTGCTGAGGAATTTAAAAGCATAATGAGCTGAAACACTAAAATGTAATTTTTTATCCGGTTTTTGTATCTTTGCAGCCCTGATGTATTCGTCAGTTTTACCTTTTCCACAAACTTCTGTCACCAGAATTTCTCGCTTTATGTACTGAAAAAAAATGCAATGGTGAATGGAAGCAGCTAAAAGTAACACTCTTCTCAACATAATCATTACTGTAGAATCAGAACTAATGTTATACATGTGGTATTTACCTTAGCTTGAAAACCCAGCAAACCTGTCCCACATAGAGAGTAAAGGTGCCATTTTGATCCCTTTTAACAACTAACTAAACGAAAGCACTAAAATTAGCTCCTGCTTGCAGATTCTCCAGTCTGTCCTGAATTGTTGCCTGTGGGTATCAGCAGTCTAAGTTCTTTTACGACTTTATGTGTGTGCGATTCTGCAAGTCTCACATTTCTCCACATAAACTCTAGTTTGCCTTCAAACCTCTGTCAGTTTGGTTGAAGTGAACGCCAGTCGGACTGGCTACCGATACAAAAGCAGGAAGCGGACTACAGAGCAGGGTATTGTGGGTAAATACAACAAAACAAACACAAGTCTAGCGCAAGCGTGAGAAATAACTCATGGTTTTTTACATTTGTAGTGGTTGGAGGATGTCTCTCCAACCGCTAAAATCTGACGCCACTCCATTTTTGTTTACATTTCATAAAAAAAGGATGTAGTGCTCAGTGTCTTCAGTGATATATGTGTTGTTTGCTTCAGTGGTCCGTGGTGAGGCGCCCCCACAGGCCAGTGGGGGAACAGGTTGCTCAAAGGGTTTAGTTGGTTTGACTCCGTACAGTGAGAAAGAAAACATCAGCAGCTGAAAATGGAACAAATGTTGCAATTTCAAAAACAAAAACCGAGTTTACTGACTATCAGGTGTCACAACATTCTTACAAGCAACACCCATCCGCACCTATATAGCTTGACTTTGCTCAAGATAGCAGTCTCAGCCATGAGATTAACCATGTTGTGTTGTTTTCACTGTGTTTTTGTTGTTCTTTTTCTTAAGTCACAGATTCAAATTATTCTATTATGCTGGGACAAAAGTTGTTTTTCTATGAAGATGAAGAGAAATCTGGCTTTTCTGTGATTATCTCCGTGAAGCTCACGGTCTTAGGTCATGTCATAGGAAAGAGCTTTCTCTAACATTCTTCCTTTGTGGCTGATTAGAACCACACCCACTTGAATTATTTCAAAATTTTCTTTGCTTATTTTATCAAGAAAGCCAATCATTCTGTGATTTCCCTAAGAGATTTCCAGATTCTATGTCATTATCCTTATATGGTAGTGCCTTCCTGAGTGTGACTCAAAATGTTTGTTTCAGAAAAAGGTTTCTAAAATCCGCTGCAAATGATTTTCCCAAAGCTGCTGCTGGCTATCATCTTAATATATGCTAAGAAAAAAATATGTCTTTGTTGCAGTTTCCGAAAACAAACCTGACACAAAAACTGATCTAAAAATTAAATAACAGAAACTACCAACAAAACAACCTTACATTTACAACCACATTTTTACTTTATCTCATTAAACCAGAAGCACACATAATGCTATGAAACATTATTACGGTCTTTTATGTGTGTGAATGCATAAGAGGGAGAGAAATGTCTTATTAGCTTATCTTGCTAAATTCAGTTAGCACCACAACAATTAGCAAATCCAGCTGGTTTTCTAATTTACGACTAGAATGTTCTGTTCCGATGTCTTTTCATTCCCACATCTGAGTTTCAGAAGCAACATTATATTGGTTTTGAAACTCAGACCACAGCTTTTAAGCTAACAGCTTAACTAACAAGCTGTGCTAACAGCTTCTTTGCACAGACTCAGTGTTAAGAGAATTTTAATCACCAAACATGCCACACACACAGTCTTTATAGCAATTCAGGAGTTTTCATCTTTGCATGAGAGCTCTCAACTCTTAGCTAAACACACGTTGAGCTCACCATATAAATGTCTTTATATCCAACTGTTCTTTCTCCATCAGACATGTTTTCACTATATTTTTATTGTGTGAGAACTAGAATTAGAATAGAGACATGAATGAACGAGAAGACCAGCAGAAGGACTCATTAAGCTAACGTTGCTCAGCATGGCAGACGGATCATTTTTAATCAGCTGGTTTTTCCTCCTGGTGTTTACAGTTAGCTTCTCAAGTTCAAGTCATAGTGGTGGTTTATAAATGTAAATATTACAATATAAGAACCGTATTTACATTTAAAAATCTCTTTAAAATAATTTTTTTGTACAGTTGATAAATTGCAGCAATTTTGGTCTTCCCTTTACTTCAGACAAAAATTCTTCTTTTCACTGCATTTAATCATAATTCAACACATTATAACTTCCTGCTCTGTGAAGCTTTTCTGGCAGCTGCTTTCTGCTTGTTGTTAACTTTGCCGTTCAGGAGCTTTAGATTCCTGTGCCTTAAGAAACTTTAGTTTGCTTTCTATTTCCAGTCTGACAATAGTTATTTGCATATTTTATGACTTATATTTCTGAGTTTCTTTCTAAACTGAAGGCTTTATAATTTTGTAATTGAGTTTGTGTTCCTCAAGTAATTTTGTAATGTTTTATTCAAGTTGATTTCAGTAACTAAGCTGTACATTTTTGCTATTTCTCCTGTATCTTGATACAGCAGTGATTAAATTTAGTAACTGTGCATTTATTTTAGCGTTTGTGAAACTTGTTAAAAATCTGTACAACTGCATTGTTGAATGTGTTTTATTGCTGTCCAGAAGTATAGTTTTAAAAACTATGAAGCTATTTTACTCCATGTCAACATAAAGAGTCATAACTTTCTCATATTCGGGGTTGAAGAGGATAAAGCTTTAAAATAACTGCTTGTACAGTTTTAGAAACAAGTTCCAGTTTCTGTATGTATATATATATTTTCAGTGATGTGCGGTGAGCTCATGGCTAGTGAGGGAAAATCATAAGACCCCCCACATGTTATTGTTAACATAGGTTAATTTCGCACATGCGGACAACATTGAAGGCCAAAAAGGCTATTTCAGATGCCATCCATAGCCGTGCTGCCATGGTAGAATAATTCCGTTAACTCAATGAAACTTTGAAATATAGACATAAATTTGGTGCTATGCTGCACAGCAAAGGAAAAACTTGTTAAAGTACAACTCAAAACCACCTTTATCTCGCTCTCTATCGGCCAAGCTACAGAGAGCAGCCAAGCACTTATTTACTGTATGGGTGGCTCCATGGCAAGCTCCCTGTCTCTTACTCTGCAGTTGTGGAGTCACAATGTCTGGGATCATGAGCGCCCCCTGCCATGAGGCAAGAAAACTGCCTGCCTCACCTCTAATCTGTTCTCTGGTTTCTGATTGCTCCTCAGCACACAAAACACATTGCACACACACAGTTGGTGACAACAAACACTGTACATTGCATATATAAGTTATTAACTACATATTAAATGTTTTTTTAACCATTTAGAGAGAGGTTTATCAATCCCAGGTGAGGCTCAGCTCACAGCTGCCTCACCGGCTTCCGAGCATTTCAATCCACAGAAGATGAAGATGATCACCTGTCATCTTCATGATGGCAGGTGAGGCTTTACCTCCCCTGACTGCATGTCACCATATATATAAAAATTCCCTTCTCACCCACCGCGGGTGGTTCTTATCCTCTGAGCTCGGGTCCTCTACCAGAGGCCTGGGAGCTTGAGGGTCCTGCAGTATCTTGGCTGTGCCAAGGACTGCACATTTCTGGACTGAGATGTCTGATGTTGTTCCTGGGATCTGTTGTGGCCACTGCTCCAGTTTGGGGGTGACTGCCCCGAGGGCCCCGATGATCACAGGCACCACTGCGGTCTTCACCTTCCAGGCCCTCTCCAGTTCCTCCCTGAAGCCCTGGTATTTCTCCAGTTTCTCGTGCTCCTTTTTCCTGATGTTGCAATCGCTTGGTATTGCTACATCTACCACAACGGCTTTCCTCTGTTGTTTATCCACTATGACAATGTCTGGTTGGTTCGCCATTACCATTCTGTCTGTCTGGATCTGGAAGTCCCACAGGATCTTAGCTCTGGCATTCTCCACCACCTTTGGGGGTGTTTCCCACTTTGATCTCGGGGTTTCCAGTCCATATTCTGCACAGATGTTTCTGTACACTATGCCTGCCACTTGGTTATGTCGTTCCATGTATGCTTTCCCTGCCAGTATCTTGCACCCTGCTGTTATGTGCTGGACTGTCTCAGGGGCCTCCTTACACAACCTACACCTTGGGTCTTGTCTGGTGTGGTAGATCTGGGCCTCTATTGCTCTGGTGTTTAGGGCCTGTTCCTGGGCGGCCATGATGAAGGCCTCTGTGCTGTCCTTGAGCCCAGCTTTTTCTAGCCATTGGTAGGATTTACTGATATCAGCCACTTCGGTTATTTGCTGGTAGTACATCCCATGTAGGGGCTTTTCCTCCCATGATGGTATCTCTGGCACCTCAACCTCCGTTCCCTGTTGTCTGAGACATTCACTGAGCACATTGTCTGTTGAGGCTTTGTCCCTGATGTATTTATGGATCTTAGTTGTTTCGTCCTGGACAGTGGTTCTCACACTCACTAGTCCTCTGCCTCCTTCTTTGCGGCTCGTGTACAGTCTCAGGGTACTGGATTTGGGATGGAACCCTCCATGCATTGTTAGTAGCTTTCTAGTCATAATATCTGTGGCTTTTATCTCCTCCTTTGGCCAGCTAATTATTCCAGCAGGGTATCGATTACTGGCAGGGCATAGCTGTTTATCGCACGGATTTTGTTCTTGCCATTGAGCTGGCTTCTCAGGACTTGCCTTATTCGTTGGAGGTATTTAGCTGTTGCTCCTTTCCTTGTGGCCTCATCGAGGTTGTCATTTGCTTGTGGTATACCTAGGTACTTGTAACTGTCCTCTATGTCTGCTATTGTTCCTTCTGGGAGTGAGACCCCTTCTGTGCGGATCACCTTCCCCCTCTTTGTAATCAGCCTCATTGAGTTTGCAATGAAGGCTCTCAGAGTCCTGTTGATGTTATACATCTCTAAGCATTCAATGATCCAAGTATGCGGCATTGAGTCATAGGCTTTCTTGTAATCAATCTTGTAATCAACAGGTTGGTGTGTCGGGTTTTGCAGTCTCTGTCTCGTTCAGCTCTAATTCGCTCACTGGGTGGGGACTTGTAGTTAAGTCCCCACAGTTCTGACATCCGGGTTCCTCCCTTTTGCCGTAGCATTTGTGTTGTATCTCGTCAATCTCAAGTTGTGATAGCAGTTGCCGTTTTGCGGATGTTGGAACACTGAGCTACTAGTTGTTTAGCACTTAGTGTTGACTGGGGATGTCGAAGTAACCATTCCTTCCCCAGTCTTTGCATGTTACTTGAGTAGTAGCATTCCAACAGATCCACATTTTCATCTCTCGCCCATTTCCGTCTTGTTCCAGTAGCCCATTTGTCATCAAGGTGCTCTGGTTCCCCAACACCTGACGCAGACCTTGTTTGGCCGGGCGACGTCTGAGCCGGCATGTTATGCAACTTAGTATCTCTCATGGTATGAGGTAGGCAGTAGCTTGAAGGGTCTTGCCTAAGGACCCAGACTGGATTCGAACCCCGCCCTCTCGGGTGATATACTGATGCCTTATCTATTGAGCTATCCAGTCAGCTATATATATACACAGTGGTGCCTGAGGTCATCAGGGCCCTTTGGGCAATCACCCCCAAACTGGAACAGTGGCTACAATAGACCCCAGGAACAACATCAGACATCTCAGTCCAGAAATGTGCAGTCCTTAGCACAGCCAAGATACTGCAGGACCCTCAAGCTCCCAGGCCTCTGGTAGAGGACCCGAGCTCAGAGGATAAGAACCACCCGCGGTGGGTGAGAAGGAATTTTTTTTTTTTTTTAATGTATAACTGGATGAAGCAGGACTGCACAGTGGCGCAGTGGGTAGCGCTGTTGCCTTGCAGCAAGAAGGTCCTGGGTTCGATTCCCGGCCCGGGGTCTTTCTGCACGGAGTTTGCATGTTCTCCCTGTGCGTGCGTGGGTTCTCTCCGGGTTCTCCGGCTTCCTCCCACAGTCCAAAAACGTGACTATCAGGTTGATTGGCCTTCCCAAATTCTCCCTAGGTGTGAGTGTGTGTGTGGTTGTTTGTCCTGTTTGTCTCTCTGTGTTGCCCTGCGACAGACTGGCGACCTGTCCAGGGTGAACCCCGCCTCTCGCCCGGAACGCAGCTGGAGAGGAACCAGCAACTCCCGACCCCGTTAGGGAGAAGGGTGACGGAAAATGGATGGATGGATGGATGGATGAAGCAGTACAAACCAGCCTCATCCAGTCACATTTCAGTTTGTGTGCTTGTCATAAAATCTGAACAAGAAAAGCAAAAAAATCAATCTTGTTGTGAAAAAATAAAAGCACTTTAGCAATCAATGCATTTTCAAAAATTTGAGAAATTTACCAAAATTTCTTGCTCAGCTGCAGTTGCAACATGCTTACAAAACAGTTACTGGCCGAGATTTCATCAGCGCCGCTCTGAGGCCTCACCATGACTCTGTTTTTGCCTCAGCGCTGGAAGCCGCTGGAAGGTTTTCATGGTGAATTCATCAAACTCGACCCAACAGACTGCTGGGATCTGATTTCCCTTTGTCCCTGCTCGCCATACTTGCTTCAGATTCTGGTTTTATTTTAATCTGTGAATGTATTCATAAGTGGTTGTTTTTTAAAAAGTTTTTATGTAATTATGTTGAATTTATTTTTCATGTAAATGAAACTGGTATGCTTTATACTTTCTGGTGAAAAAAAAGAGAGAGAAGTGTCTAAATATTGTTTTATAATTTATGTCTTATTGAGTTTGAGGATGAAGATCATTACTATTAAACCTGAGATATTTTTCTCTGTATGTTTTTGATTTTGCTTCAATCAATTAATGAATCAATCAAGTTTATCTTTACATTTCAGTAAAGAGTTCAAAGTGCTTTACATCATAAAAATATCAGTCACCAATTTGAGACGGAATGATATTTCATTGTATGATGTCAGTTTCACTTTAATCGCAGTCAGAAAATCACTAAACCCTAACCACAAAATACCAGATTTGACGATTATATCATTTATTTTTTAGAAAAAACACACATACACATGCACACACAGTTGTATTTTCATCACTTGTGGCACTTCACATTGACTGCCATTAATTTCTACAGCCTAACCTTTATCATAATCCTAGCGCTGAACCTAACCATCACAGAACTAACCGCTAACCCCAAAACAACAATTTCCCTCATGGGTACCGATAAAATGTCCCCACAAGGACCAATGGTCCCCATAACCCCACATTGTAAATAGGTTCCCATAAGGATATAAAAACCTGATACACACACACACATACACCCATTGATTTAAATTAGAATTTTAGAGGGTTTCATTTTTTATTTCTATTTAAAAATGTTGCTGCTGCCTTGCAGACAGAAGGTCCTGGGTTCAAATCCCAGCCTGTGGGTTTTCTGCATGTTCTCCCAGTGCATGTTTGGGTTCTTTCCTGGTACTCTATCTTCCTTCCTCAGTCCAGACCCATCATTTGATTGGTAACTCTAAATCAGGTGTACTGTGTAGCCCGAGGGCCATTTGTGTTGCAGATGAACACTTTTTGTAGTCATATGTCCAGTTTTAATTTTCTTAAACGGTAAATCTTAAGTACAGCACAAAGAGCTTTTCTATTTTTCTTAGTAAACCATGTGACAAACATCCAGTGACAGCTGTCCTTTGTACTTGGATAAACACAGAAAAATTATTTAGATTTAGAAGCAATGTGTCATTTTTGTTCCTGGAAATGAACTAAAACATTTAACAGACAAAAAAAATAGTAGAATAATAAACTTTAAAATACTTTAGTTAGTTTCTAAATCACTGAACTCTTAGTAAAAAAAAAACAACCTTAAAGCACTTTGAACTGACTTGTTCCCTTCTTGTTTCAGCCCTCGCTACAAATATTTAAAAGTTTTTCTTCTTGTTTTCTTTGACATTTTCCAACCTTTTTCACTCTAAGAGTTCTTGCTAAGACACTAGGAAGTATAAAATGAGAACAATATTTCCTGTTGTTGCTTCACACTGATGGTAACTGCAGCAACACGTGATAATCGAGCCTCCAGACACACCTCGCCTGTAAAGAGGAAACGCAGCTGCTGTAGGAAGTGGGTGAAATGAGAACCCAGAAAACTCCCAGAGGTGAGTGTGTCATCACTGGGAATTTTTTCTGCAAAAGCAACTCCACCTGTTCGACTCCAGACGCAAAACACACACAGAGAGCAACAAAGGAAGGTGTGTAAACAGGATGTGATGAAACCACCTTTGTGAAGCCATGACTGAAATCAACCGTTATCATGACCACTGTTAGTTTGGACATGTGTCGTTACATGACTGCTGTCTTAAGAAACTTCCCTCACAAGAACCTCCGCCCTCCAAATCCGGCTCGGATTACAAACCCGGACTTACAAGTAACTTTTCAGCAAGAAATCATCGGAAGTCCTCTGTTTTTAGAAAATCCTCTCAATTGATCAATCAAGTTTATTTGTAGCACATTTCAGCAACAAGTTAGTTCAAAGTGCTTTACCAATTATAAAACTAGTAACAAACAAATTGCATTTTCTCAAGAGCCAAAATCAAAGTCAACGTTACATCAAACATGTTGGTTAGTGTTTCATGTTTTATGTCTCAAACGCAGCTTCTAACCTGGATCTAAAGAAAGTCTGAGTTTCGGCTGTTTTGTAGTTTTCTGGAAGTTTGTTCCAGATTTGTGGAACAAACTTCCAGAATGCATCTTCTCCATGTTTGGTTCTGGTTCTGGGTGCAGAGCAAAGCCCGAACCAGAGGAGCGGAGTGATCCATTTCAGTTCAGTTGTAATCATCTGGCAGTTCAGGGAACATTTCATTAAAAATCATCTCTGCACCAATAATGTTCAGTCAGGGAGTAATCCTACCTCTGGACCTGTGGCATCTTTCTTCTGATAGCGTCATAAAAATATTTAAATGATGCAATGGCCCACAATTGAATTTGCTGTTCCAGTTTTCATCATCGTCATTTGATGTCCCAAGCTTGTTTTTGTGAAAAAGTTGCCAAATTTTGCACATTTAGCTGCGTCTGTTTCCAGAGCTTTGCTCTTCTTCTTCTTCCAGTCACCGTTCTTTTTCCATGTTTTAAACTGCACTGACATTTTAAAATGTCACTGCTTTTTTCTGTGGTTGTTCACATTTCCAAACATGAGCGACTTGTATATGATCTCCTAATGTGAACAGTCAGTGACATCCAGGTCAGATGGATGGGACCTGGCTATACAGATTATGTTTAAAAAGATCAGATATGGATCGGATTTAGAACCACATTTGAGAGAATTGGGTCACCCTGGTGACCCAAATCTGATCTATGTTGCTCAGACTGTCATGGGAAGATCAGGTCAGTGGCATACCAGAGTACAGCTGTGAGGGGAGAGCATAAGGCAGGCTGAAGGAGAGGTCTCAAAAGGAACCTAAAAAATACACAAATATTACGAAAGGCTGGTCAAACGTAAAAACAGAAATCAAGGCTAATTATGAATAAAGAAGGAAGTAAGAAAGCAAACATAAAAACCAAAACAACCCAGGATCCTGGCCCATATTGTTCTTGTGGTATAAAGTCCATATTCTTTCATCATCAAACTGTTTACTCGTCGTTTATCTTTGATGTTTTTGACTGAATTGTTTATTTTTTTCTTTTTCTTACTCAACTTTTGTTTTTCGGTGAGTATTACTTGCTTAGTAACGCAGCGGTATGCCGCGTTGAAGTAACTAGATGAGTAAGAACAGGAGGTCCAAGCATTGTCTAAGAATTTGGCACTTTTTGTGCATTATAGTATTTGTCATCATGGTATATTCCACTGAACGCAGACTTATTAGTCAAAGCTGTTTCTTTTATTTAGTGTCAGGTGATTGAAGATGTGTGAAAGGCTGAAAAAATCCCTTGTTGTTGCTCACACTCTTTGCCATGTGTGACTTCACAGATTTTAAATCTTCAGCAGCTGCTTTGCGTCACCTCTGTGAATTCTTGCTTCCTTATTTGTCCTGAACTTTCAGAGAGATGTGAAAGTGCGAAACTGCTGCGTAGAAATAAATTTCCCAGTGTCAACAGGATCTCTTACATTATACAGCAGCAATTAAATGTGAGTGATTCATGCAGGATCAACAACAGAAGGTGGTTGCACCACGCCCAGATTGTCAAACCTGCCGCAGACACATCATCAAATTAGGTCGGCTTGAGACAATTCAAATACTTCCACTGCATTTGTTTGCTTTGATGTTGACTGTCCAGATTTTCCAGGTTTTCTTCTCTACCAAGACGTCAGACTGACCGTTTGCGTCCTTCTCCGTCTGGTTCTTTTTATATAAGATTAAAGTCTGAGACAGTTTATGTTTTACGGCAGGCGTGTCAAACTCAGTTTCATTTTCAGCCAAATAAAATATCTGACAGTTCTTAGAGGGCCGGTTGTGTCACAATGCATTGATAAATCAATTGAACTGTTAGAATGTTAATAAATAGTTGTCCCTCCAGGATTTCATGATTGTTTTTGTGTTTTTTGGTAATCAAAATCATAGATTTTGTGGTGCCAATTTACTAATATTTGTAAGAAATTTTTCCAATATTTCTGCTCAAATATGATGTTAAATGTGACTTTTCATTCGTTGCCATACCAGGCTGTTACAAAGAACATAAGGTAGTCGTTGTCATTGTTATTGTTTTAGTGCCTCGTGCTTTACGCGGACATGCCGGTTAAACTGTAAATAAAAAATAAAAACAAAACATCAATACTTAGTATTGCAATCTTCAATAAATAGACTTAAACATAAATTTAGATTAACCACTTACCTAACCGGTTATAAGGCAGTTTACTCTTAGAACACTTCGTAACATATTAAACATCAGCATTCAACATCACAGTGCCGCAAATCACAGTTAGCCTATGGCTAATTACGTTTAGCAAATACCAAGCCCGCAAATAAACTTAACAAGAAACTAATCTTCCAACAGCTTACAGCATTAATATAACTCACCACGTTGGGCAACACTGGTGAACGGAAATAGAATATGCTTTTGTGCTCGATACGACTGTTAGCTACGGCTAACGGCGATCTCCGTGCATCGCTGGCCTGAAGTTCCTTCTTCTTTCTAACCTCCCTTCACGTACCAACGTAAAGAACTACAGCGCCCCCTAACGGAATGGGAGGAGTGAAAAAAGAAGGAAAGAAATAAATACATTTGAATAATATAGCATGAACATCCAAAATATAAAAAGTGAATATTGACAAAACATAGAACTGAATTACAGTTGAAATATTTCGCCAGTAACAGGAAATCCTGACACTACAGTCATAAAGTCATTCAACTAAATTGTTTTTGGTCCAAACTGAGATCAGAAATTCTTCTCATTTGTGAAAGTTTAATAATTTACTCGTATTAATGTTTGATAATGATGCAATAGCTTGAATTTTATGACTAGATAGCATTTAACTGTGGCTATAGTTGGCTGGTGGAGTTTTATTGTTTTCTCTGCCAGTATTCATGACCATCATATCAGTTGTTGGTCATTTTTATAAACTCCCTCCATGAAAGAAAATAAATGATTTTGTCTGCAGTTTTCTTCTCTCATATGTGAATTCTGGAATATAAAAGTGTAAATTACTAGCTTAGCTATTGTGCTGTTTATTTAAATGTTTATTTTGTTCTCTACATGAGAGCCAAACCCAGCAGGGCGACGGTTCATGCAGCTCTGCGGTGGGAATCCTGCTGGACCGGACCCAGCTGCTGTTGGACCTGTGAAGTGACGCAGTTCCTCTGTATGCAAGTAGATGAAGAAATAAAGAGGCAGCCGATGTTAAGCAACTCTAAACAATGAGTTAGGTCAGGAAAACCGCTGGAAATTTTGTTTTTCAAATAAACAGAACCACAAACCACACAAAGACACTCAAAACACTCAAAGACGTAGTACGGTTAGAAAATGAAACAGGAGAAATTTTGGGATTGCACTTGATGAACTTTTCCTGAGACAAATAGTTTGATAGCGAAAAGTTTTCACTTTATTTTTCAGAAGTCATTCAACGAAATTTCAATCAAACTCTCATGGTGTTTAGTCACACCATGAGAGTGGGCATATATAATCATTTTTGTAAGTTATTTTTAACAGTCCCAAGTCTGGAGTTGCAAATTTTACAGTTTTAGCAGCAGCACAAATGTGAAAATAAAGATGCAAAACGCAAAACTTCCAAAGTTTGTTTTCTTCGGGTCTGTGCGCCGTCCAATAGGAGCAAAGATTGTCACCCTTTGTATTGTTTCAAATTATAGTCTACTTCCAAACATCACAACGTGAAAGCAAACTGCACCAAACGAATAAAATAAAGTCCGTTTGGTTCGACCCACACAAGCGGACCACAGGATTGTCCTGGTGTGAACACATCCTAAAACCAAACCATGCTGGTCAAGTTGTAATTTACCACAGTGAAAAACTAAAACACTAAATCTTAACTTGACAACAGTTTTCCAAAAACATAAATTGGGATCAGGTTTTCAGTTTGAACAGAAGGAAAAGAACAATGTTACTCTGATGAAATGAGAGAAAATGATGATAACAGAACTGAGTAAACACCAAACTCGGTGACGGTCATTGGTATGTTGACAGATACCTGACTGAATGTCCGACAAGAAAACAGGAAGTGGTCTGGTGGGATAAAACTTCACTAATGGTTCTCAGTGGAGCAATAACAAACAGTGTGCAACCAAATGACTGCAGCAGAATCTCTACAGGTGATTCTTCGAAAGGACTCCTCCTCGAAACTGGTGCCGGGAGCTCAGTCCTTCTGTCTGACAGGAAGGTTCAGAGCACAAGAAAACTCAGGAGTGGCTCAGAGATAAATTCCTGAAGTCACTCAGCAGCTCCTGGAAATGGAGGAAAGGACAAAAAACTGGTGTGACGAGCTTTCAGGAAAATTTCCCCCAAACGTTTGAAGCTGCAGTCGTATCGTTCTGTAAAAACATGTGTTGCTGCATTATTGCTACTGTTATTACATGAATATATGTATAAAATTAAGATTTTAATAATTTGCAGGTCCACTTGATGAATATTTTCTGATATGGAGGTTAAATAATTGAGATCAGATACAATCTCAAATGGAGATTTTATCGACAAAGGGAAGAAAAAAGACCTAAACCAAGTTGGTACATGTCAGTTATCCAAGTCTAAGTTAAGTCCCTAAGTCTGTCATCCAAGTTCAGGTCAAGCCTCAAATGATTAAATTAATTAAACATTTTTTCATGACCTCGATGCCAACTCCTGCTGTTGGTTAGGAATCCAAGGCTAGGCCATTTGTTAAAAACATTTAGCAATTATGTTTCAAGCTTATAATACACTGCTCAAAACAATAAAAGGAACACTCAAATAACATCCCAGATCTGAATGAATGAAATATTCTCATTGAATACTTTGTCCTGTACAAAGTTGAATGTGCTGACAACAAAATTATTGTTGATTGTCAATCAGTGTTGCTTCCTAAGTGGACAGTTTGATTTCACAGAAGTTTGATGTACTTGGAGTTATATTGTGTTGTTTGAGTGTTCCCTTTATTTTTTGAGCAGTATATTTTTTTATCATTTAACATTTAGAAAAAAACTATTTGAAAAGGAATCAAATGTAATACTTACCCAGCTAGAAATATAAGTAGAACTTTATGAAAAACATCAGTGATAAATCCTGAATTTTTGTTGATTTGCTGAATTTAATTCCTGTCTTTGTGTTGTTTACTCCATTTTATATCACACAACACTTTTTTCTCACACTGAGCTGGATTTTTTTTAAGAGTATTTGGAGACATTTTACCTTTATTCACAATTCTTAATAGTAAAGTTGTTCAAATTTAGCCAGTAGATTATAACATAATTAGGCACATTTTAGTAAGTAAACAAATGCTAAACTTCTGAATGGACGGAGCAGTCAGTGATTTTATTTTGATATGTTCAGCCGGAAGTCTCCTTAAAATCTGTGTAATATACATATTCGCGTCTATGGTATTACATTTAGCATCCCGTTTCACCCTCCATTCCAGTAGATGGTGCTAAAGCACATCTAAAAGCTGCTTCCCAACCGCCAAAGAAAAGGAAAGGACGTTTCCTTGTGAAGTTGCAATTAGCTTAGCAGCAAGAGGATGTCACAGGTACTTTTAAGTTTATGTTGTTAAAAATATTAACCAGTCATTTAATATCGTCTTTGACATGGATCCCAATTGTGCCCCAGAAGAAGCCAGACGTTGTGAATCTGGATGTAAACAATGGCTTAAATGTGTCAGTACTCTGTTGATGTCGACAAACACAATTTCACAATTGTGGTGTTTCCACTAAATAAGAAACACAATTAAAATGACATGTAAATAAGTTTGTTCATGAGATAAATTAATTTAAAAAACATGCAGCGCCAAGATCCTCCAAGTACTTCTGGTTGATTTCTTGTTTGTGGTTTTCGCCAGAGGCAGCATCCGGTTGTTAATCAACTGACTTGTATGACGCCAAAACAGTTGTTTCCACTGCAGTTTTACAAAGTTAACATATTTTGATGCAGCCAAAATATCAGCTAAAAAAAAAAGTATTTTTTTCAAAATGTTTCCATTATGCGAATTCATGCTTGAATGTCAAATTGTGCAATGATATGGTTAATGGTAATGCTAGCAAAGCGCATCACATCCCAATCCCACCAGTCCTGGTCCAACTCCACATCCAATCAGACCCCAAAGCGACCGGCCTGCAGGAGAAGATGGTTGACGTCACACAGCAGTACTTTGTTTACCAAATTAATATTGCAAGGATTTTAAAGTTATTCAGCCTTTGGAGTGAGATCACAAGATTATAATTCCAAGTTGATTTTGGAGTTATCATTATGTAGTATAAATAAAATGTATATGCAGTATAATGTACATCTTTGACAACATTAACCAGCAGGTTAATCCTCCTGCTTTACCAGCTAGTTATAAAACAGTGGAAGCACATGAAGGCAAAGAGTGAGGTATTATTTACTCTGTGCTATTAAACAGAAACCAGCCCTGATGGTCCGCATGTTTTGGTGTGACGAGTCCTACGTGTCAGAGCAGGTTTTATTGTTGCTCTTTACTATTTTGCACTTTATTTTGCAATCAGCCTCAGTAAGTACAAGGTTGCATCACCAGTAGCAGCAGTGAGCCGTCCCACATCCGGTCTAAGAAAACCTCCCACTCCAAGTGCCTTTAAAAGGCCAGCAGGTTAGCTCAGACAGGCAGAATATCAGCACCACTGATAACGAAGCAAACCCAGCAGCACAGCTTCTTTCGCCTTCTTCAGGTAAACTGGCCTCTACTTGTTGGAGCTTCAGCTGCAAATATTGCTAGAAAGCTAAATTAAGGGATTGATTTAGCTTCTGCTGGTTTCTACAAGCTTGAATTTAACCAACTTTTAATTGTTGGTCTTTTTTCTCCCCACAGAACTTTTGTTTTTAAATCACAATCCAGATGGAGTCCAAGAAGAACTGCAGCGTCAGCCAGATGTGGACCAAGAAGATGCCCAAAGGAGTAGATTTGGAGATTTCCCATCAGGCCCCATCCATGAGGTGCGTCGCCAACCTGATCATCGCCATGGAGAGGCTGAAGGGCGGCATGGCAGAGTCGGTCCTGAGCCCCAACTTCAGCGATGAAAGCCTGCTCAGCATCATGCTGGAGAGCGTGGTAGAAGGTAAACTCAGATTCTACTTTAATTCCCTCTAAAGTTCAACAAAGCTGCAGTTTCCAAACGATTACAGAGTTCAAGCTTTGTGAGATACTAAGGATGCACCAACCCTTTCCTTATACCTCCAGTATCGGTATAGGGTATCAGCCAATGTAAAATCAATGATAAAGAAACTGACACTGACTAAAACAATAAGTTGGTCAAACATGCAAAAATAAATCACAGCAAACTTTCTTTCAAATGATTCATAAAGTACAATTAGGAATTGGTCCATCTTTAAAAAATAAAATAGCAAAATAACCATGTTTGTACTTCTTCATTTAGAGAGATTGATCTTTGAGAGGACTTCAGCTGGACCGGGTCAGTTCAGCAGGAGGGAAGAGTATCCCTGCTCTGTGACAGATGGAAAAAAAAGAAGCCTGGTTCTGGTCCGGAACAACATGGAGCTTCTGGCAGTGATGCTGCAGGGAGGCAGCGACAGCCGCAAAGGTAAAACCGGATTTTAATTCTGCAAACGTCCTTCTTCCTGTCAGATCAGATATTTAGACTTTGCATTACCTCAGTTTTTAATTTTAAGCGTAAACTGAAGGAAAAGGAGTTAAGATGCAACTAAATTGATAGTTTGTGTTGCTTATAACTTCAAGGAAACTTTTAGGAACTATAGAGAGCACTGCAAAACCCAAAATCTTACTAAGTAAGATTTTGATTTAACTTAATAATTCCTTTAATATTGATGAAAATGTGTCAAGTTTTTAAACAATATGATAGAATTATTTCCTGATAACAATCTTCTAATTCTTGCTGAAACATTACTTGTAAGTTAGCTTTGTTTTATTTCAAACGCACTAATATACTTGCATTAGAAGCTGGACCAGAAAATAATTTTTCTATATTTTGTACTTTTGCAGTGAGGATGACTTTTCTTCAGTTATTAACATATTTTATTGATTTTGTCCTCAGTTTTCCTGAACATGGCGAGTTACATTCACCTGTCTCCCGACACTGGGCTGGGCCTGCCTGTGGTTCTGGGCATCAGAGACACTGACCTCTACCTGTGCTGCCACAAGGTTGGCGACAAACCAACTCTGCATCTGGAGGTAAGCTCCTCCTACTCATCCCACTGCCAGCGATCTGCAGACATCTGAAGGTTCCAGTGAAAAACTTCCTGACTGATCTTTTCTCTTGTTTATTTCCAGGAAGTGGAGGACAAAACAAGCCTCTCTGAGATCAGCGCAGAGAGTGACATGAGGCGCTTCCTGTTCTACAAACGGGACACGGGCCTGAACGTCAGCACGCTGATGTCCGCACTCTTCCCCAACTGGTACATCAGCACCGCCGCCGAGAACAACCGACCCGTGGCCATGTGCCAGGAGTCCGCCTCCCGCTACAGAACCTTCTGCATCCAGCGGCAGAGCTGAACCCGACCTTAAGGAGGCGCTCATCAGCCGGATCGCTGACAGCACAGCCACACTCTGCTGGATGGATGTGTGTGTTTAACGTAGTATTTTACTGTATGTACCAAGTACAGAAAGTATACTGCCTAATGTATTGACTTTGTCAAATTTCTACACAAGGTGGCGCCATTGTGCCGTCCAAGAAGCATTATTGTGTAAATGTCGTTGGCTTAATGTTTGTGACTTAATTTTTAATATTTATTTATGTATTTATGCAAAATTGCTAATTCATGATCTGGAAATCCACTTTCTAATTACTGTTTTGAAAACATGCAAATGTATTAAATAAAGATCCAAAATATAATTTTTTTATGCATTATGTGTGTTATTTACAGTACAACATGTCGTTGCTCCACAGAGTGAGCACATCTTGTCATTTAAAACATTCCTGTAATGTCTCTTTAACTTAAATGAGAAACAATATTTGGATACATTTTAATCAACCTCTAACAGCTTTAAACTTTTGAACCTGCCACACATTTTAGTGGAACTGATTTTCCACAAAGAAAGGTCAGTTAATCCAGTACGATTTACCTGACTTGTTTTTCAGTTGCAGAAAGGCTACAGAGTATCAACAGTAGAGCTGAATCAATTATTAGCTGTGATGAATTGATACCTCAGATAATCAACTCAGTATACAGACTCAACAAAAATGGCCATTTACTGAACAAACAGCATAATCAGAGCAATAATTAAGCCAAAAATGTCCAAAAATTAATCATATTTTCATTGAAGAAGAAAAAATCTTTGGTTGTAATGTTAGAAATTCTCAAGTGTCAGTTTTATCTTCACCTGGTTACATTATATGAAATAAAAAATAAGTAAAAATCTCCCATTAAAAACCATTTGCATCCAATGAATAATCAGTTAATCCAAGAAAAATAATCAACAGATAAACTCTACACCGTATTAACGTTATGCTCCAGTGCCACCTGCTGGTGGCCCCAGGATTAGGCGTTTGAAGTGTTTGCCAACGGACACAACAGACAGGCGAAGTGTGGATTCGAACCCGCGACTCATCGATTACGGGACGATGCTGTCATCATTCCGAAAAGTTAGAGGTTTTTTCAGCTACAGAATCATCCTTTGCAACAATTTCAGTCATGTTGTCTGGCTTGACTGGTCTGGAAAAGCAGAGACTCCCAAACTTTTAAGGCTTTGACAAACAATATGAGGAAATTCAACAGGTTCATGATCCCCCACTTTCCCCGCTCATCCTAAAATGCAGATGCAAAAGTGCAAACACAACAGGCCTGATTTTAGAAACAGATCTACAAAGACGTGATCGTACATTTTTTTGACAGGAGGAAAATCTTAAATCTACACTAATATTTGAGCCACAATTTGTTGTCTACTAACTTCTACTCTTTGCAAGTTTTGAATTTCAAACTTAATGGTGGGAGCTTGTGAAGGATAAACTTATTGTTGACAATGAGTTTATCCTTCACTTTGACAGGGGACTATGTGTCATCAACTACATAAAGATGCCTCAGGGATAAAGAAGATATTAAAAAAGAAGATATTGGTATACCAGTAAAGTTATCTACATCTGAAGGTAAAAGATTTAGAAAGAAAGTAAAAAGTTATGAAAAATTAGGTGGGACAATAAAATACATAGAAAGCATTTATATAGAATACAAATACAGTTGATGTAGTGAGAGTTAGAAAGAGGGATAAGGGAGAGAGGAGAAAATTATAAATAGAATAAAAACCAGTCAAAGTTTTTAAATGAAACTCTTTTTAAGATGGGGAACATCTTACTGGTTTATATAGTTGGTGTGATACTGTAGAAACGATGGAACATGTTTTTATTAGTTGGAGAAAATATGTAAAACAAAGAAGATTACTAAAATAGAATTAGGTTTTAATAGGGAATAGAAATTTGAGAATGTGGTGGAGCAGTTAAATAGTATTGAGGGGAAAAAGACGGTATTTTTTGTTTTTTAAAAAACACTGGGATCATTATGAGAATTTGAGGTATAGATATTACGATCCAATAGATGGCAGTAGTGCAACAATAATGGATGTTAAATTCTAAAGAAGAAGAGCAGGAGAACACTGGCGGTGCTTTCAAATGCGGATGCGCGAGCTCAGTTGTGATGGACCCAGTTTAACGTCTGATTATCCAGCGCTTCTGAAACTAAACTCTTAAAAGTTTTAGTAAAGCGGAAATAAGAAAGTTAACGTCAGTAAATATGGAAGCGAGTGAATCGGCACCCTTCCTTTCCAGAAAAGGTTGGCAGGTTTACTTTGTACAAACGGCTAGTTTATGTATCTGTTTGGGCTTGTTTTGGCTAGCAGATAGCTAGTAAACGTTAGCTAAAATAACTGACGCGTTACCTTATTGTTTTCTTCTTTGTGTTTGTTTGGATTCACTCAAAGTGTAAAACGACGGTTCTTTTTAGATGTGAGATTGTTCCATACTAATACTGAAATAAACAAGTTAGCACAATGCTAAACGTAGCAATTCACTGTTAGCTTCTATGAGAGCATTTGATTGCATTTGAGTAAAGGACTATTTCACTGTTTTTGATGAAGTCCACTTTTAAAAACAATTGAAGTTGGTACTACATTATGAATAATCAAACTTGACGTGGATTATTTTATGCATCATAAATATTCATGTTCATATATGTTTTAGTGACCCTAATCTGTTTGTGGAAACACATCACAAAACAATTAAACTGTAGGGTTTGCATTTATTCAACATCAGAACCCACCTACTATTTTTTTCATGGATATGTGATTTATTGATCATGTTTATCAGTCTATGCAATATTATCATGTTTGTATAATATCATCTTATAATGTCAGAAAAGCTTCCTCTCTTGTAGGTTCAAGCTTCTTTTCCTATTTTCAGTGACTTTTTGATTATGTTTTTCTTCACACTTTTGGTTCTTATTGTAATTTTCTGGCCCATAACTTCATCGATTTTGTCAGTTGTGGACTGACTTGCTTTAATTTCTTTATATGCATGGGTTGCATTAGCTGTCACTAATATTTGTTATGAATTATATTGCAAAGTTCACATTAGAAATATTACAAGTGATGACGTTTTAAAACTTATTTTACCCACAGCATGCCTAACAAAGTGTAAAACTTTTACTTCAGAATAATGTCATAATTGTCAAATAAATAAGTTAATTAAAGCTCTTGGTAGTCTGAAACCTTTGAGGAATGTGCCAAATTTTGAGAAAGTGTTTCCAAGCTGGAGCATTCATTCCCTCAAGTGTCCCAGAGATTTGTGGAAGTAATGCTCCATGCAGAGACTCAACCCTTTAACACAGTTTATAGTTATTCAGCCAGGAGGAGTTCAGGCAAACATAAACTTGTTAAGTGATTAGATCTTAAGCCCAATTATTTGAAGGCCATCAGTAAACATTGATTTTCAATGTAAAGTTTGGAACTGCATTGTTTTAGAATAACCAGACTTCTGACTTTGCGTCACAGAGTTGCGGAAACAGAAGCTGATGGAATACTTGGCAGCAAAAGGAAAGCTGAAACCTCCAAACGTCCCGTAAGCATAAAAGTAGGAATGCCGAAAATGTTGCTGGGAGTTGCAATGCCACAGGCCCTTTAATTGCTGTTTTCCTTTTCAGGCAATCCCTCCACGGGGATTCTCACAATCAAACTGCAGTAAAAACCTCTCTGAAGGTAGGGTGTGTTTGAGTGAAGGGCTATAATTAACTCAAGCCTATTAGCAATCACAAAAAATAATTTTACTTTTACTCATAATGGAGTGTCAATAAACCCAAATATTCTGAAGTTTGGATTTAAAGTAGGACTGCACAATAATGTTCTAGATAACAAAAACATACTTGAAACAGTCATAAAAACAGATATTAATTATTGTATTGCCTTTTTATTCTATTTAAATGTTTCTGTTAATTATAGTGTATAGTTAATTCATTACATTCATATTGAAAACAAAATCAACTGCATTTCATTTCAAAAACCCTTTTTGATGCTAAGTTATTGAGTAAATAACACACATTTAGTCAAGAAATAAATGTGTTATCACTTTTTGTAGCAGCTCCCCAGCACTTGAATTAATTAGCCAGTCTTGTCAGGTGATTTTAGCATTTATTTCTTTGATGAAGATCAACCAGGATCATCACCTCAGTCACTTCAGTCACCCTGAAAACTAAAACATATACAAATATTAGAAATCAAAACATAAACTTACAATACAAACAACAAAACAAAACGAACCTCGCTGCTTTCACTGGGAAACACTAAGTGTTCATTCATTTCTTTGGTCCAAACATTTTGACGGTTCAAGTCATTCACTGGTACAATGATTCTACCCGCTTTTATAGGGCCTGCCCTCGTCAGCTACAGCAGCCAGGGAGGTCCATACAAAACAAAATCCCAAAACATTACAAAGTGCAAATACCATTAAACAAACAAAATGTAACCCACCAACACTGCAAATCAAAACAAACATGCATAAACAACCTGCAACATTCTTAATTTAGAAAAATCACTTTAAATAATTTAATTTAAATAGTCTACAAAATAATTTAGGCAATTTATTTCAATAGATCACAATCCATTACACTTTTAATTACTTTTATTAAAAGTAATAAAAGATATATATTACTTTTAATTACTGTTGTTCAGGTCAGTAAACCTGAATAAAGTTCTATTTCCAGTGTTTCAGGAATCGCTGATTAGTCATGGAACTTCTTTAGAAATGTGAACCTTCACTGTTTACTGTTATTTGTTTTTATGGTTGACTGTGGCGTCACCAACAAAGCCATTGCAGAGACAAACTGGATGGTGTACGTGCTGAAAAATAAGTAACTGACTTATTTGTTTTTCACAGGTTGCTATAGGCAAAGAAAACAAAGCTCCACCTGACAGGCTCAGGTGGCACGTTTCTAAAGATAAAACTTTGGTGCCTCAGCGCAGTCAGGATCCTCCCAGAAGAAGAGCACTGGGTGTCTCTGACAAAGTAAATGTGACAACAGGAAAACGAACTGCCATTTGCTCATCATCCAGCAGCGTTTCAGCACAGACAAAAGTTAATCCAAATCCCCTGCTCAGGAAAACATACACTGTAATGTCTTCCAAATCCAGTTTCATCCCAGCTGCAACTCAGAAAAATCAACCCAACACAGGGAGTAGAAACCTGAGCAAGGTGCAGAGTGAGGTATTATTTACTCTGTGCTATTAAACAGAAACCAGCCCTGATGGTCCGCATGTTTTGGTGTGATGAGTCTTGTGTTCCTGGGTGTCAGACCAGGTGTTATTGTTGTTTTAACTATTTTGCACTTTATTTTGCAATCAGCCTCAGTAAGTACAAGGTTGCATCACCAATAGCACCAGTGAGCCGTCCCATATCTGGTCTGAGAAAATGTCTCACTCCAAGTGCCTTTAAAAGGCCAGCAGGTTAGCTCAGACAGGCAGAACATCAGCACCACTGATAACGAAGCAAACCCAGCAGCACAGCTTCTCTCGCCTTCTTCAGGTAAACTGGCCTCTACTTGTTGGAGCTTCAGCTGCAAATATTGCTAGAAAGCTAAATTAAGGGATTGATTTAGCTTCTGCTGGTTTCTACAAGCTTGAATTTAACCAACTTTTAATTGTTGGTCTTTTTTCTCCCCACAGAACTTTTGTTTTTAAATCACAATCCAGATGGAGTCCAAGAAAAACTGCAGCGTCAGCCAGATGTGGACCAAGAAGATGCCCAAAGGAGTAGATTTGGAGATTTCCCATCAGGCCCCATCCATGAGGCGCGTCGCCAACCTGATCATCGCCATGGAGAGGCTGAAGGGCGGCATGGCAAAGTCGGTCCTGAGCCCCAACTGCAATAACAAAGGTAAGGTAATTTTATTAATATAGCACGTTTTCAGCAACAAGGCAATTCAAAGTACTTTTGATGAAAGCCTGCTCAGCATCATGCTGGAGAGCGTGGTGGAAGGTAAACTCAGATTCTACTTTAATTCCCTCTAAAGTTCAACAAAGCTGCAGTTTTCAAATGATTACAGAGTTCAAGCTTTGTTAGATACTAAGGATGCACCAACCCAATACCGATAGCTGAGGTTTAATATCGGCTGATGCCGGTCGGATACAGAAAAGCAGTGCTGAACTGTCTTAAAACTAGAGATGTGAGTCTTTCAGCGATTTGATTATGATTTTTAAAATCACAATTTTATTCACAGGTGATTTTTCTATTGAAATGGTACAAAGATTATGTTTAAATTACTTGACTAACAAGAGAAAAGATGGTGTAAATGAATGGAACATTCATTTTCAGCCAATTGTTTGAAAAAAAAACATTTGCTTACTGATTTGATACACTACAATTTAACACTTTAACAAAGATAAGTTTGTGCATAAAATTCTGCAACTTAAATTATCAATGTTATGTTAGCTTAGTTACCTTCCTTTTTCTTAAGAAGTAAATTTCTAAATATTCAAAATTAAGCAGACTAAAATTGACTTTTGAACATTTTGAATGGATTCAGAATTTCAAGAAATTACAATTCTCTATTGAATCAAATTCATTTTTTTCTTTCAATTTGATTGAAAAAACTCTTTACCAATACAGAAAATTTAAATGCAATTAACAGCTTCACAATCTTGGTCAAACATGTAAATACGACTTTAATTTGTTCAGTCAAAACAGCCAATGTAAATTAAACAAAAATACTTGACACTGACTAAAACAATCAAGCAAACTTTCTTTCAAATGATTCAGAAAGTGCAATTAGGAATTGGTCCATCTTTAATAAATAAAATAGCAAACTACTTCTTTATTTAGAGAGATTGATCTTTGAGAGAACTTCAGCTGGACCGGGTCAATTCTTCAGGATGGAAGAGCATTCCTGCTCTGTGACAGATGGAAAAAAAAGAAGCCTGGTTCTGGTCCGGAACAGCATGGAGCTTCTGGCAGTGATGCTGACTGGAGGCAGCGACAGCTGCAAAGGTAAAACCGGATTTTAATTCTGCAAACGTCCCTCTTCCTGTCAGATCAGATATTTAGACTTTGCATTACTGCAGTTTTTAATTTTAAGCGTAAACTGAAGGAAAAGGAGTTAAGATGCAACTAAATTGATAGTTTGTGTTGCTTATAACTTCAAGGAAACTTTTAGGAACTATAGAGAGCACTGCAAAACCCAAAATCTTACCAAGTATTTTTGATGAAGTTCCTAGTGCAGTTATCCCAGTACACTTGAGAGGAGTCAAAACTAAAATTAAAGTAACTTTTAAGCAACATGTTTGAAGTTAATAATTCCTTAATATTGATAAAAAAAAAGTATCAGCTTCATTGGCAGATTATTTTGATGCGCATTTCTTTACATGAAGTAATATTGGAAATCTTTTTACAGATTGATACTAGTACTTTTTGTCAAACTAATCTGCCACTTTTTTAAACAATATTATAGAATTCTTTCCTGATAACAGTCTTCTAATTCTTGCTGAAACATTACTTGTAAGTTAGCTTTGTTTTATTTCAAGCGCACTAATATACTTGCATTAGAAGCTGGACCAGAAAATAATTTTTCTATATTTTGTACTTTTGCAGTGAGGATGACTTTTCTTCAGTTATTAACATATTTTATTGATTTTGTCCTCAGTTTTCCTGAACATGGCGATTTACATTCACCTGTCTCCCGACACTGGGCTGGGCCTGCCTGTGGTTCTGGGCATCAGAGACACTGACCTCTACCTGTGCTGCAAACAGGTCGGCGACACACCAACTCTGCTTCTGGAGGTAAGCTCCTCCTACTCATCCCACTGCCAGCGATCTGCAGACATCTGAAGGTTCCAGTGAAAAACTTCTTGACTGATCTTTTCTCTTGTTTATTTCCAGGAAGTGGAGGACAAAACAAGCCTCTCTACGATCACCGCAGGGAGTGACATGATGCACTTCTTGTTCTACAAACGGGACACGGGCCTGAACGTCAGCACGCTGATGTCCGCATTCTACCCCAGCTGGTACATCAGCACCGCCGCCGAGAACAACCAGCCCGTGGCCATGTGCCAGGAGACCGCCCCCCGCTACAGAACCTTCACCATCGAGCTTGACAACAAAACCCCAAAACATCCCGGTTCCCAGTGGTGGAGATTTTAGTTTAACAGTGACACCAAGTAAAGTTACCTTTAAAATTAATTACAGAAGTGACATCAAGACCCAACAATTGACTTAAATTCAATCAATTTGCTTTTATTCTACTTCTTTTTTCTATCTAATCATAAGAAATCATAGTCAGACAGAGAGTCCAGGTTTCCTGGAAAAAAGAGGACGTATGTTTCCAGCCTGCAGATTTATAAAAATAGTTGAGACTTTTCCTTGTTTCAAAGCGTGAAAGGTTTAAAGAATAAAATCTAAACATTTTGAGGAATTGGATAAGATTCAAAGTAAAATACTTATTTTAATATTGGTTTACTTATAATAATACTTGCACTTAAACTTGTGTTGAGAACACTTACAAGTAAAGCAAGTAACTATCGACGGTATCAAATAATTACGATAATAGATTATTCTTGGTTTCTTTTCAGGCCATCTGTAATAACTGACATTAAGATTATAATAAGAGCAACTAATAGGTAATGGTTATAATATTATAAATAAATGCTAACTCAAAGAAACTAAAAAAGGGTATGGATGTGATTTCAACATTGAACTTGAGATGGTGTAGAACGTGTAACTGCAGTTAAAGATCACTGATGTGTTGGAGGTAGATGATAGCTGGTTAGGGGGCAAAAGGGGAACCAACAGGAGGGCAGAAATGACCAACGCCTCATTTGGAAACAGATTGTTGAACAATTGAAACTTTTCAAAGAAAAGGTTGTGCAGGCAACAGACATAGGAGGACAGTTGAGCAATCGTGGGTCAGTAGAACAGACATCAGGTCGTAATGTCTCTAAGACAGTGATGGATATGAGATCACCTGTCCAAGCAGTCAGCCAATGAAACGAGCACAGCAACAGTGTTAGCCAATGCAAACGCACCAAAAGGGTGGATGAACCCTACAACAGGTGGGTGCAAAAGAGGAACCTTTGTTTGGATCCTCCAGGCAGCTTCTAGCCAAGACCGAGATGGACAAAGAACTCTGCAGCTGAAGAAGAGCCGGGGCCACAGAGCCGAAGACTGTCCTGCACATGGGGACCAACCCGTCAGCCCTCAACATGTGGCTTCAAATAGCACTTCTCTCATCGGCTGGGTTCAGACCCCAAAGACAAAGATAAAGACCAAGGCAAACATAAAGACCCAAGTCCTGTGTGACCTCACCATCAATGCAGAGACGAAAGCTCATCAGACCAACAGAGATCCCTGCCTTCATCCATCAACCTCCTCCTCCTCCTGCAACACCTTCTTCATCATCAGGCCAGCTCTGGGGTTCGAAACACCAAACTCCGTCTGTCTCTCTCAAATGTTCCTTTTTTAGTTCTTAGTCTCAGCGTTAAGGAAAGATTGGCTGGATTAATGATTTTACTTATTTGATTATTTCTGCTACTGAATTAAGCTGTACTGAACCTTGCAAAAATGCTTTACTAATAAAATATTTAGCATAAAGAAAATATGAAAGATGTTGTGGACATTCAGTTAATGAGTCACCTCAAAGTTCTTGGTTATAAAATAGCTGTGATGTTTGATTCTGGAGAGGAAAAGTAGAAAATGTTGTATAGTTTTAGCCCAAAGCTATACGTAGAACAACATCCTTGGGAGTCACCAGAGTCACTAGAACCAGCTGGTTCAGTAACAAGTGCAAGTTGTTATAAAGAGAAGGAACGATCGTTAACAGGTGTGCCCTGAGAAACTAGTTGGCTGCAGGCTGCTCCGTCTGGCTAATTCACAGGGGGAAGAAGGATGGAGGTCGTCAGAAACCAGGCTAGTTTTTCTCGAAGCCAACTTAAAAAGAGTTTACTTCACTTCTGGAGAGGGTAAATCCCAGCAGATTTAGGAAACTCGATTCATCCAATACATGAAGAGCTGGTAGTGCATTTCCCCTCAGAAGAAGTGGAGAGTGAGTGCAGCCTCTACCTAACTAGAGGTTGTACAAGACCTCTTGTTAGGTAACCCCAAGATTACTCGATCTTAAAAGATAGAGTCTCTGAGAGCAGTTCTTAAAGATACAGTGTTTTCAGCAACGTTGAGATGACTGTCCAGAAATGACACAAGGAATTTAAAATTTGCCAGTTTCAACACGTTGGCCATCAAGTGAAACTGGAATCACTTTCAGGTTTTGTTTATCTCATTTAAATAAAAAAATGAAATGGTATGTTCTTTTGCAAGTGGTTTTATATTTTATGATTCCAGTAATTAATTGTAAATAAAACCTGGTGTTCTGATCTGGTAATATAATTAGATTAGTTGTGTTACTACCCTCTCGCCACTAGAGGCAGTATCAGGCCTGAAAAGATGCGACAAAGGAGCAGATTTAGAAGTTCACCGAAAGCTACAGAATTTGTTAAAAACTGAGCTGCGCTGAAGTAAATAAAAGAGAAAGTTCAAATACATGTGAGAGGAAAATCATTCCTAAAGGAATATATCACAGATTTCAAAATAAATAAAAACAAGAGACCGCGGATCATGTAGGAAATAGCGCCCCCTTCACTTCCGCAGTGCGATGGTCTCATTTTAACATTGAGACTGACTGGTCTGTCCCGCCCCTTCCTGTTTGCAGCAGCGAGGTGTACTTGAAAAACTGAGCTGAGCTGAAGTAAATAAAAGTATTTACTTCAGCAAAGTATTTAATTCTGACATTACTGGAACCGTAATGTCAGTTACGGTTCCAGTAACTGACATTCCCTAACAAAAACAAACTTTTTCATTTTCTAAAGGATGTGGAGCTAATTAAATGAGATGAGACCTGAAAGTGGTTCCAGTTTCTCTCAATGTCCAACCTGTTGAAACCGGCAAATTTGAAATTCCTTGTGTCATTCCTGGGCAGCCAGCTCAACGTTGCTAAAAACACTGTTTTTAAGAACTGTTAAACTCTATGTTTTAAAAAGATCTAGTGATCTTAACCTCTAGTTAGGTAGAGGTTGTTGAGTTAAAATGTTAAAACTTAACATTCTAACTAGAGCTTGAACTCAACCCAACTTAAAACAACATTTTAACTCAAGTTTTAACTTTTCATCTCCTCAGTTGGTTTGGTCCCATGAGCTGCAGACTAACAGACAATCTTTTAAGAAAACTTTGAATGGCAGGCATATCAGCAGGTAAATGGTGGTGACACCAAAAACAACTCTGTCTCTACTGTTTGCTGAAAGAACATGGAAGATGGCAAGAAATTTTAGCAGAGAGCATCCATCCTTGTTTTTTTGTCAGTTTGAACCTCTGAGCTCATGAAAGCAATAAAACAACTGTTTTCCTCTGGCAACTAAGAACATCTATTAGAAATCATTTATTGACAGTGCAATAATTATTCTTAACCAAACTAAATGATAAGATTTACCCATAGCTTGCTAAGTGTTTTGCTCGATTTACAAATTGCTGATAATATGATTCTATTAATATGATATATTGTTTTAGAGTGGAAGTAAAATTTCCACGTTGATAGACTAAATAGTTTTTTCCTATATATAAGACTCTACCAACAAAAAGTCTCTCAGAATAGTATACATGGCACCGTAAAAACAAAAATGAGAATTTTTTCTTGTGTCTCTTCACAAACCTGTTTGTCAAATTTCTACACAAGGTGGCGCCATTGTTAGGTCCAAGAAGCATTACTACTATATTTGAAAATGTGGTTGGCTTCATGTTTGTGATTTGATTTTTAATATTTATTTATGTGTTTATGCCAAACTGCTCATTTTATATTCATGATCTGGAAATCCACTTTCTAATCACTGTTTAGAAAACATGCAAATGTATTAAATAAAGATCCAAAATATAATTTTTTTATGCATTATGTGTGTTATTTACAGTACAACATGTCGTTGCTCCACAGAGTGAGCACATCTTGTCATTTAAAACATTCCTGTAATGTGTCTTTAACTTAAATGAGAAACAATATTTGGATATATTTTAATCAACCTCTAACAGCTTTAAACTTTTGAACCTGCCACACATTTTAGTGGAACTGATTTTCCACAAAGAAAGGTCAGTTAATCCAGTACGATTTACCTGACTTGTTTTTCAGTTGCAGAAAGGCTACAGAGTATCAACAGTAGAGCTGAATCAATTATTAGCTGTGATGAATTGATACCTCAGATAATCTACTCAGTATACAGACTCAACAAAAATGGCCATTTACTGAACAAACAGCATAATCAGAGCAATAATTAAGCCAAAACTGTCCAAAAATTAATCATATTTGCATTTAAGAAAAAAAATCTTCTTTGGTTGTAATGTCATAATGTTCTATCCAGAAATTCTCAAGTGTCAGTTTTAGCTTCACCTGGTTACATTTTTATTTTTTCCCACCAGGAAAACCAGGAATCGAACCCACGATGGGCGTGTTGAGGACTCAAGGCCTCCAAACATGGGTCGTGCTATCCCCTATGCCACCACAGCACGCACTTCACCAGATTAAATTATGTAAAATAAATAAATAAATAGGGCTGCACAATGGCGCAGTGGGTAGCGCTGTTGCCTTGCAGCAAGAAGGTCCTGGGTTCGATTCCCGGCCCGGGGTCTTTCTGCACGGAGTTTGCATGTTCTCCCTGTGCGTGCGTGGGTTCTCTCCGGGTTCTCCGGCTTCCTCCCACAGTCCAAAAACATGACTGTCAGGTTAATTGGCCTTCCCAAATTCTCCCTAGGTGTGAGTGTGTGTGTGGTTGTTTGTCCTGTTTGTCTCTCTGTGTTACCCTGCGACAGACTGGCGACCTGTCCAGGGTGACCCTGCCTCTCGCCCGGAACGCAGCTGGAGAGGAACCAGCAACTCCCGACCCCATTAGGGAGAAGGGTGATGGAAAATGGATGGATGGATGGAAATAAATAAATAAAACATATGTAAAAATTGCCCATTCAGGACCATTTGCATTAAATTAATAATCAGTTAATCCAAGAAAACTAACTGAACATTGTGTTTTGCTTCTCAGAAATTTGAATTCAACACACACACACGCACACACACACACACACAAAAACGGGTAATCTAACTTTTACACAACGCTGGTGACGGAGGCAGCAAAACACAAACTGGTTGCAAAAAGAAAACATCCAACTGTTAGCCAAGGATCTAAATGAGAAGACCTGAAACATCAATGTGGTTTGTCAGTTGTTTGTTGAAATGTCAACGGTTCAACTTTCGCCTCATGAGTTGGGTCTGAATCAAAAGCTTATGTGAACGTCACAACAGTAGGGTGTTAGTCAGTGTCAGTAAAACAATTAATATAAAGGCTTTTAATAACTAAAATGCTATAAATAAATTCCCAGAAGTAAGTGTCTGTGAAGATTGAAGAGTGACATTCTAGATTATTGAACGAACCATTACTGTTGACAATGGCTTTGACAGGGGAATAGTTTATTAATGTGTCATCAACTACACAAAGATGCCTCAGGGATAAATGCAATAGAGTACGTGCTGAAAAATAAAATCAAGAGACTATTTTCCACTGCCGATTGTAACGTGGAAAGAAAAAGCTCCTCCTGTCAAATTAGGATGACAGGTTTCAAAGTTCGACATTTGATCAGTTTAGTCAGGACTCTCCAGAAGACGAGTGTTAGTTAATGTCTGTGAAAAGGTAACATGACAAAAAATGAGAAGATGAATAATTAGCCTATAATTAGACAAAGTCATTACTACAGGATCATTAGCAGCTGACTTAAACATAGTGGCAGAGATATAATGAAGTCACGCAACATCTCCATGTACTATTAGAAAGCAATTAATCCACCAATTACACAAATGCACCCTTTTTAGATGATCAAGTTAATACAAATTTTAAAATAATGTGTTATTTGCTGATTTTCTACAGTCTGTTGGGTTGACTATGGGAACCGAATGGATTGCTGTAGTCCGTTAGGTACAGTGCAATGCAAAAGTACGAATACTTTTGCATTGCATTGTATATACAGCAGCATCAGTTCATACACAACCAAAAATGGTTAAATAATCCTTATCCAGTTTACATAATCATTACTCTACATTACTTTATATTTTGGATTAGTGTATATTTTCTATATATATTAATATGTTGACTCACATTTGTTTAATTATTCAGCTGACTTTTATCCGTAAATTGTAATTTAATTGAACTCTGTAGATCTTGCTTTGTATGTGTCATTTTAATCAGATTTTTATTTCATGAACCTTGAAAAATATATTATATCATAGGCTCGAAGCATATAGCGTTTGTTCAAACAAATACGCACAAATTTTGTACAAAATGTTTTTCATCGTAATTGGCTTTTTTAACATGTTAACTAAACTTAAAGTATATAATTGTTTTGTTTTTTTTGTTACGGAGCAAAAATGCAAAATCCCAGAAATATCTGTCCTCATTTCGTGGTTTGTTTACATCTTTCCCCCAATCAGCACGATATTTGTGCGCAAGCGTATTGTCCTTGGCAGTATTTTTTTTTATTCAAACGTTCAAACTGTCCAATCAGTGAAGAGCAGGAGAACACTGGCGGTGCTTTCAAATGCGGATGCGCGAGCTCAGTTGTGATGGACCCAGTTTAACGTCTGATTATCCAGCGCTTCTGAAACTAAACTCTTAAAAGTTTTAGTAAAGCGGAAATAAGAAAGTTAACGTCAGTAAATATGGAAGCGAGTGAATCGGCACCCTTCCTTTCCAGAAAAGGTTGGCAGGTTTACTTTGTACAAACGGCTAGTTTATGTATCTGTTTGGGCTTGTTTTGGCTAGCAGATAGCTAGTAAACGTTAGCTAAAATAACTGACGCGTTACCTTATTGTTTTCTTCTTTGTGTTTGTTTGGATTCACTCAAAGTGTAAAACGACGGTTCTTTTTAGATGTGAGATTGTTCCATACTAATACTGAAATAAACAAGTTAGCACAATGCTAAACGTAGCAATTCACTGTTAGCTTCTATGAGAGCATTTGATTGCATTTGAGTAAAGGACTATTTCACTGTTTTTGATGAAGTCCACTTTTAAAAACAATTGAAGTTGGTACTACATTATGAATAATCAAACTTGACGTGGATTATTTTATGCATCATAAATATTCATGTTCATATATGTTTTAGTGACCCTAATCTGTTTGTGGAAACTCATCACAAAACAATTAAACTGTAGGGTTTGCATTTATTCAACATCAGAACCCACCTACTATTTTTTCATGGATATGTGATTTATTGATCATGTTTATCAGTCTATGCAATATTATCATGTTTGTATAATATCATCTTATAATGTCAGAAAAGCTTCCTCTCTTGTAGGTTCAAGCTTCTTTTCCTATTTTCAGTGACTTTTTGATTATGTTTTTCTTCACACTTTTGGTTCTTATTGTAATTTTCTGGCCCATAACTTCATCGATTTTGTCAGTTGTGGACTGACTTGCTTTAATTTCTTTATATGCATGGGTTGCATTAGCTGTCACTAATATTTGTTATGAATTATATTGCAAAGTTCACATTAGAAATATTACAAGTGATGACGTTTTAAAACTTATTTTACCCACAGCATGCCTAACAAAGTGTAAAACTTTTACTTCAGAATAATGTCATAATTGTCAAATAAATAAGTTAATTAAAGCTCTTGGTAGTCTGAAACCTTTGAGGAATGTGCCAAATTTTGAGAAAGTGTTTCCAAGCTGGAGCATTCATTCCCTCAAGTGTCCCAGAGATTTGTGGAAGTAATGCTCCATGCAGAGACTCAACCCTTTAACACAGTTTATAGTTATTCAGCCAGGAGGAGTTCAGGCAAACATAAACTTGTTAAGTGATTAGATCTTAAGCCCAATTATTTGAAGGCCATCAGTAAACATTGATTTTCAATGTAAAGTTTGGAACTGCATTGTTTTAGAATAACCAGACTTCTGACTTTGCGTCACAGAGTTGCGGAAACAGAAGCTGATGGAATACTTGGCAGCAAAAGGAAAGCTGAAACCTCCAAACGTCACGTAAGCATAAAAGTAGGAATGCCGAAAATGTTGCTGGGAGTTGCAATGCCACAGGCCCTTTAATTGCTGTTTTCCTTTTCAGGCAATCCCTCCACGGGGATTCTCACAATCAAACTGCAGTAAAAACCTCTCTGAAGGTAGGGTGTGTTTGAGTGAAGGGCTATAATTAACTCAAGCCTATTAGCAATCACAAAAAATAATTTTACTTTTACTCATAATGGAGTGTCAATAAACCCAAATATTCTGAAGTTTGGATTTAAAGTAGGACTGCACAATAATGACTTCTACATAATAATAACTATCAAATATAGATAACAAACATACTTGAAACAGTCATAAAAACAGATATTAATTATTGTATTGCCTTTTTATTCTATTTAAATGTTTCTGTTAATTATAGTGTATAGTTAATTCATTACATTCATATTGAAAACAAAATCAACTACATTTCATTTCAAAAACCCTTTTTGATGCTAAGTTATTGAGTAAATAACACACATTTAGTCAAGAAATAAATGTGTTATTACTTTTATTAAAAGTAATAAAAGATATTTATTACTTTTAATTACTGTTGTTCAGGTCAGTAAACCTGAATAAAGTTCTGTTTCCAGTGTTTCAGGAATCGCTGATTAGTCATGGAACTTCTTTAGAAATGTGAACCTTCACTGTTTACTGTTATTTGTTTTTATGGTTGACTGTGGCGTCACCAACAAAGCCATTGCAGAGACAAACTGGATGGTGTACGTGCTGAAAAATAAGTAACTGACTTATTTGTTTTTCACAGGTTGCTATAGGCAAAGAAAACAAAGCTCCACCTGACAGGCTCAGGTGGCACGTTTCTAAAGATAAAACTTTGGTGCCTCAGCGCAGTCAGGATCCTCCCAGAAGAAGAGCACTGGGTGTCTCTGACAAAGTAAATGTGACAACAGGAAAACGAACTGCCATTTGCTCATCATCCAGCAGGGTTTCAGCACAGACAAAAGTTAATCCAAATCCCCTGCTCAGGAAAACATACACTGTAATGTCTTCCAAATCCAGTTTCATCCCAGCTGCAACTCAGAAAAATCAACCCAACACAGGGAGTAGAAACCTGAGCAAGGTGCAGTTAAAAGGATGTTGTTCACATGCAGCAAAGTCAGAACCCAAACCAAGCATAAGCTCAAGTCGGGCTACGTTATGCCCACTGGAAATGGCGAGCAGCCGGATAAGTACCGGCCCACTCGTCAAGACCAAAACAGGGCTTGTACCTGCAGCGATCCAGCCGAGGAATCCAAGATCAAACGCATCACTTCCACCTGGCGCAAAGCGTCAGACGTTCACTTCCTCCACTGTTGCTAAGAATCCACAGGGCAAAGGGCAGTTGGGCAGAATGTCATCGGTCTCTGCTTCCCAGACGCCTGATCTGGTGATTCCTACAAATTCAAGAGCTAGAAGTATAACCGAAGCTCAGAACAGGTCTAAACCTAAACCGCTTCCCGTTAAACTAACACAACCAACCGGAAGGAGCCAGTTTAGGACTGGACTTCACTCAACTGGGCCTTCCAAATGCAAAACTGTCAAACCAGAGCAGAGCGTGTTAACCAATAAAACAGCAGGGCAGCCTGCTCACACATCTAAAAGTCAAGTAAAGATAAACACTCAATCTGTAAAAGCTGATGCCCCAACAACCTCAAGGACGTCAATCAAACGCAGCTCGACAGCCGTCAAGACGGATGAGAGCGTTTGGTCCAAAGGCGGGAGGGAAACAAAGGCGAACAGAGAGACACACATCATACAGAAAACATCTAGAAATGCTCCTTCAGTTCATCCCACCACAAAATGTGCAGGTGCTGCGCAGGGATACCGAACCGCACCGCAGCCTTCCAGGTCCATCAGCCTGCTGGGTCGGACCGCGGCCACCAAGACCCCAAAGGTCATGATTAAAACTGCTCCCCAGACTGAAGTAAAGAAACTGACTGCTGCGCAGGAGGAGAGGATGTAAGCCGAATGTAGCACTCCTTCTATTTGTTAGAAAAAAGGTTAAAATATGGAGTTAAATATCTAGCCAGCAATTGTTTTACATTTGGTTGTCAGGAGGAAACTCCAAGAATGGCGAGAATCGAAGGGAATTTCCTACAAACGTCCTCCGATGCCTGCGAAAGCGGCGGCCATGCGCACCGTGTCCGTTCCTCAGCCCTTCTGGGCATCCATGGAGCTGGAGGACGAAGCCCACTCGCTCATCTGTGCCGTGGATCGGTCCCTGGAGGACTGCATCAAGTTGCTTGCCGAGGTAAACAGGGTGGGCATCTTTTTGTTCATGTTTTAATTTTAGGTAGGCAGAAGTGCTTTATCCTGAGTCATTTATTGAAATAATTGACTTTTTCTGCTATCTATTAATTGTTAACTGGAGGGTTTAGACTCACAGGCCATTTGCTGAAAGAACAAGACATTCAGAAGGCCAAACTCTCTAAAAAATATTTACATTTTGCATTTCAGATTAAAAAAGCCCTGTGAATATATTTGACCCAGAGTTCCTTAAGTGGCAGTTTTAGCTTCATCTGATTCAAATTCTGTTCATTTGCACCTTTTGTTATCCAATTATTAATAAAGCAATAATCAACAGATGGGGCATATTGATAAGTCCAGTAGAAAGGGCTGAGCTTTTCACATGCTGATGTTTAAATATATATGTTTTAACTGCAAATGCATCTTTTGCTACAAAGAATAAAATGTTCTCTAAAGGAATTCACATTTTAGGTAACAAAATTGAATTATGTATTTGCATTTGCTAATATATTTTCAATATTGCATAAGAATGACTCAGGTGGCTAAATAAAAAATCTGCAGAAAGTGGCAATTTTTAATCCGATGCATCAATTAACCATCAGAATAGTCGATAACTAAAACAAACCTTCACTGTAACTAGTTGCTTTTCCCATGAGCTGCTTTAATTTCACCGTAAGTTATGTGATAAACACCAACAATAAGAATAATCTGGCGAAGAAAAACACATTGATATCATTTAAAGGAAGCAAAGTAATGAATATTACTTTTTAACACGTGCAGAGGGCTGGAATTGGTTTGTTCAAATTAATATAACAAATGAAAATTGGAAGAAAACCCATATCTACAGTTTAGCTTCAAAGTCTGGTGCTGTGGTCAGGGCTGCCCTGCGGACCGGGTGAAGGACGTCGTCTCACGGCTGCCGGCGGTGTCTCAGAAGTTCGCCAAGTACTGGATCTGTCGAGCCCGGCTGATGGAGCAAGAGGGAAACTTGGACGTGCTGCCCGTGTTTGAAGAGGCTGTTCGAGTTGTGTTGGAGGTGAGGAGCATGTCTCACTGTCACTGGAAGAAAGCAGTAATGTTTTTGAGTAGATAATTGCAAATTCAAAATTGTTACAAAGCAGTTTTTAATGAATGAAGGCTCATCATCGATCTGGGGGTGAAACACTAATTGCTTGTTTGTGTTTTGCCTTTTTGTTTCTGTTTCCTCAGCCAGTGGACGAGCTGCGGACTGTGATTTTTGACATTCTGAAGAAGAAAGACGAAATCCAAGGTAATGAAGTCTCCATGGATACAACAGCTGGGCTGGCTGCATATATAAAAAGAATAATGTCTGGTGAAAAGGCCTCACATCCTGACAGCACAGCAGCACACACGAGATGATCACCAAGAAAATCTTTTGGGTAACGAGGCAAAGGCGACACTAGAAATTAAGCTTTCAAATTATGAGAAAAACTCAGAAAAATCATAAGATTAATGTATGAGGATAAAGTTGAAATAATGAGATCAAACTTCTAATATCAGGAGAATAAAGTCATGATATTACTACAATAAAATCATAATATGACGAGAATAAAGTTGTAATATTGCAACTTTATTCTTGAAATCATGAATTTATTTCCATATTAAGATTTTATTCTAATTATATTGTGATTTCTGGTAATATTATGACTTTATTCTCAAAACATAATGTCTTCATTTTTGTATTATTTCAACTTTGATTAATATTACAAGTTTGTCCTCAGAACATTATTACTTTATCCTATTAATTATATTTTTTACATTTTGTCATAATGTGGCTCTAACATTCCGGAGGTAACAGGTGATGCGTTACTATCAAAGTGAAGTAATTGGTCCAGGTAAATGACAGTAAACACGGCAGCGTTCCAAGTGATCAATGAACCGGTTTGCCATGTTGCTCCTTCCTGTCAGCATTCAGCTGTCTGAACACTGTTTCTCATGGGTGTGTTGACTTTTCTTTGTGGAAATTATTTTTTGGTCTTTTATTGTTGGCTTTAGATGAATTCAGTTGTGCAATGTTTTATAAGCAAGTTCACATATTTTTTCAGGTTGTCACACAAATAAGTAGACTTGCGTTCAGTAGTGAGTGATAGTAAAACGGAGGAAAAACATGCTAACATTTCAGGAAACGGCTGAACTTTTCACCACAAATCTGAAAAAAACTTCCAGAAAACTGTAAAACAGCTGAAACACTGACTTCCTTTAAATCCAGACTAAAAACCCACTTGTTTAGAGTTGTAATTGAAACGTGATAAATTACGAATTTAACATTGGCACTTGACTTAATATAATGTTCTGATTGTTGATTCTATGTTGCATGACTTTGTTTTTGTCTTTTTCATGATGTAAAGCACATTGAAATGCCTTGTGGCTGAAATCTGCTATACAAATAAAATTTGATTGATTGATTGACTTGAAACATTGAGTAGAAGGAAAACCAGAGTTTATGAGATAGTGCTGGCTTTATGTACCAAATAAAATTAACCTGTTAAAAGCAAATATAAAGCATTGCTCTTCTTTTCAGGCAACTTGTTGCCTTCTTGCTGCTAAGCAGCTTCTAACTGGACTGCTGTGAGGCCTCACTCTGTGTCAGAGTAACAGTTCAAAGGTGACTTGAAAAAAATCCCTTCAGACAAAATATGTTGCTGTCACAAAGAACAGATAAGATCCTGCAGCTCCAACCGCAGCACTAAGCCAGCCGAGGCAGTCCTGTCATTTAACTGCATTTAAAAGTCGCTGAGCTGGTTGTGATTTTATCAATTTTAATTTAGCATCAGACCAGGACTGCGATCACTATCGGTGACAAAACATCTCGATTGAAGAGTCTCTAATTCTATTTTTTTGTGAGTTTCCGTCAACTTAAAGTTTTCTCCTTTTTTCTTCAAGAAAATGAAAAACTGGACGATGGCTCTGCAACCATGGAAGCGTCTCCAGACTGTGGCAACGACCCACTGATGACACCGAAACCTGTCAGAGTTCTGATCAAAGGAGAGAGAGGAGGCTCATCCGTGGTCAAGTACAAGATCACTGCGACTCCCGGGTCTGTTCACTGTACTCATGACATTCAATCGTTCTGATCAGTCCTTCATAAAACAGAAATATTTTACACAATAAGCAATTTTTTTCAGGTTATTCATTAAATGCAAAAATTTATATTCAGATGATACTTGGAAATTATATCTACATACGGTAATTGTTTAGACTTAGACTTATTTTACAACAGCCCTCGTCCACCTCCTCCTTTTGGAGCGGTCTCTGGTTCGCTTGGCGTTCACATATGATTTCAAACTGGTTCACTTTCTTGATGTGAATCAGAGTGAATCAGATGTGAATCAGAGTTTGATAACACATTGATACTTTTTGTGTAAACAGACCTGCGTTGGATTAAAGATAGGACTGGTGGGAATGCAGCCTTACATTTGGTTTGACATTCAAGCTGTTCATCCTTCTCTACAGATCCAGATACATTTGGGTCAAGTAACCAGCAGATTTACTCAATTTACTCAGTTTATTTGCAACTAAATTGAGTAAAAAAGTTTTACCAGACAGGGTTTCTGTCGTGTATTTTAATATTTGGAAGTGTTCGGTCTATCTCAGACAGTTTTGCGTTCTGACATGTGGCTTCCACTGCACAACTGTTTCCGCTGCCGGACAACCAGCTGTGATTAGAAGCTGCTGACATCTGCTTCAAGCACGCCACGCTTGTTCTGGCAATATGCATTTGGACCAAATACATATTGCGTCCAGTTTGAATGCAAAGCTGGAGGTCTGCAAAACCAAGTGTCAGCACTGGGTGGAGCTTCAAACTGAAGTTGAATATGATGTAAGATGTCAGACTCTGCTTTGAAGAGGGACTTCCAAGCAGATGAAGCTGTTTGAAGGCTGTTTACTTTCCCTGCATGTGCATCAGAACTGCACTGTGCTGTAGAACCAGTTCAGCTACTGACATTCTTCCACAGACTGATAGTCAGGTCCTGGATGTCCTCCCCACACACAGTCTGTGGTCTCACAGGTGGCCTGCCATGACAGAACTTCACTGTGGAGTGTTTATGGATTGGCTTCTGCTAAATGGTGGGTAGCAAATTTACTTTTAGTCATGGAAAAAAAATCAGCATGGAAATGCCTTTTTTCCCCCCAGACTTTTGATGAATGCAGTAGTCTTTGATTTGTTTATATGAAACTGACTTTTATTTATTTATTTATTTTACTCCAGATATTTTAACCCAAAAGTTTGAAAAAGAAAGATTCAGATTGATTAAACTGTCTGATCTGCACTGAAACGCTGTCACTGAGCTGGAACAGTCTTGACTGAAACAAATCAAACCAAAGTGTGAGGAAACCTTAGAGTTGTGTAGAAACTTGGGCAAACAGAGAAAGGAAGGCAGACAATTTTTGTTGTATTTAACCAGTGAAATGGCATAGATTATTTCAGTTGTTGATTGTTTTTCCTCCCTTAGGGGCCCTGCAAGTCATCAGAAGGAACCAGTCAGGGTCAAAGGGCAGGAGGTCCGGTTCTTCACCCCGGTTCGACGCTCTGTGCGGATTGAGAAATCATGTTTCCGATACCCGCCGTCGCTCCAGGACCACGACGTCTGCGTGAATTCGTACAGTGATCTGATCTCAGAGGAAGGCAAAGAAACCAGTGAAGAACAGTCGAGGTGCTCTGGTCGCAACACACCCATGTACATTTACAGACAGAACGAGGCACTTGAAGACAAAGTTTCCGTCAAACTCGTCCTTAATGACAGTTTTTAAATTCATCAGCTTACTTCATCACACCTATGATTTTTAAAATAACAGACACAGAAAGGTTGTCTGTAGTCACGCTCTGTTACCTCCCAAATGTTCAGGTTTGCAGATACAAATTATTTTTGTGATGTTTAAACTTTGCAATTGAACAAGTAGTCATTTTTTAAATCTCTGTACACAAAGGAAACTTGGATATTAGGTCATGATTTCTTTTTTGTTCTGGGAAAAAAAAAGATTTAAAGGTGTAAAAATAAAATCTTTTTTTTATCACTGTCTTTTTACCAGAATTTGTTCATTTTACATAAAAAAATAACTTGTGGTTAGAGAGGATCAAACTCTCAGACAAGGATAAATAATCATTCAATAACAATAATTATTATGACAAAACACATCATTAGTATCAATAGTTATTATGTCCAATAAAATACTCAGTCATGTATGAACTCCGGTCCAGAACCTCACGGCCAAGCAAGGTTGGTGTCATGACCTTTGTAGAAAATCCCCTTCGATTCTCGCCATTCTTGGAGTTTCCTCCTGACAGCCAAATGTAAAACAGTTGCTGGCTAGATATTTAACTCCATATTTTAACCTGTTTTCTAACAAATAGAAGGAGCGCTACGTTCGGCTTAGTCCGGTTCTTTACTCTTTGGTTACACTGGAACAGACTGAGTAACTTGTGCAGGAGCTGTTTCATGTTTTGCCATCTTGACTCATAACTGCTTTTGAAATTAACTGAAGGGCGTGGAGTGAAATGAGAAAATTAGTGCAAGTGCTGGAGAAGAAGCTGATAGAGCAGGAAAGGTTATATTTCGGTAATATTTCAAATATTTAAAATGAGAAAACTAATCGATAATTATTTATCAACTGATATTTATTTTTATTTCTAAGTAAAACATCGTGCCACTTGTTAGCCGTTTGTTCACTAGAGCAGTTTTAGCCAGTTCTGACCCAGTCCAAACCATCCAGGTTCCTCTCCATCTGGGGTGGTTCCAGCCGCCCCAACCCAGGTATTGTGCGGAAGCGACTTTTGATTGATGGTAGACTGCATTCGTAATATGGCCCTGCAAACTGCAAACAGCAACTTGGGCCGGCGGACATGTGGCCTGCGGTCAGAGCAGCTCGGTGTGGAGCAGCAGAACCACCAGCGAGCCCAGAAGCCTTTGCAGCAGAATGAGCGTTATTTCACAGCTGTGAAGAACGGAACGCAATAAAGAAGAGAGAAACGTTGCCGCTCTGGTCAACCTTCTGGTTAAAGTTTTGCAGAATTACATTGCTTTAGTTTGATGTTGTGAACATATTCTTTGTTTGGGGTTTTCATTAAAATAAAATGTATATTAGTGTACATTTTACTGTATTAACTAAATGCAAATGTTTTGTTTTAAATGCTAACATGTAGATGAATATGTGTTAAACGGCTAATTGAATTGTTTTCATTATGACTTTCTGTGGGATAAATGAAATATCTGGGTTTATTTGAGTCAGCCATGATGGCACCAAGATGGAGGATCAATTTTGACTTTATATTAACTATTTGACATTATTACGTGTAATAATATTTTATGTATTGTGTTGCCATACATTAGGCACAGTGTTGAGTTCATGGGACGAGATGAATCTGAAAGTGAACTGCAAAGCAGGGAATTCTGGGTAAATGCAACTGAAATAAACACATGTGTATTGCTAGTGGCAGAAATGACTTGTGTTCTTTTAGACAAAAGATAAATCCTACAATCACTAAAATCTGACACCATTCCATTTTTATTTACGTTTCAGTGTCTTTAGAGGTTTTTGTGTCGTTTCCTTCAGTGGTTCTTGGTGCCGCGCGCCCACAGGCGAGAAGGGGAACAGGTTTGGTTGGAGTGCAGCAGCTAAATGTCACAAATGTTACAAAAAAAACTTTTGTAAAAAATAATAGACTAAGCCCAGTGTTGACCCTTTAAGTTGTCCCTTTTTAGCAATGTTCTTTAATGGGACAACAGAACCGATGGTTTCGGCGTCTGGATCACCTGGATCCAGCGTTTGCTGATGAGTGTGAAGTGAAACCAGACTATTACAAAATCGCTTGAACACACCTGAGTTAAGGTATGAACTGTATGCAGCAGTGACTCATCAGCCTGCTGTGATTTATAACCTGATGTCATGAGCACATTTGCATGAAATATGGGTTGACTTTCAGATTGCTACATCGGAGAAGGATGTCCCACAGTCTAAATCTGTTTTATTTGGCATTTCTCAGGTTTATTAATAAAACGTATAACTGACAGGAAGAAACTTATTTGTTGAATCTAAACTCAGGCTACAGCTCAGGAGCTCAACCTCTTTACATCCAGGACCTGATGAACCAGTTGCCTCCTTTTAATCAACGGTTCCACTCAAACAAGATCATTATCTTGATCGTTTACAATCTCACAGAGTAACAATCCCATATAAAGTATGCATCACCTTTTTTCGCTTATAATAATCTTTGTTGTAATAAGAATTTTCAAGATGTTTCATTTTATGAGAAAAATAACTACAAAACAATTTACAATAGAGGGGATTTTTCGGTCTATCTTTTGTTACATTTCTTCAGATTTGGCCGAGGGGTCAAAATGTTGGTGAATGACAACTTCTTTTCAGAATTTTAGAAAATATCTGCACACTTTAAATTTTGAAGCACTTTTTTTTTTTTTGTCTTTTTTTCAATGCATGCTAGGCGTACTTCTGTCTGCACCGCTCTGGAAAAACTGAAGAGACCACTGCACTGAAAACCTGGTTATGCCACAAAGCATTGACTTCTGAACTCTTCCTGAGTTCAACTTTAGTAGTTTTGTTTCTAAACAAATATGATTTTTTTAAAATTTGCATTATTTGAGGTCTGAAAACTGCATCTTTTTCATTGTTTTGACCATTTCTCATGTTCTGCAGATAAATACAAAATGTTTGCTTGGAATTTCAGAGACATGTTGTCAGTAGTTCGAAGAATAAGAGAACAAGGTTAATTTTACTCAAACATAAACCTATAAAGAACAAAATAAAAGAAACTAAGAGGTCTCTTAATATTTTTCAGAGCTGTTTGTGAATAAGTAAATGAACATCTTGTTCACTGTACAATCACAATCGAAAGTTTTCAACTTAAGGAGAGAAATATACACTGAATAAACTTTTTACCTTAGAAAACTGGGTAATGCTTGTGAAAACTTGAATTTGCTCATTGTTTGGACATTCAGAAATAAAAAATTTTTTAACCCAGTTTTGAAAGCCAATCTTTTAAGTTTATTTGGAAAACTTTTGATGTTGTAATTTGTGTAAGAAATGCCCTAAAGTGACATCCAGCCCCACAGTGCCGTGCATTTTGACGTTGGCGCGTCCCTGTGCTGGAACCGAACCAAGAGCCAAAACGTTTAAATAGCAACACTGTGAGACACAACCTTCACTTCTTCATTGCAACACGCACAGATCACCTTCTCCAAACAGCAGCAACTTTTCTGCTTCACAAAATGTCTCATGTGAGTACGATAGCATTTCATATCTTGACACATTCATACCTGATGCATTGTTTATGCTAATTATAGTCTCATGTGGTGCGGAGCAATTTTGCAGGAAATAAGGATCAGTTTCTGCTACTTGTGCATGCAAAACATTTTATAGTATCTGCTACTGCCAGGTAATGAAGTTCTTTTGATTTGTCTTCTCAGCCCTGAACTGCTGGGGATCGTTTTGAGAAAAAAACCAAAACACGACTCCAAATGCGACTCCAAATTATTTAGTCAAAAGGAAAAAAATGACTAAAATAATGAGGACAAATCTAACATTTAAAGAGAAAAGAATTTTCCAATTACTTGAGGTAGCTGATATTTAAAGAAGAATAATTAAATTGTTTTTTTTTCTCATTAAATGTAGACAATGCTTTAACTACTGACATATCTTAACAAGCTCCTATTAGAAAACCTGAAGAAGAACCACAGTCAATTGATAATAATGTATATTTTTATAATGTAAACCAGATGTTTACACAGACTGACTAAAATGATTCTAACTGAGCTGAAACGAAAGACGTTTGGTCTGATTAAACTTCAGGCAGAGATGATAAAAATACACGTCTTTATCTGGTGTATGTAAACTTCTGGTTTCTACTCTGAGAAAGTTTGACTCCCTGTAAGATGGACAGAAATGATCTACAGTTACTAATTCTGGTACAGACTGACCTACCTGTGCTGAGTGAACATTACTAATTGTATTTATTTCTCACATTTTAGGATCACTGTAAAGAAAACCACACGCTTACGCAGATTCATCTTATGGTGGATGGAATGTATGTTAGACCCCGAAGGTCAAAAACGACCCGGAACGTTGACCAGGGCGTTGACCAGGGCGTTGACCAGGACGTTGACCAGGGCGTTGACCAGGGCGTTGACCAGGACGTTGACCAGGGCGTTGACCAGGGCGTTGACCAGGGCGTTGACCAGGACGTTGAGCTGACATTGGAAGACGGGCAAGGACCTCAAGGTAGGAAAGTATAATGAGTTATGTTTTAGTGAAGCTGAACAGTTAAAGCTGCACGTTTGAACACCTAGAACATCTAGTAAAATATTTCAATAATGTAATTAATTAATTAAATTATTAGCTGTGACATCAAAGGTGCCTGAAAATGCTAAACAAATGATCAAACAGGACGTTACTCCTGCAAAATCAGGGAAAACTGTTCAAAATTAGTCCAGTTGTGGGAAATGCACTGGATGGAAGAATCAATACTGATTTCTGCCTGTTTTTTGTTTTTAGACGCTGTGCAACGTTACACTTGTATTTCACAAGATAGGAAATATGTGGCTTTCTGCTTCACACATAACTCAGAACGTTATTCACTGACATTAGAAAAAGGAGACCTGAAGGTAAGCAAGCATCAACTAATGTAAAATCACAATAATTCCAAAATAATTTGTTAAATTTTCAGTCTATTAATATTAAAAATGAAAATATTATGGCGTCCTTTAGCAGAGCTAGTGTGACCCAAAGATAAACTGTTTTTTGAAAACCATTTCCAACAGCAGAACTGGTGATTATTAATCAGTGATTTATGTAAAATTACCAACAACATTAATATTGAACTAAACCTTTAATGTTTGTTGTTTTTTCCTAATCTATTAAAACGGTACCAAAAGCACATTTGGCTAAGCTGTTTATTCACTTGTACATAAATTGCTTCCTGTAAGAATTGCTCCTCCCTCTGATGACGTAACTTTGAATTTCCAGCACCTATGAACTGCAGTAACTCCCTGAAATAACTAACCTCCCTGCTCACGAGCTCACTGTAACACCTGACTAATGATCTGACGTCCCGTTAAGTTTTGGTTTATTTAGGCTGATTTGACTCAACCTCAGTTCACCTTATTCACAGCATGACGCCGTTAGAACAGAAAACGGATTGAAAAAATGTTTGAAACTCAGTTTTTAAATGTGTTTTTCTGTTTTCACAGTTGGTAGCTGATCAGAGTGCTCCATCTGAGCGCAGCTGGATTGAGATGGAAGACATCGGAGGTGGTGAAAGCCATCATGTGAAGACAACTGCAGGAATAATTGGTGTGCAAAAAGTCACTGAGACAAAGCTCAAGCTCTGTATAGGAGGTAGCACCCCTGTGATATTCACATAGGTATGAAAATATCTAAAATGAGAACTGTTGTTGTAGTTCTGGAATATTTAGTTTTCTTCCCCCATTAACAAACTGTTTAGTGTTTAGTGTGGAGAACATGAGCAGTCAGTCTGTAGTTTCCTGGCTCTTACCTTTCGTTGTGTGTTTTGCTCTTGCTTTCCAGCATCTTCCTGAAGAGCTCCCTGCTCCCTTCCTCTGAAACCAACCAGACCTCATCCACAGTGTGATGATGTTCTTTGAGTCTTTATTCTGTCAGGTTCGGTTCTGTAATATGAAAAAGGTTTGGTCTGACGGCAGCTTTGTATTTTTGTGATGCAGATTAGTGGTTTTATTTATTCGAAGTGTAAACTGCTTTACAGGGAAATGTAGGTTCTAAAATGTAAATAAATATGTAAATAGACTAAGGTTCAAAATTTCTAACATTTACAAATGTATAAAAAATGTTTCTTATGTGTTGGGTGCAGAAAATCAAAGCTTTTTGCAATGAAAGGGACGACTTCAATATGTAAATGTAAACATATTCTATAATAAAACAATAATATATGCAAAATAATACCTGTCAATTTCTGTTTTTTTTTTCTTTAAAGAGTTGGAACCTTCTGAAGGTTATTTAAAATATGTTAATTATAGTTTGCAGTTAATGGCAAATCACATAAGAAGTGGAGTATCAAAACTTTGACTTCAGCCATCTTTAGATTTCTTTTACTTTTTTGTGTCGTTCGCAAAGGTCTTACAGTAACGGCATAAAATGTTGGCATCATGAATGTATATTTCTGAGGGCTCTTTAGAGTTAAGAGCATAAATAAGTTCACATTTCTAGCCGTTTTTTGAACCAGAAAAAAGGACGTAGCAGGTGTGCTGCAGAACTAATGAAGAAAATCACATTTAGACAAACAAAAGTACTTCTCTGGAAATGTTTTTGGGGCAGATCAGAGAGGGATTCAGTTATTTATAAAAAGATGTTTGGAGAAGTCAGAATACACAGGGAGAGCTTTCACTTACATCATCTGAAAATTCAGCTTCCGGCTGGAAACAAACCCTGACGGCCACTAGAGGGGGCTGTTCAAGACAACAGATCATTGACGCGTGATGGGAACCTGCGATTAAAAACAAAACAACAAATGCATCTCTGTTATCAGTTAAAATAATAATAGTTTCCACATGCTTGACCTGTGATGGTGTGGTTTACTTTGTCTAGGTCGGTTTGTTTTCAGCAATAAAAATCTAAATCCCACATAAACTATGTGATGAAAGGCCATTTGTCACTTCGTGTTTCCTTTCTGCACGCTTATGCAAACATGACATCACGTTTATATTCACTTTCTCGGCGTCATAACGTGTTTCCGTAGCCTATATCTTTGGTTACACATTTCTGCCTGATTGATCATTAATATGTAGTAATAAAATCCGGTCAAGCAGAAAGAAGCGGTGCAGTTTGTCTGCTGCAGAATGACAGACGCGTCTCCATGAAATCCCCACAGGGAAAGCGCAAACTTAAATCTCCACGGCGCAAATTTGACGCAGCATTTTCAGCTAGAGCTCCGATTCTGCGTCTCTGAAGGTGAGAAACCTTTTTCACTTGTGTGTGCATGCATATAGGTTTTACTCCTGGATGCATTTATTTCCAGATGAATATAGACGTGTAGAGAAGGAAGGTTCACTTTTAACACTTAGAAACTAGACAAACACTAAAACACTCAGATAAGCATCGCCTTTGTGTTTCTTAAGATTTGAGAAATCTCAGAATAAACATGTAGTGAGCTTTATGGGGAATTTATAGATATATATGTCTGACTTATTCTTATGCTAAATATTGTGAAAGATGCTGCATTTGTTTACTTGCTGCTCTTACATGTTGGCTTCAAAAAAACAGCAACAAGAAACATAATTGTAATGTGTTTCCAGACACTTGTTTAAATCATAATCTTCCCAAGCATCGGATTATTTCTGTTGCTTTAAAATATGGTTTTGCATCAGAATTGTGAAAGCTACAGCAAATAAATTAACTGAAGAATTTAAATTAAGATAAATTATTTTGAACAAAATTAAGAATTTATTTTGAATGTAAAATTTAATTCCTGGGACATATTTGATGGTGATATTTTGAAATCTAGAAAAGACAAGATGAAGAAGGCCATTCTGAAGACTGGAGGGGGGAAATATGTCCAAGTCCGTCGGAACAAGCGGAAGGAAGTGAAGCTGTGTGCTGTTGATAATCAGGACCATGGTAGGAATTACACTCATCAAATACCCGTTTCACACACAGGGAGCACTCTGTGAAAGCATTGTTTACAAATTTAATAAGTGTTTCAATAAAAAATATTTAATCAGCAGTAACAATAAGCTAGTTTGAAGCAGATTTCATTCCAAGGGTCTGAAAGGCGCTTCACACAATCAGGAGGTTTCTCAAAGCTTTGTCAACTCGCTCAGTGACCTCTGCCTGCAGGGTTAGATGTCTCTAAAACACCTGATTTAAGTGGCTGCAGGACCTCATCTGCATGCCTTCAAGTGCTGCAGAAGCCTGTTTCAGCAACCACTTCTTTCAGTCCGGTGTGGAGCAGGCAGGCAGAGGCAGTGGTCGCTGTAGGCAGTAACTGAGAAACTCTATCTATGTTGATATGGGAAATCACCAAACACGGAAAGACCACACATCCCTGCAGTTACAGCAACTAGTAAAAGGTTGAAAACAGCCCAGTTGGAAGAGCTGACAGTCATTTCTTTTGCTTATGTTTTCAGATACTTCTGTGTTTATTCAGACACGTAAAAAGGACAATACAATGCAAATGGCTTTTCAGTTTAAATATGGAGATGAATATTATTCCCCGAAGGTGGAAGGAGCCGACATAAAGGTAAACACACACGCTTCAAAAAATGACATTTTCACAGATACAGATTTGCTCCAGTTGATCACTGACTACTTCTTTGAGTCAATCAGATTTACAGCAGCTCTTAAAGTGTACACACCCCTGTTGAAAGGTCCATCCTCTGTGAATCATTTTCTGCAGACAGTTGATTCAGTTCCTGTAACTCCTCCACTTCCGCTGTTGCTTCCACGACCTTTGATGGCAGTTCAGAATCAGATACCAGGATTGGACTCTGCTGTTATGTCGCTCTGGACTCAAACCTGCTCTTTGGTATTTGTTGAGAGATGCAGGCAGCTCCACACCCCACTAGAAATAATAGTATAAGAAACTGGATGGAGGGCAACGGTTTTTTTGCATAAGCTAACATTCTGCAACCAGATGACCTGTTGTTGACTGTTCAGCTTTGGTACTCAAACAATGTGCCAGAGGTCAACGAGTGAGAGGCGGGGTCACCCTGGACAGGTTGCCAGTCCATGACAAGGCAACACAGAGACAGACAGGACAAACAATCATGCACACACACTTAAGGAGAATTTAAGAGACCAATCACCCTCATGTTTTTGGAGAAAGCCAGAGAACCCGGAGAGAACTCACCATGCACAGGGAGAACGTAGAAAGACCCTAGGCCGGGAATCGAACCCAGGACCTTCTTGCTGCAAGGCAACAGTGATACCAACTGCACCACTGTGCAGCCAACTGAACCAATATCTGATCCCTGAACTAATTACTTTTAATAGCTGCCACAGGATTTAATTGTTTTGATCAACAGGCATCTGTCATGCATTGTGTGTTCGCAGTTGGAGAAAGTTCCTGTTCCAGAAAAGCCACCGACATTGGAATGCCACTGGTTTGAAAGAGTCAACATGCAGGCAGGAGAAGTCTACAGTCTAAAAACGGTGGTTGAAACGCCGCAGTACGTCACCTTGCAAATGGACAGAAGCCCTTTGAGCCTCACTTCTGAACCTCGGCAGTGTTTGTACATCAGAGATGAGAGGGTGCGTGTTCACTCTGTCAGAATCTGTGGGTAAACTTATCCTGCTTGCCCTGCGAGGATAAACTGTTATGGTTTGGGCTTAAGGCTTTATTATCAAGAAAAAAAGAGCCAAATATGGTTGGTTTTTGGTTTATAGATACCTGCCTGAAAAGGTTCAGGTTTTATAGATGAACGCATAAGTCCATCACCGGTGTTATTTCAACATAAAGTAATACAACTCTGTATTTATGAATAAATACAGATTCTCTTCAATATACAGAAACTATTAACAATAAGAATTCAACCTTACAGTGAAACACTTCAACGACAAACTCGCTAACAGTCAACTAAACAACTAAGAAAAAGATAACAGAATTATTAAACTAAAACTACTAAAAGTAAAAACAAAGAAATATAAAATAGATCAAACTACAACCAGTCAAATGATCCAATGATGTTTTAAGACCAGAGATTCTATCGAAAAGGTTTGTCTTTAGAGCAAATCATCTCTAAATTAGGATCAGTTTCGGCTAATTGACTTTTGTTGGGTATTCTAAATACCATTTCAGCGGAAAACAGAACTTTATTTTGACAAAGTAATGCTTTATAAAATTTTGACTGAAATAGAAATAAATAATCCTTTTTGAATAATCTATTCTGCGACAGACTGGCGACCTGTCCAGGTGACCCCGCCTCTCGCCCGGAACGCAGCTGGAGAGGCACCAGCAACTCCCGACCCCGTTAGGGAGAAGGGCGACGGAAAATGGATGGATGGATGAATAATCTATTCTTGATCTATTTATCAATTATCACAGCGATCTATAATAATTTGGAATACCATAAAGGCAGCTTAAATGAATACAACAAATTTAATGTTCTGCTGTTTAAATAATCTCTCTTAATGCCAAAGCACCGACAATAACAATGTAATTGTTTAACAGCGCAGCATTTTGTGCATTTCCTGACTGCACAAGCAGGAAAAAGTGAGAGAGAAGGAGCTACAAGCCACCGCTGGCTCAGGAACTGTGAGTGTAAAGAAAACAAAACATTTTATATATTTTTTAGCTATTTTATGTAGCTTTGTGTCAAAAAGTGAAAATAAATAACTCATTAAAGGGACAAGCTGATCTTACTGAGCCGTCAGTGATTAGAGCATTCATTGGAATGATGTTTGAACGGTCTGAACTCTTTTTAGCTTTCACTGCATCATGATCTGTTCGGAACAAAATCTAAAAACAATGAAAATACACAACAAAAACACTTAAACCGAAGTGTTGTTTCTGCACAGAACCTAACGTCTTACTATGACTAGCAGAAGCATCGGGTTGTCTACGGGAGTCTTGGGGAGCCTGTGATTTAAAGGTTCCTTCTGCAGAAATCTGAATAAAACCAGGAACAAGGTTTACTGAGCATTATAAAGCTTAAGCAAACTATTAATCTGTCAGATACGTGAGTCAAGTTTTGGGATCACTTGAGCTGTTCTCAGACTTAACATCAGGGAGATTTATGAATTTATTCGATTTATGAATTTATTCTGATTATGTTTTTGATTTATTGTTTTAAGATTTGTTCCCAGTACATTATTTTTTCGTGCCATCCTTTTAATATTTTCTTACATCTTGTTTTATATTCATAGGCATAAATTACATGAGTTACCAAGATAACATATCTTTATTTGCATGCACAGTAAGTGAAATTCTGCTTTCCCTATGCGTAAACTCATCCAAAAGCAAACCTTTCCACTCTCTTAAATGACCACTTCTTATTTTTGTTTGTCCTTTTTCTTGTTTGTCCAGCAGGTAACCGTTACCAGGAGCTGTTCCTTCATCTTCTGCCAGATAAGCTTTAGTGCAGATGCACTCTTTCAAACTCTTGCCGTTCAGTGGCTAACTCACCGTTAGCTACTGAAAAACACGTCACAAAATAATGAAGGAAACAAAAACCCTACTTCAACTTATTGCAATGTTCTGTGTTATTTATCTGTGTATCATTTACTGTTTTTTCAGAATACTGCCTGCATATTGGTGCTTTTGTATCATGCTGTCTACTGACAAAGCTACTTGTGAATGTATGAACTCATTTTGTAATAAAATTGGTTTTTAAAATGATTTTGTTGTCTGTGGAATAATTTTGTTAGAAAGCTGTTGTGTCGCGAAAAATCGGAAACCACAAGCCACATGTTTTTAACCAAAACTGGTTTTACCACAAATTTGTGACTCATGTTCTTTGCAAACTTTGGTTTGTTGATGTAATGCAGAGCAGAGTTCTCCAGGTCCAGCCACACACTGTGCTGCATGTTTTAGGTTTTTGCTCACATTAATAAAAATCCTGTATGAATGATATCAGTAGCTTAGCATCATGCTCTGCAGAGACCTGGAGGAGTGTGTTTTCAAGACGTCGTTTGCTTATACAGGAGCAATGGAGTTTATGAATAATTTAATGTCAGTGTTGTTATTCCTAATGGAGTATACCAGCTTTTAAATCCCAATTATGATATGTCATATTCACACTAGTGGAAATCCACAAGAAACATGTAAAGCAAATATTTGTTTTTAGAAAAAGTCCTGCAAACAATGTTATAAATAAGCTAAAAGCTTAAAAGTTGTTATCTGTTTTGGTTTTTGTGATGCAGAGGTTTTCTCAGACCGCCGGCTGTAATCTCTTCCCCTGATGCTGTAACTGCGATCCAGAACCGGTCCAGTTCCAGTTACATGTTCCAAAAAAACCTCCAAGTCTGATTCCCACTCCTCCTCGGAGCTGCAGTATGTAACTTTTATGAAGAATGTTTTTTACTCATTTGTTAAAACGGTCACAGTGACAGTTTGCTAAACTCGATCTCCTTCGCCTCCTCCGTGGGCTGCTACTGCCGTCAGAAGGAGGCTGTCAATCAGCCTCATGTACTCACTGCTCAAGGAGCTAATGGTGGAGAAACAACTTAATATTACAGGAGAACTACCATAATTTGTGGCCATGCTAACTAATAGTAGCATTCACAACAAGCTATGCTAACAGGAAGAAGCTGGAGCACAGCAGGGAGCAAGGGGAGGGAGAATGAGCAGTGCCTCACAAGATAGTGATTAACAGCACTAAGACCCGCCTCCTGGCTTTGATTGGTTGTTTCTGGTTAGCACTGAGAAGACAGAAGAGTTTTTGTTTGATTTTTTTTTTCACATATTATTTGTCACATAATGACAGTTTCAACAAATATGAAAAGAAATGATAAAAGGTGCATACTGCAGCTGCAACAGGAGGTTGGAGATCAACATTATCTTGTTTGTCGCAGCAACAATTTTGTTTAGGCGGTTTTTATTGTGAACACTTCAGTTTCTAAACCATGCAATAGAAAAAGTTAAGACAGATTCGATAAAAACTTTAAAAGAGACTCATTATCCTTATGAGAATCCCAAAAATATTTACATTCCTTAAAAAGTAGTCTCTGCCGCCCCTTTTTAAGGATGTTCTACTTTCACTCGCCCAGTTAATGAGTTGTTTTGATGAAAGGAAATGCAACAATTTGCCCTCAGGACTTCTGGGTAAATTTTCTGTTAACTAATGAGATGAGTATCCTTTGGAGTTGGAGAGTTCATGTCCTGTTGCAGCTGAGATAAATCTAGCAAAGGAGTTTAGAAAAAAGCATAAACAATGAAACATGGTGGATTTGAAACATGACTTCTGCTCTCTACCAAAACACATCACCAAGACTGAACAGATTTGTTGTCATTTTCCTTTTGGTGAGAAAAGTTTCTTGTGTTTGGCGTTAAAGAGGGCGGCTTCAATCTGCTGGTCTACGACACTGCAGAGGTCAATGTGAAATCATTTAAGTGCTGCTTTGCCTCGCAGTAAATGAGCAAATACGCCCTGATATATTTTGAACACAGTGACAGAGATAACAGATGTCAAAATAAAATTGCAAATACCTTTGAAGAGCTTAAGTCCAAATTAATTTATACGTTCTTAACGCTTTGGAATAAAGAGAAATCGCTTTATTACTGCATGTTGATGTTTGTGTGAGGTTCAGGTGGGACTGCGCACCAAAACGGCCCTTTATTACCAGACGACATGTTTTTCCTTCTTACGGAAAGTTTCTGTTTATGTCTAGGAACAGAAAGACATAGAAAGCCAGTGTTTGACCTGTTCTGCTTTGCATTTTGCAAGATATAAACCTTCAAATGTTTTTTGAAGGTTTATATTGTGAGAGAAGACACAACCTGTGAGGCAATTCAAACGGAAACAATCCCCGTGTGAAAAGGTCAGATACGTTTCACTGAGGGCAAATAAGTCAGATTTGGTGTGTGAACGCAGCCTGAGTCATGAGGAAATCAGAAACCAGCAAGATGATGATGACGATGATGACGATAATGATGATGATAATGATGATGATAATGATGAATAATGATGATGGTGATGATGATAATGATGACGATGATGATGATGATGCAGGATCTTCTCAGTTGAGAATTTCCTGAGAAAAATGTTTCATGTTTTTGTTTTATGGATATTTCATAAATACTCTCATTCATACTTTGGTTTATAGGGAAAATGCCACGTGTTGTTTATATCTATTTAGTTCACTTTTGGTTTCATTTCATTAATTTAAATTCCATGGCTTATTACCAAGCTACCTCATCATTTGCATCCCATTTTGTCAGCTGGGTAATAACTTACTGGCAGGAATGGAGTTTCATGCTCTGTGTCGTTATTTGGCTAATCACCCTGCAGACGTTTGAAGGTAATTGTGTGAAATCAAGCAGAATTTGGCAGCTAAAACTTTACATGTTGTTATTTACAGAGCAATTAAAGAACTAAAGTCTTAGTGATGGTTTGTGTTTTAGCTGGTTACGCTCCTGCAGGCCAGTATTGATGATGGGCAGAAGGTGATTACTTTGTCTTTGGAGAGTTTAGCTCAGAGTTTTATTTGGAGAAATATAGATGTGAATAATTCTGCATTAGCCTCTGTAAGCTGCGAACTAGTTTGGGAAAAAGTGGAGCAAGAAGTTTTTAAACCTGCAGACTCATCCGTTAAAGTTTTTATTGCAATGCGGCTCAAATTCTTCTTGTTTACAGCGCAACACATCACCAGCTGTGCTCTTAAACTATGTTTGCTCTCTAAACATCAAGAGGAACGGTAGCTCTTTTACCAACCGAATATTCCAGACATTCACGCCTCAATGCACCTGCAGCAGAAACCAGATTCCAGTAAAGTGATATGTGAAAACAGTCAGGGGAAAAATCTGCATGACGACATCCAAGTCATTAAACTCCCTGGTCTGAGTAATGTCTGAAGACTGCAACGTTTCTATCCTACGATTGTTTTCTCATAAAATTATGCAAGATTTGTGAGAAAATGTTTAAACTCTGCAGTATCAACACCACCTGCGGCTGTTCTTCACCTGAACCAACAATAATATGTTCAAAACTAAATACACAGCATTTTATTTAAACAAGAACTTAAGAACTAACTTCATAACTTATTCAGAGTTCTGCCAGTAGCTGCTCTTCTGTTAATAGATAAAGGTATTTAAACTTAATATTATTCCTGCAGCAGAAATTCGGACGGTTACTATGGATACGAAATGCTTTATAAGCAATAAAAACTAAAAGTGCAGCAGGTTCACATCACATCTTTTCAGGATTGTTTTCTTGCAGAGTCTCTGAAATATTTGTTTCCATATTTTCTGAAACTTTCACCATGTTGTGACAGTTTGTTGAGACAGTTTGTTGAGACAGACGAAATCGAGCTCCTGATGTCTTCCAGTTCTGGAAATAACCAGTCAGAGGCAGGAGGCGGCTCTTAGCGCTGTAAATCACTCTCCAGGTGGTGCTGCTCATGCCGCCTTTCTCTCTGCTACGCTGCAGCTAGCATAGTCTGTTTTTGAACGCTAAGGCTAGTTAGCTTATGTTGACAGCAGACAAAAGGTGTTCCTGTAACATTAAGTTGTTTCGCCAACATTAACACTACTTTATATATTTTCTGAATACATGATGTTGATTGACAGCGCTAAGCCCCGCCTCCTGGCTCTGATTGGTTGTTTTTGGTCAGGAGCAGTTCATTTCAGTCTCATACTGTCACAACATAATTACAATTTTAACAAATAAGTACAAATACTTTTTATTAAAGTTACATACTGCAGCTTGCGACAGACTGGCGACCTGTCCAGGGTGACCCCGCCTCTCGCCCGGAACGCAGCTGGAGAGGCACCAGCAACTCCCGACCCCGTTAGGGAGAAGGGTGACGGAAAATGGATGGATGGATGGATGGATGGTCATACTGCAGCTTTAGGCAGATGAGTGACGTTTAAATGTTTTCTTTTAGATATTGATTTTATTTATCTTGATCTCTGAACTGCTTCTGTTGAATCTCCACAAGTCGTGCATTGAAAATATATGTTGCTTTGGGTAAAAGACACAAAACTGTCAATTATAAAATATTTAATTAGAAAAGATGAGTGAATATAAGTTTGGTCAAGGTTTTTCTAACACTCAATACATTTAAGTCCAATGAATGTAGGTGTTCAGTAAATTACAATGTTAACTTTGATCACATAAATTAAATGTATTTGACTTATTTTTTGTATCAAGCAGTTGATTTAAATGAATTGGGTTCCTTTTGAGGCGATATGTTTGTTTGTTTTACTGAAAAGTGGCAAAATGTCCCTGATTTTCTTGCTTTTTGTTGAAATTTGAGTAGAGAAAGAAAAGCAGGAGCCAGAAACTGTTTTTATAACAGTTCAAAAATGTGCCTTCAGAAATCTTTACGAAAATTAAGCTTTTACAACATCCTCAGATTTATTAACTTAGCTTGTTACGTTCTATAAAATATGACTTAATCTGTTAATTTATAGAAAACTAAAACAAGTTTGCATGTTTAAGTGAAGAGAAGTAATTAGGCTTTACTCTGAACGCTTTGATGATCTCAGGATCTGCCTCTGCGGCTCCAGGTTGGATAATGCTCCAGCTGTCACCGTTTGGACTGACGTTGCGGTTCTTTCTCATTGTGGACCCGACTTTGTCACGTCTCACTCATTAAACTCACTTCCTGCAGAGCCGACAGAGTGTTTCTCCTGACAGAATGGCACAGGCTTCCTGAAAAGTTTCCGTTTCTCAACTTGCTTTCGGAAAGTCAAGAAGCAACCTGAGCTTCATGCAGGGCTGGTCATGCTTTTCCCTGAGCCATCGCTCTACATGTCTGCCTTACTCAGATGTTCTGTTGTCTTTCTGATTTTGAGCAGGAGAAATAGAAATGGGCCTTTGTGTCATGTTAAATGAATGAATGAATGAATGAATGAATGAATGAATGAAACAGGAAGTTGTGGATTAATAATTAAATGTTCCTACATGCAATGACCAACTTAAAAGAAGACGCATGATTTTTTTGTTTAACACAAGAAATCATAAGTCCGGCTGCAGGACCGTCACGATGTTTTCCGGTGATGTTACTGCAGCGATTCTGGTGGAGTTTGTTTTCCCACTGGACTGGACCAGAACCAAGCAGGGAAAGTTCAGTGTTTGGTCCAGCAGTACGCGCTTCCCTCAAACTCTGTTCCCTGGATGAAAAACCGCCGTCTGCAGGACGCCAAACAGGATGTGTTTGAAAAAACACAAAACACTTTTGGTCCAGTTTCCAGTGCAAATTTCTTAGTACAGTTGAAATGAAACTAAACTAAGTTATAAGTCACTTTTCTACATGAATTAGGAAATTGTGATAAGTCGATAATTCCTTAAAATAGTTGGAAAAAAGCCAGTTCTGTTAGTAGATTATTTCACTTCTATCAAGAAAAAACGTAATTTAAGTGAAATAAACTAGATTTCCCATTATGAAGGAATTACTGACTCACAACAAGCTCCTAATTCCTGCAGAAATGTTACTTGTTATTCTTGCCGTACTAATATATTTGCACTAGAAACAAGACCAAAACTACTAAGTAGGATTTTGTGTTTTTGCAGTGAAGTTGAGTATTTTCATCATAAATAAACCAACTATGAAATTCAGAGAAATCACACAACAGTTTTTCATGCAAAGGGTGAAAAGTTCGTCAGGGATATTGTGACACAATGAAAAGGTTTTTGTCACGCAGCTGCAACAGGGAGAACTGATGTTGACACGTCAGCGCTCTGCTGACACAACACCATAGTTCATATCTGAAGAGCGAAGGAATAAAACATTTGCTGCTCAGTAACCTGCTGACCTGAAGGTCAGCGTGTTTCCTGCAGGTCTTCCTTCCCGCTGTCGCCACATGCTTGTTCAGTGTGAGAGTTTGCTGAGACACAGCAAAGAACAAGAACATTACTACTGTACTAAAGAACATTTTCCTTTACTTGTACTTAAAGTTACAGGAACTTTTACAAAAATATATATTTTTTTATTTGTTAAACTGTCACCAAACCAGCGTCTTTCCCGCCACTGACTCACTGACTTGAAGTACTGATCGGATTATTTGTTTGGCTTTCTGACCGTCTTGTGGATCCGGGTCAGGGTCAGTAGTTGTTTGCTGGTTTACAGGGGTTCTGCTGAGAATCGCATGCCCTGCCGTGGGAACGCGCATCGCTCTAAACTTTCACATATCGATGAGAAAACAAACCTAAATATGACTGAAGAGGAAACTTTGAAAGACATTCGTAACATCATCACGTTTCTTCAACATGTAAGGTTTTATTTTGCAGATGAATTGAAATAAATGCGGTTTTGACAACTTTATTGAGTTTTCAAGTGTCTGATGAACATGTTCTCCGCTGATGGTTTGCAGTTTCTCGCTTTGTCTTGTAACACCATAACAGCTTAACGCCGGACAAACAGGGAAATTATTTAGTGTTTGACTGTTTATCGACTAGCGGTGGCTGAAGAACAACAGAGTATTTTTCCATCAATATTAAACAGATATTGACTTAAAACAATATCTGTTGTTTTATATAGGCTTCATAATAGTTGTAAGTTTGTTTTGCTGTATTTCAAATGGACTGATATTTTCACAAGAAACTGGACCAAAAGGCCTTTTTTGGTCTCGTTTCTTGCTAAGATGTTGTGCTTTTTGCAGTGTGTGGTGGGATGTTGTGTCTGTTTCTGTCTAAAGTGCTTTGAGATGATATTTTTACTGAACTGATTCCATGTAAATTACTGATAGGGGTTGCAATGATTAGACTCTTCATGAAAGAGCAGCAGAAGAGAAAAGCTAGTCTCTTTATTTCCAGCAGAATAAAAACCGGATATTTGTGAAAACCAGCCTGTTTCCCTGCCGCACGGATTCAATCTGTTGACTCACAACTGTGTGGGAGGGTGAACCAAATGTTTCACTCTCTAGTGTTTTATGGTAGAAGTGTGAGATGACACAACAAATTCACTTTGTGTAAATTGCTCTTTCAGCTGGAGTTGGAAAAACCCCGATGGGTTTGATTATGTGTCCCGATCAAAGCAGAAGGTGAAGGAGTTTTCTGTTTACGAGGTTTTTGTTCTGTGTGCTTTATTTACTGATCTGAAATAAGAATCAACTGAAGGAGATTGAAAATCCCTATTAGAGCTGAGTTTCATGGTGCATTCACACCAGCTCTGTTTATCCCGTTTTAATCCAGTTCCAGTCTGTTTGTCCAGGAAATCCAGTTTGTCTCCAGTTCGTTTTGTTTTATGGGGACCAGAGTCCAAACCTCGGTCTCTGTTCGGTTTGAAGGCACATCTGAATGCCAGGTGGACCAGATATCACTACAACAGCAGAAAGCAGACTACAGCGCAAGGCATTCTGGGTAAATACAACCAAAACACACATGACAGTAGCAGGTAAAATGTGTTGTTGTCTTTTACAAACGCATAAAGAGAAACCCTTCAACTGCTTAAATCTTCCTTTTTAAGGTTTTATTGACTCTAGTGGCCTTTATTTGATAGTGGAAATAAAGAGCAATGAGAGGCAGCAAAGGTCAGCAGGCCGGGAATCGAACCGGCGACGGCCGCGTCGAGGACTAACCACAGATTTAACCACAGCACCGTTTAAATCTGACACCTCTGACGCAAAAACATACGTCACTGTGGACATTTCATCTGAATTTAACTTTTATTATCAACATAAAGAACATAACAGAAGAATTACAAAGCAATATAACTTTTAGTCTGATGTTTATGAAATGTATGTAGAGCATTAAAGGATAGATAGATAGATAGATAGATAGATAGATAGATAGATAGATAGATAGATAGATAGATAGATAGATAGATAGATAGATAGATAGATAGATAGATAGATAGATAGATAGACAATAAAATGGCTCCTAACCATCCAGGAGGCAACAGATGAGCATTTTACTGCTCTGTATTTATCATTAATCAACCAGGGGATCGTTCTATTATTAGACTCGTTTAGACGACAAATGAATTTATACATAAACTTTCTTAAAACAGCCATGAAATTAAAATGTTCACAATTAATTTTATTTTGAAGGACAACACAATTAAAAACCAGGACGTCACTTAAGATAGGAGATGACGCGTTTCCTTCCTGACCGAAGTTTCCTGGTTTAGATGGGAAAATAAAAACTGCTGCGTTTCACATCGAAGCTCCAGGAGATTCTGATGCCAGTGAAGTCACACAGCGGTCCAGTGGGTTGTGAACCAAACGGCCTCAGAGCAGCACAGCCTGTCTTCAGAGCAACATGTTGACTCGGAAAACACCTGGAGTTTATCAGGAAATCAGCAGCTCCAGAACCAGGCCCAAGTACACAAACACACACACAGGTTTCTGTTTGTGCTATTCTTCAACAAACATCGGATGAATGCTTGATTAACTGATGCAGAACCGGAGAAGAGGAACGTCTGACTGCAGGACAAAATCTGGATTTCAGACAAACGCCTGGGAGGATGAGTCACCCGACGCCTCGTGGCCCAGGTGACTGAAATGATCACTGGAATCATTTAATGATTTTATTTTAGACCTTTACTCCATCATGGCGACATGTCTGTGGATGTTCCTCCTTCCAGTTTGCACATCCATATGCAGAGGGAAAAAAACATTAGGATTTATCTGCCAGGAAAGACAAACAGTCCGTCCCAGACCCAAATCTAAAAACACTTCTTACGTATGAATCTCCTGATGATCCGACCTGTGGAGGTCCAGATGTTTCTGCTGGACCCACAGGGTTTGACCGTTCATCAACATCAAGGAATTATTCATCTAAAACAAGCCTGTATAATCCTTGTGGGTTAGATTTGTCTTACTTTAAGTGAACTGAGATATTTGCACATCAATCTAAAAATAAGACCAAAAATACTTGGTAAGATTTTGTGATTTAGCAGTGAGAAGCTTTTTTCTCATTAAAATGATTCTCTTCTGCTAAAATTCTGTCTTTATTCTTCTAATATTGACTTTATTCCCGTAATATTAAAGAAAAATTCTCATTGCGTGGCTCTAATTCTCCATCGTCCAACTCGCACAAGGAACGATCAAAATAAATCAACTTTTTGAAAATATTTTCTGCCATTTGTAATTTCTGCTTTTGGAATAGAAAGCAAGAAAAAAATAGATTCAAATTGAAAATTTGATCTGCTGTAAAAAAAATAAAAAATCAACTGCACAACCAGGCAGGCAAAATCTGCAAAACTGTAAAATGTCCTGATATATCAGAGTCCATGCTGCCGTCCTCTAACAGGGCTTCAAAGCCCGCAGCATCAGGGATCCTCCGCCGTACCTGCCACTCCGAGCAGGACGTGTTTCCTTTTTTACTGTAGTTTCAGTAAAAATCCCAGCAGAATTTAACAAACTAAACTTGTTGACATGCGAGACGTGAGGACTGGAAAGACAATTTTCTGACATCACTGCAAAAGTTTCTCTGCTGGAAGCAGTGAAAATATTCTTTTCCGTATCATTTCTGCCGAGTTTGGAGGAAGACAGAAGTCTGTTCTGGACTTTCCTTTGCAATTTTCTGTTTTTCAAGACGTGCTGCTTGGTTTTCTTAAAAAGAAAAAGAAAAAAAACAAGAAAAAGTTGCATCTGTGAATGAAATGAGTCGACTTCAAAGTTTAAGTCTGGTTGTCTCAAAGGTCAAAGGACATTTAAACATGTTTAAATGTCATTTAAATGTGACTTGAGGACAAATCGCAAGAAAGGAAAAAGGTCTGGCAGGAAATGACGTCAATCAGGTGCTAAGAAGTATGAACGTGAATCAATCCTGGAAATTTGTTTTCCACTGTTTGCAGAACAAATGTTGTGGAGCCGAATTTGTTCAGTTTTTTTAATGAAAAGATAAAAACTAAAAACCACAAAGAGCTGTTTGGCTGCGTTTCCATCGACCCTAAAATTGAACAAATTGGAATTACAAAAACAAATTTGCTTCTTGGAAATATTTTTTGGTTAAAAACTAAATTACGGCAGGATGAGGTGGTTTTTAAAAATGGATGTATTTCACAAAACTGTGATTCTAATTTTTAATCACATGATAGGCAACCAGATGTTACTACTGGTGGAAATGACAAAGAAGACGACAGGAAGTGGAAGGAGGATGAGGATTTATTTTTTCATGTTTGATTTTAACCTCATTTGTTATGTAATGCAAAAACAGCAATTGTGTTTTTTCTACCTTAGTGGAAATATGAGAGAAATTAAATAAAATCTTGTAATAATAAGATAGTAATAATAAGTTAACATATCTATAAAAAAACTATGCAACCTCTGCCACCTCCAGAATAATGAACGTTTGAATTTTAATGTTTTTACGAGCGCTTTATGACTGACGTCTGACGTATGTCTGACATCTGATGTTTATCTGTCTTGGTTTGCGATACTTTCAGTGGTTTTAATGTGACTAACAGTAGATTTATGCAGGTTCAGGCAAGTTGCTCTGATTGTGTAAATATTTCCTGAGTCAAGCTGTAAATAGCTACATATAATGTAAAACGAATGCACAAAAATTAAAACACATTTTACAGAAATGTATATAAAATCATAAAAAGTCAGACTTTGGTAGAGAAATACCTTCAACTGGAGCATGAAGCAAATGGCAGGTTGGTTTACAGAGGCGGTAACAAATATTCAGGTTCTGGAAAAACGTTACAGGGAGCAAACAGTCTGAACGTGTGTTTATCACCTGATGTTGGATGGAAGGTGATGAATCTGCAGGTCAGACCACAGACAGTGCTTACGTCTAAACTTTACCCAACCCCTACCGCGTGACTTCCACTCTTACTGCTTCCCAAACAGGGAGTGGATGGAAAAATGCAAATGATGTGAGCAACAGTCTCACAACTTTAGGCCCGAGGCATCATTTGCAGCCGACTCTTTAAAAACAACATCTTGGAAATCATCCAAATTAGATACAAATTCATTATTCTAAAGCAGAGGACTTATAAACTTTGCTTTTGGAGTTTACATTTCCTTTATTAAAAGGAAACATTTATGTATTTATATTTACAGTCTTTGTTTCAAGGTGGCCTACTATTCTTCCTTGAACGGATTGAGATAGATCTACAAAAACCTCCCCAGTCCAAACTGTTACCTAGCAACCCCAGCTGAGCTCCAGCATGTTTGGTCAGCTTGTTTTACGGCTGAATGCTCTGCACAATGGCAGCTGGAAAAGACAGGTGTTCTGTTGTTGACTTATCATCCAGAGTCTACTTGCTGCATTCTTATTGGTTGTGCAGGAGGCTGCACTTCTGCTTTTCAAAGCTGTCTGGTTTATAACTGCATATTTACTTGCCACCATTTCATGTCTGTAAACGTTGAGTTGTTGGAGTTGGATGTATCGAAATTTGTTTATTTTGCAAAACTGTAACGGAAATACTTTTTATGCATCACATGAGTGATGTGATCAACAACCGGGTGTTACTACAGGAGGCATGAATTTTAATGACTTAAAGCATGAACAAGTTCATTCATGTATGATTTTAATAGTGTTTCATACTTAATGGAAACATTGCGATTGTATAATTGTGTTTTTGACTTTAAGGGAATATTAGCAAAGTTTTGCTAATATTTGTAATGAAGACGCAGCTCCTGTCATAGTCGTGTATTTGTGTGTAAAATATAAAATGTGGGAACAGCGAGGAGGTGTGAATGCTTCCTGGATGAACAGCAGGAGGGTGAAATTATGGGACATTTTTAAATACCTCAGTGTTTCCAGAAAAAAACGCAGCCTGCACCGTTTATCTCCTCGGCCTTTCAGGCAAATTCCTTCGTAGTCTTCTTAATCTCTGCAGATCATATTTCTTTTGTTTGGTTTCTAAAGATAAACTGATTCACTTTTTGCCACCTTGCTATAAAAACCATTTTTTTCATGCTGACTGCAGCTGCATGTGAACTCATGCTCATAAACTCTCAGTCAAACTGCAGAGACGAGATGAGGAGTTTTTAAAACCAGCAGCTGCTTGAGCAGAAACATTTGAACAGACATGAAGCTGCGACAAACCAACAGAGACGGACCGAAAGCAGTTACAGTTACTCAGTTACAGTTACCTGAGTAACTTTTGGAAAACATGACCTTTTAGGAGAACCTTTACTGCACTTTACTTTATATTTTTACTTGAATAAAATGTTATGAATGAGAATAAATAGGGAATACTCGGTCATTTAATTTCAATTACATCTATTTGTTTTTTATATATTAATCTGTAGCTTTAACGACAAAGTTTTGTGTCATTAAAGCTTTAATAACAGCTTTGTCATAAAATAACAGACAATCATTTGATTGATGATCTTCATTGACAGCACTGATCTGAGCTGTTTTAATTCTCCCTTTAATCCTCTGTTTTTGTTGTTTTTGTTACAAAAAGTTTAATAAAAAATTAAGAAGTGACATAAGATGTCATATGATTGGTTGTGACTCCAGAGTAGGAAGTGATTATTGTCTGTATTTCCTGGATGTTGTCAGAAACCTTCAGCTCTTTCTGTCAGATTAGCGTCATTCCGTTAAAATCGGTTTTATCTCATCTGAACTTCTGATTCTCACCTGATTCATGAATCTTTTCCTCTTTTGAGTTGAACAGAGAAAGTGATAAAAACACTCAGTGAGTCTCTGCTGCCACCGTGTGGCATTTTGAGGTACTACTGCCATCTTTAAGCCTTTAAATATTCAGTGTTGTTCTTCACTTTAAGAACAACAATCAGGTTCAGGTGTGTAAGTTAAATTGGGTCATTTTGTCAGGTTCACACAGCTCTGAAGTCTCGTAATGAGGTCGACACCAGAAGCTGGCAGAAGCTAAAAGCTTTCTGGAGGATTTAGCAGACAAACATTGAGCAGTTTGGCTAAAACAGACAAGAATCATTTTAGGTTTGGCTTGAAATCCTCGAGTCAACTGGGAAACATGCTGGTTGTCACCATGTGAACTTTATCAGGTTTGCATTATACCATCATAAGGCCTTTCCAGTCCCCAAAGGGCTTCAGTGTCCAGGTGAGTGAATCTGAACAGTGACAGTGAATTAGACAAAAAGCTGTATCAGATGTTTTTTAGTGTTTAGATAAAATATAAAATTAAAGTTGAAATAATACGAGAATTAAACAAAAATAATATTAAACAAAAATTATGATATTACATGAATAACTTTGTCCTTGAATAAAGCTGAAATAATGTAAGAATAAATTCTTAATATTAGAAGAAAGTCATAATAGAAAGTCATAAAGTTAATATTACAAGAAAAAAAAGTAATATTATGACTTTTCCCCCTCATAATTTGTTTGTTTTATTTTCTTACTGTGGCCCAAACACTCGATAGTAAAACAGAGAAAATGGTGAGTGAAATATTTTTCCACCTGTCCAGGTGACCCCGCCTCTCGCCCGGAACGCAGCTGGAGAGGAACCAGCAACTCCCGACCCCGTTAGGGAGAAGGGTGACGGAAAATGGATGGATGGATGGATGGATGGATGAAATATTTTTCCCATCGTTTTGGCGCCCTCTGCAGGCGGCGCCCCTCCATGCGACGCTGCTGTGTTTGGTTCTCAGACTGGTGCAGGAAATTCTGCTGGTACATCGACTATCTATTGGATTAAGCAGGTATTTATTGGAAGAGAAAAGGTGATTATTAATAGTTTGCTGAATCAGGTGAAGCTGAAACGACTAGAGGAGTTTTAGACAAACAGTTTTTAAAAATCACAATGAATATCAACAGTTTTAATGCAATTTATTGTTCTGAGTTCTTTCAGCAAATAGTCATTCTTGATTTTGTTCTCCAGTTAATCACGAATCAATTACTGAATTAGTTGACAGTTATTTCAATAATTGATTCATTGCAATTAATTCGATTAATCGTTTCACTACTAAGCTCAAACCGATCGATGCAGTTCTGAAGAAAAAACTAGATGTTTCTTCAGGTCTGTCAATATTAACTGAATAATAATATTTGTTTTTAATCGCTGTACTGATAAAAACTGAGCGGATCGTTTCGTCAACGCTGTATAGAAATGTGTTTTTTCCAGGGAGCTCAGGATGAACGTTGATCACTCATGGCAACAGGCTATAAATAGATCCCAGTATTACAGGATATTTTCTCTGCTCGGGTCCAAAGCAGCGGCCGGTTCCGCCAGGCATCCTCAGCTCTGACCCATTTCCCCGATGACTCGCTGCCTCCGTCCAGGTTGTTCCTGCTGATGGATTATTATTTATTACTGTCATTATTGGAGCTGCAGAGTCTCGTTTATTGATGAAGGAGCAAAAACGTCACCAAAACGTAAATATATGTAGCTGTGAAGAAATTACTGTTGTTATTATTATTATTATTATTATTATTATTATTATTGTTTTGTTACAAGTATTTATCATAAGAATGATTCAAAACTAAGGTTTAAATATTGATATAAAATTTGTTTGTTTGAAAGATATTGTACATTTATACATTTGCATTTAAAATATAAATCTTTCAAACAACTTTAAAGCGTTTTTTTTTAAGTCTATCCAAAGTTTAATTTCATTACCATTTTAATTGTAATATAAAGTATAGTTTATAAAATATAGATTTTTATGAAGTGTACCAAAAATATCTAGTTATGTTAAATTCTGTAATATATTCTTAAAAAGCAGAAACAATTGATGAATTATTTGAAATGTATTTCAGAAAAATGCAGCCAATCTGAAATGAACTTAAGCAGATTTTTATTTTCCTCATATTTAACTGAGGATGTTGAACAATAAAAAAAATGTTTTTATTTTCAAGAAGTAATTCCAGCTCCAGGTTTGATTTTTCCCGTTTAGGATCAGGAAAGTCTGGATTTCTGGTTCGTTTCTCCATTTTAAACTCGTTTTCTCTGTGAACCTCAGAAATAAATCGATTTAATCAGCACAGCTGCATTCATGACTCGCTCTGTCAGATTCAATGCGTCACGTCTTTGTGTCAGTTTCTTTCTCTACTTTTGTAGAGAGTTTAGTTTAGTTTAGTTTGTTCTGTTTTTTCTTCAGTTTTTCCATTTTTATCCACTGCAGCACCATTTATCCCTTTTCGTTTTGTTGCCTCAACTCAAAGCTGCCGGACATAAAACATAAATGATCACAAACATTTTGCCTTCAGTATCAGATCAAATAAATCCTGATTTGATTTAGCATAACCAAATAAACATTTTATTTTTGTACGTATGGTGAGCTGTTTTTCCTCCGTCAGCACATTTAGCAGCACTTATAAAAGGTTGATTAACAGCGCTATGCCCCTCCTCCTGGCTCTGATTGGTTGTTTTTGGTGCATTTCTTCTGACAGTAGTCGACGTTTTCATAGATTATCTGTCTCATAGCAAAATGTCACCACAGTTTTAGCCAAAATGTAAAATAAATAAATAAAATAAAGTTATTCTGCAGCTTTAACAAAACTGCAGAATAACCTGCAGAATAACCTGCAGAATAACGGGAAAAGCCTTTCGCTTTTCCCCTTTTCTTCTCCTGTTGTGAGCATCGATCCCTCTTTCCGAATGAAGACTTTTACAAGCCGCTGTCCTGCACAGCACATGATCTCAGTCGTGCTCTTTGAACGGATTAAAGTTTTATGACAGATGCTGTTGGTAAACACTCGGCCTTAAACCCTTTCACGTCATTTATCGGGTCAACAAACCTGAGACTGGGCTCCGGTTCTGGAGATCAGCCGGTCTGTCCCTCCTCACCTGCTCCTGGTGATGGATGGCAGCTTAGTGGGGCTTGTGTTTCTGGAGCAGGCCATCAGGACGCCGGGGCCACTAATCCGCTCCTCCTCTGGCGCCCGGCTCAGCCTGCACCACGTGGCCTTGAGCTGTTCCCTGTGACTCAAACACATTAGCGCTTCATCGCTCTTCATTTCGCCTCTGTGTGCTGCTCATCACCAGGGCCAGGAGGGTGTGTGCAACCGGAAATGTGTGTCAGAGTGAACATGAAGGAGCAGACTGAATCACAGGAGGAGCAGAGTGAATCACAAGGTCAAAGGGAAGAGGAGGAGGTGAAGGACGAGGAAGAGGAGGAAGAAGAAGAGGAAGAGGAGGAGGAGGAAGAGAAGATATTTTTCAAAATTTGTATTCAATTATTGTTGAACAACCAACTGATTCTGGTTTTTCTCCCAACTTTTGCTGTGGCCAGCAGGAGTTTGGAGAACCATAAGTTTTCATGATCTTGTTAGCTTTAGCCATAATAACTATAATAACCTTGGTGAGAACACGTGTCAAACTCAAGGCCAGGGGGCCAAATCCGGGCCGCTGCAGCATTTTATGGGGCCCTCAAGACTCCAGAGGAACACATAAATAGATTCTTATATAATTTTGACTTAAATCATGAAATTCATGCTTCCACAGATCCCTGCACTTTTGCATAATATATAGTTTTAATAAAGCATTTTCAAAGAGCTGAATAATTACGAGGTAAAAACCAAAACAGAACAATGCTGTTTGAAAAGCATTGAGGTGATGCTAACTCCCACCATCAGGTGGCAGTATAACTCACTACTTCATCCTTGTCAAGTTATCAGTGATGATGTGGTGAGTAAGAAAAAGTTATATTCACTTCATAAATGTCATTAGAGCAAATATTGCAAAATTTCTTGCTGATATTTTAAAAGTATTGATACAATATCAGTCTCTCTCTCTCTCTCTCTCTCTCTCTCTCTCTCTCTCTCTCTCTCTTTAAGTCCCAGAAACAATCATAAATTCCTGAATGTTGTGATCAAAGTGAAAATATGTTCGGATATATGTTTGTAAATTATCAATAGTTTTATCAATTCATTCTGGGACAATATGCATGTTTTATTATATGCATTAAATATATTCAACTTTGATTAAGCAGTTTTTAAAGAAACCTTTTAAATGTTTATGTTTTGTGAATTTTTTTTCCCAGCAGTTATTAAGAATTAATTATTTTTATTTGTCTCGTTTCTTGTAGATTTTTTTTCTTTTACTGATTGTAAACACATTTGAAGGCATAAATTTTCACTGCAAAAGCTGTAATGCTCCACTGATGAAAGTAAATGTGTTTGGCTTCAGGTTGACAGAATGATTCTGAGTGTCAGGCTGCTGGATGGGACACGTTCAAGAAAACTAAAAAAATACTTTTATATAAAAGAAATATGAATTTATTTATCTTCATAATGTGTGAGGGAATAATTTAGGTCACATTTAGCTTCAAAAATGCTGAATCTTGCATATTTCCAAGCAGCATGTGGCAATGCCAGAGTTACTGAGGTTATGATCACATTAAGTGCAAACTGTAGTTTGAAAGCAGAAGATAACTGACTGCTTTGCTGCAAGGCTCAAAATGAGGCAACAGTTCAGAAAACATCTCAATAAAAATGTATGAAAGTTTTTCTGCTGCAGTTTCTAGAATTTACAGAGATGATTTTCAATCCAAGGAAATCCAGGGGAAATTATTAAATAGAACAAAAACAAAGCAAAAGAAAACAGAAATCTTGAAGTGGTTAAATGACAGATAAATAACTAAAACACTGAAGCACCAAATTAACCAAAACACAATCACAGAAAACAAAAAGTTGGAATATTGAAACTTCAGTTTCCATTCCTGCTGCTGCTGTTCTGGTTTTCATTTAAAGTCGTTGCTATGAGACTGGAGACGGAGGAAACGGCGAGTCGTCCTGTTTGGTTCATCCAGGAATCATAAATCATGATTCAGACTTTTAAAGTGGATCAGAGAAACAATCTTTCATAAAAAACATCTGGAACAGAAACATACAAATAAAAACTTTCCAAACAGCAGAAAGAGAAGATGCTTCATCTTCATGCAGCAGCATCAAAAATATATATGAAATGGATTCATATATAATAAATCTGAATAAATACTATTCAAATTTCATTTACTATATAGGAAAAGTTCTTAGTTTTAATATTTATGCAGCTTCAAATAACTACAGATGCTAAAATGTATTTTTATCAAAATATAGCATCTAAAATTAAATTACAGCTACAATATAGATATTTATTTATTGAACTTGTGTTTGAAAGTTGCTGCTGTTTCATTTCTCTTGTGCTGACCATATTGTTACAGATTTCATTTTTTATTTCTGAGGAACTTGAGCTCTTTGCCATCACCCAGATCTTCAGCTGGCTTCACAGATTCAAGTCAGGACTTTGACTAGGCCATTCCAAAATATTTCCATTCAAAATTAACATTAAAAATTCATTTTACACCTAAAACAGTCGGAGGAGTTAATAATTATGCATTTTTTGTTTCTCCTGAAGCGTTTGATAGTTAATGAGTTTATTTTAAACTGTTTCTACAACATAAAGGTTTGATATTATGATTCTAACAGAATAAATTAAAGCCATTTATAAATGGAAATGAGTATTAAATTAATACTTTAGCCAGAAAAAGGAGAAACTTACCCATATGTGTTTGATGCAGATCTAAAAATGAGGAACTATTTGTGAAAACAGGATCAAGAAAAACACAACAACTCTCCTGAGCAAAAACCTTTTTTTATTATTTCTCGTTGAAAGGATCTCGGTAGAATATTACAGCAGAACACACACACGAGTGAAACAGCTGCCATTTCACGTAACACAGTACAAGAAGAAGGATGTAGTTCAAATCGCATGTGTAACCTTATATATAGTATATTTATATCAATAGAAAAGGAAAAAATCTATTGCTCCCATGTATTTTTTATATTTATATATGTATATATATGGCATTTCTCTGCTGTGTTAGAGGGGAAAGTAAAATTCAACGAGAAGTTTTCACACCAAAAGGAAGAGAGACGATGAAAGTGAGGTTTCCCCAAAAACACGGGAACGCTGAGGCCGTTTAAAACCATCAGGCTGAAAAGTAAACTTTCTGTCTATTGCAGCACAGAAATAAAACTTGCAACCGCTCTAAAAAAAAAAAAAGAAGGATAAATACCATTATACAGCAAATCTGAAAATGCAGAAAGAAAAGAACACAAGGCGGCTCTGCGTCAGAGCAGGCATGCAAAAGAGAAAACATCAGTAAAAGGAGCACGAAGGGCCAAACGCTGACGGCTGCAGGTGTTTACGTTTGTCGCATGGCAACTGATGGAAAGCCAGTGGATGGGAAAACGCTGTGGAGTGAAAAACGGCGGTGGACTGAAAGGAGGGAACGAAACGAAGCGGTAAAGTGACCTGGAGTGCTGAGAGTTCGCAGACTTCAGAGAAGCTGCTTCTACAAATTGCTTTAACATACGGAGGAACCAATCTGTTGTTCTCTTGAGTTTCCTCTAAGGAATAAAAGATATATTAGGAAAAAAAAGAAAATCAGGTATGAAATATAACCCTGGACCGTTGCATCCAAGTTTAGTGTTTTAAATAGGCCACTTTAGGCAGCATTATCTAATAAATCTCATATTTCTAAGACATATTTGAATATATCTCTTTAAAAATAATTCTATCAATTTTTTTAGTTAGTAAATCTCTTTCAGTACATATATATATATACACATATATATATATCTCTTTTAGATACAACTCCCCCCGCAGGAGGTTCTTTTTCAAAAGCACCTAATTTATTCTGTTACAATCAGACTGAAAGTTGATCCAGTCGCAAAAGGTCAGAGTTCAAGATTTGAGGATCCAAATGATGCACCCTAAGCAAGTCAACACGGACGACCCTGGAGGTGATTCTAGACCAAACCTGGCAACGCTAAGCTGCAGCTGAGGAACAGTGACACCAGCGTGAACGAGAAGGCCACCGGGTCAAAGGTCAAAGGTGGCCCACACCGGACGACTCGGCTGCAGCGACAGGCACAGGGAATGCTGGGAAATCCTCCCAAAAACATGTGGGCTTGGATTTTAGTTTTATGCTTTAGCCCTGAGACACAACAAGCCACGTTTGAGCAGGCCTCAGCGCCGCAGCAAGGGTCAAGGGTCAGCACAGCGCCTGGACTGGAGAGGCTGAGATGGCGTGTGCTTACAGCAGGTAACCCCAATGCCCCCAGGCTGGGCGTTCTGCCCCCAGGCTGGGCGTTCTGCCCCCAGGGCTGGGCGTTCTGCCCCCAGGCTGGGCGTTCTGCCCCCAGGCCGGGCGATCTGCCCCCAGGCCGGGCGATCTGCCCCCAGGCTGGGCGATCTGCCCCCAGGCCGGGCGATCTGCCCCCAGGCCTGCTGGACGCGGCCGTTCCGTCTGGACAAGCCGTTTGGTTGTGATCGCTTTAGAAAAACACAAACAGCCATGGTGAGCGATGCCAGCACTCCCTCACAGCCACTGCTGGTTTGAGTATGTCACATTTTACTCTTCCTCATCCTCCTCATCGTCACAGACTACAGGTCAGCACTGAGTGAGCTCTCACCATTGGATAACAAGCAGGAGTCCAGGTAACCAACTGTTGTGTTTCTGCCTAACTGAACTTGCTGGGCTACATGTGAGGTTATCAATGGGACAATCAATATATAGATAGATAGATATATATTAAATAGAATATACTTTATCAACGGGGAATCTCATACAGAGGCTGACTACTGCAGTCTGCTCTCATTTTAGCAATAACATCCAGCTAAACTTTAGAACATGTTTCTCTTACATAAATTTCTCAGTCAAATATACTTTTTTTTAGCATTTTTTTTTTTAGCATTTTTTTATAGTTCGATTCGTCATGCACAAAATAGTCGCTCCTCTCTCCAGGCTTTGCATCATGTTGTCAACTGTAGCCCACAGAAAGCCGCCTCTCCCGCTGCGTCAATCGTCGTCCACGTCGTCTCCCTCCGACTCCTCTCCGGTTCTCCGCTCGTACATCTTGTCCCGGTGCCGCTCCTGGATCTCCTTCATCTCCTCGGCGTAGCGGCTGAACGCTCCGCCGAACTTGCTCCACGCCTTGAAGGGGATCGTGATAGAGTTCCTGTAGCTGGGCTTCACCTCGCTCACCCGCAAGAAGACCCCGTACTTGTTGGACCCGACGTCGAAGAAGAAGCGCTTGGAGTCCACCATGATCGACGTGCCCTCCGGAAGTTCGGTGTAGCCCCCGGCCCCTCCGCCGCCGGCCAGCTCCTCCTCGTCTCCCCCGTAGTCGTCTATCAGCTTGGCCAATGCATCGCGGAACTCTATTAAGCCCTGGGCCGGGAGAGCGATGGTTTGGCCGGACTGCATGCCGGCACCGGGTATGCCTCCCACTCCGACGCCGAAACCGGGGCCTCGGTTGACGGTCTGTCGGATCCGGAGGAACCGACCCCGCTGGTTCTCCTTCAGGTCGAGGTAGTATTTTCGGTTCTCACGCACCAAAAACTCGCTCTTCAAGGCCCGTCGAGGCCCGCTGTCATCCCCTCCGGACGACTGAGCGATCTGCTCCGCGGTGCTAGGCCCGAGTTGGGCGTAGTGCTCTATAAAATCCCCCAGATAGTCGCGGAACTCGGCAGCAACTGACATGGAGAGGGTCAAACGACTTTTAGAGCCCCCGGCGCCGACCTCTGCGATTTTGATAAACCGGCCTTTGGCGTTCTGCTTCACGTCAAGGTAGAAGCGTTTGTTCTGAATGTCCAGCCGCTTCGAAGCCAGCTCCTGTGTCTCTGGCTCCCGCTGGTAATGCTGAAATCCGCCGCTTCCTCCCCCTCCGCCGCCGCTGCTGCCACCGCGCTCACTACCGCTATCCCCATCCGCCATCTTCGCCACCAGCAGCCCGTCTCTCTGACTATCTCTGACCCCCCAAACCCTCCCCCTTCTCTCTCCTCTGGTAGCAGACCTAGCGGAGAATACCGGGCGCTGCTTTCTGGGCGCTGATTGGCTAATTCTGCTGCCAATGAACGCATTATAAAAAGATTCGGTGTTTTCATTCGCCCTTTTCTCTGCCAATCATATCAAGCTCTGCCTTCCATATGACATTTTATTTACGAATCATAACAGCTTTCATAGACATAGAAGAGTAGACCACACGTTGCCCCACAAAAAACGGTACGTCACTGTGTCCACCATATTAGGACGGGCACTTTCTCCTCCAAAACCACCCAGGGACGTGGGGTTTCAAAATAAATAAATATTTTATTTATTTAATTTTATTAAATATTTTTCACACACAACATATTCTTTGTGTGTGAATACTAATAACTGTAAACAGCACCAATTAAAATAAATGTAACTTAAAATAACTACACTTAGTTTAGCAAATTGTTTATCATGGATGTAAAACAGATTTTTCCTTATAATTTCTTTCATTACATTAAGCTTACGAGCATAGTTTATTTTGATATTCCCCCCACTCAATAACATGTTTGAGAGAAGTCCCTGTGGTTTTAGGTGACAGACGTTATTTAAAATAAAGGTGAGACAATATCTTACAGTGTCATAATAGATCACAGTCACACTTTGTACCTAAAACCCTTCGAACTGATTTGTCTTTTTTATGAGTTTCAACAAAATGCCACTCTGAATATAGCGGCGACGTTGCCTCACATGAAAACATCTATTCTTATACGTCTATGACAGCTATCCTGAAGTATTAAATGAATATTGCATTTATTCCTACAGCCTAGAACTTCTGCATGGGTTAATGGGATACCACTTTCCTCAGTGCATCCTGACCAGAATGTTACAGTAAAAGTCGCTATAAACATCGTCCTACTGTATTTCAACTGTTAATTTCTACTTTATGACTGTATCGTACATTTTGGGGATGAATGTGACTGGAAGGACATCCACACACACGTAGTCCCGCCTACTTGTTGGTTCCGTGCGCAAAAACAGAGCAACGGAGATCTTCGGGTGGGGGATGGGTTGGTTTTTCTGCACGTCTTTCGGTGATTGGCTGAACGGCAGATTCGAAGTAATAACGCGCGATCTGATTGGCTGGCTTGGCTCCCGCGAGGGGTCGCAAGCAAAAGATTTGCAAAAGGGTTTATTGTTTCTTTGCTTTCGGGAGCTGAAATTGTTTGCTACCCCTCAGTTCTTCAGTCAGATTTCCAGACGAAAAAAATGGTACGTAAACTCCGATTAATGCCGAATGCATTCCCGAGGCGACAGAGTATTTTTGGTGTAATAAAGACACAGTGGGCAGAAAGTGCTGTTTTGAATTAGAGCTGAGAAATTTCGACTAGAATGTGACTCGAAAGCTTCGCTGAACGGGCTGTCAGCTAACGACGTAGCATGCGCTGCTTAAGCCGTTGGTTCAGGGTTACATTATAATTTCATGCTTCATTTTTATTTTGGGCGCAAAGCTTCATTCATAATGCAGGCTTTAAAGAACCAAACGGTCATTTTTACGACTTGTAGCTCATGTGAAAATGTATTGAAGCTCATTATCAGGCTAATCAACATGTTTGCTTTGCTTCTTCTGGAAGTTGTCATATCAGTGATTGGATTAACGGAACCGTCTGGAGTTTCCTCCCAGCGGCCAGAGGAGAGCAAAAGGGAACTTTTTCTTTTGTAATGGCTGTGAATGAAAACTTGACCGCTCAGTGTGTTTCGTGTGGGGGGGTTGTGACGTCAGCCCCTGACAGCTTATGTTTTTGTTTTTATTGTTTTACAGCCTGTTGGATGAACATCAGCAGGTTTCAGAGCCGGTTCGGGTTCAGGTATCGCTCAGGCTCGCAGTTCAGCCTGACTTGTGTGACTGTGGTTTTGGGTTTGTTTTGTTTAAGATTGGCGGGAAAGCCAAGCTGCTCAACCGACCGTCTGTAACGTTCGGCGCTGAAGTTGGCATCCGAATCGGCGCTTGAATAAAGGGACATTTCTTCTATTTTCAGTAATCAGGACTACATCTGGTTCATGATGTAATATACTGAGCATGATCTGCAGTGGATTATTTTGAAAAAAATATATTATGTGAACACGTGTGCTTATGCTTTTTCTAATGTGAAAACAATTGTTTAAATCTTTTTTTTATTAGGCATATGCATGACTTTGACTAGGACAAAAAAGTAAAGTATAACTAATCCCAGATTGGATTATTTTTATTATGAATTTAAGATGGATTTTATTTGAAGTTATTTAAATAATTAAAAAATCAAATTTAAATTGCAAAATGGAGGGTTTATAAATCAAACTGTTTTTAACCACTGCAGAATAATCTGGTTTTGATTATTGTAGGTATTTTTGATTCTCCAGATGGATGCCTGTTGAAGGTCTTTAAACTTATTCTAAGACCCAAAAACATTTGAAGATTTTGTAAAAGCAGAATTGAGGTTTATTAAATCTTAAACTTGTATTTTAAATGAATATTTTGGAATATTTCAGATTGGGCCTTTTTATAATTGAAATGTAAAATAATGTTGCTTTATCTGAGAGTTGTTGAATCAGTTCTAATTTTCATTCTAATATTCATCTTTATTTATATAAGCTCAATCTTATCTTCAGTCTGTAAGTTTCCTTCTGTTAATTGTTTGAGTTTGTTGTCTAGTTGCTAACAGGCAGCGTCTCTCTGCAGGCAGGAGGAAAGGCAGGAAAAGACAGCGGGAAAGCCAAGGCCAAGGCGGTGTCGCGCTCCCAGAGGGCTGGGCTGCAGGTAAATGTTCTCTTCGTTTGGCAGTTTGTGGTTTTTGTGCTGCAGGTGTTTATTCGAACTGAAAGATTTAGTTGCTTTGTTTGTTTTTTTTTCACTGCTTCCTGCCAGTTCCCAGTGGGTCGTATCCACAGACACTTGAAGACTCGTACGACCAGCCACGGCCGCGTCGGAGCCACGGCGGCCGTTTACAGCGCCGCCATCCTGGAGTACCTCACCGCTGAAGTACGTCCTCCTGCTCTGGGTGTGCTTGTTGCTCTGCTGTGTCTGAATGTTTGATAAATGTGTGTTGTCTGATCAGGTACTAGAGTTGGCAGGAAACGCCTCCAAAGACTTGAAGGTGAAGCGTATCACTCCTCGCCACTTGCAGCTGGCGATCCGCGGCGACGAGGAGTTGGATTCTCTTATCAAAGCAACGATTGCTGGTGGAGGTGAGGAGCTTTTATTTTCCTTGCGCATCGTTGTGCTCGGTTTGTGTTTGCAGTGGAGTCGGGTGGTTTCAGTCTGACTGAAGTGTGGTGTGTTTCTATCAGGTGTCATCCCTCACATCCACAAATCCCTCATCGGGAAGAAGGGCCAGCAGAAGACTGCGTAGACGCCACCTTGACCGGAAATTTGGGGGCTTGGGCTTTGTTCGGACCAGGAGTTCACATTTGTTCTTTTCTATTATTAATATTATAACAAACGAAGAGTGATTGTTAGACTTTGTTGGTATATTTCTCCCGTAAATAGTTAAAAGTACAGAAAACCCCCTTAACTGCAGTAAATCCTTTTTTTATGTCATTGTAGTCCGTTTGACTGGGGAGTTTATGATTATTGAAATGACCGTGAATTTGTTTGATTGGCCTGGGAATATGTGATGTTTTATACTGAAATTGTTTAAAAAAAAAAACATTTTTTATATAAAAAAAATCTTGTTTTGTGGTTATTTTTCCTAAAGCTACAATATTTCCTATAACCTGTTTTTTCTTTCTTTTTTTTTGAAATGACGGTTGATTTGGTAACAGCAGCTAAATGTGACATATTTGCTTCTTTTACTGTAATATTTTTGAACTGCACAGAGATGCCGTTTTCCTTCATGCATCATAATATCAATGAACACGTACTGTACCAGTCTGCTACAGTGTTTTATTTTTGTGAATGTTTACAGTGTTTAAAACTTGTTAAACTTGAAACTCCGTATTGACAGACGTGATCTGGGAACACTGAGCCAACAGTGTTTGGTTTTTCTCCTCCTGTTCGCTGCGTCGCAGGAAACCAGTGAGAAGATCAAAACTTCTACCTGCAGATTTCTATGTATTGGCAGACAGAACTGTCCTCGCATGTCCATTTGATTTTATTTTTAAACGACTCGAAGCGTTTTCTAATAGTTGCGTGTTCAGGACAATGACTTGCATATTTTATCTTTTAAATAAATACCCTTGACATGTTGTCTTGGCATTGTTTGAAACTTTTCCCTCTATGGTTCCCAACGTGATAAAACAGCAGCAGCTTTAACTAAAACCATAAAAATGTTCAATAATTATTGCAAAAATATTTCTGTTTGCAGTAATTTTAAAATTTAGGATATTTACTCCTGTCAACAGAAAAATACTTTTTTTCTGGTGTTTGACAGAAGGACCTTCAGTAGATCTATAACTTACCAGCAGGGGGAGCCACAAGCACAAACATGGCAACGTCAAGCAATTCAAGCACTGAATGCATTTGTGCAAAATTTAATGGCCAGGTCAGAACTGGAAATAAAAAAGTTTCAGGTATTAATCAGATAATTAACATCTTCATGCTAATCAGCTCTAATTGCAGCATTAAAGGCCGTCAGACAGGACAAGTTACTAATGTTGCAGCTTTCAGCAGGAAGGTCAAAGGTCTTCACATGATAACGTTACAGGCAAACTAATATTGATCCAGTTATTCAATAAAGTACTCATTTATCTTAAGGCACTTTACAAATGGTTCGTCAAAAATTCAAATGATCAAAAACATCAATAATCAGTTTATTATTCGAATGAGCTTAAAATCTTTCCAGCAGATTACAGCAGTCACTCCTGGACAAGCACAAAGTGACAGTGGAGACGAAAAACTGTTGCAGTGAACACTGGATGAGTTTTCTGGGTTTTTCTCAGACGTCTGTCCTTTAATCTCGGAAATGTTCAAGCGATGAAAGGCCGACTTTGTAACCGTCTTTATGTGGCTCTGAAGCTTCAGGTCAAAGTTCATCCTGATCTCTGGTTTCCAGCTGTTATAACAGAAGCTGTGCATCGACTCTGTCGTTCCTCTTTAGGTCCAAAGATGACTTCGATAATCTGTAATCAGATTATTCACAAGTGGATTTCCCATCATCTGACGGTTCACAGCTCCAAAAACCAGGACAGACCAGCTGCCTGTCGGTCAGGATGTTAAAGGTTGGGCAGAGTCTCTTCTCCTTCCAGCCAACGGCGACTGATGGAGCTTTTCTGCCTCAGTTTTAGCTTCAGCATTGTGAACCAGGGCAGTTCATGAGAATTCATCAAGGCTGAGCGATTCCTCCTGCTCTTCAGTTCTTCCCTTTGCTTTATTTAAGCCACCTGCTGGTCCCTGAAGGGCAGTGCTGCTCTGTGTGTTGCTGTCTGCTGCTCATTTTCAAGGACTGCAGGAGAGAAAGTTTAGTTTTTTAAGATTTAACTTCAGCTGATTGGAACAACAGGGAGTAAAAATCTTTAGTTTCAGTTTTTAAGTTTGATTTTCTTTCTTTTTCTTTTTTTTTTAAGACAGCCAAACTCAAAATTCAGATTTTATCCACATAAAGCACTAACTCAGTTTCTTACTGATTTTACCACTCATAAAAGCAGCTCAGAGAATTAAATCTGGATGTAATCTGATCGATATGCCAGCCTGCCTGCCTGTGCACAGGAGCACAACGCAAATACTACAGAGTTTTATTTACGTTACACATTACAGAAGGTCATCGTCTCAGTCAAAACAAAAAAAAACATGTAATTATATATACTGTACACTCATAACATTTACACAAACAGTTGTTATTACAGAAATGCCGATTAGAAATAATTTTCCCCGTCGCTTTGGCGCCCCCTCCAGGGCGGCGCCCGCAGCGCAGCAGATCCTACAGACACAGAGCTGGCATGTCAACAGTGGCCACCAGAGGGCGCACTGTAAGCCTTGGTTTTATGACAGTAAATAAATAAGTTTATTTTTAAAACTTTTATGCATGTAGCCATGAACTTCTTTTTATTTATACTGTATTTTTTTTAAACATTTTGCTTTCAAAAAAAGCAAAATATTCACTGTAAAATAAATGATGTGTTTATTTTTGAAAGATTCTTTCAATAATTCAAATTCTTCCCCCACATTCTTGGTGATTCACCTGGAAGACTCATGTTTAATGCATGCTGCGCCAAATCCTGAACATATTTTCATATAGTTTTTATGTTCAGCCTGAATACAGGGATTGATGTTGATGCAAAACCGTCAAAATTTTGCAACTTGCATCCGTTTTTTAAATGTTCCCTGATCGATTCTCTGGTTCCTGATTATTTCTGTATTCTGTTACCTGTTGTGTGCCAAACCTCCCAGGTAAAACCTGTTTTACATTTTTTAAAAATAACCATGTTTTGCGGTTGAAGTCTGCACCAGGGCCCTCCGTCCTGCTGTGAAGCCAGAACTGAGGCAAAACGCAGCGTGAGAAAGAAAACAGGTGAAGTTATGGAAACATGTTAGACGAAGGAAACATCCAGGAAAAAAAAATCATTTTAAGGATTTCAAATATATCGAAATACACTGCAAACCAGGGAAACAAAACCTCACCTTCTTTCAGAAATGTTCCCATTTCTTTATTGTCTTGTATTTTCCAATATTTCCCTCCATCTTATGTTTTGGTATGTAAATACTTGCGGTTGATATTTTTATTTGCAGGTTTCTATCTGTATTCTTCTGGTTTTAGTTGTTGGGTTTCAGGCCTCCAGTTGCTCTTTCTGATGAAAATCATTCATTGTAGTTTTTGCATGTAAAAAATTGCTTTCAGTTACTGTTGGGGCCAACAAACACAATAGGAATCACATGTGTATCACATGGTTCCACATGATTTCCCATGTGATTCCCAACACGATACCGTGAAACGTTCCAGATCCGGTCATATGGCTTATCGGTCCTCGATAAGCCTGATGGTTTCTGTTTGTTCATCCTGACTTTTTAAAGTGAAACTGAGTGAAATTCACTGTCAGTTCAGCACAAAGTTGGCAAAGAAGCTTATTTAAACTCATGAACTGTGAATGTTAAGCTACTTTATGATTGAAGTGACGTCAGCCATATTGTCCTGACCAGAGAAGACATGAAAGACTTTTCACGTCTTCAAAGAATAATCCGTCTCCGTCCTTCGCCCTGCCCGTCTTGGTCTCCGTGGTTCTGGTTTCTCCTGGGAGCGTTGGGAGGGAGGCAGGCGGAGGTCAGCCTTCAGCTCTGCTTCTGCTCCGTTTTCCTCACAGTGCCGTTATAACTGCTTTCCTCAAAGCCTCAATGCATGGAGGTTTTCACAGTTATGATTTTTAACCAAAGAAAAACATTAGCAGTAACAAATCAGCTGACTTTAGGATCATGAAATACTTCTATTAGTGGATAGCTAAACCATCTTTTCCTATTTTCTAATGTAATCATGGCTGGAGGTTGAGTAAAGAGACAGAGTGAACTCTTCCATCCCATCTGCTGACCTGCAGCTGTTGCTTACAGTCGGTGGTGATTAAACTTCCCATCAGGAAAAGCCGGTGATGAAACGGAGCTGGCTTTGATCCTGGATGTAAAGACGGATCTCTGACAGGGAACGTCTTCTTTAGGTTTTCCCGAGCGGCCTGGCGTTCGCTCATCTATGTTTGATGTGTTCAAACCCTTTAAACCTGATGTCTGCACTCAGGCAGCAGACAGAAGGAAAGTCTGAATGCATTTATTAAGACGTTAGGAAAAAACCACAGATATTAACAATAACACCATGATGGGCTTCACTTGTAAAGTAAATGAAAATGTGTCATTAAAAAAGGCTAGAAATAGAATATATATACAAAATACAGTGCTAAAGTATCGGTTCCTTTTATCACATTTTGCCATGTTGTGATGACAAACTTCAGTGAATTTCATTGGGACGTCGGGAGAAAGACCAACACAAAGGAGCAGACTTCTGGAGTGGAGCCAAAGAATTCATAGTTTCACATTTTATTTAAATTCATACGTGGCTTTGGCTGCGATATTCAACACTCTGCATGACACAATGCTCTATGAACAAAGAGAAGCTGACATTTTTTCTCAGAATAAGAAACAAGCCGTCGATATCGTCGTCCTGCTGCTTCCTGTCGTCGTCTTCGTCTTTTCGCCAGTAGTCTGAACATGTGGCTTGTGTGATGTGAGAAACGTGTTTCTATTGCAAAACTGCCTCATTCTAGCACGAAAATGTTTCATTGAAAATCTTATGACATTGTTTCCTTTAAGGGAATTTGTTTCAAATTGTCCAGTTTTCCGGAGCAGCTGCTGTGGTGTCAGATGTGAACTCTCAGTTTGCCTGAAGCCTGAAGGTTTAGTTTTGCTCTCATCTGATTAAAGAACATTTTTCTGTTTGTCTCCTGTAGAGTTTGTACCAAACATTGAGTTTTCTTTGTTGTGATTGTAAGAGTTCAGGGCTAACGGCTGTCATGTTGCCAGGTTCTCCCACCTGAGCTGTGCGTTTCTGCAGCTCCTCCAGTTACAATGTGCTTCATGGTTTCTGGTTAACTCCCTCGTTCGGTGAATCGGTCCAGGAGGACAAACGAACTAATGTCAGGATCCTGAGCTGTTTGGTTTGTTAGTTGACATAAAGCTGTTCTCCAAGTTCTCATTGATTTATTCTGATGCTGAAAAACTCACAAATGGATTTTAGGCGACGTTTGCACCGGATTTTATTTATGTGAACTGATATAAAAGACAATGGATAGAAATTCATGGTGCACTTTGTAAAATTTGCAGTAATATTTTTTAGAAATAATTTTATTCCACTTCAAAATGATGACTTTACTTCTGTAGCACATGACATAGATTCAAGTTTTTGTTTGTAATATGACAAAAAGTGAGAAAATTGAAAAGGTAAGAATAAGACAATATTTGTCTTTACTAAGATTTTCTAACAGAACAAAAACAAAAGCAGCTGATGAGAAACGAAGCAAACATTTTTGTACAGCCGTCTAGAAATGAGAGCCAGAGCTTCTGAACTGAGAATATTTACACTGATTGACTTTTAATGCAATTTGGTCTTTAGTGCAACAATCAAACATGGCAGCCATCTGCTCAGTTCCTGTCTGTGAACTGAGCTACTGGTTGCTCTGAGCTTTTTAATGGCACAGTTGTTGTAGCTTTGCTGTTTCTGAAGAGGCACCGGCTCGGTTCGGGTTTTATCGACCAGATTTTCAGTCACTTCCACGTGAGTGCAGCGCATTTATACCTGAGAAGGTATTTAGAAAAAAGTCATCTGCCATCAGAAACAGTTTTCCTCTCCGCCTGTCCCTGACGGTGTCATCAGCACCAGGAGAACGACCTTCCCACCATCTCAAAGAAGCGTTTGTTGGGCTTCCTGAAGTACCTGCAGAGCTTCTTCAAGGCCTGCGCGCTCAGCGGAGCGTGCGGTCGGCCTTTAGACTCGTCCAGGCACTTATCGTGTCCAGCGGACAGCAGGCAGTAGAAGCCTTTGGTGGTGTTGAAGTAAAAGTTGCTGGGGTTTATCCTGGGTGGAAGGTCCAGGAACCGTTCCGCCTTCCTCAGCTCCGGGAACGGGTCCCGAATGAGCGCATCGCCGTCCACCACGTGGATCTGCTCCCGGGGGAAGACCTCCAGCCAGCGGGCCAGGTGCAGGTGGTACAGGCTCCTCTGCAGCGCCTTGTAGCCGTGGTTGATGTGGCCCTTGTGGAGCAGCAGCTCCTCCAGCGGCTGGTAGGGCTTGTGCTGCGTCAGGCGGTTGTGGAGGACCTGGGTGTAGTCGGAGACCAGCCTCTCCGCCGGGTCCCTGACGATGAGCAGCAGCCGGACGGCCGGGTTCATGTCCCACACCCGAACCGGAACCTGGGGGGCTGCGAAGTAGCCGGGGGTCTTCTCCACCGTCAGCTGGCCCGGCAGGGTGAAGGGCATCTGGGCTCGGTACCAGGCCAGACCCCGGCGGAAATGTTCCTCCACGTTGAAGTAGTGGACCTGGAAAGGTTTAAAGATGAAGAATCAACAAGCCAAGACTGAACGATTAATCATGATTAATCATGATTGATCATGGAAAATCCAAAGAGAAACTAAAGACAAACAATGCAAACCCAGAAGGAAACCAAACAACGGAGCATCCCTCCATCCCTCCATCCCTCCATCCCATCATCCCTCCATCCCTCCATCCCATCATCCCTCCATCCCTCATCCCTCCATCCCTCCATCCCTCATCCCTCCATCACATCATCCCTCCATCCCTCCATCCCATCATCCCTCCATCCCTCCATCCTGACGGCTTCGTCACTCACATCTTCAAAATAAGAAGTGATTTGTGAATAAGTTTCTTCAAAGGACTCACTTAAATTTGCACCCTGACATTCTGTCTAAAATGTTTTAAATGTTATAGAGAGCCGTACCAGAAATGGTCCCAAGTCACATTTTGGGCACCGCTAGTCTGCAGGAATATTGATTATTGATTATAAATGCAAACCATTTCTGACTGACTCTCTAATGCACAGTTGATTTGATTCAGATGGTTCAGATACTCTTAATTATTGCCATGGTGGCAAAAACCTTTTCACTCTAAATAGTGTGATGCTATGAATAAGTCTAAGGATGCATTCACTCCAACTCGGTTCAGTTTGCTTGTCTAGAAAGTTTGATTCGCTTGTGAAAGTATGAATGAATAATCAAACTCTGACGTGAACCAATTCAACTCTGGTCTGCAGAAAACCTCAGTCTCAGGATGAAGTGAATCCTCGTTCAGTTCGGATGGGTGTGTGAACGCCAAGCGGACCAGAGACCGCTCCAAAAGCAGGAAGTGTACTACAGCACAGAGCATTCTGGGTAAATAGCCTGACCTTAAACCACCCAAACGATGCAAAAGTTTCAGTCAAACATACAAACTGTTCAGTAAAGTTTCTGGAGAACCATGAACTTCACTTCATGGTGACTAAAAGTTGACGATTCGATGGGTCAGTTTTACCTCGGCCTTCGCCACGTCCACGTCTGGGTGCAGGTTGAGCATCTCCAGCAGGGCTCTGGTGCCGCCTTTCCGCACGCCAATGATAATGGCTCCGGGCAGCCGCTGCTGGGTAGCGTTGTAACAGGAGGAGGAGGAGGAGGAGGATGGAGGAGGAGAGTGAAGAGGTGAAACGGACCCCCCGCTGCGCAGATCCCTTAAGCAAACAGAGAGCTGAGTCTGCAGCAGGAGAAGCACCAGCAGCGCCAGCAGCACCGTCCACAGCATGGTGCCTCACACACACACACACACACACACACACACACACACACACACACACACACACACACACACACACACACACACACACACACACACACACAGGTGGAGCGCCGGTTAGCAGCACACACTCATTGAGCTCCACGCAGTGCTTGTTGTCAGTCAGCAGGGGGCCTCAGGGAGATGCTCCTCAATTTCACAACCTGAGAAGAGAAACGGAAAGATGAACGTCTGATTTTACTTCCTGCTGCAGATGGGATACGTTTCAAAACTTTTCTGCTTGTTTTGCTGCAGAAAAAGTGAAATTTGTTCATTTTAAATGCAAATAACTCAAAAAATATTTCTAATAAAAAGCTTTTTTTTATTATTAGAACCTCTCAGGTCAGAACATTACAACTATTGAAGAAAAACATTTGGTCATTTCCTGTCAATCCTGAATGATACAAAACATTAGGACTGCAAGCATTGATGATTCTGGTAATCGATTAATCGATCACGTTATAATTAATCAGAAAAGAAAATTGGAACATTCTTCACATTTCTTATTGAACCACTGAAGTCTTTTTAATATATTAGAAAAACATTGAAATATGAAAATAAACAAATTCAATTCCAACTTTGAATAAGAAAATATAAATTTTATTTCACAAAATGCAATCAAATAAAATTCCTTTAGTGAATCTGAAGTGCCTGAAGCTGAGCCGGAGTGTGGAACCGGGCTGGCGGTCGGTTCGGACAGACGCCCTGCCTGCCCAGCAGGAGGCTGGAATCTGCAGCTCTTCCTTCCAGCAGTGGAAGATCTCAGCCGTTAGGATTGTAAGCGAGCAGCTTCACTGTAATTTCTTTTCATCTCAGATTCTGCAGCACTGCACATGTTCACTGCACATGTTCACTCAACTGTTTTATGAGCTCATAAGTTTGCATTAATGGGCCGTTTTATGAAAAGTCTGGATCTGGGCTCAGACTGTGGAGCTGCGACATGATTATGGCCTGCAGGCGTTAAAATATTAATCCATGTTGAGAGGACATGGATGGATGTTGAGAGGATGCAGATGAATTTAAAACTCCTCAGAGTCTGATCAGGAGTTTCACTGCGAGTATTTTCAGCTGTAACAAAGAATATTTTTGCAAATATGGGTGACAACTTTTCTTTCACACAATAATTTTTTCAACAGCTTTGAACCTAAAATAGCCTCATGTGATGCAAAAAGAAACAAACTTGTGATCAGCTCCACATGCTGAGTGATGTGATGATGTTCCCAAACCGATCAGCTGCTCAGCCTGCTGAGGTAACAGCTGCTGGTTTACAAGCTTCTGCTGGAGGAAAACTGACCGCTATCTGAAGACCATGAGATCAAAACTTTCAGCAGCTTAAGCTCAGCTTCTAACTTGAGAAAACATTTTTTTATTCTCTATGGTTGGATTTCTGTCCATTTATCAACATTTATCAGCTTGTTTTAAAGAAAACTGTCAAAGAAACTGGATGGTTTCTTTGACGACTGATCAAAAGGAGCCACTATGAACCATCAGATCCAGAACAAAGGATTTAGTTTAGGGTATAAATGGAAACAATCAAATAACTGGTTGAAGGTTTTGTTTGCTGTGACATCAGTAAAGGCGTTTGGGTCTCAGGTTCAGCCTCGGTTCTGCCATGTTTTTCTGTGCATCATGCTAAAGCTAACGCTAGCTATCCAGGTTTCTGACTTACTCTGCCTTTAAACTTCTGCCACACTGAAATGCAGTTTGCTGCAGGTGCAAAATGACACATGACTACATTTCTTATGTTTTAAAAGGTTGTGGATTTTCTGAGTGAAATCCTTCCTCCTGTTTGCTGCCGTCATTCATGTTCCTGCTGTTTCTGTGCCAAAGCTGCCCTGACGCAGCCAAGTTATTAATTAGTGTAACAATGTTCTGGTTCAGAGGAGAGACCATGTTTCACGTTTTTCCTGTAGCGGAGCTCTAATTGCGCCATCAGGGAGCAGCAGGGGGCCCCGACCTTCTGCGTTGTCCCCGACCTGGAGACGGCGGCGGAGACGCCCTGCGTACGGCGCTGCTCAGGGTTTCTGTGTGCAGCTGCTCATGTTGATGTTTTGGTCGAAGAAACAAACCAAAATTCAACCAGGTTTGGTGATCAGGTTTTTATTTATTTAAATTTTCCCTTCAAAATGAGAAAAAATCCAACATGTTCATTGATGTTTGTCATCAGTTATTAAAAACCAACAAATTATTGATCACAGAATTAAACAGTTACACAACACAAGTACTGCACTCATGCATTTTTTAAAGCAATTTTTCTATAATTCTGCCTTTTATAAAGCAAAATGAGGGACATATTCAGACTTTCACTTGTGTACAAAATAATTACAATCCTAAATAAAACAATAATTTGTGGAGACAAAAAAACAGCTGAGGTGTAATTATAATAACTTAGATGTTTAAAAATGCGACACATGAACTGCAGTGAGTTTGTCTGGAACTGAGTGGAGCTCCTGGTCTGCCTTTCTGCATCACTTCATGATGCGTTTTATTTGGTTTCTGCTTTTTTAACGAGAATATTTCGACATTCTTTTTGTTGTCCATTAGCAAATGTGCTGCCCTTTGTTTTACCAGACAGAACAGAAGCAGCAGCAGATTTTTAATAGCAGGAAGGAACTGATTCTATATTTGCAGCATCATCTGCATACAGTTTGTAGCAGAGTTAAGCTTCCTTTTACCTCTGGAAAGATTAATGCAAACTGCTTAATAGCTTTAACTGGCCGTTAAATTTTATCGCTGCTTTTATCTCAGCACTTTGACCAGGATGTCGTCGCTTGATTGTCTTCGTCCGAAAATTGATTACGTGTCAAAAAAGTTGATGCTAAGAAAGGATTGTGGATCAATCAGCTCATCGGTTCACATCCGGTTCACACACACACACACACACACACACACACACACACACACACACACGCACGCACGCGCACGCACGCACACGCACACCCCACAGCACACACACACGCACACACACACACCCCCACAGCACCACACACACACACACGCACACACACACGCACGCGCACACACACACACACACACACGCACACACACACACACACACAGCCTGGTTTTGTTAATGATGTTTCTATATAGATGATGGTTCATTGATGGTTAGTTGAAATGTAATGAATTACGTTGTGAGATAAGGGGTAGGATAGGGTCAGGGTCGGGTTAGGGTCGGGTTAGGGTCGGGTCAGGGTCGGGTCAGGGTCGGGTTAGGGTCGGGTTAGGTCAGAATTGGGGTTAGGTTTAGGGTTAAGGTTAACCCTTAACCCTTAAGGGTTAAGGGTTAACCTTAACCTTAAAAGGAAAGGAAAACTTTTCCTTTTCATTCAAATTGTTTATGTCAACATGCTATTTGTTCATTTAAACTAAATGAATGAAATAAACAAATAATAATCAGAGTTAAGATAAATCACTAAATATTCTATCAATGTATTATCTATTATTGATCATGTGTTTTTACTGCAACATATTTATTGTGATTGATTTCTTGCCCAGCTCTTTGTAGGAGTTTTACTATGTTAGTTCAAATCAGCTCCCATTGATATTTTCCTTTATTGACATGTTTCTGTACTTTTCTTTGGTACCATTTGAAGCTTTATAAGTCGATTTATTTAAACATTTTGCTCAGGTTGCAGACAGAACTGATGAGAGAACCAGCAGCGGTGAATCTGGCGATGCCACCATGCAGGGCGTGTTCAGTTCAGTGAGAGCAGCTCAGACAAAGACAGATACCTTTAGGGAGCTTGGTGTGTGTGTGTGTGTGTGTGTGTGTGTGTGTGTGTGTGCGTGTGTGTGTGTGTGTGTGTGTGTGTGTGTGTGTGCATGGACAGACACTTGTCCTGTGTTAAGTGGTTGCACAAATCCCTTGTGACTTCCCTGTAAAATGGAATTTTCTCCTGTCTTCTCTCTGCTGCTCTCTGCGACCTTTGCCCCCGTCTTTCAGGACTCACACCTTTCTGTTTGTCTTCACCTGCGTTGCTTAACCTCTGCTGCTTCTCCTGCTCGAGATCTGGTGTCTGAACTGCTCCAGTCCTGCCCTGTTTATACGGATCAGCTAACAAACCCAGCACTATGCTAATGGGGGATGCCCTGCAGCAGCCTCTTAGCTGCTCATTAATAAAACACAAGTAGCACCTTCCTGGCCTGAAATATTTTTGACTCGATGAACTTTTAATCTTGACAAGCACGAAAGGAGACAGAGTTGGATGAGGAAATGGGGAAACGGCTCCATGCACATGCAGACGCAGGCAGACAGCGAGCGCTGATTAGACCTGATGCTCAGCAAAAACAGGGTTAACGCTGTTTGACCCAAATATAACGGCTGTTGAACCAAAGACAGAAAAGCTGTGAAAACGGCAGAAAAGTTATTTTAAAAGAGAATTTCCATGAAAATAAGCATTTTATATTTAAATATGAAGATTATGTCTGATATTTAAACGCCGTGTTGCTTGTCTGGTTTGGGTGATTCCACCGTTAAGAAGACATAGAGAATGACTGTGGCAAGTGGGACAAAGACTCTGCATTCATTTCAGATTATTATCTCACACAGAGGTTAATAAAGTGGTACAACATAAAAACAATCCATTTAAAATGTCCATACAAACCAAGCTTCCAACTGTGAAATGACATGAGAAATGGGAAAATTAAGTTTCATGATATTAAATGGTGATTAAATTTAGCTCTTCCTGAGCTCCGTTCTGCAGGTCTCAGGTCTGGTAATCTGTTCCTTCGATTAGATTTGATTGGATGCTTGATTGATTGATTCTTATCGGGTCAAACTGATGAGATCAGTTGACCAGTTGACTGATTGGCTAAAAATAACATCTGGATAAAAATTATATCAGAGTTTGACTAGGATGTTTAAGAATAAACACCAGTGTTAGGGAGAGGAGAACTCGAGTGAGAGTAAAGCAGTATTTGGTAAAACGTCTATTAAAGTAACTGATCAAATTATCAGCCATTTAATATTTTAAATTTACATTATCATATGGACCAAAATACAAAGTTATGTCAAAATTTTAATATTTCAAATTAACATAATGACAAAACAACAACATCTGGTCAGATAAAAGTTTTTAAGAATCAGTTTCTTTATGTAAAAAAACTTATAAAACTTTAACAAAAACTGCAGGTGTTTGTTTTTCACTCAGTGGTCAGATAATTTACTCAAGAGTAGAACAACTTTGTAATTACTTGAATAAAAAGCACATGCAGTATAAACGCTCCTAAAAGTGTATTTTTTGCAGAAAGTTACGCATGTAAACATAACGAGTTTCTATCAGCTCTGCTGCAGAACGGACTGCTGGACATTTCACTGTAAATCTGTTCAGATGCATAAACCATTGTTATCTTCATGTATTGAACATCTCATCCAAGTCGAGCCAATAATCATTTTTATCATTGTTTCTTTGGCCTCAGCCTCAGGCAATCTGGTGATTGAGGAGGAAAGTTCAGGTGACAAACAGCGATTTGTCTGTCTGGTCGGCTGGTCCTCCGTCTTTATCTGCACCAGATGAGCTCTAAGTTTCCCCTCAGCTCTGCTCAATGAGCCTCATATGAGTCATTGCGAGTCCCTGACTGCCTTCTTGTGATTCACATTAGGCAGCGTGGAATGAGAGAGCAAACAACAACAACAACGCCAAGGCCTTTAATGATGCATGAACCGCCTTAATGGCAAACATGCGAATTTGGAAAGAAGACGGGATGGAGGGAAAACAGCAAAAAGGAGGAAGGTTGGAGTTTAATAATCTGTGAACGGCAGATGCTGCCGTCTGCTTTTTGGGACGAGTTGTGTCTGTTTGTGTTTGTGCGCGTGTTGGTGTGAGTGTGTGTTGGTGTGTGTTGGTGTGTTTGTGTGTGTGTGTGTGTTGGTGTGTGTTGGTGTGTGTTGGTGTGTGTGTGTGTTGGTGTGGAGCTGCGCTCCTTTGTGTGAGCAGACAGCATGTGACTGCCTCTTGGAAATGTCTTTCTACTGAGCGGTGGCATTTGGGGAGTGGGGGAGGGATTATCCTGTACAAAGAGACGGAGGGTGGTAGGGAAGGAGGAGGCTGGTGGCGAAGACGACGGATTGGGTGGAGGTACAGCGTGCGTCTATCTGCACAGGAAAATATGTAAGGCAGGAGGGGATTGTTCCTGGTAGGGGGCTTCATGGTGGACCGCCTCGGGCTGCCAAGCCTGTCGCATCACTAAGGCTGAAAAAGTCTGATAAAACTCTCCTTCCTTTTCATCCAGCCGTCCTCCATCCACCTCTTTATTCTTCCAGTTTAGATTTCCAAACCGTTTCTGCATCTTTGCCTCCAAACTTCCATCACAGCCACACTTTCTCACCCCCCACCAACGATCCCTGCAACAAACACTCAGAGATGATTGCTTTCCTGACTAACAAAGGAAATGTAACGAGGCTGCTCCTATTTCCCATCGCGTTCCCATTACCGCCCGGAGAGGAGACGGCCAACACTCCGAGGGGAGTCTGTAATCAGAATAGATGGAGCCATCTAGAGAGAGACGTGAATCGGTCACGCTTCGGGAACAGGACAACCGCTGGCGCTCTCCCTGTGTTTGTGGCGTTATCCTGTTGGAAAAAACTGGAAAGGAGGGCAGAAACCAGCAGGAATCAGAATGGTGAGGGACATGAGACTGTAGGAAAACTCTCCAAACCATCTTCACTTCCATCTCTGTCCTTTCGCCTTCAGCAGATGCAGCCAAAGTGTTTTTTTCTTCACTGTGAAAAGAAAAATCTTCTTTTCCCCTTGCAGGTCTTTGAGAGTTCAACACAAAGATGAAAGGAACATGAGTGAGAAATAAAAACATTTTTGAAAAGATTTTCAAAACCTCCATTGAAGTGAAGTTTGGTCAGTCCAGGTTTTTGTTGCTGGAGTTCAAGGCTCTAAACGCTGTGGGCATGTGAGTCAGAGCTGCTTCTTCTGAAAGATGCTTAAAAATGAAATTTGTTTTCAATAAGAAAGAAGTGCAAATAGAAGTCTTTATGAATCTTTGAAAGGTTTATCTCTGCTGCTCGTACTAATATGACTACAGTATCATCTGCATAAAGGAGATATCTGGGATTTCTGCAAACAATAAACAGAATATGCAGTCTGTCATTGCAGCAAATGGTAAAAAGCACTTTAATTATTTAATGGCAGTGTGTTTCCATTCATGTTTTTTCAGTCATATTTTAAAACCACTAAATCAGAAACAGTTTATTCAATCAGCAAAATTCAAAATAACTTTGCATGAAAAGTTTTACTGGGAAACTTGGAGATCAAAAATCAGGCACAAATCATGATCAAGAGCAGCTGATGCCTCCACATTCAAGTGCAGCATTCTGATTTTTAAAGGGAAAGAAACAAATGTGCTGATTTGATCTTTAAGAATATCAAACAAAAAAAAGGAGAAAAATACTGACTGATGCTGTTTTTAGATAAACAACAGGAAAAGCTGTAATCTTTAAAGATTTATTTCATATTTCTGTTGTGTATGTCGGATTAATTTACATTTTTGGAGTTTTCTCAGGTTGTCCCACTGAAAGCGAAGAACCAACATTTACACTCTTTTTATAATGTCTATAAATCTCTTTCCTATAGATTATAATGTTGGGTAAAATCCATCGAGCTTTTATTTCTCCATCATGTTTGAAACAAACCAGTCATCACTGAATTATTCCTGGATTGTTGGCAGAATTGTTAGTCCAATAGACTTTGACTCGGGACCAGAAACTGATGCATTTGTTCCATTTTCAGTTGCTGTGCTTCACTTTGACGCCGCCAAACCAGAACCTCCTCGCCTGTGGGGGGCGCTGCACCACAGACAACCGAATGACATGACATGAAAACCTCTGAAGATACTGAGCGCAACTTCCTCCTTCACAAAGGAGTGGCGTCAGATTTTCAAGCCATTTCTCCCACCAGCATGTTTGTTTGTGTCTGTTGTATTTACCCAGAATGCCCTGCGCTGTAGTCCACTTCCTGCTTTTTGAGCGTGGCGTTCATATGCATCCAAATCGCACCAGAGTTCACAACAACCGACCTGAGCCCGAGGTTTGAGTCACATCTCCACAAACGGACCGGAGTTGGACTAAAGCGGAATAAACAGAGTGAATGTTGTTCTGATGCCACTCGTCATTCTTTGTGATGAAAGATTAATAATTTATCCAGATGTTCCAGCCAATATGATGTCTCTTTTTATCCATGTTTGTTCTTCCTGAATGAACTCATTCATCCTGTTCCTGACTCCAGCTGGTGTCTCTTGCAGGAGACAGTTTGGGTTCCTACTGCATCTCTTACTGTAATGTCACTCACAAGCCTTTAAAACTGGTTTCCTTCTGTGACCATTTGATGCAAAGTGATGATGGCGGTTTTCTTCTCCTTGGAGTCAACTGTTGCCGATGGATTTGTGGCTGCAGACTGTTTCTTTTCTGGGCCAAACATGTTCAATGTCAGTTCCTGGATTGAACTGACATTCAATCAGTTGGAGTTTTCATGTGATTCCACTCCAACTCCACTCCAGAATCCCATGGTGGCGAATTTTTGATTTTTCAACTGGCTTTCAAGATTTGGAGCAAATTATTGATGATTAGCATCAAGCTGAGGCGATTTCAATAATTCAGTCGGCTTCTTTCTATTGCCAAGCAAGTCAATAATCAGGGAAAAAAAACTCAAATCATGTTTAAACAGAGGCTCCAACACTTGCACCAAATGGTTCTTTTTGCTTTATTTTCTCTGCTCTTGGTTGAAATCTCGGTCGCTCTGACCTTCTGTTGTATCCGTCCATTTCAGCTCATCAACCTCACGCTGCGTTTTAAATTACACTCTTTTGGAAAAAGAGCCCTTCCAGGAGCGACACCAGCCAGCCTTCAGCTCCTTCATCAACTTATTCACTCACACAAAACACCCAGATAACCCCTTTCCTCTCTGCTCTCCTCCTTCCTCTCCTCTCTCCTCCTTCCTCTCCTCTCCTCTTTCCTCTCTCCTCTCCTCCTTCCCTCTCCTCTCCTCTCCTCTCCTCTCCTCCTTCCTCTCCTCTCCTCTCCTCTCCTCTCCTCTCCTCTCCTCTCCAGCTTTATCCCCTTCCTCCTCCTCCTCCTCCTCTTCTTCCTCCTCAAATCTTCAGCCACGCACGCTCCCAGATCTGGGTCAACCATATCAAACGCCAAATTGTGCCGTCTCTTTTCTCCTCTCGTGTGTGTGGTGAACTTTGTGTCTCTGCTGCACAGGGAGGGAATTTGTAATTAGGAAATCAGTTTATCAGACAGATCCGGGTGGCAGTGTGTGCAAACGTAGAGCAGCGAGACGTTTTCACAGCCGTGTGTTTGTGCACACGGTAACACACCCTGGTGTGTACATCGGGGTGTAATTAGTCGGCATTATGGGCTGCGTGTCGAGGCGCCTCGGCTGGCATGAACTCTGCTGCCTGCATGTTGTTTTGTGTTGCAGGCAGCAGGCCGGGTTTCAGCGAGAGCCTTTTTGATTTAAAGAGGAGGGACAGAAAGTCAGAAGAATAGTCAGGATCACCAGGAGACACAATGTCTCTCATATTTACTATTTACACACCTGCAGAAGCCACAGACCTGCACGCTGCATGCTTCTGGATTCTGGGTTGAAAACGTGGGGAAATACATTTGGCTGTAATCACATAAACTACCAACAGAAACCAAAATCCAGAGGCAGAAATGATGAACTCCGTCTCGTCTTTTGTTTCGGGCCGTCTTCCCTCTGCCTGAAACAGTAAATTAAATCTCAGACTAAATCTCTTCCAAACTGCTGGTTTATGCTGGTAGATGACACATTTACTCTTCAGTGTAGAAGTTTGGCTGGAATCTGCTGCTCTGAATTCAGCTCCATCTCTGCTTCTGTTACATTTGAAATGAATTCAAATCGTTTTCTGTTAAGGTTTAATAAAAACCTGCCAAACTGCAGGACAAACGATGAAAACGACTCAAACTGCAATGCAAACCTTTCAGCTAAAATACGTGTTGAACCCGAATCCTGTGGCTAAACATGCATGGATGGACTTTTTCTTATTCCCGCCCTTACATTGGCATGCGTCCAGTTGCCTAGCAACCGTGAAAAATGGAGCTTGAAACCTTGCTGAGCTTTTTTATTACTTCTTTGGTAATCGTTTGCTCCATTTGCCGCTTCGTCTGTCATTTTCACAACAACACTTTCTCGCTCGATGTCCCAATGAATGTTGGGACGGCGGGAAACTGGTGCAAAGGATGCACCAACGCATTCGTCTGGTGCATCGTCTTTGAATTTGGAGAGCGTTAACAAGAAGCTGTGACGTAGTCGTGCTTGGAAAGATGCAGCCCTGAATCTGGACACACCCTGTTTCCTGTTTGGTCCAAATAGGCCAATAAAAACTTTACAAAGATAATACAGTTTGAAACCTGAAAGTGTTTTTGTGCCAGACACATGATAAGGAATGTGTTTGCTGTGAGTTTCCCTGTGCATGTCTCTCTGTTTGACACGATAATCTGGACGTGAGGCTCTGAATCACTGGGTGGACCTCGCTTTAGTCATCAGTGAACGTCTGAAAACACACTTTTCTCTCCTGGATTCAGGTCCAACCCAGATGTGAAAACGGAAAATGTCAAACAGTATTTATGGTTGCATGGCGTCCAAAACACTTTTCACCTGCAGTTTAATTCAGATTTAAGAGCAACAGATATTTCATGTCGTCACCTTCTTAAAGTAATGGACTCACTTTTGACAAAAACATTTATTTTATTATTTTATTTTTTTTTACAATAAAATGACATAAGCCATAATTTTAGGAAGGCGATTAAATGTTTTTTTGAGTGTTTCTGGATCCGTGACGCGACCACATCCTGGAAACTGTGACAACATTCATCAGTTCAGCTCCAGCTGCTGCTAAGAAAAACAAGAAAAGACGTCAAACTTCAGAAACTGCGGCGCCTCAAATGATCCAACACAGTGAAAGACTTGGTGGAGATTTTGAAACGATGCTCTGAAGAAATCCACAGCCCAACACGTCACAACACGTCACGCCTCGTCACAGACATGTACCATGCGTGTTTTTCTCACAGGCAGCTCGGCCTGACGGTGAGGAGGCTGACCCGACAGGGCGGGTTTGACCCACTGGGACCCCGGGGGGTCTGTCTGTGTTTAGCAGAACATGTGAGCGTCACGCGTCGCGGCTCTGTGGATCGAGGACGAGCCGCCAGATGGAGGAGAGCGAGTTGTGTCTGGTCAACTTCATCACGGGCCAGTGAGCTGAGACACGAACCAGGTCCTGAACCTGAACCAGGCCCTGGACCGGGTCCTGAACCGGGCCCTGAATAAAAGATGAAGTTTGATGATGATCGTCGTGAACTCCCAGCATCATTAGCTGTGTTTTGGTTCCTGCTGGAAGTTTGCCATGGCAACGATTGTTTAGATCACCTGAGCGTTTGACCCCTGGGATGGCGGCTGGTGGGGGCTGGTGGGGGCTGGTGGGGGGTGGTGGGGGCTGGTAGGGGGTGGTGGGGGGGTGGGGGCTGGTGGGGGGGGGGGGGGGCTGGTGGGGCTACTGGTGACGGTGTTGCAGCGAAGCGACGCCTGCAGCGACAGTCATAAACAAATCAGCCTGATTCGGTTCTGAACGGATAATTAATCGGATCAGAGTCTGAAAACTCGCCTGGCAGATTAAACAGGCTCAACAGCCACACTTTACTTTAAATAGGCCCTTATGGTCATAAGTTTTATTCTTGTTTTTTATCATATATTTTGCATTTTTAAGTTAAAATGTCAAATATATTTTCAAACTCAAAATAATTTCAATCAGAATTTTTTTCCTCAAAAAATTTTATATTCAAACAAATGTAAAGCTTGCTGCTGTCATTTTTAATTATTTACTCATGTTTTAGCGAACAGATCAAAGTTTTTATGTGACTGGTTTCCTAAAGAAGTTTTGCGAGTGGAATGTTTCTCAGAAGTTGGTTTATTGTCACTTTTAGTGTTTTCACAAAACGATAAAACATAAAGCAGCAACGTTCCAGTTATTTCTGCTCTGCAAGCTGCATGTTCAGAACGGTGAACTCGTCAGGCTGTCAGCGTCTCCAGTTTTCTGAAATAAACTGTGAAGCTGAGAACATCGGCGTCTCTGCAGCAGCATTTCTGTAAATAAATCAGCTGTTTTATATCTGAACTGAAAGCTCTTGATTGTTATGGCCTTTATGGAGCTTTCAGTGGATACAGAATTGATTTACAGGGACTTTTTTCCATTTTCACTCTGCACATGCAAACTCTGAAGTCCCATAATTGCATTAAGCCATAAAGTTACAATAAGTGATAAATAATAAATCATTGTTTTGTCCCAAAACTGAGATTCCACTGCAATGTTTCACCATTGTCTCCACTTCTTTTCTTCTGCAGTTTGTTTCTCTGATCACATAAAGTGACTGGTTTATAAACTACATGTTTTAAGTGATGACAGAAAAAAACAGCAAGATTAATCTTTTATATATTTATATTTTAGGTTTCCCACTTGTTGTGCTGTTCAGGCTCGCTACTAATGAGCTTCTGCAAACTAACAAACATATTGTTCCGAACCTGCGCAGCATGAAGCGACCGGTGGAAGAATTTAATGAGGAGCAGATTCATATGTTCAGCAAGTTGGACTCGGCTGAGTTTTAGCTTATTAGATCCTGACGCGTCGCTTTTGCTGAATGCTGATGCTGCTTTGTGTCTGATGCTGCAGAACCAGCCATGATGATACTGCAACACACACAAGTTCAACTTGTTTTTTATTTCTCTCTTATATGTTAATGTGAATTTAATCTACTGAACAAAGTTTACATGGATGTTTGGAGAAAAGGAGGAAAGTCTCACTTTAAATATTTCATCTCACATTTGGAGGAAATTCACAGCTGAAAACTTTTGGTGACAAATTAAGCAGGAGTTCAGTTTGGAGGGTTAAAACTGTCGGGGTAAATAAATGCACATGCATTTCCAACAAACACACTGAGATGTTTCCAGACGCGTCACACTCCCATCTGCACCTGCTCAGTTTTCACAGAACATCTCTTTGTTTCTTTTCTCAGTGTAAAGCGACGGGAACCATCGTTTACTTTGGGGAAAGAAGTTTTTTAAAATGTGGAGTTTAGTAAGTGGCTTTATATTTGGTTCAGTCTATATAAAAAATAAGCTGCTAAACTGAAATGTTTAACTATATTAGCAGGAAAAGTAAAATGTTGCAGGGGAAAAGTTGACACATGATTCACTAAAATGTTTTTGTCTTTCTTGCTGCATTTTATTCACTGTAAAATTGTGCAAGATGAAATTAGAAAAATAAATTTGCTGTCTGGAAGCAGCGACTTCAAAAAGCCGCTTTTGATGAAAGATGTTTGTGTTTTTTCTTTCCAGCTGCATCAAAATTCATGTTTTGCCAAACTGCAAAGGAAACATTTTTTGCACCATGTGATCAGCAACCGGACGTTACAACCACAGGAAGTGGCTGGAGGATGATGTTTTTAATGATTTATCACTTGAACAAACTTATTCATGTTTTTTATTGATGTTTCCATTAAATAAGAAATGTCACAATTGCAAAATTGTGATTTTTATATTTATTTTGCTAAAGTTTTGTGCACATTTGTCGTGTGGTTGATACAGTTAGTTTTTTATCTCTGTGTTCATGTGAAAGTTTCTTAAACTGTAAAACTGATGTCATAATGCTGATTCATTAAAAAATAAATGTTAAAATAGAAACAAATCTTCCTGCCTGACTGTCCTCTCCAGACCGGCTCGCTCACACACACACACACACACACACACACACACACACACACGCACACACACCCACACACGCGCACACACGCACACGCGCGCGCACACACACGCACGCACACACACACACACGCATACGCATATTTCCACACAGTATTCATCAATGCATGTTGACACACACACACACACTCATTCCCACCGACACGTTGCGGCGCCACACGCTGGCGGAGGCCATGAGGAGCGAAGCTTCTGATTGACCGCGACTCCTAAATGGTTTTATCGCCGTCCTACTTGACCCCAACCCCCACCTCCTTCCTGCTCTTCAAACCACAGCACATTCACTCATCCTGAGGGGCTCTCTGCAAATTAATGAGACCCATCACTAACCACACACATATTTTTGCCATTCAGATTGTGAGTCCCCACCGGCTGCCTGCATTTCATCAAGGTCACCCCTCAGATCTGAAGCAGCGAGTTTTTCCTTCCTCCTCTCTGCTGGAAACAGGTGAAGATTCCTGATCAATACATGGAATATTAATGGGACTTATTTAATTTTACAGAACATTAGGAGTGAGAAGAGGCTGGTTTTCACATTTTATGATCAGAATATGAGAGGTCTCATTCTTTATTCACGTCATGAATTACAAAGATGCTGAAAAACACATTTTCCTTTGAGATTTGGAAACAGGAAGATGAGTTTTTTCACCGGCTGAAGCCAAACGTGTCTAGAAAACCTCCAAAGGTCGACACCCAGGAGACGCGTTAAGTTTTTACCGGAACCTCTGAAACACATACGTGATTCATATCCGAGTTTTCCACAGCAGGCTGAATGGTCCAGTTTCCATCTGGACCCTTAAAAATCCAACTGGAAACACTTTGAGTCTGGCATGAGTCTGGTTAGGGTTAGGGTTAGGGGTCTGGCATGAGTCTGGTTAGGGTTAGGGGTCTGGCGTGAGTCTGGTTAGGGTTAGGGGTTAGGGTTAGGGGTCTGGCATGAGTCTGGCGTAAACACGATGAAACCCTTTCAGGACCAGGAAGGAGTCTTCATGGATGTTTATGACTGTTGTCCTGAACTGTCATTCAGTGAATAATGACACTTTTAATGGACTTTTCACACAACTTGTGCATCAGATTTACTGACGAACCAGAAACAAGCGAATAAAAAACAAAAGTGATTAATTCTGTCAAAATTTTAATTAATTTAATTTAATGCATTAAAGTCGTAGCCCTAATGAAATGCAAACTAAAACATATTTGTCTGTTATTTCTCATTGAATTGAAGTTCCGCCAAAACAGGAGAACTTGAGTTGTAAATATGTGACTGTAGAATGAAACACTGGATTGAAGTACAAACCCTTTGACTGCTAGAAGTTCTGAAAAACGGAATATTTTTGAACTTCCTGAGTTTGTCTGTGTTACTCAGCTTGTCGCCTCTCATCAGCCTTCCTGCCTGCTGCAGGGAAGATGTTCCTGCTGCAGCGAGGCGCTGCAGCAAGGCGCTGCATCCGTCAGCCTGCAGTCTCTGGCTCAGCGTGGTGAACGACACGCCGTCCTGCTGATGTGCCCTGGAGCAAGACGCTGAACCCGGGCAGCTCGGCGCCGCCTGCGTTGAAACGACCTCTGCGCTTATTGTGAAGGACGACGGATAAAATGAAAACTGTGATCCAGCTTTAAAACTGGGTCATTTATTGCCTGAAATCTGCAATAATATTTGACTGTTTTTCATTTTATTGAAATTTCAGAAGCTTTGGACCAAACAGCATCACGATTCTCGCTGGAGCGCCTGCTTGTCCTGATCTTCATGTATTCATATGTTCATCCCTCTAAACATCCAAAAACTCCTTGTTGTTTTGTATTTACACCTTTATTCACCCAAAACATTTCATTTCTGCACATTTCACAGCGAACTTCTTGATTCTGCTTGTTTTTCTTGAGCAGTTTCTCTATTTATCATTTAGAAACTGGAGAAATGTTGCTGTGATAAGAAGTAAAGCTGTTCACAAAAATAAATTGTGAGGCTTATATTTTTAGGTTAACTGTGTAACATCCCAGCCAGAAAACAGATGAAGTCATAAATCGACGTGTGTGTGTGTGTGTGTGTGTGTGCGCGTGTGTGCGTGCGTGCGTGCGTGCGTGCGTGCGTGCGTGCGTGTGTGTGTGTGTGTGTGTGGAGTCTTGCTGGCTTCCTCCATCTGCCTGCCACCAGGAGTTCTTGTCACCTCAGAGGAAATGAAGTGTGACGGCCTCGCTTCGCTACATGTTTTTTGTGTGTGTGTGTGTGCAGGTGTGTGTGTGTGCGTGCATGTATGCGTGTGTGTGTGTGCGTGTGAGAGAAAGCTTTGCTCTGACAGAGTGGGCATCTGCCAGCCGGATAAATTCCCACCACAAGGTTGACCAAATACGGTTAACACTGACCTCCAGCTCGGCTTTTCAAACCCAGAACCTCATCCTGAAAAGGACCAAAGCTGAACACACCAGAGCAACGGAGCAACGAACCGACTGAACAATGAAGCAACACTTCAGTTGCTTTGACTTTAGTTTGAGCAAACAGGTCTGAAGCTTTAAAACACAAAATCAGTGACTTTTTCCTAGTGATGTTAGATTGAGCTTTACTGAGATGGATAAATGGATGGATGGATGGATGGATGGATGGATGGATGGATGATGGATGGATGGATGGATGGATGGATGGATGGATGGATGGATGGATGGATGGATGGATGGATGGATGGATGGATGATCAGAATGAAAGTTTTCTTTGAAGATTTAAAATTTGTGGGATTTTTGGTTGAATTGTTAAAAGTTGCGGCGAATCCAACAATAATACGAAAATAAATCAGACAATAGAAAAAAGAAGAGTACTAGATCCTGAAGTCCAGAATTATCGTATGGATGGATGGATGGATGGATGGATAATAAAAAAGTTCAGAATAATAAAAAGAATAATAAAAAGTTCAGAAAGCCACTGCCGTCTTCAGCCATTAAGCCCTCGGAGCGAGTCGCATCCTGGTTTGGGCCGGATTGGTCAGCCATTATTGATGAGACGGATTATTAAATCCTCTGCATGTGTTCAGATTAATAATCTCTCTTTGCTCTAAGTGTGATTATCTGGGAAGATTAGATGAAAACAATTAAAGGTTTTCAAGCCAAACAGTTGAGAACAAAATGATAAAATCCACTGATGAATGTTTTTAATCACACGAATGTAAAATGAAGTTCATTAAATATAATTAAGTCCTGAAGTCTCGTCTTCATCTCATGCATCTGCAGTGGCTTTTCTGAGCGCGAAGCCAAACATCGTCTCGTTCTGGAAAGACATTAGTATGTAGCAGAGGAGCAGCAAACTTCGCGCGCTGCCATAAAGCTGCAGATGAGGCAATAATAAAACAGACACGTAAAAAGTGTTGATCCTGAGCGTGTCTGGGACGTGCAGGACGTTAACGAGCTCGTCGGGCCCGGCAGAACCGAGCAGGGTTCTCCGGAGCGCCGCCGTCTGTTAACACATTTTTTATGATGGCGGGGAGAAATTAGATCACACTCACACAAAAGTTGCTCCTCTTTTAAAATTTGCACGTTGTCTGAATTTAAACGCTGAAAAGGTGTTGATGGTTTTACATATTTGCTGTTTATACTGAAACAGAAGGTCTCATTCAGGAATGAAACTGGAATAACTGGGGTCAAAGGTCAGGTTTTAGGGGTTGTGGGGTCAGGTTAAAGGTGAGATTTGACTGTTGAAGACGTTAACGTGGTTTTTGGGTCTGAAGTCTCCTCCTGGGTCAGAGCTGCAGACGACGGTTCCTCTGCTCATAAATGAAGCCCATGCATTATTCACGGTCGCTCCCTGCGCTAATGCTCAGTAATGTTCCCAACAGCCATAATGTGTCCAGCAGGACGGCGTCTGCCCCATCAGCCTCCACCCTCAGACCAAACTCCGTCACCGTCTCTCTTATCAGATTCTCCAACACATCCAGGTCACTTTCCATCCAAACTGCTCAACACGACTCAACCAAACTTCTAAACTCTTTCCCTATACATCGCCCTCTGTCTCTTTATCTCTTTTATTGATCATTAAAGGTGAGAAACTTTTCCTCCTCTTTTGCGTCATTGAGTTCAAGATCCGCAGGGTGAGGATTTTTGTTGTTGAGCCTTTAAATGTCGTAATCTCTTCAGGTTTTTCAGAGGAAATTAAACAGATTTCTTACAGAGGCAAACAGAAAGTCTTTGGAGAAATAAGAAAAAAAGAGGTAAAAGAACATAAAATCAGCTAAAGGCAGAGTGTTTATTGCTCCTGCTTTGCTTGTCTGCTCTTTATCGACTCTGCTTTATGTCCTAATCACTTTTTAATTGATCTGCCTGTTTACTGTCGCTGGATTTAATTGCTTTGGTGGTTTGTGATCCTGTTTTGTTCGTCTCTCTGTGAAACATGTTAACTTTTCTGAAGTGTAAAATAACTCAGGTTTAGAACTTTTTCTGTAATGAGACATAATGGTTGTGTGGGATTTAATTAGTTTTTCTGTCAGGAGAAACTTTGCAGCTGCTGTTCTGACTTTATCATTTTAAATGTCTGAGAAACTTCAACGCACAGAAACTTGATTAAACTCCTGACGCATAAAGTCCTGCTGTTTTCCACAGTTGTTCATATTTTGCTGCTATGAGACACAATGTATGAACACTTCATCATTTTCAAATAAATGTTTCATTCTCTTGTTATAAAAGGCTCTTAAATCTCATCAATTCTTTATTCAGTCATAATAAAGTTCAGTTTACTAATAATTGGGAATTTTCCACGTTCCAGTTATGGCGGCAGTTCCTATAGTTTAACCTGACAAAACTATTTTCCTTTATTTTGCCAAAACTAAAATGAAAATACTGATTCAAATGAAATCATGACCAAAATTCTTTCATTTGATAACGAGTTTTGTCACATTAAGCGTTTGCCAGTCGGGTCTCTGTTGGGATTGATGTGACTCAGTTTGGGTGGGGATAATCGGAGTCGTCTTCAGGTATCCGATGGTTCGCCACAGCAGCTGCATCGTGGTTTGGTTTCTGCAGACTTTAAAATCAGACACCAACAGTCATGACTGGACCTGCATCCTGAACTCCGGCACCAGCAGAAAACCTTCATTTCTCTAAACCAAATGATTGAATTTAACCTGGGCAAAATGCAGAACTTGTTGTTATAGCGTGAATTAGACGGACATCTGCTGTGAGTTTTAAAGCTGCGCCAGCAGCGGGTCTGCAGCTGCAGCTCTGGATCAGAACCACCAGAACCCGTCAGCCTTCTGTGGGCCGACTGGAATTTACTGTAAATCCTAAACTAGATAAATATTCTCTCATCAGGAGAATGACTGCCTGTTAGGTTAAGCTACACAAATATGTGATGTAGGTTTTTAATTTTGGCTTTTTCTTTAAAACTGTTGCTAAATAATTTGTGATTACATCACATGAGGTTCTGGTTTCATCACAAACTTTCCTTTTGGAAACCTGGTTGCAGTGATGAACTCAGGTCTGAACCTTCAGAGACACATAAAGACGATTACAAAGTCGGTCTTCCATCAGCTGAAGACCATTTGGTCTATGTGTGATTATTTGATGATGTTCTGTTCTTAGCATAGCTGGTTATTGTGTTGAGTTTTAATCACTTTGAACTGCCTTGTTGCTGAAACCTGATATTCAATTAAACTGGACTTGATGTGACCAACATGTTCATCTGTTGGACTCCATTTCATTCACTAAGCAGTAACTTGTGCTTCTGGTTTGGTTTGTTTATGTTTTAAAGTAAAGTCAAAGGTTAAATTTGTTTCCTTTGACAAATTTAACATGAATTCAAAGGACTCGTAGATCGCTGATGTTTGGATCTGGATGCATCACCTGTCGGGTTTTCTGTGTGAGTTTCTGGTTTGTGCATCTCTGATCCAAACGGACCGAAGTTCATCCCACAGCGGAAACATTCCTGACTTCATGAGATCCAGACACTGAAAGTTGCAGCTTATTGTCCCCAAAGTCATCCACTAATCGTGATTACCGCTGAGTTTAGTTGCATGTTGGGACCAAAATGCGTTGAATGAATGAAGACATTTTGGTGAAACATTAACCTCTAAAATGTCACTGATTGCTCACAGTTTGTTTTGAAACACACACACACTGCACACACACACTGCACACACACACACACACACACACACTGCACACACACTGCACACACAATGAGTCCATTCACTCCTCCAACTTCTTTCTCTCCTCTGTTCCTGTTATGATGATGTGTTTTATGGATTAGTCCACATGGTGCTAATTAACAGAAGCAACTGATTAATAAACCACATAGTCTTGGGGAAAAAGTCCAAAGTTTCCAGCTATTATAACCTTTTGATCCAGAGTCAGTCAGTCTGATCAGATCTTCATGTGTGGAGAAAAACATCACAACAGCTTCAACCAATCAGCAACAGCAGTTAAAACATGCAGCGAGCTTTCTGCTCACGGTGGAGCAATGACTTCAGCAGCAGCTCAGAGTTGATTCTTTTAAAGTTCACTCGAGCCCAGCAGCAGGTTTCAAAGCTTCTTTCACTTCTGTGAAAATTTGCCTCTAATTTTCATCAAACTCTCCGCAACCTGAACACAGAGCAGACATCCGTTCTTAATTTCCTCCAAGAGAAACCAAACGTCACTTTGCAAACCCAGAAACTTTATGTGTATCTCTGCCAGCCTCACTGGACTCTCACTAAAGGAAAAGCAAAATTAAACTGTGAATTTATGGACCTGCTGCCAAAGCTCATTTTACAAAAGTTAAACTTCTTGTGCTCCATTTGTGAAGTAATTGCATGAGGTTCATGCAGCAGCACTCTAATATAAAGCACAGATTCATGTCTTTTCTCGTTCAGCTGAGTGGAACCAGAATCCAGAAAGATGAACCGGACTTACCTGATTGTGGTTTTCCCCAAAATGTCTCTCAGGATCGACTCCAGAGGTTTTTTCTTCTTCTCTTCTTCTTCTTCCTGCTTCAGTTCCTCCTCCAGTGAATGTGTGTGTCGGTTCCTCCAGTGAATGTGTGTGTCGGTTCCTCCAGTGAAGGTGTGTGTCGGTTGTCTCCTCTCGGTGAGGCGAGGTGAACTGGTGACAGGGAGAGCAGCGCTGCTTTGTGCTGCCGACCTCAGCGAGTGTGATAGTGCAACTGACTGAGTGACTGGGAGAAAGCGAGGGCGTGTGTGTGCGTGTGTGTGCGTGTGTGTGTGTGTGGGGGAGATTAGCTCACACACACATCTCTCCCGCCTGCAGGGAAACACCCCCTCTCCTTCCTCATTGCTCCCTCCCTTCTTTCTCTCTTTCTCGTCAGGTCTGTGCTTTTCATGCGATCACCTTGAAGGACTCATGATGGAGCAAAGCCTCCTCCTCTTCCTCCTCCTCCTCTTCCTCACATTTACTCCTGCATGGTTTGGGTTTCAACCTCTCCTTCCTTGCTGCCAGTTTGCTGTTGAGTCTCCAGAATCATAAATCAGTTTCACAAAATGACATCAGCAACAAAACAACCCGAATATCAGCATCAATTAATGTCATTTTTTTCTCATTTTGGAGTTTTTCTGTAACACTTCAAAGCAATTTAAGGTTAAAATTAATAAAATATCTTCAATGGTTTAATGTAATAAAATCTATTGATTAAATACTGGGAATAAAACTTATTATAATCAATTATTAAATGAAAAATAATATCAGAAAATGTTTAAAAAATAAATACAAGACAAAATATTGAAAAATAACCTAACAATATTAATAAATAATATTAAATAAATAAAAAACCAAACAAATATGAATGAAATAAAGAATAACTTCACAGACAGAAACTCTTGGATCAATTTTTCCGCCTCCTTCTCCAGGTTTAAGCTCCAAATCGATACCTGAAGCTGAATACATGAGCGGAGATGAAAACGAGGCTCGGCCCGGAGGAGCCGCCCGGCTCGGCCCGGAGGAGCCGCCCGGCTCGGCCCGCTTTGAGCCCATCACAGTTATTACAGCGCTCTGCGTCAGCCAGCTAATCTGCTCTGGATCCGCAGTAAACTGCTCTGCAGGGGGTCCAGCAGAGGTGGCTTTTTTGTTGTTGTTTTCAAGTATTTATGCTCCATAATTTCAGGTTTGAGTTCCCACCGGATTGTTGTTGGAGCCAAACAGTGAAACGAGGTTAACGCGCCGACTTTCAGCTTTAATTTCTGCATGTTGTGGTAAACATGGGGGTAGAGTAACTCGTCTCACCCCCGCCGCCCCCCAGGCCCTGAAGGCTGCTCTTCATATGTGGATGCAGGCGACCTCATTTCAGATATTCAATATTCAGCCGTTCGCCATACACACTGCTCAGGCATTAGCAAATGTTGCCCTGATTACAGTTTTTCTGTCAATAAAATATTCAATGCATGCTTGCATCATCTGCAGCTGTCTCGTAAAATAACAGACAACATCTCTGAGCTCGAAGCTCCTGGGTAAAAGAATAATGCTGGTTTTATTTGATTATTTTCGTAGTGAGTCTTCCAGAGACTTATTGAATTCTTCATAACTTCTCCACTGTTTTCAGTCATGAATCCAAACTTTCATATTTCAGGTTTCTTTTCCTCCAACGCTGGCTGGAACAAGAACAAAAGAAGCCTCAGACCTTCAAGGCAGGAAGAGAATATATGGGTTTGTGTTTCAACATATTGGAAGTTTGTAAAACAATGAAACCTGGTGACCAGTGAAACTCTGAACTGAAGCTCTGCTGGTCTTTGCAGAGGAAATGTGAGTCTTTGTGTTGCATGTATGGAGACGCGTTGGCTACATTCCTGACCACTTTCATTCAGTTTTGGTGGATTCTCCAAAGTTCAGATCTACTTATTGCGTCCCATCTGGTGTACCACAAGGTTCTGTTTTGGGCCTCCTGCAGTTCTGTAATTTATTCTCCGTCTTGGGCACATTCTTTACTGAAGATCTCTCTTATCAGAGATATGCAGATCATATTTAGTTGTATAATTTCCTTGTTAATCTCTAAGCGACAGACTTAACTAAAGTGCTTTTCCAATCCAGCATCATGTTGCAGACAGACTGGTTGACTGGTTTGAATCCCTGAAGAACTGGTCCCCGGTCCTCTCTGGTTCTGGGGACCGGGTTGCTCAAAGCGTTTGGTCATCATCAGCCCAGAGTTTAATGGATCTCATGACTCAAAAACAAAACTTGCCTCTCATATGATGAATAAAACTCCATATTCTGAATGTTTCAGTTTCCAAACTTATATCTGGCATTTTCTCTGCTGACGTTTTCTCATCTTGGTTCCTCATTAAATGTTTTTTTCCTCCTCCATCGGGCCCATAGGTTCTGGACCGGTTGGTGTAACTGCTGCTCTGTGGCCTACATTCAGACGTGATGCAGCGGCGATGGGGGCGGGAGCCGCTCCGCTCTCTAACAAAGCTCCTGCAGCAGCTGAAACCCGGAGCGTCTCCGTTATTAACACCATGTTGCTGTCGAGGGTGCTGAGCAGCTTTTCTCTTTTCCCTCTCAAACAGAAAGCTGACCCCCTGTAGAGCTGCTCAGCGGGGGGGCTGCGCTCACCGCGCCTCCTCTCCTCCACCTCAGACCCCGGGGAGACACTCCGCCAAACCTCCACCCTCCCTGGAAACTCCCTGTTTGTTTCATCGCCCTCCTCCTGCTCCGATCCGCTGCCTCCTCTGGGATCCGCTGGAATAACTCTCTGATCTTTTGTTCTTATCACTTTCTCTTCAAATTTAGTTCCCTGACATCTTCTGTTTGAGTGAATTTCGTTCTTCACCTTCGTGTTTCTCGCTCCGTCTCATTGCTGTCTGTCAGATTCACACTTTGCTTCCTTTTTTGAAGCTTATTGGGAGATTCAACCTTTTCCTTTCTGCATCTCCTCTGGCCTGTGATAGGATGGGGGTCTGGCTGCTCCAGGAGTGACATCTCTGAATAAATAAGCGTGGGTAATTTGCTCCCAACCTGCAGCCCTTTATTTCCTCCTGTTCTTCTCACTCCCCCAGTTTACAGAAAGAAGATAAAGACACAATAAAATGGTGGGATCCTCTCAGAGGCTCATTATATGGTTGTCAGAGAAGTTTTCTCACCGGGCCTGGTGACGCCTCGCTCACTGCGCTCCGTCTGCTCCTTTTCTGGGCAAATTACCCGTATTGCATTAGCTTTTTCCTTTTTTCCACTGGCTGAGTGTTCGGATAAAACTGCTCTCATTTAGAGACGTAATGAGCCGCCAAGTCTGGCTGAACTAAGGCAGATTATTGGGAACAATTTCCAAAGCTTGTCACACAGAACTAACAGCCATTAGCAGCGTTGCACCTCCACATGCTGCGAGTCACTGATGGGGATTAAACCGTTTATGAACAATTTGCAGCCAAAAGAAGGAACTTTATGAGCAGAAATCAGTCCTGCAACGTTTGCAGCTCTCTTGCCTTACGCTGCAACACACAAACAAAACACTCCTCCATTCATCGTCCTGTGAGGGAAGTGTGTGAGCAGCAGGTCAACTGTGAACATCAAGGATTAATAATGCAAGACAGGAAGCAGTTCCTAGGAGAACAAAGCTTTGCTCTCTGATTCTGCGCCGACCTGCATGTAGAGCCTGCAGAGGGAAAAGCAGCAGGAAATATTACAGAGCAATACGGAAAAATAAAGTGCCAGTTTTCATCTGGCACTGATGGAAATATGGATGTAATTGTGGGATTTGTAGCAGTAAGCAGGCAAATAGTGAAAACTGAAAATAAACTAGAAAAACACAAAATCTTACCGAGTAGTTTAATCTATCTTAACATCTCAGAACATTTGAACTGAGACAAAACTAAATCATAAGCAACTTTTCAATAAGATATGGATGAAATAATTCATTAATATTTATGAAAATGTCCCACTGGCAGATTATTTTACTCTCTAATAGAAGGCTAATTTCTATTTGTCACAAATTTCACAGATGCATGATGGGAAAGATGATAATCTGAAAGGAGCAGCCAGATTACAATCTGCAGTTTTACCCAGTAATAATTCTTCACTTTTATACAATCAAAAATAATTTTTAAAAGTTTTGAGGGTTTTTTTTAACTTCTGTTAAAAGTTCTAGCAGCATTTATCTGCAAACTCAGCCGTTTCTCTGTTTATTCTGTGTTTCATTCCTTTGTTTTCAGATTTATTCCTGTTTCTGTCATGTTTTCTGTTTGCAGCCTGTAAATCGATGAACTCTGACCTGCAGAGCGTTGATGAAGCGTCTGCTGTAGCGGCAGGAACTGCTGGTTTTTGGAGGAAGGAGCTCAGATTTCTGCTGCCATCGTTACTCATCTATGAATATTTATGTTGTGTGAAACTTTCCTCCATTTTGATTCAGTTTCAGTGAATCAATAAATCAAACTCCAGACACTGTGAAGCTAAAAACGAAAAATCCAAAACTAATCTAAAAAGTTTTAGGTCTTGCATGGAAACTTTTGAGGAAATACACTAAAGGTATTAATATTTTGTGAAACCTTAAAGGTTGCTGGGCCGAATCCACAGCCTGAGGGCTTCTGCGCCTGGAAAGTTATGGAAACAAAGTATTAATATAAGAGGAAGGAAGAAACCAAGAGTTTTATTTACTTCACTAAGAATTTGAAAAGTTTTATTTTTTGAACACAGAAATGACTCCAAAAGCACAAAAAACAAAACATAGAAGAAACTAAACAAAGGAATACGGCAACACATTACTGCCTATAATGAACACAAAGAGTACGGTAAGACATATAAACTGAACTAAATGATCAAAATACAAATATGAATAAAAAACAACAACTCTGCTGTAACGGCTGCTTTAAATTTCCTGTATGTGTGAGAAAATTACAATCAGTTATTCAGCGGTTTTATTATTAAGTTCTGTTTAATTTCACTTCTTAAAGCTGCAGTCTGTAACTTTTACAAACTTTTATAAAATATTTGCTGAAAATGTCTCCATGTTGTGATAGTTTGGTATGAGACAGATCATCTGTGGAAATCTTTGTTCCTCTTCCTTCTCTCAGTTCTAACTAGAAACAACCAATCAGAGCCAGGAGGAGGGGCTTAGTGCTGTCAATCAACCTCCATGTGGTGCTGCTCACCCCTGTTGCTTTTTGCTACGCTGAAGCTCCCAAAGCCTGTTGTGAATGCTAAAGCTAGTTAGCATAGCCACCGAGGATGTTGGATAAACATCCTGTTAATGCATCATTGTCAGCGGTAAGTCCCGCCTCCTGGCTCTGATTGGTTTTGGTGGATTTCTGCAGCAGAAGCTCTGGGAGGAGATCAACCTGTTCAGATTATCTGTCTCATAGCAAACGTCACAACATGGTGACAGTTTCAACAAATACACAAAGAGAGAAATTAAAAAAAAATAAAACTTACAAACTGCAGGTTCCACACCAACAATGGCTGTTTGTTGTGTTTGTGGGGTAGACAGTGAAATTTAACTGACTGGAAGAACTGATGGGATTCAAACTGAGCCGCGTTTCATTTCATCCTCCAGTTGCTGCAGCTTCATGAAATCCTTCAACACCTCAAACATAAAAACATGGAAATACGACACAAAGCTTCAGCAAATCTTCACAGCTGAAGTTTTGTTTTGCCTGAGCGTCGATTCAGCAGAAAACGTCTCAACAGGCAGATCTGAGCCCAGCATCTGCTGGAAAACTCTGTCTGCAAACATTTGGTCCAAACGGATTCATCGTGTGGAAACCAGAAGGATTTTCTGTTCCACCGCCTAAAGAAAAACACCTGAATCATATTCATCCCTAAATGTTTTACAATGATATCATAAAAACATAAATCCCTCCAGTAATTTTCCAAACACGGAGGACCAGCTGGGTCTTCGGTTCAGCTCTCTGGCTTTGTGTCTGCTGGACCATTTGATCTGATAATTTGTGGAAATTATGTTTTTTTCTCCTTTAGCATTAAATATGAATATTCTCAAAGATCCAATCATAACCCATCTTTAGCATCAACTTCTGCATTTAAAATGTTCTGGTATTAAAAATAATTCATGTTTTCAGGCCCACAGCATCACAGATCCTCCACCAAACCCAGCAGAGCAACATTGAGGATTTATGAGGAAAAGAAGAGTTATCCCTCTGAATATTGGAAGAAACTGTTTATTATTCAGTTTAATAAATTAAGAGGCATCAATAATCTGAGAATTTCAGCTTTTAAAGCAACTGTTAACATTTATAGATGATTTTGTAATGATTTAAATTGTCTTTCATTTGTATTGGTTTGTTTTGACATGCATCTGTTTTTCTGTCAGTTTTGTTTTATGGTTGTCATGGAGACATGGCTGTGGCCAGAGAAATGGCTGCCAGTGTTGCATCATGGGAAAACAGAAAGTCACAGATTACATTTGTTTTTATAAAACCTCCAATCAACCTAAAAATGATCTAAAATATTGAATAAATCTCTGCTGAGTGTCACCAGGTCACATTTTCTTGACCTGTTTTGTTTTCTTCTGCTTTAGAAATAAATTGAAATTAAATTTAGGCTTTTTCTAAAAGAGAAAGTGTAAAATTAAACTATAGAAATGATTTATGTCAAACTTTCTGTACCTTCATATCATTACAAGGAATTTCAACATTTATGCTTTAAGATTCATGTCTACGTTTTTTAAAAAGCATCCATTCCTCTCTTATTTCTGGACAGTTTGATGTTCAGGTTGAAGCGTTAAAATGTTTGTGTTGTAAACTCTAAAGGTTTCAATGTGTTGAAACCTGCAGAATAAAATCAGTCGGCTGGGCCTGCTGCTCGGTCTTACAGCCATTCAAAAGCAAAAATACATTTCAAATTTTCACCCATCTATATTTGTCATCTGAGTGAAAAAAACAAAAAAAAACCTGACAGATGTATTTTATTCATAACAGCAGAAATCCGTCTAAAACGTGCAGCGGTGCCAAATCAGCCCAGATCCTCATGATCTCATTCCTGCACACAAGTGACACCTTGTCGTGTCTGTCAGCGCGTGTTGGTGCCGGAGACGCTGCTGCATCCTGGAATAGACGTGATCCGCTGAAGAGTCATTTAAAACCTGCACAAAGTCCACAGCGCTCACATACGACCCGATTCTGGACTCGTCACAAAGTCTTAAATTACAGAGACGGAAAGTAAAGACAGGAGAGCAAAAGAGGATTCAGAAAAACTGGTCAGTTTTATATTTTGTAAAATTTAACTTGTTTTTCATGTTTTATATTCTAATCAAACCCATCAGTGCAATCAGGCTTTTATGATTCTTTATGGTTCCTGTTTTATGCTCATTTTCTGAATTTCGGTTGAAAAGTTTTTGGCACTTTGCTGAGGTGAGAAGGTTGGAACAACTCAAGCAGGAAACTTTCAGTCAAAGCTTTCATGCTGCACAAGCTGCTCTGAATTCAGCAACGACTCTCTGCAGCCTGACATCCACCGAACGGCAGGAACCGACAGGACTGTAAAACCCTGGGTTTTGTTCCTGGACACGACTTCCTGTGGCACAAAGACTGCAGAGTTCATGCAGGAGGTAACAAGGCTGTTCTACTATCATTTATATTTAACCTCAAATACATAAAAACACACAACAGATTCCAGCTGCTATTCCATCCATCCATCCATTTTCCGTCACCCTTCTCCCTAACGGGGTCGGGAGTTGCTGGTTCCTCTCCAGCTGCGTTCCGGGCGAGAGGCGGGGTCACCCTGGACAGGTCGCCAGTCTGTCGCAGTCCAGCTGCTATTATTCATCCAAATGGAAACAAACTGATGAAAAACTGACTCATCGTTTCATCCTCATCAATCCGTCTCACTGTGGAGGAAATTTGTGAAAATCGTCTTTAAAAATTGTTTCAGTTCTTTGAGGTTTTGTTTCTGCAAACTCTCTAAAGTCTCATTTCCAACATTTATGATTTTGCAGCAACTTAAATCATTTCTATTTTGTTGTAATTTTAGGTTTACTTGTATATCATATGGGCTGCACAGTGGCGCAGTGGGTATCACTGTTGCCTTGCAGCAAGAAGGTCCTGGGTTCGATTCCCGGCCCGGGGTCTTTCTGCACGGAGTTTGCATGTTCTCCCTGTGCATGCGTGGGTTCTCTCCGGGTTCTCCGGCTTCCTCCCACAGTCCAAAAACATGACTGTCAGGTTAATTGGCCTTCCCAAATTCTCCCTAGGTGTGAGTGTGTGGTTGTTTGTCTTTGTGTTGCCCTGCGACAGACTGGCGACCTGTCCAGGGTGACCCCGCCTCTCGCCCGGAACGCACCGGCTACTCCTGACCCCGTTAGGGAGAAGGGTGATGGAAAATGGATGGATGTATATCATATTTTACCGACAAAGTTCAAAGTGATTTACATGATAAAACTTCAACACAACAAACAGAAAAGAAACATTGTGTTGACAAAATAAAGGAAAATGATGAAAATGAATTAAAAATCAAAGTCGACTCTGACCAGGTGGATTTTTAGTCTGGAGTTAAAGGATCTCAATGTTTTGGCTGTTTTGGCTCATAATCTTTGCTGTTTTGGTGATTTTATGCATTTATTGCATGATATAAATAAGGCAAAAAGGCAGCAGAGTCTGGCAGAGACAGATGTGATGAAGCATCACAGCAGAGCTCATCTGCCAAACAGACTGAATTCCTGATGTGAACTTTTTACCCCAGAACATTTCAGCTCCGGTTCCTGAAGGAACCATAGGAAAAGTCAGAACCACCTGAAGAAAAGAAAAGTTCCCACCAACACAGCAGCTGTGACTCTGATGTGGACACATTCACTCCTTCATAACTTTTAGACACCAAGTTTTCCAATGAAAGATCTGCAGAAAATCAGTTTGGCTGCAGGAACGACTTCCAGATAAAGGAGAGAAGAACTGATGAACTGATGAACTGATGAACTGATGAAAATGAATCTGTTTGGTTTTGGTTCAGTTTTGGTGGTTTGGGCTTAAAGAGACTGGATGCAAGATAAGCCAGAACTGATTTATAGTAAACATGATATAAACAAACAGAACCGGGTCCAAAAAGTCTCATTTTGAAAACAATTTGTTTGAAATTAATGTAAGACATTAAATGTGCTGCATTAAAAACCTGCTGCTGATTCTGCTTTGTCTTCAGAAATGTTGTTTTGATAAATTTACAGATAAATTAATTTCCTCGTCTTCGAGATTTGACACCAAGGTCGTTTTTTATGCAACAAACTTTAAAAAAATGTGCATCAATAAAATCAGCCTTTTACCAGAAGCCTCTGCAGGTTTGTTTGTTCTGCAGAACCGCGACCCGTCAGAGGGCTGATGGCAGGAAGCACGACGCGACGCGCAGAGCGACGCTGGGCGACGCAGAGCGACGCTGAGCGACGCAGGGCGACGCTGAGCGACGCTGAGCGACGCTGGGCAGGCAGAGCGACGCAGAGGGACGCTGAGCGACGCTGGGCGACGCTGAGCGACGCTGAGCGACGCAGGGCGACGCAGAGCGACGCGGTTAGGAAAACGTCTGTTGGTTGAACAACATGCAGAATCTGAGGATCTTTTGGTTTTATGTAGATAAATTATCAACCAAAACATAAAGATATTTTCACTTTATCTTCTCATTCCTGGGAAACAAAAACATCATTTAGTTCATTTGCTGCACAGGACTTTGCTTCTGGTTGAATTTCAGTCCCAGATGCTTTTATCTGGTAAATATCTGCTGTTCTGCTGCTGGAGGAGGAACTGCAGGTAAATGGAGCTGATCAGAGAACTGACTCATTTTAAAGGTTTTAAACCAGCTTACTGCTTTTATCACTGTTGCTCTTTTATTTTTTTATTTGCAGCAGAGATCTTTATAGACATTAAAAGATATAAAAGACATAAAAACGGGGATGATCCTCCTGATCTTTATGTCTTTGGAAAGATTTGAACCAGAAGCCCTGGAGAGACTCGTTATTTCTTGGTCTGTAAATCTTTGTGCTTCTCGGTGGATTTCTGTGGTTTTGCCTCAGTTTGTGTCTTAAATGTCATTCTTTCATTGTTCAGTCTGTGCAGCTTTGTTTGCATCGTTTCCTTTCCTTCGTCTGATAAATGAAGATCCTCCACAGTTTGTTTCAGATTCTCTTTGCTCTGATGTGTCTGAGCTTCACTGCAAACAGACTAAATTTCTCTTTATTTCTAGTCCAAATAATTTTCACTGAAACCATATTCACATGATTGTGACCATAAACACGTTCTTACACCACAATGTGGGGACAGCTTCCAGCTTCAGGAGGAAGCTGGAATCAAACCCACAACTCTCAGATTGCAAGGCTACTCTCCCATGAGCAATAATCAATAACTACCTTCAGTCTTTATTGATCATTTCCTGACAGTTTGGCCCAGCAGTCCGGTTCTGGTATCTGTTAACGACCAGAACCTGGAACCATCTGGTGAATCTGAAACCGTCATTTTAAACCTGATTAAATCAGAACATCTTGAAGATTGAAACGCTGCCTCTCCCTGCTGACGCCGTTCGTTGTGGTTTCTGATCAATCGTCAGTTTGCCGTTAAGATGCCAATAACTGAAGCAACGTGTCTGAGACTGAAGCCTCTGTTTGTGTTTTTCCATGGTCTAACTGGGAGTGGACCAGCCGATACTGGAATGTTGAATGGAAATGTCCTGCCTGGACTTCCTGGACCGTTGCTTGTCGTCATGACGTCATGTCGTCATGGCGACATGGTGGAGTCCACTGAGCCTCTCAGTGGAGACAGAAAGCCTGACTGATGGAGTTTATGTTCCTGTGGAAGTGACCAGTGGATCCAATGTGGGTCCAGGATTTTTCCTCATTTCCATGAACATATTTTGGTTCTGTGCCTCAGTTGGTAGCACTAATGCCTTGCACCAAGAAGGTCCTGGGTTCAAATCCCAGCCTGGGGTCTTTCTGCATCACGTTGTCTATGGGTACTCCGGCTTCCTCCACTGTCCAGAACATGACTGCTAGATTTATTGGTGTGTAAATTGTTGTCGGTGTCTCTGTCAGCCAGGATATTGATTTTGGCTCTAATAAATATTTTTAGATGGAAGAAACTTTATTTAGTGCCTCAGAAATTAGTTTCAAATGTGAAAAACATAAAAACGGTTTGACAGCCTGACTTTCTAATCATAGAGCATCACTAAAATAGCTTCAGTCTGAGTGATGAGACGGGATTCAGGTCAACTGTGTCTGAAACGGATCAGAACCGACCCATGGACATTTAACGATAAATCTGATAAATCTGCTCATCAAGTGAACTTTTTGCTGCATCCTTGATACAACAGATTAAATTCCTCTCAGATCTTCTGGTTCTGGTTCTGCTCTGCATCCAGAACCAGAACCAAACATGGAGAAGCAGCTTTCAGCTTCTATGAACCACAAATCTGGAACAAACTTCTAGAAAACTGCAAAACAGCCGAAACACTGACTTCCTTTAGACCCAGACTAAAAACCCAGCTGGTTGGTTTCCTTTGATTAGTAACATGTGTGGAACTGATCAGAATATTTGATTCTATTTATTTGATAATATTTGGAAAAATATAATATTTATTTGTCGTTTCATAATTGACTGGCTGAAGTTTTTATGATGTGAAGAACTTTGAACTTCCTTGTTGCTGAAATGTGTTTTACAAATAAACTTGACTTTGTTGATTTAAAGTAATTTTTTTATTGTCTATGAACCAGGATTAATTTTATTTAAAGTGTTTTTGTTCTATTAAGCTTAAAATAGAACAGCTGAACTGATTTAACCATTTTATGCTTCAAAAGCAGCTAATATGGAAATAATTGGACATTATGGTTGAAAGAGGAGCAGTTTGCAGCAAACTATTTGAAATCATTAAAGTTTCCAGGATGGCTCTTGAGGTTGTTAATGTCCATATTGTTGTTGCTCATGTCTCTCCGTCTGCAGCGGGTTTGTTGTGTCTGGAGCCTGGAGACGCTCCAGCGTGACGCTGCAGCGTGACGCTCCTCTGAGCCTCTGGGGCCGCAGAGGATGAACAGGAAGGAAAAACTGACAGCAGGAGGAGGAGTTAGGAAAGGAAGAGAAAACAGGAAGAAACATTCAGTGGCTTTAAGATGAAATAAAGAGGAAGAAAGAAAGAAAAAAGTCCTGATGAGTCTCATTTGTCAGATCAAAAGTTCCTTTTGAAAAGAAAAACAACCTTTAAGCAAGAACTAAACATGCTTTTAATTAAGCCCATATTTCTATTTTTAAAAAGGTTTTTTTGTGAATTTGATGTAATATTGTAGTTTTAAATGTCCTGTTTTATAACTTTTATTGAGGGTTTCACTAATCTATGCAATATGTTTCACTTAACTAAAATAAATAATTGAATTTACTGGATGAGTTTGCAAATTAATAATTAAACTAGATTATTGAGTTTACTCTTCAAAAAGCCAATCAGATCAGTTCATGTTCTCAGAAACATCTAATTCATCAGGTTACTGTAAAGTTACATTTTTATTGGAATTAAATTCAATCTTGTGGAAAAGTTTCAACACAATTATGTGCAAATGTTTCCACAAAATATTAAAGATCTTTATATGATGTCAGATGGAAGATGAGAAAGTTCTGCTTATTTTATGTTTATCAGCTGTTAGTGTCATGAATAATATAGAGCTGCAAACATAGAAACAGAAGATTATTCGACCAGTAGAGTCTAATCAGGTCAGAATAAAGTTCTGCTTGATGTTCCTACATCCAGGTTGTCATATATCTGTTGACTCTTGTTTCGCACTGCAACATTTAATGTCTTAGAAAGAAAAGACTTTAAAATGTCATTTAAAAAAAAAAATCATCGGACGTTTTCTGTTCTGGTTCACAGTAAAAGGACTGTTGCTCCTTTTATTTGTCTATTTCTGATAACTGATATCATTTAAAGTCGAAAGATTTAAACATTCAGTTCAGTGTCAGCAGAAATGTTGAGGGGAAAAAGTTATTTAGATTCTTTCTTCCTATGAATGTTCAATATTAATATAATAAAATCTATTAAGTCTCATAGAAGTTATTTATTTCCCTGAACACAAAAACATTGAAATAAAGGAGAGAATCAACAATGTCCTGACAGCGCCACCTGCTGGAGACAAATATTCACTGCAGAGATAAATCTAAGTTTCATCAGACTGAAAAATGTTTCCACAAAATATAAGTTTTTTGTGGAAAAAACTTATATTTTTTCCACAAAAAATATAAGTCAGAGAGTCTATTGATGATGATCAGAACAACTTGGAGTTTCACCAACAACAATAAAATAACTAAAAGGATTTAAAATTTTATCTGATTGGCAGAAAATTATCAAACTATGAAACTGAAATAAGATTTTAAAACTTCACTTTGTTTCTTTAGTTTTTGGTAGATATTAAAAGTCATTATTCTGTATTATTTGTTAATATAAACAATAAAATCAGGCCCTGCAATTGGAATGAGCACACTTTAAATCCTTTAACGAGGATCCATTGGAGGGCAAGTTTGGTGCCAGCAGCCGCTGTAATTCCAGCTCCAATAGCGTATCTTAAAACAACTTTGGTTTTCGTGTTCCCTCGCCCGGACGCGGGTCATCGGGGCCCCACTCTGGAGCCAGGCCTGGAGGTGGGGCCTGGCTCCACCTCCAGGCCCCACTCCAGGCCCCACCCCTCTTCCAATGGGGTCCCATTGGAAGAGGGTCCAATGGGACAATGCACACCCATTGGACCCTATGGCCCTATGGGAAGGGCCATAGGGGTCGGGTGCATTGTGTGATGGGTGGTGGCCGAGGGAGGGGGTCCTGGCGGTCCGATCCTCGGTTACAGAAACTGGCTCTTGGGACGTGGAATGTCACCTCTCTGGTGGGGAAGGAGCCGGAGCTGGTGTGTGAGGCTGAGAGGTTCCGGCTAGAAATAGTTGGTCTCACCTCGACGCATGGCTCTGGTTCTGGAACCAGTCTCCTTGAGAGGGGCTGGATGTACTTCCACTCTGGAGTTGCCCACGGTGAGAGGTGTTGAGCAGGGGTGGGCATACTTGTTGCTCCCCATCTTGGCGCCTGTACGTTGGGGTTCACCCCGGTGAACGAGAGGGTAGCCTCCCTCCGCCTACGGGTGGGGGGACGGGTTCTGACTGTTGTTTGTGCTTACCGGCCAAATGACAGTTCAGCCTACCCACCCTTTTTGGAGTGCTTAGAGGGGGTACTGGAGAGTGCCCCTCCTGGGGACTCCCTCGTTCTGCTGGGAGACTTCAACACTCACGTGGGCAATGACAGTGAGACCTGGAGGGGCGTGGTTGGGAGGAACGCTCCCTCCGATCTGAACTCGAGTGGTGTTCTGTTGCTGGACTTCTATGCTCGTCACAGATTGTCCATAACGAACACCATGTTCAGGCATAAGGGTGTCCATATGTGCACTTGGCACCAGGACACACTAGGCCGCAGTTCGATGATCGATTTGGTCATCGTTTCATCGGCTCTGCGGCCGTATGCCTTGGACACTCGGGTGAAGAGAGGTGCGGAGTTGTCCACTGACCACTACCTGGTGGTGAGTTGGCTCCGGTGGTGGGGGAGGATGCCGGTCAGACCTGGCAGGCCCAAACGTGTTGTGAGGGTCTGCTGGGAACATCTGGCGGAGTCCCCTGTGAGACGGAGCTTTAACTCCCATCTCCGGCAGAGCTTGGAACACGTCCCGGGGGAGGCCGCAAGGTCGCAAGGTTGTCGGTGCCTGTCGTGGTGGCAACTCTCGAACCCGTTGATGGACACCTTCGGTGAGGGATGCCGTCAGGCTAAAGAAGGAGTCCTATCAGGCCTTTTTGGCCTGTGGGACTCCAGAAGCAGCTGATGGGTACCGGCGGGCGAAGCAGCGTGTGGCTCGGGTGGTTGCTGAGGCAAAAACTCGGGCGTGGGAGGAGTTCGGAGAGACCATGGAGAAAGACTTCCGTATGGCTTCCAGGCGATTCTGGTCCACCATCCGGCGTCTCAGGAGGGGGAAGCAGTGTAGCACCAACACTGTTTACAGTCGGGGTGGTGTGCTGCTGACCTCGACTCGGGACGTTGTGGGTCGGTGGGCGGAGTACTTCGAAGACCTCCTCAATCCCACCAACATGCCTTCCATTGAGGAAGCTGAGCCTGAGGACTTTGGGTTGGGCTCTCCAATCTCTGGGGACGAGGTGGCTGAGGTAGTTAAAAAGCTCCTCGGTGGCCGGGCCCCGGGGGTGGATGAGATTCGCTCGGAGTATCTCAAGGCTCTGGATGTTGTAGGGTTGTGTTGGTTAACGCGACTCTGCAGTATCGCATGGACATCGGGGGCAGTTCCCCTGGATTGGCAGACTGGGGTGGTGATCCCCCTGTTTAAAAAGGGGGATTGGAGAGTGTGCTCCAATTATAGAGGGATCACACTCTTAAGCCTCCCTGGCAAGGTCTATTCGGGGGTACTGGAGAGGAGGGTCCGTCGGATAGTCGAATCTCGGATTTTGGAAGAGCAGTGTGGTTTTCGTCCTGGTCGTGGAACACTGGACCAGCTCTACACCCTCAGCAGGGTCCTGGAGGGTGCATGGGAGTTCGCCCAACCAACCTACATGTGCTTTGTGGACTTGGAGAAGGCGTTCGACCGTGTCCCTCGGGGTGCCCTGTGGGGGGTTCTCCGGGAGTATGGGGTACCAGGCCATTTGATATGGGCTGTCAGGTCCCTGTATGACCGGTGTCAGAGTCTGGTCCGCATTGCCGGCAATAAGTCGGGCTCGTTCCCGGTGAGGGTTGGACTCCGCCAGGGCTGCCCTTTGTCACCGATTCTGTTCATTACTTTTATGGACAGAATTTCTAGGCACAGTCAGGGTGTTGAGGGGATCCGTTTTGGTGGCCTTAGGATCCATCTCTGCTTTTTGCGGATGATGTGGTCCTATTGGCTTCATCGGGACGTGATCTTCAGCTCTCGCTGGAGCGGTTCGCAGCCGAGTGTGAAGCGGCCGGGATGAGGATCAGTGCCTCCAAGTCTGAGACCATGGTCCTGAGCCGGAAAAGGGTAGAGTGCCTTCTCCGGGTCGAGGGAGATGTCCTGCCCCAAGTGGAGGAGTTCAAGTATCTCGGGATCTTGTTCACGAATGAGGGAAGAAGGGAGCGTGAGATCGACAGGCGGATTGGTGCAGCGTCCGCCGTGAAGCGGACGCTGTACTGGTCCGTCGTGGTGAAGAGAGAGCTGAGTCAAAAAGCGAAGCTCTCGATTTACCGGTCGATCTACGTTCCTACCCTCATCTATGGTCATGAGCTTTGGGTAATGACCGAAAGAACGAGATCGCGAATACAAGCGGCCGAAATGAGTTTTCTCCGTAGGGTGGCTGGGCTCTCCCTTAGAGATAGGGTGAGAAGCTCGGTCATCCGGGAGGGACTCAGAGTAGAGCCGCTGCTCCTCCACATCGAGAGGAGCCAGTTGAGGCTCGGGCATCTGGTCAGGATGCCTCCTGGACGCCTCCCTGGTGAGGTGTTTCGGGCACGTCCCACCGGGAGGAGGAAGACCCAGGACACGCTGGAGGGACTACGTCTCTCGGCTGGCTTGGGAACGCCTCGGGATTCCCCCGGAGGAGCTGGAGGAAGTGGCTGGGGAGAGGGAAGTCTGGGCCTCCCTTCTTAAGCTGCTACCCCCGCGACCCGACTCCGGATAAGCGGCAGAAGATGGATGGATGGATGGATGTTGGATGGATGGTTACTTTGTTCTCTGATCACATATTTAACTCCACTGACTGAAAGTAGAAAGCAGGAGGTGAGAATCACATTTATTTGATAAAAAGAGTAAATTATATAATTTAATCAGCTCTTTATCAAGAGAACAAGGAAATTACACTGCAGTAAAGAAAAGCACAGAGTTCACCTGGAAGAGTTACACATTAACCTATTTGACTGGAAACGTTACTGAGAGGAAAATGAAAGTATTTTAATTGATTATAAGGAGCCAAGACGCCATTACAGGGTGGAGATCTGAGCTGAAACACGAAGGTTTACTGGAACTTAAAGAAAAAGCTGCAGAAACTTTGACCTGGTGAGTTCTGGTTCTGGAGGATTTCTGTAGAAAATGGCAGAAAACACAGCTCTGTTTGAACGTTTCCTGAACTGCCAAGTTTGTTCAGAGACTTTCAGAGATCCTGTGTCTCTGAGCTGCAACCACAGCTTCTGTTCAAGCTGCCTGCAGAAATTCTGGGAACAAACTGGAAACAAGAACTGCCCCATCTGTAAAAGGAAATCTTCTAAGGATAGTCTAGAAATAAATTTCACTCTGAAGGAACTGGCTGAGTCTTTCACTGGAAGACAGAAATCTGGATCATCAGAGACAGAAAAAGGAGAAAAGCAGCTGATGGTCTGCAGTGAACACCAAGAAGACCCGAGACTGTTCTGTGAAGACGAGCAGAGAGTTGTGTGTCCTGTCTGTGAGTTTTCTCTCCACCAGAGTCACAAAGTGGTTCCTATTGAACAAGCAGTCAGAGATCTGAAGCAGCAGCTGAAATCGGACTTAGAGTCTCTGCAGGACAAGAGGAACAAACACAAACAAGTGGAGAAAACATACGATGATGTGATTCAACACTCCAAGAAGCAGCTGCTGTCCACAGAGACACAGATCAGAGCAGAGTTCAACAAGCTCCACCAGTTCCTGAGAGAGGAAGAGGAGTCCAGACTGGCAGCTCTGAGGGAGGAAGAGGAGCAGAAGAGGAAGACTATCAGCAGAGAGATGAAGAGGATTGAGCAGCAGATCTCCTCTCTGTCAGACAGTATCTCTGCTGTTGAAGAAGAGCTGCAGAAAGACAACGTGTCGTTCCTCAGCAGTTATAAAGACGCTCAGAGCAGAGCCAGAGGTCAGAGGTCACTGCCAGACCCACAGCTGTTCCCAGGAGCTCTGATAGATGTGGCCAAACACCTGGGCAACCTGTCCTTCAGAGTCTGGGAGAAGATGAAGGACAAGGTGAAGTTCAGTCCCGTCATTCTGGACCCAAACACTGCGAACAGATGGCTCTACCTGTCAGATGATCTGACCAGGGTGAGACGTGGAGACAAATGTCTGCAGCTTCCTGATAATCCAGAGAGAAACACAAATAGTTCCAATGTTTTTGGTTCTGAGGGCTTCAGCTCAGGGAAACACAGCTGGGAGGTGGAGGTGGGAGATCATCCCCGATGGACTATCGGTTTGGTTAAAGAGTTGGTTGACAGGAAGGGAGAGATATTTGTTACACCAAAATATGGAATCTGGTGTTTATGGCATGGTGAAGGAAAATACACTAATGGTGATGGTAAAACTGTGAAAGTGAAGAGTCTCCAGAGGATCAGAGTCCAGCTGGACTATGACAGAGGGCAGGTTTCCTTCTACAACTCTGAAGAAAAGAGTCACATCTACACTTACAGAGACACTTTCACTGAGAAACTCTTTGCTTATTTCTATGTTGGAAAATCTGCTGATGCCAAAACATCTGAGATCAAAATCTGTCAACCTGATATTTCCGTTTAAAGTTCAGTTGTCTTTTAATTCTCTGAATTATTTTGTATTTTTTAGTCAAATTTTCTATTTGTAGTCACAAAACTTTCATTTTAAATCCTTAATAAATATCTTTGATCATTTTAAGGTTTTCAACTTTTATTTGAAATTAACAACAGAAATAAATCATTAAATATCTTGATTTTTAATATTTCTGTTAATTTGAATTAGTATGAAAGTTAATTTTATGAATATTTTGTCTTCAGTTTTTCTTTTCAATTGAATGGGAAAATGTAAAAAAAGTTAATGTTCAGACTAGATCCAATATTTAATTATCTTTATCCAAAGTTTTCTCACAACCATTTAATATTTCTTCATATTCTGTTTAATTCCAACAAAGATGATTATTTTTAGCTTGTTTTTGTGTTTTGTAAAAACTGTTATTACAAGTTCAGAAAAGGAAACAAATATTTTTACAAGTTATAAACTTGGTTCTAATCAGATATTTTTTAATTCTGTAATGATTCATTTTAGCAATAAAACATTTATAAATAAATATTCCGACTTAGTTTTCTCTCTGTTTTCTGATGACTTTTCTGTTTTTCAGTCTAAAACTGATTTCTATGAGATTCAAACATTTGGTCAAAATCATCTTTGTTAGTTAACTTTAAAAGTTTCTTTATGGCTTAAACATGTTTATTTTTATTTGGCTGCTGAAGAAACATTCATTACAAACACAGGAGGCAGATATAAAGATGTTTATGCTGATCGAAAGCTTTGAACGTCAAAAGGTTTTATTTCCTAAATATTTATCAGAATCAGTTTATTTCTGATGGCAGATTTTGGATGAAAGCAGAACTTTTCCTGACAGAAGTTCTGCTGTTTCATCAGAAACTTTCTGCTGAGCAGATCCACCATCTAAATGTGTGAAGCCGTTGCTAACAACGTTTTCCTGATATCTGCCTGTTGTCATATTACTGAGACAGGATTCAGAGAATAACATCAAAAACCTGCTTCATCTTTCACAGATATAAAAATAGATAGTCTCTTCCAGAGTCTCCTGGTTCTGCTGCAGCCTGGATCCTTCAGTTTGGACCTCTAGCCCTGTCCATGGTTCCGGTGAAGGATCACAACTCGGTCCACTGACTTGATGTTCTGATCTCTGGACCATCAGGCTCCTGCAGGAATTATTCTGTTCAACATGCCAAAGTCCAAAACCAGCTCCGATCCGAAACCGTTTCTTCTCCTGGATCAACAGTAAATATTTGACAGTGAGTTCAGATGGATCTGCAGTGAACTGGACAGGGATTTATGTAAATGTTCTGATTCATCTCTGTCAAGAGTTAATTTAAAGAGATGGAAATGAAAACATGCAACAAAACAGACATTAAGAATAATTGTTTTAAATTATTCAAAGACTCCATGGTCCCACCTGAATTCCCTGACTGGAAATTTCAAGGGGCGTTCAGGGACTCAGGTGTGACGTATGGAGACGCCTGAGGCTGGTAACTATCATCTGAGTACAAGATAAACCAGGAGGGGTTTGCATGTTGTTTGGTGACCAACCAGCTTGACTTCTCACAGAAAACCGGGTCCAGAGCAGAACCGGGTCCAGAGCAGAACCGGGTCCAGAGCAGAACCGGGTCCAGAGTCCTCATGTTTCTGTGCAGCCTGCTGAACTCCAGCAGCTCCTCCTTGTTGGAGGATAATAAAGCTTAAATTGCAGGGAAATACATCTGAACAGAGAGTCAAGGGTCAATGTGCAGCACTAAGTATGATCATAAACATCAGGGTTAAACATCAACTTTACATTTAATACTCAGATCATCCAATGTGTCAAAAGTTTTATTAAAATTTAGAGAGTAAAGTTAATGTGATCTGGTGAACTGGGCTGGTGGCAGAATCCACAGTTTGGTTTGAAACAATCTGACCTGTAAATATTGAAAAAGAACCAAAAAGCCTCATTTATAACATCTGAACTAGTTTTCTTCTCTTCTTAGGCCTGTTCTAAAAAACTCAGAATGACTGGAGAGGAACTAGAGCTGAACTTATCAATGAAACCGTCATGTCAGAAAACTCAATATGTGATTTTACAAAATACATTTATTTGTTTACTTCATGTTACAATATAAAAAGTAAATGGTAAAAAACCAAATCAGCCTAATGTGATAGTATAATAACCAGAATGCTGCTGTCCAATTGTGAAAAGTCCTCCAACAGCACCACCTGTTGGACGAACATACTCACAGCAGATTGTCTTATCTAGCATGTCACAGGTCAAAGTACAAAAACTCAGACATTTTGAAGAGGTTTGAGACGCCATGACTTGATTTTAAAGCTCCGCTAAAAACCAACAAATGTTTGGAAGATTTTAGGAAGAAGCAGCTGAAACGTTTGGTGAGTCGAACTGTTGAAATAATTCAATACAAAATGGCAGAGAGAGCTCTTCTTGAACGCTTCCTAAACTGCCATGTTTGTTCAGAGACTTTCAGAGATCCTGTGTCTCTGAGCTGCAACCACAGCTTCTGTTCAAGCTGCCTGCAGAAATTCTGGGAACAAACTGGAAACAAGAACTGCCCCATCTGTAAAAGGAAATCTTCTAAGAATTTTCCATATGTTAACTTCACTCTGAAGGAACTGGCTGATTCTTTCACTGGAAGACAGAAATCTGGATCATCAGAGACAGAAAAAGGAGAAAAGCAGCTGATGGTCTGCAGTGAACACCAAGAAGACCCTAAACTGTTCTGTGAAGACGAGCAGAGAGTTGTGTGTCCTGTCTGTGAGTTTTCTTTCCACCAGAGTCACAAAGTGGTTCCTATTGAACAAGCAGTCAGAGATCTGAAGCAGCAGCTGAAATCGGACTTAGAGTCTCTGCAGGACAAGAGGAACAAACACAAACAAGTGGAGAAAACATACGATGATGTGATTCAACACTCCAAGAAGCAGCTGCTGTCCACAGAGACACAGATCAGAGCAGAGTTCAACAAGCTCCACCAGTTCCTGAGAGAGGAAGAGGAGTCCAGACTGGCAGCTCTGAGAGAGGAAGAGGAGCAGAAGAGGAAGACTATCAGCAGAGAGATGAAGAGGATTGAGCAGCAGATCTCCTCTCTGTCAGACAGTATCTCTGCTGTTGAAGAAGAGCTGCAGAAAGACAACGTGTCGTTCCTCAGCAGTTATAAAGCCACTCAGAGCAGAGCCAGAGGTCAGAGGTCACTGCCAGACCCACAGCTGGTCCCAGGAGCTCTGATAGATGTGGCCAAACACCTGGGCAACCTGTCCTTCAGAGTCTGGGAGAAGATGAAGGACAAGGTGAAGTTCAGTCCCGTCATTCTGGACCCAAACACTGCAAATGGATGGATCCACCTGTCAGATGATCTGACCAGGGTGAGACGTTTGGACGAAGAGCAGCAGCTTCCTGATAATCCAGAGAGAAACACTGGATATGCCAATGTGTTTGGATCTGAGGGCTTCAGCTCAGGGAAACACAGCTGGGAGGTGGAGGTGGGAGATCATCCTGACTGGGAGGTTGGTGTCGTTAAAGAGTCTGTTGACAGGAAGGGAAAGATATCTTCTTCACCAGAAAATGGAATCTGGTGTTTGCTGCATCGTGATGGAGAATACACTAACGGTGATGGTGAGACTGTGACAGTGATGAAGAGTCTCCAGAGGCTTAGAGTCCAGCTGGACTATGACAGAGGGCAGGTTTCCTTCTACGACTCTGAAGAAAAGAGTCACGTCTACACTCACAGAGACACTTTCACTGAGAAACTCTTCCCTTACATTTATGTTTTTGATGCTGCTGATGCCAAAACTCGTGATATCAAAATCTGTCCACCTGAGACTTCATTCTAAAGTTAAAAGTTGTGATTGATATGCATTTCTATTTGGATTCAGAACCTTTTGGAACATTCTGGATCATTTTCAAACTTTTTGGATTTTGATTTGTACAACGCGATCAGAGTTCACAGGTGAAATATACATTTAAGATTCACACATTTAAAATATGTTCTTACTTGAGCTAAATTATGAATCATGAAAAAAATATATATTTATTTTTTAATGTAAATATTTTTACATTTTACAAATATTTTACAAATATTTTTGTTATCTTGTTAACAAAACGAGAGAGAACATGGTGTAAAATATCAGCTGTGAGGAGCAAGACAGGTGAGACTGTGTTTTTATTGTAATTAGGAAATGTACAAAATTGTTAGGATAATATTTATTTAACTGGATCAAATATTTCATGATCATAATGTGTTTAATGCACTAAACTGTAATTTAAATAATGATGATCATTTTTAGTTTGTTTTCAACTGTTTTGTAAAACAGTTCAGAAGTTCAGGAATGGTTCCTGGTGTCAGTTCTGTTTTTAATTGTTGTGACGATTCACAGCAGGCTGTTATATTAAGTTATGTTGACCAAATGCTTTAAATTTCAAATGATTTGTTTCCTGAAACATTTATCAGAACCAGTTAATTTTCAACAGCAGATGTTTTCTAACAGCAGTTTGTCAGAAATGTTCTCCTGAACAGATCCGCCATTTAATGTGAAGCAGCTGCTGACCTGGTTGTCCTGATCTCTGCCTGATTCGCATAACAGACAGGAGTCACAGCACATGGCATAAACGTCTCTGGCTCATCTTCACCGGTGAATTACAGTAAAAATATTAATACCGTGACAAAACTCAATACGGAGCTTTCTGCTGACCCCCTGTTATGTCTGTTGATATAGAAACACTGAACTGAATGTTTCCTGTTTGCAGAATAAAAAGGCTTCATGTGTTTTCCATCCACAAATGGTTTGAATTTGTTATTGATCTACAGCTGAAGCTCAAGGATGTAAAAGTTGAAGGATGTTGGAGAATCAACCCGTTCAGCTGCTTTGATGTCCTCACAGCTCCCCCTGCTGGAGACAAACCCACAGAGCAGCGATTGATGACGTTGACGCCTCAAAGCGTCACTGAGTCAGAAACGGTTGAATTTCAGAGCTTTCCCTGAAGGCAACAGCGGGAACGCTAACGGTTCCCTCGCAGTTTGTTTGTTTAAACCGGGTTCAAAGTACCGTTTGGAGTCGCAATTTAGCGCAAACATCGTGTGTAAAACCAATAAAGAGTTTAAAGATCAAGAGGAGAACATGGCGGAAAATATGAGCTCTGAGGAGCAAGAGAGGTCCTTATTTTTGGTTCAAATTCGGTATTTAGAGGACGAGCTGGACAGGTGAGACTGTTTCTATGTAAAAATGTTCCAATGTGTTTGTTTTTGCTTTAAATAAAAGCCTAAGTGATTTATTAAGTCTAAAAAACGGGTTTTAGCTAATTTACAAGATGCTAACACGATAAACAGGCACTTCAAAGGGAGTTGCTGTTGCTATGACAACTCAACAGATCATGCTAGTTGAGGATAAAAACATTACATGTCCATTGCTATTAACTAAAATACAAAGATAATTCACTAATGTCGCATAACAGGAGTTCTGTTTATCTATGCTACCCGTAAATGTGTCCTACCTTATGGTAATGCGCATGCGTACATTGATGCTGCGTCACATACCGCTTACTCAGCAGATTTTTTTTATAAATAAGTCCAACCTGTGAAAGTTTCTTTCATGCGTTTTATTTAATAGAAAATGACGGTAAGCTTTATTTAATTAGACTGTTTTTGATATTTCATTACAACATTTGGTGGGCTGCACATTTTTAAGCGTAAAACAAGCAAATTTGTGAAATAGTTTAGCAAGAGGACAATTAAATGTTTTTACATTAAGACATAAAAACATCACATTGCACTGGTATATTGAAGGAAAGTTATAAGTTGGACCACAGACTAAAATGAATGGTGTTCCAACTATTATTAAATTCTTTTTACAGTTTTGATTTAAAGAAAAATTAGCAGCAGAGTGAGCTGCAGGCTTAAACTGATTTATTTTTTTTTTGGTCCCCAACTCCAGGTTCAATAAAGATAGACATTTTTTTTAATTAAAGTTTTTATTCTTAATTAGCATAAAATCATAACATTTTCTTGTTATAAAAAAATGTTAACACAAAATATTTGTCTTGTTACAACCAAACTTTTATAATCAGGTTCTTTTTGAAAAGCATTTAAGTGAGATTTTATATAATTTATTACACTTTGCTAAATATAGAAAGCATTTTGAAAGAAAGTGACCCTGTTTGAAACCAGTCAGTGATTTATAAACTAACAGAAGTGTTTCATGTGACTTTCTTTATCCTCCATTACATAATTCAATTGTATTTTAAACTAAATAAATATGTAATTCTACCAAAAACTGGATGATAAAAGTCTTAAGTCTGGTGTTTTGGTGTAAATTAGTTCCTTTTTGAAGGTCAGTTTTGTTCATGGAAACTTCATAATTCATTTTATTTGTTGTTTCTTTTGTTTATTTATTTAAAATGTCTTCTAGTTCCAGTGTTAAATATTAATCAGAATCTAAAGTTTATTAATCTGTTCTTGCATTATTTTGCCATTACATCACCTGAAAATAGTCTCAAAACAACAATATTACTGTTTATCACCATAACGTCTGGGATAATTTATCATCCAACAAGATTTGTTAATGTATCACTATTTAATGTAGTAAAGGACTGGATAGCATCTATTGGAGCTGTTGTCAGTAAGCAATAAAAACAATACAAAAGAATAACTGCTGTCAATACTATTTATTTTAAAGTAGAAAAGTTAAGTAAACATTACAAGACACAAAACATACATAGAACCAGAAAAACAAATACCATAAAAATATACACAGTGCTGCAGTAGATGTTCTATATAGATGTGCACAGAGTCCCAACTGCCCCCGCTGGTCAGCACAGTGTCTGACCGACACATTTAAAAGTCCATGGTGTGTTTGTCCAGGTACTTGAGAAAATGTCCAAGCGCGATTCATTTCTGATGAAAAGAGGATGAATAATGGATTGTGTGCATGCAGAGAGATGGAGGGGGAAATATTATAGACCATCAGCCTCCGACCAGACCAGCAGGGAGTCTCAGGTTCTCCTGGCTCCAGCCAGCTGTCAGACGCTCACCATCCTTTAACCCAAAAGGGTCACCTGAAATAAACAGGACCAGTAAATTACCAGTCTGATAGTTAACTAGACGTTTTTTCAGTTATATCCAGAAGTAAATGCAATCATATCTACAATCAAATCTTTAAGACAAAAATAAAGATATCAGCATTCATCTCATTATCTTAAACACAAGAATTGAACTTAAAAAGTTAGCTCATGTGTTTGATGATCAAACAATTAGCATTGGCTACCACCACCAACATGCCAAGCAAACAAAACAACGTAATACTACTCACCAATTCCACTTATAGATCAGTTTCATGGCTCCGAGCTCACTGGATACTCAGATCTGCATGATTTTTATATTGGGAGTTTTTAAAAGTGCACAATAAACAGAGAGATTAACTCATTGTTTGGAAGCACAAACCTGTAGCTCCTTTGTCTCCAGCTGTAGCAGGCCTGAAAAACCACTTCAGCTGCAGTGATTGGCTGAATGCACAGAGTGACTGACTGTCACTAACCAATGGAGCAGCAAAGGCGGGACTAAGGGCAGTTTTCACCCTGGGTTACATTATCATGATAAAAGATCATAGCAGTTTGAGGCAATAATCAATGAGGTGCCAGCAGCGCCCCCTGGAGTTACAGTTTTGTATCTTTAAAGAATTTATTTCAATACTGCATTCTGATTGGCTGGATGTCTGGTTGTAAATGGGGTTTTGAACCAATCAGGCTTCTGGTGAGGCTCCATGCAGCCCAAACTTTTTGCATCAATTTCACAACATTCCTCAGCTTTTCTAGGCTTTTCTCCTGAAACTCATCCAGCTCATCCATTTTCGTCCTGCAGATTTAAGCTGTCAAGTGAAGAGCTGGACAAGCAGAACCAAGAGCTGATCTCGAATTACAACCAGCTGGAGAAGGACAAGAGGGATAAGACCGAGCGTTTGAAACGTTTTGTGGCGGCGAAAGAGAAGCGAATGGATGAGCTGAGCGAGGAGCTGCAGACGCGGCTCCTGCTGGGGAAACGCGGCCGAGAGACGCTGAAGCAGGAGCACAGCATGACGAAGCAGCAGCTGCAGGAGCAGATCAACGAGGTTCAGGCAGAGATAGAGCTGCAGGGTGAGACTGACACCGCATTCACACAGACAGCAGCACGAAAGAGATTATAAAAATATTCACACCCAGCATGTTTTAGCATTTTTATTGTTTTTACAAAATAATTACTGCAAAAACACAAAATCTTACCAAGTAGTTTTGGCCTAGTTTCCAGCGAAAAAAATGTTTCAATTCAGCTTTGTTGTAGGATTTTTCAGCATTTCAACAGGAATCAAGTCTGAACTTTGACTAGACCACTCTAAAACCTTAATTTTGGCCATTTTTGTGTGATATAGAGCAGTATTACTCTGTATATCCCAATGTTTAAGGTTAAGTTTACAAACAGATTGTTCCAGATCATCACACTACCACCACCATGCTTATCTACCTGAATTAATGAAGTTATTACTTGGAAAAAGCATTTTGCCTTTACTTTTTTCACTGCACTGTAAGCTGATTTGAACAGATTCAACTCTCTTTGTCATTAACTATTGAAATAAATGAAAGGAAATCCTTCAGCTTAAAGTGACAGACAGCAGCTCAGTTCAGAGGAAGATGTTAGTCCATAGCTTTCTAAGCAGATGCAAATATGTTACTGTCTGTCCGTCCTGCTGTGTTTCTCCTCCAGCTGTGACTCTGGAGCAGAACGAGGAGCGCATCAATGAGCTGAGGCCGCATGTGCCCAACATAGAATCAGTAGAGGAGGAACTTCTGAAGAAGAAAGCTGAGCACGACGTTTTTATCACCCAGCTGAAGAGGAACTCAGAGCTGGCGTGTGAAACGTAAAGAAAGCAGCAAACGGAGTATTTAATGCTCTTCTCTTCCTGGCTCTGAGTCGCTGTTGTCTAACCGCAGGCTGATCCAGCACTTCCAGGACTACAAGGAGCACACGGAGAACTGTGAAGCCAACAAGCTGCTGGCGACGGGCCGAGCGCTGCACCTGGAGCAGACCGAACTCGCCGCCTTCCTGGTGAACGAGCAGGCGACTCTGAAGGAGGAGATCGCTGCCGTGAAGAAGAGACAGGAACACATTCGCTCCACCGGCCGGGCGCTGTGCAGGAAGCTCACCCATCTGAGCCACCTGAGAAACGTCAACGTGCAGGTCAGAGACGGACGACGGCCGGTTAGTAGGGAGAAGAAAAGGACATTTCTGTGGTTTTTCTAGCAATTTTTCTGACTTTTCAAACCCCGAAAGGTCTGTGCTTTTTCTACAAATTTCTGAAATTTGTAGAAAATTTGTCGCATTTCTGAGTTTCTTGGCAGAAATGCGACAAGCTGGCATTGCCTGCTGCTTTCAGCCTGAAGGAAATGCTGCAATGAAAACATTTTTCATCCATTATGAAAACAGAATCTCTGGTTTGTGGCATCGTCTCTGTTTCTCTGCAGGACGTGAAGCTTCTTAAGAAGGCGTTCATGGAGCTCAAGGAGGAAAAAGCAGAAAGCATCAAGGACCAGGAAGCCACTCTGACTGAGACTGAAGCTCTCAGGTTGGATCTGTTTCCACAGCTCAAACATGACGACTTTATTTTTCAATTCTGTGGATGTTAAATCCTTTCAAAATGTTTTTAATAGAAGCTAGATGTTTTTCCTGAAAACTTTAATGAGACAAACTAATCAGAATCACTTTTGACACTCTGTGTCCAACTGGACCCTAATCTGTAACCGGATAAAAAAACGTTCATTAAAAATCACATCAGAAGACGATCATGAAAATCGGAAAATTCATGACTACTTTTATTCTTCACTCAATAAGAAGTGAAGAATAATATATAAACATATGCTATTTCTGCGACAGACTGGCGACCTGTCCAGTGACCCCGCCTCTCGCCCAGAACGCAGCTGGAGAGGCACCAGCAACTCCCGACCCCGTTAGGGAGAAGGGTGGTCAGAAAATGGATGGATGGATGGATGCTATTTCTGAGGCAATCTTTAAATTAGACATTTTCTGACCAACTGACAGAAATGCAAACATCAGATACCAAATTGGAAATGCATGAAAACTAATATTTACACTAAACTTGGCTGTTAGAAACTCCTGCAATACCAAAATCTTCATTCAGCAGCAAATGTTGGTGATATTTTTCATTTAATGTCTGACAACACGGTTGTGATTATCTTACCAACGAATGCATAATGTTTTATTAGCTTGTTTGATGGGTGGGATACCTCAGGGATGTTTAGTTCCCCTTCTGATCATGTCGTTCTTTCACGACATGTAAATGTTCCTTTAATGATCCATGAAGCCTGCAGGCTCAGATTAAGCCTGATGTTCAGCTGATATCAGTGTTTGCAGGCCTAAATGTTCTATAACTAAACTGTAAAAAAAATATGTTCTGGTTCTGTTTCAGCCAGCAGGTCAGCAGGTTGCATCAGGACTACCAGCAGAGACTGGGCGACATCCAGCGGCTGGAGAAGGAGCTGGAGAAGGAGACGATCAGGAGGAGGCAGCTGGAGGCCGTGAAGGACGAAGCAAAGGTCATCCTGAAACACATCCTGGAGGTAAAAACACGAGAAGCTGCTTCATTCTTTACCTGCTTTAAAATAAACAACAAACAACGTTTTGTGAAAACGTCACATTTCAGACATTTAAAACAAACCTTACATTGTGACACGTTTTTCAGCCCCAGTCTTAATAAAACATCCTAACTCGTCGCTCCATCGCTGTTTTTTCTGCTGCAGAGTAAAATAACAGGCTGAGGATCCAGAGGTTGTTGTGTTCAGTTTCAGATTCAGTTTTGAAATCCTGCCTTATTTATTTCCAATAAAACAGCCAGGAATGTTTGAGAAATAAAAATAAAACTTTCATTCTTTCAGCAGCACCCAGTAGGGGGCGCCACAGCTCTCTCCCATGTTTCTGTCCTGTTTCGTTCCTCCTCATAAATAAACATCTGATCGCGCTGCCGTCTCCATCAGCTCTCCTGTCATCCCTCCATCCTTCCTGCCCTCCATTCTGGACCTTTGACCCCAGATCCTTCAGCACTGCAAAAACACTAAATCTCACCAAGTGTTTTTGGTCTGCGTTTTCGTGCAAATATATAAATACACTTTAAATTAGACAAATCTAACTTACAAGTCACATTTCAGGAAGATGTAGTAATTCTTAATATTAATTTTAAAAAAGTAATATTTTAAATTCTTTCACTTATTTTCCATGTTTGTTCACATGGATTTGTACTTTAATTCACAGTTGAATGATTTGCTGAGTTTTGTGTTTCTCCCTGAGTAAACAGCTTTATCAGACAGAGTATCACTAACAAACAAGCTGCTCATGGACGTTTGTTTCATAAGAGGTCAAAGGTCAGACCCTGAGGCAGCTTGCTGGCGGATTCTGAAGCATTCTGAAGTGTTTCACATGTTAAAACGTGCTGTCAGCTGTTTTCACCTCTGGGTGTTTGTCCCCTGCAGGGTAAGGATGACCTGTCTGTGGTACAGTGGAAGATCCTGAGGCTGGTGGAGATCCTGGACCGAGCAGCGCCGCGGGTCGCCGAGCCGACCGCCAGCAGTAATAAGCCCAGAGGACTCCGGAAACGGCACTCCTGTTACCCTTTCTCCTCCAGGTACCAGAATCCTCATCATCTTCTGCAGGAGGTTTCAGCACCGAATGGCGCAGAGAATGTGGGTCAGACCCGGAGAAAAAGCCCAAAATATGCTGGTTACTTGATGAATGTTTGGGGATTGCTGAGCTCAGCGCTCCGGTCCAAACCGCCGTTAGCTCCCATGCTAACAGACAGTAACAGTCACAGCACAGGTTGTTAAACAAACCAGATGCTTTATGCCAGGGGTATGCAAAGTGTGGCGCAGGGGCCATTTGTGGCCTTTGAAGTGATTTTATTCGGCCGCTGACCTGAAGTTAAGAAAATAGAAAATAATTGATTCTCCAAAAAGTTGAGAAATTGTCAGTTTTTCTTTTGCAACAGTCCAAAGATTTTTATGTTTCAATATTTAGTAAAATGCAGATTTTGTGAAAGTTTTGCTAATTGTTGAGCAGGAAAACTAAAACAAAAACATCACAATAAACACATTTTTACACTTTTTATTTAATGAATTTTGTAGCAGTTAAAATTTGCCAGTTTTGCCCCTCAGGCAAAAAGATTAGACACTGCAGTTTTATTCAAAATGTCATCTTGAATTTGTTGTTGATCAAGTTGTTTTCTGTGTCCATCAGAAATACGAACCCATCTGGTTCCGACCCGTCTGGCTCCGTCTGACCCAACTGACCCGACTCCCTGCAGTCACAGACTGGTACCGGCTCCGCCGGGCCGTAAGCAGGAACGGTTTAACGAGTTCAGGATCCAATAAACGTTCCAACCATTTTGTTCCTGCAGATGTTTTAATCTGCGGACAGAATCTGCTCCACCTTTAGTTCCTCATCGCCGCTTCATTTCTAAGGACGTGAATCTAAACGCAACGTAAATGTGCAAATTATTTAAAAAATAAATAGGTTGTAATCAAGCTGCTGATTGGAGCGTATGTAATGTTTTCCCAGCCATATTCTGAAGGCACAATAATCCCAAACACACATTAAAACTGCTTTATGTGGTTTGAAAGAGGCTTATATTAAGCTTCTGGAATGGCCCCGGTCTCCATCCTATGTACATGCATAGGCTTCACAGCCGGGTCCGTTTCTTTAAACCAACCAATGAACTACCAAGGCAAACGGATCAACATCCAACCAGAACTAACCCACTAACATCCTTATTGTTTCTCTGCAACTCGCTGAGGAAAGTTCTAATATTTATACAAATAATTCATGATTTAAACTGTGGTTTAGAGAAAATCAACGATTAATTCAAGCCTGAAAGTTGAATTTGTTTTTAAAAAAATAAAGATTTTGGTTGTGTCATCACGTCCACTTGCTAATCGCTAAGCTAACATTTTGTTTAGCAATTTTGCTAATTTACTCGGCTAGTTTGTAAAGTTTCATCTCAATAAAGTTCAGCTTATGTGATAAAGTTTTGGTTATTGACTGAAGAATTATTCAATTAGTTTGTTTATATTCACGCTCTTATGTTGAAGTGGGTGAAGACTGCAGTTCTCATATCAACCTGTTTGGATTTAGCAATGTAGCGTTAGCCATGTAGCGTTAGCAACGTAGCATTAGCTTACACTGAAGCAGAACTAATGTTTATGGTTAATGTTTTACTATTAACTGTCTTTTAGTGACTAGGTTTTAGTTTAATTGTCCCATCAACAAGAAGCTTCAGTTAATCATTAAAAGCCAAACAGTAAGAATTTCATGCCTAGAATGAATGACTGAATGAATGAATGAATGAATGAATGAATGAATGCCTTCATGCTGTTGTTAAATGATCTGATTTTTCTGACATTTTAAAACATCTTCCATCTTTAATGTGACATTTATCTAGAGTTTGACTAAAAACAAACACATTGGTTGGAGGAAAACTAAAATTAGATATAAAAACCTGCATAATTAGACACTTTATTACTTTGTTGAACAACATTTTTATTAAAAACTAGGATTTTATGTTTATTAGGTAGTATTACTTTGTTTGCTTTGATTATTCAGACAAGAAATGAAATAAAACAACAAACTGGAGAGTAAATAATGAAACTCAGTTTGCAGGATCCTGAGAATAAAATCTGTTTATGATAGAAATCAGTGGACGTCCTGCAGAGACAGTCTGACCCAGTACAGCCAGTACCACCAGCTGCACCAGCCCAGTCCTTCTGATCATCGTCAGGGTTCTGACCATGAACGAACTAATGAGAGCGTCTGTTAATCAGGTGGGAAACATTCTCCGTTATTAACCTTAAGCCCCTCTCTGGGCGCTCCAGGCTGCAACAACATGATCTTCCCCTTCATAATGTCTCCAACAAAAACGTCTAATTGCTTCTGTAAACTCATCATGAAAGGCAGCGGAGTCCAATCACAGAGGCCCGTCACAGCAGATAAAAATGCGATTATCTCTGCAGTGTTTACAAAATGTGGGACTAAGCCAAGGTCAAAGGTCAGACTGGTCAACCCAGACGGCCCGTATACTTTGAACTGTCGGCGCCGTTTAGAAATCAGCGCGTCGTGCAGCGAGGAGGGGCGGGGCTCCAGGCAGCCGGGATAACAGGCGCGGCCGGAGCAGAGGAAGCATCAGCAGCCGCTCAGCACCATGGAGATCTATCTGGACCTGGTTTCCCCGCCGTGCCGCGCCGTCTACCTGTTTGCCGAGGCGCTGAAGATCCCTTACGCCTTCAAGCTGGTGGAGCTCTCAGCAGGTAAGTTACAGGTCAGCTAAGGACACAAACACAAAGCTGCCAGATGCAAACTGAGCTGCAGGACCGCTAAAGGATTTCTGCCTGGAAATTATCATTCAGTTGAACTTTGTGCTGAATATCTTTGAGTTGACGACTCGGTTCTGGTGTAACAGAACGGAGCCTCTGGTGAGCTGTTAGCGTTTTTACATTTCACCCAGAACGCTCTCAGCTCCCACGCAGTGAGCTGAATTACTTTAACTCCTCCTTGGCCAGACGCTGCAGCTCTGCTTCTCTCTTCATGTCAAACTGTTTTCCAAATGGAATATAAAGTTAAAAATCACATCAGAGGAGTAAAAGTTAGTTTGATGCTTTGATTCTGGACTCCTTCATGCGTTTCCAGGACCTGTTGGGTGTATCTTGGCTGCATTTGGATGCGATTTGTTTGTGTTTCTGTTTCAGGGCAGCAGTACTCTGAGGAGTTTGGAAAACTCAGCGTGGTGAGGAAGGTTCCGGTTCTGAAGGACGGCAGCTTCGTTCTGACAGAGAGGTAGACGAGACGCTGCAGCAGTTTGGTCTCAACTGAAACTCATCCAGTTACATTTCCCCTCAGATTTAACAACAGAAGAAAATCCAGCAGAGGAATGTAAAAACACACAGAGTTAAACTTAAAGCAGCTGGTTCATATTTAACGTTCAGATCCAGAACAGGAAGCAGAACTTCCCTGGAGAACTCCAACTGGCGTCCTATTCTCCTCCAGCAGAGCTTTAAAACAGAAAAATAAAATCAACAAACATGTGAAGGGAATCAAGGATCTTATAAACACCAATATTTTTATTCACATTCCATAAATCTGCCTGAGGTTTTGCAATTATCCAGTAACAGACCAGTTTGTTTGACTTTGAATCTAAACTCTTATTTCCATCCTGAACTATTTAGATTCTCCAGTCTGTAAGTTCAGATATTCACTTTGTCTTTTTGCATTTTATTCTACTAAAACAAACAAGGCGATGTGTTTTGCAGCAGCGGCGCCTCAGAAACAGACGCTGCAGACTCTGAGGTCAGAACCCGACACTGGGAACGCTGTCTTCCCCTCCTCTCTCTCTGCCCATTTCCTGTTTTAAATCCTGCAAAATGACCTGATGCCCCGAAAACATCAAACCAGGGAATAAAACAAACACTTCTAAACTGTTTCTAATGAAGATTTACTGACAGGTTTCAGTTATTTTGCAGCAACAAGCTGCTTCTTCCCTGTAGGAATCGGTTTTCTTTGTTTCCTGTTTGGTTTTGGACTTTTGCACAGATTGGCAGCTGAGTAAATGTTGCAAGTCTTTGCACTGATTATTTATTTAATGTCATTTTTTTCTTTTTGTTTGTTTATCTGCTGTTCAGATCCAAATCTGGTGGCTTAAGGAACTTTTACTTGATTGTGAAAAATCCTTTCTGTTCAATATATGTGCAGTGAATCCATGCTGCTAAGTCTTCATGATAAATAAAAAATGATGCAAATTACATTCATTTAAAGTTTGAAGCACAAGTTCTTTAATCCTGCACAGAAATTTGATCCGTTCTCATCCGACAGAAATGGTTCACAAAGCTTCAGCTTGTAAGAATTAGGCTTGTTTCTTTTCACTTGTTTAGAATTTTCTTAAGTCTTTTAATTCACAATTGGATAATTTATACAGATAATAAATAAATCAGACATGAGAATCAGCTATTTACTTGTTGCCTTTTACTTGCATGCGAGTTAAATTAACATGAAGTGTTGAATGTATTCATACTTCAGTATAATTAATGGTGGAGGAAACAGAAACAAACCTGCTTTGTTCAGACAGATTATGTGTCAGATATTTTTCATGTCTTTAGGTCTTAGTGAACATGCCTGCTGTTTCTGATGCATTGACTGTGTGTGTGTGTGCCTGCGTGTGTGTGTGTGTGTGTGTGTTGCAGCATTGCCATCCTGCAGTACCTGGTGCAGAAATGTTCGGTGGCAGATCACTGGTTTCCAGCCGAGCTGCAGCAACGCGCTCGTGTTAATGAATACTTGTCCTGGCAGCACCTGAACCTCCGATCTCACTGCGCAAAGGTTTTCCTGCTCAAGGTTGGTGTCCAGATCAGCCCCAGGCTGCAGCTGCCGATCAGTTACCCCATTACACACTTTTAATAACGTCACATGTTTATTGTGCTATAATCAAAGGAGCATTTCTGACTGCAGCCATTTATGAATATTTGTTTAAAAAACTGTTGTTACTCAGTGAAGTTAAAATAATGCTAAATGTCAAAAACCGCAAATTAGATGTTTTTCATCAATAGGTTTGATTTGGCTTTGAACACTAATAAAAATGACAAGAGGCATAAATAAGCAAAGTTATCAATTTAGATTAAAATGAGCAATTGGTAGTAATATCCAAATATCTCTCTGTCTCTGTGATCGACTTGCGGGAAAAGTAATTCAACTGATGGCAAAGAAAGATGGAAAAAGACTTTATGTTTAAAAACACCGTAAATGGTGTAACTACAGCAGCATTAATCAGTAAAGTAAACTCAGAGTAACAGACTCAGAGCTGCAGGTGTTACAGTTATAAGATCACTTCAGATAAACTTTCAGCTGAATGGTTTTTATTTTAGTAGTTCATGTTTTACCTGCTGCAGCTTTCAGCAGGGCCTCATTAACGATTTCTCTGGACAGACTCTGTATCCGTTCGTCATGGGCTCCGAGGCCCCGAAGGACAAGATGGACGCCGCTCTGGAGGACATGAAGCAATCCCTCGACCTCCTGGACGAGAAATTCCTCCAGGACAAGCCGTTCATCGTCGGGAACAAGATCTCTGTGGCGGATGTGGCGGCCCTGGTGGAGATCATGCAGGTAAAGATACAAACACCTGCTGCTGCTGCTGCTGCAGCTGCTGCACCTTCAGCTGCTGCTCCACCTGCAGCTGCTGCTGCACCTGCAGCTGCTCCATCCAGCTCATATCAAACTCCTGCTTCCTCCAGCATGTCGTGTTTTTTCACATCAGAGTTAATTTCCTGTTTAAAAAATGCATTATTATTATTATTGAGATATACTTTTAAAAAAACTACATAAATTTAATTGCATTTTTTCAAGGAAAAAGGTTTTTAAAAGGATTCTAAAACTGAATTAAAGCTGGTTAAAATGTTAAACTTCCACAACTTAAGATTATTACAAACGAACTAAATGATGCTAAAAAACTAAAAAAGTTTTCAGTTCTAGTTTTTTTTCACTGTTGCTTCAAACTGCAGGTTTTGCAACAAGAAAACAGAAACACAAGAACAAGAAAAACATTTTAGAAAAAGTCAGTTAAAAGGTAAAACTCAGGGAAACTAAAGATCACAAACTTTAAATGAATGCAAACTGTTTTTATTTCTAATTAAACTGATGAAAGCGATGGCAGCGTCTCCTCGTTGTGACGCCTCATGCTGGTGTTTGCAGCCTGTGGGAGTCGGCGTGGACGGGCTGGAGGGCCGGCCGAAGCTGACGGCCTGGAGGGAACGCGTGAAGAAGGAACTGGGAGTGAAACTGTTCGACCAGGCCCACGAGGCGCTGCTGAACTCCAGCAGCCTGCAGCAGAAGATGCAGAACAACACCGAGCTGCAGAAACTCAAACCGATGTTCCTCAAGTATTTCCGCTGAGAAAATGGAAATAAAAATCTGATGTTTGGTTGTTTCTGCAGAACGACTCCAAGCGTTAATCTGTAGGGCTGAAAGAACTGAACCATCATCCAGTTATAGACGGGATTAAAACTGGAACTAAGAACTGTTCAATAAAAGCATGAACATTATGAACTGATGAACTGTTTTTATTTCCATGCAGTAAAATTCACAGGACTGGCAGTTATTTCTACAGTAGCTTTGTGTCAAAATAGCAGCTTAATGATTAGTTTAGTGAACAGTTATAAAATGTTTATTCTCAATGTTTAATTTCAACCACAGCAGCCAGAGTGACTGTAGGTTTTGCTTCAGCATCACCTCCATTTACACCATTTAAGTTTTCAGCTAACATAACAAAGGCCCAAATTAAGAAGCTTTTCTCTCTTCATAATGAAATTATTATTTTTTTATTGTCAAGCAGCAAAACTTTGAAAACTTTCAGGTGCATGTGATAAGAATAAAAATGAAATGACAAATCAGTCAGACAGCTGATCATTTTTAGGCAAACCTGTGAAGACGGACGAGTTTCTCCAGATCTTTCTTCCTTTAATCCTGGAAATGTTCTTCAGGCGATAGAAGCCTGAGTTTGTATCTGTCTTTATGTGGCTCTGAAGGTTCAGTCTGACCTCTTGGTCCAGACAATAACTCCTAATTCCTGCTGAAACTGGACAGTAGTCTGCAGACAGATGAAAACTAGATTTTCATCTGTTTACAAAATATTGTCCCATGGCGAGGTTAAAGGTCAGCGTGGCGATCCCAGGCGGGGAGGGGGGCGGGGCTTTGGGTGGTTTGGATAGCAGGTGCAGCAGTGAAGCATCTGCAGCCCCTCAGCACCATGCAGCTCTATCTGGACCTGCTGTCCCCGCCGTGCCGCAGCCTCTTCCTGTTCGCCGAGGCGCTGAAGATCCCATATGAGTTCAGGCTGGTGGATCTGCTGGCGGGTGAGAGGATTATACTCTATCAGTCTGCAGACCCAGTTCCAGGTTAAACTGTGAAAATGTTTGAGTTAATGACTGTTCTGGACTGAAGAGGAGTTTCTAGTGCATTATCAGTCAACGAGCTGATGCTACTTTAACTCCTCCATGGAAACATTTTACAGCCAGATTATATTCAATCCCTGGAGGAAATAAAGTAAAAACATGTCAGAGTTAATATAAAGAGTGAAAGTTGCTTTTCACACATGTTGAGGACACAGTTAGTGTTTTGACTTGAGTCAATATCAGGGTGAACCTGGAGATATATGTTTAAATTATGCAGATAATTTAAACATGAAAGCGATGGCAGCGTCTCCTCGTTGTGACAGACTAAAGGTGAAATTTAACTAGAAGAAAGACGTAAAACTTTGCAAAATAAGTTTTGATAGTTTTTAAAGATCAGACGTGATGAACTCAGCAAATCTGTAGTTTTGTCTTTGAAATGTAAACAGCAGTTTGCACAATCATGTCAAACTGCTGATAAGAATCTGAGGCTGAAGTGTTAAAAGATTACAGTTTTATTGTTTCAGAAATTTGATACTAATGTAACTTCACAAGATGTTCAACATTCCTCGTTCACTTTGCAATTATTTTTTGTGGAGAACTTTCATAAAAATCACTTTCTTTATTTTTGTATTATTTTGACTTTATTGTCAGACAGTTTAATTCTTTCTTCCTAAGCCTGACACTAACTGTGGGAGAATCAGAGGCCTCTGTGACATGGTTTGTTTTTACTTCAGGGCAGCAGTACTCTGAGGAGTTTGAAAAGCTCAACCTGGTGAAGAAAGCTCCGGTTCAGCTTCGTTCTGTCAGAAAGGTAGAAGAGACGCTGCAGCATTTCACTTATCAGAAACCGATCCAGATTTATCCGTTTCTTAAAACACTTCACAACAAGATGCAATGCATCAGAGTTATAGAGATATATTCAGACACAGAGGGCAAAAGGTTGAATTAACTTTCCAGCATGGTAAGAAGAACGTCTAAAAGTTACAGGACAAACTCTGTAGGACTGGAGCTGGATAGTCCAGAAGACTCAGTTTGATTAGAGGACAAAACTGAAACATTTGTTACATTTCCACCTGCTGTGTTTCTCTCTGCTCTGAGTCAAACCAGCCAAACTCTTTGAGCGACCTGTTCCCCTCCTCGCCTGTGGGGGCGCTGCGCCAACAACCACTGAAAGAGTTTTGTCCCTCTAATTAACCACATGTGGGAAACTTTGCTTCATTTTCTTATTCAGAAAATGTGTTTCCATTTTCCTTTTTATGTATTAACTGTTTTTCACAAAATCCAAACTCCTCCTCAACCGAAAAGTATTTTATTTTTTTCAAATTTTCCGTTTCTATCAACCTTTTCTAATGCAAAACTTCCAATGGGCATAAAACAACCTTGCTAGAAACAGAGACGGGTCGATGTCTGAGGAAACGCTCTGTACCGAGTCCTTCTTGAAGTCACGTTAGAATCAAACTGCAGATTATAAGTCCTACATGAGTTATAAAGTTCCTCTATCTGCCTCTCATTCTGCTTTCTTTCAAGCTGAGACTATTGTAATCTTTGTCTAAGTTTCTCAAATCAAAAAACTTTTTTTTCCCTGTAAAACTCCTTGACTTGAGGATGAATTAATCCTCTTTCTGAGGCATTGACTGCAAAAACACTAAATGTTACTCAGTGTTGTTGGTTCTGTTTCTAGTGGAAATAACTCAATATGCTTGAAATAAGACAAAACTAACAAGTAACTAGTAGGTCTCAATGACACAGAACAGGTTTCTTATTTGTAAGTTAGTTTTGTGTGTGTGTGTGTGTGTGTGTGTGTGATTGTGTGTGTGTGTGTGTGTGTGTGTGTGTGTGTGTGTTGCAGCATTGCCATCCTGCAGTACCTGGTGCAGAAATGTTCGGTGGCAGATCACTGGTTTCCAGCCGAGCTGCAGCAACGCGCTCGTGTTAATGAATACTTGTCCTGGCAGCACCTGAACCTCCGATCTCACTGTGCAAAGGTTTTCCTGCTCAGGGTTGGTGTCCAGATCAGCCCCAGGCTCCAGCCGCCGATCAGTTACCCCATTACACACTTTTAATCAGCTCAGTTATTTACAGGAACATGTCTGACTGCTGTTATTCATGCAGTATTTGTTTGAAGACACTCTTGTTAATCAGTAAAATTCAAACTAATGTTGAACATCTATAGCTGCAGCTCTAGATTAGCCTAATGAGGAAGATTAGCAGAGCTCATACTACAACAACTGATAGTATCATCCAGGACTATTATGGAATATTGTCTGTTAGCATTAGCATATCCAGGTTCTTTATCTGGGCAATAATGGCAGAATGACCATCATGTGACCACAGCAGCTTTGTTAAATAAAAACCAGTCAGAATAAATGCAGCAGATATTCTTGGATTGTTTCAGATCTTTTTACAGTACCTGCTCTAACTGTGAGTGATTTCTGTGGACAGATCATGCATCGACCCCTGATGGGCTCTGAGGCCCCGAAGGACAAGCTGGACGCCACTCTGGAGGACATGAAGCAATCCCTCGACCTGCTGGAGGAGAAATTCCTCCAGGACAAGCCGTTCATCGTAGGGAATAAAATCTCTCTGGCAGATCTGGTGGCCATGGTGGAGATCATGCAGGTAATGATACAAACACCTGGTTCTTCTGCTTTCACTGCTGCAGCTCATTCTCACTCACACAGGAAATTAATCTATTACCTGACAATAACCGGTAGGATTTGTATCATATTTAAAGTCTGCATTTCTTTAGATTAATTTTAAATATGATCTCTACTGTGTGTAATTTCCTTACACTTTAAAAATGTGGATTTACATCAGAGAAAAACGTTTTGCTTCACTTTTTTAACCTCATCTGTTTTTCCGCTCTGAGACTGATGGCCATCATTATTTCAATGATGAATGAATGTGGCGACTCCTGATCTGAGCCGTCATGCTGGTGTTTGCAGCCTGTGGGAGTCGGCGTGGATCCGTTCCAAGGCCGGCCGAAGCTGACGGCCTGGAGGGAACGCGTGAAGAAGGAACTGGGAGTGAAACTGTTTGACCAGGCCCACGAGGCGCTGCTGAACTCCAGCAGCCTGCAGCAGAAGATGCAGAACAACACCCAGATCCACAAGCTCAAACCGATGTTCCTCAAGTATTTCCGCTGAGAGCACAGAAATAAAAATCTGATGTTTGGTTGTTTCTGTAAAACGCCTCCAAACGTTTAATCTGAAGGGCTGAAACTGGACCTAAAAACTGTTCAATAAAAACATGAACAACATGAACTGGTTTACAAAATGGTTTTAATTTTCTAGCAGACGGCAGGAGGTCAGTACAACTTACTGTTAGACACATTATTCCTTAACCAGCGATGTATTCAGATGTTTGCTGATCTGCAGCAGAATGATGGACGGATTTCTGCTGCTCTGTCGTCGCCTGTTTGCAGCTCAGTGAATCCTGCAGCAGCTACAGTGGACGTCTTTGTGTGCAACCATGAATTTCTGTCTTTGTTGGTCACTTTTTCCACACAATCTTCTCTTTCTGCTGCAAATAAGAACTTTGTTATTGGGATTCAGTTTGCACTTTCATATCCTGAGGTGTGAAGATGGAAACAGTTTCATTGGATCTTTGGACCTGAAAGGACACAATTCTGTTACCTGCAGCATAAAACTCAATAAACATTTGACAAAGCAACAAAGTTGCCTTGACATACGAGGAGAAAAGTGCAACATTTTAGACTAATTTTATCTTCATTATTTTTCCCTCTTGATCCCAAACTTGTCCATTTTATCCAGATCAGCATACAGGACATAACTGGTAAAATCTCCTACTTTATCTATTTAGGTCTAGATTATCATAATCTGAAAGCTTCTAAAGTTCCTACAATTGAAAATAATCTGTTCTTAATCCTTTAGTTTACCTTATGTTTAAAACAGCAGTCTTGGTACATAACTAGAATATAACACATTATTTTTAAACACTAAATTAATCCAAAATGCTGCTGCCATCTTGTGTTTCTTTTAAAAATCTTGTTTTTGGGTCTGTAGATGTTTTCGAACGTGCATCTGATTCCAGGTGCTGAACAGCACGAAATTAGTTAAAGATCTGTGCAATACCGCCATCTGGTGGCCATTAAAATCGGTGCAATACCGCCATCTGGTGGCCATTAAAATCGGTGCAATACCGCCATCTGGTGGCCATTAAAATCGGTGCAATACCGCCATCTGGTGGCCATTAAACTCGGTGTAGAGAAGAATAGGAAATAAATTAAATGACAGTTACAAAATTATGAATTTACAGAAAAACAGAAAGCATAATCCATCCATCCATCCATCCATCCATCCATCCATCCATCCATTGTAATAATTACAATTAAAAGTTGATCTCTTTCTTGGTAATTAATTATTTCAATCTGTGAATAAAGTATTTCATCAACCATTAATTTAAAATTTTAGTTAAACCGTTTTTCAGAGCTATTATAAATAATTGCTCTATTGGGTTGATTTGATCAGGATGTGGCTTAAAGACGCTGCAGCAGCTGTGAGGATCCGCAGCTGGGCATGTGACCCGGTCCACAGGAAGAAGAGTCACCGCGGTTCCTCCTGCAGAACTCAGCCGCCTCTCTGTCGCTCCTCTCGGCATGGCTCGCTGCGACCCGCTCTGCCTCTGTCAGTACCAAACCAACAAGCTGGTCCGGATCCAGAGCGTCCGGCTCGGTTCGCTCAAATGGAGCCTGAACGGGGCGATTCTGCTGTTTATCTGGTGAGAAGAAATATTCACACCCACACATCTTCCCGCAGGGAGCAGCCGCACTTTCACTGGTTCCGTTATTCCATTTCACTGCTGAACGGTTCTGAAACCGAACCCTTAACTCCTGACCTGCTGCACTTGTTCGGTTTATATTCATGTTTTTAAAACCCTTAATGTAAAAGAATCGGGTCGTTTTTCCCTGCAGTAAATTGGAGCAAATAGTTTTTCTGCACATTTGGAGCTGAAATCATGGAAAAAGATGCAGAAACTCTGCAAATTATTAATGGTTAGCTGCATTAACTCAGCAAAATAAAATGTAGAAATGAAATTCAGCAAAATTAACTCTTAAATACACAAAATTTAGATATAAATCACAATGAAAAGCAAGTTTTGATTTTAATGAGTTCACTGATAAAAACTTGCAGTTTACAGTTTTTACAGCTGATAAATTTAAAAGTTAATGGAAATAAACAGAAAATGGCTTCATGGTTTGAGATCTTTGATTTGGTTCGTCAGGTTTTCTTCAGACATGGAGATGTGGATGATCATCAGCTTTTATTCAAATATATTTATGCAAACTTAAGTCATGCTGCCATATTTTAGGGAGCAGTTTTTCCAAACAGACTTTTCTATTGCAGTCCTTTTTCCTTTATTCCTGGCATAAACCTTAATATTGAACGTGATTAAGATCTGTTCTCTGTTCTCAGCGTCATGATGCTGTGGAACAGGAAGTACCAGGAGTTTGACCTGGTGGTGAGCTCCGTCACCGCCAAGGTGAAAGGTGTGGCTCAGACTCACCTGACGGGGGTCGGGGACGTGCTGTGGGACGCGGCCGACTACAGCGGCTCCTCTCAGGTGGGAGATTCATTATCTGTCCAGAAATATAAATATTGTTGAGGAAAAAAATTGAAAGACATTTCTTCTTCCCCTCTTAGGACAGAAACTCCTTCTTTGTGGTGACCAACGTTATTATAACGAACAATCAGAAGCAGGGAAAATGTGCAGAGGTGCTTTAAATATGAACTTTAAATGTTTTTGCTTTCTGTTGTTTTATGTCTATTAACTTTCAGCAACAAGGCGGCTGGAAATGAAGAAAACAAAAAACTATTTCCAAAAACAAAACATGAAGTTACAGCAGCAAAATAAAGAGAAGTGATGAAAACTTTACAAAAAATGGATTTTTTACCCTGATCTAAAGGAAGTCAGTGTTTCAGCAGTTTTTTAGTTTTCTGGAACTTTGTTCCAGACTAGAGGACAATAAAAACTTTTAAAACGATCAAAAAGTCTGGAAACCTGCAGAACAAAATCACTTTAAAGGATTAAAAACACTGTATAGATAAATTTTACTTACTGATTTAAAGTTTTCAAAATAAAAAATAAAGTCCTGATGAAGCCCGTTTGTCTCCCAGGTTCCCTCTAAAGGCCGGCTGTGTCAGTCGGATCGGGACTGTGAGGAAGGAGCCTGGGACCAGCAGAGTCATGGTAAACCCACTGGTTTCACTGCAGAACCAGTTAAACAAACTGGATCCAGTTTCAGAGAATCAGCCTCTCAGTGTTGCTCGTCCTGCAGCTGCTTCAGTCACAAAACTCAGAATCTGTATTAATCCTCCTCTAAACGAAGCAGCTGCAGCTCTGCAGTTTGTTTCAGCTCCGCTGCAGGAATCTTTCTGCTGTAACAAACTCAGGACGTTTCCGTCCTGCAGGGATTCAGACGGGATCCTGCGTCAGGTTCGATGTGATGAAGAAAACCTGTGAAGTTTCTGCTTGGTGTCCGATTGAAACCCAGACAAACCCGACAAGGTCACCAACTCTTTCTATTTATGTTTTTTTATATAAAAAACTATTCTTCTGTGTTTATCTCATATAACCCTATATATATATATATTCTGTTGAGAATGTTGTTTCAGTTGCACAATCTGCGTTTCCATTATAGACACAGTATTACTGTAATGTAAAAGAAAATACATCACAGTTGCTCTGTTTCTATTAAGAAGGGAATCCTTTTGAAGTCACACATGAATATGTTTGTTCACATAATAAGTTAGAAAAATCTTACCACAACATCATCCTCCAACTGCTTCCTGTCGTCTGCTTCTTCATTTCCGTCAGTAGTAACTTCTGGTTGTTGATCATGTGATTCATCCTAGTGCCAAAACTTTTTATCATCAGTATTTTTTAAATGGATTTTTCTATGAAGTGAATTTATTTTTGAAAGAAACTCTTAGGAAGTGTAGATCAGGATGCAGGAACTGATGACTAAAGACTTTTACAGTTTTTTTATGTGATAATAAACATTTTTCTTGTCAGACCTGCTCTGCTGGCAGCCGCTGAAAACTTCACCGTCCTCATCAAGAACAACATCAGATTTCCAGCCTTCAACTTCATCCGGTGAGACTCTGAGGCTTTCAGATCCACCAGACGCTGCAGGAGTTTTTCTGAGCCTGGAAAAGGATTTTAAATACAGATTATGCACAGCAAACGTCTCGAGACCATTTACTGGGAGTAAAGAATGCGAAGAAATGTTTGGTCGGTTAAATTCAGCCGTTTCCTGACTGAAGTCTTTGACTCTGTTTGGCAGCAGAAACATCCTCCCTCAGATGAACGACGCCTACCTGAGGAGCTGCCACAGAGGCAACGACTCGCTCTGCCCCATCTTCAGAGTGGGAGACATGGTGCGAGAGGCCGGGGAGAAGTTCTCCGACATGGCCGTGGAGGTAGGGACGCCCTGCAGGAACCTCCGTCCTGGTTCCCTGTTTGGACCTTTGCTTGTCCTGAGGGAAATGAAACTGATTATAAAAATAAAAACAGGAAGCAGCAGTTTGTGAGGCGAATGGCAGCAAATGTTTAAAGGTTCATGATGACGTTTTCTCATTTTCTCTCTCTACCAAAATGGGTTTTATTCACTAACTGAAGAAAAATCATTTCTCCCACGTTTTATATAAATAAATATTGAACCTCTTATAAAAATTGACTTGCAGGAGTTGAATGTTTATTAACTCATTTTATGCTGAGTAAAAAAACCTTTAACATCGACTGAAAACACTTCAACCGTTCAAAGTGACGACGTCTCCAAAAAGTAATATACCAACAGTAAAGCATGGTGGTGGCAGTGGGATGCTCTGGGCTGCTTTAGGATGACTGAACAACAAATGGAAAAACTTTAGAAGAAAATCCATGAAGAAAAAGAACGAAAATGATTGGGAGTGGACTAGTTAAAGTTTGAACTTGAATCCCATTACAAAGACCATAAACCAGCAAATCATCCAGTAAATCAGAAAATCCCTCCAGTGCTTAATTTAAAACTATTTTTCAAAAGATACTGGGGCCAAATTCCCCCACAGTGATGGAAAATATTCACAAACTAATAAATAACTGAAATCATCTTTTGAAAACAGAAAATCTGTAAAGAATGAAATATATTATTTTACAGAACTAAACATGGCCCACACATTTTTTTAACTTCAGTTACTTTAGATTTAAATGCAGCATCTTTTCTTTATCCATGTAGATCAACATGACATGTTTGTGCTTCATGCAGAAAAGCCTGAGAATCAACAGAAAACTATTAAAAACATTAAATTGGAAACGTGTAGGAGTCCTAGTGGTTAACCGTTATTTCCCCTGTTGGCCACAGGGGGGCGTCATCGGCATTCAGATCAAATGGGAATGCAACCTGGACCGGCTGATGCAGCACTGCCTCCCCAGATACTCCTTCAGACGGCTGGATGAGAGAGAGAGCAACAAGACGCTTTACCCCGGACTCAACTTCAGGTGAAGGTCGTCAGTTCACCAGGGTCGCCATGGAAACCATGACAATAAACAGATGGAGTGATTAACCTCCAGGAGGATCTGGAGATTTGATGTAAAAAAACAAAACTTGTTCTGATTTTCTCAGGTTTGCGAAGTACAACGTGGTGAACGGCGTTGAGGAGCGAACGCTCTACAAAGCCTTCGGGATCAGATTCGATGTCATGGTGTTCGGCCAGGTTGGTCTTCCGTATCTCTCATCTTTAACTTGAAGTTCCTGCTCTGGATCTTTGGGTTTGGAAAATGTTGAGCTCTGGTAGAAAAGGAGATGCTGGATTTAAAAGACTGACAGGATAGAAGGGCAGGAACCGGCTGGAATCACATTTTGTATCACTGTAAGGAAATTCAATGTACTGGATTCCTGCATCGTTTAAAGAGTCATAATCCTGCCAACAATGTGCCAAAAATGCAAGAATTTAACCAACCAACCTCAGGAGGATTTTCAACTGAATCCTCATCTTTCAGTCCAACTTTCTTAATATCCTCAGTTTCTCACCCTGCAGGGGATCCGTCCCGTGGACGGAGTGATCCACTCATGACATCACCTTTCCCTCTTTCTGCTGACAGGCTTTTATTTTGTAGTTTCTAATGTCCCAGAGGATCATGAATGTTTCATCCTCTGATTCCTCCTTGTTGTTCAAAGTAACATTTTTGATGTTTGGACTCTGTTTCACTCAACACAATTTCCTGACTTGCAGCTCAGATGTTTTCTTGCTCTATTCTGATTGGTGGCAACATTTAGGGTCAGGTGATTTTATTGATCCCAGATTTGGAGAATTATTCCCGCCCTGAGGAACTCCTGGCCTCCGTGTTTCTGAATGTCTCTGGAGATGACAGCTCAGCGTTGGGTTTGTGTTTCAGGCGGGGAAGTTCAGCTTCATTCAGCTCATCGTCTACATCGGGTCGACGCTGTCGTACTTCGCTCTGGTGAGGAGCTTCACCCAGTCGCACATCTACCGACCACCAAGACATTTCACACCGACATGGACGGATCTGCAGTCCGTTTATGTTCACTGACTAGAGAAAGGCTTGTAATTCATTTCCCTACCACTAGATGTCACTAAAGGCTCAACATTTTTGTATCTTAGACAGTTAGAGATGATGTCCAGGTTCTGGTTCTGGTATAAAGTCAGTCATTTTCTCCAGTTTGTGTTTTAAATCCCCAGACGACGCTGTTGATCGACTGGCTGCTGGAAACCAGCTGCTACTCTGCAGACGTCGGACAGAACTACTCTGAGAGGACGGTGGAGTCGGTCCGGGACGCGCAGCAGGTGAGGACGCGAGCCGGTGTTTGGCAAAGCGATCGGTACCAGAAGTCCATCATTTCTGCTCTGACTGTGTCGCAGTGCATCCTCTGCGTGTCGTACGTCGATGAAGAGAAGCTCCGGCTGGTCAAGAGGTCGCGCAAGAAGAGTCTCCAAAACATAAAACCCATGTCAGTTCTGCCGCGCAAGGTAAGGCAGGTTCTGTAAGAAACCAGAGCAGAACCGGTCCAAACCTGCATGAACCACTTCAACGTGCAGCTGCTGCAGTTTCAGGATGTTCACACAGTTTCAATACGTTTGATTTCAATAATGTTCAGCTGAATTTTGATGGTGATTAGAAAATAATGTACATCTTGACCAAAAACCAGGATGATGTCATAAAACAGCCGAAACTTTTGTACTTGTTAAGGTTTTTCCATCAGTCATTGCAGCAGGAAAGCAGAGCTGGACTGGATCAGATCTCTGCTGCTTTTCTAAGACAGCTGAACAAACAAATACATTTTTCTACATCTGTAGAACCAGAGCAGAGAAATGACTTTGCTCCGGTTGGTTGGGGCTCATTTCCTCTGAGCCGTTTGGTGCTGGTAAACGTTTCATGCTCAGGTATTTTCAGGAGCGTTTCCAGTGACCATATTCAGTTTTATTCCTGAAGTCTTTCTGTCCCCTCAGGAGGACTCGGGACACCTGAGAGCCGCTCTCTGTCTCCTGCAGCCGGACGTCAACGCGGACGCTCAGCCTCCCCAGGACCAGAACCCGACCCCTGACCCCAGACGGCGCCAGCCGGGCTGGTGTAAATGCGGCCGCTGCAGTTCCTCTGCCCTCCCCCAGGAGGAGCTGTGCTGCAGGCGGAGCGACGGCGCCTGCATCGCCTCGTCTCCTGCGTTCAGGCGGCTGGTGTTGGACCGCTCGCTGCTGCAGGCCGTCCTGCTCTACCAGGACCCGCTGTCGCCCCCTGCTGGCGGGGCGCAGCGCGCCGCCCTGCGTCACTGCGCCTACAGGCAGTTCATCAGCTGGAGGTTTGGGGTTCCTCCTGCTGACTCCCACCCTGTCATCCCCAGCTGCTGCGTGCAGAAGATCAGGGACGAATATCCGAGTCCAGACGGACGCTACAGCGGCTTCACGCCGGTCAGAACCGCCTCTGACCCGACCAGAACCAACGGGCCGCTCTGAAACAGACTCCTCCTGCTACTAACAGCTTTTTGTAACTGAGATACTAAAAAGAAGAAATGTGTAAAGTTTGTTCAGTTTGGTGAAACATTTCACAAAGCAAATGAATAATTTTCTCTGACATGGCATTTCCTTTGAGGTTCTGGTTCTTTTGCTGCTTTCTGGACTTTGGTGGCTTTTTGTCAAATTCAATTTAAAACAGACTTTATTGATCCAAAGGGAAATTAAAGAACTTGAGACAATTTATCAGTTTTAATATGAATCTTTGGCTTCGATTCACATTTTTGTCACAAATCAGCATGAAATATTCCTGCAATAGAAATAAAAATAAAAACGTCCAAAGTCCAGAATATTATTCTTTTTAGTGCCATTTCAAAGCAGCTCCTCTTAGTTTCCACTGTTTTTCTTTCTACTAAAACAATTAAAATAAAAAACTTAGATGTGTTTTTAAAATGAACATGAAGCCTCTAATGTCTCTGAAAGGGAGATTTGGTTTATTTAAATATGATTATTACATTTTGAATTCAGTCTTTTTGCAGAGTTTAAATGAAAAACTAATTTACACTTTTCATCTCTCCTGGTTTCTCATATCAAACATGTTTTTCACTGTCAGACACAAACACTGCAGGAAGATCATCAACTAATATGAACTGATTTTATACTTGCAGGATAAAATCCTTCACACATCTGTGCTCTTCTGCTGCAGTGATAATTTGGAAGACGGCTGGTGATGGAGGCGTTTCTGAAGCTGCACCTCCTTCCTTCTTATTCCCATTTCCACTCTGGGTTTATTCATTAACACCAGGATGAACCGATGAACTCAATAAAGTCTAAAATTATTGCTCTTCTGGTGTAAACAGAAGCTCTGATGAAATGAGGATTTTTCCTGTGAGTTTTCATTTGAGAACGTTTTTAAAAAAAACTCCCAGAAATGTCGCCTCTATTTGTTTAAACTGAGAAACATCGTTTTTGTTTTTTCTGTATTCAGATCTGCTGATGTGATTATTTCCACATTTAAATTGGGACTGAGAGCAGACTAAATATTTAAATATCTGAAGTTAAAATAAATGTTTGGCTTACACATGAAATCAGCTGATTTTGCTGAAAGTGGCTCAAGAAAAGAAAGGAGACAAGTGACTGGAGTTCCCAGACTGGCCACCAGAGGGCGTCAGTCTATACTCAATAAGTAGAGTGAAATGTTGCAGACAGTAACTGAAGCATCTGACAGCCAGTGACTCTTTCACGCTGTTTCAGTCACCAGGCGTGTTTTTGAAGAGTCGTTTAAAAGATTTTGAAACTATTTTTAATTTGGATCTCCAGGTTCAGTTTGAGGCTAAAATCAGTCAAATCTGGTTTCTTCCAATCAGAGCATCACTGACTGGGTTGTAAAATGTCAGTTTCTTTCTTTCATGCATAAATTCTTCTGGCTTTTCCTCGTTTCTGTTTTTAGCTCCACGGTTACAGTGTGGCCTGAAGGAGCTCCCGCTGGAATTGAATCAACTTTAAGCACATGTTCACATGGTTGGGTGGGGGAGTTCCTGGTGCCACAGTCAATTAAGAGTTGGTTCCTGTCTGCACAACTAATAAATGACTGAACAAACCGTCAGCTGAAGCTCAGCGCTGCAGCCTGTTGCTGCAGCCTGTTGCTGCAGCAGAGGAAGTCAAACCAACACGTCTGCAGAGCATGAAGAGCTACATAAGAAACACTTCAAACCTTGTGAAATAACTAAGGATCCAACTTCCTTTTGTTCTTCACTAAGCTGTGGAGTAAAGAGTTGATCTGTAACTCTGCAGGATGTTTGCTGTGTGTGCAAACAGTCACAGAACACAGATGAGTGATGCAAACTTCAAAACACAAAAACTAAAGCAACAGAAAACAAAACAGAAATAAAAATAAACTAATAAACTAAAACTCAAATTCTGCAAATATCAACAACATATGAAACGCTGCAAACTTGATCCACAAAGCAGCAGTCCTCCAGACCACCAGGGGGAGTCAACAACCAAATCAAACAGAATGTCACGATTTGAAAGGATGTTCAGAAGAAGAAGAACCAAATAGTTGTAGATTTAAGCACAACAACTATTTGGTTGAAAAACAGAATAAAAACATTCATTTTTATCAGGTTCGTTTTTTTCCCTCCTGTCATCTGGTGGGAACAACCAGAGAAAACCATCCTTGTCCTTCTCGCCGTTTCACTTTATTTCTCACTCAAACTACTGGATGCATCAACCAGAGCTGCATCAACCAGAGCTGCATCAACCAGAGCTGCATCAACCAGAGCTGCATCAACCAGAGCTGCATCAACCAGAGCTGCATCAACCAGAGCTGCATCAACCAGAGCTGCATCAACCAGAGCTGCATCAACCAGAGCTGCATCAACCGAGCTGCTGTCACTGAGCTTCTCATTCTGAAAATATTTCAAGCTCAGATTTAAACAGGAGTTGTAAGAAAGTTTGCAAATATCTACATAATGCTTTTAGAGTTGAGTGAACTGGGCTGTTCTAAAGTTTTTGGGATGTAAATACTGGTTATTTTTCCTGAGGCTCATCATATCATTGTGCAAAGATCATTAAACTGTAGTTGAAATATCCGACAGTTCTGGACTGACTGCAGGAGGATCTGTTATTATTTTAGTCGTCTTTGTTCAATGATGGTGGATTTCATTATGTTGCTGCTGAGTCTGTTTGCGTTGGAGGTTTTCCAGCCAGGTTTGTTCTGTTGCCACGCAGAGAATCAGAAGATATTTCAGCTTTTATGAAGTTTCCTTTCTTTCCGTTTGGTGGTTCAGAAAACAGAGAGCGCTCTGTGTGTGTTTCATGTTCAGCTGGAGTATTGATGAGCTCATAAACCATCGTTTAATGCTGCTGGCTTGATGCCTGTGTGTGTGTGTGTGTGTGTGTGTGTGTGTGTGTGTGTGTGTGTGTGTGTGTGTGTGTGTGTGTGTGTGTGTGTGTGTGTGTGCGGCGGCTCTGAGCTTCGGGTCAGCAGCAGGCTGAGCGTCACATGATCCCCTTTCGGTGATTCTCCTGTCCACCTCCATGCTGCAGAGGATCTGGTGGAGGTGAAACTGACATCTGGTCACAAAACACGCTGCTGCTGATCCGAACCAGGCTGAGCAGAACCGGGCTGAGCAGAACCAGGCTGAGCAGAACCAGGCTGAGCAGAACTGAGCTGAGCAGAACTGAGCTGAGCAGAACCAGGCTGAGCAGAACCAGGCTGATCACATGAGGCATCGATGACCTTTAAGCTGGAAGAAAAAAGGAGAAACAAAAAAGTTGAGATCCAACGATAAACCAGCCAAACATCTGACTGTCAGCCATGCAGGACAGGAACATGAAGCGGCGTCATTGTTGACATGTTGCTATGGAGGCAGTTTGTGTCAGTTTGTTGCGGGAGGTGAAGCTCCTCGTGTTTCTCCTCGTTCTCAGCTGCGTTGTGAACGTCCGACTGCAGCTGAGCGTCTGGAACCTCCATGTTCCTGAAGTTACAGTTTAGCTAATGTCAGGAAAAAACAGCCGTTTAAAAACCTCCAGATTGTAACGTCACAAATCAGCTGGCACTGCATGTTCCCTAGAGCTCCAGCATGTTTGGTCAGCTGGTTTTACTGCCGCACAATAACTGCTGCAAAACAAAATGATCCAGAAACCACTTGCTGCATTTTTATTGGTTGTGCAGGAGGCTCCACTTTTGCTTTTCAAAGAAGTACAGTTATGTAATCACGCATTTGTTTGCAGCCGTTTTCACATGTCAGTGTAAGCGTTGAGTTTGGGGCAGCAGGATTTAAAGTGACAGGATGCCCTAAAAATCCAGAACTGAGACCAAAATCTCATCATCTAAAAATGATTTTCATCTAAGAAAAATGGAATGAAGATGTTTCAGAGCCCATTGAGCCATCCTGACATGTTCATTAGCTTTAACACCTGGAATCACTGGAAGCATTTCTCTAAGAAAGCAGGAAACCATGGAGAGGAGGAGGGACATGACTGAGAGGAGGAGGAGGAGGAGGAGGAGGGGATGAAGAGGGAGATAAGAAGCAGGGGGAGGAGAGGAGAGAGGCATTGTGGGTCCATCGTTATCCAGCAGAGGCAGCTGCTCCTCTCTCTCCATGCCGGGATCCTGCAGCCGGAACGCCGGCCGTCTTTCTTTTGTCTGGACTCGGTTCTGGAAAAGCGCGGCGTGTTTGGAGTGTTTCCATTTTCCGGCAGCAGATGAAGGAAGGTGTCTGGACGACTGAGTGCAGCGAGACCTGGGGGTTAGGATCTGAGCGCCGGGTGATGAGAGGAAGACGAGCTGCTCTGCAGCATCACTCTTCCTCTTCATTGTCTCCCCGCCTGCAGCAGCAGCTGCAGCAACAGCAGCAGCTGCAGCAGCAGTGCAGTCTGGCTGCATTATGAGTCTGAGGGTAACCGCTGCTGCAGGCCAGGCGGCCGCTGAGGGGGGAGACATGCTGACTGAAGCACAATGACCTGGCTTTGTTTTCTGAGCTGCAAACCAGACCAGCATGTTGAGGATTTAAAGGGACGCAGTCTGAACATGGGATGACCGCTGTGTGGCGCTGAACCCGACCCAACATGAACTCCTCCTCCAGTCCGAACCAGAGCGGCTCTCCTTTGTTCTGCCTGCTGGGAGCGGTGGGTTACTCCCCCAGCCTGGACACCTGCCTGCTGGAGGTGGCCATCATCCTCTTCCTCGCTGTGCTCATCATCGCGGGGAACCTGCTGGTGATCTTCGTCTTCCACTGCGCGCCGCTGCTGCACCACCACAGCACCGGACACTTCATCCAGACCATGGCCTGCGCCGACCTGCTGGTGGGCGTCAGCTGCCTGGTTCCGTCTCTGTCCCTGCTGCGCTGCCTGCCGGGCCTGAACCAGCAGCTCGCCTGCAAAGCCTTTGGCTACGCCGTTTCTGTGCTGAAGAGCGTCTCCATGGCGTCGCTGGCGTGCATCAGCGTGGACCGCTACATCGCCATCACCCGCCCGCTGTCCTACGCCACGCTGGTGACGCCGTGCCGGTTGCGCGCGTGCATCGTCCTCATCTGGGTTTACTCCGCCCTCGTCTTCCTGCCGTCCTTCCTGGGCTGGGGGAAGCCCGGTTACCATGGCGACGTCTTTCAGTGGTGCGCCGAGTCGTGGAGAACCAACCCGACGTTCAGCTCCTTCATCGTGGCGCTGCTGTACGCGCCGGCGGCGCTCACCGTCTGCTTCACGTACGGCAGCATCTTCCGGATCTGCCGGCAGCACATCCGGGAGATCAGCCAGCGCCACGCCCGCTTCGGCGCGCAGGCCACGCCCACCAGGGGCGAGCGCTGCGACGGCTGCACGGACAAGCGCTACGCCATGGTGCTGTTCCGCATCACCAGCGTCTTCTACGTGCTCTGGATGCCCTACATCCTCTACTTCCTGCTGGAGAGCGCCGGGCTGTACCGCCACATGGTGGCGTCGTTTCTCACCACGTGGCTCGCGATCAGCAACAGCTTCTGCAACTGCCTGATCTACAGCCTGTCCAACAGCGTGTTCAGAAGAGGCCTGGGCAGCCTGCTGCAGCCGCTGCTGCCCTCCTGCCTCGGCTGCGCAGACGCCAGGAAGGCCCCGCCCCCCGGCAGCCTGCGCACCGACACGCGATGCCACGTCTGACGCTGCAGCCGCGGATCGGCGGAGGCTTGGAGAGGCGTCTGATGGCGCCTGCAGGACCTCAGAGAGGCGTCTGCGCTGATGCCTGCTGGTCCTTCTGAGATCAAGTGGAAACTGCAGTGAATGAAACAAAGTTTGACTCCAAACTGCATGAAAAATATCAACGTGTGAATTCAGAGAATCAAATAAACACTTAAAGAGTGAAAGTCCAGCAAATGCAAAAAGCTTTTTAACCAGTTTATTGTCTTGTTTTCTGTTTGGGGTCAGGCTGGGTGAAGAAACAACTTTCAGAATTAATTTCTTATTTTTTATTCTGGATTTTTGATAAACTTCCTGCTTCATTCTGCTAATATTTCAACCGACTTCTATTGATGAGTTTATTTTGGCAATATTTCAACTTTATTTTTGTTAAAGATAATCATTTTTTAGCCTGACCTTTATATTTTGTTAGTTAACCTGAATTCAAAGTCCAAATAAATAGAAGCAACAAAATACAAGATGGCCGCCTGAGATATGGAGACCCAAGGAGCTGATTGGTGGAAAAAATCCATATTTTCTAAAGCTGTGATGAACTGATGGGAAGGGCTGATGGCTCCAGGGTGGATGCAGTGGATGCAGTGGAGGCGGATGCAGTGGAGGCGGATGCAGTGGATGCAGTGGATGCAGTGGATGCAGTGGAGGCAGATGCAGTGGAGGCGGATGCAACGGCTGCTGAGACTCCAGATGTGGAGGATCTGTGTGAACCTCAGCAGACTCTCTGCTGTTTGTTCAGCCTGGATTCATGGAAAATGTTGATTTGTGAATCAGCTCAGCTCTCTGCCTGCGGCGTTTCTCCACCTGCCCAACGAGGAGACAGACGGTTTGTTTCGCGATTCGTCAGCAGAGCTGCAGCCTGAATCTGTTTTCTGTTTGAAGCAGAAAATGTTTTACTGGTTTTGACTAAATGCAAAAAATTGATCCTGATTCATATCAGGCCTGGATATGATCTGAGGTTTTGGCTCTTTTACTAATTTTTTCTTCTTAAAGGTTTGATGTGCTTCTCTCTCAGCATTATGGAGAGTCTGACAGTAACTGCACCTTTTCTAGGTATTTAAAACTAAACTATGTGCTAAAACATTTTAAAACAAATAAATGAAAGAATTATTACTGTTGTGGCGAATTTTAAATCAAATATTGTTCTAATCTTTTCTAATCTTGACTATTGTGGCTGTAATAATGTATCTAACTAGTAATTTTGCTACCAAAACAAAAAGTGTTGAATCTTGTATGTCTGTGCAGCTTTTGATTCACTCATAAAACAGATCATTTTATCATATTTTGAAGTTAATCCAGTAAAAAAGCAGCAGATAATTTTAATAATGAGGTTTTCAGCTGATGCAGCTGAACATCATGAACAGCAGCTGCATTTACTGCACTGATTGTCACGTTTCTGTTTCTAACTGACTGCAGGCAGAAACTGAACCAAGTTTCGTCTGGATCCGTTTTACGTCTCAGACTTTCACTCTGGCAGCTTCTTGTAATGTTTTACTATTTTAAAATGTAAAACATTGTTTCCTTAAAAAAGATGCTTCTCCTCCAGAAACTCTGAGTTTTTACAACCAGAAATAAATAAATCGAAGAGCCAAGAAAAATGGAGGAACGTGACTTTATAACTAACATTATTATTCTAGAAACACATTTTTCAGATTTGTATCATATATTATCACTTTATTACAGATTATTAGATCTGTGTCACCTGATGGCAAAACGTTTCACATCGTCGAGGCCTGCGTCTGTTTGACCTCTGGAGGTCAAGAACCTGAGGCCCATCAGCAAAATATCATGTTTACACTGTAAAAACCTCGTCAAAAATAATATGAATGTTGTATTCAAATATTTCTTGTACTTTGAAGTTTTATATCATGAGTGGCACCAACAAACAGCAAAGTTTGATTCTTCCAAACAAGAAAACCAGTTTCGATCCTTTAGCTCGCCGGCTAACAGTGTGTAGCAACAGGTGGGGGAGGGGCAGCAGCGTTCTTTGATTCTTTTAATCAGATTCTGATATTTTATCTGGGATTTCTTTAAATGTAAGTTAAACTACAGAAATGAGATTAAAACCTTCATTTATTAAACTCAGTACTGATTTAATAAAACATTTAGTTTTATTAAAGCAGAAAAGCAGAAAAATATTGTAAACATCATAAGATAATCATGAAGTCTGGTTTTAAAACCATTAAACATAAAACTCTGAGTTTCTGCTTCTGATTTTGAAGTTTTTGCTCAAAGACCAGAGGAAAAAAAATATTAAAATAAACTGAAAAGTGAAGGTTTTATTAAAGGTTTTATTAAAGGTTTTATTAAAGGTTTTATTAAAGGTTTTCACCTTACTGTGGGTTTTATGTGAGAAATTTAACCACAAACTGTTTTAAAGGTGAAGCTTCATCTATTTTTATTAATCTGAGAAACATTTTTTATTATTGTGGATCAACAGGAAGAGTTGATTTAAAGAGCTTTAAATGTTTAAACTTTAACTTTCTGAGTTTTTCCTTCTGCAAAGTTTCTGTAAAAACCTTCATGAACTGCATTTCATTTATGGAAAAAATGCTGAAAAGCAGAAAAAACTCAAACTATTTTTAGTTTTAATTAAGAAGCTAAAATAAAAAATGATTTAGAAAAAGGAAAATGTCTCCAGAAAAATGATCCTCAGTATTTTCTTGATGTGCTCAAGAGGTAGAAGCTGAATTCTGTCAGGAAGGAACAACTAATGAGATTTATTCATTGTTTTCAAAGCAGCCGTTGTAACAGGACGTCTCCTTGTTGGAAGTGAACTGAAATGACGCGTTTCATGATTTATTGCTGCAGAAACAACATTAAAGTTAATTGGATTCAGGCTGTGGAAACTTGTTGACTCATAAAAACAGATTTCATTCAGTTATTGTTTTTGACTCTGCAGTCGATCGAAACACGTTTCAGAAACTCATGAAGAGTTCAGAAAAATACAAAATTACTTTAAAATCACATTTTATGGATGTGCACTTAAAAAAATGAAGAGCATAATTTAATTATTGCTTTTGTAAGAGAAAGAGAAAAATGTCGTTTTGCTCCTCTGGGTCATCTTTAAATAAAAAATGTTGCAGGTTGTAGATTATTGCAGAAAAAGTTTTTCTCTTCTGATTCAGAAGTAAAAACAAGCAGACATGAAAAAAAGAAATGAAAGTTGTTTAGTGCCTCCGTTCATTAAAACTCAGCAGGTTTTATAAAGTTTCGTTGCTCAAACGCTCCAACAGAAACTGATTTATAATTTTATTCCTGGTTTTTATTCTGGGTTTAATGAAAACTGACTAGGACAAAACGTTGAGTCGACGTTTTGTTTTTGTTTTGTTCTATTTTGTTTCCTGGTTTTTGTCTGAAACTAAATGAATCGATTCTGATGACATCTGACTGTTTTCCTCAGTCTGTCGATTCATTTTAATTTATTCAGTATTTTGTTCACTGTGTCAAAAACACAAATGATAACTTTTCAAAAGTTGCACTCAGAATTTTCTGCATAACTATTTGTCAAAAATACAAATTAATTTACTATTTGAACTTCTTTATTGCTCTATGACTTAATATTTATTCAGATTATTTGTCTATATATTCAGAAAACAGACAGAATCTGTTTAATCTGCTGTGAAAATGATTATTTAAATGTATCTGACTCATTCAGGTTGACAGTTTCTACATGCTGCAGCAACACAGATCTCATAAAATGTACAGTTTTTACATTCCTGGAGTTTGTGCAATAATCCTACAACTACCACAGTTTATAGCAGATTAATAATCCAGACTAAGGGCTTTAATCTCTGAGCTGTTTGGTTCTCAGCATGAGGTCTGAACATTTTCCTCAAGTTTATTGTAAATGATGTGATTAAAACTTGAATGTTCTGTTTGTTGATGTTTCTGGATTCATTTTAGATAATAAAAAGCCTTAATGGATTAATTGTGATGGATTTATTCATTATTCCTGATGCAACAGTTTTCATGTTCAGAACCAGAACCAGAGGTTCTGCAGTGAAACAATATTTCAGTCCTTCCTGATTTGTTTTCAGTTTTCTCCAATTACATGTTACAGATTAACGTAACTTAATCTGTAACACGCAGATTAAGTTACGTTTTATAAATAGTTTTTAAATGATGAGTTTATTTATTAAGTAAAAATGATCAGAATTAGTTTTATTGTTTGTGACTCAAACAAGGAATTTGACTTTGGTTTTCTGGCATTTCTATTAATGTTTTTGTCATGAGACAGTTGAATTCATTCAGTTTGTTTGGCTCAGTTTGATTTTGAACCTTCATGTCAGACAGCAGTGAACTGGGAACAAACCAGTTCCTCCTGCTCGCTCTGCTGGTTGAGCCTGTTTTCTGTCTCACTCTGGAGAAACAGGAGGATCTGTGATCTGTGTGTGAAGAACAGCAGGATGAAGAGATGATGAGGAAAGTCTTTGTAATGAAATCATGTAAATATCCTCTTGTGGGTGGGAGTGATGCTCAGGTTGAGGTTTAGTGTCTCTGAATGTTTCTGCTCACGGATCATCCAGCAGGAAACCGTGAAGCTCAGGGAACATCTAAAACACATCGAAGTGTTTCTGCCCCTTCAGACTCCAATCTGCTGGAACAAATTTACTCTTTCTGTAAACTTGCTGATGTCAGACCGAGTCAGCTCCAGCTTTCAGCAGAAAGTCCAACCAAATGTTTGTTACAGTGTGATTTGCTGTTTGCAGTGTTTTCTTCGGGTCACATGACTGTTGTCTCATTGCCAGGCGATCGTTCTGCCGCCTCACATGATGCTGCTGGAGAATTAAAGGAATCTGTTCATCAGAGGAAACGAAGGGATGAGGGAAACCGACGGTCGGTTTGTTTCTTCAGAAACACAAAATTCATCCAGTTCAGCAAATGAAAAAGGAATTTTCTGGATTTGTTTTTGTTCTTTTTTCTTTAAGAGCATTTAAATGTTGAAAATGCTCTGCGCTGTTGGTCAGTTCCTGTTTTTGGTTCCGGTCCGATTGGCCGCAGAGTCGGCTTTCTGTCAGCTGAAGAACATTTCCAGGATTAAAGGACTAAAGAGAAACTCATCCTCACATTCAGAGACTCAAACCTGCAGCTGCTGCTGGAGTTCTGACTGAAACCAGGAAGATGGGAAACATCAGCAGCCACTTCTACAGAGAATGAACCTTAAACTACGGCTGGTAGTTTATAAATCACTGAATGAATTAAAGATCTGCTGCTGTGGGATCAACCTTCCAGACCTCTGGTTCTGGTTCTGGTTCTGGAGGCGGACCAGAACCAGAACCAAGCACAGAGAAGCAGCTTTCAGCTTCTATGCACCACAAATCTGGAACAAACTTCCAGAAAACTGCAAAACAGCTGAAACCCTGATGTCCTTAAATGAGACGTCATCAGCATGTTGTGGTTCCAGTGATTTCACTCGTCAAACCGTCTGATCGGTCGTTGAATGATCCCTGTTTTCACTTTGTCATTTCATGTTTTCATTCTGCGCTGCAGAGTTGGTTTAGCACCGCAGGATCCCAGAGAGCCTTGATCCCTTCATCTAAAAACATGTTATGTCAGAGTTTATGTTTTTATTTTCCTGTGGGAAAATCCAGATGCTGGCAGTCGGGAGGATTTGCCTTTTCAGGGGCCGACGGCACCAAATTTGGGCCAGAACCGAGAGCAGCAGGAGGAGAGGGAGGGAGACAGGCAGAGATTTATTATTATTATTTTAGCTTAAAACTTTGTGTTTTTATCACAGTTCAGTGTTGGAGGCGCCAGATATCTGCTGGCATGAAGATAAAACCTGCTGATGGATGTTGCAGCTTTCTGAAACGTGTTCGGACATCTGCAGCGAGTCGGTCCAACAGAAACAGAGAAACCAGACGGATGTTGGTCCGACTGGAGCCGGGATTCATCCGGCGTCACTGCAGGAGACGCTGAAGCTCAGCTTTCATCTGCAAACCAGAACAATTCACATTACTAGAAATAATTGCACTTTGTAATAAATCCATGTGATCCAGGATTTTATGATTGTTGTGATTTTTTTTTTCCAGAATCACAAATTTCACAACATATTTTTCTCTTTTTAAAATGTACATATAAATTAGAAAAAAATAAAAATAAAACGCAGAGAGTTTGGAAATAAACACTTTTTTTCTTAAAAAACTGAAATATATAGATTCTTTATTACTCGCCATATTGATCCCAAACCAGTTGGGGATCGATCGTTTCCAGTTCCACCAGTGGAGGAAAACATGATCTGGAGTTCATGACCTCAATTCAGCTTCAGGTCAAAGTAACAATCAGGAAGTAAAACCATGTTGATGTTTTTCAGAAACGGATTCAGACATTTTTTATTTGTGTAAAAATCAGAGCCTCAGGCTGAAGACGCTGAATTTGTCTGAGTCTCATGTTGCTGCTGCCTCTGATTTGAACCGAGGCGAGTTAAAGTCCAACAAACCATTTTAGGGAAGCAGACCTGAATGTGTGAGAGTCTGAGGCACGAAAAGCATCTGAATGTTGTTTGAGTTTCAGTTTGGAGGGAAACAAACTGCAACCTGACCAGAGTTTGAAGTTTGACGTCTGCTTCTCATCAAACATGGCGGCTTCCCAGGAACAACCAGAGGATTCTGGGAGAAACTGCGTTAATCCATCCTGTGAACAGAATGAATGAATGAATGAATGAATGAATGAATGAATGAATGAATGAATGAATGAATGAGCTCATGCAGGAACAATATAAAGAAAAACATAAAATCAGAAAGTATTCCTAGAAGTGAAATGTGAGAATTGAGACCAAAGTCTCAGTTTCATCAGAGATGATCCAGTCTTTATCTGAAAACTTCAGAACAAACTGAGCCTCCAGGATCGACCCACTGCATGTGGAGCCAGTTGAACCCAGTTCTAATGAGCAGCTGCAGCCGTCAGGACAATGAAGCCGTTTTCACTTGGAACCGATCAGAGGATCAACTCTGATCGGTTCCACGTCTCTGCAGCCTTCACAGTTCTAGATCAGAAAAAGTCCAATATTTCTCTCCCTTGTCACAGAAAGTGAATATTAAATAGACTTAAAACACATGAAGTGAAATGTTTGAAGCCTGATTTTTTGTTTTAAAATTATACACTAAAGTTCAGGTTCTGGAAGAAAAACATCAGTTTTTAGCAGAAAGAGAAACTTCAGCTGATCTCAAACTCATAGGTTTGCTGCCATCTAGTGGCCGAAGTGGAAACCTGCTGAATTCTCCCAAATATTTTTCTTTTGTCAACAAAAAGCTGAAAAATATTTTTATCGCTCATTTGTCCTCATCTGTTCATTCCTCCATCTCTCTCCTCTTCATATTTTATTTTCTAACATCTCTAAAATATTGTTTTATCCACATTATAACTTTTTTAAAATTCTTCTTTCCTCTCTAATTCTAAGAATGAATTTAAATAACAGAATTAAGGTGAAATGAAATAGTTTGTATCTTATTGTGAAAATTTTGCCCTTTAAAATCTTCCTTCCTTTCAAAAGTTTGATATTGAAGTTGACCAGCAGAGGGCGCTGTTGTCACATTTGCAGATTAAAAATGTGAATGTGCAACAATGTGCTGCTACATTATAACATGTGTAATGAAGCTTTTTTAGGTTTCATAATTGTTTCTATAACTTTGTTGTTCCAGGTTAAACATAGAAAATATTTATTTTATTTATTAATCTTCTGATTTCACAGATTCATGTCTTACAATTGATTAATCAGATAAATAAAAAATTACTTTGTGCAGATTTTTCATTTAACCGCTTGAGGAAACATCTACAGCTAGAAAATGATCTGAGATTTATTTTATTCAACCAGGTGAAGCTGAAACTGAAGAGTTTTGGGTAGAAACAGGCGAAAGTTTTCATTCATCTGAAAAGATAAAATAGATATATTTTTGTACAATTTTGTCTTAATTACTAAATCAGTTAATGGAGTTGGAGCTGCAGTTTGTCTGAATGTTTTTGTTTTAGAGAAACTGACAGAAACTCTCCTTCAGTAGCTTCAACACTTTTCCTTATATTTCAGGGCATTTTAATGCATATTTGTTACATAAGATCATATCTATCAACACATTAAACTAATAGTAATGCAGTGAAAGTGTTTAGATGCCGGTTCGCTTCCTGGGCGGCTCTTTGTCCTGATCTGATGTCAGAACGGTTTGCTTTGGACTAACAAGGTGATTAAACCCAGGGTGGACCTGACCCTCATACAGCGTGACAAACTGCTGCCATGCGCCCACGTTGCGTAATCCAACACCTTCTGGCGCCGCGTCCCGCCGCTAAAAATACCGAGGGGATCTGGAGGCTGATGCTGCAGCCCGGCAGAACCGAGCCGCAGCTGTCAGCTCGGTGTCAGGAATGACGCGGAGCTCCGCTCTGAGGTCAGCAGAGGTCAGGCGGGGTCAAAGTTTCCCCATGAGGTGTAAACAGCAGAACAGAGGAGTGTGTGCACACACTCACTCAGGAAGATGCAGAAAGTCTCTGCTGGTCCTCAGAGCTGCAGAACCAAAAGGCTTCAGGCTCAAACTGCCGGCTGATGGATAAAAAGTTTAATCTGATCCAACCAAAGAGTTGACTTCACTGGAAAACATGATTCTGTAACGACAGTAGGATGTTCAGCTTCTGGCGGAAAATGTCCACATCAAGATTTAAAGAGGAGATGTTACGTAAAATCAACTTTATTCATGAAGAACAAACCTGGAGGTTGCTTTGATTCTTTCATGCAGAAATCCTTTAATCTCCATGGCAACCATTCAGCTGTGCAAAACACATGGGTGGACCTAGCTCCGCCTTCGAGGCGCAGCTCCTCCTCAGAACTTCTATCTCACAGAGCAACCTTCACTCAGCTCCTTCAGACTAGCCAGTAGTAATTTGCAAACACCTGGTGGAACTGCTGAGCTGCTGCTCAGTAAAATTCTGGTAAAAATGTTAAAGAGTGAATAGAGTGAATAGACTTCCTGAAGGCGGAGCTTCAGATAGAGCAAGAGTTTTTAAAGAGACAGAGGCCCAAATTCAAGAAGTAGAATTTCTTCTGTCATATTTTACATATATAGCATTTTTAAAACAACTGAATTAAGTAATAGTTACTCAGTTGCACTCTAAAATAGAAAACACGCAACACTGCCCCTTTAAAAAACATCCTGCTGTTTGTTCTCAGATTCCAAACAAAACAACAAAATGATTGAAAATGTAGGTTTTAAATTCTCTAGCTCAGAAGAAAGGTACCGCTGAGATACAGGAATGTTTAATACAGGATTAAATACCATCATCATCTGATACAGCGATATGCAAATATGTGTTCTGAATACAAAGTTACAGTCATGGTTGTATTTACATTCATAAATATGTTAATAAATATTCAGCTGCTGCTGAGTTTATACTGAAACACAGTAAATATTTACACAGAGTTTCTGGGCTGCTGGAGTTTCACTCCGAGACGTTTGGGGCCCCTGAAAGCAGCCAGAGTATTGCTTTGTTTTCCTCAGGAACCAGAACTGGACCTGTGCTGCCCGACGCGCCGCCGTCGTCCTCCATATTGCATTCGGTGCTGCTGGGCGTCGTGTGGAGGAGGAAACCGACAGTTTGAGAGGACTGGAGGTCAAACTGGGCTTTGGGTCTGGATTCTGGTTCCTGTCTGGAGCTGGAGGTCAGAACAGATCCTGAGGGCCCAGGTGGATGATGATGGGCGTGGCGATGGTCTGCGGCTGGTAGTAGGCACTGTCGATGTACAGGCCGCCTGCAGACAGGCAACAACATCAGGTCAGAAACATCTGCTGGACTTCAGAATCAGAACCAGTTTGACAGAAAAACCTAAAGGTGTAACGACTCTCCTAACATCTATTAGATCCTCTTTTACTTTAACGTTTTGATACCTTCAGGTATCAAAGCTAGCTTTGCTAACCCTAAAACACTAATCATAAACATTAGTTCTGCTAACGCTAAAGCGCTACACCAACATGCTATTCAGTGGAAGCTAATGCTAAAGCGTTAAATTAAGTTTCAGTTTTATAGCTGATATTGAAAACAGCTACAAGCAATGCATTCTGGGTACAGAATAAATGTACCTTGCTGCAGCATAACAGACTGCCACTTCAAAATAAGAGCATGAATATAAACTTTATTTGATTGTTTTAACAGTTAATGAGCAAAACTTCAACACAGATGTTGAACTTCATTCATCTGAAAGTTTATTAAACTGCATTAAATGTTTTTAAAGTAAACAACAGAAATGATCTGCTATTAACGCTCAGCAGATGATCCACTTCCTGGTTTTTACCAAAATCAGCAGGAAGTGCAGGAGCCTCAGATCACTAATCTGTGATCTTCTAGTTCAGTCTGTGGATTTTTCCGTATCAGGAGAAACCTGATAAATCAGTGCTGAATAGTGAAGATGTTCCAAACTCAGAAACATCCTGGATTCCTGTGTTTGTTTGTAAATGAAGACGTTTTCCTCCAGTTGGTTTCTGCTGCAAACTGAACATCTGGTCTAATTTTCTTCAGCCCTGATGGGATCAGCCTCCTTCACTGGTTTCATCTCTGATAGAAACCCAGGAGATTCGGGTCAGAACCGGCCGCTGTGGCCTTCAGCTTCATGTTTCTGTCCGCCTGTCGGATAACTAACGGTTCTGATGTTTGTGATAAAACTGAACATTATGGTTCTGGTCTCACGTCCAACCCGTTAAACTAATTATTTGGTATTTAGTTTTTCAGAACTTCATACCTCTCAGTCCAGTTCTTCACCCACAGAAACCAGATCAAAATCTTACTGAAAATCTATGCAAGATGTCTGGAAGATGAACTGATGTCATTAAAAAGAAAAAAAAATTAATTAATGAAATGCTTTATTAAAACCCAGATGAAAAGTCCTGACCAGATGTGGCTGTAAACATCTCATAGAAATTAAAGAGCTGCAGAATCAAACCAAGAATTAAATGGTTTTAATTAATCCGTCAGACTGAAGGTAGATTATGACATCACTTCCTCCTGAAACACTGCTGTCATGTGGCCACAGAGTTAAAGAACTGCAGCTCATCCTGATTTTTCTGCTGAAAAACTTATTGTAAAAATAATAATAATTAAAAAAATCAACATTTGACAAAAATATTTTTATTTAAAAATATTATTATTAACAGCCAGGTCAAAATAAGACAGTAGCAAATGTAAACAGTTGATGTGAAGTGAAAGGAAAATGTTTTCAGTGCAACTGATCGCTGTAAACTTTTCAACACCAAAAAACCCAAAACAAGCGAATGAAACGCAGGAGGGAAAGTTAAAGGAATATCCGACACATTCTGGGTTTCACTGCTTCATCACTGCTTCGTCACTGCAGAGGGTTCCGGCTCAAATCAACTGCAGTTTTTATCCTCAACACAACAAACATCTCAAACACAAAATATAAAACCAAAAATGACAAAAACCCACAAACTAAAGCAGAACCACTCTGCTGACGGAGCTGCTCTCCCTGAAGCCAACAGGATTCATTCAGGCTGCAACTTCAGCTCCATGCAGCAGGATGATAACTTTGAAACTTTCTAACCTGCAGCAGAAAAACTCTTTTCCAAAAGCTGCTGATTATAAATCTAACCTGCATCAGATCCGTTTATTTCCTTCAGCCTGGTGTGATTAGACATAATCATCCTGAACATATTCAGAGGTCAAACGTTGGAGTTTATTGATCAGTGAGCCGGTTGTGAGTGATTCTCCTCTACATGTGGAATGTTGAGTCACTTTATGCAGATTTGAAGGTGTGAAAACAAGAAGATGTTTCTGGGTTCAAATCTTTTGGATTATTGAACATAATTCATCTTCTTCTGTCTTTAAAGCTGCAGAATTAAACTCAACACTTTGTAGCTGAAAAGTGTGAAGTCAGACGCTGATCATCAGCTTTAGTGGGGATATTCCTTTAACAGGTGGAGGGGGCGGGGCTAGAAGGGGAACAGGTGGGCGGGGCTAGAAGGGGAACAGGTGGGCGGGGCTAACAGGGGACAGGTGGGCGGGGCTAGCAGGGGAACAGGGGGCGGGGGCTAACAGGGGAACAGGTGGGCGGGGCTAATAAGGGTAAAGGTGGGTGACGGGGTAAACAGGAGGGACTCTGATGACGGGAACAACTACTGAGGGCAATCTGGAGGGAAGACCTGAGGAAGAGCCAAAGAACAGAAGCTGGAGTGATGGGATGATGGATGGATTATTGATTATTGATCAGAGGTGGAGGGGGCTTACTGTAGGCAGGGAGGGGGGCAGCAGGGCTGTAGCCGTACGGAGCACCGAAACCTGCAGAGGAGACAAAATCTGTCACCATCAGAAAACAATTTAATCTGTTTTTCTAGAAGCAGTAAAGACCCAAACCGACATTTTGCATAATTGATCCCATTCAATGAAGGAAAACAGAAGAAAATGTTAAAAATTAAAGTTCCTGCCAAACATTTTTAGACTGAGTTTCGATCAAAACTGACTGTTTGTTTCTTCTTCTGCAGTTTGTTACGTGTTTTTACATCAGTCCAAACATGCAGTAAAGCTTAATAAATCTGAAACGCAAAACTCTGAGACGGCTTTCCTGAAGCCGAGTTTAGAATAAATATAAACTTTTAAAACATTCAGAAACATTTTAAACTAATTTAAACTGTAAATGTCTGTAGATTTTTACAGTTTTTGCTCCAACATGTTTTGTGTTAAAGTCTCGGCGCTGAGAGGAAACCAGACTAACGTTCTCACAGTGAACCTTCGTCTCCAGCAGGAACAGAAGGTGTTCATTTCAGTCATGAACAGTGATGCTGCGGGCTTCCTCTGCTGCCAAGAAAATGTGCCAATCGCCATGGCAACCAAAAACTAAGCATGTAGGATTTCAGCAGGTTCGTCTTCCAGGTATGAATCCATCATGAGGAAACAGAAACGAGCCGCTGAAACGTTCAGAAGATCTTTAAAGGAAATTCTGGTTTTTTCTTCATGTTTTGATCCAAACAGCAGAAAAATCTTCATTTAATCCTGAAAGATGATTTAATCTGCAGCCGGACCCACCAGGGGGGATGTAGCCGTGTGTGGGACTGATGTACGGCGCTCTGGGCAGGACGGGGACCCGTGGAGCTCTGGCGGCGAGCGTCGGGATGGTCAGCACGGAGGTCAGGGGTCGCTTCGGCTGCAGACACAGAGATCAGAGCTGAACTGAAGCCAGTGGCCTGCGGGGGGCGCAGTCTCCCTCAGAGCTGAACTCACTGCCGGGTTGTTGAGGCGTTTCTTCTTCACATTGGTCAGTTTGGATCCAGAGAACAAGCTGTTGAGAGCGGCGAGCGCCGCACTGGCTTTGGCTACCTTCTTATTGGGACCAGTTCCCCGGAACACCTGCTTATCCACCTCCACCTGCAGGGGGAGACAGAGGGTCGCGGGTCAGAGGAAGACGGGTCAGGGGGTCATGGGTCAGAGGGTCATGGGTCAGAGGGTCATGGGTCAGAGGGTCATGGGGCAGAGGGTCACGGGTCAGACAATGTACATAAAAAGTTACAAAAACACTAAAAATTGGCATTTAGTAAGTGTGTGTAGGTGTGTGTGTGTGTTTAGATGTGTGTGTGTTTAGGTGTGTGTGTGTTTAGATGTGTGTGTGTGTGTGTGTGTGTGTTAGTGTGTGTTTAGGTGTGTGTTTGTGTGTGTGTGTGTGTGCATGTGTGTATATGTGTGTGTGTGTGTTCATGCCTCTATGATGAAGCGTTTGTCGTAGCTGCTGCCGCTCTCGGAGATCAGCTCGTACTTCAGGCCGCGCCGCTTCTCGTTCAGCTCCATCACTGGGTTTTTCCCGCCCGCCGTCAGGATCGGACCCGGAGCTCTGGACTGAGACACAGAGGCATGCTGGGAGTTAACGGGTTGTCACGGTTCTGATCCGGTGAATCCCAATCAGAACCCGGACCTCCTCTGTTGTTCTGTGGTGATGTTAAATTAACAACACTTTATATAATTATTCATAGCTTTAAGTTTGATTCAACATTTAGTCAAATCACCACAATCCGATGGATTTTAGAGCAGAATCTGAACCGAGCTGGATTTGATCAGTTCAGCAGCTGAGGAAACAGGAAGTCGTTGTTTATAAATTAACCATCTAAATACCATAAACATCAGAGGAGAAACAGAAACTAAACACCTTCCCACCTCAGACTGAACGGATTTCCAGTTTGTTTTATGGCACAAAGACTCTTCAGGAACCGTTTTGGTGTGTTTTGTGTGTGTGTTTTGGTGTGTGTGCATGTTCCCACCTCCTGCGTCTCCGTGGAGGAGGCGACGGATGTGGAGCTGGAGCTGGTCGACATCCTGTCATTCTTTCCTTCTCCGTCAGACTTCTCATCGGCGCTCAGAGAGTCCAGGTCCCCGTCGGAGGCGAGCACGAAGCCCAGAGCCTGCAGGGCCTGCAGGGAGCCAGAGACAGGAGTTCACCGTTACCGTGGAGATGAGCGCCTGGACGCAGCGTCTCTGAGCAAGGCACTAAGCAGTGCTGGGGACTGGAAACTAGAGTAAAACTTCAACACAGATGTTGAAGTTCACAAAACGGACCAATAAATTAGCAGTTTAGAATTTACGCAGAAAAATGAATTTAGGGAAAGCAAAACACACTAAACGTTTTCAAAATTAGCTTCAATACTAAATAAATTCATCTCTCCTGATGGCAAAGTAGAGGAAGTGCTCCCACCACCACCGGTTCTGTAGAACCACCGGTTCTGTAGAACCATTGGTTCTGTAAGTCTGTCGGTTCTGGAGAACCGGGCCGTACCTTCAGAGCCACCTGCAGCTTAGCCGTCCTCTTGGAGTTCCCGCTGGCCTGGTATGAGGTTCCCTGGATCTCTACAGACATGGTGAAGACCGGCGCGTGGACCGGACCCGACTGACACAGCAGGCGGTACTGAAGGCCCGGATGGATCTGGTTCAGACGCATCAGGGCGTTCATGGGATGGTTCGGGTCGGTCATCCTCCAGTCCAGCACTACAGAAACAAAGACGCAGATATTAAACCCAAAAATCGCTAAAAATCATAAAACATTTCTGAATATTTAGGAGAAAATTAAACCCAATAAAAAAATATTTGTCTTATAAAATCAAACTAATGTCAGTTGTTCCTGTCAGAAATTTAATCTAAAACAAAACGGTCCAATTCAGATTATAATCCAACAGAAACAAATGTTTTCAAAATGAAGCTGGATGATTGATGATCAAATGGTTGACTTTGGAGCAATCCCTCATGCTGAACATTCATGTGGCGACAGTGGAAAGGAACAACTTCCTGGTGACAGGAAGAAACCTGGAGCAGAACCAGAACCGAAAACCGAACCAGTGTTTGATTCTCTCTGAAGTTTTAACTTATTCATATTTTCAGTTTTATGATTTCAAGAATGATCGACTTTCAGTGATGATGCAACAATCTCTGCGCTGATTTATCAATATATTATTAAATCAATATTTGATTTTACATATTTATATTATTGCAGATCCCAAACTTAGAAAGGGTTTTTCCCTCTTGCCTTATTAAAATAAATTCACACAATTTGTAAATTTATTTGGAAAATGAGCCACTCTTTGATTGAAAACGCTTCCTATATTATTAACAGTGAAGTTTAATACATGAATTAAAAGCTGATTTTGTATCAGTAAAATTGGTTTTTTTGGTCTTTGGTGATAATTTAGCACTAATTAAAATAAAATGCTGTTAATCAAGTTAATTAAAAACATCATCTGGACTCAGAAGGTTTAAATGTTTCCACTCTGACTTCGATTCTTCTTCTGTGTTTTTCTGTTTGACAAAACCTGGAGCTGTGGATTTATTTCACCAGACTGATGCTGCATGTTCTGCATCACAACTCAGCAGCTTTTCCTTATTTTAATCCGTCCTCAGGTTAATTCCCACCATCAGCAGCCGTTAATGTTTCTTCAGAGAATCTATAATGAGCTGATGTGATGAAACATAAGAGAAAAAATTTCTCTGCTCCCAGTGGTTGAACTTTAACTTACAGCAGATTATTCAGGTAAAAATGTATTAAAAACAACGTAAAACCCCTGAATTTTGTATTTTTAGACAGAGAAAATACGCAGTAGTCTTAAGGTTCAACAATAAAACTCCAGCAGAGGAAAGAAACAGCTGGAAAGCAAAGCCAGGTCCAGAGGACGGATCGGATCCTGAGGCTCGTTGGGTCCGGATCCCATCTGAGATGTTTTCTGCAACAGCAGACAGAAGCAATCAATCCTCAGAGGGTTTTCTGATCCGGACGCAGCAGGCGTTTAACAGCTGCTCCGGTAGAAATGTTGGTACTGAACGTGTCGACCATTTTAATCCCAGATTCATGAGAGAGATAAACCTGTCCTGTTTTTATTCACTCAAAAGTGACAAATAATATTGATGCAGTTAAATCTGTAACAAACATAGTATTTTTTTTGCCAGTATGCTGGTGCACAGGTCTAAGTTAACAGGATGCCAGGATGGAAAAGCATGGAGGAACAACTGCTGCAGTTTATTAAGAGTGCAGAAGGAGTTTATTTTATTTATCAGCTGAAGTCCAGAGAAATATTATTGCCAGAGGAAAAACTCCTTATTTATACACAGAATATGGAAACATGACTTATGTTTGTAAATCTGTATCTGGACGAAGGTCAAGACTTCTGAAACAACGAGCTTAATTTAATGTACCACAAAACTAAATACATGTTTAATTAGTTTATTAGAAAATTTATTAAATATGCCTTTAAATCATTAACATGTACAGCTAGAAAAGCTGTTTTCTGTTCCTGCAGCGTCGTCATGAAATGATTTCTGTCGGTTTCGGCCACTAAAGTTGAGGGTGGAGCATAAGCTGACAATGGGTGGGGGTAACTGTGGGCGGGGCCAGAGTGGAGTTAGGGGCGGAGCCAGAGTGGAGTTAGGGGCGGAGCCAGAGTGGAGTTAGGGGCGGAGCCAATTCTGATGCGCTGAACTCGACTAGTTTAGCCTGATTCTTTGAAAATCAGGCTTCTTTTGTTATGCTGGATTTTTATGACTGAAAATGATTTTTTTTAAAAAAACAGATGTTTCTAAATATAAATATAATAAATGCAAGTTTCAAAACTGTTTTGTGTAAATGTATATCAAAACTAAAAGTGTCAGTCAAACATTGTCAGATCTGATTTTCCTCATTGGTTGGAAACTATGTGCTTTTTTTCCACATTTGCCACAAATAATTAGGAGAAAATGAAAAATGTTTTTCATCGTTCTTGACTTTTTTTTTCTGGGAAAACAGAAATAAAATGATTGTTCTTTAAGAATGATGACAGATTTTCTACAGTTGATGTTTATCAAAATTATAAGCTGTCCTTTGTCAGAAGGTCGGGTAACGGAGAGAGTGATGGGAGCAGCAGCTTCGTCCTGAGGAGAGGAGATGGAGACAGATGGAGAGGAAGAGGACGAAGGTGCTGATGGGTTTTTCGGGGGGTGGCGGGGTTTTGGGGGTGTTATTGCCCTGACTGACTGTTGAAGGAAGCAGTGAGATAATTGTGATGCTGAAGCCGGCAGGATTGATCCCTCCAGTAAAATGGCTGATTAGAGCAGATCATTATTTCTGAACATCAAACAGAACATGATGAACCTCAACCAATAAATATTAATCATCAGCTGCAGATCAATAAATGTTTCACATATTCAGATTTTAAAGAGGCAGTGTCATTTAAAATGTAAGTTTTAATCTTTTCATCATGTTTTAATGTTATTGCCTCGACAAAAACTGAATTCTTTCATGCATGTTTGCGAAACCCAGAGCAGGACTATGTGAAACGTTAACTTCTCGGGGGGTGGCGGGGTTTTGGGGGTGTTAATGATCATAAATATCACTGTTTGAATCTCATCAAATATGAAAACAATATTTCAGCCAGTAATGTCCAGGAGGGACAGTCTGGCTTAATGGAGCTCTGATGCACTGAACTTCAGATCAACTTGTCTGGAGTTTGTTCTGATGAAACCTGCAGGCTGTTTGGAGCCGCCTGGTTTCCAACGCTTTCAGTCCACTGAGTCACTTTCTCACCTTTTACAAAGGCTGTTCAACATCACCTTGTTTACCATCAGCGGGTGTTTAGACACACACACACACACACACACACACACACACACACACACACACACACACACACACACACACACACACACACACACACACACACACACACACACACACACACACAGAGGAGCTCTGTTCTGACTCCAGTCTTCAGTCGATACCATTTATCTGCTGCTATTAGACTCTGCACTCCGGCTGCCTCACAGTAATTTGCTGTTTCTGAAGCTTTCTCACAACATTCTGCTTTTATGTCCAACATTTTGTCTTTTTCCATCTCAGGAAGATTATTTCAAATATTTTCAGACATTGGGATCTTTAAACAAGCACAGGAAGAAAGAAATCTCTGGCTGCTTCCACATATCAGTTTCTTAAACATAATTTGTTTGCTGCCAGTTAAATGTGACCGGAAACACATTGTGCTGCTTTTAATTTGAAGATACTGATGATGACCTCTGGGAACGTTTTTATCAAAATCTTCAAAATGATAGCAGAACAAATTAAAATTTTTGCTGCATGAAAGTTTGACACCAATTTAAAGGAGGTGGGTTGTGGGGCTTCACTCAGGATTTGAACTGAAGACAAAAAACTAACTAAAAACTGATCAGACCTGATCTGCTTCCAGCTGCACATGTTTCAGAGCTGAGACCAGGAAGTTAAATCACCTTTCATCCGTTTGGTGAAGTCTCTGTCTTCCCAGCCTGAGTCGTCCCGCAACCTCTTCAGGCAGCCGCCTGCAAGCAAAACAAACACAGGATTCACACAGGAAGACGAGGAGGAGGAAGAGGAGGAGGAGGAGGAGGATGAGGAAGAGGAGGATGAGGAAGAGGAGGAGGAAGAGTCTTCTGGACAGAAAACATTCAAAACAGAAAACTTCCTGAACTCTGACCTTCCAGCAGCCGTGGAGAAGCCTTGGTGGCCGGCAGAGCATCCATGTTCAGAACCTTGTACAGCTGACCGAATGCAATGAGGCGCAGCGCATGCTGAAACACACACACACACACACACACCCCCCCCACACACACACACACACACACACACACACACACACACACACACACACACACACACACACACAGAGGGTTAAAAACAGAGCAGGAACAGGCTGCACAGCTACCAGTGGGTTTCTGATCGATTGGCTGTAATTACCCCAGAAGCTGGTGCAGCAGCTCGGAGTGTTGAAGAAACTTCATGCAATAAAGTGCATGAAGTTTCCTCAACTTCATGCAGGAGGAAATAATTTCTATGAAGTTTCAATGTGAGGCAGAGATTTACAATTTACTCTGAGATTAAATAGAATAGTTTGAAATGAACACAAACACAGAATTAAATTTTATAGCTTTAGTGAGAAAAAACCTCAGATGTACATGAACAAGGATTTTGTATGTTAAAAATAAAGTATTACCAGAATAGAGTAAATCTAAAAATTACTGGAGTATTTAATTGGACAGTATTATAAGTTTTATAGCCACAATGTGCCACTTTACAGCACAATCAAGTGCTGTAAAGTGGCACATTCAGTTAAAAGCATGCTGTATATAACTTAGCAGATATTTGGCTACATAATTTAATGGCTTCAAATTGGGCCTCTGTCTCTTTAAGAAACTCCGACTCTTTGTGAAACTCTTCCTTCACAACATGGCTCCTCTTTTAAGCCTTTAACAACGTTTCACTCAGAAGCTTCTCCTAAACTGAGCTCAGCTGCTTCCTGGAGGAACTTGCTGAGTCTGCGGCTGCCGGCGGTGCAGAGGCGAACCTCAGTGGGACGCCCCTTAATGAGCGCGCTCAGTTTTACAGCAGAAAAACAGGAGGAGAGGCTTTATGATGCTCTGCAGGTCAGAGCTCATAAAAACTGATTCTGGGTGTAAAAAAGTGAAGAAGTTCTGCAGAATGCTTCATCTCCAGCAGAGATCAGAGCATCGTTTTAAATAAAATGCCTCCTGAATGAATTCTGACCCACTTTGCTTCCTGTAGAACCGCTTAGAGCCGCTGTGGAGCAGAGGTGAGATCAGGTCTGTTCGTTTAGCGGTCTGGGGCCCCGAGCCAACAGGAAGCACTCCAGACTTCCTTACCACAGTGCCTTTGAGCAACAAGATGCTTAAATTAGGCTGCTAAGCTAATGCTATGCTAATGTTAAGCTGTCTGAGCTGCCAGGTTTGGGGACGGCGTGGAAATGTGGGATGTTTGGGACTCACCTGGGCGCTGCGTGTCAGGGCGTCGGCTTCCTGCGCGCTGAGCTGCGTCAGAACGTCTCTGGGTTCCCGCTCACAGGGGTCGTGAACTCCTGGGCCTCCTGGCACCAAAACACACACACACACACACACACACACACACACACACACACACACACACACGCAGGTTCTCAAAATAAGGAAAAACATCCGTCTTCTGTTTTCTGTGAAGTATTACGACCACTGGACCACTGCAGAGAGAAAAAAAGAGGCGGAGCAAATTTCCACCAAAAATGCTTGAATGTCATACTGGAAACTTTTGAGCTTGAAAAGTAAAACACTTGCTAGAATGAACTCAGAAATTTTATAGAAAAAACTTATAAATTTTTGAGTTTGAAAAGTTGAACATTTTTTCTTTTAAAACTTAAGATATTTTCACATTTTTTCTGAAAAAAGTTTTTTTGTGTAAATTTACGTCTCTTTTTGTGTCTACATTGGCCTTGACCCTCGGTTTTCTGGGCGTGCTGCGGTGGCGAAGAGGTTTAGCACAACCCACATGTGGAGGCCTGAGTACTCGTCGCGGGTTCGACTCCCGGCCCCGGAGACATTTGCCGCATGTCTTCTCCTCTTTCCCGTCAGCCTACTTTCAGAAAAATACCGGCCACCGGAGCCAACAGAATCCTCTGAGAAAAAAATTACAAAGGAAAAAACCTTCGTTTTCTATTGAAATTCAGCCTGAAAAAGAAGCTCCTGAATGATTGAGAGGCTGTTAGCAAAGCGCTCACGTCGTCAGAAGGTCGAACTCTCTGCTGATGAAAAGATGTGAAGGATTCCCAGACAGAGGATCAGAAAACGAAGCGAGGAAAGAAAACATCAGAGGACGTTTGTGTTTATTGGAGCGAAGCAGAAACATTTAGCAGACTGAGGCTCGGGCTGGAAAACATGCAGTGGTTCTCAGGGATGGAGGTGAATCGGTTCATGTTTCTGAAACAGACTGAATCAGTTCTGCTCTTCTCAGCTCTCTGTGCTTCTGCAGCTTTTTAGTCCCACTTTGATTTGATTTTCCAATAATAAACCTGCTTTATACAGAAATGGTGGAGCAGAGAGGGAATCGTTTCTCTATTGACATGATGCAGCTCATCATCACCGGGACGTTTCCAACATCTGTTATTTATCTGATAGAGAAAATATGGAAGTTTTATCATTATGTTATATTATCATACAACATATCACTTTTATGCAATAAAAGTGACAATAAAAATGATTTATTCCTCATGTTTTAGGTAACTGTAGCTGTTAATGCATGACAGGAATCACTGCCACAAAACACATCTTGAAAACATGTGTAATATGATTCCTTAAGACAGTCATATTAGACTGTGTTAGCTAATGAAACAGCTAACTAGTTAGCTGATAAAATAGCTAACTAGTTAGCTGATAAAACAGCTAACTAGTTAGCTGATAAAATAGCTAACTAGTTAGCCGGCTCTTCACTCAGCTGAAATCGTTGGTTTTTGCTGTTATCATATTGTTTGTTTTTATTTCTGGTTGTTTTGTACAGCAGAGTTGTTTTTGAAGTGCTTTCTAAATAAAGCTGGAATGGAATGGCCCGTGACCTCTGACCTGGTAGCAGGATCCCTGAGGCGACGCACTCCATGACCCGGCGCAGAGCTTCGCCTGGACCCAGCGGACGGTTGCTAGTGGCGACGGCCTTCTCGCAGATCAGCTCCAGCGGCTGCGCAGACACATAAGACCACCAGAGGGGCTTAGAGGTCATGACCTCCGGGAGCTCCTGCGCTGAGCGGCACCTACCCATCCTTGAAGAGGCTGCCACTCCGGCTGCCGGTTGCATATGTCCCTCAGAACCCGCAGAACCACCAGGCAGGACTTGAGGTCGGCGACCCGGGCCTGAGGGACAGACGGAGGCGTGAGGAGCGTTTCAACAAGCAGCAGAAAGAGGCAAGGTCACGACCTCTGGAGCTCCGACAAGCTGCTGACGGCCATGAACTGGAGGTTTAGTCAGTGTTACTGGAGCAGATTCAGAGGAAATCAAACCTTCAACTAGATCAAACCTCATTCATCCAGTTTGATTCAGTTTTGAATTGAGACACTGTGACCTCTGACCTTTGACCCTGCAATAGGTCAACAGGCTATCATTGTTCTTATAAACATTTTCTAATTTTAATCCAACAAAAACAACTTTCAACATTTAGAAAATGTTGGTAATTTAGCTTGGACTCATTCCTAATACAACACTTCAAAATTTGCAAACTGAAATTGGATGGAAACCCAGTGAAAAAGCTTAATTTGGTCAGATGTTGATGTTAGGATCTCTTCTCCCTCCAGGGAAGTAGAGATTACTGCTGGCATGGGCCACATGTCACAGCCCCATTAGGGCTTTTCATTTAGTTAGTTAATTTTTTAGAAAGCTAAAAACCACCTCAAGTGACCATAAATGCATTTTTTGTGAAACTGAAACATTTCTAGTGTGATTCTTCACAATATGAATAAATAACATTCATATTTCATCAGGTTGTTTGATCTTAACAAAAACAAACCAGCTCTGAATAATCTGATGCCTGAGCTGGAAACCTGATGGGTGAAAACGATTCTACTGGGAGAAAACCAGCAACCAGCAGGTAAAACCTTCATCGTACCAAAACACGACGAGGCGGTGGAGCAGCGGAATCAGCATCAGGTCATCAGGGAGAACTGGGTCTTTACTCTGATCATTCCTCCCAGGACCTGCTGAGCTCACCTGGAACCATTTGGCGTGTCGGAGCGCCGCCAGCGCCGCCTGGCACTTCAGTCTGTCCAGGACATCTTCCTCCTCCTCCTCCTCTTCCTCACGCCTCGGCTCGCCTTCTTCTTGATCGACTTCCTCTGGAAAAACAAACAGGAACAAGAACGGAGAGTTTAAAAATATATTAGGTCGACCCTCTGGTCCTAATGAGCAACAGGTGGGGGCGGGGGGCTTGTTCTGTCACATAAAGCAGAAAGATTTATAAGACTGACGAGAGAAAGAGATGCGACAACATGCAGCTTTTCTGCAGATCAGAGAATAAAGGCATGAATCACTGAAGATTAGAGTGATATCAGCTACTGCAGGACAAAATGAGAGCAAAGGGCCAGATTACAGACCAAAAACTGGCAACAAAGGGCCAGATTACAGACCAAAAACTGGCAACAAAGGGCCAGATTACAGACCAAAAACTAGCAACAAAGGGCCAGATTACAGACCAAAAACTGGCAACAAAGGGCCAGATTACAGACCAAAAACTGGCAACAAAGGGCCAGATTACAGACCAAAAACTGGCAACAAAGGGCCAGATTACAGACCAAAAACTAGCAACAAAGGGCCAGATTACAGACCAAAAACTAGCAACAAAGGGCCAGATTACAGACCAAAAAATGGGCAACAAAGGGGCAGATTACAGACCAAAAACTAGCAACAAAGGGCCAGATTACTAACCAAAAACTAGCAACAAAGGGCCAGATTACAGATTATGGTGTAGTCTACACCAGTATCATGGTGTAGTCTCATCCCACACCATGATACCGCCGCCTACTATCACAGAGCCAGGCTCCTAAATTGAAGATTTGTACTAAATATATTAAAATGTTAACTAATCACTTTTTAAAATCCTTCCTAATGCAGCCAAGTGTTTCTGCAGAATGTAGGTGATTGAAATGCAGAAACGAATGTTTCAGCTGAACAGTCCACCTTAACTTGTTCTCTTTAACGGTCATAGAAACAAAAATTAATTTATTTGCAGCTATTCTCCGATGAATGAAAAATAACATCAATATTCCTTTGGGTTGTAATTTCCACCTTCATTCAGAGACAGCAGCTGACTGGAAGTAATAAAGTTCAGATAAAATCAGGAAAACCTTCAGATAAAAGCCGAACGTCGGCGGGGAGGAAACAAGGATCTGCGTTTTCACAGTGAGGTGAATAAAGTTTTCATCATAAACTCTGAATCTGCAGCTGAGCAGAAACTCAACAATCGCTGCGTTGCTCTGGATCACGGTGAATGCTTCTGTTTTCATCATCTGGGTCATGAGCTGCCGTTCGTCACCTGACCTGTAAAAACAACCCTCACCGTGACCTCTGACCCACGCTTAGCATGGTTTTGGACACGGTGGGAACTATAGCAACTCCGATGGTGAGGGGGGAACTGAAGTCATTTAATTCAGCATTTAATTTAATAATTTAACTTCACTCCACATCAATCTTTCATCATGAACGTCAACACAGCAGTTATTTATGTTTCTGGTCATTTTGACCTTGGAATTAGAAGAAAAGTTTATTTTAAGGCTTTTCAAACATCTTCAGAGTCATTTGATCCTGGATCTGTAAAAACCAGAGAAGGTTTTTATGCTCTACTGCTTTTAAATAGTGAAACGTTGTAATCAGTCGTTTCTGCTCAGATTCACCAGCAGAGTGAAAAGTTTAGATGTTTTGTTGTCAGGACAACGGACCTGAACGAGGAACAATCCTGTTTTTTCTCCGGTTTTCACTCGACAGAGCTGAAGCTGTTTGGGAGCAGAAACCCGGAGCGGGCTCGTCGTTCTGGACCGCCAGAACTTCAGACAGCGCTGAAGATCAGAGAAGCTGGGTGACGGCAGGCTGACGGCTTCCTGTCGTTTCCCACCGCCGCCTCAGACTGGGTCTAAAACGGACAGCGGCCTCTGAGCTCCAATCGGATCAGAGAAGGCGTTGCCACCGGAGACGGGCGGCTCGCTTTCCGTCGATCCTCTCAGGAAATCCTCCGTCCAGCTGCTGCTGACCCAGATCCATCGCCTCTCGGCTTTCAGTGCTCCGAGCCTCTGGGCTCAGGTTTCGCCTCCCATGATCCAGTTTGTCCTCAATGTGATCAGACGGAGAAACGAGCGAGTACCTTCATCATCTTCCTCTTCCTCCCTCATGGAGAGCGAGGTCAGGGTGATCTTCAGGGTCAGTCTGGGATCTTTGGTGCTGCAGACCCGGATCGCTGCCTCAGAGACACACGACCGGACTTCATACCTGTCGTCTGTCATAGTCTGTAAAACAGAGCGACACCGTTACCATAGTAACCAGGAACATAAAGACGAGGCTGTGTGCCTGTGCATCGACCAGCTGATTTCCTTAATTTTGGAAGATCAGTGATCGTCAATATTTCCATGTGAAGCCGAGCTGATCTCATCTGAAATCAGCCTCTGTCCTGATCCCAGGAGAGAAGTTCGGCTATTAGCCCCGCCCACCAGGTCACCAGGTCACGTCTGCGTTTGCAGTCAACAATAGTGACCACATTGCTCCAAACTCAGCAACTTACTGGCTGCATTAGGCAACATTTCAGACAAAAATATTTACTCAGCAGGTCGAGCTTTTTAAGGTCAAAATCAGCCACCGGCCAGAAAACTGCAATCGCTGCACCCCAATAAAGACGTTGTTTAACGATTCATCACATGAACATTCACTGTTCATGTTTATTGGAAACATTGCTATTGCAAAATTCTGTTTTATTTCCAGTAGTAGTGCTAATTAGAGCCGAGTTTTTTTCCTCTTCCTGCTGAAATCTCCTCGTCTAGAAAATATATTTTTCTAATTTGTATATTTTGTATAATTTTCTTATTTTTCCTGAAGTAGTTTTTCCCAGTGTTCCCACATCTGTTAATGTTTCAATGGGAATTTCCGTGGCTTTCCAAAGGTTTATGAATCAGAAAAGTAAATTTAAGAAAATTAAATATCATTATTTTGCATCGATATCCATGACGACATGAATAAGCGGCACAGAGCCATGATGTCTGCAGCTTCCTGCGGCACGGCGCTCCGTTTCATCTGCTGCCTCCCTGTCAGGTGAAACCGGCTCCATCCATCAGGCCTCCGCCTGTCAGGCTGCAGTTAGCGGCAGGAAATGAGATCCTCAGACAGTTTCCTCTGTTGATGAAGAAGCTGTGATGAGTAATTAATGGAGGAAAACCTCCATCCTCTGAGCGGCCCGAGGATCCAGACTGATCCTGTGGGATCTGGATGGATCACAGCGACTCTCTGGAGGTGAAGCCGCCGGTTATCAGAGCGCTGCGACACACTTTATATTCTCTGATCCTTTCCTGCCTAAAAAACCTTCAACAAACTAAAGAAATAAATTATGTGTGTGTCTGATGGAAACAGTGATGCTGACGGCTCATTTTCACCGTTTTTTTTCCACCACAACAATCCACCCACTAGTAACATCCACATTTATTAAAACTGACAGAAATTTTTTTTAAAAATTAGATCTTTGGGTAGCAGCTAGAATTAGGATTTTTTAAAATTAATATTTGAGCTTTTATTTATTTATTATTTCTGCTGATTGCTGCTGGCTAGTCTGAAGGAGCGAAGTTGTGAAAGCTGCTCTGTGAGGCAGAAGCTCTGCAGCTTGGAGGAGGAGCTGCGTCTCGAAGGCGGAGCTTAGTCCATCCAGGCGTTTTGCACAGCTGAACGGTTGCCATGGAGATTAAGGGATTTGTTGTATATGAGGGATTAACAATTTGATGTGAAATGGATTTAACATGACGCCGCCCCTTTAAGGCCAGGTCCTGCGTGTCTTAAAGGGGCGGCGCGCCGACGGTCTGTACCTGGATCTGCAGGGGCAGGTTGGCGCTGACGGTGTACAGCAGCAGCTTGGTGGGTTTGGGTCGGCACATCAGGACCAGCTCCAGCTCCATGTCGCCTCTGATCAGCAGACCTTTGGCCAGCAGGCCGACCCGGGTCACCCCGCACAGAACCGGCGCTCCAGCTGGGCTAAGACAGAGGAAGGGCGGCCAGCGCCCGATTACCTCACAGCACCAACGTCTGCTCAACAGCTCCACTGAGTTTTTACCACCGGCCCATAATCCCACTCACTCTGTCTCAGCAGCATCTTCCTCCTCTTCATCATCACAGCTGGACGTCTTCCCTGCGGAGTCCTTCAGGCCGTCCATCCAGTCAGAAACCTTCTTCAGAGCTCCCTCTGCGGTGGACACCAGCGCCTGGACGGCCTCCAGCTCCTCCGGCGCCGGGTAGACGCTGGCGTGTTTGGCCATGACATGGCGGTCGTCGTTCGCAAACGACCGGAACGACCTCTGAGGGTGAGGAGAGAGAGAGCACACAGCCGCTGGAGGTTACCATGGAGAACTTTCATTTTATCGTTAGAGACACTTTTATACATAAACAAACTAAATAAACAAGTTAAAACACAGTTCAGCGGTCTGATCTATTGACGCTTTTCTAAACCCAATTAATTGATAATCGTTAGAATAATCAATAGATTAAATCAAGTAATTGTTAGTTGCAGCCCTGCTGTAATCAAACCTTCATCGCCCGACTGCCCACATGTATGAAAACACCGAGGCAGACGAGTCAGACGGCTGTTTAATTACAGCTGCTGCCTTTCTGAGGACAAACTAATGAGCCGGTTTTATTGAGCAGAACTGGTTCTGGTTCTGCACCTGGGATTAAAAACTGCAGACATAAATCCAGGATCTGCAGCAGAGTTACAGCCACCATAGAAGAAGATGAACGGAGGCCATATAAACGCTCATATGTTGATGTTTTTTAGTCGTTCAGCAGAAGTGGCATTTTCCCTCCATGACGCTCATTTGCAGGAGTGTTTCCACTTCCAGCCCGGCTGGACGCCGCGCTGCAAAGGTCATCAGAACAGAACCATCACAACTTTGGGCTTTATGCTGCAGAGAGGGATGATCAGCAGCAGATCATCAAAGCAAAGCACAGATAATTAGACTCTTACAGCAGGAAACTGTCCTGACGCAGATAAACACCTGAACTCTTTGTCTCATATTAAATTATCACAACATGGTGACAGTTTTCACAAATATGCAAAAAACATTTTTATAGAAGTTACAGACTGCAGCTCTGCCTCTGGTGTCAGAAATAAACTGAGCTGCGGCAGGTCTGAGCTGCGGCAGGTCTGAGCTGCGGCAGGTCTGAGCATCATGGCCCTGATTCAGCTTCATCTGCTCAACTTTGACCTCTGTGACCTCACTGAGCTGTCCTCTCTCTGCTGCAGCGTGAACCAGGATGTCAGGTTTTTCCGGCCAGAGCTCCTCCATCTACCAGCCATCAGGTCAAAGGTCGCCGCGCCACCTCACTCCATCTTGTCTTCCTGTTAAAGTGCCATCCTCTCCTCCGGTCCCGCAGCCTGTACGCGCTCCTCATTACGGCGCGTTATTCATGACGGCGCGTTAATAATTCATGGTGGTTCTGAGCGGAGTTGTGAGGTCGTTCATCACAGCCCAGCTAATCTCCGAGCTGCTGGAGGCGGAGGAGAGTAAGCGTCGTGTCGACAACCATAACCCACAAAACTACAAAACTAAACATTAACGGCGCTCAGATGAAAGATGAAGACGCCAACATGGATTCTGGATCGGAGCCCGGCGTTCCATCAGGCCTGCTACCTGCAGGATGGAGGAGTTCGACGACGCTCTCTGACTTAATTACATCCACAGTTTGCCTGGAGCTGACATTTACTTTCACGTGACGTTCAGAGCAGAGAAAACTGCTTTAACATTTGGGTTTACCTGTAAAAAGCCTCCAGAGGAAGACAGACGGCAGGACGGTTTTCAGTGACAAGCCGAAAGACGTTATCGATGTTTTCAGGGTGGAAATGCGTCTCCAGATAAAAGAACAAAACGCCCCCTAGCTGCAACTCCGCTGAAGTTCAGGAAGATGACGGCTTCCTGCTAGCTTCATGCTCCATTCTTAACTTGAGTCTTTTTGATGCTCTGCTGATTATTTGCAACAAAATGTTTGATCTGTGATCAAATCAGAACCATCAATCCGCCCTGAAAAACTTTTGGTTATTTTTGGACTTTGCAGAGTACCTTCCCCCAGCACTCAGCTCCTTCAGACTAGCCAGCAGCAATTAGCAAACACCTGATGGAAAAGCTGAGCTCATTATAGGAGCTACTGCTCAGAAAAACACTGGTAAACAGGTTGTTAAAGGGCAATTAGAGGAGCCATGCTGTGATGACTTCCTGAAGGCGAAGCTTCAGAAAGAGCAGGAGTTTCTTAAAGAGACAGTAGGCTAATTTTGAGACAATAAATATCGATGTCATTTGATATATATTGGACATAGTAGCTGCATCTCCATGAACCATAAAATTGTGTAAATTAAAATTACACAATTTTAATTTGCTCATTGGAAACACTCCAATGTTGAAATGTTTCTCAAAATGTTTTTGCACTAGATTAGGTGTTTTCCAGCCATATTCAAGTTTAGCAAAACTGCAATGGAAAAACCTGTTTGGGTTTTTACTACTATCAGAAATGAAGAAGAAGATGACAGCAAGGAGGCGGAGCTTATTTTAATTTCATGTCTTACTTAAAAACACAGCAATGGTGAATTCAGCAGAATATAGACAAAGATTTCACACATAATGGAAACATCTGGTGATGGTGTGAGAAACCATTAGAGACTGGGAGGAACTGGGATTACTGTTACTGGTTCACCTCAGGTCCCAGTAAGCAGAGGGGTCTCACCATGTCAGGGCGGTGTGGGGGGTCAGGGGTCGATGGGGGCGGGGTCTAGGTGAGGGCCAGCGTCCCGTCGCTCGGCCTCCTCATGCAGTCCAACGCCTCCCACTCCTCAGCCTCTCAGGTCCCACTGTGGAGGAAAAAAACACCAAACATGGCCGTCAGAAACTGACAGGTCATGGGTTATATCGGTTGCTACGGTGATGTAATGCCGATCTTTGCTTTGGGACTGTTTGTCGCAGATGATCCGGGATTTACAGCTCGCTGTGACGCTGCTCGGCTTTCACCTCTCAGTCATATTAAACCTCCAGCTTTCAGTTGTTTCTGTTTCCTGGATCGAACTGCAGAACCTCACAGATTCTGACAGAACCCGTCCAGCTGATCGAGAAAACCTCCAGGCTGAATTCACAGTTGGTCTGCAGAGATTTCCCGTTGGTGTCTGAATGTTGGTGAAACCAGTTCATGTGGTTTGGACCTGAAACCTGATACTTTTATGTTCATGTGTGTGAGGTCTCTGAATTCAGCTGATGATTTTAAATCTCACCATGTGAAGAAGGAAAATAGTCCGTTATAAAACCTGTTTAATTTGATCCAGTTCACCATGAGTAGATGGATCTGATCGGCAGGTCTATTAAAATATGAAGCACAAAATAAAATAATCCAAAATGGATCAGATCAGCGAGTAAAGGAAAGATGAAGACTTGTGGTTTGTATCATGCACAATTATTCATAATTAACTCTTAGAAAAGTTGGTACATTTATTAACACTGACGTTTAGCTGTTGGCTGAGCCGTAACCTCTTAAAGCGGAAAAAACTCAGAACATTAAGCTAAAGTTGATACAGCAACAAAAATACAGAAAGGATTATAACATATCGCAGCAGAGCTCTGATGTTTTCATATCTGTGAGTTCAGGCCAGACATTGAAGGTCGAGTGGATTTATTTTACCGCTGCGGTTTCATTGGACCTCATGCGAGCTGCTTTCCCTGCTAACCTTGCGTCTCCCTGAAGAGGAGGCGATTAAAGCCAGATAATCAGAAATACAGCGATGACTTCCTGAGGCGCTGACAGCAGCGGCAGATGGTGAGCTCAGCATGTGGCAAAAAGACAACGCTGATTAAAGAACAGAAAAAAATAACAGGAGGGGGAGAGCAGGTAAGAAAGAGGTTTTTTACCTCTGCATAAAAATAGACTCTCTGATCATGGAGCCAACCTGCTTTAAAACCCAGAGAGGCTGTTAACAGCCCCCAGAGATCCGGGTTGATTTGCATAAGCCTCACATGCAGAAATGTTCCAGCAGGACCGCAGAACGCCCACATTACGAGACGGACCAGAGAAAAGACTGAGAAATCATTTCATCTTATTCTACTAAAATATTATTATCATTAATCTCCTGCTGAACAGAAATGTTAGCAGCAATTAGGCACCGAGGCCAAATTAGGTTCCCAATTGTTCAGCTGAGGCGCTCGTTAGGCAGAAAACAAACGGCTGCTGTGAGTTTTTAATAAAAGAACAACAGCAAAACTCAGACAAACTTTAGTTTATAAAGCAACTTTGACAGGACAGGAACCAGAAAGGCTTAAATACCAAAACAGGCATAAAAACACAGAAAATGAAACCTAAACATTGTTAATGTTAAACAGTCAGAGTCATTATGAACCATCAGATCAACATGGTTTTCAAACACGTAAAAAGACAAAATAAAAATGAGATGCAGTGAAGCATAAATAATCTGATCCAGCTTCAGACAGCAGGCGAACAAGTTTCTGACTCAGTGAGAACGATCCGACAGAATCCAAATCAGAACCAAGGATTCTGAGCTCTGCTTGGAAAGAGTCCAGTAGATATTTTTTGATTCCAGTTATTTCATTCTGTAATAATGAGAGTTACAGGTTTATCAAAAACTGGGTGTAATCTGAGCCACACACTCTGTACACACACACACACACACACACACACACACACACACACACACACACACACACTCACTCTGCACGCACACACACATACACAAACACACACTCACTCTGCACGCACACACACATACGCTGCAGACAGTTGAGATTTCATAGGTCAGAGAACTGATGACAGTTTTATGAACCCACTTGTAAATATGCCTTGATATTTCCAAGTCTATATGGTTAAACTTGCCAATATGTCTGAGACGTATCAATAGATAATACATGTGTATTATCTATTGATCATGTCTTCATTGTATAGTTGCTGATGTATTGCCCAGCTCTGCTTTAACCAGATGAGAACCTCTCACTCAGGAACTTAAAGTTTGAAATGAAAATAAATACCTGCTTTCAAAATGTGCACCAAGGAGCCAGAAGAACGGCAGTCAGGAAGCCTGAAAGCTTTCTGAGGCGCTGAGTGAAACATGATGGTATTGTGACTTTAACAGAGACTCTGTTATCGGTGAATGATACTTTCAGACAAACAGCAGAGTCAGAGTCAGAGTTGCAGGTCAGACTAACGTGGTCACGCGCCTCCAGCCGGACCCCCTGCAGGTATCCAGGCCCTGACGGCTCCTGCTGCCTCTCATGTCCTCCAGTTTTATCTCGTGTTTATTAGGCCGGTTTTACTGCTGAAAACTTTCATGTGGAGGTTTTTATGTTCTCACAGCACTTCAAATAATTCCTCCTGTGAGCTCTCAGCAGCCGAGGTGGGAAGGTAAAAACCGTTCTGTCATACAAAGCATTCCTAACATTTGATCTGACAAAAGGCAGCAACTCTCTGAGGCTGAACCAAAAGCTGGGGACGACACACTTTCTCACACCTGGGAGTTCTGCTGCTCCAAAGCCAGGAAGCAGTTTGTACCGCTGCTTTAATTAGGCCGGTTTCTCCCAACGCTGCAGCAGAGAGCAGCCAGGACTGCAACGTTGGACCTGGGAGAACCTGAATGCTGATCTCTGGACTCCAACACAGCGACAGCGTGGGCAGGTTGAACACACACACACACACACACACACACACACACACACACACACACACACACACACACACACACACACACACACACACACACTCTGATGGTTTGTTTGCTAATGATGTGGATTTTAATGATTCCATCAACATAACCTCTACATCCTGTTATCTGAGAGAAGGAGCAACAGTTGTTGGCAACGCAGCAGATCATCAAGTTGCTCTTCAGCAGAAGGTGAAACTTCAGGACTGAAAGGTTCTGATGGCACCGAGTCCAACCTAATGGGTCGGCTTTGCTTTCACATGGAAAACATCTTGTTATAAGTGAAATAATCTACCAATGAAAGCAGAATATTTTGATCAGATTAAGTAATAATTTACTTAAAATAACCTATTTATTTGTGGAAAGTTACTTGTAAGTCAGTTTTATTTATTTGCATAATTTAATGTATTTCACACGCACAGGGAGAACATGCAAACTCCGTGCAGAAAGACCCCGGGCCGGGAATCGAACCCAGGACCTTCTTGCTGCAAGGCAACAGCGCTACCCACTGCACCACTGTGGAGCCCCAGTTTCAACCAATCAGAGTTAATCTGGATTATTAGCAGGTCAAACTGTTTGACTTGGTTTAATTGAACTGATTCGACAGGTTAATCAAATCCCAACGTTTCCAGGTTGTTTTATTTAGAAAAAAACATTTCCAGCAGTTTTATTCGCCCGATGTGAGCAGGTAAAGTTCAGCTGCTGAACGGAAACCTGGCGACGTCATTTTCATCTTTCTGGTTCAGAACCGCAGTGGGACTGAGCCGGCATTAATCAGATCCGGTTTCTCCTGCAGTGACCAGTATAAATGTGTCTGCTGTGGAAAAACTCCATTAACATGTCGGAGTTAAAATGATGTGAAACTCAGAGGAATCCATCATTCTGTCCTTTTGTGACTCCAATGAATAAATGGGTTGAATTCACAGATTATCTCTCAATTAATCAAACAATCCATGAATAATCAACACAAAAATGGCGCCGAGTTCATCAGAAAGATGGTGGATGTTTCAAAAATCTAAAAAAATACAGCTTCACTCTTTGCTGAAATGAACGAAACTGCTCCTAAGATCTCTGCAGACTGTTTAAATTATTCATTTATAGCCATTTGGTCAATTTCTGCTTCCTGAAATGTATTATTAAATGAGGAAACTTTAAGAACTTAAATCCTAAATGTCATAAATTAGCACCAGAAATGAATTGTTTCTGTGAAGTTCAGTCTCTAAAGGAACATGCAGATAAATCTGAACAACAGAATAAATGCAAATCCTTCCTCATCGTAGAAGGAGTTGTGTCTCTGCTGCTTCAGTCAGTTTGATAAAAGTGAAATAGGTCACTATGAATCCGCTGTGTTTTCAGGTTTACACATCGCGTCTTTCCTTCAGTTATTAAAACTCCAGGATGTTCAGCGTTTCAATCCCAATAAGTTTTATGTCTGCTCGCTCTCCGCTAATATAAACCCGGCGATAAAAAGCAAATCAATTCATTTGGGTTCAACTTTCCAACAAACATCCAACAGAGACAGAAACCATCAGAAAATCCTCATCCAGGTCTGAAACGCAGATTAACCTGCTTAATCCGGCAGGCGCACCGCAGGAGGTCTGCCTTCAATAAATTTAGGAAGTACAGCTGTGTGACGCCGTGATGGTGTGTGTGTGTGTGTGTGTGTGTGTGTCTGTGGTTATGAAACAGCAGCTTTAGAGTTATTTTCTCAGCAGGATTAGATCTTCAATAATGCATTAATGGCTGCTGTTAGAAAACAGCCAGAAAACATTCAAATCACTGAAGCAGGACGGGTAATGCAGGGGAGGGACTTAAATAAAATCTACTAATAGATTTAGTTTGAAAGAGTTAATGAAATTTAAATATTTAACTTCTTATGTCCAGTAACTCAGGTAAGGTTGGAGATTTAACAGAAAACTTTCCGTTTTTGGGGAAAACTTCCTGCTCCACACAGAAACACCAGCTTACATTTACATTTCATTATTGCTTCTGTTTGTGTGAATCACGAAATGCTCAGATCCTATTTAATCCAAGTAAACTGTATATTATTATCAGATTCCTGATCAAATCCAAACCACTGGCAGCTTTTATTGGACCCACAACATTCTGTGCAGCCGATGATGAAGTGACGGCCACCTGCCGGGTCCAAACCGAAGCAATCAGCACAAAACGTCCAGCGCTAAATGGCATCATAACGACCAAAACTGGACTGGAACAGCAGCATTAAGGGGTGAAAGGTCAAACTGAGCAGAACCAGCCAGGCTGACCTGCTCCTGTTCATCCCTGGGTTTTATCCCGCATCAGGCCATTCAGAACCAGAACCAAAAGGCTGGACCCAGTGAGACCGCACTGTGTGAACCGAGTACCGGCTGCTTCTGATGAGCAGCAGCGTAGTACTGGCTCCGGTCCAGTTCCCTTCAGCACTCAGCCCACTTTACTACAGCCATTCATTTCCAGAACCAGAACCAGGAGGTGACAGGGGGTGTCAGCTCCCTGGCAGCAGCAGCAGCAGCAGCAGCAGATCAGCTGGATGCCTGCAGCAGCAACAGCAGCAGCTGTAGCAGCAGCAGCTGAGCAGCAACAGCTGCAGCAGCAGCAACAGGAGCAGCAGCAACAGCAGCTATAGCTGCAGCAACAGCAGCAGTAGACACAGAGGAGAAACCCAAATTTCTTCAAATCGATTCAAACATCAGGATCTCAGTGGATCCAGTGGATTCCTGATGGATCCAGTGGATTCCTGATGGATCCAGTGGATTCCTGATGTCGTGTTATAAAGGGAGCCTGAAGTGACTGAAGTCTTGACTTTTGTCTTGATGTAATGCAATGTGTATCCGATCTTTCCATGACAGTCTGAGCAGCACAGGTTGGGTTCTTTTCCAATCCGACCCGTTTCTGATATGAATTTGATTGGATGACTTAACATCCAGGACTGAACGTCACTGAAACTCAACAAATCTCACTAATCTGGGTTCTGTTTTGATTTTCTGCAGTTTATTAACGTTCAGCATGTTCACTCTGTTTCCCATGAATAATCCATCTAATAACACATTTCATCAAGGTTCCAGTCAATCACAAGAAAAACAGTAAAAGTCTAACTTGGTCACTAACATTTGATCTGCTCCTCATGCAGCTCCTGCCGAGTTCTGGATCCCAAAAATCAGAATCCTGAGACGGTAAAAGATTCCCTCACCAAGTCTGGCTCTGGTTCTGCTGGAGCTTTCCTCCTGTTAAAGTGCAGTTTTTCCTCTCCACTGTCGCTACATGCTAATTACCTCTCAGCCTGAAGGTTTCAGGATATGGAGGCTGGAGTCATTAACTTTATATCCTCTTTGCATTGAGATCCTGGTCAGTTTGAAGATTCTTCCTGCAGAATCTTAAAGTAAAATAATTGTTTTAATAATTAAATGCAGCATTAATGTCATCCAGCTGCTCATTAAAGACTCTTCCTCTCCGCAGTGACTGAACACCTGCTGGAGTCTGGATGTTTTTATGTCTCAGTGCAGGGAGTCCTTCAGGATAACGTCTCCTGTAAATCGCCCCCAGTGGAACCGGCTTCAGTTCCCGGTTTTAATCTACTGTCCCTAGTGCAAAAAGGGGAAAAAAGCCTGATTGGACTCCACAGAACCAAACAATTATCACCGGGGCAATAATTGCTTTGTGATGGCGGTGGGCAGATTAGTTCAGGAACGAGGCCAGGTGAGGGGAAGAAGTGCTTCCAGGGGATTGTCTAATCAATCTCTCTCCGTTTTACATGCAGCAGCGTGCCAGGACTGAGGGCAGTCCCCAGACACACACACACACACACACACACACACACACACACACACACACACACACACACACAGTGCAGCTGAGAGGGAGAGGTGTGTGTGACTCCAGTGGATCAGCTGTGGAGAGCAGCAGAGCTTCATGTGAGTCATGAAGAGTTGGTCCATTTCTGCTCAAGTTTTTTAAAAACTAAACAAATTAAGTTAATTCAAATGTCTTTCTGTGTCAGATCAGCTTTGGCTGATGCTGATACTCAGATATGAAAACAGTGGATTCCTGATTCTTCCATGTTCCTTTCAGATCACAAAGTGTTATTTGTCACTAAACTGCACACAGTAACTGCATTTAATCATGTTTTAAAAAGTGTCCATATTTATTGACAGTGTCAAAAAACTGTGAAACTAACAACCCCGACAAAATGAACAGTTTGGGATTTTCCTAAACATTAATTTGAATATAGCAAAACAAAACATTTGAATTCTTATCAGAGATTTATCATTACAAGGCCTCGCTGCCTCAGTTAAGGTCAGAGGTCATAATTTAAACATGAGGTTCTGATGGGAAGAGAGAAAACTCAAAGTTTTCCTCCTGGACGCATTAATGCTGGACACAAACACATAATTAACTGTTTTTACATGTTTCAGTTAAACAGAAGGTCATCATTGTGCTGAAGAAGCAACACACCGAAAGTCTTTAATTGCTGAATATCTTAGAGCCCGGCTACATCTGAAGCAAAGTCTTTTAAAGCATTTGGTCAACATGACTTGCTTCTAAAAGATAAAATGAAATCACATTCTGAATCTGGAGCCTTTTATTCTTGGGGTCACTGTGAGGTCACAGAGTAATTAATGTGAAATATTAACTCCAGAGGAGAAGTCTTAAAATCCTTCAGAGCTGCTGATCCAGATCGTTTTAAATGCTCCTGCGTCCAGCAGCTTCAGAGGAAGCAGAGAAATTAATTAATAGTCTCACAGTGAGGCGGTGAAGCAGGCATCAAAGAACGTAAAGTTTGTGCTTCACAACATCTCCTGGATGTTTGCAAAGCTTTTTCCTGCTGAGAAGCAGAAGCTGAGAAGAACAGAGGTTTTAATGAGAGTAGTTCCTCCTGAACGCGTTCGCCCTCAGCGTCCGTCATAAAACGGCGGAATCAAACTGACAGCAGAACATCCTGCTTCATGGAACCGATTCAGAAACTGTACATGTCGAGATGCTGGGAGGGAACGCAGAAGCAACAGGAAGACACCAGGAACCAAACAGGAAGACGCCAGGAACCAAACAGGAAGAAACCAGGAACCAAACAGGAAGAAACCAGGAACAAATAATTCAATTCCTGTTTTGAATAAGAATAATATTTTATTGCCTAAAATGCAATAACAACATTCCTTTATTGAATGTTTGATAATTGCTCGATTAATTTATCCATTTTTGCAGTATTCAATTAAAAACTGGTTACCAAAATGATCTTAAGAGATTTTGTTTGGGTTTTTTTTCCTTTAGAATTTAAACCAGGTGAAGCTAAATTTCCCTCTTCCTACACTCCCTGAACACACCGGCCCCATAGTAGGACATATTTACAGAAAATAATGTTTTTCATCTTAATTGCAAAATGTAAATCTTTGTTGTACAAGTTGCAGCAATTAGTCGGTAAGTATATGCTGCAAATGACTAAATTAGTTGATTATTTCTATAACCGATTAATCATTCCAGCACCAACCAGTTTATTTCTATAATAATCTGATCCAGAGAACGTGGTGAGGCTGAAGGCTTTAACGCTGCAGTGCTGCTGAATGGGTTCAATAATCAGGTTCTGCCTGATGCCGGGCCTGAACCGGTGAAAAGGTTCCGATTCTGGGAGCATTCGGTTTTCCCTGTGGGAGGATTTCCTGTTGGACTTCCAGATCAGGACATCATATCCACACCAAATCCTCACCGAACAGAGCACTGCTGCGTCCTCAACAACACCTGAAGCTGCGGCTCGACCCGAGGCGACCCGGCCCGATACCGGGCTCAGGTTGCAGCTTTTACTAACAGAGGAGTCCTACGCTCCCTGAATGCACCGGCCCTGGGCTGAAATGGAGAAGAGCTCTGATTGGCCGGCAGACAGGTGAGCAGATCCTCCACTGAACACCTGAGGAGACAGGAAGCTGACGTCTCAATTTAATCCTCAATTTAATCCTCGTTAAGATGAAGCTGTCAGAGCATCAGAGCCAGCGAGCCATCATCATCATCATCATCATCATCATCAGTAATTTCTCTTTAACAAACTTACTATCAGTATAGACTGAAAATGTTCATCCTGCTAGAGATGCAGATGTTAGTTATTGATTAATATCTCAATTATTCTGATGATTAACTCATTAACCAAATAAAAACTCTGTAGATTTTTCATTTAACCATTCAAGCCTGTTTATACAACATTATAAAAACATTAAGAAGTAAATAAACAATATTCTTTTTTAAAGAACATTTAATTGGCCAACATATTGTTCAGTAAACGATTCATCATGGATGCATCTGCAGAAAAAAAATATATCTATACATGTGGGAAGTTCAGCCCTTTCTACTTGACATCAATAGTGTGTAGCTGATCTGGCCTTTTTTTTTAGTTAATCAATTAATAACTGGATAGAAAAGGTGGTTAATATGAAATTTTTTCCACTGAATTTGAACCAGATCAAGATCAAATTTCCAGAACTTCTGGGAAGCCCAGATTTACAGACACTTTTTATCTTAAATGTGAAATGTTTATTTTTTGCAGTTTTTGCTTTACTGCTATGAATGTTCTGTTCTTTCAGCAAATGATCTTTATGGAGTCAATATGCTCTGGCTAATGATTAACTGATTGCTAAATTGATAGACGATTGCATCAATAATTGATTCATCGTGATCAGTTAAAAGATGACCAACATCGGCACATACCGATGCTGATGCAGATTTATTTTGCTTCCCTACTAAAAATCCAGATTTCTATGACCGAACATCGTGTCTGATAAACAACCAGAGCTCAAAGTGTTTCCTCTGATAAGGCAACAAAATTAGCTTGAATATTATTACAATTTGGGGGTTTTTGGTCCACAGAGAAAACACACCGGAACCAGAAAATAACCATGTAATTAGTTTTTATTGGCTTTAATTCTGCGACGGCTGTAACTTCATTTAGTTTCAGCTCATTTTCCCTTCAGCTGCTGCAGACGTGACCGTCAGAAACATGTCAGTTATTTCCCAGGAGTCGCCATGGCTACCAAACCGCTGCTCCAACAACCGCCAGGGGTTCAGGTGTCATCAGGCTCCACCACAAAGCATTCACTTTAAAGAAAGCTTTTACTCGCCTTGTGTTTTCCTATGAGAATTTGTGCAATTTTAAGTCAGAACAAATTAAATTCTCCAGTCGTGCAAATAATTAATCTCTAAATGTCAAAAACAAAATCTGCTTCATGCTTCAAACTAAAAGCAGCTAAAGTGCAGTGAAATCTCCCCGGTGGATGTTTAGTATTTAATCGGATTAAACGTTCAACTGTGATGCAACAATCAGGATTTCACTTTATTCAGCTCCTCTGGTTCACTAATGTTGTTACCAACAGATTCACTGCTGCAATCAAGTCAACAGAAACATTTTCCATAATCTATTATTAGAGCTACCTCAGGTCAGCTTCACTGAATAAATGTAAACTTAGGCCAAACTTTGCTGGACAGTAAATTACTTTATTGCAATAAATTTTTACTGTTGCTAATTAACATGCAACACTAGAACTGGAAGATATTATACATTTTAAAATTAGACACTTCAGTCTCTGTAAATAAAATTGTCCTTTAAAAATGAGCAAGTTGAGACCAAAGCACATGGTCAGGACTTTAACTCAGTCATTTCAAATTATCAAATACATTTTAAGTTTTACATTAAAAAGTTTTACATAAAAAGGTTCCGGTAGGAACGTTTGTAACCACAAGTTTCTGGTACGACTGTAAATATGATGCACAAGCAAAAGCGATGGACTTAATTTCTGCTTCAAGAAATGATGTGATGGGAGGCTGGAAAAATATTGTTGTGTTAAAATATTGCTGATCAGCTTCACCAATCAGCAAAGCTGATCAAGATCATCTGATGGCTGAGTAACAGATTTAAAACAATATGAGCTAAAAAACACATCATTTTTTATATATTCAATAATTTAACAACAAAATGGGTTTTTGAATTGAACATTTTTATTCTGTGGATTTTTTCTACCCAGAATGCCCTGCGGGGCTTACAGGGATGCCTTAATGAGCTGGAGGTGTTTCTGGGGGGAAACACCTCCAGAAACACCTCTGCAGGTGTTTCTGGAGGTGTTTCCCCTCATCCATTTAAAACCAGCAGCCAGGGCGACGCTCATTACAGGAACCAATCAGGGCGCAGGTGTGCCTCCAAACAGGTGCAGCAGTTTCTCCTGACCACAACGACACCAGTAACGTTCAGAAACTGGTTTAACTTTATTTATCAGACACCAACAAGCCTCGGTCCAACCAGCTGGTCCGGCCAGAGGGACAAAACCTGAGCTGCAGGAAATCCACGGGACGGTTCCGTGTTTTCCACGCGGTTGACGGTTAAACTCCCCGTTAAAGCCGCTCATTGCAACAGCAATCCCACTTTAACGGAGTTGGTATTTCAGCAGGACAGCAGAGCCAACAGCGGGCTGAAGTTACCGGGGCAGAAACCTCCATCGGTTCATCCCGACAGCAGCGCCCCAGAAGCGGACACCTACCTCCAGCGAGTGTCCGCTGACCACCGCGAGGTGAACCGATGGGACGAGGGAGGCTCAGCCGGGCACAGCGCCTCCACAGACGGTTTGTTTCTGTCGGCTGCTCGGTGTCCGGTGACAGGAACCAAGTTTGTCTCCGAGTAACGGCTCCCGCGGCGGAGGGAGAGCGGGAACAGCAGCGACGGTGTCCGGGCAACCTGCGCTCTGAGCGGCGCAGGGGGCAGCGGGCCGCGCATGCGCACTGCGACAGCCACTGCACTAGAGCAAAGATCGCCTAATGAACAGATGAGTCACTCAGTATAAGAATAAGGAACATATTATTTATCAGATTTTAACGTCTTAAATGTATTTTTTTCTAAATGAAAGGAAAAGGAGCTTTTTGCTAAACCTTTTAATATTAAACTACAATAAACACACTTTGAAATTCTAACTTTAGCCAAAGTACAGCTGTCTCTACTGGATGTAAGATAAAAGTTTGAAACGTTTGAATCAAATTCATCCACAGCCTTTAATTTGAATGGATCATCATCATCATCTGAAATCTGCAACAGAAAAACTGCAGATGACTCAGACTGGCCATCTGAGAAAGACTGATGAACTGTTTCACTGTAGAAACACACAACAAAGTTGGTTCTGATAACTGAAGATCCAGAGGAAAGGCAGGGCTCTGCACAAACTGAAACTCACTCTGCATCCCTCATGTTTTCAACTCAAAAACGTTTTAGGCTGCAGGTGTGAATGATTCTGCATTACATGCATCCCATGCACAGTTTGTAAAGCTTTGTAAATATAATTAAATTGTTATTCTTTCTAAGCTCTGATCTGCTTCTCAGTAGTTGCAGAAGCAGAACCTTCAGGTCTCATCACTGACAGGTTTTCAGTTAGAAACTCAGTTTCTTTAGTAATTGGTTGAAATTGGCAGCAGTGGCAGTCAGCTGCAGCCTCATTCACATGATCTGAGGTGTGAACTTTGTTTTGTACGTTTGTCTCTGATTGAGGATCTCGTCCTGCATCCTGTGGTGTGAAGCTCATTTAAATACAACAGAGAGGCAGTGAGATCTGTGTGAAGATTCACAGCAGAGGTGTGAAGATTGTTAAAGTTTTATTTCTCTCACTAACACGAGCCTCTTTAAAATCAAACTTATATGAAATGTGGGGCTTTTCTATGGTTTGGTTTATAATCATCTTTAAATCTCCAGCAGAGCAGAAAACAGATTTTTGAAAATAGAAATTATTTCTTCAGCTCATTTCTGTAAATAAATGCTCACTGTATTCACAGAAATGGTTGGATTTCAGATGAAAATGGCTGTTTCTCTGGCCTTCAAGGCCATTCAAAACAAAAATAAATTCCTTCTTACTTGGAATAAACAGGCAACGTGATTTCAGTCTGGAAAATTCAGAGCTCCTTTCCTAGGGCTGGACCAGAGATGCTTCCTTGCTATTGTGGCCACTTGGACTCCAGCTACAGTATGGAGTTAAAGCTACAGTCCTTTAATACACTGAACAAAAATATAAAAGCCCCATGTCAAATATGAGAGTTTTATGAACATTTGGGTTGCACAAAATATACAGAAACTCAAAATATATTTTCAAAACTATCATTTTCACTGTGTTCACATGAATCCTCATAAGTTCCTCTAGTTTCCTCCATAAATTCAGGGGGAAAAATTACAGTTTGTATGTTTAGGAGAATCTGGGATTTACATGAAAACAGATCAACTGACCTGATCTCCCAATATATGATACGTTACTAGGACTCCTAATATGAAGTTAAACACAAAATAAATGTTTTTATAACGATTGCATGTCATCTGGGTTATTTTTCTAAAATATTAAAGTATTTTAATTCTGTAAAGAGTGTGAAAAAAGCTCAAGAAAGTGTGAAAATCATCCAAAGTCGTGTATGTTTGGATGAAAAACATTTATTTTTGCTTACAGTCCTGCTGGTATAAGTAATGCAAACACACACACACACGCACATGCACACACACACACCCTGTAACCCAGCTCTCTGCTGATGCAGCAGTGCGTCTCTGTGGAAACAGTTACTTGGGTTTGCAGGGATGCACGGCGGCGGTGGATCATCCTCCTCTAAGGACCAAACTGGCTGCTGATGCTGAGTCCTGACATGCAGCGTGATGCACAGACCAGCTCTGTGCATTGGTACGTGTGTTTCAGCAGGTCAGAATACCACAGGACATTTTGTATTGACAGGACAGGAGCAGTTTCCTTCTCATTTCAACAAAATTCTGAAAATGTAGAATAGTTTCTATTGGTCCATTCATCAATCCTAAAACCGTAAAAAACAAGATGTACATTTAATACACTTAAACCTGACAGGCAGGTCATGTAGCAGCAAAACCTGAACATTTCCTCATTGGTTGTTTGTTACACTGACCTTGTATTTCACATGTCAGTATTTGCACTGGGAATGAGTTGGAAATATTATGATTCCTTTCTGTGCTATAAAATTGAAGATTTTATAAAAGTTACTTAATGCCTAAAGCCAACCTTTTGTCTAACTTTGAAGTGAAAATATCCACAAATTAAAATATGTCCATCCATCCATCCATTTTCCGTCACCCTTCTCCCTAACGGGGTCGGGAGTTGCTGGTTCCTCTCCAGCTGCGTTCCGGGCGAGAGGCGGGGTCACCTGGACAGGTCGCCAGTCTGTTGCCGGGCAACACAGAGAGACAAACAGGACAAACAACCACACACACACACTCACACCTAGGGAGAATTTGGGAAGACCAATTAACCTGACAGTCATGTTTTTGGACTGTGGGAGGAAGCCGGAGAACCCGGAGAGAACCCAGCATGCACAGGGAGAACATGCAAACTCCGTGCAGAAAGACCCCGGGCCGGGAATCGAACCCAGGACCTTCTTGCTGCAAGGCAACTGCGCTACCCACTGCGCCGCTGTGCAGCCCCCATTAAAATATGTTTTGATCAAATATTGAAATACTGAAGCACAAAACCCATCTGTGTGTGTGTGTGTGTGTGTGTGTAGGTGTGTGTGTGTGTGTGTGTGTGTAGGTGTGTGTGTGTGTGTGTAGGTGTGTGTGTGTGTGTGTGAAGCTGAACGCTGATGGATGAGAAGGAATCCATACAGAGATGTAAAAATGATCATCAGTAGAAACTGATCAGTCGTTTCCATCAGAGATTTTCCTTCAGGAAGTTTGACTCACAAACGAGCAGCAGGGAAACCCAACAGGTCTCGTGATGTTTTTGATGGAATTTGTGGAATAAAATGAATAAAAAGTTGTTTCGTCTTTCTGTTGCTGAAGATCTGAAACCTTTCAGAGTTTCACTGCACTCAGTCCTCCTGCTGTTTCATCTTCTGTTTTTATGTGTTATTTTCTAAATAACTTGCGATTAAGAATTTGCAGCTGGTGGAGCGTTGCTGTTAGCAGCTGCTGAAAGTAACTGAAAAAGTTACTTTTAATGGAACTCAGTTACTTTCCAAATCAAGTAATCAGTAATCTAAGTTACATTTTCAGGGAGTACTCAGTGATCTGATTAGTTACTTTTTCAAACTAGGCCATCACTGCTTACCGTAATGATGACAACTTTTCCCTGATGAAATAATGATCTGAAATCATATGTTGAGTTTTTAATTTTTTTGGTACATTTGAAAAGTCAGATCTCAGTTTTTCCTGTTCATAAATGGTGAAATCCATAAATAAAACGTTTCTCTGCTCAGATATTTAATTCAGCTGAAACTAGAGGCAGAATTATGGTTTTGCCAGAGGTTAATATAATTGAAAAACCTGCAAAGAAGGACAAGTAAAAACAAAAAAATTTGTAAATTAACTAAAAATTGGTTAAAAATTAAAATTAAACATGTTCACTTTAAGATAATAGAATATAATCTTTCCCTCAAGGCTGAAGAGAAGAAGTTTGATTATCTAACCCTGAATTCAATTCAAGGGAAAACTCAAAAGCTAATCTCTGTATTTATTGTTTTAATAAATTATTTCTGTTCCTTCTTGAGCTTTAGATTAAAAACAATTTGATTATTAAAATGTAAAATCAGCTCTTTACCAACAGGACAAGGAAATTACACTGCAGTAAAGAAAAGCACAGAGTTCACCTGGAAGAGTTACACAATAACCTGTTTGACTGGAAACGTCACTGAGAGGAAAATGAAAGTATTTTAACTGATTATAAGGAGCCGAGACGCCATTACAGGGTGGAGATCTGAGCTGAAACACGAAGGTTTACTGGAACTTAAAGAAAAAGCTGCAGAAACTTTGACCTGGTGAGTTCTGGTTCTGGAGGATTTCTGTAGAAAATGGCAGAAAACACAGCTCTGTTTGAACGTTACCTGAACTGCCATGTTTGTTCAGAGACTTTCAGAGATCCTGTGTCTCTGAGCTGCAACCACAGCTTCTGTTCAAGCTGCCTGCAGAAATTCTGGGAACAAACTGGAAACAAGAACTGCCCCATCTGTAAAAGGAAATCTTCTAAGAATTTACTAGCAGTTAACTTCACTCTGAAGGAACTGGCTGATTCTTTCACTGGAAGACAGAAATCTGGATCATCAGAGACAGAAAAAGGAGAAAAGCAGCTGATGGTCTGCAGTGAACACCAAGAAGACCCTAAACTGTTCTGTGAAGACGAGCAGAGAGTTGTGTGTCCTGTCTGTGAGTTTTCTCTCCACCAGAGTCACAAAGTGGTTCCTATTGAACAAGCAGTCAGAGATCTGAAGCAGCAGCTGAAATCGGACTTAGAGTCTCTGCAGGACAAGAGGAACAAACACAAACAAGTGGAGAAAACATACGATGATGTGATTCAACACTCCAAGAAGCAGCTGCTGTCCACAGAGAGACAGATCAGAGCAGAGTTCAACAAGCTCCACCAGTTCCTGAGAGAGGAAGAGGAGTCCAGACTGGCAGCTCTGAGGGAGGAAGAGGAGCAGAAGAGGAAGACTATCAGCAGAGAGATGAAGAGGATTGAGCAGCAGATCTCCTCTCTGTCAGACAGTATCTCTGCTGTTGAAGAAGAGCTGCAGAAAGACAACGTGTCATTCCTCAGCAGTTATAAAGACGCTCAGAGCAGAGCCAGAGGTCAGAGGTCACTGCCAGACCCACAGCTGGTCCCAGGAGCTCTGATAGATGTGGCCAAACACCTGGGCAACCTGTCCTTCAGAGTCTGGGAGAAGATGAAGGACAAGGTGAAGTTCAGTCCCGTCATTCTGGACCCAAACACTGCGAACAGATGGCTCTACCTGTCAGATGATCTGACCAGGGTGAGTTGTGGAGACAAATGTCTGCAGCTTCCTGATAATCCAGAGAGAAACACAAATAGTTCCAATGTTTTTGGTTCTGAGGGCTTCAGCTCAGGGAAACACAGCTGGGAGGTGGAGGTGGGAGATCATCCTGTCTGGAATATCGGTTTGGTTAAAGAGTCTGTTGACAGGAAGGGAGATATATTTGCTTCACCAGATTATGGAATCTGGTGTTTATGGCATGGTGATGGAGAATACACTAACGGTGATGGTAAAACTCTGTCACTGAAGAGTCTCCAGAGGATCAGAGTCCAGCTGGACTATGATGGAGGGCAGGTTTCCTTCTACGACTCTGAAGAAAAGAGTCACATCTACACTTACAGAGACACTTTCACTGAGAAACTCTTTGCTTATTTCAGTGTTGGAAAATCTGCTGATGCCAAAACATCTGAGATCAAAATCTGTCAACCTGATATTTCTGTTTAAAGTTCAATTGTTTTTTTACAATCTGAAATATTTTTAGTTCATTCTTACCTGGGTTTTCTTGTGGTTGTTGTTTTAATTGTAATGATTCATGTTAGCAGGGAATCTGAAAATTAATATTCAGATTAAGTTTCTCTCTGTTTTCAGCTCATTGATGCAATGATTTGTTTTTTATTCCTCAATACTCAATTTATTCACTTAATATTAAACTGCAAAATTGAAGGAATTTTCTCAATAAAAAAACAGGTTTTTATGTTGAGGTGGTTTTCGTTTTTTGCAGAAATCAGTTAATGTAGTGAAGATAGATATTTGGAAACATATTTGCTGAATAAGTTCTGATGCAGTGAAGATTTGACTCTCTGGACTGATTAGTTTCTGTTTGTCTGGACTGAAGGTAAAATCACAACCTGTTGCAACACATTCCTGAAAACCTTCCTCTGTTTTCCCAGAAGATCATTTCCAGCCTCCATTTCCTGTTTACTACAGCCATGTTTAATAAACATCTGATTTTTGTATTCCAGGTTTGGACATGTTTGTTTTCTGTTTTGGGTTTAAACATTTTAATATTCAGTGTTTCTATTTTCTGTCATTATTTTCTGCTCTGCTGGTTCTGATCCAAAGGATCCTGAGCCTCATTCAGTCATCCAGCACCTTACTGATAAAAAGGTCAGAGGTCATGGTCCTGGATTTAGAGATAAATCTTGACTTGGTTTTGGTTTAACTTCTCAAATTATTTTTGTTTTTTATTACTTTATGTTTTTGCTTCTGAAAACAGTTTGAATAGAAAAATTTATCCAATTTTCTGCTGCTTCAGTTTAACTGTTTTGTAAAAATGTTCATATCCTTGAACTTTGTAACAACCAGACAGATATGTTTATGTTTAACATCCATGAGCGTATAAAAGACAAAAACACAATTTCACAAATTTCTGTTAGCTTATAACTGTATGAATATATTTGGTCTGTAAATGTTGGACTGAGCTGATAGGTGAGCGTCTCTGGATCTGGAGCTTCGCCGTGTTTCCTGCAGCAAAGACTCATCTGACCCTGAATTAGACGGAGATGTAAATATTTGATGAGCTGCTGCTTGTTTCCTGCAGATCCAAGGGCGTCCAAGGTCAGAGCAGTTCCTCCTTCCAGTGTTTCCACTCGCAGACGTTAGCTTAGCAAACAGGAATCCTCTCACATTTCTGACTGAGGAGAAAACAAATGAGTTTGATTTATTCCTCTGTTTGTGTTCATGGATCTGCGTTTCCATTAAACATAAAATTACACAAATTTAAATGACAAAAATAAATCCCCTAAATGGAAACGAGCCAGTTTCAAGAAAACTCATGTTTTTTATTTTTATGTAACTGTTTACATCCGTCGCCTCCTTGAGTTTGAATAACTTTGTCATTTTAATTTAGTTTCTCATTTAATGGTGACAATGCAAATGCAAAATTGTGTTTTTTTCAACATTAGCAGAATAGAGACAAAGTTTTGTCTCTATTCTGTAATAAAAACAGCTGATGATCCGTTTCTGAAAGAGACTTAAAGAACACAGGTTGGATTTACATGCCAACATATAATGCAATATTTTAATTAGAAATCCAACCGAATGTTCAATGACTGAACTTTATACTTCACCCAACACCATAAAAGTTAAATACACTCAATATATGCAGTTATAATCCTTTATGAATACATGAAATCTCTGTTTATGTCTCACTTGTTGTATCCATCCATCAGACATTAGAAGCTTATTGATGTTAGTGAATTTGTTCAAATCCACAGGAATCTTGTATATAAACTATCAGAGGTTTTAATTTGGTCACTAATTGAGCAGAATCTCATTCTGTTGGTTCAGAAACGAGTCAGTAAAGTGAAAATCAGCCCAACCAGGTTCTAGAGCTGCTTTGTGATTGAAAACAGAAGACAGAAAATTCACAGATCCTCCTCAAGCTGCTTCCAAATGACGAGTTTTTATTTCTGGCAGCCGTTAAAACAGGTAGCTTCACCTGGGAATAAGCAGGAAGCCACAGAGGCGGATAAATCACAGCCAGAGAGATTTATTCTGCAAACAAATGGGAATAATGAAGCTGCTTTGCATTCACTTCAGTTTTTGGTTTAAAAAGCTCTGCAGCTTCAGCTCAACCTTCACAAGTCAGACAAACAGCTGCAGCAGCAGAAAGCAGAAGCTCATCTATATTTTAGAGCGTTGAGCAACAAAAGGAGGCCAGAGGCTCCATGCAGACTTTCTGTCATTATTCATACGAGATCTGAGTTGTTCATTTAAGCTGCAGGACGGATGCAGCAGGTCTGAAGGATGAAAGCTGCAACGTTTCAGTGGAGGACAGAGAGAAAAGAACAGCGAGAATGAATCTGGGTCAGGACCCGGCGGGACTGATTCCAGGACCCAGTCTGGGTCCAGCTCCACATGTTTAGGCCCCGACGGTTTCCATGGTGCAGAAAATGCAGAGATTAATACACAAAATGGGATTTCACAGAATTACCTGACAGCTGGAGAAAAGAGACTTTCGGGTTTCCGTACCCGCCGTGTTCTGGTCACAGGCCCGGTTTCCATTTAACATAAAATTGCAAAATAAATGTGTTTAATGGAAATTTACCAATTAAAAATAAAAACACATTTATCAATGAAAACTGAGTGAACTGTGAGACTTCAGGTGAAAATGAGAACAACAAAACGCCGACTGTCAGTGGAGATTAGAAGAAATATGGTTATTATAGAAGAATGAACATTTTAATTATGTACAGGGTTTTTATGTGACAAATATGTTGTTGTTCAGTTTAACTCTAAAGCGTTTTAGAAGAGATTTTCTCTTATGTTTTGCATGTTTGAGTTCTTTAAAAAACACATTTTAACACCTTTTAAAACCAAAATTCTATTAAACACAGCAGTTTGTTTCACTAGAGATTCATAATAACTGGTAATGTTAACGACTGGCTGTTGATATGTTGTTGTTTTTTTTATATCATAATTACACACTTTTGGTTAATAAATATGATCAAAATGAAAAACATGGAAGTCAGTAAAATTGAAACTGAAAAGGTGAATTTGGGGAAAAAATAAATTGGATGTTTTACGGCCTGAAATAATGTCAGAGTGATGTTTCAGAAAACAACAAAGGAGATGTTGGATGTGAAGATGAACTTCTGCTCTGACATGAAGCCTCACAGCAGCTCTGAAAACGATGCTGCTATGAAAGCAGAGAGGAGGAGTTGAGCTCAGCGGGTCGATTCTGAGCGTTAAACATGAAATAAATGTCAGAAAAATCCCAACAGGCTGAACAACCAGTTCCTGCTGCGGCTGGTCTGATCTGTCAGCATCAAGCATCCAGTCTGGGTTTATGACAGGAAATGACTTTTTACTAAAAAATGAAAAATAAACTCTTATAGCTTCACAGTCAGCTGATGTCTGGATGCCAGCCAGTTTTTATCAGACATGCCAGGCTACATGACAGTGGGGCGTTTTCTCCATGGTTACTAATGATTAAACACATAATTCTCCATAATTCAATATTTGATTCCATATTACTAACTGTACTTACATGAGAAGTATGTGAAGGTTCTTGTACAAACGGTTTGTTGTAAATCTGCAGACAGACCAGCAGCTGGGACGGATGGCACCAAAGCCATCTTCTTTCTTCAAAAGGTTCACGATAAAATAAAAGTTTGGTTTGCATCATCATGCACACAAAATGATGTGCATGATGTCAGGCAACAAACATACAACTTACTGGCACTTAATGGGTAATTTTGGGTTTTTTTAAAAGCTTTTATGAAACCGATACTTTGCAATTTATTTTGTGTAATTTATTGGTTGCTTTAATAACTTGCAGTTTGTTCCTGGTGATCTGCAGGTTCCCTCAGCAGATCCTCAGCAGAGTTTACCTCGTTTTCTCCTGGGATTCGCCGTAAATCACATTCCTGGGACAGACCAGCTGTTTTCCAGAACGCAGATTTTACTTTCCACTGATTGACGATCATCCCAGCCTGCTACTTTCTGCCACAGGAAGTGATGTGTGTTTAATTAGCGTGCAGCGATTTGGCATTTCTTGATTAAAACTCCGGAGAGTAAAAGTATAAAGCGTCATAAATGAACTGTAGCTGACTGAGCCAGATGGAGCTGCTGACAGAGACTCGATTTTAATTTGATCAACCAGATGTCCTCCTGTTCTTCCCGTCTCGTTGTGGTGAAGAAACTTTGACGGTTTGGCGTCTCAGGCGACGGAGACGCTCCTGTGATTCAGCCTGGTTTCTGCTCTGCAGCTGAAATTTACCTTGCATTATTAAAACTGAGCTGGATCAGAACCTGTCTACATCTATGGACTTTAGAAAGGTTCTGATCCCAGAACCCAGTCAGCTCCTGTCTGAAGAGGTTTGAAGAGATTAAACATTTAGATTATTGTTTATGCAGAAACGGATCAGACACCAGACTGATCCTGGTTCAGTCTGACTGATGTAAACAGAACCGGGTCCAGCATGTTTCAGAATCAAACTCTTCCTCAAACGTCTATAATTCATCGTCTTTATCACGGCTAAAATCCAACCCGTTTTGATTTGTTTGTTTCCAGAAACTAGCCTGACTTTGTCCATAAATGTTTGGACTAGGCCGTCTCCAGATGCTTATTAACCTGTTTCTGTGACATCAGTTCAGATGAGAGTTTAGGATGTTGATGTGTGACGTTCATCAGGCTCTTCTTTAAGATGGCTTCTGCTGCCATCTGGTGGCCGCAATGAGAAGCTCAGCCCAGCAGCGAAAACTGACAACAAAAAAACTTAAACATTTCAGATTTCATTGTAGCAGAAAAAAGCTTTAAGATTTTTCAGATAAAATCATGAAGCTTTGGAGACTGAACATCATGATGAGTTTATTAAACAGCTGCAGCTCCGTCAGACTGGATGAGGAACATCTGGGTTAATGTGCTTTGACTAGACCAATCTAACACATAAACATGTTTTATCTGAACTATTCCATTGTATCTTTGACTGTATGTTTTTGGACCCTTTTTATTCTACTATTAAATTCTGAATTATTTTTTACAGCTGAGTTTTAGGGCCAGAATAAAGAAAAATAAAATAAACTTATGGGAACAAAGTGATAAGACAACAAAAGTAAATTTGAACAACACTGTTGTGTCTTTAACTCTCAGTCAAAACCTGGATAAAAGTCCCATCAGTGTAAATCCTTTTTCAGCTGCTCAGAGTTTGTGCAACGTTCAGTTACAGCCTTCAGTTTTTCTCTGACGCCTTTCAGGCGTCGCTGCAGCTGCTGGTGGCCGAACACAGAACAGAGTCAGCAGGAAAACCAGTAACAAACCAGTCAGTGTGAAACGGGGCAGGAGCCTTTCATCAAATCGGACTCTATCAAACCTCTCAGAGGTTCTGTTTCAACAAGTTTTAAAGAATCTGAATGCTCTGCTTTTGTTGCTGGGGAAGCAACAGACTGACAGTCAGCTTGGACTTTTACATTTGCAACTGAAAAGTGAGTCTGGAAGAAGTGAGACAGACTGAAGGGTCCAGTTCTGGAGAAAAGGGAGGGAGATGTTTCACATTTACAGAACCGCCCAATAGTTCCTGTTTTTCTGCTTCAATGGCAAAATTAAATGTTTCAGATCATCAACAAATTTAGTATCAAACAAAAATAACCTGAGAAAAATAAAAATGAAGGAAGAAATCTATCCAGATGATCAGATTAACCCTGTTTGAAACTTGAATATCTGGTAAAATGTGGATGTTTGTGAACCACCTTCAGCAGGAAAAACTCTCAGAGGTTTTAGATGATCAGATCTGTTGTTTCTATTCATTCACTGAAGTTTCAGTTTTTAAATCTCTAAATGAACAAATAAACTGCATCACTGAGTATCTTTCAGATTCTGATGTGAAGTTTGAAATTGCACCACAGGAAGGAGCCGTTTGCTCACCTGCTGCAGGAAGTCGAGAAAATCCCCTTTTTCTTCATCTCTGATTAAACCAGAGAAAATCGTCTCGATATCTTCAGTTTCAGGCTGAACAAACACAAACAAACAGCCTTGATATGTTTGGTTTTCTCTAAACATGTCAAAGGAAGGTTTACTCCTTCAAAACAGTCATTCTTCTTTGTTGTTTTTCTAACTATCCAGACATGAACTTTAACCTTTGACCTGTGAACTGACGCTTTGGACGCTTCGACTTTGGGATAAATAAGCTGAAATGTTGATTCCTGGAAGGAATGGCAGCTGATTTTTCTCTTTACTCTTCATCGAAGGACTTCAGTTTGTCTATAAATCGCCACAGTTGATACTCTGAGGTCATCGCTGACGTCTTTCTGCCTTTGCATTGGGCCGACACACACTGGACCAACAAACAGTCCAGACCTCTTAAAGGTATTTCTGCCATGATGTTTAAGAACCTCGTCGAATACATGTTTGATAAAAATAAGAACATTTACAGAACTGTAGGAGACTCAGAACAACAAGGAATTATGGAAAGAACCTGTGGAGAAGAAGAACCAAAATCTCTCTAAACACTGACTGGGAACCACAGGAGGCAATTAAAACAAAAAACTAAACTCAGGTCTGGTTCAAATGCAGGAAGTGGCTTCAGCATCTGGGTAAATACGTTCTAAAGAAACGTCTCCAAAGATAAATCCTCCTAAAATCTGACACCACTCTAGTTTTGTTCTTGGTGCAGCGCCCCCACAGGCGAGGAGGGGAACAGGTTGCTCTAAAGGTTTAGTTTGTTTAGTTTGTTTTACTTAGTTTAGTGAGAGAGAAAACCACAGCAGCTGGAAATGCAACATTTTCACAACACTGGTCTCCAATCTAACCGAATTACCAGACACCCAAATAGAAAAACACTGAAACACAAAGAACAAACCTGAAATGGTCAAATCTAGAAACGCAGCGACAAAGAAACAATCTAAACAGAAAATCAAACTTCAAACACCTAGAAACCACAACAGTTTCACTCTGATGATCATTACATTCACTTAAAACTGATCAGTGCAACAAGGAAGCTCTTAGTTTCTCCAAGCATTTTCCATTTTTGACTTCATCTTTGTTTCATCGATGGAAACAGTTTGTTCATTTCACATGAGCTCAGGTTGAGATAAGAGATGATTTCATTAGACATGAGAAAAAGTCTGACTCCTTCCTTGACTTCATTTCTGTTTGTAAAATCTGTGTGTACATCACAGCAGATTTCTGTTTTAGTAGCATAAACACACACACACGCACACGCACACACACACACGCACACACACACGCACACACACACACACACACGCACACACACACATACTCAGAATAAAGTTGGTGACTTTTTTCTCTGATTACATCAACATGCTGTGAAACCCAGTGTGAATTTCAACGTTTCCGCTGCGTTGAAGACAGGAAGTAGATTTTCTCTGTGGAGTGAAGCGCGTGAGGCTCAGCATCAAACTGCAGAGCAAGTGGAAGACGGCGGATTCCTGACACACCTTTCCTCACGCGGGTCCTCAACCCGACGCCATGAGCAAAATAAAAAAGGGTAAGGTTCCTCCTGTTCTTGGTTCAGAAAACGTTTTACACAAAGTGTCACTTTAAAAATGTAAAATGAGGAGAAACATGTTTTCTGTTGCTTGATGCAGTTATGCTCAACTCATAATGAAGTGTTAAATCTAATGCTTTATCCAGAACTGCTGTCATGTCGGTGCCCTGAATAATAATTCTGTATTTTTCTGTGTTTGATAATAAAAATACAATAAAATAAATGTGAAACTAGGACGTGCACAACTCTTTTTATAAACTCCTGCTAGAATAAAACTTGCCGTTTTCACTTATTTGATGCAAATCCCTAAAAGAAAATAAAAAAATGTCCAACTTTACAGAGGAAACTCACTCATATGATAAAACAGGCATTTTTTCCTGTAGATTAATCAACTTGTGAAGAACTTTTTCACATCAGCTCAAACGGTGACCTGTGAAAACAGAATTGATTAACTCTTCCTAAAGTTTTATAATCTGAACGAAAGTAAAGATCTGCTGTAAATATTTTTGTGTTTTACCATTTAATAGTAGGAATATTTTTGTTTTTTCTCATTGAGCCTTGAATAATTGAGTTTCTTTTATTTAAAACAAACCTAACATCCTGTGAAAATTAAAAAGAAAATCAAACAGTTTTTACTTTTACATTTTTAAAGTGAACTCTGTCTGTTTGATAAAACCGGTGCTTTAATTTAATTTAAATATTTCCATCAGGTGTTTTCATACAATACTTATAATTGTAGCAGTATAATCCCAGTGACACCCCAGTCCAGACCCATTTAATGGCGGCTCTTGACCTCATTCAGTCAGACAGTCACGTCCAGGAACAGAGACGTCGTATCTGATGGGTTGGAGAAACGGGGCTGATGTGAGGATTCATGTAATCCTGACAGAATGTGATGAATCGACATTTGTCTGCTGTATCTACAGTTTCTTTGTCCGCTGTTCCTCTTACAAACATCTTTTCGGACCATTGTGAAAGAAGCACAGGGTCTTCTTTGTGCGTTTCGAAGGGACTGAGTCTCAGCTGAGCAAAGAGAAGACAGTTTATGTCTGGATGGGACAACACTTCACTGTGAGTTAGCCTCACAGTCTGAAGCTTAACGTTAGCCATGTTGAAGCTGACGGTTGTTTATTTAGTCTGTAAGTTTCCCCAATCAGCATCATGACCCATAAATCCTTGAACAGAACAAACAGCGTCATGTTAGCTAGGAAGTCAAGTCAGTAACTGTTTCCATCATTTGGTTTGGAAACTAAATATTTAGCTTTCTAGCTATATATTTAATTTGAAGCTAAACTAAATGTTTAGCTCAAGCGAAACATTGATGAATCTTCAAATTGAATATTTAGCTAGGAAACAGAATATTTAGTTAGAAAGTTAAATATTAGTGTGAAAAATTTATATTTAGTTGATATAATAAGTGTTTAGCTTATAGCTAAATATTTAGCTCAGAGCTAAAGTGTGAAGCTAAATATTTAGCTTATGATCTGAATATGTTGCTAGCTTGCTAACTAAACTTTACTTGTAAATTAAATATTTAGCTTCCTGATTAAATATTTGGTATGAAATTGTGAATGAATAACATGGTGAAAATATGATTTTGAAAAATTAACCTCCATTTTTTTGTGTTTTGACCAAATAACCCAAATTATTGCTGTTAGTTTGCAAATGGTAATGCGTAACAGAGTTTGGTGGTTTGTTACAGTTTCATATTGACTGAGAGCATAAAGTTATGACCTGGACATGAGATCCTGTTGATTCTGTTTTTTATTCTATAAGTTAAAGTGATGAACTTTTCCTCTACTGCAGGTTTCGAAGGTCATAAAAACAGAATCAGTGACTCTTTTTCATGCTTTCGGTAATATTTTCAGATAATATCTGTGACCTTCTGACTTCACCAACAAACACGTTTCACAAGCATCATAACTTCAGAGGAAAGCAGTTTATCTGCAGCGCCCAGCTGACATCCAGTTAGTGAGTTAAATCAGGAGTTTTTCTGCAGTGCTGCATGGAGCAGATAAATATCTGTCAGCCTTTTAGAGCCTAACTGGCCCCTGGGATCAAAACTGGACCTGCTGAGAGTTTTTATATTTGAACGTTCCTCAGACGACATGAAAACATTTTGATTCTCCTGCAACATCAGATGAAAATAAAATATCGGAGGGCAGATTAAACTTTTCGTTTGTTATAACATCTGGCTTCACCTCATTTCACCAGCGGATCAAAAGATTCAGAGGAATTTAAACTGAGGAAATATGAACGTATTAAGGATTTGTCATCTCTATAGTCCTGATAAAAGCACACAGATGTTTTGTTTCCCTTTTTACCAAACGTTCTTCCTTGCAAGTCATTTCCTGCATGACAAACAGTTGTTACGTTAGAACAAGTCACTCCAAAACGCAGCTATGAACTTTATAATGCACGTATTTCTCTGGACAGATTCTTCATGTTTTTATAGAAAGTGTGACAGCGAACAGACTGAAGGTCTCCAGTTATACGAGTCATTAAGAGGCTGACGGTTCAGCGAGCAGCAGGAGGGAAGCAGCAGGTCAGCAGGAGCTGAAACACGCCTCGCCTCATAAATGCATCTGGATCACTTTATTTTACTTCCTGCTTGCTTCACCGGTGTTTGTTACAATCTGAATCAATCCAATCATGAATATAAGCAAATATAAAGACATCAACAAATCACTAAACACAACGACAAATTTAAAAACACAACATTAGCAAAACGGTAGCGTTAGCTCCCAGTGAGAAACCAGGACATCCCTGATTGGACGATTGGCTTTAAAACATGAAATTATAATGACTTTAGTGCGTCTGTTGAAAATATGAATGCTATCAGTGATGCAAACGCAGCTGCTGCTTCCCAACAATGTTTGGAATCAGGACAAAACTCAGCTTAGTTCTTTCAGGTAGATGCAGCTTTCAGCTTCTATGCGCCACTGATCTGGAACAAACTCCCAGAAAACTGCAGATCAGGTGAAACACTGAGTTCCTTTACATCCAGGCTAAAAGCCCAGATGTTTAGAATTACTTTGGACAATAAAAATGGAACATTGCCCGACGTATTTTTTGTATCTTGATGATTTTGATGACCTGGCAAAGTATGTTACTGGTTTCTTAAATGGTGACAATATGATGTTTTTATGGCTATATTTTTTTGTGTTTTTTTGATGTAAAGCTCTTTGAACTGCCTTGTTGCTGAATTATACCAACTGATTGACTGGTAGCTGCTGTCCACCCATCTAAACGCAGACAGTGAATGTTGCCGTATCTCAGGTTTCCACTGGAATCTCCCTGTTCTGCTGTTAATGATGCTGTTTTTACTGGTATTTACTGAATCCTTGTCTTTGTTAAATACTTTAAAAAGCAGCTTAATGCATTTCTATTAAATTATAGTTTTTTAACCTGTTTTAACTTCAGGTTGTCTGACGTCCATAAAGTGTCAGAATGAGTCAGAAGTGTGTCTGGTGTGTGAATGCAGAGAAATGCCAATAAAACGGATGTTCCTTTGAAGCCTAATGAGCCTGAACCTCCTCTGCAGGTTTTAAATGGTTCGGGAGCCTCAGCAGCCTCTCCTCCCGCCGCTGCTCAGAGAAAAGCAACAACAAAGCAGCCTGTCAGTCTGATGGGGGTCTCTGCGGAGCCAGGCAGCCGGCGGCGGCGGCGGCAGTGCTGGAGGAGACGCAGTCAGTGGACGACATGCAGTCCGGCCTCCGCAGCCCCGGCTACGCCCGCTCCAGCGACATGTACACCCATGTGGGGACGGTTCCCCGCGGCGACAAGCGCAAGAGCCTGCGGGGCCTGAAGGCTGCGGAGAACCCGGGGGAGCAGGTCCGAGACTCCCCGCTGCTCGGTGCTCTATCCAGCCTCAGCCTCACCAACCCGGAGCAGGCGCCCTGCCGGGTCTCACCTTTGACCCCAGCACCTGCCGGCTGCTCGTCAGACGACCGCGTTACTCAGCATTTCAACATGGCTTCAAAGCAGGACGTTTATGTTCCAATGGACCGGATTTGTGAAAGAGCGCGCGGCCAGGGCGACCCACAGGCCGGGAGACCGGAAACCAGCGAGGCTCCGCAGGAAGTGGAGGCTGGCGGCAGGTGAGAGGCTGACTGATTTTACCTGCAGAGGAAAAATACATGTTTTTATAAACCTTACATCTGAATTTACCCAGGTGGGATGTTTCCATGACTCATAAAGGTGCATAAATTAAAATAATGAAAATAAATTCATTTAGTTTATTTTGTTTCTGTGTTTGGTTGAAATGTTTTTACCAGCCTGAAGAAATAGATGTTTAGATTTTTTTGTGTGTGTCACACAAGTCACATGATCAACAGCCGGATGTTACTACTGGCAGAAACGATGAAGATAACAGGAAGTGGTTGGAGGAGGATGGTTTGTCTTGTCGCTTTTTGGACAATAGCTGTGTTTCCATTAACCATAAAACTGCACAAATTGTAATCATGAAAATAAAGTTGCTTAATGGAAACATGGCAGTTTAGGAGAATAAAACCCCTCGTGTGTTTTTGATAAACGTTTTTGTGCTGGGATGACGTGGCTTTTTTAGGCGCATCAAATGTCTCGTTTTCACAAACTGCAATGAAACAGCGTTTTGCTGCACAGAAAGTTGGTCGTCAACAGATGAAGATCTGACCGACTCCGTGAATGGCTGCTTTATCGTGGTGTCAATAAGAAAAGTTGCTTAGAGGTTTGTTTTTGTAAGGAAGCTGGAAAGTTTTGAGTGTAATTCTCACTTAAATGGGAAAATGTTTTTCATTTTGTTATGTAATAATTTTGCACAATAATAGTTGCACAATAATTGTAATCTTATCATTGGTAAATTTAGTTTTCTGGCTCTCTTTGTTACACTGATATATTTTTAGTTCATCTTACAAAGAGTATATGACACATTATTCTGATTATTTCTCACCACTCCTGGAAACTGAGTTTATTTTTTGTAACAGTTGTGTTGATTTATGCCATGAATCCTCTCTTTAAAATTATATTTTATTTGTGCTCATTTTTAGGGCCCACATTTAGAATTTCATGAGCCACTCTTGGCCCCCCGACCCTAAATTTGGAAACTTGAGGAATGAAATTAAAAAATGAACTGGTTGTTTCAATCTAAGCAGCAGTTGAATGAGCAGCCTGGTGAAGTTGGTCAGTCATGAGTCGCTGCAGAAGCGGACATGCGCAGTGACCCTCCGCGGTCCGTCAGCTGTCCGCTGCGTGAATCAGAGTCTGCGGGGAAACATGAGCCAGGTCCGGGACGGTCACCGTGTGTCAGCCCGCTGCAGGGAGGAGGAGACTCGGGGAAGGTGAGAAGCTCAGCGCGTTAAAACCGAGTTTTAAAACCGCGAGAGTCGCAGCCGGAGGAGGAAAGTTGCTCAGGTTTAATCAGTTTTAGTGGTGATCGCTGCTGATGAGGCTCTGGTGCCACCGTGGAAACTGACCACGCGTGTTTGATTAGTTTGGTGCCATAAATAAAAGCTGAAAGCTGGATATTTACCGCCAGAGCTGGTTTCCAGGGAGCGGAGCGGATCAGGCTGCAGGCTTTCCTTACATAAGAGGAGGAATCTGATCCTTCAGTCCAAAACTGATAGAGAAACAGAAACAGGCTGAATACCTGAGTGAGTCTGCAGGACCCCGGCAGGCTGCTGCAGTCTGAGAGACCTTCTGTCAAAAATCACTGGAAACTTTGACTGAAGAAAATACAAAGTTTATTTCTCAGTGTTTAGAGAAACAGAGCAAAGACTGATAGATGTACAGAGACGCTGCAGACAAAAAGGCTGAATGCTTTATTATCCTGATATGACTTCAGCTGTACAGTCATAATGATCCAGTGGATCCCTGCTGTTTGTTGGGATGAGGGACAACAGCCACGAATAACAAACACCCTCTGAAAACAGCCAGAGCTGCTTATTTTAACATTTCAAACACCAAATGTGCATCAATAAACCTTCACAGAAAATCTACAGACTCGTTTTCATTTTGGCCACAGATCATGAACGTTCTCAAAGAGCCGGTTGAACAAATGATAAAACCCATTATAAAACTGTTCAAATATTAATAATTGACGTACTTAAAATTAAATATGGTGTTTTTTTTAATTGACTAGGCCCTCCAGGATTTTGTGACAGTTTTTGTGATTATTATTATTATTTATTTTATTTTTTATTTTTGGCAATCAAAATAATTATTTTTGTGGTGCTAATTTAGAAGACATTTTGAGTTATTTGTGCTTATTGCGACATTAGAGTGAAATGCTTTTTATTTAGCCTGAGGCAGAAAAAGTAAAAAGAGATACTGCCACCTGCTGGTGGGAGTGCGTCATTTAAAGCCAACGTTTTAGAAAATTTGCAGTGAACTCATGATTACACATCAGCATGAAAACGTGCAGCGATCTGTTGATTTTGCATGAATTTCTACCACAGTAGAATCAGGAGAAACTGGAGGGACTGATTGATGTTGCATGCAGATAAAAACTTTGTTTTTTTACCTTTTTTTTTTTAAAACATTTTAAAAGTCTGCTCAAAATTCACTTGATAATTGGATGGAAACATAAATATTGCACAGAGGCATTCCAGTTTTTCAAGCTGAACTTTTCCTTAAATACTTTAGATACTTTGTAAAGAATAAATCCATGAGTAGGTGGATTTTATGCAAGTAATTTGTATTCACGTCCCAGAGGAAAATCTGAAAACTGAAGTGCGATTAGTCCGGGATCCACTGTACTGGTGATATGCCTGCAGTAGCTTCGCTATCAGCTGATGGTTGTCAGTTTTTAACATATTGGTGTCAGTCCTGCGAATAAAACTGAGCCAATATGAACAATCAATGTTTAAATTAGGAAAATAATATTAGAAGACAATAAAAAGATATTAGTATTGTTGCCTTTGCTCTTATTAATGGACTAACAGCCATCCTGATGTTAAAAATAATAATCCTCTTTATTACACCATAAATGAAATGTGAATCACCACATCTCTTTGCTTAATGCCTCTCCAGGTCTGGCAGGCTTAATATTGCCAAACCTGCAAAATCAAGAAATCCCTTAAATAAACTAATAAGCAGCTGCTGTGTAGTAATACCAGGAGAGTCACTATGGAGCTCTGTCACTGTCAGAGTAACTGTAGTTTTCGTCACAGCTCCAGATTAAGAGCTGCTGAGGTCAATGAAGGCATTTCTGTTTCCACTTCACCAACCAGTCTCAGCAGAAGTGGTTATTGAGGCCGTCCTGGCCGTTGTACTGCTTGTTTTTCCTCTTTCTGGGATTGTTGTCAGCAGCTTCGGGAGACGTGACAGCGCGAGGTTGTAATGGGAAGCTGCGAGCCGCAGCGCGTCTCTGTCTGAAAGCTGCTGCTGGATTCAGGAGCAGCTCAGGGTTTCGTTCCCCAAACGAAACCCTGAGGCAGAGAGAGGCTTTAACTTCCTCTGGATCTCTACAGAGCCACACAGATGAAACTGTTACTATAAAAGGTTTTTGAATGATAAAATGAAGTTTCTGATCTAAACTTGGATCAGTTATCATTTGTACAAATTTAAGAGAAAATCTTTATGTGGTTATTTAAACGATTCAGCTGTTATGTTTAATTTTAGAAGAAAATATCCAAATGGAAATGGATTCCATGAAGCCTAATACTGTCAGACCAAAGTTCATTTTATTAGGAGTGATTATCTTTTACTGTTACACTACTTGATTGAGATTTTTGGGAAATAATTTTTATTGTAGTGCCTTCCTTGCACACATCCCACTACCGTCTGCAAGGTACGACAGCCTGTTAGGGCCAAAGTGGACCGAGGGGAAAAAGGAGTAAATTTCCTCAAAAAAAAAAAAAAAACAATCTCAGAAATATTCTAGCTCAAACAAAGACATTTCTGAGTTTGAAAAGTCAGAACATTTTCTGGAAAAAAAACTTTCTGAATTTCAGAAGTCGCTTATTTTCAACTTATGAAACTCAGAAATATTCAAGAGAAAATGTCAGTTTTTCTCAAATACTTCTGAAATTAATCTCAAAATTTCTGATTGTTTCTAGCAAATTTTCAAACCACAATGTATTTGTGGAACAGCAGAAAAAGTTTATTGTTTTTAATTTTGGTTACAGAAGCTTCAAAGATTTGAAGTCAAATCTGATGCTAAACATAAAAAACGAGCCGATGATGTAACTGAGTTGTTGTTTAAATTTTAACATGTTGAGTCTGAATCTTTTTTTAAGCTTCAGTTTAACACCAGCAGTAGGAGAGGAACCATCTAAACTGTTTGTCCCTTAAAACATGGAACTGTTTTTCTTAGAAAACCACTTACAGTATTGGTGGTTTTCTGGTTCACTTTTCTGGTATCTTTGAGGAACAAAGTGATTTTTTTTTTTTCATCTACAGGAATTTTTCAGGAACAATCACTTTTGTGTGTTTAAATGACAAACTTAAAGTAGCACATAACCGATGTGGAGAGAAATACGACATATTTGTTTGTTTTCAGAAAGGAAACTCTGAGCTGACTTAATCTCTTTATTTTGATTTCCCTAAATAAAACCAAAAGTATCCAAGTCCTTTTAGAAGTCACCTACTTAGCAAAAAAAGTATATATCACATCTTTTATTTTTGGTTAAAAAACGTTAAATCCTTCACTCTGCTCTGCTGTGTGTTGGTGTTTCACATAAAATCACAATAAAATGTATTGAAATTCACAGCTGAAACATGATAAAAGGAGCAGAAAAGAAAAGGTGTGAATACTTAATCACTGAAAAATGCATAATTGTGCAATTCTGAGTTCACTGCAGACATTATGCGATTAACTGCAGTTAAATATTTTAATTGATTGCTTTTTTTGACAGTACAGATTATTTGAAAGGGGACATTGGCTGCATATCGATATCTTTCTCAGTAATCAATGGAAAATGTTTTGTTGGCTTTAATTGCTGAGCAGATTTTTGCATGTTTCTTCTTGTGCTTTAAAGATGTATAATCATCTTTAAAGCACAAGATGCTTGTGCGATCAGCTCCAAGTCTTTGAGGGTGGAAGGCCTCCTTTCCATCACCCTAATCTTCATCTCCCTAAGAGATTACTTTAATTCTGCATCAGATTAAAGTCGATGCTTTGCCTGGGTCGCTCTAAAACATTTGCATTTCCTCCGGTCAGAAGTAGAGATCCTCTGATTAAACACTAATAATTTGCATTGGTACCGATATTAAAAAACTTTCTGGATCAGGTATTGGTGACAACATGCCTACCCATAAAGACAGATCTATTCAGTCTAATTCTATACTTTCTTATTTATTTTACATTATATTTAGAGTTTCTAAATTCACTTTCTGAACCATTTGAAGGAAAGTTTGCTGCCGTTTGTACATATTTGACCAAGGAAGTCAACCTTTTGTTTTTGTCAGTTTTAGTTTCTTTATTATTTATTTTGCATTGGCTGCTCTACCAGTAATTGTGCTTATTGATCAGATTAAATGTGTTTTTCTTGTGTTTGACCAAACGTGTGAAGCTATTGGTGCATTAATAGCACCAATAGCTATTAATGCTATTGGTACTTTGACCAGTACAGCACACTTTTCACCAGTGTGCTGTACTAGTGAAAAGTTAAAAAAAAAAGATTGATTAGTCAGTACATTTGCCTGTATTTTTTTTTAAAAAGAAATGTTGTACGTCGATTGAGTTGTTTTTCAGCATCAAATCGGTATCGGCCAATACTAAACCTCAGATATTTGGTATTGGAAATTAATAAAGTGGATCAGTGCATTCCTAGTCAGAAGTAAAACGATCTCCTGGCTTCAGTTGTTTGTCCACTGTAGCTCATCTGAAATGACTGAGATGTTCTGTTAATTAAGCCTCTCCTCCATACATGCCTGTTCTGTCTGGAGAGCTTCGCTTACTACAAAAGTTACATAACTGTGCAACAAACTGGAGCAACACAGGCTGGAGATCCAGCCTTTGGATCAAACTCTGTGGAGTTTCTCATGCTGAACTCACATCTGCGCCGTCTGCACTCAGAGTTTGTGTTTGGAAACAAAAGGTCGCCTCCCCTGACTCGTTGAAGTATGCAGCATGCTGAGGAAGAACAGAGCGACAGAAAGAGAAGACGTTTCTCTCTGTGGGCTCACATTGTTTCACTGACTCAACACGTCACCGCTGTAAGGATAAAGATGTTGCACTTTGTTTCACTCTCCTTTGTAAAGCTGAGGATTGTAACTCCTGTCAGACCTGGTGATGAGCCAGCAGACGTGAAAAGTGGATAGAAGAAATATGTTCCTTCTGCAGACAGTTTGTAGATGCATGAGTTTGAGAAATTCCCTCTCCCTGGAGAAGTTTGCTGTGTTGCAAGTTGTTGCTGGGTGTTGTCGAATGAACTCACTGCTGCTGGTAGGAAGTTGTGCAAGAGGACCAACAGGAGACAGGAAGGCATGTCTGATTCTAGCACTGATCCAACTCAATCATGCTGCAATATCAGAGTTAGCTGTTTGACTTTGGAGTTGAATGAATTAATCAATTCTGGTTAAATCCCATCTCAATAATGCTGCAGTAAACAACATCTGACCTTGGTGTGCGAACCAGACATGTTCATCTGGTGACATGAATATGTCACCAGATGACATTCTAAACTCATGCTGTATACTAAAACTTTCCATCCACAATCACTGAGTCACATATTGGTTAATTACACACAGATTAAAGTTTTACAGACTTTACCTATGATAACTTTTCACTTCTAGCTAATAAAACATGCCCTTTAAAATTAGAATATTACATCAGACAAATAAGAAGAATTTTTAAGGCAGAAACAGAGTCATAATCAAAAGTATTTAATACCTGCTGAAGGTACTTTTAGTTTGACAAATGAGCGTCATTGGAACAGATATTCTAATTTATTGACAGACTTTACATTAATCCTTTTAACCTAATTAAAAGAATAAAAACAATAAATACATTTGTTGTTGATTTCAATTGTCTATTTATGCTATAATCTAGCAGCAAAAAATATTTTTGAATTGAAAATGTTGCTTCTTGAGTCAGACTTTTTCCATACATTTTTCCTCTGCTGCCTGACCAATAGAATGAGCTGGATCCAGTTAAATGACATTACTTGGAATGTTTTTACCAAAATTGGCAAGGATGTGGGCCACAAGGCTGCAGCCAGTTTTAGTCCTCTACCTTGTACAGAAAATGTATTCTGTTAATGCAAATTACAGAACATTACCAGATAGTCCTATGCATGAATTGATGCATGGTAGGATTAATTTGTCCCCTGACCTGTAGCTCCATGTTTTCCACCCAAAATTACTATGACTTCCTAATTTTCAAATACTTGCATATTGTTTGTATTTATAAAAATCCCATCTTATAAGGGCCTATGTGTTTTATATAAAGTGCAAATCAAAACACACATTAATTAATAAAATATCTGTGCTTCTCAGATAAACTGGGCTAGTTTTTTTTGCAAATGGTGTTGAGGTGATCTGTTGTGCAACTTACTGCGACGTATGCAATCTTAAATTGAACATCCTGTTTGCTTTTATTAAACTGGTGTGAAAAAGAGGTGAGAGTGTCAACCTGAGCTGATGGACAAAAATAAGACAGAAAAACTGCTGTCTCTTCAGGGTGGAAAAAAAAGGAGAAAGAGAGACAGCAGTCTAATTTGCTATTTAGCAGAAATGTGGAAAATTTTCTGGAAATATTGTCAGATAACTGAATTTTGTTTCATTTCTCTGATTTCACATTGTTTGGTAAATACTGCTTCCAGCATTTAGTCAAAAAGAATGCATCGACAGATCTGACTGATACCAAACTGGGAACCAAATTGTGTAATTTGAGTCTTCATTCCTTCTGAGCGTTAATCTGCGAGTGTAAATATTTGTTTTTAGCATTCACCAATATTGATAACCCAGTTTCATCCAATTCAATGTATTTCACATTGCAGGTAAATTATTGTTGTTTCTTTCTGTTTTTCAGGTTTAAAAAAGTGACAAATTGCAGTGGAGAATATGTGAAAGTGAGTTTCATTGAAATATTTTCTTCTTCTTTCATTCTTCTTTTCTTGCTAACTTCTGCTTTCATAAGACTTCCCTTTTTCTGACATGTAAGCTTTCTCTGTTAAAGACAAAACAGACAAGATAATGCAGTTCAAACCTCATAGAGCAGCCCTCCCCACTCAGCTCCTCCAATCTAGCAACAGCAGCAATTAGTCTGCTGCTGCCGCTGGCAGTGGTATGTTTGTGCCACTAGCAGCAGCACACACATGCTCTTGTTTTGTTTTGAAATGGTCCTGGCCTGGTTCCCACCATCTGACTCCCCATTCAGAGGGAGGAACCACCGGCTCCAGGCTGAGGGGTGAACTCTTGATTCACACCTGGTTGAACTGTGAGTCAGCTCAGCTCATTATACAAACTACTTGTCATTGCAACACTCCTACGAACAGTATTAAGCAGCATCATTGAGGATCATTGTTGTGATGACATGCTGAAAGTTGAATGCCTGAAAGAGCAGGAGCTTCTTAAAGAGACAGAAACCCAATTTCAAGGTGTCAATGTTCAAACTTATTTGGTTGTGCTATAATATGACACTATGTGCCTGGGAAACACGTATTACTCAAACTTGAAATGATGATATTGATTGATAGGATATTTTAAGTTGATATTGTTAAACACACACAATTAATATGGGTATTTTTACCCATATTAAGACTTTGTTAATTTTCTTTCATTTTAGATACTGGATTTATGCCTAACTCAAAAAATGGGGATCTGCCACGATAGAGCAGGGCTAGGTCCCCATAAGACCTGTCAATCATAAGAGGTCCTGAATAACAACATAAACAAGAATACACACACACACACAGAGTGATTTCCATTCATTTCTTATTCATTTCCATAGCCTAACACAGAGAATGCCTAATTCTAAACCTACAAAATCAGTTCACACCTTATTTCTATACGCAACCTCTGACCCAAAACCTCCTCTTATGTTGGTCCTCACAAAAAAAAGAATTTGTCAGAAAAATGGTCTTTACACTGCAGTAAATTCAGAGCCCCACATACCCATGCTTGTGTTTTGTTTTGAAGCGGTCCTGGCCTGGTTCCCAGCGTCTGACGCCCGGTTCAGAGGGAGCAACTACTGGGCCGGGTTGAGGGGTGGGACGTGTCAGGCTGATCCATTCCCAGCTCATCCTCACCATAAACTCCTCATATACTGTAGCTGCTTTAGCGCCTTTCGTTTGTATAAAGACACGACGGACAAAAGCTGCTGAGTGATGACCCTGTTTCACAATGCCGTTGCCAGGGCAACGAGGCCAAGACTCTAATGTCCCTAGTCTTGCTTTGGTGCCACCACTGTGGATGACAGTGTGGGAATGCCAGAGATGTCCGTCCTTCCTCCCTCTTTCCTTCCCAACTGTCTGTTCTATAGTAAAAGAAATGAAAGCAGGGAAGGCAGCAGTTTGACTGCAGTGGAGATGCTGCAAACCAGCGATTCTTCTCACAACTCAGCTTCTCATCTTTTGGGTTTTGGTCTGAGTCCTGGAGTTATGTCTAATTCTGCACCTGTGATGCCTTTTAAGTTCTCCAAGGAGAAGTTCTGGTTGGAGCCGCCATCAGAAAAACTGAGGAAGCAGCTGGAGGAGGAACTGAGGCTGAGCGGCACCTACCTGAAGAGCCATGCCTGGTACCACGGCCCGATACCCTGGGAGGTTTGTTCTGACTGCATGAAAATATTTACATTTCACCGTTACACAGAGAATGTTTCATTTTTAAAATGAGAACTAAAGGCCACACTAGAATAATTTTTCCACCTAGTTTCTAATGGAAGTATTTTAGTGAACTTGAAATGAGACAAACCTAACTTACAACTTTGCAGTGAGAAATAGGAGCTTCAAACATGTCGAAACTGAAGAAGGGTTCAGATAATTTCACATGGCTCTATATTTGTTAGCAAACACCTTTGGTACCCACAAACCATCATCTGACTGAGTGTGGCTAAAACGTCATATTTAAAATTCCAAAGTTGCATTTCAGGCTCGTGGGAAAAGGGGAAATTACAACTTAACCACTAATTTAGTGCAGAATTCACATAAAAGCTTCAAATAAATATTGAGGTAAAAGTGAATTTATTTTAATACCACATCTTTTAAAAAGAACAGCAACTGGAACGGCTCACCTTTTCTAAGTGAAACAGATTGTCAGTCTATAAATGCTGCATGTCGGCTTGGTTAAGTGATGAATTATTGCCTGATGTTATTGTGGTTTTGTGCTGGCATGTCATGCATCAACGCTCCTCTGCTGTTCATCGATGTGTGTCTCATGCTACGTTCACACAGCAGGTTTTGTTCCTCAATTCAGATTTTTCTGCTGGAATCTGACTTTTTCCGTAGTTGTTCATATTACTGAAAAATGCGACTGAAATCAGCCACCGTCTATGGAAGAATTTTAAAGTTAATTTTATAATTACAAATATCAGTGATAGTTTATGTTTGTCTTCTTCTGGTGCAGAATTATGACGCTCGTCTCACTTCAATGACATAAAAGTTGGATAAAACCCAACATGACTGTTCAGACTGCAGATGCTTTGAAAACAACTGAATGCGATTTAGCTCCACATATGGAAGTTGAACAAATTGGATTTTTTTGTGGGTGAAAAGATAAGAATTGAACCGTTCAGACTGCCATGGAAAGTCAGCATCCACTTGTGTTGATTAGTCCTTTTTGGCTCAAACATACAAATTTGTTAATTTTATCCAAGTAAATCAAAACGAATTCTAGACTGGCCACATGGAGGTAACATGCCTACTTTATATTGGACCAATAATGCAACAGTTTGAACACAAGAAATCAAAGTTAAGAGTCAAAACTCTCTGTAAGACTTAAAATGGTCTCATAATAATGATAATAAATCTGATTTGCTGTTTTTTACGTAGGAAATTGGATCTTTACTTTAATTGTAAGGAAACATCTTAGTCAAAGTCCTTCTATATAATTTAATTTGCTCCATGATGGAACGCTGTTCAGTGACTTCAGCATTCCATCATCTACTCAGTTCAAACGGGAAGTTTTCCAACAATGAATAGAAGAACATGTTTACAGTGGTGCACCATGTTCTGGGACCACCGTACTCTGTGACAATTTTTTCTATATGTTATCACAATGTAACTTATATAAAAAACATTAAATACTTGAGTTGTAGAGTTGCACAGTGTGGTCACAATATCTGATAAGAGCAATCATATTGTGTCACCTTCTATATTTCCATAACAGTCATGGAAATATAGTCATGGTCGAATGTGATGCGTTATTCTTTGTTTGTCTTTTTCTTTAGTTTTCCTTTGAATTTGTTTTCCCCCCCTGCAAACCTTACATTTTTGACGTAGCTTAGTGTTAAAACGCAACAGCGAGAATTATAGACTGATCTTCCAAGCGTGAGCAGAAAAACACCTCAAAAAGTACTTTACTTTAGCAAGGCTTGTTATAATTTTATATCTGATGAGATGAAACATCAGAAACTTCCACTGATCCTTAGCTTTGGACGGATTAAATGTCTCTGCAGGTGTCGGAGAGTTTGGTGGTGAACGAAGGTGATTTCCTCCTCAGAGACTCCCGGTCCAGTCAGGGCGGCTTCGTCCTCACCTGCCGCTGGGAACAGGAAGCTCTTCATGTTCCCATCAGGAAGACGGTGGTCCAGTCCGGGGAGACTTACACCCGGGTCCAGTACAGCCTGGAAGGAGAGGCCTTTGACTCGGTCCCGGCCCTCGTTCACTACTACGTGGGCAGCCAGGCGGCTCTGACGCTGTGGACCAGAGCTCAGATTAACCGGCCGGTGAACAGGACGCTGCCGCTCAGCTTCCTGGAAACGGCCTTCAGCACATCGTCCAACCAGAGAGACCTGAAGGCAGAGGAGCGGGTCTGTCCGATCAGGTGGAGGGCCTCTCAGTTTTATTCTTTGAGTTTCTCTTCTGTTTCTCCATTTATGCAGATGTGTGGGTCTTCCATGGAAGAGGCTTGAAGTGAGAAATTACAAAACCTGTAGAAGTGATGAGCTGTAGCTCAAATCTGGTCTGTAGGTAACAATAAGTTAATCAAGAATATAAAAATGTGCATCTCACACATGAGCTGCACTGATGTGTGACAAACCTATGTTAGCTGTACCAAGATCTGATGATTCAATACTGAACTCCATACCTTTTATGATTTTAATGCTCCATAAAACGTATGTAGTACCATTTGTAAAGTTACACTGGCCAAACTTTATTGCAGTAATTTGTTTTATTTAGCCTGACATGAGAGAAAACAAATGGGAATTCATTTGATTCATGTATTTTGAAATGGCATTTAATTAAAATAGCAAGCTAAATATTTAGCTTACAAAGAAAAGATTTAACTCGTTACTTAAATGTTTAACTTCAAATTAAATACGTACTTGGCAAATTAAATATTGTTTGAAACTAAATATTTTGTTAGCAAGCTAAATATTTACTGTGAAGCTAAATATTTAATTATCAAGCTTATTATTTAACTTGATAACTAGATATTTAGTTTCAAATGATATTTAGCTTATGTAAATGCTTAGTTTGAGGCTAAATATTTACTTAGCATGGTCATGAATGATTGTGCTTAGAGCTGCTCTCGGAGGGAGCCAGAGTGCATGGTCATGTCTGAAGTATGAGCAGAGCCATTATTTTTTGTTTTATGTTCAATGAATCTGACTTTGGTTAAAAAGAGAAATTAAGAACCATAAGAAACACAAACTGTTTTTCTTTCACTGTTTCCTGCTGTTTGATCTCCGACATCCTGTCTCCTCACAGCCCATCCTCCGTTCAGCCCGGTTCTGGATCTGACTGGAAACATGACAGACGGGCGCTGAATCCTGCTGCACATTCTCCTCACAGCCTCAGTGAGTTCCAACATTTTCTTTTTGTGTGTTTGCATCTTCTGATGTCATATTTATTACATGTTCCCTCTGAAAAAAGAAAGGGAGTTTTTTTTCCAACAACAAAAAGATCAAAGCCAAAGATTGTCATATTTTGATAGTTTTCTCTTTATTTTCTTATTCTGTGCACTTTTATTTATACTTGCTATTGATTTAAATTAAAACTATAAGAAATAAATTCATTCTCTCTATTAGGGGGGATTTAAGTTAGGTGGACTTGAACACCCCTAATTTAATTCACTAATTTTAACTCTGTAACTGTAATTTTAACTCTGTAACTTAAAATAGCTGATTTATTTATTTAGTGACTTAATAATAAACCTGGATATGTCACTAAGAGAAAAAAGAACTCTGATAATGCAGAAAATTGATAAACTAAAGTGTTGTTTGCTCTGTTGCCTGCAGTTGTCATGAGTGAAGCGATTTAATCCAGATTTTAAATATTTGGTTTAGTTTAAAGCTGAGCTCTTCTGCTGCTGTCAGTCAATTTGTTCAAATATAAATACATATATTTGTTATCATATGCCATAAAAGCGATGATTCAAAAACATTCAAAATTAACTTAAACCTGTCACTTAATTATTATTACGACAAACTTCAGGAATTTTTTTTTATAATGAATCAATGAATTATAATTACAAAACCATCTTCCAATAAAACCTTTCATTATTCCTGTTATGTAAAATGACCATGTTTTACTTAGTTATACAAATATATACATCAGTGACATCTGATGAAGAGCTTCATGCTTCTCCTCAGAAATAGAAATTAGAATATAAATGATAAATATGATAAATGTAGAAACAGAAATTTATATGTAGACTTTAGAGAAAACAAAAATCTATTGTTTTACCATCATTCCTTTCTGTGACTGAGGAAATTTAGATAGATTTCTAATCTGTACTCTAATTGCCCTAAAATAATGATTGAACAAATTTAGGTCAGCTCATTAAGCTACACAATCTTATTTGTTTTCATGTATTACAATCTTTTTGTTGTGACATGCTTAAAGTGCATGTAAAGAGGTTTATGGTATTCCATTTTGGTTTAGCTTTGATGCAATACTCTCCTCCAGAAACATTTGACTAGAGAAATAAAAACAGTAAAGAGCAGCAGAATCATTGCCAACAGAAATGCCAAAACATCAATAGAGTGGTATTGGACCATAGACATCTTGTATGTCTATGGTCCATAAAGGAGCGGCTCATCAGTCCTCAGATGAGCCGCTCCTTTATGCCTCATGACAAACTCGATCCAGAACATGGCTCGATCCAGAGGTTTCATGGGCTGATCCCTGTGGAGGCTGGACAGCTCCTTCATCTTCTCTCTGTATGAAGGCTCATAGAGAACCTCCTTCAGAGCCTCCAAGAAGACATCTTTATTTAGTTCTGCAATGTCCAGGACTTTGGCAATTCCTTTGGATGCCATCCTGAAGAAGTTGTCTTGTTGATCAAACATGAGTGGCAAGCCAACCAAGGGAACGCCATGATAGATGGCCTCTTGCATTCCATTGGTGCCTCCATGACCAAGGAGATCATTTTGGGGTAACCAGTCCAAGATTAGGGTGTTGTTGCCAAGGGTGGATGGCTTCTCTCCTTTGTGCCTCCAGATCACCTTCTGGGGAAGCTCAGCAAAAGCAGCAGCAATGTCCTCAGCCATGTCATCAGGGAGCTTTTCTACCAATGTCCCCAATGTCATCACAATGACACCATGGTCTCCAGAACTCTGTACAAAGTCCTCCAATTGTTTGGGGAGAGGTTTGGAAGGTTTGCACTGGAATCCTGACATGTAGATGATGTTTGGCATTGTTGGTCGTGGAAACTCAAAGGTGAAGTCGTTTCTCATCAACCAGATGTCAGCTGCTTGAAACAGCTCCATGTAATATATGTCACTGCCAAAGTGACGATGGACAAAGGGTTTGTAAATTGGTTCTACAATGTACCAAATTTGGAAACATGTAAAGATGTAGTAGAGGACGTTATTGACCCTCTGCATCAAGGTCATCTTATCAATCACCTCTGATCCTGGTATGGGGATGTAGGAGAGAGGGGAAGGTGTAATAGCTTGATGCCCCTCTCCCTGAATCGTCCATCTGACATTAAAGACAAGTGGAAGACCTAAACGGTGACCCAGAAGAACTCCTCCACCAACTGCCGGATCAGTAAGAACCAAATCATATTTGGCATCACGGAGGGCCTGCATTAGCGCTTTATCCTCAAAAATATCTTCTACCATTTGTAGCACTTTCTTACCTATTTGATAAAAGGTTTCCAATAGATCATACTCCAGGAAATGCGAGACCAAACTGAAGAACCATGACGTCTCATGTTTATCGTCTTCATGACATACGACCCAAAGTTCTGCCTGTCTAATCCAGCTGATGAATTTACAGTAATGGCCTTGTAGTGAGAGGAGTCAGGCTTGATGTACCAGGTGTCTGAAGGTCACAGCACTGTGACTTCATGGCCTCTGGCATGAAGCTCTTCGATGATGACGTTCATATTGACCCAGTGGCTTCCGTCCACTGGGAACAACAGGGTCAGTCGGGTCATCTCTGAAAGAGATCCCGATGGGAGATAGATAGGTGTTAGCATTGACCGTCATAACAAAGGACTTCTGTCAACATGAGGACACTTGTGTATGAGGAACTGAGTTGTCTAATATCGGCTTTTGTAAGCATAAGTAACCTTCTAAGGTATGAATGTCTTTTAATGGATTAGAGTCTACATGTGTAGACTAAATAATGTGATTCTTTTTATTTGCTCCCATGAATTTTAACCCTTTTGCAACTAATACAAAACATCCAAACTACAAAGATGGTGTCATGTAATTTAAACTACAGCTAGTTTCATTGTTTTCTGAGGTTTGTAAGTTCCTTTAAATGTTTTCCAACCTTCATGTAATGTACTATTTTAAGTTAATGCTGGAATGATTTGTACTCTTGATTATGGAAGTAGCTTGCATGGTGCAGAATTCTTAACCCTATGTGGTGCCATAAAAAAGTATTTTCCACCTCAACGATTTCTTCTGTTAAATGTTTGAGATCATCAAATACCATTTCTACTTATATTTATTATGGAGAAAAGCTACTCAAACCAACCTGTCTGTGTGGAAAAATGGAATTGCCCCTGTTGCCAAATAATGAATTAAATGTGACTAAATTGATTGTTTATTTTAGATTCACCTGATTTCTGCTATATCTGCAGAATCTTGGAAACACTTCAATAGAACATGTCTGACATGAGGTAGGCAAAGAGAGTTCAAAGAACATCGCATTGTGCCAAGAGCAGAAGAAATTCAAGAGCAGATGAGAAAATGGTCCTTGAGATCTATCAGTCTGAAAATGGTTACAAAGTTATTTCTAAGGGTATGTTCACACCAGCTTTGTTTAGTCCACTTTAATCCAACTTTGTTTGCCTAGAAAGTTTAGTTCACTTGTGGAAGTGTGAATGCATAACTCAGATGTGTACCTAAAAAATAAATTCTGACTCGCCTACAAACCTTGGTCTTGGTTTGGTTCAAGTGAACTCTGGTGCACTTTGAATGCACATGTGAACAAGAAGTGGACCGGATTCCGCAGGAAGCAGACTATAGCACAGCACATTCTGGGTAAATACAACCAAAATATACACATGAGGCCAGTGCTAACCAGAGAAATGGCTCATAGTTTTTTATGACCAATATTGGGCCCCACTTGAACTGAGTCTATCAGGTTCTCTGGAGACTTGAGGGCTCCAGAGAACCACAGTGGAAAAACCAGTTAGGATCAGGGTCAATTACATTTTTACACATGGTCAGGTTAGTTTAGATTGCTTTTTCTCCTTTATAAATGAAATCTTCATTTGAAGGTATTGTAAATATGTCTGGTCCAACTAATAGAGATAATCTAAGTAAATATAAATGTGACACAAGCAGAAAAAACTTAGAAGAACAAGTTGTTGTTGAAACTGGAAATAAGTGCTCATTGAGATTTGTTTTACCGCATGTGACTTTTTGGGGAGTAGAACCAATATAAAAATTTAAAAAACCATCTAATCAGAGAAGTGTAGTGTTGAATTACGTTTACTCCATTGCTTTTACTTAAACAAAATCTTTGGCTGGCCAACTCACCTGTGCTTCTTCATAGAGGTTTTTATTGCATTTTGCTTTAATTGATACAATGAAGAGTTATGCTGACTAACATTTGGTATCAAACTAAAATGTTAATGTGTATGAAATATGGATGATTTTGCTTTTTTCAGCCATCATGCAATATTTGTTTCGTACCTTTATTTTTGATGACACAAGTATTTGCACACATTTTTGAACATGAGACAATAAAAATCCCAAAGATTTGAGCTCAGTTTAAAGGTAAACAATAAAAAGGAGTTACAGAGAACTGTTAATGTTGTTCAGAGAATCTGAATGTCCATCAGTTTAGAAAAGAGTGCTTCAGGCTAGTTTAGTTCTTGAAATTATATCAACAACCTCAACTGATTTACATGTTACACATTGGTTTATAAAGAGAGAAAGAAACAATATTATACTCACAAATACTAAGTTTTAAGATGAAAATGTAAACATGTTTTGTACAAAAAAATCCATTTCACCAAACTTGACCAAACAACTAAATAATTCTGCAAAGTGAGCTAAATAAACATTAACAATAAAGGATAATGGCATTTCTAGAAAAAAGCAATTTAGTGCTGGACATTAGACCTGCATTTAACTTGATAGCTCCATTAAAGGTTTTTATAAACACAAAGCAGTCAGTTGGATAAGATAAGCAACACCAAGCATGAATGTGTAAGGTCAGATTAATTATTCCTTTTTGGCCTTGACTCTGTTGAGTACTCTAGTCCAGAAACATTTGACTAGAGAAATAAAAACAGTAAAGAGCAGCAGAATAATTGCCAACAGAAATGCCAAAACATCAATAGAGTGGTATTGGACCATAGACATCTTGTAGGACTCAGTCCTCAGATGAGCCGCTCCCTTATGCCTCATGACAAACTCGATCCAGAACATGGCTCGATCCAGAGGTTTCATGGGCTGATCCCTGTGGAGGCTGGACAGCTCCTTCATCTTCTCTCTGTATGAAGGCTCATAGAGAACCTCCTTCAGAGCCTCCAAGAAGACATCTTTATTGACAGTTCCATAGTCCAGGACTTTGGCCACTCCTCTTGATGCCATCCTGAAGAAGTTGTCTTGTTGATCAAACATGAGAGGCAAACCAACCAAGGGAACGCCATGATAGATGGCCTCTTGCATTCCATTGGTGCCTCCATGAGCCACAAACACTTTGGTTTTGGGATGACCAAGGAGATCATTTTGGGGTACCCAGTCCAAGATTAGGGTATTGTTGCCAAGGGTGGATGGCTTCTCTCCTTTGTGCCTCCAGATCACCTTCTGGGGAAGCTCAGCAAAAGCAGCAGCAATGTTTTCAGTGATGTCGTCAGGAAGCTTTTCTACCAATGTCCCCAATGTCATCACAATGACACCATGGTCTCCAGAACTCTGTACAAAGTCCTCCAGTTGTTTGGGGAGAGGTTTGGAGGGTTTGCACTGGAATCCTGACATGTAGATGATGTTTGGCATTGTTGGTCGTGGAAACTCAAAGGTGAAGTCGTTTCTCATCAACCAGATGTCAGCTGCTTGGAACAGCTCCATGTAATCTACATCTTTGCCAAAGTGTTGATGTACAAATTCTGGGTAGAGTGGTTCCACAACATACCAAAATTGAATACATGTCACAATATAAATGAGGAAGTTTTTGACCCTTTGAATGAATGTCATCCTATCCGTTAACTCTGATCCTGGTATAGGGACATATGAGACTGGGGAAGGTGCAATTGTAAAATGCCCCTCAACCTGAATAGTCCACCTGACATTAAAGACAAGAGGAAGACCCAAACGGTGACCCAAAAAAACACCCCCTCCAAATGCAGGATCTGTAAGAACCAGATCAAATTTTGCATCATGGAGGCTCTGCATTAGTGCTTTATCTTCAAAAATCCCCTCTGTCATTTGAAGAACCTGCTCATGCATGAGGTATGACTGTGACAGTAGATTGCAAACTATAGAAATGTGAGTCCTAAATGAAGGTCCCTCTCGCTGTAACTCCAGTGTTCTGTTCACAAATAACCCAAAGCTTTGTTCACTAAAACCAGATGAGGAATTTACAGTAATGGCCTTGTAGTGAACGGAGTCTGGTTTGATGTGCCAAGAGTCAAAAGGTCGCAGCACTGTGACTTCATGGCCTCTGGCATGAAGCTCTTCAATGATGATGTTCATGTTGACCCAGTGGCTTCCATCAACTGGGAACACCAAGACTTTTCCTCCATTTATCAGGGATGACGAGCAGAGCAAGACTGCCAGGGTCAGCAGGGTCAGTCGGGTCATCTCTGAAAGAGATCCCGATGGGAGATACAGAGATGTTAGACCTGACCCTACTAACCAAGCACTGATGTTAGGTAAACCAATCAATATGCAAGCATTTTGATGTTGGATACTGTCATTTTTCTTTTATTATGGGCAGTCCTAATGTGAGATGAGGAACAAAATCCATACCTGTCAAAACAACGAGGTCAGAGCAATTTATTCTGGTTCCTGGAACATGGATTCATTTACAACCACATTAACAAGAGTTGGGAACTAATCTGTAAGTACCACAGTAGCTGTTTGCAACTCTTTGTTTTTATTAATTGGGTGTTGGGAACCAAAGTCATTAAAATCAACAATTACATGTGAGATATTAAGATTTTAGAGATTTTAGTTTGACATTTTTGAGGCAATGATGACTACAGGGGCACTTCAGCTTTTAAAGAGGCATTTAACGTTTATGTCTTCAAGTCATATTCTGACTTGATGCTGATCTGTAGAGATCAGTAACCATATAATAAAGTTTTTGGAGACAACTTGCCTTAACATAGGAATGAACAAATGAGAGTTTTATTGTTTTTATGTATATTTTAGCAAATTGGTAGCTGTGTTTTTAGAAAAGATTTCAGATGATGTGGCTTCCAGATATTCTGGAAATTCACCTGTTTAAGTGGTCAGTCGACACTGTGTTTTCTAAAAGAGAAATGTAACTTTAATGCAACAACTCACTCTGAATGTTTATCCATTTGTTTAATTGACTTACAGTAAAAAATCATTTTGCATTTTCACATATTAAATCAGTGGTTTAGAATAGTCATAAACAGGCAAAACACCGTCAACAATATTCAGAAATAAGAAATTTTCTAATTCAAAAACATGGTGCTCACCAAATTTTTTCAGTTTTATACAATTTTATATGTACTTAACAAGATGGCATGTGACAAAAAGACTGAGGAAATACATTGCATAATTTTTTGACATTTCTTCATCTCATTAGTAAGTTGATTAATATATTACTGGAAATGTTGTACTTCAAGACACTGAAATCTAACATGCATGGTAACCGATTGCACTGTTGGAAACAAATTTGCTTCAGTTTGAAAACATTTTCATTATTCTTTTTTAGCTTTACTGCTATAAAACACTCTCTTCCAGAGAAATTTGACTATCAAAATTAAAACAGTTAAGAGCAGCAGAATAATTGCCAACAGAAATGCCAAAACATCAATAGAGTGGTATTGGACCATAGACATATTGTAGGACTCAGTCCTCAGATGAGCCGCTCCCTTATGCCTCATGACAAACTCGATCCAGAACATGGCTCGATCCAGAGGTTTCATGGGCTGATCCCTGTGGAGGCTGGACAGCTCCTTCATCTTCTCTCTGTATGAAGGCTCATAGAGAACCTCCTTCAGAGCCTCCAAGAAGACATCTTTATTTAGTTCTGCAATGTCCAGGACTTTGGCCACTCCTCTTGATGCCATCTTGAAGAAGTTGTCTTGTTGATCAAACATGAGTGGCAAGCCAACCAAGGGAACGCCATGATAGATGGCCTCTTGCATTCCATTGGTGCCTCCATGAGCCACAAACACTTTGGTTTTGGGATGACCAAGGAGATCATTTTGGGGTAACCAGTCCAAGATTAGGGTGTTGTTGCCAAGGGTGGATGGCTTCTCTCCTTTGTGCCTCCAGATCACCTTCTGGGGAAGCTCAGCAAAAGCAGCAGCGATGTCCTCAGCCATGTCATCAGGGAGCTTTTCTACCAATGTCCCCAATGTCATCACAATGACACCATGGTCTCCAGAACTCTGTACAAAGTCCTCCAGTTGTTTGGGGAGAGGTTTGGAGGGTTTGCACTGGAATCCTGACATGTAGATGATGTTTGGCATTGTTGGTCGTGGAAACTCAAAGGTGAAGTCGTTTCTCATCAACCAGATGTCAGCTGATTGGAACAGCTCCATGTAATCTACATCTTTGCCAAAATGACGATGGACAAAGGGTTTATAGTTTGGATCTGTGATGAACCAAATTTGGAGGTGTGTGAAGAAATAATACAATACATTTTGGACCCTCTGCATGAATGTCATTCTATCAGATAGTTCTGACCCGGGTACCGGGATGTAAGACAGTGGGGAAGGTGCAATTGCGTAATGCCCTTCACCTTGAATTGTCCATCTGACGTTAAAAACAAGAGGGAGACCCAAACGGTGACCCAGAAGAACACCTCCACCAGTTCCAGGGTCAGTTAGAACCAGGTCATATTTGGCATCACGGAGACTCTGCATCAGTTGGTTATTTTCAAAAACATCTTCAACCATCTGAAGTCCTTGCTTATGCATCTCGTAAAACTGTATCATGACATCATACTCTAGAGATATCCGAGTCCAGAAGGAAGCCCCTTGGCGCCTCATGTTTAGAGTTCTTGTTACATATAGCTCAAAGTTTTCTTTCTCAAAACCTCCAGAACTGTTGATGGTAATGGACTTATAATGAGGGGAGTCTGGCTTGATGTACCAGGCATCTGATGGTCGCACAACAGTGACTTCATGGCCTCTGGCGTGAAGCTCTTCTATGATGATGTTCATATTGACCCAGTGACTTCCATCCAAAGGGAAGACCAAAACTTTCCCTCCATTTACCACGAAGGGCAACACTGCCAACGTAAGCAGGGTCAGTCGGTACATCTCAGAAATAGTTTCTGATGGGAGACACAGAGACATCAGATCAGGCCCTCCTAACAAAGGACTTATGATACAAGTAATCCTTAAAACACAAGAGACAGTGTTCTCTACATTAAGCTAATGGACGTATGCAGTAACAAGCAGTCTTCCTACATCCAGGACTAACCAGAGTTTCTGATGAGTCTTTTGGTTCGGTGTGTACTCCAGTGGTCTGTGTTGCTTAAATTTGGTTTCAGACGAAAATGCCAATATCCAGTGGGCACAGGTAATTCTATTTAATCAAAATAGAGAAGAAAACAAGAGCCAAGGCATAAAATAACAAAAAATTTCAAAATTTTAAAAATTATTCTCTTCACTTGGCTATTTATTTAAATGTAAATGTCTTGTTATAATTCTTGTAGAGCCTTTGAAGCATTATGGAGCATGTTGATATTTAAGACTTTAAGAAACTTAAATTTCAGATTTATGGGAGTTAATTTAATTTTACATTCAGCTGATTCAGCTCCATGTAATCTACATCTTTGCCAAAGTGACGATGGACAAAGGGTTTGTAGTTTGGATCTGTGATAAACCGAATTAGGAGGCGTGTGAAGAAATAATACAATACATTTTGGACCCTTTGCATGAATGTCATTCTATCAGACAGTTCTGACCCGGATACCGGGATATAAGACAGTGGGGAGGGTGCAATAGCCTCATGTGACTCTCCCTGAATTGTCCACCTGACATTAAAGACAAGAGGAAGACCCAAACGGTGACCCAGAAGAACACCTCCACCAACTGCAGGATCAGTAAGAAGCAAGTCGTGTTTGGCATCATGAAGGCTCTGCATCAGTGCTTCATCCTCAAAAATCTGTTCAACCATTTGAAGCTCATGCCTATGCATCTGATAGAGCTGTTTGAGTAGATCAAACTCCAAAGACATCCGGGTCCACAATGAAGAACTTTGGAGTCGCTTGTTTAGGGTTCCTGCTACATATGATCCAAAGCTTTTTGGACAAAAACCTGCTGTACTATTTATATGAATGGACTTGTAGTAGGGGGAGTCTGGCTTGATGTACCAGGAATTTGTGGGCCACACCACGGTAATGTCATGGCCCCGAGCGTAAAGCTCTTCAACGATGACAATCATGTTGACCCAGTGATTTCCATCCAAAGGGTAGACTAACACTTTCCCTCATTTACCATGATTGATGAGCAGAGCAACACTGCCAGTGTCGGCAGGATCAGCCGATACATTTCTGAAAGAAATTCTTACACAAATATCAAGGTATTAGATATCGCCATGAGTTCCTCCTGAACCCTTTTGGACCACATTCACCCATATGGCTTCATTCACACTGCAGGCCTTAATGTTTTATTTAAGTCTTTTGTGAAATACACTTTCGTTGCGTGGTCGTTCACATTTTCTATGTGGGATTTTTATGTGATCTCTCAAGTGAGCTGCGCAGGCTGCAGTGTGAATGTAGCCTATGTTATATTCAGAACCTGAAATTACAGTTAAGGCTCCAACATACCGAGGCGTACAGTGTGTATTGTGTGAGCTGCATGGACTCTGCGTGCAGCTCTGATTCAGAGCCTTCAACATACTGATTTCCCACATTTCCTGAGACAAATACTTTCATTTCACTTGTATGATTCTTTGATCTGTATTTCTGTATTTTACAGTTGCTTCCATCAAAACTGTCTTCAAAATTATCATCCATTTTGTCCTCAATATGGGGCTACTCAACTTTATAAGCTCAGTGTCTCATACAAAACAATTCAATGTAAACTTGTAGTTTTTCCAAATTAAGGCTGGGGATATATTTTAAAAACAAAATCTCCTATTGTTTTTACACCAAATTCAATTTAGAATTTTCTTTTAGAGTTTGATTTTCTTAAAAAAAAAAAAACAAAACTTTCTTTTTCTTTTTCTTTTTTTTTTTTTTATAAAAATGACTTGGAAAATTGGCTGTTCAATAATTCCTTCTGTGAGTCGACCTGAGTTCAGAGTTTAAATAAGCATAAACTCTAAAACACGCTTGTCAAACAAGATTGTAGTTCTTGGGTGGGATAACATCTCTGGAAACCCAAGAAATCCATATTTTCCAAAAATGTAATATTCAAAAATAGAACATTTGATTAATTGATTTATTGCCCAACCCAGGTTAAAACTGACCTTTGCATGAATATGTTTAGTAGATGTTTGCTTTGTGTCTGCCTCAATTTGTTGGAGCCTTTACAGTAACATCTTTAAAATAAAGATCTGTTGGGATCTTTGGGGAATGCAGTGACAAATATCCATAAAACATTTATAAATCAGTCTTAAGTTTAATTAAAACTTACATCTAGTCAGCTAATGATTTTGCACTACCTGGTTCCAATAGTGTTGTCTAAACGTGACATTAGAGGTTGCATGAAATTTGCATAATTTTCAGGCATATAATAATAACTAATGGATTAGTCAAAACAGGAGTTAAATCTTGCTAATGCAGCTTTGACCTAGCTTATTGCTGGCTAGCAAACAAACTTCATTCTGCTTGATTCATGCTAGAGTTCCTGAACTTTGAGCAGAGCTTGACGTAAAGATTTAGGAGCATTTTGATTCTGAGATTTTGAACAGATTATATTGGATCTTATTTACCAAAACAGCTACTGTTTTGTCCTTTACAAAATGAATACAACACAAATTATCATAAATATATCATACATGAAGAGACATCAAACAAATTATTCTTTTATATCCTGTAGAGACTTTGACTCGTGGCCATAGAAACTGTGATGGTAGCCATGACAGTTAATCTGACTAAACATTGATTAACTTTACTAATGGAGCCTTCAACATAACTTCATCAAAAATAATTAGCTTAGCTCAAAGAATGACTTTCATTCTGATTTCTGTGATAGTTTTTTCTCCAGTGAGTTGCATTGCATTAAATGTTAGTAAATTAAATTAATTAAATGGTTTGAATGCATATGTGAACACCAAGCGGACCGGAGCCTATGCCAAGAGCAGGAAGTGGACTAAAGCGCTAGGCATTCTGGGTAAATACAACCAAAACAAACGTGAGTCTCGCGTTAGCTGGGGAAACGACTTGTGTTCTTTTATCACAAAAAGAAAAACAGATAAATCTTCCAACCGCTAAAATCTGACGCCACTCCATTAGTGTTTCCATTTTGTGAAGAAGGAAGTTGCACTCAGTGTCTTTAGAGGTTTTTGTGTCATTTCCTTCAGTGGTTCATGGTGCAGTAACAGTAAGTTGTTAGTCCGCCATTAGCACATTTAGCAGCGAGCACATTAATTGATTGACAGCGCTAAGCCCCGCCTCCTGGCTCTGGTTGGCTGTGTTTGGTGCATTTCTTCAGTTTGTAGCTTACAGAAGAGGTGGAGGAGATTCATCTTTTCACAGATTTTCTGTTTCATAATAAACTGTTCAATCATGGTGACAGTTTCAAATATGGAAAAAAAAAAAAAACATTTTTTATAAACTGCAGTTTCAAAGTACGCAATGGGTAAATATTATATATTTGATTTTTGCTTGTTTCATTAAAGAGCTGCTGTGGAAGTTAGCAAACATGTCTGCTATAACAATCTGTGTTTAGATAAAATATGTGATCAATATTCAATACCAACAATTTAACACTTGGATGAACACAATGTTATGTTTATCAAAGATTATTTGCTCATTTCTAGTTGTTTTATATGTTTTGTCCTGATTTGGACCTTTGAACATGCAGTTCAACAACCTCTTCACCAGAACAAATATTTTGAGTAAGGATGCCCAGAACCAACGATTCAGAGTAAAAAACTGACTGCAAAGCTTTTTTGTTGTTGAAGGTTTTCAGAAGGCTGAGGCCATTTTCCAAGTTTTACATAACTCCCAGATCTCATGCAGCTATAGTTTCCTGAGTTCACAGCAACAATGGTGAAATTCCTCAAGGTCTCAGGGGGTTTACAGTTATTTAGTTACAGAAGTTTGTCTCAGGTTTCATTGCTCTGTGTTTGTGTGCAGGTGTTGCCCGGTAATTAAACCCGAGAAATAAAACCATGGAAAGGATTATGATGTCATCTTTTGTGTTAAAAAGGACAAAGTTGGAAAGGTTTAGGATGTATTATTCAGAAGCACAGCTGCTTGTTTTTGCATCAGAATGGGTTAAAATTGTTCCAATTTTCATAAGCGATGAATTTTTTTTCATGGAAAATGATAAAAACAAAAAACTGTATAAGTCATGCAGAGGTTAAGGTTTAGGAAGCTTCACAGCATGAAGAAACAACAGAATCACATGGCTGAACATTCTGCAAACCAGAACCAGATTTCCTTCAGGAATCTGTGCAGAAACATTTAGTGTTCAAACTGATGTTCTTTACAGTTAGCTTACGCAACACTCTCGTGCTCAGTCTTGCTGTTTCATGCAGAAAACATCTGGAAATCACCGATCTGAATGAGTGAGACCACATCTAGTCTGAGTTTATTTACAAAGAATCACAAGAAAACACAAAGCTTCTGCACTGAAGCATCATATTTCAGGGATTTCTCTCACTCTAATGGAAAACTCACCGGGAGCGATGCAGCCAGCAGATGTTTCTTGAACCAACCTGAACTCGCTGTCTGTGCTTCCAGTTTCCCTCAGAGCGAAGGCTGGAATGACTGCCAGCTCCGACAGGCAGAGGAGGTTGGTGGGTGTCGGGAGTGAGCTAACTGGGCTGAAGTTCAGCTTGTGAGAGGTTTACAGCAACAGGAAGTCCTCCGGTGAATTAAATGTAGTAATGAAACAACATCGACTTGTGAGTGAGGGTTCAGGCGGTGCAAAGTTACTGCAAAACACCATAAAACAGGGATCAGCAATGCCAGCGTGCTTCTGTCCTGCAGCTTTTGAACACATCCCTGCTCCAAAACACATGAATCAAATGGAGAGCTGCTGGCAAGAAGTATGACATGATACAGACTTTTCATGCAGGAGTTGGAGCACACATTACAAATGTTTTGTTAAAATTCCCCTAATGTCAAAAAAACACATTTTGCAATTTTGCAGTAGCTGTGTTTTCATAAAAGAATAAACTCCAATGAAATCACACCTGAACAAGTTTGTTCACACAATAAGTCATTAAAAATCATGTTGCACCATCACCATCCTGCTACTTCCTATCAGTTTCTTCATGCTGATCATCAGGTTATTGATCATGTGATTCATGCAGTGACAAAAAAAAGTGTCTCCATTGCAGTTTTGGAAATAAACTCATTTCGATGCACCAAAACTTATTAAAAAATGTTTTTTTTAATTATTTTTAAATTGGCATTTAGTAAATTTATTTTTGAAACGTGGAATTGCACAATCATATATTTAATAGAAATATAACTGGCAGCTCTTGAGAGCTGGAGATTCAAATGTTTTCTTCTTTGGTTTCTTCCGTTTTTCTCCTCATTGCGTCTCATTGGAGACGTCAAACAGTCAACATTTTAACTTCAGATTTTACTCTTATTAAAACAATTTCTGGTGGCTGAACTTAGATGATTAAATCTAAACTTTAGTACAAACACATTTGGATTCTAGATATTAGCAGGTTTACTACATGAGTTTAATCTGCAGATGTCAGTGAAACATTAACAGTAAAGTACATTCTGATTGAATGAGAACAAAAGTCCTCTGTGTCCCATTAAAAAGTGCTGACAGTATTAGTTTTTGTCTTTAGATGAAACTAAAGGACTTTATGACTTAATAAGAACAAACATCTGTTTGAAGGAACATTGTCTGCTTCAGACTGACTTTGCTACCTTATTGTGCTGTAAATGTAATCTCTTACAATAATAAAACATAACTGGAGCTGAAAGCAGTTATAAAAGTTTCCAAGCCTCCTCCAGTCAATCCAGCTGTGGCCTTCGCACTCCATGATGCACAGCCATGTTTTTAAAATATGAATAATTTTCATTAGATGTAGACAGACCCTGAATGATTTTGTGCAATACAATCTAATGACCAGGTTTTGTATAGGCTACAGACCTATTCTAAGCTGCTACAGAAAGCATAATGCCTTAAAAGTTGTCTTTTTCTCTCTCCTCCCTCCAGGCTCTCCATCCAGGAGCCTCAGTTCTAGCCGGGCCCCCAGTGTCACATCGTCTCCATCCCCATCAAACCCGTCAGACTCCTCCCTGCTGAGACAGCGGCTCCACGTTCCCCGCTCTGACCCGCCGCAGGACTCTGACCCGCTGCAGGACTCGGCCTCCGCCGATAGAGACGGCTACTCGGAGCTGCAGCCTCAGAGCTACGTGGCGCGGCTGCAGGCCGAGGAAGCCCCGCCCACTGCCGACTCTCTGGGTTCGGAGGATGGGGACGTGTTCTTCTCTCCGGTAGTGGAGATGGCTTCCTGTTTCAGACCTGGCAGGTACCACTCGGCGCTGATGCCGCAGGAGAACAAGCCCCTGGAGGTGGGCATCCTGCGCCGGATGAAGGAGCTGCTGGCTGAGGTCGACCCCAGGACGGCGGCCAGACACATCACCAGGACCGACTGCTCGGTAACGCTGCCGCCACGCCACCCAGTGGACATGAACTAACAACCATGTTTAATTTTTACATGGGCCGCGTTCTCACAGCACAGCTTGTTGGTCAATTCCAATTTTTGGCTGAAATCCGATACTTTTTTGTTCGGTCATTTATTCTAGTAACTAAAGGCTAAAGGTGTGAAGGGTTTATGGTGCAGAAATATGAAGCATGTCTCACGTCAATTATTTTCTTTACTATCTTATGTTCTGGTGTTTTTATGCATTTTTGTGATCCAACATGTTTTTGGTTTCTAGGTGGCGAGAATTTTGGATGTGACCGCAGAGATGAGAAGCAAAATGGGAGCAAGTTCAGGGATGGAGCTGCTGACGCTGCCGCAGGGACAGCAGCTGAGACTGGACCTGCTGGAGAGGCAAGCATCCAACCAGCATCCAACCACCATCCACAAAAACATCCAACCAGCATCCAACCAGCATCCACAAAAAACATCCAACCAGCATCCACAAAAAACATCCAACCACCATCCACAAAAAACATCCAACCAGCATCCAACCAGCATCCACAAAAAACATCCAACCAGCATGCAACCACCATCCACAAAAAACATCCAACCAGCATCCAACCAGCATCCATTCTGATCAACATTGTCATTGTGGTTTAAAAACCTAAAAACCTTCTAAATCCTAAAACTGCTTATACTTTGGGAAAGTTTTTCCATATTTGAGAATTATGAGGAATCCAGAGGAATACCGATATTCCTTTGCATCACCGTTTCCGTTGCTTCCCAGTTCTGATGAGGTGTCGGTTGTTGCTGCAGGTTTCAGACCATGGCCACCATGTTGGCCGTCAACGTGTTGGGATGCACGGGAACGACGGAGGAGCGGGCCGCCCTGCTGCATAAAGTCATCCAGATCGCAGCCGAGCTGAAGACCACCACAGGCGACATGTTCGGCTTCGCCGCCGTCATGAGAGCGCTGGAGCTGCCGCAGGTGAGAGGAACGGGCCGGATTAGCGTTAACGCTGCGGCTTGCTAACCTTTACTGATGGAGACAGTTGGGATGGATGGACTTGTGGAGTGTTTAGCTCTTACACACAGAGAATAAAACACAATGAGCAACGTTGAACTCTGACCTTGTTATCTCTGCTTGTAAAGATTCATAGATTGCTGCTACAATTAAACTGTCTGCTTTAGTTTGGAAAGCCAGGCCATAGAGTGAAAGGTGCCACATGTGATCCTCAATTTTACTCTTTATTGCTTTAAAATTAAGAAGCATTTTAAAACAAAATGCAGCAGGAAGAGAGGAGAGCAGAAGGTGATCAATTTCCCACCATGAATCCATCAAACTGCTGCTTTCTGTCCTGTCTGAGGCCAAACTCACTGAGCAGCCAAAAACCCAAATCTCTTTTTTAGATTTTCACAAAAAAAAGAAAGAAAGAAAGAAAATGAAGTTATATAAGTTATATAAGCATCTTTTTCTGTTTGTGTGGTTTCTGACGTTCCTCAGGTTTCTCGTCTGGAGCAAACTTGGACGACGTTACGGCAGCGACACACAGAGGGCGCCATTCTCTACGAGAAAACGCTGCGGCCGTTTCTGAGGAGCCTGAATGATGGACGAGGTAATATATATATTTTTTTTCTTTTACTCTATGAAGTAAAGTTAGAATTAACCATTGACGCTCTGGGTGTGTCTGTCCTGCAGAAAGCTGTCCGCTGTCCAGCACCACCTTCCCCCACATCCTGCCCCTCCTCACCCTGCTGGAGAAAAGCTCTGCGGTGGGCGAGGCGTCGGAGCCGTGGGAGACGGCGGAGGTCGGCGTGGAGGTGGTCATGCTCCACCTGACGGCGGCGAGAACTATCGCTCAGCTGGGCGGGATCTATCACTCCAACGCTAAGAGCAAATTAAAGGGTAAGAACCTGGAGAGTTCTGGTCCTGCTACCTCCATTGGGTCGGGTCGGGTCACAGAGGCAGCAGCCTAAGCAAACCTGCAGCCTCGCTCTGCTTTAGCCATGCTCATTTTCTCCTTCTGTTAATGTACTTAATGTGGACATCACTGCCACCTGCTGGCATTGAATAAGTATCACAGGATTAAACGCGAATCCCAAAAGCAATTCAGGCCATTTTCACACCTGATAATCTGATAGATTTGGTGCAAAATTTGTTCCATTTCCAGCTTCTGTGGTTCTTTCTCACTGCACTGAGTCAAACCAACCTGCCTGTTTCCCTCCTCGCCTGTGGGGGCGCTGCACCAAGAACTACTACAAAGACACAGAGCACAACTTCCTTCTTCACAAAATGCAAACAAAAATGGAGTTATGTCAGGTTTTAGCCATGATGTTCACAGATGCATTTTAACTGAACCAGAGTTTGATGGTTTTGGTTCAGTTCGGGATTCACACCTGCAAAAACAAACTGGACCTTCAAGGCGAACAAACTAGAGGTGGATTAAAGCGAACTAAACCTGGCTGATGGGAATGCACCTACAGATGCATATTTTCTTCAAAATCAGAACAAAAAATATGATAGTGTAGTCGAGGCAAAAATCAGTGTTCCTGCAAATAAGCAATGTTTTGCTTATTAAGACAAAGAACATCTGAATTCTTTTTAACATAAAATATGGAAACCCTGAGTTCCTCTCAGTGGCAGCAGCATCTCAAAGTGTCAAAGTGAAACCAGACGGTTGTGACCGACGTGAGCTCATGGTGAACCGTGATGTTCCAGGTTTCCAGGAGCAGGCGGAGGTCAGGGAGATCTTCCTCACCGACTTCCAGATGAGGCTGCTGTGGGGCAGCAGGGGAGCCGAGGAGAGCCAGGTCCTCAGATACTCCAAGTTTGACCAGGTGCTGACCGCCTTGTCCAACCGGCTGGAACCGCCGAACAGACAACGCTGATCCCAGAGACGTTTAACTGATCAGCTGGCTTCTAATGGTGGATTCTCTGACATCCGTTCAAATCACTTTAAAGTGTAGCTAGCCCTCTGTTAAGTCATAAACACTCTCCCTGACGACTGCAGAAAAGTTTGAGGGCGTCTCAATGTGGGCATTTCTAAAGAGCGAATTTGATTGGCAACACAAACATTTCAGAAACTTACAGACGTCATCTGAGCTGAAAAGGTTCAAGAAGAAAAAGTTAACACGGCAATTTATTGTAGAAACATTTTTTTTTTAAAGCTGTTTTTAAATATCTTTATTTGTTTGTAACTACTTATATCAGCTTTATGTTACTTCAGTAACCAAAATTGATTTTTTTTTTTGTATTATTTTGGTTGTACTGATATGTTTTTGTAGTTTATTGCATAAATCTGAAAATCTAAATGATTTTTCAGAAGTAAAACAAAAATGTAAATACTAAACCAAAATGCACCATTGTAACCAATCAGAAAATTAAACTGCAGTGACCACAGTTCAACCCAAAGGGGGCAGCACTGAGCCAGTTCAGCTCTGCAAACATTGCAGAACTGAACAAATTTATCCAAAAACATTTTAAATCCGCAGAGAAACTTTACATAAAAACCATAAGAATATATTTAGAGATGTTTTTGGGGGTTCAATACACTTTAAATGTAACAGATTATACAGCTGCTACATGGAAGCATTTTTATCTGAACCTGAAGGAGAATGAATGTTTGATAACAAAAGTTTATTAAGGTTTACAGCACAAATTGTCTTTAAATTTACATTTTTATAGAAAGGAAATGTGATATGAATGTTTTTTGTGTTTTCTAACATATATTTGGGTTTTAATGTTGAAAAACTCCAACTAAGGCACTTAATCCTGTAATTTGTGAGGTCAAACTCTTATCTTCTCCTTTTATCATCCATCGGTACCAGAGAATAAGAGTCCAGGACTTCAGACTGTGCAGCAGGCTGTAAATACAATGTTTGTGTGAAATGTGTAGAACTGCAGATAAGATGAGGTCCAGATCCCGGTTCTGTTGGGACTACAGGAAGCTAATGCTGAACCTTTGTCTGCAGTGTAGAAATGCTTTAGTCTGCCTGAAGGCTGGACCTTCATTACACATTGGACCAAACAATGTCTGTCCATCTTCACTATTAATTTTATTAATAAATGGTAAATCTATTGAAGTAGTATCAGTTTGAGGGAGCAGCTTCTGACTGCAATAATTCACATGTACAGAGAACTTATTTAATCCTACATTTAATATTTATATGTATTGTGTTATAACTGTGAATAAATAACATTTTCCTCTCTGAAAATTGACCTTATTGAAACAGTTTTCTGCGTTATTTTTTTCTCCGTCTTTGTTATGGATGTTAAAAGTTTTAATAAACTTACTCCAGAATCACTTGATTATTTTTAGTCTGTTGCTTTAAAATGCTGCTGCAGGAATTCAAAAAATAAAGTTCATTAGTTTGAAAGTGTAGGGCTGCACAGTGGCGCAGTGGGTAGCGCTGTTGCCTTGCAGCAAGAAGGTCCTGGGTTCGATTCCCGGCCAGGGGTCTTTCTGCACGGAGTTTGCATGTTCTCCCTGTGCATGCTGGGTTCTCTCCGGGTTCTCCGGCTTCCTCCCACAGTCCAAAAACATCACTGTCAGGTTAATTGGCCTTCCCAAATTCTCCCTAGGTGTGAGTGTGTGTGCATGGTTGTTTGTCCTGTTTGTCTCTGTGTTGTCCTGCGACAGACTGGCGACCTGTCCAGGGTGACCCCGCCTCTCGCCCGGAACGCAGCTGGAGAGGAACCAGCAACTCCCGACCCCGTTAGGGAGAAGGGTGACGGAAAATGGATGGATAGTTTGAAAGTAGCGCCCTCTACTGTTCAAAAATAGATTTTCTGTCACATTCTGTGTTTTATACAATAATACGATTTGCAACAAGGATTTATTTTGTGTTTTCATTTTTAGATATAAATGTAACAAATGAATCATTGCTACAGGCACAAGTTATGGTTATGGGTGCTTTTACTTTTAAACAAAGGTTTGCAGTCAGAATATTAACTTTGTTATTGCAATATTTATGTGACAATGTTTTTGTTCATTTGGTGCAAACAATCAAGGATATTTCCACTTATTCTATTAATTATTTTTCATGTTACACTCTGAGAAAACCTGAGACGTCTTGCGATGTGTTGATATGTTAATCACAGTTTCTTGGTCAATTGGGAGAAAATTCCCAGGAATGTTTACAGATTAAGTCACACAAAACTCTTAATATTGCCATAAAACTGAACAAAATAAAAAAACTGAAAAACAAAGACAAAATCTCTACAAAGTTTAGAGTGTAGATTTTATTGATGCGCTGAGTTGCAGTAAAAAACTAAAGAAATGCGAGCAAAACCACGAGCAGCTCTTCTGCTTTACTTCCAAAGAGCTGAAAGGTGGAATTAAAGTTTGGATTGTTATTCGGAAGGATCGTGTGATGGCGTATCAGTGTCTTTAGAAAGGAAAAAAGAATATTTCCGCCAATAAACTCAAAATGTAAGCAATTACCTAGAAAAAAAACCGTTGAAATTTCTGAGTTTCAAAAGTCGAAAATGTTGAATTTAATCTAAAACATATTCCAGATTTTTTTGTACATTTTCTGAAACGTCCTCTTAAAAAATGTCAAATTTCCGACTTTTGAAACTCAGAAATTTCCTGTTTTTTCTAGAGAGTTTCTGACATTTTCCTTTTGTTTTCTGCCTCCAATGGCCCAGAAAAACCTCCAGTTTTCTGTGAAGTTAAAACTCAGCTGGACTGTGATCCTCCAACGTGTCCTGCTTCGCGTCGCTCTGGGATTTGTAGTCCCTGCAGTGACACGTTCGGTGCGTCTGCATTACTTCCGGTTTCCTTAAAGAACTACAGCCGGCCGGCGGCGGCGCGCGGCGGAGAGCGGCGGAGGTTTTCCGGTTGGGAACCAACATGCTGGCCGTCCTGCCGGCGCTGCTGCTGCTGCTCAGCTCCAGGCCGGCCTGCGGCGTCTTCCAGAAGCTTTACTGCAGCTTCTCCGACAGCTGCGACTGCGACTTCAAGCCCAGAATCAGAGGTGCGTTTAGTCATGTTGTTTACAGCTAACGCTACATGCTAGCAGGCGGCTAGCAGGATGGCTAGCAGCTCAGAAAGACTCGCCGGTGTGTTTTGGGTCGCCGTCATGTTCTGCTTCGGCTTAAATGTCTTTTTCTGACGGTCTCACATTTTCCGGACTCTGTAATGTTCAGCTGTTCTGGTCCTGCAGCAGGAAATCATCCCCACATCATAACACTTCCACCTCTATGCTTCACATTCAGTGTGAGGCTCTTTGGTCCAGAATATTGTATTTGTTTCATGTCCGTTCTGCTGTCCACATATGTTCATATTCCAGATCTTAGAAAATAAAAGTTTTAACTGTTTCTGATCTAGCAGAAAATTCCTTTTAGCATCTTCTGCTCTGCTCTCAGGGTAAATTGCTTGGATTGTTGTTCTGAGTGTTTCCCTCCTTTACAGAGGAAAGATTCTTCTGAGACCCGTTTAAATATCTTACATGACTTGAAAAAATACCTGCTTGTTTTGGGGTTTCGTCAGTCTAAAACCTCAGCAGTAGTTTATCATTGAATATCAGTATTTAACAGCACTGAAGGTTTAACTTTGTTGTCAGTCTGACGATTCCTGGGATCCCGGGATCCAGGGGCCCCACAAAACATCTGGACTGAGGGAAACCGCCTCAACGTTTTCCTGTGAAAATGGTCCCAAAACAACATTATTATTATTTATCGCAATAACTTATTGTGTAATTTATCGTTCAGTAAAATTTGTAATTGTGACACGTCTATCTAGTACTTTAAAATATTAAAGTTTCATGTTGTTCCTAAATAAAAACCTGAGGCTTGAATTGCTTATAAAAATAACACAATTCAGGCCGATAAGGTTTTATGTATTTGATGCTGCCTCTCAATCAGTTCTCCTTTGAAAAACAGTTTTTTTGATATGAATGTGTTTTCATTATTCTGGTAAAATAAAGGTTAAATAATAATAATAGTAATAATAATAATAATAAATGCCAGGTCTAAGCATTAACCTGTTTGTGTTGTGATGAGAAGACTTGGAGTGGGATCTGTACAAGAATGTCTTCGGTCAGCACCTGGCCCAGGACCTGGTCGCAGAAGAAGTTTCCAGGTTTCTCCTCAATAAGAGCCCGGATCGGCCCCTGGTTCTGTCCTTCCACGGCTCCTCTGGGACCGGGAAGACGCTGGTCAGCACCATGCTGGGGAACCACCTGTACGGCTCGGCCATGAGCAGCCCCTTCGTCCACCAGTTCGTCCCCACGCTCCACTTCCCTTCGGCCGAGCGCGTCGCTCAGTACCGGGTGGGTTGCTCTGAGCCAAGGCTGCAGAACCGCCCTGGGTTCTTCATTATAATTCAGTTGTATGACTTTGTGTTTGTCTAATTCAGTTAGTTTTAGTTCCAGAACCTGCTGGTTCTGAAGCTGTGTGTCTGCTGGCAGGAGGAGCTGAAGAGCTGGGTGAAGGGAAACCTGACGGCGTGCGCGCGCTCCGTCTTCATCTTTGATGAGATGGAGAAGATGCCTGCAGGCCTGATCGACGTCCTGGAGCCGTTCGTGGGTCCGTCCCACGTTGTGTTTCGCACCAACTACAGGAAGGCCATCTACGTCTTCATAAGGTAGCCTGGACACCAGACACACAATCATTCGCCATAAAATTACACAAGATGGAATCATGAAAATAAATTAGCCTAATGGAATCACATCCATTTAAAAAAAACTGAAGTTTTTCAGTTAAAAAGTTTTGCTGCTTGGATGAGGTGGTTTTTCATTATTATCAAAGTAAAACTGTAATGGAAACACCAGATGTTACTACAGGTGGAACCCATGAAGAAGAAGACAGGAAGTAGTCAGAGGATAATGGTGCTGCATGGGTTTTTTTTAACTTCTCACATGAATAAACTTTTTCACATGATGTTAATTACGGTTCTCATATAACAGAAAGCAATTGTGATATATTGTGTTTTTTTTCAAAGTTAGCAGAATATCAACAAAGTTTTGTTTCTTGGTTTGCCTTTCAACCATCCCAGGGTAAAATACAACGGCATATTAGTGCCATCATAGATGGAAAAAGGAGGACATTTCTGTCAAAAAATTTGATTAATCACAGAAATTTGTAAGAAAAAATTTGGAAATTTCTGTTTGAAGTCAAAAATTTGCTAGAAAATACAGAAATGTCCTTGTTCCTTGAGTCTTTTGGTGGAAAATGTCTCGTCCTTTGTTTCTGCCTGCGGCGGCCCCGATACTCCGTGGTACTGTTGGTTCCAGGTGTGGCCGTCTCCCTGACGATCTCGTCTCCCTGACGATCTCGTCTCCCTGACGATCTCGTCTCCAGCTGTTTGTCACCTTTTGCTTGATGATTCCACCTGAGAGTCTGTCGTCGTTCTGCGGTTTGTTCGGTGTGCGTCCGACCCGGCGCCGTCTGGAGATCAGGAGGCTGACACGAACCTTTGGGTTCATGTTTCTGTCTGACCAGCGGATATGGAGCCTCCTTCTGGGATGCTGTTGTCATGGAAATGCATCTGGTGTAAACACCTGCTTCCTGGTTTCTGTTTGTCTGCAGCACCGCGGGACAGGAGGCGATAAACCAGCTGGTTCTGGAGAACCGGCTGGCTGGACAGGACAGAGACGAGATCAAACCGTCTGACCTGCAGGACGTCGTCCAGCAGTCGGTTTACAGCAACAAAACCAGTAAGAGACGAACCATCAGACCACTGGTTTCTGAAGATTTAGTTTAGGAAAGTCTGGATTGGTTTTGCACCAATCCTCTCTCTGGGTTTCCAAAGTCCAGTGTGATGTCATCACTCCCCTGGCGGCCATCTTGTTTTACAGCTTCTGTTTCTTGGACTTTGAATTCAGGAGGAAAAAAATAGTTTGATAATATTTTTTGTCATTTCTTTTTAAGAAAAGAAAGAAAGAGAGGGAAAAATATTAAACAGGAAATTGAATTTAGTATAAACATTTCAGAGATGTTATTTTTCAGCTGTATTTTTCTGATATTCTGATCATTTCTATGAAAACCAGCAGCAGAAAGCAGCTTTTCTGCTCTTTTTTATGATTTTACAAAATTCATCTTTTACTATTTAAACAGATGTTACTGAAGAGTTAAATCAACCAGAGGAGCTGGTGCATTACTGAACTTGGATAATTCATCAGTTTTTACCTACAGAGATTTGAATGTTATTAGATTTACCATCTGGCTTCTTCTGCTGCAGAATTATGACATAATGTCTCACACTGCAGACTCTTTGGAAACTATCTAAAATGACTTAGTGGCACAAACTGGGTTCGTTTTTCTTTGGTCCATTTTTTCCAGACGGCCATGAAAAAGTCAGATGTATTTCATATTTGGGTCAAATAATTTGACTGCTGTGTGAACGGAGACAACCTGACCTCTATTTTAATAAATATATTTTGTTTATATATTTGAAATGTTCAGCTCAGTGCCAAGGGTTGATCCATGCCTTCTCCACCTTTTTCCTTCCACTAAACTTTCCATCAATATATTTTGGCACAACACTTTAACATCTAGCTTTTTCACTGAAGTCATGACGATTAATGGCTGTGCAGAGCTGAACATGTTCAGATCACATGTCTTGCTTTTTCTGATATCAGGGTAATAAATGAATGACTGATGGTGAATCCAGTCCTGAACCCGTCTGTCTCCCCAGGTGGGCTCTACCTGTCCAGCATCGTCCAGCAGAACCTCGTCACTCGCTTCGTCCCCTTCCTGCCGCTGACCCGGACCCATGTGGAGCGCTGCGTCCGCGCGCAGCTCTGCCAGCGCGGCAGCTGTAACCGTAGCGACGTGGTGGAGGCGGTGGGAGGAGACATGACCTATGACCCCGAAGAGGGACACTACTTCTCCACCACGGGATGCAAGGCGGTCGCTGCAAAGATCAGCTTCTTCCTGTAAACCGCAGCCGGACGGTTCTGGTTCCACATGGAGGAAAACGCCTCCGATCTGCTTTCAGGACGCAGGATTTGAACTGCCAACCCGATGCTCATGGGTAACTGGAGGGAAAAGCTGTCTGAAGGCAGAAAGCAGCAGGAGGAACCAAACTGCAGCAGCAGAGGAAAAAACTCTGAAGTTTAAAGATTCATTTAAGAAAAAGTCAAAAATTCACTAGAAAAAAATGAGAAATTTTAAAATTGATCTCATAAATTTTCAAGAGACAATCTGGAAATTTCTCACTTTGAAAAGTGAGAAATTTGTTGGAATTGTTTTTAGATGAACTTCTGAAAGAAACACTAAAGTCAAACATTTGCTAGAAAAACATCAGAAATGCTGAGATCTCAGATTACGTACAAGAAACTTGGAAATGTCTGAGTCTCAAAGGTCAAACATTTTTTACTTTTGGAGCTCAGAATCGTCCATGTTCTTTCTAGAAAATGTTTAAAATTAATGTCAAAATTTCTGAATTTTTTGGCAGAAATTTACTCTTCCTTTTTCCCTAAATTGCCATCGTACTTCTACTGCGGACCAAACCTTAGACGACTTTCAAAACCTACAGCTTTTAAAAAGCTGCCGCTGCTTCAGGTCATCAACTTATTTTATTATTTATATTATTTTTGCTCTGTAAAATCGTCCGTCAGTTTCCAGACGTCTCACAGGGTTCAGTGAAGATTTTTGATTTCTTTGCAGAGGAACAGACTCTTTGACTTCATTTTATAAGTTATTATTAAACTGAAAGGGATCAGAGATTTTAGTGAAACTGTTTTAATTTCAAGATGTTTAAACCATAAGACGGTTTTTCAGCTCAGATTTTTACTGATGTGAAGTGAAATATTGTTTTGAGATGGAGGGAAACTAATGAGCCAAATATATTCAGATGAAGAAATGAGACGGAGTATTCGGGACGTTGTAGATAAAATAATAATAATAATAATTTCCCATGAAGGAGTACAAACATTTTTTAGATTAATTTCTCATATTAACAACAAAACACTTGGAAATTGCCTCATGTCAAAAAGTAAGTTTGCAAAAAATAACAGTTGTCCATTATTAAAGTCATAAATTTATATTATATTGTCCAAGATTATAAAGTCAGACATTTCTGATAAAAAATGACAAAAGTTTTGATTGAAAAGATTTTTTGATCATTTTAAGACTTTTTTCTTTTACAAATTTCTAACTTTCCAAAGTCAAAAAATGTCCAACTTCTGTTATTTTAAATTTATGTCTTTAATCATGGAGAATTGACCAATTCTTAGTGAAGATTTATGAATTTTTGACATCAGAGAATTTACATGTTTTTATGATAATGGGAGGTTTTATTATTTTTATAGTTTTTTCTTATGTTCAATGGCTCCAACACTCTGTCACAGACTAAAGGGACAAAACTAACTAAATAAATAAACAAACCATTAATTAAATGTCATTAAATATGTAAATATTTTTTAGAAACAATTTAAATGTGGTTAAATCATTACAAATGCAAACTTACAATAATTATTTCATGGTGATTTGAAACACTGCAGCTGCAGATTGAAACAAATAAAATAATTAAATGCATTTTTAAAAACGTGTATCAGCTATCATGAGTTTGCATTTTAATTATTTAATTAAATATTTAATTGTCTAGTCCATAAACTATGATCTATTTATTTGTTTAATTTTGTCCCTTTTGGCCTTCCATAGATTACCTCAAGTAGGATTCAAACGTTTAGGAGCTCATCTCTATTCTGCCAGCAGGGGGCAGCAAAGACCTTTTTACCTGTCAGTTTTGTTCATATGCTTGTCCGTTCTGATCTGTTGTGTGTGTGTGTGTGTGTGTGTGTGTGTGTGTGTGTGTGTGTGTGTGTGTGTGTGTGTGTGTGTGTGTGTGTGTGTGTGTGTGTGTGTGTGTGTGAGAAAAACACTGCGGCTGCAGTCTGAAACTGATCTGCTGATCTGAATGAATCTGGATTCACTAAAATCTCAGCTGTTTCCTTCTGATTGAACCGTTTACAGCTTAAAAAGTGTTTACAGCTCAGAACTGAGTGCAGAAAATGATTCTTCAGTGTTTTCAATAAATCATCGTTTGAGAACAGAATATTTCCAAAGTGCGGCCCGGGGGCCATTTTTGGGCACGCCTTGAAATGTCAGGTGCAACACAAAGTATTCGTTCAGGTTTTGCTTTCAGTTTCATTTAGTTTATTAGTCGTAGAGATCCAAAAGCATCTTCGCTAAAATGCAAAAGACATTTTGAACTTTGCAAAATAAAGCAAAATTGATCCATATCTTGTTAGGCCCGAGCAGCTAAGCGCTGCGAAGGCCTATTGTTTTTGTACTGTTTATTATTATTTTTCTTCCCACCTCTTTGGGGGGCTTTTTGGGGGCCTTATCATATTCAAAAACTCACCAAACTTGGCGGAAGCATAAAGGGAGTTTAAAAATTTTAATTTTTAAGGTCAACACGAAAATCACACAAGAAATGGCTCTACAGCGCCACCTAGAAATTTTCAACTGACCCTTTCCTATTCACTTATTTCATCGTAGAGACATGAAATTTGGTACACTTGTAGAGCTCCCCAAGACGCTCAAAATTTACAATTAATGTCATAGTGCAAGTATCACAGAAAGTCGGCCATTTTGGATTGAAGCTCCGATTTTGACCCCATTTTTGCCGTTTTCAGCCTTCGTATTTGATCGAACTCGTCCTGGGGATTTTGATTGATCGGCTTCAAACTCGGTCAGTCTGTTCATAAGGCATGTCCCATCTAAAGTTATCAAAACGGTGAGTGTTTGACTATGCTGAAAGGGGTTTTGTAGGGGTCAAAGTTCACCGACTCGCCAAAAAAAAAACAACTGTTATGTCTCCAACACAGAAACTCACAGAAGCACCAAAGTTACTGTGATTGATCATCATCGGGTGTCCTACAATACCCAATGGTCGAATGATGACATCACTTAGGCCACGCCCCCTGAGAACAGGAAATGTAATGTTTTACTGTGAACGGTCGCGATGTGACCCCTTTGACCTCATCAACATGAAACTGTGCCCAGAGACAGAAGACATGTTGGTGTGTTTAGGATTCCAACCCCGACCAGCTTCGATGAAGCAGGTGGGCGTGGCGGCGTGGCGAAGTGACCTGTAACGCCATTGCCATATGTTTGGCTCTAAATTCCAGAGTTTCGGGCCGAGCTGCTCCAAACTCTCTAGGATGGAACCTCGTCGACTCCCCGACAGGAATCCTTCACAACATTTGGTGGGCGTGGCCTAATTTTTCTATAGCGCCCCCTAGAAAACTTTAAATGATCAGCCCCAAGCCACGCTTTAACCTACAATTACGAAACTTGGTAAACATGTGTATCTTGTCAGGACGTACAAAAAAGTCTCTTGGAGCCATGGTCTAAACCCCACAGGAAGTCGGCCATTTTGGATTGAAGTTCGGATTTTGACCCCATTTTTGCCGTTTACAGCCTTCGCATTTCATCGAACTCGTCCTAGGGATTTCGATTGATTGGCTTCAAACTCGGTCAGTCTGTTCATAAGGCATGTCCCATCTAAAGTTATCAAAACGATGAGTTTTTGACTATGCTGAAAGGGGGCTAGCAGGGGTCAAAGTTCACAGACTCGCCATAAAAACATAAACTGTTATATCTCCTACACAGAAACTCACAGATGCACCAAAGTTACTGTGATTGATCATCATCGTGTCTCCTACAATACCCAATGGTTGAATGATGACATCACTTAGGCCACGCCCCCTGAGAACAGGAAGTGTCATGTTTTACTGTGAACGGTCGCTATCTGACCCCTTTAACCTCATCAACATGAAACTGTGCCCAGAGACAGAAGACATGTTTCTGTGTTGAGGATTCCAACCCTGACCAGCTCCGATGAAGCAGGTGGGTGTGGCGGCGTGGCGAAGTGACCTGTAACGCCATAGCCATACGTTTGGCTCTAAATTCCACAGTTTCGGGCAGAGCTGTTCCAAACTCACTAGGATAGATCCTCATTCACTCCCCGACAGGAATCCTTCACAACATTTGGTCGCCGTGGCCTAATTTTTCTATAGCGCCCCCTAGAAAACTTTAAATGATCAGCCCCAAGCCATGCTTTAACCTACAATTATGAAACTCGGTACACATGTGTATCTTTTCAGGACGTACAAAAAAGTCTCTTGGAGCCATGGTCTAAACCCCACAGGAAGTCGACTATTTTGGTAAAAGACGTAATTTTCTCTTCAACATTAATGCAGCCCTGAAAATATAATTTATGAAGGCCATCTTAACATAATAATTATTTAAATATACATAGTTATGTGTTTTGGTTTGTTCCAATAATTCTTACACTAAAAATACTGATTATTCTTGGTTAAAATAATAAGTACGTGATTGATCAGCTGTCACTGTTTAGAAACTATTTCCGTAATTCGCCACTTGGGGTCAGTGTTACTCCACCAATGAAACATAGAATGACAGCAAAACATGATGAATAACTATACTAGTATTTCGCCAGTAGGTGTCAGTCTTACTCCACCAATGACAAACAGATCGACGGACGCATTTAAACTTTGCGAGAGCGTCTGCCGTGAAATTTCCAAAAGGATAGGGGTTACATATAAACTGAGAGGTTATATGTAACCTGAAAGGTTATATGTAAATCCTCAGATAGTTTTTGTTGGCTTAAAACACGCACTAAATGTAGCGTTTTGTTAATAACTGTTATTTACTACTGCAAGTAAATGCATCTATATAACTTGTCCCTATCTTACTGATAAGTCAAGCTTGCAGAAGCAAGCTGCTACGTACGAGGTTCGGCGTATTCCGCTGTGGACTGTACTGTTTTTTTTTTTTGCTAACCAGTTGGAGCTGCTAACGTTTCCTGAACATTTTGCACGGACTTTGGAGCCATAGAACCGGACCACGCTAAACGTTTTGCTTTGGATTTTTGAGCTGCAGATTCGAACAACTCTCGTGAGCCGGAACGGACTGTTGAAGCGGAGTTGGAGCAGTTTTATTGCCGTTCGTTTAAAAACTGGTAACTCGCGGTGCGGTGAGTAACGCTGATTATAGGAGCCGCCATGTTTTGGAACTCCGAGGACGATGCTAACCGAGTCTGTCAGGCCTGCAACGTTTGTAATGCTAACGCTTTTATAATTAAAGAGACTGAATAGTGTGTTTGATACATCCAGTTTGATAAATTGAGCCTTGTTTGTTGTTATGGATGGAACCTGTTTAAAGGCTTGTTTAAAAGAGCTCTGACAAAATGCTAAGTATCTTATTACCAATCCATTGGGGTTATAATATTTAGTTGTAGCACTTTCTGTGATTAATACCTAATTAATGGCTGGGATTGAGCCTGTGCAATATTTGTGACAGTTAACTGTGCTCTGCTAATGTGCTTTGCCCTTGGTTTATTACTGACCAGAATGGTTTATTAAGCTGGAACATCTTGAACTTTAAAATTTTCCTCTGATTTTAGAAGAAGGTTGAAATTGCACTGCATTTACATCTAAGTTGTAGTTAGCATGAAAGCATGTGGGCGTGGCTTAGTGTGAAACTGAATATTTGCCATGAAAGATGAAGATTAAATAACTTCCAAATGCAAGAGGACAGCTGGACCAGACTTTCTAATTCTCTCCGCAGAACAGTCCTTAACACATTTACATGGTGACTTCATGACATCACGTTAGCCCCGCCCACTTTTAGCATAGAGTGACCTGTTTTTTCTGCTGTATATTTTACTGTTATTCTATCATTTATATGAGTTTCATGATCTGAAAACTGACTTAAAATGATAAAATGATGAACTCTGTGGAATGCTGGCTGCTGACCGAACACGAATTTGGGTGTAGAAATGGCGAACTGCAGTGCTTCGCCATGTGCATAAGATCGGCTATAAATTACTCATGGATCATCCGACTGGCGCCAAACTGGATATGTATGACCTTTGTTGACCTCTAAGGAGCACAACAGCATTGAAATGTAATTTGACTCCACTGAGCCGCCTAGGTTAATCCACCAGCTATATCTCCTCGCTAAATGCACCAATCTGCAACACATTTTTTGTGGGTCGTCAGGGAGCGCCGCCGAACGCATCGATGCGTACCGCCTGGTGGACGGGTGCGGAAACTGCGCAGGGTTGGGAAACTGCGTGAATCTGTGAACAGCTTCCGCGGTGCCGTGCGGGGGGTGCGGAAAGAGAGCTTCTGTGGTGGCTGGCGGCCGGCGGTTGCTAGTTCCCCCGCGGTGGCCAATAGGCCGGAGCGGCGCTTGGCTGCGAGGGCCGCCCGACGCCGCTTGCGGCTTTAATTTTTGTTTTATATCTACAGTTATTTACACAATCCTTGGCGACAGAAATCCGACTGATTTCATTCAAATAATATAATTAGAAAAAAAAATACCAAAAAGTTGGTTTCAACTTGGCATCAGAGTTCGGACTCCGGTACTTTGTGACCACCAGGGGGCGCCAGACTCACCAGCGAACTCATCCCGGTTTTCCATCCCAGTGGACGTTTCAGAGTCGTCCTCCTTCCTACAGGAAGTCACTGCTGCCTCCTATATATGCCACATGGCCCCTCCATCCTGCGGTGATGACTTCATCAGCCTCCGCCCGCCGCCGTCACACAGGGCGGTGCGAGGAAGAGGAGGGGTTCAAAGGTCAGCTCTGAGGTCTCCTCACCCCAGCTGCTGTTGCTATGTGTCACCATCTCAGTTCACAACAATAAAACACACCCAGCTGATGATAGGCTGACCGCCACACACACACACACACACATGCCTCGGTGACCTCTGGTTGATTTTCACACGCTCTCAGCAGGGAGTCGACCTGCTCTGGAAGTTTCTCCTCATCCTCTCATCGCTTTCCTTTTCTCAACCTGGACAGAAAAAATACATTTTCCAGACCCACTTCAGCCCGGTTCCGTCTTTAATTCCTCGCCGCTTCCTGTCTTCCATCAGAGGTGTTGGGAGTGATGGGGGGGACAATGGGACGCTGCTCCGTCCTCCCCCGCTCCACCCACCTTCACATCTGTGAGAGCCCCTCTGTCTCGTCATTCTTCTCGCTAACCGCTCCATTATTGCAGCTCTTTCACTTGTAAATGTGGCCAGCGATACTTCTGATGGGTCTTTTGTGCAGGCAGTCCGGGTCAGGAGGAAGGTAGGGGCCAGAGGGAAAGTGGGGGGGGGCAGGAACAGGGGGTGAGTGGGTCATGGTTGAGGGTGGCATGGGGAGGGGAAGGCGGGGCTGTTTCAGAGTCTTGTGCTGTTTTTTCTAGCAGGGCAATTGGGACAAAGAGTTAAATCCTTTTTTTGTGCGTGCAGTCATTTGGGTCGGCCCAAGCTCTCACTTCAAATTCCAGCAGCCGGCCGGCCGCCCCCCAGGCCTCCCAATACCCCCCAAACCTACCCCACTCCACCCTCAGGGTAAGATGCAGAGGAACGGAGCAGGATGGGGGCAGAAGGACAGTCAGAGTGGAAGCTAAACAGGAAGTGATCAAAGATAACGTGTGCAGGTGATCCTCCGCTTCTTCCTGGATCCCAACATCACACTATCAACACTAGCAACACCTGCCAGATTTAAAGGGCCAGTAACGTGTAAAATCAACTTTTTCATCTTATGATGTCAGTCATCTAAAACAACCCGGAGTGTTGTTTTGATTCTTCCATCTACATGGCAACCATTCAGCTGTGCAAAACACCTGGGTGGACCGAGCTCTGCCTTCGAGGTGCAGCTCCTCCCCCACTCAGTTCCTTCAGACTAGCCAGCAGCAATTAGCAACCAGCTGGTGGAACTGCCGAGCTCATTGTAGGAGCTGCTTCTCAAAGCAATGCTGGTAAGAATGTAGTTAAAGGGTTGGTAGAGGAGCCATGTTGGGGTGACTTCCTGAAGGTGGAGCTTCAGAAAGAGCAGAAGCTTCTTAAAGAGACAGAGGCCCAAATTCAAGGCGTTACTACAAAGTCATCTTTCTTTATAGTCATATGTGATGTATTAAGCATTTTACAACTGAAGGTAACAGTAACTTGATTGTGCTATAAAATGATGCTGTCATTCATAGTCCTGCCCTTTAAAGACCCAATTTTGAGTCAGAAGCTTTGATTTGCTCTGGAAAACGTGACAAACCAGAGGCTGTGGATCCGTCGGTTCTTCTACATGCTGATGTTCTGTGGTCTCATCTCTGCTGACCTCCGTCACACAGCAGAAGGGCGGTGGCAGAGACGGTCGGGTCTCCAGGGCAACAGGTGAACAATGGGCTGCTGGGGGGAGGGGCTGCAGGGAGCTTGACCTTGGCCTCTTAGCGATGATCAGATGGGGTGCGAAGGCCACCGGCCGTGAAGGCAGACGAGGAGGATGAAGAGTGTGGAGGGATAAAGGCTGTGACGTCCCTCGTTCTCTTCAAACCTGAAGTGATTAATGACAAAACACACACACACACACCGAGGGAGCGAGGTGACCCCGGCGAGGCCGCTGCTCAAACATCAGGCCTCGGCTCTTTGACATGGTCATTTTCTCAACGCTTCTGATTGATGAGCGATTCCTTTCCCACCACAAATTATGGTAATAACGGCGATGGAGGAGCTGAGAGTCTGCAGCTGCTGCCTGCGGCTCCCTGATCCCAGAGAAATGTTTACTCTTCACAGCAGATGGAACTTTGTTCCCACTTTATACGTGTCTCTAAAATCTAAACTAGTTAAAAGACCCAACATTTCTAACCAAACACAACAGAAGTTGTTTTTTGGGTACAAATCTTGATTTTCGGTGATAATTACAGTTTTAGAAGCTCAAACAACAACAGCAAAGGAGATGCAAATAAAAAGTGTTTTAAGGAACGGACAAAAGTCTAATTTAGAAATCAAGATCTCGACGTAATTCAGAAAACTGGATGAATCAGAGAAAAATGTGATGAACTAATGTTTCTCACAGAAACAGTGGAAGTGGTTTTCATATTTCTTGGACATCAACTCAACACAGTGGACAAACGACGACTTTTGGAAACTTTTGCAGTTAGTTTTGCTCAGATGCTTCGTCACAGTGGATTTCCCTCAGATCCTCACTGAGAGGGAATGTGATTGTGATCAGACGGATCAGTATTCTCGATCTTGGACTGCAGAAATGGAGCAGAAAGTCCTTTAAATCAGGCGCTGACACGTTGCAGTTGCATCATTGTTTTCATGGATGTGGTTCCATTATTGGTCTGCATCAGGTGTTGTGTTGAGGTATTTATTTGGCTGTCATGGTTTGAGTTTGTATCAGGGTCTTTGGCAAAGATTTCAGAGCAGCAGATGTTTTCTTAAGACCATCTTTTCCAGGGCAAAGTGATGAAAATCCACATTCTTCACATTTTCCCACAGCACAACTGCTATAAGGAAGACTTTCCTTTTAAAGTTCCCCGTCTGGATTTTAAAAGCAAAAATGTTTTTTGCGTGTTTTATTGTTTGCAAAGAGAATCTTTCTTCTTTTCTGATGGACCAAACAGTTTCATGATGCTAATAATCTGAGGAAGCCAGAATTGATTTCATGATTTCATGCCTGAAAGGAGAAAGAGAACATCAAGGTTCTGTCTGCTTCAGACACAAACCGGACCGACACTGTAAAACAGGAACCGTTGACAAAATTCACTTTCATTTTACCAACGACTCGTCTGAAAGAAATCCCAACATGTCTTCCTGCCACTATCCAACTGATGTTGCCTAAAATAAAAGCAGTAAACGATTGGCTGTGAGGACGCGGTGATGTCAGAGCGCCTCTGCAGTGGGGGGGCTGTAGTGGGGGCAGTGGCGCAGTTTGTTTTGCTGTGGCGGCGGTCAGGGGCCGGCGGTGATGGCGGCTCCGGCTCACAGGGAGGAGCTAACATAAGAACACATGTCTAAATTCACACGCATGTGAAAGAAACTGCATGCAGACGTAAAGCTAACAGGCTAACAGTTTGGCCCCAAAATGGCCGCCATGTTTCATACAAGCTTTCATTGAAGGTGGTGATGTTGGAGCTGGTGTGTTTATGAATGTGTGTGTGTGTGTGTGTGTGTGTGTGTGTGTGTGTGTGTGTGGGGCGGGGGGGTTACGGGGTCCCCTCTCACCCCCAAACATGAACCTATCAGAGCCTCTGTGACTCGGCAGCCACTTCCTTTAAAAATGATGCTGCAGATTGTGAAGAAGCACACCCACACACAGTACCAGCTGATGTTGTGTGTGTGTGTGTGTGTGTGTGTGTGTTATGGGAAGGACCAAGGCAGAGAGGGATGCTGGGAAGGAGGTCGTGATGTGACGTCACCCTGTGATGCTCCTCCGCCCACATCCACTCCCCTCCCTTCACCGCCACCCGTTTACGCTACAGTCGTATGTGTGTGTGTGTGTGTGTGTGTGTGTGTGTGTGTGTTCAGTGATGACACAGCCCAGGTCATGTGACTGTGGAGGTGGTGCTGATGTTGGGAAAAGAGGAGGAGAAAGTGACCTGGAGCAGAAACCACCTGCTCAGCGCCGTCCAACATGGAGGCCCAAACCGGAAGGGAAGTTTTCTGCTCGTTTCAACGTGATGTCAACGTTCACACACACCTTTATGTTCAGGAAACGCTCATTCGCTCCTCACACACACACGTTCAGATTCTCAGAAATGAATGAAGTCATGCAGAAATGCTTCCTTTTCTGATTTAAAGTCAGATTTTCTGCCTTTGACTGTTTGAGCTCAAACGTTTAAAGACCTGCAGATGTTCTGCCTCTAACTGCGATCGAGTTCATCGCGTCAGCAGATGACAGGGAGGCTAAATAGCTGCAGAGATTTTTCTCTGATCATTACTCTGCTCTCCTAATTGTTTCTTCAGGATATCCTTCCCATCAATAAATCCGTCGATTGGGATCAATTCCTCATTGCAGGTGAAGCGACTCTCCCAGCCCGAACAGTAAAGCTCCATCAGCACTTCTGATGGGTTCAGATCCATTTCAATAGATCAGTTCTGGATCTATGTAACATGGATCTGGTTCCAGAACCTTCGTTTGGGTCTGAACCAACACAGGACAGGAATCGTGTCCAGAACAGTTTTTTGTTAGAGTTTCTCATTTTCTTTCACACTATTGAACATTTATACCTGCAAAACAAACCCAGGTTATAAAATATGTTAAATATGATACATTTAGACTTTAAACTGGAGCTTTGATGAGAAATATTTTACATAAAACCTTCAATTGTTCCTGAATCTTTGGTTTTAGTTCATCTTCAGTTTCTGGTGATCAGCTGAACTCCAGCAGCTTTTACATCTTTTTCAGTCACATTAAGTTTTTTGCAGCTGCAATCAGAAGATCTGAACTTTGAACTTATATTTTTTCTGCTTTATCTTGTGTTTGGGAGGTGAGCGAAGCTCCTGGAGGTTTTTAATCCGCTCAGCTCCTCAGAGGATTAAAGCCTGACCAGACGCTGCGGTGGGAAAATCAAACGAACCTCCAACCCAAACCTGGAGGCGGAAAACCCAACACTGGGTTTGTTCTGCTGCTGCAGGTTTACATGCTGCAGTTATAAATGGAAATTAAATAGCATCAAAATAAAAATAAAAAAAAAGGGTTTCCTGAAAATGACCTCTGTGAAATGTGAATTTATTCAACAGATTTTTTGTTAAACGATTTAATTTCTAAATTGTAATTTTTATTATAAGTAAAAATATTTTAAATTATTTTTAATTCTGGCTGCTTGATCCAATTTCTCTGTAGGACAAATGAAACAAATATATTTTAATTTCAATGATAATTACAAAAATAAAACCGATTCTGATTTAAGTTTTATGTTATTTTTTTGTATTTTTGATTTATTTTCAGCTTTTATCTCATGTTTAATTATAACAAATTAAATCCAAATAATAAAAACATTCATTTGAATGGTGCATCGAAAAAATGAGAAAAACAAAAAAAAACATGCAACAAAAAAAAAAAAATCAGTTTCTTCCTTTAGTTAATAAATTTTTATTATTCATTAAGAGCAAAATGAACAAACAGTTCCGCTTTAATGGCGCCTTTTATCTAACAGGATAAAAGGCCTGGAAAAGGTCACGGTTTGTTAAAGGAAATTAAAATGATACATTCCTGCAGAATTATGCAAATTATAATCCCCAAAACGGCAACAAAAGGCGGCAACAAAAGCTCACCAGTGGAGCGACAATAAACCTTTTCCAGGATCTGGGCCCGAACTGCGCGCCTCCCGAACCGGCAAGTTGGACCGAACCTCAGCTTCTCACGGTTCCGATCAGCAGAACCAACAGCGGAGCCAATTAAACAAAAGGAGAAGAAAAGATGATTGGATTATATCTGGAAAAGGCCTTGAACAAAGTTCTACATGTGCAAAAAATGAACTAATAAAAATCAAAGGAAATCAGAGAAAATCGGACAAATTGATTGTTTTGCAAATGAACCAGTGATGATCTTATGCAGATGGATGGATGCACAAGCAGCTCAACAAACAGCAGGAGTTCAGGAGCTTCCAGCAACAGATGTCCAGGCACAATTCTCGGCTTGGATTTTTGAATTTTACAAGAATTGCGTTTGGACAATCAGCAGCTGGAGCTCAAAACCAGAAAACACCGCAGAACGAGTTTCACTGGAAACGGAGGGATTCAAAGTAAAAGTGAGTTCCTGATGCTCAGAGAGCAGCAGCGGTGTGTGTGTGTGTGTGTGTGTGTGTGTGTGTGTGTGTGTGTGTGTGTGTGTGTGTGTGTGTGCTCGCTCTCATCCAGGTCCAGCTGCTAATTAAAGGCTCTTTCTGTTCGTCAGGAAGAATCCAGGAAAAACCAGCAGCCAAAAACTCCTGACCGCCATAAATGCACCTGTTACGACGCATTTCTCTCTTCTATCCATCCCTCCATCCATCCCTCCATCCATCTTCCCCTCCTCCTCCTGGAAAAAAAGCTCCAAAAAGATGCAGCTGCGCTTCTTTTCCAGCTCCAACAGCCGCTGACGGAAGTGAGTCCCGCTGCTGCGCCGCCGGCAGTGAGCAGGAGGCGGGCAGAGGCGTGATGCTGGCCGGGCTGCACGCACGGAGGACGCGGTGCGAGCGGAGGGCTGGCCGCCGCTGTCCCTCCTCCTCCCCGGTGTGGTGGCCCTTTTCTGGGGCTCCGCTGACAATAAGCGCCGCCGCGTCCGTGTCACCGAGAGAGAAAGCTCCGGAGTGGGGCCCTCCGCTCTTGGTACTGAGATTTGAATAAACACATACACACGCACCGCGGGGGTGATGATAAATGCCCATTGTGCCCGGAGGAGGAGGAGGACGAGAGGAGGAGGAGAAGTAATGAATCTGCACTGAGGGAGAGGAGGAGAGCAGCGGAGCTCTTAAAGGAACAACACGCTCATTTTCTCCTTTTCTTCATTTCTGATCACAACCGAAACACTGTTAACCCGCTGCTCACACACACACACACACACACACACACACACACACACACACACACACACACACACACACACACACACAGCTGTGTGAATGACGTCGCTCTTACTCAGCTGGAGCTCGTGGAGACTTCCCTTCTGATGCACAACAAACAAACAAACAACAAACAAACAAACAACAAACAAACAAACAGCATCAGGCGTTTTGCGTCACTGCAGCAAAAAAATTTTCAGTTCAATCCGAAAAATGGAGCAAAACTCATCATCTCCATTATTTTTTAAAATGAGATCAAACTTTAAATAAACATCAACGCAGATTTAGAATAATTTATGAGCAAATTTGAGATAAATGGGAAAATATTTATTAAATGATTGTTAAAGAGCTGCATTCATATTTAAATCTGTATTTTGTTTGTAATAATTTCTCTCAATATAAGGATGCATAAATCAAAGGTAACATATTCATTAGTATTAATATTTGAGTTTGTTTCAATTTGTTTTCGTTAAACAGTTAATTGCAAATAACATTTTATTAAAAACATCCTGATCATTTCAATTCCGATTAAATCCAAATTAGATCCATGCAAAACAATTAAATCCAGTTAAATACTAAAAGTTCGTTCATTTGATAAAAGTATAATTTAATAGATATCAGCTCAGTTTGTTCCAGTCGATTCAGATCAATTAAATCCATTCACATTCAATACGGATCAATTTATTCAGACTTCTGGGATTCCAGACAGAGACAGTAAAATTTACTCAATCAAAATATTATCTGGTTAATTAAAACATTTGTTCCAGTAAAATCCAACAGAAGCTGAAAAAACACTGATTGAATTTAATTTTCCAATTTTTCATTTTTCAGATAAAACAACATTTTAAATGAACCATAAACAAATTTAGATTCAGTTTCTGAGTTCAACTGAAATCAAACTCAATCGAGGTTTGAAAAATTATTGTTTTCCATCAGATCAATATTGATCATTTATTCCCATTTGATCCAGTTTAATTCAGCAGAGTAAAAACAAATCAAAATCATCAATTTATTTAATATACATTCCAGTTTGATGGAACATAGTGCATGAAGTCTAATCAATGCATTTATATCTGAATTCCAGTTTAAATCAATGTGAATGTAAACCAGCTGCAGGTCAGTAAAGTTTCAGTTCATGAAGTGAAATTCAGATTTCATTCTTCAGATCCGGTTTGGTGAACTGGATCTGAATGCAGATTATGGCTGAAATTAGACTGGAAATCTGGTGATTTCTCCACATAAACTGAAGACGATTCACTGAGACTTTGACTACACCACAATAATAAACATCATTTTGACACCAAAACATCCTGTCACGCTAAAGCTACACATGAAAAAGGTAAAACCCTGCAGCTCCAGTCCCATCTGGAGCAGAAACTTAACAAATAAATCAAAACTAACAATTTCAGCTGTGATGAAACATCCTGAAGGAATCTTCATCAGTTTCACATTGAGGATCATTGAGGATGACTTTAAATTTGAGTTATTTTAAATTGCTGCTGGCTTTCCAATGATCATTTCTCTCTGATTCTCCAAACTGAGATCATTCTGCCGTCTACCTCAGGTAAGATAGCGACTCCTCTGGGCTACTCCACACAGCCCTCCTCAAATTAAGCTACTTACTTAAACATAAGAACAGAAAAGGTCTGAGAGGAACGAGTGTTTGAACTTGATTCCTTTTTAAATGTGAACCTGAGGAGCATAAAAGAACCGTTGGAGGATAAATCACCTCAGCTCCTCCTGAACCCTTCGTCTCACCCGGCTCCCCTTTGCTCCAGCGAGGGAACATTTCCGTTACTGGGAACGTCCCTGAACGTTGGACGCTCATTTGTCTCCTGCAGGGCCCCGCTGCTGCCTTTTCATGGGCCTGTAAGAATAATTTAGAGCTGGAGGCCTGAGATCGCTGGAGATTATTGCTTTGAAAGGGAAAAGGACAAGTCATTAATGCTTGATGGTCAGACAGAGGAAAGAGAAACGGATCCTTAACTGGAGCTGACACCAGAACCGACTCATTCAGAGACACAGGAGGAAAAACAGGCCTGATGAAGAACGAAGGAAATATCTGGAGATGTTAAACATGAAGGAAAATATGGAAAATGAAGAACAAAGGTTTAAAAAACATTCATCTGCTTTTCATGTGGAAACGACTCACATGAGCATCTTAACTACAAAAAGTGACAAAAGTCTTTACAGAAATGTAGTGGAGTAAAAAGTATGATTTTATTCTCAAACTGAAAGAAAAACATGCAACTTGAGTACAAATGATCAAAAACTACTTAAAGCTGCAACATGTGACTTTTATTTCAAAACAAATGTATTTTACACACTTGTTATGAGACAGAAAATCTGTGAAAACATCCATCTACTTCCTGAGCTGCAACTGGCTGAAGAAATGCACCAAAAACAACCAATCAGAGCCAAGAGGCGGGGCATAGCGCTGTCAATCACTCTCATGTACTCATTGCTAAATGTACTGATGGTAGAGAAACAATTCAGTTACAGGAAAAACATTTATCCGCCATTACTGGACTCTATGTGGATGCTAATTAGCCTTAGCATTCACAGCACGCTATGCTAGCTCCCAGTGCAGCTAGTACAGGGAGAAGCCAGAGCAGATGGATTTTGTTCAGTTCATCTGTCTCATAAACTGTCAACATGGTCACAGTTTCAACAAACAGTTAAAGAATTTTTTAAATATAAAAATTACATACTGTAGATTTAAAACAGGAAGTAAATTTATTTCGTCATTGCTCTTCTGTCAGTCATCTGGTCATCAGCAAGACTGCAGAACTGCAGACTGAAGATGTGATTCAGTCTTTTTATTCAGGACCTGCTGTAATAAAAATGTTAAAGATACAAGTTTAAACGTTAGAAATAACTTTTTTTTCCATGTTTTTAAAAACCTGAAGGTATCAAATGGGTAAAAAAAAATCTACATGCTTCCAGTTAGTGAGATTATTCGACATGTGATAAATGTTTGTTGTTTCGCTGATGATATTCCACTATATTTAACCAACAGCAGATTTTACCTGAGTCCAGAATGATTTCTACACCAACAGAATTTCTTTCAGTTTTGAAAACTCAGCATGCAGTAGATGATGAAGGGAAATGATTAAAATAGCATTTAAAGGTTGAAATGAACTTTAAAGTTCCTTCAGAAATCTGAGATATTTAGTGATGAAGACGCTTGGAGGTAACAGGAAGAACGAGGGGCGACCTGAAACTTTCGCACAGTGGCATAAAGTAGCTGGAGTCAGTATGTGTGTGTGTGTGTGTGTGTGTGTATGCGTGTGTGTGTGTGTGTGTGTATGTGTGTGTGTGTGTGGGTGTGTGTGTCTGCAGAGACCCCCCACCAGGCAGCCTCTCCTGGCCGGAGAGCAGAGGGGGGATTTCTCCATATCTGAATAAATTTGGGGTCTCCTCTAAAGGTCCTGGTGTCCAGCCTGCTGCTGACCTTTGACCCCGGCAGAAGAACAGTTATTGAGGCCTCCTGAAGCGGAGGAGAGGCTGGGAAAGTGGCCTGATGAAGGCAAAGGGCGGCTCACTGGGGTCACAGCACAGAAAGACAGGAGTTTTCAGAGGGTGGGGGGCAGAAGGGGCAGTTTTATACCCCCTGCCCCCCAGATCCATAAGTGTGTCCCTGCAGCTATTGTAACTCTGAGCTGCAGCAGGACAGAAGGCCTCACACTAACAATGTTTTCTGCCTTTTGTTTCTCGCAGGCTTTCTTCTTCTGCCTCCATCGCGATGCTGCGCCTCCTTTGTATCGATTTCCCTCTTTCAGCCTCTTTCTGCCGTTTTTATGCTCTTTCCGCGGCGCACCTCCCCCGCTGCAGCCGTCGCCCCTCTGCTGGCATCCGCCGCAGTGTGAGAACCTCTTGGAGCGATGCTGCTCGTTAAAGACAACTAATTGATTGAGAATGTAATTAGAGTGACAATCGGAAAAGGGAAATCAATACGCTGGAAGTCAGGAGAATCACATCAGGCAGGACAAAACGGAGCAGCGGATGTTTGCATCACTGTCACCTCCAGCAGAAGAGCTGAGCTCCGAGTCAACAGGTTTTTGTTGAGTCTATTAAAACTCTCGTCACCCACATGACAAACTATTGAGTTAAGTGGCTTAACAAGCCAAACAGCTTTCTCTGAAAATGTTCTGGTTCTGGACTGGAAATGAACGAAAACGCAAAAAAATATTCAAATAAAAACTCAAAGATTTTCAAAAACCCTGGAAAATAAGGAATAAATAAGAAACAGTTCTGGAGTTTTACAGAAACGAACAAATTAAATGTTTTGTTGTATTTTCTCACACCTTGAATTTCAGAATAAAAAAAATTAAAAAACACTTCCAGGACTTTTACTGTAACTTTTTACTTTTACTTGATTCATTTTATTATGAAGTATTTCTGCTCTTACTGGAGTAAAATGTCTGAATTTTCTACCCACTGAATGGAGAACAAACACAACCAAAAATTCACCTGCAGAAATTTTTTTGAATGAAACTAATTTGGAAACAAAAATATTTTTGCCTGATTTTGTTATTTTGTGTTACTTATATGAATTGTTTTCACTTTGGTCATTAAAATACCAAAATTTCCACTTAACTTCATATTTTGGTCCGTCTGATGATGCCATTTTTAAATATTAAATGGTTGATAATTGGATCAGTTACTCAGTACTTTTACCAAATACTTTTTAAATTCATTTCTTGGAGTTTTTACTTTTACTTGAGTTGCAACAGTGCAGCTGTAATGAGCAGTTCACGCTGCCAACATGGCAGCCAGTCTCCTTCCTCAGGTCAGGGTGTTCAAGCTGTGGCCCCGGGGCCATTTGTGGACATTGGAATGATTTTGTTCACATTTATAACAGAAATGCAGCTAAAGACTAAAAGCTGTAAGTTGTTAGATGAACTTCTGGACCCGAGAGCAGCAGAACCTTCTGGTGCCACTTCGTTATGTCTGCAGTTTCATTTTGAGACATGAATAGTTAAAGACTCTTCGGCTGAGATTTCCTGGGAGTGAATTAAATTCAGGTCTGCAGTTTGGGGGAATCTGAGACCCTGTCAGCCTTTTTATTCAGTTCAATTCAACTTAAAATACTTTACTGAACCCAAAGGGAAAATTAATGCTGTAGATCAAATGATCAAAGTTTTCTCTAAGAATCGAATGCAGGAAACATCTCCTGTAGCAGTCCGTAATCCAGCGGTGGCTTCTGACTGAAGACTCTGTAGTTTGACTATAAATGCTCAGGTGGTTTAATTGCATTGTTAAATTTGTTTATATGACTCCAATTCACAACAAATAGCAACTTAAAGCAATTTACAAACAAATCAATTCAGTGATATTATAGCATCACTGAAGTCAAAAAAATTATTTTTACATAAGACTTCTTTTAAAGTTTAACTACGTCTGGTTTAAACTCTGAATGTTTCTGATGTGAAGTACATCTGAGCCCAGATTGCCGGAGTTTCTTCCTCCTGCTACCAAATTATATTATAGAAATTAGTTTCTTTATATTTTGATTAGATTTTTTCCCCATGAATTTTCCTGAGGATCTAAATAAAAACAGAAAAATATATAACAACTTCACAGCACCTTGTTCCTGTTTAAAAATGAAGGAATGTTTTTGTTTTTCACCTTCTAAGGCTGAAGTGACCCAAGTTCAGTTTTTGGCTCGCTGTGACCTGAATCTGACCTTTTTATGAGCCTGAACAGGTCGACCCATTCCAATACGCGTTCCTAAACTTGACATGTAATGTGACCCGAGTCTTTCCAGCCAGTTCATCAGACCTGAACGACATCGATACTCGACAAACGTCACCATTCTGCTTCTGAACACGCGCAAACACCGAGCACTTCTTCTTCTTCTCTTCTTTTTATGGTGGTTGGCTGAGCATCGTGTGCAACGTTATTGCGCCCTCTACTGTTCATGCAGGACACTTCCAGGTTATTTGCAGTTCACACTGGAGATCATGTGAGTTGCAGATATATGGAAATGTGAACGAAAATGATATTTGTAACTGAGCCTGACGGCCTCCAGTGAAAAAGCAACCTAAGACCACAGACAGACTTTCTGCAGCAGAAGTCACCAAATAAGAGGAAACATCTCAGCTGCAGCATTTAATGTTTTATAAAAGCAAGAGAAAAAGTTTGTATGACTTGATCAGAGGGAACAGATGTTCAACAGATGCTTCTCCTCTTTGTTCTGAAGTTCAGACTTCATGGATTTTCTCCTCCTGTAATCAGGCGGCCATCTTTACTGGCTGCATCACAAAGTTCAGGTAACAACTGTAGAGTCTTCCTTCTGCTTCCTGTGCTGTGCTGCTCTTCTGCCCCCTGCTGGTGAGGAGGCAGGCTGCGCGTCCTGCTGGGAGAGCTGGGAGATGAGCAGATCCACGCTCTGGACCAGAACCGTTTCCAGAACCTTCTGCTCCTCTGCCGTGAACCGACTCAGAACGTAACGCTCCACGGAGGTTTTCCCGGATGGCCGGGCGATCCCGACCCGGAGTCTGGGCATCACCTGGGGGGAAAGGTCACTGAGAGGTCACTGCTGGTTCTGACTACATGTATATTTATTGTAAATATTTGTGTATATGTGAATGTATTATGTTGTCTTTTGTTCCCTTTTTTACCTATTAACGTGTATAATATGGTTTTTTCCTTCATATGGTTCAAAAGGAAGCACTTCACTGGCTCTCTGAAGAATGTGCAGGTTCAATGTGTGTGTGGGTGTGTGTGTTTGTGCGTGTGTGTTCAGTGGAAAGTTTCTTACATCGGTCTGGAGACAGTCGACACACGATCGAACTCCGTTGTGACCCCTAGGAAGAAGAAGAAGAAAACAGAGTTAAGCTTCGTGGTTCTCAAAGCTCACACTGTCTCCTTGCTGGTGCCCACTGAAAGCAGAGGTCAGAGGTCAAAGTGAAGGAGCAGCGGCTCCACTGTGTTCTTGTTAGTTTGGTCATAATCTATCCAGGTTGGGACCTTGCAGACAGGAGCAGCAGCAGCACCCCCCATCAGGAGTGGTTCTGAAACTCTGATTCTGGCAGAGACCGACCCAGAGAGAGCGGCCCACATTGTTCTGGTACAGAACCACAGACTGATAGTCGCTCCACAACCCACTGCTCCAGTGGGCAACAAGTGCAAACCAACATGCAAACCTGAAACACAAACACAATAAGACGCTGCAGAAGCAGGGAATAGAAGCTTCATTCTTCTGCATCCTGCAGGATTTTTACCCTCAATCAACAAAACAAAAAAAAAAAACTGCATCGCAATGTTAAAAAATGCTGCAACAACAAGAAATAGACACAAAAGGGAAAATGCTGCAAACAGCTAAAATAAAAGTATCAAAACGCTGCAAATTCACTTCACAAAACAGAAGTCCTCCAGACCACTAGGGGCAGTTAACCACCAAATCATATCCCTCAAAAAAGATGGGCTCTCCAGAAAAAAGTTTTAAAAAGTGTGTATTATACTTTTACCACATTATAGAACAGCATCATATTTGCGTATTTAATAGTTTCTACTCCAGATTCCCCCTAGTGGTCTGGAGTGAGTTTGCAGCACTTTGGACTTTCTGTTGTTTTTTACTATTTGCAGCATTTTCAATTTTGCTTCTGTTTCATGCAGTTGCAGGATCTTTGCAGGAGTGGCAGCATTTTATTTTTGCATTTGTTTTGTTGATTGCAGGTTTCTGCTGCTATTTTCTGTGTTTGCATGTCTCTTGCATTTGTTCTTTGTGTTGGTATGCTTCAGAATTTGCATCATTCGTGTCTTTGCATCAGTCAGCCACATGTGCTCCCAACCGCCCCCTGCTGGCCCTCAGAAGAATACAGGTAAAATGTTGCTTCCCTCTTTCAGATTTTAAGTTTTTCTCCATTTTCTGAGCAGCTGTTCATCTCCACAAATGTGTTTCAAAACCCAACACCAACAAGCACTTCCTGCTTCATTCAGCAGCCACTGTTCCAGGTCATATAAACCCACCTGGCGCTTCCTCCATGTTTGATGGCGATTTTCCCCAAAGGTTTGTCCAGCTCATCGTGGACCAGCAGGATGTCTTCAGGCTTGACTCCATATTTTCCAGCTGGAAAAGAACGTCACTAAAATGATTTTAAAGTGACCATATGTGTTTCTGGTTTCATTCAGAAAACCATTGCTGAAATACCAAGAATAAAAATTTATAATCTTCTAGTAACAGAAACATGAAAATGTATGTGATTCTCTTAGAATAACTAATCAGATGTTCCGGTTCTCAGAGGCTAATCTCATCATAATCTGGAGTGTGACTAAAACTCTGAGAAAGTAATCTGATGTTTAAAGGTAAAATAATAAAACCATGATTGTTGAGTCAAACAGAACCGTAAACAACAAATGGGTCCTGAATGAGCCCATTCACCGAGCCGCCAAAGACCTCACCCGCTCTGGCCACTGACACCCCGTTGACGTTCATCAGCAGCCGGGGACGGAGCAGAACCACGCGAGCCTGCTGGACCTCCGTCAGGATGACCTCACCGGATACATGACGGTCGCTGTGCCAACGGTCGGCCACACCGAGGCGGGCAGCTAGCGCTCCCAGTACCGCCATCCCAACGCTGTGTCTGGTACCCTCCATCCCCGGGTTCCCGAGCCCCACCACCTGACGCACGCACGCACACACACACACACACACACACACACACGCACACACACACACGCACACACACACACACACACACACACACACACACACACACACACACACACACACACACACACACACACACACACACACACACACACACACACACGCAATTGTAGTTTCGGAGATTATGACTTTTGGGGTGTTTACAGGGACACACCTTTCCCTTCATCAGGTGAACACAGAAATGATCAAAAAATACATTATTTTACCTGCTCCCTCTCCACACAAATATATAGAGATAGAGAAACTAATCTGAACTCTGATCCAGTCAGGTTTATTATTGATCAGTTATGCAATAATCACCTAAAAACTGAAACTGTGATTGTTTTGTTTGGTTTTTATTTCTTGTGGATTGAATAAAATAAATATTTCATATGTAAACATTTTTTAAATCATATTACTGTGGTCCAGCCTCTCAATTAACCAGTGTTACTACTAGTGATGGGAATTTTTTACCATCTCCTGATTCAATTCAATTTGGATATTCAGGTACAGAATACGACTCAAGAATCATCTTTGATTCAAAACAATTACTCCAACTAGGACAGAACTGATTTATCTGATTAATCAAGATGAATGATTATTGAAATAATTGTCAAATAATCTAGTATTTGATTTGTCATTAACTGGATACAAAATTAAAAAAGGATAACTGCTGAAAGAAAAAAAATGTTAGAGGAGAAAATAACCAAAACTGCACAAAAATATGTACAATTTGCAGAAGCATAAAGGGCTGGAAAAGATTAGCAGATGATGGATGGTATTTATAAAACCAAAAGAAATTTTCCATTTTCCTTAAGAAAAATGAAAACTTTTTATTCCACTAGATAAAGAAATTACTTAACACATTTTAAAAAATTCTAGCAGTAAAATATGTGATGGTTTTATGCATTTATAAAAATCCAAAACTTTAATTTTAATTTTAGTTGAGCTTAAAAAGATGGAGAGTTTCTGTAAACATTAATTTTGAAGTCTTCCCCAGATTCTCAAATGACTGGGCCATTCTAACATATAGATTTGTGTTTTGATCCAAGTTCAGTGCTGTTGCCCTGCTGGAAGATGAACCTCCTCTCAGTCTCAAGTCCTCAGAGTCCAACAGGTTTTCCTCCAGGGTTTCCCTTCGTTAGCTCCACCCATGTTCCCATCAACTCTGACCTGTTCCTCTATCCCTGCTGCAGAGAAACATCCCCACAGTAAGATGTTGTCACCTTCATGTTGAATGCCAGGGACTATGTGCAGCATTCGTTTTATAGCACCTAATACATGTTGGTCTCATGCTGCTTGTTGGGGTAATCGGAAATGGCTATTAGAACGTGAATACTGGACAAAAATGAGTTATTAAAGGACAGAAACCTATGCCGAACAGTTAAGGTCGGTTAAATGATTAGGCATTTTGTGTTTATTTCAAGAGATCTTATAAATAACTTGAAGAAAACCTTCAAAAATAATTCATTTGTTGATTCTTGAATGAGGTTTGGTTAGATCGGCTAGTTACGGTCATCGGAACAATAACTTATTGAAACAGCAGCTAATTTAAACAATTTTGGAGTGAATAGATTCTGAATAGAAGATGAGGGACTAAACTCACCAACTTTCTCCGACCCTCTGAGTGAATCTCCGCTTCAGCTCCGATCATCGCTGCTTTAAACTGCTCTCCCAGCAGAACTCGGTTTATGACTCTCGTTAAAAGTCTTCTCATCGCGACAAAGCTCAGCAGCTTCTTGAAGAAATGCGATAAAAATGGACAGACTTTAGTCAAAAACGAACGGTTTTTCATTCGGCTCTGATGTTCAAGCGATCCGTCTTAATAATCAGTCAGTTCATGAGGTAACGCACAGGAACAGGAACGCAACATCCTGAACAGATGAACCTACGTTCACGTCATCCTCAGAAACTGTAAAACCTGCAAAATATCCAAATAAATCATTAATTTTTTAAAACAAACCCCTCTTTAAATATTATCTCATTCGTGACCTTTTACTCAGACTAGTCAAGGAGAAGAAGACCAACGGGTTTTCCCCGGTGTGTGGAGCTTCAGCGCCATCTAGTGTCGCGGCAGACAACGTGCATTTCCAGGCCAAAGGTAATACATTCCAAAGAATAAAGAAAGTCCATCCATCCATCCATTTTCCGTCACCCTTCTCCCTAACGGGGTTGGGAGTTGCTGGTTCCCATCTCCAGCTGCGTTCTGGGCGAGAGGCGGGGTCACCTGGACAGGTCGCCAGTCTGTCGCAGGGCAACACAGAGAGACAAACAGGACAAACAACCAGACACACACTCACACCTAGGGAGAATTTGGGAAGGCCAATTAACCTGACAGTCATGTTTTTGGACTGTGGGAGGAAGCCGGAGAACCCGGAGAGAACCCACCATGCACAGGGAGAACATGCAAACTCCGTGCAGAAAGACCCCGGGCCGGGAATCGAACCCAGGACCTTCTTGCTGCAAGGCAACAGCGCTACCCACTGCGCCACTGTGCAGCCCGAATAAAGAAAGTATCAAATAGATATTTTATGTCATAATTACGAGAAAGTAGTACATATCGAAATGTATCTGGCCCTACAGAATAGTTTAAAGTATTTAATTTCCCTTTGGGATCAACAAAGTATTTTTTGAGCACAAGGACATACATTCAGGACAACCACATTAACGCAAGAAACTACCTGTTAAAATGAGAAGCTTTCTTGATAACTTTTTTTGATAAGTTTAAAGTGATACAGAATTGTAAAGAACCCAATAACTAAAGTTACTTTGTGCATTCAATTCGTTTATTTTTTTACTTGCAAAGTTCTCATGACTTGTTTCAATCACAAGACGTCTGAAAGGATTCGGTTCCCTAAACTGCAACTTCACTTCCCAAAAAACTCTAATGTTTTCTGCTTTCAGGAAGAAGATGGTCTGGCATTTTATGGTGGCATGCTGGGGCAACAAGCAGCAGCATGGGAAAGGAAGGAGAATACTGCATCCAGAACCTGGATTAATTTAAACTCTTTAATCTGGTCTCGGTCTGCGATGACGGCAGGAAGATAACAGTGAGGTTAAAAAAAACTGTATATTTCTGCATCTGCTCTATGTAAAGGGTGTGTTTGCATCTGCATGTGTGAAAAGATGAAGCATGCTAAAAGAGCAGCAAAATGACCCGTGTGACCTCACCACATCTGGCCTGCAGTCCTGCTTTGATTCAGACTGAATCCTGTTTGCAGTCGAGCATTCAGACTGAATCCTGTTTACAGTCGAGCATTCAGACTGAATCCTGTTTGCAGTCGAGCATTCAGACTGAATCCTGTTTGCAGCCGAGCATTCAGACTGAATCCTGTTTGCAGCTGAGTATACATGTTGGACTCACTCAGTGAAAAAATGAGAAAAACTACGAGAGCAACAATAACTTCTGTAATATGGAATCTGAAGATGTTAAGCTCATGTAGCGTCCAGCTGTCCTCTTAATGCAGGATGCACCAACTGACCCGCAAAACAACAGCTAAAGAAAAATAAAGTTATATTAATCGTACTAGAAGATTTGAAATTTCGATCAAATATTTACTTATATTATTTTGAAAGACACATGAAGATTTTATTCTCAGTAGTTGGGCTTCCATTGACCAGAGAATTGTGCAAATGTGAATTATGAAAATAAATTTGATTAATTGAAGCGTGCCAATTTTAAAAAAGTCATATTTTCTGATAGAACATTTATGAGCTACAATCAGGCGGTTTTATTGTTTTTATTTCTGCATCACAAGGATCGTGATCAACAACCGGATCTTACTTCTGCAAGGAAAAATGAAGAAGACGACAGGAAGTGAACACATTTATTAGTGTGGGATTTTAATTACATTTCTCATTTAATGGAAACACCTCAATTGCAAACTTGTGTTTTCTAGACAGTTGTGTGTATTTGTAATGGAAAAGCAGTTTGTCAGACATTAAATCAGACAAAGTTTTTTCTGGTTTTAAGATTTCCAAAGTTGCTCTGGTTCATTTTTGGAAACATTTTCTAGATGCTTGGAAGGTGCCGCATTCATCCGGTCAAACAAATATAACTTGTTATATATAAATTCTAATAAAGTTCTGTAGATCTATACGTGCATGACATATATCAAGAGGAGCATCATAGCATTAAGCTCCACTTGTGAAAGTAAATTGAATTGATTTTATTTAAATGGGACAATGATCAATGAATGTACACTGTTGTCATAAATCTGCAGAGTATAAATACATTTCCCTGTAAAAATAAAAGTAATCTAAAAGCAGGTGAGCAGATACTGATTGCCCATAAATTCTGCTTCTAAAGACAGATTACTAATCCAAATTTAGTTCCCTGCAGTGATAAATGTTTTACTGAAAATCTCTGCAGAATGAGAAATCACACAAATGCAGTATTCCTCATTTATTCACAGGAATTATTGAAAATACATTGGCACAAACATTTGTCCATTTCTTTCAATTCACAGTCAAATAGAAAATCAGAATCTGGTGAAGTTCAACACAGTGTCATGGGACTTTCTATCATCAGATATAAAGATGACCAAATGTGGAACCAAAAACAGTGGACATTTGATTTTGTGTGAATGTCCTTGATTTGACTCTAACGTTGCTGCTGTTGGCCTGAAATCCCCCCCTGTGGGGCAATAAAGGACATTTCTACTATTCTGTTCTCTATTCTATGAATTCTGCCAGAACCACAAACCAATCATGTGTCTTTATTTGGTGATGGAAAGCTGATAGGCTCCTTGGAAATGACCTCCTTCATAATCAGGTATTAAATATCATGCAGGCTGAGATGAATCCATTTCTACCTGAAACGAACCTGAAGGTTCATCTGAACAACTGGAGCAAAGAAGACCTGAGAAATCTGCACCTGGTGAGAAAATGTTTGTTCACTTTGAAGAGGCAAAATGTTCATTTTCTCTTTACTTTCAAATAAATAGTCTAAAAATAATATTCCTTTAGACTAGATCTGGTATTACATAACATACAGATTCAGTTAGCTTTGGCCATTAACTGGTTGGTTAATTCGGCATCTTTAGATGATGGGAACTAAAATTGACTTGTCTGTTATTTTGCAGCTGCTGCTGCTGCTGTTCTCTCTCCGCTGTGAAGATCAACTCAACGGACAGAAATGGTAAAATAAAACTAACAACCATAAAGTTTAAAATATTAATTACATTTTGTTTTTCTTTCAAAAATGTTTTAAAAGTGCCCAAATTCTCCTGAAGCATTCATTTATTCAAAACCTGGAACAATCTGGAGTCAGTGATTTAAAAATGATTCATCAAATCTAAAAACAAAAAAATAGACTTTTGAGGCATGGAATAATATTACCTAATGATGTAACAGTATCTTATTGATTTTTTTTATAAAATGTGTAAATAATAAAGACATAAAAAGGTAATAAAATACTCATAATACTCGTAATAAAATACTCATCGTTTCCATCTGTATACCAGCTGTTAAAGTAATTTACAATAAAATGTACGTTTCTATTATTATTCTTTAAAAATCAGAAGCGTTTTGTACTAGAGGCACAACTAATCGTTTTACTTAAAAAATAAAACTCATTTAATTACATTTCAAAACAATATACGGAGCCCCATAAGGGATATGGGGAATTTTTTTTCTTTTGTGTCCCCTCGCAAAAGAAAAAAAAGGGACGCAAAAGTATTGTGTTTCCTTGCAAAAGTATTGCGAAGGGACACAAAAGTAACAATAATCTCCCTAAATGATGCATGCATTCTAAAATATTTTTTAAATAATTTAGAAAGTAATGTTTCTGTTTTTGAATATTTAATTGGTTTAAAGGGATTTAGTTTTCAGCAGAAATTATAGGAGTTTGCGTAATCAAACTCTGACAGTTTGATTACTGTCAGTTTGCGTAATCAAACTGTAAGTGTTACTGCAGCTGACAGTAACAGAGTTTCGGAGCAAAAACAAGTTTTCATAGAGGAGTCAAACTAAAACCCAAATTAAATGTAACAGCGGCGCTTGGCATCACTTTTATGATTAGTTCAATAATTATCTTGTAGTTTTTTTACAGTGAAGGCTGAGAAAACTTCGTGTTGCAAAACAGATAATTAATTTTATTGTTTAAAAAACAATAAAATCAAAGTTGCTGACAAATTATGTTTCAGTTCAGCAAAAAAAAAAAAAAAAATTAATCATGAAAAAAAATAAATTATATATGGAAGTGACACTCAGAAAACATTTATAGAAACTAATTTGTGCAACAAATAAAATGAAGTGAAATTTGAACAAGTGTTTTTGGAAAGTCTTTTCTGCAGGGATTGGACTCATTTTCACTTTAATGCAAACAGTTTATTGTGTTGATGTTTTGCTTTGTTCAGAGCCACATTCGCTCTACCGAGGTCTGATCTGATCACTGAGCTTTTTATTATGCAACAACAAATTAATTGTTCTTTTTAAGTCTAAACATATATTAAAGCTCTACCTTAAATTTACAAAATTTAAGGTTCTCACAGAAATCACAACAGACATCAAAGCGTGTGGGCGTGGCCAAATGTCAAAATCTGACTCTTCACCATGAAACAAACCTTCGCCATGTATGCATCCGGTTTGCACCAAACTAGATATGTATGACCTTTGTTGACCTCTAAAAAGCCCAGTAGGACTTTACTGAAATTCAACTCTGGGGCGCCCCCTACATTATTCCCTGACACATCATTTGATTTTCACCAGATTTTCACCAGTTCATCAGGAAGAGCTGCAGCACACATTAGTGTCACACATTAATGACATCAGAAAGGGGAACTCAGGGAAAAAACTGCAGATTATTGCGTTGCCAAGTGGACAGGTGTGGAACAGCGCGAGAGCATTGACGACTGCAACAAGGTGCCAGAGTTGATGCTCTTGCGGTCAACATGAGTCCAGACCGGCACTGAGCTGCGAAGGCCGTAGCAGGCTGCTTGCGGCTTTAATTGTGATTATCTCTCATAATAACTTTGATTTGTGTTCTTTTAGTTGCCGTTGCTGTTGCTGCTGGTTCTGGCCTCAGCCAGTCCTCGGGTCCAGCCACCAGATGAAAATGGTAGGAGGGGAAATGATACGTTGAATTCTTTGGATCCTTAAAATAAAAGTTTGATTAAAAAAACATGTTTCTGTGACGGTGTTGCGTGAGTGAGTATGTTATCTCGGGTCAAGAAAGGGAGAAGTTTGCATCACAGAGATGAGCTTTAAGCTTGAAAGAATTAATAACAGTCAAATATTTGTTGTGAAAATTAAAGGGTCGAACATCTTGAGAGCTAGCAGTAAAAAAATATAACTACTCTTTTTCTTTTACAGTGTCCTCCTTGAATCTCCATCCAGTTGATGATGTTGCTAAAATCAACACTAACGTGTCTGTCTCGATGGTCAAACGTGTTCTGGCTTCTCTTGCGCTCAAACACAAACGCCCAGTTAACTCGACGCTCCCAGAGTTGGGTGATACAGGCCTGCTCCGATGGGAGAAATGGAACGGTTCCCTTCCCAATGGAACCGTTTCCATTTACAACAGCTACGTTAAGCGCATCGACTACATCTGCAAAGTTGGATGCAATTCTGGCTTTTATAACCCCAGCAAAGGCCCTTGCTGCCACTACCCAATTAAGAACAAAGAGAAGTGTTCCTCCTCTTTTCAAGTCCTTGTGAATGAAGATAATTTTGAGATCCTGGTGTGGAAGGAAGGTTCTTGTGGTTCTGTTCCTCAGAATGCAGTCAGAACCTGCTCCAGTGAAGAAATGTATGTAGGGAAGAACAAGTACGGATTGGGGAAGGTTGATGTGAAAAATAAACGCTTTTATCTCCCCTGGGACGGGAAAGAATATCAGTACAAGAGCTATGAGGTTCTGACCCGCATGATGGCTGAAGATGAGCTCATTACTGATGTCAGTTATATCATAAACAAAGCTAAGATCATCAAAGGGCTTCCCACAGTCCTCCAAAGCTCTACCACTACCAACCGTGCCCTCAGTCCTGTGAAGACAACCGTTTCTCTGACTAAGACAACCACAGATGAGAGACGGTGGGACATCAGCTCCTCCATCACCGTCGGTGTGAGAACATCCATCACTACAGGAATTCCTGGCATTGTGGGTGGAAATATCGAAATCAGTTCAGAGATGACTTGGACGTTCTCAGGTGGACATACCTGGACAGAGCAGGTCTCCCACACTGTCTCTGTAGAGCTTACTGTACCACCAAACCACAGCTGCACAGTCAAGATGGTTGGTTATCAGTACAAAATGGACGTTCCCTTCACCGCCCGCCTCAAGCGAACCTATGAAGACGGAGAGACCAGATCAATCATCATCTCTGGAAATTATCACGGAGTCCAAGTTGGAGATATTGAGATTGTGGTGGACCCATGCCAACCTTTGTCCAACTCAGAACGCTCTGCTAATAAGATTTAGGAAGTTTGTAGCGTTGAAAAACCCCTAAAGCAAAACTGGTAAGGCTTTACCAGGCATTTGATTTAGAGCTTCAGCTTCATTTATGCTTTTTAATTCATAATCTTTACAGATGTAATTAGTAGGAGTGTAACGGTGTATTTAGTCATACAGTATATTTCTGGTACAAGCCTTTTGATTTATCAGATGTGCCTCTATTTTTGACAATGCTGCATATATAGTTTTTAAATGTAGTAGCAAAATGCTAGTTATATACTGAACTTAAAAACTCACCTAAACCACCTAAGATGTCAAATTATCATCATAGCACACTAAATATTAAATGTACACATAATATACAAGACAAAAAGAAATCATGTTTTACTACTAATGATCAAGTCTATCACAACTAGACACCAAGATCCAAGGCCATCACATTTCACATCCAGTAAGAAGATTGAGTTGAAAAATTGATGAGGGACCAGGAGGGCAGTAGGACAATATGCTAACCTGACTTTGAAAATCTTAACATGTAGATGTGCACGGAGGCTGGCCTAGTCAAAGTATTCAATGACATCCATATAAATACGGACTGTGGGAGAACCAGAACCACACTGTGGTGCTGGTTCTGGTTCTGTTGGACCTCAGTGTCGACCAGGACATATTACTGAATCGACTGGAGAGTTGGGTTGGACTCTCCGGTTCGGTGCTCAGCTGGTTTGAATCTTACATGAAGAACAGGGATTTCTTTGTTTCAATTGGAAACTTCTCATCAAAGAGGTCAAAGGTCACATGTGGGGTACCCCAAGGTTCAATCCTAGGACCCCTCTTATTCAATATTTATATTCTCCCACTCGCTCAGGTTATAACAGGTAAGCTAAGGTAAGCTACCATAAGCTAATATTATTAGCTTATTATGGTAGCTAATAATATTAGCTACCATAACTATGCAGATGATACTCAGCTCTACATTACGATGTCACCAGGTGACCTTTGACCCCATCCAATCACTGAATAAATGCTTAGAACAGATAAATGTGTGGATGTAACAAAACTTTCTCCAACTGAACAAAAACAAAACTGAAGTCATTATTTTTGGACCTAAAGAGGAACGATGTAGAGCTATAGATCTAGAGCTATAGATCTAGAGTCAATGCACAGCTTCAGTTATTACAACTAAAAACTAGCAATCAGCCTGAAACCTGGGAGTAGTGATGGACTCAGACTTGAACCTCCAGAGCCACATAAAGACAGTAACAAAGTCGGCCTTCTATCACCTGAAGAACATCTCCAGGATTAGAGGATTAATGTCTCAGCCAGATCTAGAGAAACTCATCCATGCGTTTATCTTTAGTTGCATTGATTATTGCAACAGCGTCTTCACAGGCCTGTCCAACAAATCAATCAAACAGCTGCAGCTGATCCAAAACGCAGCTGATCCGGAAGCTGCAGCAGCTGATCCGGAAGCTGCAGCAGCTGATCCGGAAGCTGCAGCAGCTGATCCGGAAGCTGCAGCAGCTGATCCGGAAGCTGCAGCAGCTGATCCGGAAGCTGCTGCAGCTGATCCGGAAGCTGCTGCAGCTGATCCGGAAGCTGCAGCAGCTGATCCGGAAGCTGCTGCTCGCGTTCTCACTAGAACCAGGAAGATAGAGACATAACACCAGTTTAAAGTCCCTCCACTGGCTCCCTGTAGCTCAGAGAATAGATTTTAAAATACTGTTGTTAGTTTACAAATCACTGAATGGTTTAGCACCACAATACATTAAAGATCTGCTGCTGTTATATCAACCTGCCAGACTCTCAGCTTCTGGTTCTGCTCTGCATCCAGAACCAGAACCAAAAGAGGAGAAGCAGCTTTCAGCATCTATGGACCAAAAATCTGGAACAAACTTCCAGAAAACTGTAAAATATAATGATGGAACTTGACTTAATGTATTGTTTATTCTATGTTGCATGACTTTGTGTTTTTGTATTTGTTATGATTTAAAGTACTTTGAAATGCCTTGCTGCTGAAATGTGCTATACAAATAAATTTGATTGATTCATTGATTGAATGCTATGGTAACGGGTCTGTGTGTGGCATCAAATCAACAGGTTTTGTTTCTTCTTCTCTGGCGTTTCTGCATTGTTTTTCCTGTTGCTTTGCCGCTCTGACCTAAATTAATGCCTACATCTCCAGGCTTCCTTTTGTTAACTGAATTATTTCACAGTAAATTGTGCCACATGGATGTGGATGGCAAGGAAAGGAAGAGTCTTTTTGAAACCCTCAAAACATCTCCAAAAATTTACAATCAGATTTGGGAAAAGTTATCAACATTTTCCTCATCAACAATTTCAACCATTTCCCCGGTTTTATTATTGTCTAGATTCAATGATGGAATCAAACTTTGTCACTCATATCGGACCAACCTTTTAAAATGGTACAATAAATAAAATCAAACATTACTGACAAGGAATCTTAACATCCGTTGGCCACTGCAGAGTAAATATTCTTTTTTCATTTATTTTATTTAAATGTATTAAAAACATATGGAACCAGGATGTTAAAACTCACTAAACCATGATTTGCTATTTTATTACCACTACATACATGTTAATAAATATTGAAATTATTATGAGCAGGGAAAAGACTATATTTCTAAAGATATCATCCAAAAAACTATAATTGTGATTGCTTAAAGGAGTGGCTTTTTATGAACTGTGGACAAAAGTATTTTTGTTATCTAATTTAAAGATGACTGACTTCAGAAAAACAGTTTTATCAGTGAGCTAAGCTATGCAATTTCTTTCTTTTAAATCCCGTGTAAACTGGAGTTTATCAAACCTTTGCATAGTATTAATGTTTTTTTTTTGTTATTTCCTGAGACGATATCCTGATCGGTGTAACTCCATCACTGACATTTTAATCATTTTTCAAAATAATTCCTCAATCAGGCCTAAAATTGAAATTGAAAGAGCTTATCGATAAAACGTGTTGCAGTAACTTAAGCTATGTTTTGCAGTTATAAAAAGATGAATATTTTATTTATTTCCTGTGACAGGCCAAGTGTTACAAACATTGCATCCACAGGTTGCACTTCTTAACTTTTGTCTTAAGAGTCAAGAATTTAGAAATGCAAAGTCTGACACGAAGGACATAAAATGTTTTATGATGCACTGCTTTATGATTCTGTTTTATAAGGTAAAGTGACTTTTTAAATGCTTGGTTTCAGATAAACTTTAGGAGTTAAAATGAATGTAAACTGACTTCACACCTCATGTTTTCTTTCACACTTGCTGCCATAAGCCTCATGGTGTTCATGATGTTTGTGATAATATATGAGCTCAGACCCAGTGAAGAGCAGCTTCGTGATACTGATCATCAACATGTTTAGAGAAAAATGGGGAAGCTTCAGAGAACATCACCACTCAGGGGAACGGATGAGGTAATGTGAGCAGAGGTCAGGGGTGATCTGCTGCATGAGGCGCCTGGTGCATCTCATAAATTAGCATCAGAAGGAAAGAAGTTTATGTGGAAATGTTGGATCAACACCTGAAGACAGGAGGTTGGAAAAACGGCAGATGGTTTTTAAAGCGGATAATGATTCAAAGGATATCACTAAATGAGATAAAGTCTACATTAAGGGAAAAAACATGAATGTTTAAACTGCTGAAATGATGAGTGTGAGCCTGCAAACCAATAGCAAACTGTTGTAAGACGCATATGGAAAAAAAAACAATATGTTTGACCGAATTCACAGTTTAAAGGTAATTCTACTGAATCCAACAGGAAACTGATGAATCTGAGGAATATTTAGAAAACCCTCTAAATGACCTGAAACACATTTAGTCTAATTTAATGTAATATAGTGTGATAAAGGTGATGAGTTCATGGAATTATCTGCTTCAATATTCAGATAAAATGCAGAATAATTTCTACAGGGACTTGGAGGGAACTGCTAATAACAACCAATCCTGTGTGTCTGCAGAAGTCGTGTCTTTATTTGGTGTTGTGTGAGTTGAATTAAGCTCTGATTGGCTCTGTAGAAAAATCCTCCTTCAGATAATCAGATAATAAAGAGCAGTCTGGCTGAGATGAAACCATTTCTGCCTCTAAAACAAACCTGCAGCTTTATTTCACCTGAGAACTCGTCAGCTGATCAAAGACTCGTCAGTAAATCAGGTAAAATGTTCACATTCTCTCAAGTAATACGGTAATTCAACATAATGATTTAGTGAGGGATAAAACAAATATCCAGCTCGTTTTGTAATGTAACTGGTTGGTTAATTGGGCATTTTTGAATGGTAGTAACTAAAATGATTTGTCTCTTTATGTACAGCTGCTGCTGCTGCTGCTGCTGCTGTGAAGAAGAAATCAACAGGCAGAAATGGTAAAATGAAAACTAACTACCAGGGATTATCTTTAACCAGAAAGTCAAAACAATTAGTCATTAATTTTAAATTACACAAAAATGTTTTAAAAGTACTACCTTGAAGCATTAAAGCACATTAAATATAATATACTGTAAATGGAATAATCTAGATAATGATTTAAAAATTATTTATCAATCCTTCAAATAAAGAAATCCAAACAAGAAAATGATACCTTTAATATTATTTACAACAAATAATGTAACAGCTACTTATTATTGAATTTTTAAAAAATGAAAGATACATAATTATGTAAAATAAATATATTATTTTAATAAATAATAAAATATTGATTTATTCCAAGCCCATTTTCATTTAGGTTTTCTTTGATTATTATCCAATTAAAATGAGTAAAATAAAATAAACCCAAAATAAGCTTAACAATAAAACAAATTGATGAAATCCATAACTGGAAGTGGCAATAAGCTCCTAAACCAGGCATGGTGCATTTTAAACTCTCCCTCAGTCTGCAGCACATAAGGCAGTCAGACAGCAGGGAGTTTTTATCCCGTCAGACAACACAGTAAAATAATCCTGTAAAAATAATCCTGTAAAAGCCGCATGGGGTCAGAGTGACGCTGCTGCACCGCACACACAGCGAAACACTTCAAACTGACTCTGAGGCCACAGGAGGTCAAACATCCAACTGGCTGAAAGGACATTTTAAAGACAAGAGGTGCTTTAGTTACATGCTGACTGTTATAGTGATTTAGTTAAACTGTTTGAATGATCTTGAACTGCAGAGTTTCTCATGAAGAAGTTGAGCTAAAAGCCAAAATGGGAAGCATGCCAGCATGTTGACATTAGTTTAACCAAACTGTTAAACTAACTGATGCAACATTTTTGCATCAGTTGTTTCAACAAGTGTCTTGTGTTTTTTACACTGAAGACTGGTCATGCAAGTATTTTTCTTGCAAAACTCAAGTTACAAGATTGACCATTTTCACCACACTCAGTGCAACAGCAAAAAGCAACAAAGTGGCAGAGTATTTAAATGTTGCAACGTTTTAGAGGTTTTTGATTCCCATGAGAAGAAATCTGCCCAATCGGCCCCAAAGCGATCGATCCCCCAAACCCAGACCGCTAATCCCAAATGACGAGCCTCGCAGTGCTTCACTGTTTGATCTGTGGAATCAAGTACAAAATGTGTTTGCAGAGTTATTATTTAGCCCCAGATGAAAGCTGTGAGAGTTTCTGAATTCAACAACATTTTCTAATCCCACATCATTTAGGTGTTTTCTTTATTCAGCAGGTTGTAGCAGTAAAACCTGCAGCCTGGTTTAACCAGGGAAATTCAACTCTGTTTCCTAAAAATTGATAAATATGTTTTTAATTAAAAATTTGTTATGTTTGTAAAGTACAGGTGATAAGAAAAAAATGGGACCGTAGAAATTTATCTGTGCATCCGTTAACATTGACTGAAATCTGCAAAAGAATTTTTGGAAAGTCCTCTAAACAGGTTCAAATGAAATATTTTACTTGATTTTTAACTAAATTTAGTCACCAGAAAGACAAGGAAAAGAAGATTTGACCATTTGTGGAGGAGAAAGCAGCATCTCGCTGCAAGGAAAACGACATTCTGACGTCCATGAGAGTCTGAGACTGTGAGCAGGATAAACATCCGAAAGGAGACGAAACATTATTATTATCATTATTTCATGCTGCTCTCCAGTCCAGCATTCAGGTGCTTCCAGTCAAGAACAGGGATTTCTGTGTGTCAGCAGGTAACTTCTCATTGGAGAGGACAGAGGTCACATAAGGGGAACCTCAAGGTTCAATCCTGGGGCTCTTCCTGTTCAGAGACCAGTTCTCCAGAACGCTGCTGCTGGCATCCTGACTAAAACCAGGAAGATGGAGCAGATCACCCGGTTCTGATGTCCTTCCACTGACACAATAGACTTTAATACTTTTTGGATTTCTGTTCCTTTTAGTTGCCGTTGTTGTTGCTGCTGATTCTCCCTTCAGCCAGTCCTCTGGACCTGGAGAGGAACCGACCACCAGACGAAAACTGTGAGGGGAAAGATCCTTGAACAATTTAATCTCTTTTTTCTTTTTTAAAAATATGTTTCTGTCGAGCTGTTGTTGGAGTAAATATGTTACTGCTAGCACAGAAGCAGATACACTGAAATAAAAATACTCTTCTTCTTCTACAGTTCATTCCTGCAACCCAGATCCGTCGGTTGATGTTGCTAAAATCATGTCCATCTCAATAATCCGGCGTGTTCTGCCTCCAGCTCCGTTCAGACAGGAAATCCCAGTTAACTCGATGCTCCCAGAGTTCGGTAATACAGGCAAACTGCGATGGGCGACATGGCAGAGTTCCCTTCCTAATGGAGCCGTTTCCATTCTTAACAGCTACGCTGATCGCATCGACTACATCTGCAAAGTCGGATGTGATTCTGGTTTTTACAACCCCAGCATGGGTCCCTACTGCCACTACCCTTATTACAACAAAGAGCATCGTTCCTCCAGCTTTCAAGTCCTTGTGAATGAAGACAATTTTGAAATCTTGCAGTGGAAGGAAGGTTCTTATGGTTCTGTTCCTCAGAATGCAGTCAGAACCTGCTCCAGTGAAGAAATGTATGTAGGTAAAAACAAGTACGGTTTGGGGAAGGTTGATGTGAAAGATCAATGCTTTTATCTCCCCTGGGAGGGGAAAGAATATCGGTACAAGAGCTATGAGGTTCTGACCCAGATTAAGGCTGACAAAGATCTCATCTCTGATGTCAATTATCACACAAATCAAGCTAGAATTTTGAAAGATCCTCCAAAAACCCTCCAAAGCTCTACTACTATCAACCGTGCCCTCAGTCCTGTGACCAAAACCGTTTCTCTGACTAAGACAACCACAGATGAGAGACGGTGGGACATCAGCTCCTCCATCACCGTCGGTGTGAGAACATCCATCACTGCAGGAATTCCTGGCATTGTGGGTGGAAATATTGAAATCAATGCAGAGACAACTCATACGTTCTCAGGTGGACGTACCTGGACAGAGCAGGTCTCCCACTCTGTCTCTGTAGAGCTTACCGTACCACCAAACCACAGCTGCACAGTCAAGATGGTTGGTTATCAGTACAAAATGGACGTTCCCTTCACCGCCCGCCTCAAGCGAACCTATGAAGACGGAGAGACCAGATCAATCATCATCTCTGGAAATTATCACGGAGTCCAAGTTGGAGAAATTAGGACTGAGGTGGAAAAATGCAAACCTTTGTCCTGTTCTTCAACCTTTTCAGACAAAATACAGGAAGGAAACTGAAAAACTATAACGTACAGCTAGTGCTTCTTTACCAGGCATTTGATTTAGAGCTTCAGCTTCATTTATGCTTTTTAATTCAGACTCTTTAAATGTAATCAGTAGGAGTGTAACTGTCTTCCAGAATATTTCTGTTACATTTCAGACCTTTTGGTTTGATAAGTTGTCATCATCAAAATACTTTTCAACAGTGATAATTTACCTGTTGGGCTCTGAACTTTTTTTTCTCCTAAATCATATTAAATTCATGTAAACATCACCAGTACAGAGACAAACGGGGAGAAAAGCTGCTTGTAGCAATGAACCAAAATACCATGGAAGCTTTTATAGCAGCAGTAACTCTGGTACTGGAGGCTTTTTCACCACTGGTGCAAACTAACTAACTAACTGCTGAGTTAGTTTGTTAGCCTGTTTCTTAGTACAATTTGTAAACTTTTCTGCCTATATTATCGAAACAACTCCAGACTTATTAAATCAGATTTGATTTGTCATGTTTGTATGACGTACTGTATGTAATTTTTATGAAAATCATGAATTATTTTAACAATCATCAAATTTAAAGTTTATTCAGATCCAGATGATTCATGGTGAGCCATTCTATGTAATTTGTTGCCACTAATAAAGTTTATTAGCAATGAAAATAAAATTGTTGTTTTGTTACAAGCCTACATGAATTAATGATTAAATTGTATAAAATTACACAGTTTCAAAATTAGCTTTTTCTTTCAGTACAATCACCATTCCTTGATTTTTATTAAATAAAAACATAGATTTTAACTGTTTAACTGTTGAGTTCATCTCAGTATTATTTTCCAGAGGTTTGAACAGATCAGCGCTTCAGGCTGAATTTATCTCATTTTTCTGGCAGATTTCAGTTGCTTGAGAAGTCTTCCTCCCCAGAGTTCGTTCTGGAGGGACAGACCCGTTACAAACAGGGAACCACTGCAGCGATTTAAGAGCTGCTGTGGTTTAATCCATGTTCCTGGTGTTGGTCAGGCCTCAGCCAGCAGCATTTTGGATGAGCTGCAGGTTCATTTTGTTTTACAATTATGAACCTGGAGAAAATAAAAGTTTGCAGCAGTTTTTCTTTGTCCTAATTTAAACAGAAAACTATTTATTCTGGGAAGGTGTTTATGGTAACAGCTGCTGAATTACTGAAAGACTTTAGTTGGTTGTTAAAGTTGCATTAAATGCATTATTGTTGTTGTGGTTTATGTTGCTTTGTGTTTAGATTCTTACTATTTTCATTCTGTTCCAGCTTTTTGTGTATTTTACTTTAGACTTCATGCTGGTTTTAGGCCTTTTGGTTTGTAGATCCTTTGACTTTATTTCTGGTCTTTCAGTGTTTATTTCCAACTTCCCATAATTCCTTGCTCATGACTTTCCTTGCTTTATCTGATCAGACTCACCTGGTTTCTGTGTCAGTTTCCTCCTCAGGACTTCAGCCTCTGATTTCCTTTGTTTCTTGCTGGTTTATTCCTTTGCACTCAGCCAAGTCTTTTTTTATCTCGTTTATTTTATTGGGGCCTGTAATTATTTATTCCTGAGGCATTTAGATTGAGACTCTCAGGTTGACGCAGATTTTTTCTGACTGGCTGTAAAAATTTAGCAAAAACTCTTGTAGTTTCCCCACCTGCTGTGGTAAATACAGAAAAAATAATTATAATATGACATTTAAACACTTATGTTTAAAGTTAAAAGTGATCAAATAAATGCAGCTTCTAATGATTTCTTGGACTCAGTTTCCTTTTCCCAAAATGTTTGGTCACTGCTCACGTAACCTTCTGCTGGGTATTGAGAGGTTTTCTCACAACCCCATTCTGTCTGACCATTTTTAATAACTTTAAGGTAATAAAAAAAACCTTAAAGTTATCATCTGGTAATTTCCCAGTTTCCCAGCAGAGGGCAGCAGCATGTTTGTTATGTCAGAAGTTCAGTCTTTATAAAACAGAAGCCAGACTCACATTCCTTCAGCTTCATGGATTCATTTATGAATTAAATACATTCTGTCACCTGAACATGGTAACTATGTCTCAGGAAATGAGACAAAACTGTAGAACCTGATCTGGGTTATTCATCCAGTTCAGCTTTAAGTTTTAAAAATAAAAACCATTTAACTTAACCAGCACCAGACCACTAAAACTTGTGAATCGTTTTGTTTTTTACTTGCTATTTTACTGCTAATTTACACTAAAGTATTTTAGTGAAACAAATTGTCATTTTTGAGGGCAGAACTGTAAAACATTTTCAATTCAGAATGTTACATTTTCAGATACAGGTCTGACACAACAACACATTTGCTGGACGATGAATTGTCCCTGAAGTTATTGTAATAAATAATAATATTGTTATATTGAGTCCATTTTCCAGTAATGTAATAGAACAGCATAATAATGCAAGAACATATTCTAATCAATGAACTTTAAATTCTCATGGAAATTTTAAATAAATTAACAAAACAACAAATCAAAGGAACAATGGCGAAAGATCTCTGTAATCAAACTTGTCCTTCAAAATACATTTCAATATCTAAAATAAAATAATTATGAAATTTCTGTAAACAAAAAAATGTCTGGTTGTATGTTCTTCCGGGTTCAACACCAACCTGCTACCAACAGCGCCCTCTAGTGACCAAACATGAGAAACCGAACAGCAGCTGCAGAAAACAACATGGAAATGTAACTTGGTTCGGTTGGTGAACTTATATAAGCAGTTTACTAAAGTCATAATGCGATCCTTATGATAAAATTGTTCTCCACATTTCCCTCTTTCAATAAGAATATTACATATTTTAATATTAATCACATAGAAAACTTTATTCCATACCCACTGATTATGTTCAAGGAAATTCAGACATTCCAAGTTTCTAGAATGATAAGTGAAAAATGATCCCATAAATTTTCAGACATTACATATTCATCTGACAAAAATGAAAAGGTTTTAACTGTAAAGATCATAGAGAGTCACTCAGACCCTTTATGAAAGTCAGTGTCTTATCCGATATTATGAAAATATTGTCTGACAATATGGCCTTCAAATGTAAACCAAAACACAGACACAAAATACGAAAAACAAACCGGCATCTATCTAAACATTTATTATGTTATTCTGGATGATTCTAACTGAATCAAATAAATATCAGTGAGGAAACCCAGACGAAGGCAAAATGTGCTTTAACTTTAAGTCATGATGTGTAAATGCAATACAAAAATATTTGAGTGAACTGTGTAAATTTTTATAAGTTTTTTTTCTTTTAATTCCAGGCAGCTTTGTGCACGGTTCCTCCGAAATGTGTGTGATCAAACTGTAGTTTGTACATTTTGCAGGCTCTATTATCCTGTGTGCTATAATCTTCTCTGCTTTCCTGCCAGATTTTTTCAAGTAGTATGCATTTTTTATTTTTACTGTTTATCATTATTGCCCTTATTTTATAAGATTCTCCCCCAATCTCAACATGTTGACCAATTTCTGGTGAATGACTAGTTTTTCATTTTTGTGAAGGCTTATGAACATCTCTTGATTTATTTAAAATAACTTTTACTTCGGTTCTCTGTTGATCATGTGGTTCTGGTTGTTCCTTGTTATCAATAAGGTTTTTCAGACTTTTACCATCACCCTCGCTTCCATTGCTCTGAGCTTGTTTATTGCTCCTATTCACTTCTGCTTTATTGCAGACATCAACATACTTTTGAGGAGTCACTTTTAATTTTTTCCTGTCTGAATGAAGATTTGACGGATTGATTTGAATGCCAACTGGGAATTTCATTAGATCATATTTAGTGAACCGTTTATTTTCACATGGAATCCTTTCATGATCCTGGGTTTGTTTGTCCATTTTATTGTTTTTCTCTTCAGTATTTATTTTCCCTTTTTCTTTGACTCCACTGCACTCTGCCCGAGCTGCTGCCGTGTCTTGCTCCTGTCTATCAGCTTGGCTGTCTCCGTTTGTGGTATCTGACTTAGAAACTACAGAATCTTCATTATGTAAATCTGTTGGAAGACTTTTTCTTAGCTTGGATATCGCATTTTGTTCCTGTCCAAATCCTGATGCTGCTTGTTGTGTTGATTGTCAATACAGTTAGTGCTTCTTCTGTCACTTTGTATCTATTTGTTCCACATTTCTGCATTTCTGCTATTAGTACCTATACCCACTAGTTTCCTGTCTTCAGGAGGCTTGTCACTATTTCTCACAAAATGATTCTCTTCACCCTTCTGCCCTTCTTTGTTCTCCTTATCGATTCTGTATGACTGATCTGATCTGGAACATCCAGACATAGATGTGCCATTGTTGTCTGCAACAGTGGCAGATACTACAAATCACAAAAAGAAAAGTAAAGTTAGATAACATTGCATTCTTTCTAAAACTAATCTGTAAGAGCACAGATTTGTTTTCTTACTCTTTCTGTAGAACAAGAGGTAAGCATCGCAGCTCCTAGGGATTGTGAGGTAAAACAGGGTCAAATAAGTTGTACTTGAAAAATATATGGAAAAACAGAATGACAGAGAGGCGCTTACATTTAATAGCTTTTACAACTAAATGGCTGCAAGTATATCTGTACAAACAAAGATTAGAAATACTTAATATTTTTCTTTGCTTAAGTATTGATGTTTCACTGACAATAACATAAAAACATACCTTATCATTATTTTGTATTATCATTTGCTTTTTTATTTTTCTATTTTGCTTTACATGTTAAATCTTTAATTAAACAAAAATGCTTCTTTTTAATAAAATCTAAAGGGTGTAAATATTATTTATTTTTTACAAACGTACTTGCTTTTGTACAATATTTGAATTTTGAAATGTGAAATATGATTTGTAGTAAATCTTCCAAATCTGTGGTAAAGTTGTGCCAGTTCAGTATTTGGTTTCAAATTTAACATTATTTTTCTTGTGTCAGCCACTTGTTAAATCATCTGATTCAGCACCGATCCACTAAAAACACACTTTTTAAAATTTTTTATTCTAAAAATAATTTTTTTTTTATTTGTTTAAAGTTGTGCTCTGTCTCAGATTGCCTTTATTTACGTTGTATAGTTTGATGCTTATATGTTATGCATGCAATTTTATAATCATCTTCTGAACCTCTGGTCTCCACAAAACAAATATATTTATTATTAACATTCACTCAGATGAAATGTTTACTACTTGATTTATAATGAGAATTTTTTGAAGTAGATTTTATTTTCGAATTGTATTTAAGAGAAGCTGTATGAATTAAAAACATTATGTTTTTAATTAATAATGCAATATATAATATACAAATTCACTTTCCTTCTCATTCATGCAATACTTTGCTTTTGTTTTTAAATCTCCTTTGGGAGACTTATGTACTCCGTTGACAGTTTTGTTAAATGGAAATATGTGTTGTATTTAGTAATAATTTAGTAATCTGACAGAGGTGAAGCTGTCATGCACCAGCAGGCCCTCTGACCAACATCGGCAAGACAAGGTGGATGAATTTTCCTAAGAACACAACGACAAAGACAGACAGAGCGAGGATATGAACTGGCAAACAACCCCAAGATTATGGGGAAGACTTATACCACAAGATATAACTGAAGACAAAATTGTGATTTGTTAAATTTTATTTAGAACTAGATCCAAAATAAACAATTACCAAAAAGAAGATCTAATTTCTCTCCTGTAATAACTTCTTTTGTCTTTATAATCGTTATCAGTAGCTACATTGTCAAGCTTCTTCCTGTGTGAAATAAGCTGAAAGTCATGAAGAAATAAGAATTGTTTCCGCAAGTGAAACTCACACATTTATAGTGAAACATTTCATATTTTCTCTAACCTTAAACCTACTTGAAACATTGTCAACCTGAATCTAGATAGTTAAAACTTTATTGCTTATCAATGTGAAAATTTTCCTTTTGCTTTCCAACCATAAAAACATCCATACAATCACAGTAACAACAATTTTATTCTGTGCATCGAATAAAACACTTTGTATGTCAAAGACAAATGTCATTTAACAACTAATATACTCAAACCATTTGTAAAGGTTTGCTGAGGCTCTAAATTGTCTTAGTCATGGGAAAAATTATAAAAAGATTTGGTATTCCCCAGACCAATTTTATTTTTCACACAATGGCTCCATATACACTGTTAATATAGAGAGTGAAATGTCTCTGTCTAGAAAAAGAACCTTGAAATTTCACATACAAGTATTTTTCTTTCCATCCTCTGACTGTTGGACCCTCAATGATTAATTGCACTGAATTAGTGTAAAGATGTAGACCAACCATTCCACTTTTTGTTAATGGGGTGATAGGAGTGTCAGAAAACATCCATCTATATTGTTATTGTAAAATTTTGCTTCAGTTGGTAGCAACTGGTACATGAGACAACGGACCAGGAAACATCAGACAAGGACCCAACGAGGGACAAGGAAAACAGGTGGGGTTAAATACACAAGAGGTAACCAGTGTTCTCACCTGGGAACAATCAAGGGGTAGACAGGACAACACGAAGAACTCAGAGACACAGAAAACTCCAAAATAAACACAGAAAAACAAAGATTCTGACAGTGACCCCCCCCCCGGGCGGCTACTACACGCCCAAAAGTCCGAAACACATATAAAAAAAAATAAATAAAAAAAACACAACAAGGGTGGGCGGAAGAGCGCTGGAAGGAGGGTAGAATCTAAACAACAAAAATCAACCCAACAGGTTGGGCGAAGGCGCAGGACAGGGCAAAGAATCCAAAAACAAAAACAGAACACAACCCAAGCGGGTGGGCGGAGATGTGCCCATAGTGGGAGGTCCGGGGGGCATCCCCGATGCCGGACTCGAACCTCACAAGGAAGGTCCAATGGCCATCCACGGCACAGAAGGCGGGACTGCAAGCGACAAGGAGTCCTTAGAGCCGCCCAGAGGCAGAGATGAGGAGTCTCTGGACCCGCCTAGAGGCGGCTACTAGGGGTACTAAGGAGACAAAGGGGAGGAGACTCGGGGGAAACACTATGAGGTGACAAAGGGACACTGGGAACACTTGGGAAGAAAGGAAGGGGGGCTAAACTGCTGAGATCGGGACTCGGACGGACCACTAGGGGGAGTTAACTCAGAAGGGGCATTAGGAGGATCGGAAAGGGCACTAGGAGACGAGGGAACACAGGGCCCACTAACTGGGCCCACTAACTGGGGCCAAATGCTCCGGAGTGCTGGCTGGATCGGCGACAGCGACGGCAAGAGGAGCTTGGCCTGGAGATGTTGGAGCAGCAGGTGCAGCGACTGGAGGTGTGCTGGGAGCTGGAGCCAGGGGGTGCGCAGGCTCCGGAGACGCTGGAGCTGCGTTGGTGGAGCGAAAGTCTGGCTTGGGAGGCAAAGGTTTGCCAGCCATGATGGCAAAGGCTGCCTTGCATTCTCACTCTGCCCCCTGCTGCAGTTCCACCAAACCCAGCAGTCGGAGATGGGGGGACCAGTCCTCCAGGACCAGGAGGAGCCTGATGGCTACACCGAGGCGCCTGTATGCGAAATATGGCTCTGCCATAATTTCTCCAAAATCCTTATGTTTCTCCTCAGCTCGTTCCAATGGGGTGTGTTCATGTTGTGGCGTTAGCGTTCCTCACCGTACAGTCTGATCGGATCTTTCTGTCATGTAGTGTGGTGAATGACGGTGAGGGAGAACACTGTAGACCCAGGTTACAGTACGTAATGATTATTTAATGAAAAAAAAAAACAGAAGAAAACAAACTCCAAACGAGGTCCAAAATCCAGACAGCACTGCTGAGCAGAATCCAGGGCTCAACACAGGTAGCAACTGGAGCTACATGGTGGCAACTGGTACATGAGACAACAGACCAGGAAACATCAGACAAGGACCCAACGAGGGACAAGGAAAACAGGTGGGGTTAAATACACAAGAGGTAACCAGTGTTCTCACCTGGGAACAATCAAGGGGTAGACAGGACAACACGAAGAACTCAGAGACACAGAAAACTCCAAAATAAACACAGAAAAACAAAGATTCTGACAAGCAGATGATAGAACAATTTTATCTGTTACATTTGGTTTCTCGCCTTCTTATATGACTAAAGTTCAAAGCTGTCTTTATGTACTCATCGTTAAAGCTGTTGACAGCCAGGGTTTATTGGCTTGACAGTCAAGAACTTTGTTTTATTTGTTGTCAAGAACTAGGTATTATTTAGCTGAACCGTGAGCCTGAAATGTTTCATAGCTGTGCATTGATAACACTTCAGATTACAAAAGAGATCAGGTCACATCTAAACTGCCTCAGATTGGAAGATAAAATAAAACTACAGTAAAGTTGTAAATTCAGTTTGAGTCCCTTTAACTTAATCCTTAAAAATGTATTTATAAAACATATGCTCAAATACTTTAACAGAAAGGTAACAAAACAGATGGGAGATGTTAATATGTCATATAAATCTAACTTGGCTTGCATGTTACGTTTCATTATTTAACTTTTCTATTTAACAGAAATAATTCGACTAACAAAATAAATTTTATTTCGTTTCATGTCAAGAATAACATTTTATTTTGCTCTGTGCGTGTCAAGACTGAGTCATGCTGGAAAGTACCTGCAAGTTTCATTTTTCCTGCCGTGACCTTGAACAAATAAAGAGATTAAATAGGAGGAAATGTCACAACTAATCTGCTTAGAAATGGTCAAAGTTAAAGTCCAGAATTAAAATGTTTCTGTCAGTGAATTAGAATGATAAACTGAACCCATGTTACTAGCCTCTGCTCATATTATATTGTAGTTACTATATGACAATCAGAAAGATTTCATTAAATAATTGATGTCACATTAAATATTGTTACACCAATATGCAGTCTCTATGCAGTAGAAATCATATCACTGATGAACTGATGAACTGAAACCTTGAATGGAATGAAACCTTGCTCTGTTTCATTCCATTCACTCTTACTCATTGGGTTGGGTTTGTGACATTTTTTTAACTAAGATTATTGTCTTGTGGTTGTTCCCTGTCAAAGTGAAATGAAAACACTTCAGGATGCAAAAACAGCAGCTCCCTTTGGTTTCTCTTGAGCATTTACAAGAAATCATGTGACTTTAGACTGAAACTATTTGTTACTCCACACAATAGCTGCGTTGATTGTCTAGTTTATCGAGATGTTTGGTGGTTTTGAAGCTTTTTCTAACATGATTCATCATGTAAACAGAAACTAAGCGATACTGACCTGTTTCTTAGCAACAATTTATCTTATGCCTGTATTTGTTAAAGACTTTAATTATTAAATTATAATTTTCTGTCAATCAACAGAGTGAGTTTGTTGCATTATCTTTCTAAACTTGAAACATTATTCTCTTTTTTAAATTGTCATTTGAAAAGTGTTGTGAAGTTGCAGCGAAATGATAACATTTCATAGTTCATATCAAGAACTAAAATGATTAAAAAAAAAGTTTTTAAATAATGGTGAAATGCAAAAAACTGATTTGGAAATTGTGTTGAGTGTTCTGCGATTATACGACTGTAGTGTCAGTGTGGTGTGTCCTCCAGTGCTTTAAGCAACAACTAAATGAAGGGAGAGTCCTTTACCTACTAAAATAAATTAAAGTGTTAGAGATATAACACAGTTTTTTTCTCAAGCTGAGTTTTTACTGCATCAATAAAAAAATATAATAAAATGAATTCTTGGAGTTTATTTTATTTATATCAGACAAAGCTTTGTACTTGGTTGTTTTTTTCAGTCAGTGAATATGTTTGGGTTGGCTTAAACGTTTTGCACAGTAATGCAACCATTTCAGGCTAGAAATAGTCGATCTCACCTCGACGCATGGCTCTGGTTCTGGAACCAGCCTTCTTAAGGGGCTGGATGTACTTCCACTCTGGAGTTGCCCACGGTGAGAGGTTTGGGGCAGGAGTGGGCATACTTGTTGCTCCCCATCTCGGCGCCTGTACGTCGGGGTTTACCCTGGTGAACCAGAGGGTAGCCTCTCTCCGCCTTCGGGTATAGTAATGCCTAGAGGCGGCTACTAGGGGGACTAAGGAGACAAAGGGGAGGAGACTCGGGGGAAACACTATGAGGTGACAAAGGGACACTGGGAACACTTGAGGAAGCAAACTCAGGAACACTAGGACCACTACGGGAAGATGAGGGAACACTAAGGGACTCGGGGGAAACACTGAGAGATCGGGACTCGGACGGACCACTAGGGGGAGTTAACTCAGAAGGGGCATTAGGGGAAAGGGCACTAGGAGACGAGGGAACACAGGGCCCACTAACTGGGCCCACTAACTGGGGCCAAATGCTCCGGAGTGCTGGCTGGATCGGCGACAGCGACGGCAAGAGGAGCTTGGCCTGGAGATGTTGGAGCAGCAGGTGCAGCGACTGGAGGTGTGCTGGGAGCTGGAGCCAGGGGTGCGCAGGCTCCCGGAGGCGCTGGAGCTGCGTTGGTGGAGCGAAAGTCTGGCTTGGGAGGCAAAGGTTTGCCAGCCATGATGGCAAAGGCTGCCTTGCATTCTCACTCTGCCCCCTGCTGCAGTTCCACCAAACCCAGCAGTCGGAGATGGGGGGACCAGTCCTCCAGGACCAGGAGGAGCCTGATGGCTACACCGAGGCGCCTGTATGCGAAATATGGCTCTGCCATAATTTCTCCAAAATCCTTATGTTTCTCCTCAGCTCGTTCCAATGGGGTGTGTTCATGTTGTGGCGTTAGCGTTCCTCACCGTACAGTCTGATCGGATCTTTCTGTCATGTAGTGTGGTGAATGACGGTGAGGGAGAACACTGTAGACCCAGGTTACAGTACGTAATGATTATTTAATGAAAAAAAAAACAGAAGAAAACAAACTCCAAACGAGGTCCAAAATCCAGACAGCACTGCTGAGCAGAATCCAGGGCTCAACACAGGTAGCAACTGGAGCTACATGGTGGCAACTGGTACATGAGACAACAGACCAGGAAACATCAGACAAGGACCCAACGAGGGACAAGGAAAACAGGTGGGGTTAAATACACAAGAGGTAACCAGTGTTCTCACCTGGGAACAATCAAGGGGTAGACAGGACAACACGAAGAACTCAGAGACACAGAAAACTCCAAAATAAACACAGAAAAACAAAGATTCTGACAAGCAGATGATAGAACAATTTTATCTGTTACATTTGGTTTCTCGCCTTCTTATATGACTAAAGTTCAAAGCTGTCTTTATGTACTCATCGTTAAAGCTGTTGACAGCCAGGGTTTATTGGCTTGACAGTCAAGAACTTTGTTTTATTTGTTGTCAAGAACTAGGTATTATTTAGCTGAACCGTGAGCCTGAAATGTTTCATAGCTGTGCATTGATAACACTTCAGATTACAAAAGAGATCAGGTCACATCTAAACTGCCTCAGATTGGAAGATAAAATAAAACTACAGTAAAGTTGTAAATTCAGTTTGAGTCCCTTTAACTTAATCCTTAAAAATGTATTTATAAAACATATGCTCAAATACTTTAACAGAAAGGTAACAAAACAGATGGGAGATGTTAATATGTCATATAAATCTAACTTGGCTTGCATGTTACGTTTCATTATTTAACTTTTCTATTTAACAGAAATAATTCGACTAACAAAATAAATTTTATTTCGTTTCATGTCAAGAATAACATTTTATTTTGCTCTGTGCGTGTCAAGACTGAGTCATGCTGGAAAGTACCTGCAAGTTTCATTTTTCCTGCCGTGACCTTGAACAAATAAAGAGATTAAATAGGAGGAAATGTCACAACTAATCTGCTTAGAAATGGTCAAAGTTAAAGTCCAGAATTAAAATGTTTCTGTCAGTGAATTAGAATGATAAACTGAACCCATGTTACTAGCCTCTGCTCATATTATATTGTAGTTACTATATGACAATCAGAAAGATTTCATTAAATAATTGATGTCACATTAAATATTGTTACACCAATATGCAGTCTCTATGCAGTAGAAATCATATCACTGATGAACTGATGAACTGAAACCTTGAATGGAATGAAACCTTGCTCTGTTTCATTCCATTCACTCTTACTCATTGGGTTGGGTTTGTGACATTTTTTTAACTAAGATTATTGTCTTGTGGTTGTTCCCTGTCAAAGTGAAATGAAAACACTTCAGGATGCAAAAACAGCAGCTCCCTTTGGTTTCTCTTGAGCATTTACAAGAAATCATGTGACTTTAGACTGAAACTATTTGTTACTCCACACAATAGCTGCGTTGATTGTCTAGTTTATCGAGATGTTTGGTGGTTTTGAAGCTTTTTCTAACATGATTCATCATGTAAACAGAAACTAAGCGATACTGACCTGTTTCTTAGCAACAATTTATCTTATGCCTGTATTTGTTAAAGATTTTAATTATTAAATTATGATTTCCTGTCAATCAACAGAGTGAGTTTGTTGCATTATCTTTCTAAACTTGAAACATTATTCTCTTTTTTAAATTGTCATTTGAAAAGTGTTGTGAAGTTGCAGCGAAATGATAACATTTCATAGTTCATATCAAGAACTAAAATGATTAAAAAAAAAGTTTTTAAATAATGGTGAAATGCAAAAAACTGATTTGGAAATTGTGTTGAGTGTTCTGCGATTATACGACTGTAGTGTCAGTGTGGTGTGTCCTCCAGTGCTTTAAGCAACAACTAAATGAAGGGAGAGTCCTTTACCTACTAAAATAAATTAAAGTGTTAGAGATATAACACAGTTTTTTTCTCAAGCTGAGTTTTTACTGCATCAATAAAAAAATATAATAAAATGAATTCTTGGAGTTTATTTTATTTATATCAGACAAAGCTTTGTACTTGGTTGTTTTTTTCAGTCAGTGAATATGTTTGGGTTGGCTTAAACGTTTTGCACAGTAATGCAACCATTTCAGGCTAGAAATAGTCGATCTCACCTCGACGCATGGCTCTGGTTCTGGAACCAGCCTTCTTAAGGGGCTGGATGTACTTCCACTCTGGAGTTGCCCACGGTGAGAGGTTTGGGGCAGGAGTGGGCATACTTGTTGCTCCCCATCTCGGCGCCTGTACGTCGGGGTTTACCCTGGTGAACCAGAGGGTAGCCTCTCTCCGCCTTTGGGTTGGGGAACGGGTTCTGACTCTTGTTTGTGCTTACGGGCCGAACAACAGTTCAGATTACCCACCCTTCTTGGAGTCCTTGGAGGGGGTACTGGAGAGTGCCCCTCCTGGGGACTTCCTCATTCTGCTGGGAGACTTCAACGCTCACGTGGGCAATGACAGTGAGACCTGGAGGGGCGTGGTTGGGAGGAACGCTCCCTCCGATCTGAACTCGAGTGGTGTTCTGTTGCTGGACTTCTGTGCTCGTCACGGATTGTCCATAACGAACACCATGTTCAGGCATAAGGGTGTCCATAGGTGCACTTGGCATGAAGACACCCTAGGCCGCAGTTCGATGATCGAGTTTGTCATCGTTTCGTCGGATCTGCGGCCGTATGTCTTGGACACTTGGGTGAAGAGAGGTGCGGAGTTGTCCACTGACCACTACCTGGTGGTGAGTTGGCTCCGGTGGTGGGGGAGGATGCCGGTCAGACCTGGCAGGCCCAAACGTGTTGTGAGGGTCTGCTGGGAACGTCTGGCGGAGTCCCCTGTGAGACGGAGCTTTAACTCCCATCTCCGGCAGAGCTTCGAACACGTCCCGGGGGAGGCGGGGGACATTGAGTCTGAGTGGACCATGTTCATTTAAGGACAGGGAAACAGTGCTGCGCCAACACCGTTTACAGTGGGGGTGGTGTGCTGCTGACCTCGACTTGGGTCGTTGTGGGTCAGTGGGCGGAGTACTTCGAAGACCTCCTCAATCCCACCATCATGCCTTGAATTGAGGAAGCTGAGCCTGAGGACTCTGGGTTGGGCTCTCCAATCTCCGGGGACGAGGTCTCCGAGGTGGTTATAAAGCTCCTCGGTGGCTGGGCCCCGGGAGGGGATAAGATTCGCCCAGAGTTTCTTAAGGCTCTGGATGTTGTAGGGTTGTGTTGGTTGATGCGACTCTGTAATATTGCATGGACATCGGGGGCAGTTCCCCTGGATTGGCAGGTATCCCTGTTTAAAAAGGGGGACCGGAGGGTGTGCTCCAATTATAGAGGGATCACACTCTTAAGCCTCCCTGGCAAGGGCTATTCGGGAGTCCTGGAGAGGAGGGTCCGTCGGATAGTCGAACCTCGGATTTTGGAAGAGCAGTGTGGTTCTGGTCGTGGAACACTGGACCAGCTCTACACCCTCATCAGAGTCCTGCATTTTTATTTATGCAGAATAAAATTTTTTATTTATGTAGAATGATTGATCTTTTTATCAATGATCAATAATCATTTTATCAATGATCAATAATTCTCTTTCTCCAGGAGGTTTGTCACTTGTTGACATGAAAAGATTCTCTTCTGGATGGTTGATCTGACTAGAATCATTCACATCTCTAACCTTTGTGCAGAAGAGTCTACAGATCACTAAAGCAGAGAAAAGTAAAGTTTGGCAGCATCAAACTTTACTTCCTCAAATCAACGGGGAAGGCATGTGTCCCGCACCGAGCAGCTCACCCTGGAACGCTCTGGGTGCCAAGCCGAAACGGGAGTCTCGCACTGCGGATCCGATGAGACGACTATCAGGGAGAACCCCGCACCTGGACGAATCAGCGTGGCCGGCTCTGAGCCGAAACCCACCTTCGACTTCAACACCTGCTCCGCCAAAGAAAGACAAACAAGCAGCTGCAACCAAAACGCCTCCACCGACCCGCTCCAGAGACAAAGCAACCTGCAAGAGCCTCAAAACATTCTGACTCTGTGGGAATCCCACTTAAAAACAGATTGTCTGCACTGCAGCCTGAGCCTCTGAGTGAAACTTCACCTTCAAATATCAACAGTGAGGCAAGACCAACACATCGATCCCCCAAAGCTCCAAAGGACAAAGCGACCACCAGGAAAACAAAAAGTGTCCCAAAAGTGCTTATTGTTGGAGATGAGGCAGTAAAGGGAATCAGTGATGTTTGCAATCCCAGGAAAACAAGAGTGATGTATTTTCCTGGTGACACTGTACCTGATTTAACCAACAAACTGCTCTCTCTAACCACCGATCAGCCAGATATTGAGACTTTAGTTGTGCATGTTGGAGCCAACCATCTGGCAAAGCAAAAGTCTGAGATTCTGAAAAAGGACTTTAACATTCTTCTGGTCACTATGGGAAAACAGAAAATGAAGTTATTTCTCAGTGGTCCAATTCCATCACCTCAATGGGGAGACGAAAAACACTCCAGGCTGCTGACGATCAACAAATGGCTGATTAAAAGCTGCTCTACCAGCTCAGTGACCTTCATCAATAACCTCTGGATCTATTGGCAGCGCTTTCACCTTTTTGGAGTAGAAGGACGCAATCTTAATAAACATGGGACAAAGTTACTCACTGCAAACCTTTTCTATTTTATCAACAAGGACAGCAACAGGATCATCGCGTCAGAAGAACAGGCTCAAGGATGTCTGACTAGGATGCAACGCTCCCCGGATCAGGAACACGACATTCCAAAACAAGCTGATAAATCGACTGGAGACGGAGCGACTGCTTCCCTCACTCCTTCCCCCCCCTCTCTGCTCCTCCAATCATTCACAGGATTCAATAGGCACCAATGAAGAAATGTCTTCCGGACCAGAGTTTCTTAAATTTACAGATGGAATGAATCAACAGGTTCGCCTCGGCACATCTCTCCTTAGCACTCATGTAGCAGACCTCACTTCATTTAAGCCACCTGCCCTGACCTTCCAGAGGATCCATCACTCTGTGATGATGACCTCTGTGTTTCTGAGGTCTGAAACTGGGGACCAGATATTATCTTTACACCCGTCTTCCTCCAGAATGCATCTGGCCCCCTGGAAATGCAGAACAGGACATTACCTGTCCGGATCACTACAAGAAAAATTTACAAAAAAATAGGAATATGAAACACAGTGGTCCTAATTGAAACCTCATACTGATTCCATGCCTAAAGGAGCCTCAGACTGAAAATCGTTTGGCCTCCAAGTCATTTAAAGTAGCACTTTTAAATACCAGATCACTCTGTGCTAAAGTTCTGTTAATTAATGATTTCATCACTGAGTATAATGTTGACGTTATGTTTCTGACAGAAACATGGTAGAATGACGATAATGACCAAATTGTACTAATTGAATCAGCGCCTTCTAACTACAATTTTTTAAGTGAGAATAGAAAACATAAAAAAGGAGGAGGCGTGGCTTCTATATTTAAAAATACCATAAACTGTAGTAAAATCTCTTTGGGTCATTTCAGTTCTTTTGAGTATCTTGGAATTCAGGTTAAAGGTTACAAACGAACTTTGACCCTAACTTTATACAAAACTCCAACATACATGGAAAATGTCTTTACTGACTTCAATGATCTTCTATCTCTCATATGCATTGATTATGATTGTTTAATAATTGTTGGTGATTTCAACATTCATGTGGACAAACCCCAAGACAGAGGAGCAAAAAAGCTCTGATATTTTAGAAAATTTTGGTTTAACACAACATGTCAAACAAGCAACACACACTCAAGGTCACACACTGGACCTGGTTATCAGTAAGGGTGTGAATATTTCCAATGTCTCTGTAACTGATGTCGCCTTGTTGGATCACTTTGCTGTTATCTTTGAAGGTTCTTTATTTTTTGACCCACTTGGACAAACAGCTACTGTCACAAAACGTTCTTTCACAGAAAACACAGCAGAAACATTTAATCCAATCTACTCTTCTTCCTCACCCTTCAGCTGTAATGATGTAGATAAGTTGGTAGATGGTTTTCAGTCTAAAGTTTCATATATCATTGATTCCATTGCCCCAATTAAAGTAAAGGTTGTGACTGGCAGGAATAAATCTCCATGGAGAAATGCACAAACAGTTCGGTCTGCAAGACAACTCTGCCGCAGGGCAGAACGAAAATGGTGTAAAACTCAACTTCACGTTCATTGTGACATCTAGAAAGAAAGACTAAGTAACTATCACTTAACAGTAAAACATGCAAGGGAGGCTTTCTTTGCAGATGTCATAAAAACATGAACAATGCTGGAGCTTTATTTGCAACAGTTGACAGAATCACAAGCCCTCCTATGACGTTACCACCTGAACTCCAGTCTAATGCTGCCTGTAACAAGTTTTCCAACTTCTTTTCAGAGAAAATTCAAAAAATCAGAGGATTAATCTGCACATCAACTCTACAGCCAGAAGCACTGCTGAACCCAAACAAAACTAATACAGGAAAAATGACCCACTTTCAACCACTTAATTATAAAACCCTAGAAGAAATTATAAGTCAATTAAGTTCAAGCTCCTGCTGTCTGGATGTTCTAGATCTATAACTCTAGAACATTTCTTTAAGAAGGTCCTTATCATATTCTGTGTTTTCTCATGTGTTTATTTGAGTTTCTGTGTCCTGAGTCTCCTCTGAGTCCTGTCTTCCCCTTGATTGCTCCCAGTTGTGTCTTGTTCCCTTGATTACCCTCAGTGTATTTAATCCCTCCTGTGTCTTTTGTTCCTCGTGGGGTCCTCGTCGTTATTCTGTTGCTGTTAGTCATTTATCCGCCTGTTTGACCAGTTGCTACCGGTGTGAGCCCTGGGTTCCGCTCAGCCGTGCTGCCTGGCCGCGGATTTGCTGTTGACTGAGTGTTCTGGACATTATCTTCAATTAAACCACCTTTTTACATCTACCTGGGTCTGCAAGCGTCTGCCTCCCCACCACTTCCACACCACCACATGACAGTCCTGCCTCTTATTGCTACTGATCTGATTCAAATAGTAACTCATCGCTTACATCAGGCGTTTTCCCCCAGGCTTTGAAAACAGCAGTTATCAAACCTCTGCTAAAAAAGATCAATCTGGACAAATCACTACTGCAAAATTACAGGCCGACCTCTGACCTCTGACCTCTCATTCATCAGCAAAGTTGTTGAAAAAACTGTGTGTAAACAATTAAATAGTTTCCTCATGATGACCAACTGCTTTGACTCTTTCCAATCTGGTTTTCGTGCTCACCACAGCACGGAGACTGGCCTAGTCAAAGTATTCAATGATATCCATATAAATACGGACTGTGGGAGAACCACAGTGCTGGTTCTGGTTCTGGTTCTGTTGGACCTCAGTGCAGCTTTTGACATATTACTGAATCGACTGGAGAGTTGGGTTGGACTCTCCGGTTCGGTGCTCGACTGGTTTGAATCTTACATAAAGAACAGGGATTTCTTTGTTTCAATTGGAAACTTCTCGTCAAAGAGGTCAAAGGTCACATGTGGGGTACCCCAAGGTTCAATCCTAGGACCCCTCTTATTCAATTTATATTCTCCCACTAGCTCAGGTTATAACAGGAAATAATATCAGCTACCATAACTATGCAGATGATACTCAGCTCTACATTACGATGTCACCAGGTGACCTTTGACCCCATCCAATCACTGAATAAATGCTTAGAACAGATAAATGTGTGGATGTAACAAAACTTTCTCCAACTGAACAAAAACAAAACTGAAGTCATTATTTTTGGACCTAAAGAGGAACGATCTAGAGCTACAGATCTAGAGCTATAGATCTAGAGTCAATGCACAGCTTCAGTTATTACAACTAAAAACTAGCAATCAGCCCGAAACCTAGGAGTAGTGATGACCTCTGACCTGAACCTTGCGAGCCACATAAAGACAGTAACAAAATCGGCCTTCTATCACCTGAAGAACATCTCCAGGATTAGAGGACTAATGTCTCAGCCAGATCTGGAGAAACTCATCCATGCGTTTATCTTTGGTCGCATTGATTATTGTAACACCTTCTTCACAGGCCTGTCCAACAAATCAATCAAACAGCTGCTGCAGCTGATCCAGAAGCAGCTGCAGCTGATCCGGAAGCTGCAGCAGCTGATCCGGAAGCTGCAGCAGCTGATCCGGAAGCTGCAGCAGCTGATCCGGAAGCTGCTGCAGCTGATCCGGAAGCTGCTGCTCGCGTTCTCACTAGAACCAGGAAGATAGAGACATAACACCAGTTTAAAGTCCCTCCACTGGCTCCCTGTAGCTCAGAGAATAGATTTTAAAATACTGTTGTTAGTTTACAAATCACTGAACGGTTTAGCACCACAATACATTAAAGATCTGCTGCTGTTATATCAACCTGCCAGACCTCTCAGCTTCTGGTTCTGGTTCTGCTCTGCATCCAGAACCAGAACCAAAAGAGGAGAAGCAGCTTTCAGCATCTATGGACCAAAAATCTGGAACAAACTTCCAGAAAACTGTAAAATATAATGATGGAACTTGACTTAATGTATTGTTTATTCTATGTTGCATGACTTTGTGTTTTTGTGTTTGTTATGATGTAAAGTACTTTGAAATGCCTTGCTGCTGAAATGTGCTATACAAATAAATTTGATTGATTCATTGATCATAGTCTTTCTAAAATTATTCTGCAATATCTGATATGTGATCTTACTCTGTAGAACAAGAGGTAAACTAGATCGCTCCTAGGGAAAGTGGTGTAAGAACAGAGTCAAATAATAAGTTACAATATATGGAACAACAAAATGACAAGATAAGCATTTACTGCTAATGTGGCTTACCTGAAAAGACTAGAAACATTAGATATGTTTTCCTGTGCTTAAGAATTTATGTTTCACCATTATTAGATAAAAATATATCTCAGAATCCCCCACTTCTGAACCCCTCCCCCTTAATTATTCATATCCATGACCTATCATATTTGAAGTTTGACGAGAGGGTGTACCTGTAGTCTCTGTCATTCCTTTATTTGGTGTTGTGTGAGTTAAATTAAGCTCTGATTGGCTCTGTAGAAAAATCCTCCTTCAGATAATCAAATATTAAAGAAGCAGTCAGGCTGAGATGAAACCATTTCTGCCTCTAAAACAAACCTGCAGCTTTATTTCACCTGAGAACTCGTCAGCTGATCAAAGACTCTTCAGTAAATCAGGTAAAATGTTCACATTTTCTCAAGTAATACGGTAATTCAACATAATGATTTAGTGAGGGATAAAACAAATATCCAGCTTGTTTTGTAATGTAACTGGTTGGTTAATTGGGCATTTTTGAATGGTAGTAACTAAAATGATTTGTCTCTTTATGGACAGCTGCTGCTGCTGTGAAGAAGAAATCAACAGGCAGAAATGGTAAAATGAAAACTAACTACCAGGGGTTTGACATGTTTGGATTTAATCTTCTGACCCACATGCAGAATCTGCACGTTTCACGACTTCACTGGGGAGGGATAGAATCACACGATCGGGGATGCCTGAAATGAGAGTTGGGTTATAGATGGCCTGGAATGAGTTGATTGGAGATGTAATTGGAAACGGCTTACTTCAGGGTGGTTTGATGAGGCGTGGGAGAAAGGTGCCCAGGGTCCTGTGTGGGGAGTGGTGACGGTGGCTGCAGAGATGAGTGTGAGCAGGGAGGTGACTGTTAGCCAGGGGCTTGTTGGAACGGAGTGGAGATGGGAAATATGGCAGGGCAGGCAGGCAGGTGCTTGCAGGTGGATACACAGGAGGGGAGAACGAAAACCTGATCCTTCTTGAAAAAAACCTGGAGGCGGCAAACACAGAGACCAAGAAACTTCAGGGAGGCTCAAAGGATAAATCTTAGGCAACAGGTGACTACAGGAGGTGGCCAGAGAGACTACCGGTAAACGTAAATCATCCAGCACTGAGTGAAGGCTCTGCCGCTCCTTTATCCCCAGCACTCTGATGAAGCTGATGGGGAGTCTGTGAAGGCTCCCCAGACTCTTCACCAAGATCCTCGCTGGAAGAGATGTGACACTCGCACTCACACACAGGAACCCTGACAAGGTTATATTTAACGGACGGCAGAGTCCGGCGGTAACAGGCGCTTAAATTCCGTGTCAAAAAGAAAAGGGAGGAAGGAAAACTTGGTATTTTATTTCATTTTATTTTATTTCATTTCATTTTATTCTATGTTGCATGACTTTGTATTTTATGTTTATGATGTAAAGCACTTTGAAATGCCTTGTAGCTAAAATGTGCTATACAAATAAAATTTGATTGATGGATGGATTTATTGATAGCGCTGCACAGTGGCGCAGTGAGTAGCGCTGTTGCCTTGCAGTAAGAAGGTCCTGGGTTCGATTCCCGGCCCGGGGTCTTTCTGCACGGAGTTTGCATGTTCTCCCTGTGCATGGTGGGTTCTCTCCGGGTTCTCCGGCTTCCTCCCACAGTCCAAAAACATGACTGTCAGGTTAATTGGCCTTCCCAAATTCTCCCTAGGTGTGAGTGTGTGTGTCTGGTTGTTTGTCCTGTTTGTCTCTCTGTGTTGCCCTGCGACAGACTGGCGACCTGTCCAGGTGACCCCGCCTCTCGCCCGGAACGCAGCTGGAGAGGAACCAGCAACTCCCGACCCCGTTAGGGAGAAGGGTGACGGAAAATGGATGGATGGATTGATTGATTTAACCAGAAAGTCAAAACAATTAGTCATTAATTTTAAATTACGCAAAAATGTTTTAAAAGTACTACCTTGAAGCATTAAAGCACATTAAATATAATATAAATGGAATAATCTATTCCAGATGATGATTTGAAAAATTGTTCAAATCATTGTTGGAGTTTTGTATAAAGTTAGTGTCAAAGTTCGTTTGTAACCTTTAACCTGAATTCCAAGATACTCAAAAGAACTGAAATGACCGAAAGAGATTTTACTACAGTTTATGGTATTTTTAAATATAGAAGCCACGCCTCCTCCTTTTTTATGTTTTCTATTCTCACTTAAAAAATTGTAGTTAGAAGGCGCTGATTCAATTAGTACAATTTGATCATTATCGTCATTCTACCATGTTTCTGTCAGAAACATAACGTCAACATTATACTCAGTGATGAAATCATTAATTAACAGAACTTTAGCACAGAGTGATCTGGTATTTAAAAGTGCTACTTTAAATGACTTGGAGGCCAAACGATTTTCAGTCTGAGGCTCCTTTAGGCATGGAATCAGTATGAGGTTTCAATTAGGACCACTGTGTTTCATATTCCTATTTTTTGTAAATTTTCTTGTAGTGATCCGGACAGGTAATGTCCTGTTCTGCATTTCCAGGGGGCCAGATGCATTCTGGAGGAAGACGGGTGTAAAGATAATATCTGGTCCCCAGTTTCAGACCTCAGAAACACAGAGGTCATCATCACAGAGTGATGGATCCTCTGGAAGGTCAGGGGCAGGTGGCTTAAATGAAGTGAGGTCTGCTACATGAGTGCTAAGGAGAGATGTGCCGAGGCGAACCTGTTGATTCATTCCATCTGTAAATTTAAGAAACTCTGGTCCGGAAGACATTTCTTCATTGGTGCCTATTGAATCCTGTGAATGATTGGAGGAGCAGAGAGGGGGGGGAAGGAGTGAGGGAAGCAGTCGCTCCGTCTCCAGTCGATTTATCAGCTTGTTTTGGAATGTCGTGTTCCTGATCCGGGGAGCGTTACATCCTAGTCAGACATCCTTGAGCCTGTTCTTCTGACGCGATGATCTTGTTGCTGTCCTTGTTGATAAAATAGAAAAGGTTTGCAGTGAGTAACTTTGTCCCATGTTTATTAAGATTGCGTCCCCCTCTTCCAAAAAGGTGAAAGCGCTGCCAATAGATCCAGAGGTTATTGATGAAGGTCACTGAGCTGGTAGAGCAGCTTTTAATCAGCCATTTGTTGATCGTCAGCAGCCTGGAGTGTTTTTCGTCTCCCCATTGAGGTGATGGAATTGGACCACTGAGAAATAACTTCATTTTCTGTTTTCCCATTGTGTTCAGAAGAATGTTAAAGTCCTTTTTCAGAATCTCAGACTTTTGCTTTGCCAGATCGTTGGCTCCAACATGCACAACTAAAGTCTCAATATCTGGCTGATCGGTGGTTAGAGAGAGCAGTTTGTTGGTTAAATCAGGTACAGTGTCACCAGGAAAATACATCACTCTTGTTTTCCTGGGATTGCAAACATCACTGATTCCCTTTACTGCCTCATCTCCAACAATAAGCACTTTTGGGACACTTTTTGTTTTCCTGGTGGTCGCTTTGTCCTTTGGAGCTTTGGGGGATCGATGTGTTGGTCTTGCCTCACTGTTGATATTTGAAGGTGAAGTTTCACTCAGAGGCTCAGGCTGGAGTGCAGAAAATCTGTTTTTAAGTGGGATTCCCACAGAGTCAGAATGTTTTGAGGCTCTTGCAGGTTGCTTTGTCTCTGGGAGCGGGTCGGTGGAGGCGTTTTGGTTGCAGCTGCTTGTTTGTCTTTCTTTGGCGGAGCAGGTGTTGAAGTTGAAGGTGGGTTTCGGCTCAGAGACTCACCTTTAAAATAGGCTTTTAAGACTTTAAAATACTGAGGTTGAAGGTGGGTTTCGGCTCAGAGCCGGCCACGCTGATTAGGGTTCTCCCTGATAGTCGTCTCATCGGATCCGCAGTGCGAGACTCCCGTTTAGGCTTGGCACCCAGAGCTTTCCAGGGTGAGCTGCTCGGTGCAGGGCGCACGACCTCTTCGTTGATTTGAGGAAGGGTCGTCTCATTTCCACAGGCAGCGTTGATCTCAAAGTTCACCTCCAGCAGTTTGATCTTCATTTCTATAGACTGAAGTCGTTGTAAAATACTGCTCATGTCCTTGGCGTCAGTCGGAGGCATTTTGCCTTGGTTTAGCTTGGAGGTAAAGAAAAGTAGGTAAAATAAAAATAAAAGTAAGAAAATCCCCCAGTCCTTAGGTTAGTAGTAATCCAGTTAAAATGTCAATAATGTAAATATAACTATAAAAACTGTCGCTTTAAAAATAATTCACAGGCAGAGTTATCAGGAAGGACGAGAGAAATCAGGATAAGCTGTTCCTCCTTCAGCAGTCAGAACTTATGTTTGTAAAGTACAGGTGATAAGAAAAAAATGGGACCGTAGAAATTTATCTGTGCATCCGTTAACATTGACTGAAATCTGCTAAAGAGTTTTTGGAAAGTCCTCTAAACAGGTTCAAATGAAATATTTTACTTGATTTTTAACTAAATGTAGTCACCAGAAAGACAAGGAAAAGAAGATTTGACCATTTGTGGAGGAGAAAGCAGCATCTCGCTGCAAGGAAAACGACATTCTGACGTCCATGAGAGTCTGAGACTGTGAGCAGGATAAATCAATCAATCAATCAAATTTTATTTGTATAGCACATTTCAGCAACAAGGCATTTCAAAGTGCTTTACATCATAAACACAAAAACACAAAGTCATGCAACATAGAATAAACAATACATTGTTACATATTACATTTCAAATTCAATTCTAAACAGGTGTGTTTTAAGTCGCGATTTAAAGGAAGTCAGGGTTTCCGCTGTTTTACAGTTTTCTGGAAGTTTGTTCCAAATCTTTGGTCCATAGATGCTGAAAACTGCTTCTCCTCTTGGTTCTGGTTCTGGGGATGCAGAGCAGAACCAGATAAACACCCGAAAGGAGAGCAAACATTTGAAAACGTGAGATTTTAGTGATTAAAGTTCTGATTATAATTTGGCCTTGGAGCAGAGGAGGAATCATTTCCTTATGAGAAAAAACAATCACAAGATCTTCTGGGAGCATCATCAGAAACAAGATGGCGTCTGTCTGCCACTAAACCACTCAGTATTTCATGCTGCTCTCCAGTCCAGCATTCAGGTGGTTCCGCTGCTGCTGCCATCCTGACTAAACCAGGAAGATGGAGCAGATCACCCGGTTCTGATGTCCTTCCACTGACACAATAGACTTTAATACTTTTTGGATTTCTGTTCCTTTTAGTTGCCGTTGTTGTTGCTGCTGATTCTCCCTTCAGCCAGTCCTCTGGACCTGGAGAGGTACCAAGCACCAGACGAAAACTGTGAGGGGAAAGATCCTTGAACAATTTGACCTCTTTTTTCTTTTTTAAAAATATGTTTCTGTAGAGCTGTTGTTGGAGTAAATATATTACTGCTAGAACAGAAGCAGAGATACTCTGAAGTAAAAATATTCTTCTTCTTTTACAGTTCCTTCCTGCAACCCAGGTCCGTCGGGTGATGTTCCTAAAATCATGTCCATCTCAATAATCCGGCGTGTTCTGCCTCCAGCTCCGTTCAGACAGGAAATCCCAGTTAACTCGATGCTCCCAGGGTTTGGTAATACAGGCAAAGTGCGATGGGCGACATGGCAGGGTTCCCTTCCTAATGGAGCCGTTTCCATTCTTAACAGCTACACTGATCGCATCGACTACATCTGCAAAGTCGGATGTGATTCTGGTTTTTACAACCCCAGCATGGGTCCCTACTGCCACTACCCTTATTACAACAAAGAGCATCTTTCCTCCAGCTTTCAAGTCCTTGTGAATGAAGACAATTTTGAAATCTTGCAGTGGAAGGAAGGTTCTTATGGTTCTGTTCCTCAGAATGCAGTCAGAACCTCCTCCTGTGAAGAAATGTATGTAGGAAAGAACGAATACGGATTGGGGAAGGTTGATGTGAAAGATAAATGCTTTTATCTCCCCTGGAAGGGTCGTGAGATTTGGTACAAGGACTATGAGGTTCTGACCCAGATGAAGGCTGACGAAGATTTAATCTCTGATGTCAAATATGATACAAATTCCCCCAAAATTTTGAAAGATCCTCCAAAAACCCTCCAAAGCACTGTTGCTGCTAACTATGACCTGAGACCTATGACGTCAACCGTTTCTCTGACTGAGACAACCACAGATGAGAGACGGTGGGACATCAGCTCCTCCATCACCGTCGGTGTGAGAACATCCATCACTACAGGAATTCCTGGCATTGTGGGTGGAAATATTGAAATCAATGCAGAGACAACTCATACGTTCTCAGGTGGATGTACCTGGACGGTGCAGGTCTCCCACTCTGTCTCTGTAGAGCTTACCGTACCACCAAACCACAGCTGCACAGTCAAGATGGTTGGTTATCAGTACAAAATGGACGTTCCCTTCACCGCCCGCCTCAAGCGAACCTATGAAGACGGAGAGACCAAATCAATCATCATCTCTGGAAATTATCACGGAGTCCAAGTTGGAGAAATTAGGGCTGAGGTGGAAAAATGCAAACCTTTGTCCTGTTCTTCAACCTTTTCAGACAAAATACAGGAAGGAAACTGAAAAACTATAACGTACAGCTAGTGCTTCTTTACCAGGCATTTGATTTAGAGCTTCAGCTTCATTTATGCTTTTTAATTCAGACTCTTTAAATGTAATCAGTAGGAGTGTAACTGTCTTCCAGAATATTTCTGTTACATTTCAGACCTTTTGGTTTGATAAGTTGTCATCATCAAAATACTTTTCAACAGTGATAATTTACCTGTTGGGCTCTGAACTTTTTTTTCTCCTAAATCATATTAAATTCATGTAAACATCACCAGTACAGAGACAAACGGGGAGAAAAGCTGCTTGTAGCAATGAACCAAAATACCATGGAAGCTTTTATAGCAGCAGTAACTCTGGTACTGGAGGCTTTTTCACCACTGGTGCAAACTAACTAACTAACTGCTGAGTTAGTTTGTTAGCCTGTTTCTTAGTACAATTTGTAAACTTTTATTGATTTGTCTTGTATGTTTTCTAAAAAAATGAAATCATGAATTATTTTAACAATCATCAAATTTAAAGTTTATTCAGATCCAGATGATTCATGGTGAGCCATTCTATGTAATTTGTTGCCACTAATAAAGTTTATTAGCAATGAAAATAAAATTGTTGTTTTGTTACAAGCCTACATGAATTAATGATTAAATTGTATAAAATTACACAGTTTCAAAATTAGCTTTTTCTTTCAGTACAATCACCATTCCTTGATTTTTATTAAATAAAAACATAGATTTTAACTGTTTAACTGTTGAGTTCATCTCAGTATTATTTTCCAGAGGTTTGAACAGATCAGCGCTTCAGGCTGAATTTATCTCATTTTTCTGGCAGATTTCAGTTGCTTGAGAAGTCTTCCTCCCCAGAGTTCGTTCTGGAGGGACAGACCCGTTACAAACAGGGAACCACTGCAGCGATTTAAGAGCTGCTGTGGTTTAATCCATGTTCCTGGTGTTGGTCAGGCCTCAGCCAGCAGCATTTTGGATGAGCTGCAGGTTCATTTTGTTTTACAATTATGAACCTGGAGAAAATAAAAGTTTGCAGCAGTTTTTCTTTGTCCTAATTTAAACAGAAAACTATTTATTCTGGGAAGGTGTTTATGGTAACAGCTGCTGAATTACTGAAAGACTTTAGTTGGTTGTTAAAGTTGCATTAAATGCATTATTGTTGTTGTGGTTTATGTTGCTTTGTGTTTAGATTCTTACTATTTTCATTCTGTTCCAGCTTTTTGTGTATTTTACTTTAGACTTCATGCTGGTTTTAGGCCTTTTGGTTTGTAGATCCTTTGACTTTATTTCTGGTCTTTCAGTGTTTATTTCCAACTTCCCATAATTCCTTGCTCTTTCCTTTTTGGTTTCTGTGTCAGTTTCCTCCTCAGGACTTCAGCCTCTGATTTCCTTTGTTTCTTGCTGGTTTATTCCTTTGCACTCAGCCAAGTCTTTTTTTATCTCGTTTATTTTATTGGGGCCTGTAATTATTTATTCCTGAGGCATTTAGATTGAGACTCTCAGGTTGACGCAGATTTTTTCTGACTGGCTGTAAAAATTTAGCAAAAACTCTTGTAGTTTCCCCACCTGCTGTGGTAAATACAGAAAAAATAATTATAATATGACATTTAAACACTTATGTTTAAAGTTAAAAGTGATCAAATAAATGCAGCTTCTAATGATTTCTTGGACTCAGTTTCCTTTTCCCAAAATGTTTGGTCACTGCTCACGTAACCTTCTGCTGGGTATTGAGAGGTTTTCTCACAACCCCATTCTGTCTGACCATTTTTAATAACTTTAAGGTAATAAAAAAAACCTTAAAGTTATCATCTGGTAATTTCCCAGTTTCCCAGCAGAGGGCAGCAGCATGTTTGTTATGTCAGAAGTTCAGTCTTTATAAAACAGAAGCCAGACTCACATTCCTTCAGCTTCATGGATTCATTTATGAATTAAATACATTCTGTCACCTGAACATGGTAACTATGTCTCAGGAAATGAGACAAAACTGTAGAACCTGATCTGGGTTATTCATCCAGTTCAGCTTTAAGTTTTAAAAATAAAAACCATTTAACTTAACCAGCACCAGACCACTAAAACTTGTGAATCTTTTGTTTTTTACTTGCTATTTTACTGCTAATTTACACTAAAGTATTTTAGTGAAACAAATTGTCATTTTTGAGGGCAGAACTGTAAAACATTTTCAATTCAGAATGTTACATTTTCAGATACAGGTCTGACACAACAACACATTTGCTGGACGATGAATTGTCCCTGAAGTTATTGTAATAAATAATAATATTGTTATATTGAGTCCATTTTCCAATAATGTAATAGAACAGCATAATAATGCAAGAACATATTCTAATCAATGAACTTTAAATTCTCATGGAAATTTTAAATAAATTAACAAAACAACAAATCAAAGGAACAATGGCGAAAGATCTCTGTAATCAAACTTGTCCTTCAAAATACATTTAAATATCTAAAATAAAATAATTATGAAATTTCTGTAAACAAAAAATGTCTGGTTGTATGTTCTTCCGGGTTCAACACCAACCTGCTACCAACAGCGCCCTCTAGTGACCAAACATGAGAAACCGAACAGCAGCTGCAGAAAACAACATGGAAATGTAACTTGGTTCGGTTGGTGAACTTATATAAGCAGTTTAATAAAGTCATAATGCGATCCTTATGATAAAATTGTTCTCCACATTTCCCTCTTTCGATAAGAATATTACATATTTTAATATTAATCACATAGAAAACTTTATTCCATACCCACTGATTATGTTCAAGGAAATTCAGACATTCCAAGTTTCTAGAATGATAAGTGAAAAATGATCCCATAAATTTTCAGACATTACATATTCATCTGACAAAAATGAAAAGGTTTTAACTGTAAAGATCATAGAGAGTCACTCAGACCCTTTATGAAAGTCAGTGTCTTATCCGATATTATGAAAATATTGTCTGACAATATGGCCTTCAAATGTAAACCAAAACACAGACACAAAATACGAAAAACAAACCGGCATCTATCTAAACATTTATTATGTTATTCTGGATGATTCTAACTGAATCAAATAAATATCAGTGAGGAAACCCAGACGAAGGCAAAATCTGCTTTAACTTTACTTTAAGTCATATGATGTGTAAATGCAATACAAAAATATTTGGTCTGCGACAGACTGGCGACCTGTCCAGGTGACCCCGCCTCTTGCCCGGAACGCAGCTGGAGAGGAACCAGCAACTCCCGACCCCGTTAGGGAGAAGGGTGACGGAAAATGGATGGATGGATGGATGGATGGAAATATTCGGTTACAATGCAGTACATTTAGCAGAATAACTGAGTGAACTGGAAACGACCAACAACCAATCATGTGTGTCCGCAGACGTCACACATGGATGTTTAAAGGTTTAAATGTCATTTTAGTTTAGTTAAAGTGTGGGGGCCTGGTTGAGGTTTTGACCTATAAACGTCCATTAACATTTTCAAAGCCAAAGCAGCATAAACAAAAAACATTGCTGCACAAACTAGCAGAAACATAGTCGAGTTGACTGACACCACTTTTGTCTACAATTTGATGGAACGCTGGTTGACCCTTCATGACCTCTGGAAAAATTTCTTAATATCTTTAAAATTATAGAGGCACAAACAGAAATGTTTGCTGCACAAATGTTTGGCACCAATTTTGCGCACAAATATGGAAGTAAATATGTGCCATCAGGATTTGAATAAAAAATGCCTCTGAAATTTCAACGTAAAAAAATTCAGTGTCATTATTTGTACGTGAAAAAAAATTCAGTGATAAAAAATTTGCTGTTAAAAATTCAACGTCTAAAAATTCGCTGTTAAAAATTCAGCGTCTAAAAATTCGCTGTTAAAAATGGCAAGGTTACTTCAGGTCACAGACATGCGCAATGGACGTCAGATTTCAACACCCAGCCAATCACAAGACGCCACGTCATGTAGAGGAAATACCAGCATCACCGAGGCTGGCGACTATGGAGGCGAACGCTAACCCAACGGTGAGTTTAATGCTTTCATATTTCTGTAGTATATTTCATTTTGCGCCTGAAGTTTGATGCATTATCTTAAAGCTCGATTTAAAACACGGGTTTGGTTTGGTTCGTTGTTAATCTTACAGCATGTAGCGCTGGCATATAACTTCTCACTACCTCCTAGCATCCAGCCCCTCCTAGCATCCAGCCCTCCTAGCATCCAGCCCCTCCTAGCATCCAGCCCCTCCTAGCATCCAGCCCCTCCTAGCATCCAGCCCCTTCTAACATCCAGCCCTCCTAGCATCCAGCCCTCCTAGCATCCAGCCCTCCTAACATCCAGCCCCTCTCCGCTGCCCCACACCCAGTTTCCCCCGTTTTATTTAAAAAAGAAATAAACTTGGATCTTTAAAGAGAACTGATGGATGGCGACTTTCTGGGTTGTTTGTATGTTGTCTTTGGTGAAAACTAAGAAGTGACTGAAACAATACCTGGGCCATTTACATTCTATTCTACAGGCAGTGATGGTGACTGTGGTTGAAAGCTGGTACTTATGTCACAGGTGTCAAACTCCAGTCCTCCAGGGCTGCTGTATTGCAGTTTTTAGATGTGCCACACTACAAAACGCTGGAATGAAATGGTTTAATGTGTAGATCAGATCTCCAGAGCCTTGCTAATGATCTAATTATTTTATTCAGGTGTGGGTCAGCAGAGGCTCATCTAAAAGTTGCAGGGCCGTGGCCTCCAGGACTGGACTTTGACACTCCAGGCTTATGTATGTCCATTTAGGACATAAATAATGATAGTCACAAGCATTGACTTCAGCTACACAGAAATTGTCTTCCACAGGAATTTGGTATGTTTTAACGCTTACTTTGTATTAAACACGTTTTTAAAAAATTTATTATGTATATATTTTTTACCCTGACCTTACTTTGGTATTTGTTTTTGATGCACTAAATCTTCAATTACCATATGAAATTTAAACTTTTTCCTGTAACTACATTAACTTTTTTTTTTTTTTCTCTTAGACTGGAATTCATATGCGATGCTTCAAAGGCCATTCCTCGCTGTGCAGACCATCTCCTCCAAAAACCTGCAACGGAGAACCCCTTGCTGTTGAAGATGGACTTGAGATAGCCCTGCAGAAAAACACATGGCTCTGCATACTCATATAATCATATATATTATTTGTACTCTAATTCCTCTAGTTTTGTCAAAATCATATATCTGATTTTGATGAAACTGGAGGAATTAGAGTAACAATGTTCAGAGTAGATACTTCATTTGTCAGAGTTCATACTGTTTGTAGAGGCAGTTTGAATTATGAAACTGAAATTGTTTTTATGCAAAATTTTATTGAATGTACTCACATGAGTTCATCTCTGCTTAAAGTATTACAAAATAAATTACCTAAGACAAACTAACTTTCTGATTCTTATGATGCCAGAAATTTAAAGTCCTACAACAATGGACAAATGTACCTATTAGCTTCCTTCTGAGAAAAGAAAAAACTATCAAATTATCCATTTTAAACACTTTAGTTCTTTAACAACTACTATAAAAGCACTAAAATTCACATTTATGGTAACATAATCAGCATTTTGCTTTACATTTCATAAATGCTGAAGACTTCTGCTCTTCAAAATAAGTCATGCTTTGAATCTAATTACAGACAAAATCATGATTATGATCAGTTACCTATATACAGTCAGATGTTAAGCACGATTTATACAATTATTATACACAGAATTTAACTTGATTGTATATAATTACAAAAAGGTAACGTGAAAAATAATTAAATTCAAAGCATGATTCATTTTGAAGAGAGGAAGTCTTTTATTTTTAAGACAACTTTCACATAGTAAAGAAACTGCTCGCAAAACCGAACTGCAGCAATATAAATGTCACATCCAGAAGAAGGTGATGTGGCTTTTGGGTTTACTGCATTTCTTAAGGCTGCCATTTGTTCATCAGTCAGTTGCACATTAGAGTTTGGTTCTGTGATGTTTGACTCGTGAACAGGAAACCCGCTGTCCTTCCGTTCTATTTCTGGAATCTGTACATCCTGGAAAAAACAAAGATTTGATTATCATTACAACATTAATGACAAATTTTAGCATAGCTCAAACATTCTTTGAAACAGTATTTTGGATGATGTTATAATGACAATAAATTTATTACTTCGTTCATAAATGAATTCTTCCGTACTTTACGAAAAGGATGACAATCTTACCGTGCTCTTCTCCCATTAAAATTGTAGAAACTATATCAAACACAAGTAAATACAGTTTGGTAGGTAGCTGGTATTTTTTATTATGTCGTAATTAGAATAAATTCATTCATTCATAAATGAAGTCACATTAACAGTACAGTAGCTGAACAAAATGGGGTTGTGGTTATAGTTAATGTCAGAAGTGTTCACAGCCCCTCCTTGAAGCACCCAAGGCAGCCATATTAACTTATTACATTAGCTAATATGTAATAACTAATGTTGCTTTCATTCATCCTCATTGACACGGTTCAGCCTGGATGTGCGTCTTCTATCTGAAGCCTGTATCTTTGCTAGGACATGGTGGAGAGCGGCAGCATCTCCTGAAAAATCTGGACTTTACTAAGACCGCCTGTCTCAGTCTCACCTAAGACAACAAACAACCCAGAAAGTCGCCACCCATCAGATCTCTTTAAAGATCCAAGTTTATTTCTTTTTTAAATAAAACGGGGGAAACTGGGTGTGGGGCAGCGGGGAGGGGCTGGATGCTAGGAGGGCTGGATGCTAGGAGGGCTGGATGCTAGGAGGGGCTGGATGCTAGGAGGGCTGGATGCTGGGCTGGAGCTAGGGGGCTGGATGCTAGGAGGGGCTGGATGCTAGGAGGGGCTGGATGCTAGGAGGGGCTGGATGCTAGGAGGGGCTGGATGCAGGAGGGCTGGATGCTAGAGGGGCTGGATGCTAGGAGGTAGTGAGAAGTTATATGCCAGCGCTACATGCTGTAAGATTAACAACGAACCAAACCAAACCCGTGTTTTAAATCGAGCTTTAAGATAATGTATCAAACGTCAGGCGCAAAATGAAATATACTACAGAAATATGAAAGCATTAAACTCACCGTTGGGTTAGCGTTCGCCTCCATAGTCGCCAGCCTCGGTGATGCTGGTATTTCCTCTGCATGACGTGGCGTCTTGTGATTGGCTGGGTGTTGAAATCTGACGTCCATTGCGCATGTCTGTGACCTGATGTAACCTTGCCATTTTTAACAGCGAATTTTTAGACGCTGAATTTTTTACAGCGAATTTTTAGATCTCAATAATCCGGCGTGTTCTGCCTCCAGCTCCGTTCAGACAGGAAATCCCAGTTAACTCGATGCTCCCAGAGTTCGGTAATACAGGCAAACTGCAATGGGAAAACTGGGAGGGTTCCCTTCCTAATGGAGCCGTTTCCATTCTTAACAGCTACGCTGATCGCATCGACTACATCTGCAAAGTCGGATGTGATTCTGGTTTTTACAACCCCAGCATGGGTCCCTACTGCCACTACCCTTATTACAACAAAGAGCATCGTTCCTCCAGCTTTCAAGTCCTTGTGAATGAAGACAATTTTGAAATCCTGGAGTGGAAGGAAGGTTCTTATGGTTCTGTTCCTCAGAATGCAGTCAGAACCTGCTCCAGTGAAGAAATGTATGTAGGTAAAAACAAGTACGGTTTGGGGAAGGTTGATGTGAAAAATAAACGCTTTTATCTCCCCTGGGAGGGGAAAGAATATCGGTACAAGAGCTATGAGGTTCTGACCCAGATTAAGGCTGACAAAGATCTCATCTCTGATGTCAATTATCACACAAATCAAGCTAAAATTTTGAAAGATCCTCCAAAAACCCTCCAAAGCTCTACTACTATCAACCTTGACCTGAGTCCTGTGACCGAAACCGTTTCTCTGACTGAGACAACCACAGATGAGAGGCGGCGGGACATCAGCTCTTCTATCAAAGTTTCTGCAAGAACTACCATCAAAGCAGGAATGCCCTACCTTGTGGAAGAACGTGTTGAAATCGGTGGAGAGATCTCTCTTGCACTCTCAGGTGGAAATACCTGGACAGAAGAAATCTCCCACTCTATCCGATTAGAGCTTACCGTACCACCAAACCACAGCTGCAGAGTAAAGATGGTTGGTTATCAGTTCCCTTAACCGCCCGCCTGAGTCACATGTATGAAGACGGAGAGACCAGATCAACTATGATCTCTGGAACGTATCACGGAGTCCAAGTTGGAGAAATTAGGACTGAGGTGAAAAAATGCAAACCTTTGTCCAACTCCAAACGCATTTGTCGAGTATTTGGAATGTTTAATAGCTGCTAATGTGTGTTAGCACAGCTTTACCAGCCATTTGATATCGAGCTCCAGCTTCATTTATGCTTTTTAATTCATATTCTTTATGCTTGTCATTAGTTGGTGTGCGATGATGCAGGTAGTCCAGGTGTTTTGGTTTAGTACAATCTGCACACTGAATTGACTATAGTTAAAGCTGAACATGCGTCTTCCCCGGGTTCATGATGTGACAGATCAAAGACGAGTCAGCAGTTAAAACTCAACCAAACATTAATAAAATGTATAAGATAAGTTTTGGCGACCAGAGAAAAGAATGCATCCAGTCAGACCTGGAATCCATTCTGATTACAAGCAGTTATCAGATTTAAACCAAACCCCCGGCTGCAAACAAACTGTCTGGAGCAACGCACCGCCCGCTCATAACTAATGACTTTCAGTTACTTTTAACAGTTTGGGTTTTATGAGTCATACTTCCTAAACAGGAGCTGCTATTTCTGAGATTCTGCAGCTCCAGGTGCAAAACCTGGAACCAGTTTATCTCTGATCCAGCAGAGATAAACTGACAGAGCAGGAATGTGACACATAATCCTCCAGAAACAGCAGAGCCTTTTCCTCATTTCATTAACATAAACTTCAATCCCTGCTGACTAACATTGTAATAAAAGAATAAGTGCATTATCAGGTAAGTGGAATAAATGTCTCCATGATTAAAAAAAACCCCAGAAAAGTTAAATGATCGGTAAATTTCACATCTACAATTATAATTATATTTTGTTCAATTATAATATAGACTTTCAGATTGTTATGATCCTTTGATGTTTTGGTGATTTTATTATTCATTCTAGTTTGATTATTATTCCATTATTCATTGTTTATATTTTACTAGAAGAACTGTTCTTCTCCACGTACGTGATTCTTTAATTCAGTTCTTCGTTGGTGATCCTAGTTTATTGTGTTTTCTATGTTTAGTTATCATTTAGCATTAGATTTATTTCAGACTCATAATCTGAGACAACCAGTACATATAAAACTCCTCCTCAGCCTCTGATCCTGTTGCAAAAGCTGCTTCGATGCATCGCTGAGATAATAAAACATCTTCAATACATTATTAAAATGCTTGTGTCATGATCCATTGGTGTTTGTGTTTCTTTATGTTTGTATATATAATTTATGTGCTGTTTTTAGGAAGGCTCTGCCATGTTCAGTTTATTTCTCTTTGTTCATTTTTAAAGATTTATTGGATTCGGTTTGTTTCACCCAAAATGTTCTGTCTCTACACAAGTTCTCTAACAACCACATTCTGGCTGAACTTTTTTCATTTTGGATTTTATTCTACATACATTTTTGCCAGACACTGAATTTCTAACTAATGTAATAAAAACCTGAAAGCTTGTGGTAATTCCCCCAGGTCCCCAGCAGAGGGCAGCAACACGACTCGCTGGTTGGTTGTGTCATAACTCCAGTTTGCATCAATGGAAACATGAAGGCATAGAGAATGACTAAAACAGAAACATAAGTTAAACTAAAAGTCCAAAATCCTATAAATCAGAACAAAGCAGATCTTCAGACTGTCTTTGAAAAAACTGCAGAGTCAGATTTTAGTTTGAACATTTTCTCAGTGCTGATCCTCCACAATGTAGTGAAACTGCACTGCAATATTTAGTCTTTTTTCAGTTTGCAAACTTTTAATAATGAAATGTTTTCTCTTGGAAATATTTCTGCTGAATTTAAGCAGATTTAATAAATCTATAGTAAAGGGTTGCTTTTGATTCTGCGTTGCGACTCCAGGCTTTTTTTTTTTCATGAAAAAATAAAATAGTTCCTAGTGCTCATGCAAATTCTAATTTGGACCACAGGAACTCAGACTGTCCTGCTGTCCCAAACCTCCTGGCCCGTTCACTGAAACACCCGTGAACTGAAAGGGTGTTTGTCCATCCCGACTCCATTTTGGAAAAAATGAGATAGTTTAAGGCGTCTGTTGAATTAGTTGCCATGTTTTTCTTATATTGGATGCACTGATTACCAAAACAATTTCTGGATGACATGGTGATGTTTACTATGAAATTACACAGAAAGCAAAAGGAATAATTATTCAAGTTGAATATTTTGTGTTGGTTTGTTTAACGTTGAAGCAACCAGAATTGATCGAAGGTCAGATCGATCAAAGGTCAGATGATTGATGGCAGCTGGAGGTCAGATCCTCTGAAGCATCTTCAGACATTACAGAAAACATTTAACAGGTTCTAGCTGTGATTACTTGATTCAAACTATTTAAAATATATGAAATATGTATCATAAACTAGTCAGACATTGTTATTATTATAACATTGATCTGTTTTTGTTTAACGTTTACGTCTTGAGTTCCCGTCGCCTCAGAAAAGAGGAACGTCGATTCATTTCTTTGAGGGAGATAATGATCTAAAGGTTATTTTAGGCAATATGTGTGAACTGAAAGGGTGTCAACTGAAAAGTACAAACCAGCCATGATGCTAAATGCTGTTTGAAATGTGGCTCATTACTCTTCGGTCGTGTTGTATATTTTTTACTTTTTGCACATCTATTCAGGTGACAGGAACACAACTAGGCGTTAAAATCCTGACTATGGCCTAAGAAATGATTTCAAAATAATCCTTCAAGTATTTACATTTTAAAGTATCTTTATGTTCAGCACTGACATAAGGATTGTTATATAAGTGTTATGTAACATCTTATTCATGTTATGTAATAGCCCAAACTTCGCAGCCACAGTTTCTACTTTCTAAATTTAGATTTTAGAAACAATAATTTAGAAATGCAAAGTTTTAATGAGACAAAAGACGCAGAAAGAGATGTTTAATGCACGGCTTTAAGTTTTCATAACTTAAAATATTAAAAGGTTGTTTTCTCTCAGGTTGTGTATTTTTGTGGTTTTATGATGTCATCACTTTGAAACGCCTTGTTGCTGAAATGTGCTATTCAAATAAAATTTGATATGATTTCTGTTTGCTAAATGCCAGAAAACTTGCAAAAAAATTTTTTAACATTCTTTGATAATTTTGCTGAAATTGAAAGTTTACATGCATTTGTTCAGCATTCTGGAGAACTGTGTGTGTTTCTTTAAAAGTGGTGGGAAATGGTGTGTTAATATAACACTTCATGATGGAGTAAACATTTAGATCTAACATTTAATTCATTCGTAATGTGATATTTTGCCTGTAAAATGTTTTTCCTATGCAAACTGAATGATGACTGATGCAGATTGTTGCTGATTCTCGATAAACACTGAGCTGCTGCTAAAACCACCGACACTGAGAGACGCCAAATATAGAAATGTTTGAGGTGCCGTGAGGAACAATAGCGGTTTTTAGACCAGCAGCAACCAATCATGTTTTTAGGGCTTAGAAACGTTGAAGTTTTGTCTTTTTTTGGTTCTTAGGAGAACTAATCAATCACTGATTGGCTCATTGGAAAATCTTCCTTCTGCTGTTTGAGCTTCAGAAAACATAAAAGACCAAGAGAAACACGTCTGTCAGCACAATTAGAGACACCCGTTCATCCATCTGATAAAACCAGGCCTCATTTAATTCAGGTTGTTTTCACAAATAAAAATGTATTTTTGTAGTTTATGCTAAATAACAGACTTTCTTGTTTTCACAGCTGCGTTGTGGTTCCTGCTGCTCCACCTTCAGTCAGTCGGCGCAGACGGCCTCCCTGCACAGAAATGCTAAAATAAATTCACCTGCCTCTTTTTTTCCAGTTATTTTTAATTTTACTCTCACTAACTCACCATGTTGCTGAACCAGGTGAGGAAGCAGCGGCTCCAGTTCAGACCTGAAGCTCATTTCAGCCGTTTGAACAATTATAACTTAGAAAATTATGAACTTTTTGAATGTTCTTTGAGATTGAAGGGAATATTCTGGAGTTTTGTGGAGAGTTTCTCAGGATGATTATTAACAGTCAGTATCTTACCTGCATTTAAATTGATCTCAGATCTGATTCTAATGGGAAATGGAGATTATTTCAGAGGATTTCTGCCTTTTCTCAGTGTTTCCTTCTCCCGCCTTTAATTTTTACATTAGTTATTTAAACACTGATGTATCTTCAGTCAGAGGCTTCTGTATGGATACTGTAGTACAGACTGCTACAGGAGATCCTTCCTGCCCACAGCTTTCAGCAGCTACAACAAACCTTTGAAAAACCTTGGATAAAATAAGTTACAAAAATATTTAATTTCCCATTTTTATTCAGAAAAACAACTTTAGCCTTTGCTTTGAAACTTATACTGAAATCTTACATAAGCATCAGATAAATGCTAAGATGATGAATTTGTTTTTCTTCCAGCTGTCAGTTTTGTTGCTGCTGGTTCTGTCTGCAGACAGCATGGACAGCATGGACAGCCTGGACAGCATGGACAGCATGGACAGCATGGACAGCATGGACAGCATGGACAGCATGGACAGCCGGCAACCGGCCGGAAAAGGTACCAAGGTTTTTACTGAAACATGTTTCCGTAACTGCGAGTTATAAGGCGCCACAATAAGAATGCAAAAGAATTAGCAAACGTTTTCTTTTTATATGTATTTATGAGCAGGCCTGTCGCGATAAACGATAAGTCAATTAATCGAATGATAAATTAAAACTATCGACCTCATTTTAATTATCGGCTATATCGTTTCTTCCTGCCTTTTTCTCTTACTGTTGATGACACTGAATGAAAAAAGGCTCAACTCCGTTTCTCTCCACTTCCTCCCTTCCTTGCTTCCTTAGTGTAATGCCCAGCGCGCTGCACGATCTGATGTCGCGGATTGTGGGTCCATTATCAAAACCTGAGACACATTAGCCGACAGAAATCCGAGCTATAACGGTTCGATCTAAACCGTGTTGTGTCCAACAATGGACACAAAATAATAAGTCCAGTTCACTAATTTTGAAACCAGGCATTAATCAATTCCTTACTATAATCTACCTGCAATGCGTGTGGCTAATGTCAGTCTGACTGAATGAAAATCATTATAACTATTTATGTCACGTTAACAAAGAACAGCTGAAAAGTTACCGGGTTTTCTGGTAGAAATTTCGCTCCAACTCCTCCCCTAGTTATTTATATTTTCTTTGCACGAACTGTTGAATAAACATTCATGTTTATTCATGTTGTTTCCGATGTCTGCTGGACTTCGGGTTTCACCGTGTCAGCTGTTCGGGATTCCCTCCGTGTTTCCCCTCAGAAAGCAGGAGGGGAATCCGCGCTTTCTGATTGGCTACCGGTCACACTCAACAGGCTGCGTCACTCTCCCAGTCTGGATAAATCCTTGATTTAGATCGGAGCGGCACAACGATCTACCGTAACACACAACACTAGTGACGATCTCAGAACGAAGAACGTTCTAAGATTGTCGTTCGGGGTAAAAAATCCTGTAGTTTGAACTATTGCATCAGGCAGTCGGATGTTTTCTCTATTTAAATCTAATGATTACTGAAGGCCAATATACTATACAGACTTCATAATCTGCACTCTTTTGGTTGAATGCAATATTTATTTCCACTTTGGCTTTATGTTGTTTAGTTTTTATTCAAGTACATTTATTGTTAATGGAAACTAAGAATCTATTTTAGTTTTGGTTTTGGTTGTTTTATTTATTTTGTGTATCAGTCCCAGTGTTAAGTGTTCTTTTGAAAGTAAAGTGTATCTTTGGCAGGAAATCGCATGTATTATTACGTAATTTCCATTAAATCAATGTAAAAAGGTCTTCAAACAATATTATCGTTTATGGCAATAATTTTTTGAGACAATTTATCGCCCAGCAAAATCTGTTATCGTGACAGGCCTATTTATGAGACCTTAATTCTGAACCTCATGGCATGGAGGGCATCCCAGTTTCCCAGTGATTTCAGCTTTAAACTGGTCATGTTGATCCTGTGTCCAGACAGAAGGATAATCAGTGGGCCGAGCATCATGCCGTTTTTCTGCAGCTTCCTGTTTGTCCTCCTGACATGGCGCCCTGACGCTCACCCTGACAGCAGGAACCGCAGAGCGCAGTGCTTCCCCTTATTTCCATTAAGTAAGAGGCAGAAACACAGTTTGGTAGAAGAAAAGCCTCTCAGACTCAGATGACCAAACAAATTTTCCCACTTGGCGCCTCAAATCAAGCAGAAGGTTAAAAGATGAAACGATGTCAGAAACGGCCTAATTAAAGCCTTTCTCTTTTCTGTTTCAGTTTCCCCGCTGGAACTCGGTCTGGAGAAAGGAGCGGCTGGAATCCCAATAAGAGCATCTTCTAAGTTCAGACAGAAGCGGCAGTTGGACTCTCTGTCCTCCATGCCTGATGGGAAGCTGCAGTGGGTGAAATGGGGAGGTTCCCTTCCTGAAGGGGCCGTTTCTATTTACAACACGTATGAAACACGAACCGACTTTATCTGTAAGGTCATATGCCGTGCAGGTTTTTACAACCCCAGTCTGGGTCCCTACTGCCACTACCCAAAGGACAAGCAAGAGCAACGTTCCTCCAGCTTCCAAGTCCTGGTGAATGAAGATCATTTTGAGATCCTGCAGTGGAAGGAAGGTTCTTATGGTTCTGTTCCCAAGAATTCAATCAGAACCTGCTCCAGTCAAGAGATCTTTGTAGGGAAGAACAAGTACGGATTGGGGCTGGTTTATCCAACAGATCGATGTTTTTATCTCCCCTGGCAAGGGAAGCAGTATTGGTATAAGAGGCGCTATGAGGTTCTGACCCAGTTGAAGGCTGAAAGCAATAAGATCTCTGATGTCAAATATTACCCAGATCCCAGAAAAATCATAAAACAGCCACCGAAGACCATGAAAATTTCCGTCGTCGAAAACGCTTCATGCAGGCCGGCGTCAAAAAGTGTCACATTGAGAATAAAAACGAAGGATAAGCAGCAGTGGGACACCAGCTCCCTGTTCAGGTCCACAAAGAGAACAACATTCAGTGCAGGAATCCCGATCATCATGCAGGGACATGTCGATGTCACCACTGAGCGCTCAATTCAAAGCTCTAAAGGAGAAACTTTGACAGAGGAGAAGGAGCACTCTGTCACCTTAGAGGTCACCGTGCCGCCAAACCATCGCTGCAGAATTGAAATGGTTGGTTTTGTGTTTAAGATGGACATCCCGTTCAGCGCCCGGCTCAGCCGCGCCTATGAGGACGGAGAGACCAGATCAGGCTCCATCTCCGGGGTTTACCACGGGATCCAGATGGGTCAGGTCAACGGCAAGATAGATCGCTGTGAGCCGCTGTCCAATCCCAAGCCTTGCCTCAAAACTATGTAGCAAAGTGTCCAACTGCAGCTTTCATTGATGCTTTTTGCATTTTCTCATTACAGCTACCTTCCTCGCTTTACTATTTGCAACCACACAATTTAATTTTAGATTACTTTGTTCATTGGAAGTAAATTTTATCGAACAGTTCCCTTAGATGATCTTAAAGTTGATCTAAATCCAGTGAACTCCCTAAAGTTCATCGTTTCTCAGTCTTTGTGATTTGCAAGCTCCTTTTGGCATTAATAAAGCTTAATAGCAATGGAAAAATGAAAATGGTGTCTCGTTTCATTCCGAGTTGTTTATTTGTGTTTTCTTCAGACTTTCATCGCCATGGCAACATCGATGCAGCAGCAAACCTTCAAGCCTCATTTGCACATACAGAGCAGAACTTGGCTCCACTATGAGAAAAGCAGTTACAACAACATCCAGCAGGGGGCAGCAACGCACAGACAAAGATGAGCGTTTTAGCTTTTGAGAGATTATCTTGTATTGTTAATTAGCAGTTTTAAGCTCTTAATGTTCATCTAGATCTGTCTGGCATTTTCCTACAGATAAATGAATCAGGATCTTAACTCCAAACCTTCTACGATCCTTTTATTTAAACATCATAAATTCCTCCCTGCTCCTCTGAAAATGATCATCACTACATCAACTACACAGCAGCAAAAAACTAAACAGGCTCCAAACTGGTTGAAATGCTGTGGACCTTCAGAGAGTTGAGCAAACCTTCATCAAACTGAACCTCACAATTAAACCCTTATTGGCGCTTTAGCCAATAAGGGTCCTATTGGCTTCATCGGGACGTGATCTGCAGCTCTCGCTGGAGCGGTTCGCAGCCGAGTGTGAAGCGGCCCGGATGAGGATCAGTGCCTCCAAGTCTGAGACCATGGTCTTGAGTCGGAAAAGGGTAGAGTGCCTTCTCCGGGTCGAGGGAGATGTCCTGCCCCCAGTGGAGGAGTTCAAGTATCTCGGGATCTTGTTCACGAATGAGGGAAGAAGGGAGCGTGAGATCGACAGGCGGATTGGTGCAGCGTCCGCCGTGAAGCGGGCGCTGTACCGGTCCGTCGTGGTGAAGAGAGAGCTGAGTCAAAAAGCGAAGCTCTCAATTTACCGGTCGATCTACGTTCCTACCCTCATCTATGGTCATGAGCTTTGGGTAATGACCGAAAGAACGAGATCGCGAATACAAGCGGCCGAAATGAGTTTTCTCCGTAGGGTGGCTGGGCTCTCCCTTAGAGATAGGGTGAGAAGCTCGGTCATCCGGGAGGGACTCAGAGTAGAGCCGCTGCTCCTCCACATCGAGAGGAGCCAGTTGAGGCTCGGGCATCTGGTTAGGATGCCTCCTGGACGCCTCCCTGGTGAGGTGTTTCGGGCACGTCCCACCGGGAGGAGGCCCCGGGGAAGACCCAGGACACGCTGGAGGGACTATGTCTCTCGGCTGGCTTGGGAACGCCTCGGGATTCCCCCGGAGGAGCTGGAGGAAGTGGCTGGGGAGAGGGAAGTCTGGGCCTCCCTTCTTAAGCTGCTACCCCTGCGACCCGACCTGGATAAGCGGCAGAAGATGGATGGATGGATGGATGGATGGATGGATGGATGGATGGATGGATGGATGGATGGATGGATGGATGGATGGCGCTTTAGCGGGTCTCCAGTCTGCAGTCAGGAAACCGGAAGTCTGAACCAGCAGCTTCTCTGGTGCAACAGCGCCCCCTGGAGGATTTGGTGACTTGGTGACGTTCAAACAGGATAAATCAGGATATCGATGCGCTGCAGCAGTTTGTCCAGCAGAAGGTCACAGAGGGCAAAGCGCTGAGTTTCAGGTGAGCCTGCACTTTACCGGGTCCAGCTGGGTTTGAGCTGAGAGAGCGGTTCTGTTCGGGCCCGGACCAGATCAAAGCTGCTGCAACGAGTTCATTCCTCAGCCAACAGGAAAAAGCTCAGGACCGACGGACCAACACGGTTTATTGGTTGGTTTCCAGACTTAGCAGCTTGAAGTAAAAACCAGCTGAGTTTCCTTTGAGCAATTTGAGATTTAGAAAATAAATTCACAACATAGAAATTAGTATATTTCTTGCATCACACAAGTTGTAACCCGATGTTGCCATTGGCAACACACGAGGAAGAAGAGGACAGGAAGTAGATGGAGGATGATGGCGCCGCGTGTTTTTAATGATTTATTGACTGAACAAAATTCTTGACATAATTTTAATGGCTTCTTGTTCAATGAAAACACTGAAATTGCAAAATTGTGTGACTTAAGCTGAATATTTAAATTGTAATTTTGTGCATGTTTGTATGGAAATGCAGCCAGTGACGCTTCCAACCATTTCATACAAACATTTATGGTCCCAAAATAGATGAAACAGCAGCATGAAGGTACGGAGGTTCACTGAAAAAACTTCCAAATGTTAGAAAACCTAGAAAAATCAAGATAGAGAATAACAACAATAATAGCAATAATAACATGCTGTACACAATTTAAAAATACTGACATTATTAGCATAGAAATATCCTGCGATCCAAGAGATGTGGAACTGAGTCGGATGAATTTTATCACATGTAAAATCAGAACGGACTATTTACAGAGCAGAACATGCAGAAAAACAATCACAGCAGAAATGTTTAAAAAAAAAAAAAACCTGCAGTAACTAAATGCCAGCAGGGATGTAAACTTGATTCATCTGGAGTGATGTCATATCTGATCTGCATAAAGTTAATTTGTGCATGAAAAAAAACTGATGAAAATCCAGAATTTAAAAAGTATTTTAACTTTAAACAGTCCATCAGGGTAAAATAAGACATAAATCCTTATTAAATACAGTTTTTACTGTAAAATGTAAAACCGCTTGATGGAACAGGTTATCGCTGTCGAATATCTTATTTAATTTCAGACAGACATCATGTCTGTGTCATTATTTCCTGCAGAGTTCAGAGACTCAGTAATGAAGCCAAACTAGTTGAGGTTTGTTTAGTTTCTCCTTGGCTCCACCTTCCTGTCAGCACTTCCTGTCCCGTTCAGCTGCAGGACCATCTGTTTCTCTCTGAGCGTCCTCTGATTCAGCGCTTCCTCTGCGCCTGACGTTTCTGTCACAAATACCTTCAGCAATATGCTAATAAAGGCTAATAAAGGCTCTGAATATTCATTAGCTGGAGGGAGACAGCTGGGAACTCAGACCCTGTCAGGAAACTTTGGAACAAAAGAGGTTAATGAATTCAGGCTTCATTTCATAATATTCAGATGCAATAATTCGTTTTCCTTTCCCTTTACTTTTCTCTTTTTAGATTTTTTTCCTATTTTCTAAACTACATGCTTTTTTTCTGTTTTTCTGTTTTTAATTTTTATCAAATGCAACTTTTTTCCTTATTTTCCATTTTTTAGTTCTTGATTTCTAATTTGCTTTAGTTATTTATTTGTTTGAATTTTCTAAATTTTCTTTGTTCTGCAGAAACATATTGTTTTCTATTTATTTATTTTTTTACTTTTAATATTTCTTCTTTTGAAGTAAATGAAATTTTTTTCGTGTCTGTTTTTTAATCTTTTTTCACATTTTTCCAGTTTTTTTCTTCTTCTTTTATGTTTTATTCCTTATTTTCTTACTTAATTTTTTTTTTTTCCATTTTTTCTAATTTTTTCAATTTTTTCCAACTACAATATTTTTCCTTAATTCTTTTTTAATTACGTTCTATTTCCGTTTTCCCTCAACCGCTATATTTTTTTTGTTTTCTTCCCTTTTTATCCTTTTTGTATCTGCAATATTTTCAGAAACAAGAATAAAACCTTATATTTGGGCTCAGATATATTCATGCATCTCATTCAATAGTTGATTAAACGCTCATAAAGTTGCAGTATTACTACAGATATTTGTAACCATCAGCAAACTTGTGGCTCGTTATTGAGAAGTTTTTGTACATATCTGAGGGAACTGAAGTCGGCTGTGAAGCTGTGAAGTTCTGCTGACAGGAAGTCGGGTCGGTGAGAAGCTCCGGTTGTTTTGTTGACCTTCCTCTTCATGCTTGGCTTGTTAAGGAGATTACACACTGAGTTTTTCCCCAAGCAGACTTTCTCTGCATACCATAAACACATGGAGAAGTTTTAAAGTCATTAATTCAAAGCTCACATTTCCAGTTATCTGATAATGAATGAAGCTTCTAAATGAATCTTCATCCACAGTTTCTTGTCCATCAGTGCAGATCGATGGTTTCCATCCTTAAAGTGCTGATTCTCAGTTTTAATTTTCATAAATGTGCAGAAAGTGCAGCTCTTTAGCTAAGTAGTTTTACATAAATGTCGTTTTGTAAATGTTTGCAGATTTTCTTTTGTTTCTTGTGCAAAATTTGACAACAGATTTTAACTGATTTATATACATAATAGACTAAAAACTAATAACTGTAATGATCACTGAGCAGAAAATCACCATAAAGAAAATCTTGTGAATTTTTTGGTTTTGTGCACAAACAGCAAAAACAGATGCAGAGTCTGGAAAATAATAATGTTTCTACAAACTCTCCTCTTCAGGCTTCCAGTTTGTTTAATAAGGAAAATAATCTTTAAGCAGCTGAAAGCATCAGATTAATAAGTTATTTGTGCTGCAGTGAAGTCGTTTCTGCAGCTGCTGGTGCCGGCCTCCCCTGACAGCCGGTGTGTGAACCAGCGGCTGTGGTGTTTGTGGGCTTTAAGAGGCCGGCTGGACGGACGAACGGACGGGCGGACAGACAGACGGACAGACGGACGGACGGCGTCCTGCTCTCAGGCTGTGTGCAGTAAAAGCCTGGAACAGAGATGCTCTCAGCGCGCTTCACTGGAGATGAGCTCAAGGATCTTTTAAAAGAAGCTGCTCTGTTTTTTCTAAAAGTGGGGTCAGAGCGTCAGAGAGGGTCGGAGCACAAACTGCAGATCTTTGTGTTTCATTATTCATGCTGGTTCTGTTCTGAGCTCTGGAGCAGAGCGGAGGGGAACCGGCAACCGGCTGGAGCAGGTATGAGGCGGCCTGAGGAGGAGAACCTGCATGTTTCCACAGCTGAGAGTCCATAGATCCGGTTCTACTGGGACAAAAACTGCAACATTTGTTCCGTGTGGTTCTTTCTCTCTGTTCTGAGTCAAACCAGCCTGTTCCCCTCCTGGCCTGTGGGGGCGCTGCACCAAGAACCATTGAAGGAAACAACACAAAGACCTGTAGAGCAACTTCCTGCTTCACCAGATGGAAACAAGATGGAGGCGTCAGAGTTTAGTGCTGGAGGATTTCTGTTTAGTCTTTGGCTGAAGAGCAGGAGCCGTTTCTGCTGCTAGCGCTAGGCTAGCATGTTAGCTTTGATTGTATTTACCCAGAATGCCCAGCGCTGGGTTTGTTGTTCTTTCATCAAATGAATCTTTAGAGTTTGTGCACTACAGCGATTATTTGATTACTAAATTAGTTGACGAAAATGTCAATAATCAATTAATCACAATCAATTCAATTAATCGTTTCATACATTTTTTCAGAAATCATCTAGAAACAGAGACATTGTTCAAAGTTTTTCCCTTCCAGCTTTAATATTTGTTAAAGCTGGAATATTTGAGATAGAAACCACAGATCAGGGTCATAATCTGCCTGCACCTTCAGATTAACATCATGCGATGCGGAGAAATCATCCGGACAGGTTCTCTGCTCCTGCTGGCCTCTGGGTAATCGCTCTGATTGTTCCTGATCCGGTTCAGACGACCCTCCACTGACTGACTAACTGCTGCATGAAAGCATCAAGTCTCGGTCCAAACAAGCTCCAAAAACAAAACAGAGTTTTTCCAACACACGTCATGAAAAACCAATGAAAATGTGAAGAATTTAGTGCAGCTGTTTCTGTAACATCCACCAAATGGAGACTTGAACTAAAAACACGAGAAAGATTTCAAATATAACCAGCTCAGCCTGTCGGCCCAGCGACTCAAAACCTTAATGGGGTTTGAGTTTTCTTTTAAAATCAAATTAAACGCCTTCATCCAAACAAATCAAAGACAGTGCAGCAGCAGATCTGGTCCTGATCCGGTCCTTCCTCTGATTGGTCTGTTTCTGCTGCGATGACGCAGAGCGACGACGGCTGACATCACGCAGCGAAACCTGAGCAAAACCTCAGGCGTCTGATGAACGCTGAGGGAAAGCAGAGGGAAAACAGAGAGCGTCCCACCGGCAGCCGCACCGCAGAGGGAAGCGCCGGACGCCCATCTGGAGGCTGCATGTCACAAAAACAACAAACGGAGGAGGAAAACCGTGCAGCTCCTTCCAGAGGGTCAGATCACCAATGGCGTCCAGAGCCAAGACAGCAGGAAACACAACAAAGCTCTGAAAAATAGCTGACATTTTCAGATTCATCTCAACAATGTTCTAAAGTTTGAAAAGCTACAAAAATGCCAAAAAAAGGGAAACATTTCAGATTAATCTCAGAAATGTTATAGAAAAAATGTAAAACTTCTGACTTTCAGAAGTCGAATATTTTTGATTTTTGGAAATTTGTGGGTTTCAAAGATTCAAAATTTTCAATTTTGGAGACTCAGAAACAGTTTTTCCATGAAAATGTAAACTTTTCAAACTGAGTTTCAAAAGTAATTTTTTTTTTCTAAATGTTAAAAATGTTTGAATTTGCAACTTTGGAAACTCAAAAACCTCCAAGATTAAAAAAAAAAATTGGCTTCAAACTCAGAAATTTCAATGTTTTTTTTCTGGAAAATTTTCTGAAATATTTCCTTTTTTCCATCATTCGGCCCAAATTCACAACAATAACACTTTTTATCAAACGTTTCCGCTCTTTGTCTAACTAAGAACAGATTATATTTTGACTTTTTTCATAGTTATTCTAGTAATTATGAGCTTAAAACTACAGAATTGGAGAAAGTTTCACAGCTCTGCTGTGTTTTAAATAATCTGGATTAATTGTTCTTTTCCTGTTCCCAGATAAACATGAATAATCTGCAAAGTGAGTTTAAAAGCTGGAATCTTCAGGATTTCAGGAGCAGCTGAAGTTTTGAATGTCGGCATCAGAAACAGGAAGGAGGGAAAATAACCTCTAACTTCTCATCTCCATGAATATTACAAACTCTTGTCTGCACAATACAGGAGAATCTCAGCCTGTTAAATAATTCACTCCATAAAATCCTGCCTTGCTTTTGCTCTGGTTTTCCTGCAGCGAGTGGAGAGACGCTGCAGATCTTCACTGGTTCCATCAGGAGGTTCTGGAAATCCACATGTCATCTGGGTCAAAACTTTAACTTAACGTCGGACTAAAAATGATCGTTATTGTCAGAAAACGATGATTCACTTTGGTCAGATTTAGACTGTGATGCATCGCGTCTCTTTGTGTCAGAAAACCTAAAATCATCATTTATAGCAGCAAAGTTTCACTCTGGAAACGTAAAAACATGAATTTAAGTTCCTTTAAACCTTTCAGCAGCACATTGAGGGCAAATGAGTTTCAGTGTGTTTAGTTTATGTTGACTTGTCTCCTTCATGCTGCTGGTTCAGACTCGCCACTTTCACTCACTTTCTTCTCCTACTGCTCTCTCATTTGCATTATTTGATATTATTTCAACTGTTAACTTTGTTTTCTCAGTTTTTCTCTCCACAGAAGCTGCAGCTGTTCTGCAATTTGACATTCCAGAAATAAATCCTCTTCATGAAAACGCACCAATTAAAAAAAAACAAAGAAACACTTTGGAGCTTGTTTTTGTATCATGAATGGCATGATGAACAACGACAGGAAACGATGGACGATGATGGAGCAGATCATTTCTCCTGAATCACTTCATTAGAGCATCGTTTTAGTGAAAATGCAGTTTGTGATTCTTTCCAGAAGTCAGGATGGTAGAAAAACTTCTCTGCAGTTTTCTGCTCCAGATTTGATCTTCAGGACATTTTCAGTGACCCTGTGCTGGGGTCATGGGGTCAACATGTCACAGAAGTGAAATGATTCAAACCTAAACCCTGTGGGATCCCCATGAAAAACCACGCAAACTAGAGCAACATCACTCTAATGTGGAAAAAAACAAACAAACAATTTTGTTTCCATAAAATGATAATGAATTAATTTCCACTCTGATTTTTTTACATCAGTTTTTTCATTGATTTATTTGCAGATCAGCTTCAGAGTCACCAAACCTATCAGTTCCACTACAACCAGGATCAGTTCTGGACACAAGGGAAGAAAAATCAACGTTTTCAGTTCCGGACGGGTAGGTCGGTTCGGTTCGGTTCGGCTCGCTGTCGCAGGTTTCCTCTTTAGATTTCTGGGCGTTAAAGGACGTTTGGATGTGATGCTGCGGATCGTTTCCTCTGCTGGTTGTTGTGACGCGCAGCCTCATCCACGCAGCATCACGGACAGGATGAGACCGGATCCACTGCGCACTCAGTGATCAGTGGACCGGACCTGCGGGCGGTGATCAGTGGACCGGACCTGTTTCCATCTGGACATTCAACTGACGGGACTTTTCGTTGCTGCTTTAAATCGGCTCAGGAGTCGGTTCATCTGTGGAGAACGGTTCTTTTCTGCCTCTGGTTCTCTCAGCCTGTGGATCCGCCGGTGGCTCCAGGTCGGAGCGTTGCGCTCGGTTCCACCTCTTCCCGCCTCCCGCTGCGCCCTGAAGCGGGGAGACATGAGAAACCCTGAAGTGACGGGTAAGAAGCGCAGAGTTTCTGGGATGAATGTGAGGCTGAGGCGAGGCGTGGAGTCACTGCGCGTTAGTGCCACGCGTAAAGGGCGCAGAAATGGAAGAGAAATGGGGAGGGTGAATCTTTTTGGATCGTAATTATTCGAGGTCAATTATTTGTTCGCTTATATAATTTCAGATTTAAAAAAAAAAACTTTTTTTAAAGCATCCTGTCGCATTTTTCTGGTTCCTGAAGCTTCATCAGTTCCTTTAGTTTCAGGTCAGAACCTGAAGCTGCTTCACAGGGAGAACATGAACATTTCGGGTTTATTTTAGTTTTTATTGCTTCCTCAGGATTTGAGGGGCTTTAAATTCAAAATGCTTTTAGACTTCATGTTGGTTCCTGCTGTTTTCTCCTGCTGCCAGGGTTTTATAAGCTCTGCACTGGTGGCACCACGATTCATCTCTCCTGCCTCTTTAGAATCCAGGCTGCAGATTAGATCAAGAATAATTTCAGATTGATTATTTCTGTACTGAAGATTTAACTCAGGAATAATTGTTCTTTTTTAAAAATAACCATTTTAAGATGATAAAACTGTGCAATAAACAATAATCTAAATAATCTGAATAAAAACTATAAAATGCCAGTATTCCAGCCGAATAACTGTTTCTAGAAGCAGCACATTTCCACTGAGGCGTGTTAACAATCCACCTGGACTAAAATCTTTCTGTCCAGCTTATTAAAATTTATTTGAAACTCCTCCCAGATTTACATTTCACGCCTCGTCTCACCCAGACGCTCAGATCAAATACGACATCCGGACCCGAAAACACGAACTTTAACCCAGAAAAGCTGAACAGTCATTTGTTTCCTGCATTTCTGGCTTAATTTTAGAAACATTGAAGGAACGTTGAATAAATGTTCGTTCAGCAGAGGATCCTGAGTCAGAGGCCTGCAGGGCAGGAAACGTCTGCTGAGGCCTTTTCTGCGTTTAATTCGCTGATTCCCACTTAATTCAGCTTTGGAAGCTGACAGGGAATAAATGTAACTTAAACCTTTAGGACTGTGTGGTTTACTTCTTTTATTTTGAAATTTGTACCCTTGTTTTTTATATAAACCAGTCAGTTTTTTTTTGTTTCTGGTTGTTTTTGTCTTTTTAATGTTTTGCTCCTTCAGTTCAGGAAAAGTGACCAATAGAAACTCTGTTAACCCTTTATGGACCAGTGAAGCTAATCAGTTATGAACAGAAGCATCAATTCTACAAACGTTGGTCCATATATATGTATTAAATAGTAATGTTATCACTGATAGAGCTTCCTCTAGAGGTTGAAGTGTGAACTACACGCGGCTCATCGAAGCAGAAGTGTGTGACAGGCATTGAGTTTGGCTGAAAACCTCAGTAAATAAAAATCCTTCACAGTTTTCTCTCTGATCACTGAATGTCTAAAATATTATGAAAAAACCTGCGATGTAATCTGAGTGTCATCAGCATAATGACTGACAGCAACACAATCCTGATGGTGATTTTAGATGCTACATGTATAAAGAGCCTTGAAGTTTGAGGAACTCCACATCTAATTTGAATTAGTTGATATTTTGATGTTTTCTTACCAATAAATGCACAAATGATTGGAAAATATTCATTTTTTTCAATCAGAACTGTTCAGAATAAACAGAAAGTCAATGTAGAGATTTTACTTTCCTCTAAACTTTGCTCGTTTCTCCTTCTTGTCTCGACTTCAACACATTAACCTTCCCTCTCATAATCCTTCATCTCGTCTTTCCGCCATGCTCCGCCATGCTCCCGTTTGTCCTCCCCTCCATCTGCTCGTCTTTCCTCTCCTGTTTGACCTTGTTTTCTGTCCGTCGTCTCTTGGTTTCGCCGCCTGCAGCTGGTTGATGGGGAGCATTTCGGATGTCAGCCGGGACAGTGGTCATCGCAGGAGGAATTCTGGCTACAGTCATCTTACTGACCATCGTCGCTGTGTTGTGTTTATGTAGGCTGCAGGTCTGTCACTTTAAAGGCTTTCCTTTTACAACACAGATTGTGAATGATCTGAAATGAGAATGTGGATGTACATTTAGTCAGTGTGAACTTTCACTTTTACTAGAGTACATTTTGTACTTTTACTTAAGTAAAGTGTTTGAGTACTTTCTCCACCACCAGGAAAACAGCTTGTTGACAAACATGTTGTGTTTAATGGTTTTTATGTAGACTACTGCCACCTGCAGGTGGGAGTCAGCATCACTTCAGCCCAGTCAGTTTAACAGTTTGGAGAAAATGTGTAATAATAAACTCTCTGTGATGCATGAGAGTGAAAAATGCAGGGCGTGTTGGTGTGATGGTGAAATCAGGAGAAACTGATTGATCTGATAAAAAAGGATGGAGTTATACCCGATTCTGTGATAGCATGTGTGACAGTAGGAGGCGCTGTTGCAACTTAACACTGTGCTACAAAACCTAAACATGTAAAAAGCCTAATAAAAGCTAATGTTTATAGATACAGACAGTCACAGAAGTTGACAGCTCGTATCAGATGTTGTCACTGCAACTTACAGACAAACACTAAACTTTATGACTCAAGTGTTTTTCTTGCAACAGCGCCTCCTACCGTCACATCATCAGGTTGTCAGGGACGGATTTGGCCCCCGGGCCTTTAGTTTGACACCTCAGAGGAACAGAATGTGTTTCATTACTAATTGAACGTGAGAAAGTAAAGCCTTTCTGTGTTGCTGTGCAGTATTACTGCTGCAGGCCGGAGGAGTCTGAGAAGGGGGAGGACGAGGAGCCGGAGCTGTCCACCATGTCGCCCTCTCGGCCCCTGGCTCTGTGCGCTCCGCCCACGCCTCCCACGCCGGAGCACTACAGCGACGAGCCCGAGCTGTACCCGCCCACCTTCCTCACGGAGGCCAACGGGCCGTGCAGCTACTCCCCGCCCCCGCCGCCGCCGCCGCCGCGCCGGGGCCAGCGGGTCCACGCCTTCTGCCCGTCCTGCGCCCGCTGCTCGCTGCCCTTCTACCTGCAGCATCCGGAGCGGCTGTGCAACGGCGGCCGCAGGATCAGCTACCGGACTGTGCAGCAGCAGGACCTGGAGCTGCCGGCCGACCTGGACAGTTTCTACCAGAAACTGATCCGCTCCTACAGCATGAAGGAGGTGGTGACGCACAGCGTGAGCACCGACGTGTAGCTGCGACGGGATCCGGAGAAAAGGAGCCAAATTCTGCCAAATACCCAGAAGACCTGAGATCAATCTGACAGTTTTGAGAGAAAAAAAAACAAACAACGCAGATCCTGAGTTTGAAAAGTCAAGAATTTGCAGGAAAAAACTAAACATTTTCATGTAATAAAATTTCAAAAAAAATTTTTAGATCTCAGAAATTTATAGAAAGAACAAAAATTTCTGAATTTGAAAAGTTGTAAATTTTCTGGAAAAAAAATCTTTGAAATGTTTGAGAAAACATGATTTGTGAGTTTCTCCAGTTCATCTGCAGCTGGAAACTGTTTCTGCTGTTAGCATCAAAATGACCATTTATAACCAATATATCTGAATCTGACAGACTCACCCATGTTTCTTTGTGAATTTAGATAAAAACATATGAGCAGATTTAAACTTCAGAAGAATATGTGTTCTTTATATATTTGTTAAAACTGTCACCATATGAGATAGAAAATCTGTGAAATCGATCTCCTCCAAGTTCTGTCTGCAGAAATGCAACAAAACAACCAATCAGAGCCAGGAGGAGGGTCTTAGTGATGACAATCAGCACATGTATGTGCTGCTCAACAGCAGAGAAGCGGTGTCTATGCTAACTAGCCTTAGCATTCAGGACAGGCTGTAGAGAAGGAGCTGAACAGCAGAGAGAAAGCAGAGGGTGAGAGTGCTGCATACAGCAAGTGATTGACAGCATTAAGAACAGTGTGTTTATGCAGGTGGCAGTAGGACCACAGGGAGAAAGCAAAGGATTCTCTGTTTTATACTATCACAACATAATGATAGTTTTAACATATATGTAAAAATAAAAAAAAAAATAAAAAAAGTTACATATTTTAACAGATTTTATTCGGTTGAAGGAAACAAAATAATTCTGATAATGTTTCATATAAATTGGTAAATAGATTAAATTTTCAGATAAAAGTTATTAGAATATAAGTTTAGCTTCTTTGTGTTGTTCCTGTAAGTGATGGAGATCCACTGTTTAAATATTAATATTAGCACAAATTTCACTTGGTGTTTGTTTTCACTTAAACTCATAAAAACCAAACATGTTGGTTCCTCAGCATCCTGCCTCTAAACGCTGAACAGCTGCAGGTCCACGACAGAAAACATTCATATGATACATGTTACTGTAAATGAAACTGTTTTTCAGGATCTGACATGAATAATAGCAGAACATAAACCTTAATCACAAAAACAGTTACAAACAAAGTGAAACTTTTTGTAGAAATTGTCTGTGAAGATTTTGTTTATGAGAATAAAGTCCAAAAAATACCAGAATGAAGTTTTGCAATTTAATTCTTGTAATTTTATTACTTTATTCACATCATTTGATTTTTTTCATAATATGGCCTCTAAACGGCGTCGTAAGTTTTGAAGTCAAGCTGGGAATTTTTGATCTTTATTCAAACTTTAAAATAGAAAATGTTAAAGAATTTGATTTCAGTAAAATATTTTGAGTCAGAGAGAGAACAGAGACACAGCTACAGATTTAAAAATGGATATAAAAATGACCCACAGTCTCACATCTGGATGTGTTGTTTATAAATTCAGAAAATAAAAAATAGAAAATATTTTCATTTGAACTGTTATTTAATGGAAATTAAAGTACCTTCATGTTTTCAGCTAATATTAACAGTACACAATGTTCATACTTCAGTTTTGTACAAAGAGGTATCAGTTATATAAAAACACACAGTACGCAACAGTTTAAAATACACATCTGAGTACATTTCAGCCATACTTCAAGTGTCAGGAATCTGTCTGTCTGCGCTCCAGAGAACCAGACCAGAACTGGCATCAGTTGACCCGACAGAACCGCCAGCTGGCGTCGGGACCGTCACGATAAATGAAAATGTGCTACGACTAATAAATACGCTCCCGCTCGGTGCAGGCGGGTCCAACGGGAAAGTTTCTGACATGGTGCTGCAGCGAGCCGGACGCCAAACCCACATTAAATATATCAACACTTTCTGTAATAAAGTCATGCAGGATATTCAGCTGGGAAATAATTTAGGGTTTTTGCTGCAGCGAAGAACACGACAGAAGGTGTAAAATCATCTTAATCTTCGGCTCGACAGCAGAACTGATAACTGATAAGTAATCAATAACAACTGATACTAAAAGACTTACAGTCTATGGAGCAAAAAGGAAACAAAATCATGTAATAAAGTTCTGCTTTTTAAAAACGTTTCCTCATTATTCACAGTAGCTGCTTTAAAAAACACAAGGCTTCGATTGGACTGTCCCGGATATGATCCGAACAAAAACATCTCAAGAATCTGGAAAAGAATCCAAACAGCGCTGCAGTAAGCATGCCAAGCCAGCAGGGGGCGATGAGTTTCAATTTCAGGATGAAAACAAGAGGATGAAACATGATCACTACTATTGAGGGCTGTTTGTAAAGTTATCCAGTCAGTTATTGAAACTGTTAGTCACTTATTTCTGGATGTCAAACTAGGTTTTTATTTAACAAATTAATTATGTAGCTTAGAGTCTAATATTTATCTTGGCAAATAAATATTTAGTTAGAAAGCTAAACGTTTAGCCTCAAACTAAATATTTATGGAACAATCAAAATGAAATATTCAGACAGCAAGCTAAATAGTTAGTGTGAAGTTAGCTCAATCTTTTGCTCCAAAAGCTACTAATTAAAAATATTAAAAATATTAAAAATTAAAAATATTTAATTAGTAAAATATTTAGCTCCAAACTATTTATGTTTAATATTTAGCATCAACCTAAATATTTAGCTGGTGAGATAAATGTTAATAGAGATAAAAGTATTAATGTGGAGCCGCAAATTTTGGTTACAAAATTTCAGATTTGTTAAGCTAAATGTTTAGCTTCAAACGAAATATTTTGCTTCAAGCTAAATATATTTAAATGTTTAGTTTGGATTTAAGTATTCAGCTTGCTAGTTGACTATGTAGCTTGAATATGTGACATTTATAAATGAATAAAAAAACCTGATGAAAATATGTCTGTAAATTAACCCCCATTGTTTTCTATTATACAGGCTAAATAACCCAAATTATTTCTGTTCATTTTTGACTGTAACTTTACAAACGGCCCTCCAAATTCTACATCTTTAAATTTAAAACAATCTAAGCTAATCACTGATGATTTTAACTAAAAAGCTGAACAGGTCAACAGAAATTTGACCAGACGAGGGAAACAGTGGAGATATTAGTGTGTTTTTGTGAAGGGAGCTGCAGCGATGCTGCAGCGATGCTGCAGCTGCGGCGTCCCGGTCCGTCACGGCCGAACGGCTCGGCAGGAGTGGCAGCAGGCCTTGCTGTAGTACCAGTGGCTGCACAGGTTCACCTTCAGAGCCAGCAGGCAGTTGGTGGAGGGCCGGTCCTGACAGCTCTCATCTGGAAAACAATCAGGAGAAACAGCAAAAAATAAGCTGGAAAAATTCGAGACAAAGACAGAATCCAACAAACTCTTACAGCAGATCAATGCATTTAATCATCTAGATGTAATTTATGCTTTTCTTCTCTCTCTTTGTAATGCATGTTGACCACTGTTTGTTTTTTCAGCTTCGGTTGTTTTTAAAGTAAAGTAAAATAAATCAATTTTAACCTGACATTACCTTTTTGATTGCCTGCACTGTGTGTTTTGACAAGTGATAATTTTGATTAAATAATTACAAAGATTTTAATGTTTTAAACAGTTTTAACACAATCAGTCAGGTTTTTTGTTCTATTTGTGTGATTCAAGCAAACAATAACTATGGATGATGAAGCTGTTGGGAGTTCATTTCTCTACATGTTGGGGGTGGCGGACATGTTGGAGGTGGCGGACATGTTGGGGGTGGCGGACATGTTGGAGTGGCTCTGTGTTCCACACCTTCTCCTACCTGGAGGCTCGGTGGGGCAGGCCTGCAGCGTGCACGTCTGCTTGGCCACCGGCTTGGTGAGCGGGTCGCAGCCCCGGACCAGCTCCCTGCCCTGGTAGCACTTCACGTCCCGCATCCTCACACCAACGCCGCATGTCTTTGTGCACTGAGGACATACAGAGACAGAAAGATGGCCGCCACCGCTGGATGACAAGTTCTGGACTCTGACTGGACGACACAATCGACAAGCAACTCTATTCTCCACACCTAAATGACTAGTAATGGATGGCAACTGACTGGCATCCAACCAACCATCCAACCATCCAACCATCCAACCAACCAACCAACCATCCAACCAACCATCCAACCATCCAACCAACCAACAATCCATCCATCCTCTTTTTCTAAAGTTCTTTGATTGATGGAAGTCTCCAGGTCCAACATTGTGACAGAAACTTAACAATTGAAAATAGAATTATAATAATAAAAAGCTAATAAAACAAATGGGCGCCGCATATAATAAAGTCAGAGTGACGTACTTCGGACCAGGGCGTGGTGTACCATTTGAAGCACGGCCTCTCGAAACACGTGGCTTCATCCTCGGGCTTTTCGCCGCCTCCACACGCATCTTCATCAAACATCTGGAACTTTCCTCCGCTGACGCCGGCGCAGAGGACGATCCGCCGCTTCACTCCGCGGCCGCAGGTCGTGTTGCACTGCAGACACGCAGAGTTTACCCACTTCTTAACTCGCTCAGCTCCGTCATGGTGGCTCTTGCGGCCCCTTGTGGCGACTTCAGGTGTTGCTAGAGGTAAACCAGGTGAAGGTTTGTGTGCCGATGCTGGACTCACCCGCTCCCAGTCCTGGCTCAGCCAGTGCGGAGCGCAGTCCCTCTCTCCACAGGGGTGGATGGCCAGAGGCTTGTTCTCCGGGGAACACTGGTGTTCAGGAACCACGCGGCCCTCAGGGGTCTTACAGTAAACATGTCGGACCATCCGGCCCTGGCCACACGACCCGGAGCACTGCAGCGAACGACGGAGACACAAAGACACATCAGACTCCATCAGGCCTGTCATGATTATGTCCCAGTAATTACTATGATCAACAATAATACTGTTGGTTTGAGACCATTAGAGTAATAATGGCATCATAAGTTCATCCTCTGAAAAACCATTAAACTTTAATTTAATAAAGAACACTTCACTCTGGAACTGGCAGGTATTTTAAATATCCAAAATAAAACACGACAACCAAAAACAATAAATAAAACAGAAATAAAAACATACAGAAAAACAAAACCATGTTCAAAATGGATAATGATATCTGTTAAAAATATTAAAATCATCAAAATGAAAACTTCTCTCTAATGTATCATGCAATAATTTAATGAAATGTTGACACATCATGTTCCATAAAGAACATGTTAAAAAATATCTAAATGGTTTGGAGACAAAGGATTCCTGCTCATTTCTGAAATCATGAATTAAAAATCAAATCCATGCGAAGCAGAGCGGCTGCAGGCGGAAACTCACGGGGCCCCACTCCGACACGGTCCAGTGGCGCTCGCAGGGCGGCCCCGTGCAGTTCTTCAGGTTTGGCGGCTGGGTCATGGGGTCACAGGGTCGGCTCTCATCGGAGCAGCGGACGTCTCGCGTCACCTGAGCTTTACGGCCGCATTTGGCCGGGCACTGCGGCAGAGACCGTTTAGACATTACTGAGGACAAAATGCAAGACAATAAAACATCTGCAGAAATTTAGATCTGAGACAAGAACAGAAATAATTTCGCTTTAATTTGCTACGACTGTAAGATTAAAATCAACAGCTATAATAAGACTGGCATGATGTCAGTTAGTAGGTATATTAGCAGGCCTGTCATGATAAAACATTTTACTGAACGATAAATCGTCTCCAAAGTTACAAAGCTAATAATATTATTGTTTGAGACAATATTCATGTAATATAATGGCAATGGGTCATTAATACAAGAAGACAATCCCACAGTTCAATAAACTTTGAATTTTAATTAACTTTAAACACTAGAAGATATTTTTCATTTCCAAAATAAATAAACAAAACAGAAACAAGAAATAAAATTAATCATAAAATCTCTGTAAACAAAATCAAAAAAGACCAAAACACCAGACTGAAGAGTTTTATCATCCAGTTCTTGGCAGAAAAAGAGCAGAGAAAAAGTGATGATTAATGCAAATGGAGCTCATTGAGTTTGTTTTAATTTATTTAAAAATCAGCTGATTTATTGCTGACTGCGACAGGCCTGTGTGCTGCACAGAGAGTAGCTTATGAATGCTAAAAGATCTGGTGTTGACATTTTGGAATGGGGGGGCCCCAAATGAAAATCTGCTCAGGGCCCCAAAAAGCCCTGGACCGGCCCTGACCTTCAACAGCAGCTCAGAGGAACCGAAAACAAAATTCACTTGAAAATAAAACAAAGAGATTTGGATCCAGAGTGGAAGGAGTTTGTTTCTGCAAAGGGAATCCTGAGCCTCACCTCCATCCACTCCGCCACCTCCCACTGCGGGCCGCAGGTGGGGCTCTTGCAGGCGCGCCTCTCCAGGGGGCGCTCCAGGTCGGCCATGGTGCAGAGGTCGCTGTAGACGGAGCTGTCCAGGCCCGGCGACAGCATCTTCCAGCAGCGGACCTGCCGGAACTGGAAGCCCTCGCCGCAGGTCCGGGAGCACTCGCTCCAGCTGCTCGCCTCCCACCTGGAAAACCCACATCCACCTCAAACTGAGGCAAACTGGGACCAACTGGGACAAACTGGGTCGTGATGGGAGGAGACGTTCTAACCGACTCTACCTCGGCTGACACTCTCTGCCGATGCAGAAGTCGTGGACCGGTTCTGGCCTAGTCAAAGCGTCACAGTACATGTCGTGGACCTCCACGCCGTCGTAGCGAACACACGTGACGAAGGACTTGGACACGCCTGGATGGACCAGATTAAAGTTATTCCTTAAATGTTCAACCTCCTGCAGGTCAGAGTTCACTAAACTATCCTGAGAATCGCTTTAACGAGATCAAGTTTTATGTCTCATTATAAGGAAATGTTGTCTTCTTATAATTATAAATGTCACATAAAAATGAAAAGGTTTCCCATTTTAATAACTTTTTGTTATAAAGAGAAAGTTATAAAGGGAAACAAAACTTTATCTCTTTATGACAATTATAAATGTTTCATTGAAACAAGAACATTTTCCACTTTAGTAAGTTTTGTATCTTATTCTCAAGAGAAATTTAACTTGTTGCATATTTTTATAACAAGATGCAAAACAACAAATAAAACGTGTTTTATATCATGAATCTGCTTACAATGAGAATTTTTCTCATTTTAATGAGACGAGCCTTAGCTCATAAAAATGTGTTTTAATGATAATTAATCATTATTATTATTATTATTATGAGTTAGTAAGATATAAAAACGCACTCCTCTGAGAAATTTCTTAGAAAATGCTATAAGGATCTTCATGTGTGAGTGAAGAGGTTCTGGTTCAGACGCTCTGAACCTGTCGGGCTGCAGCGTTACCGATGGAGCAGGTCATGCTGCACGGCTCCTGGGAGGAAAGCTTCCAGCGGTACATGTCTGCAGCGCTCAGCTTCAGGTTCTTCTGGAAGAGCCTCTGATTCCCCCTGGTGAAACACAGAGACGGTCAGCGGCGGTCAGATCACTGTGGGCCAGAGCCGCGCAGAAAACAGGAAATATCTGCAGACAGAAACCTGCTACGGCAAGCCGTCTTCACATAAAATCAGTTTTATCTGGAGTTACGTCAGAGATATCTTAAATGTATTTTGATATATATATATATATGTTTTATATCACCTGAGTGGTAATATAAAATATTTGTGTTGCATCCTGACTAGGAAGAATAAAAATTAAAGATGTTTTCTGTTACATTTTGACGAGTCAAATTTCCTTTTATCTGAAATGATTCGGAAATGGAGCTCAACATATCCGGAGCATAATTATGACAAATCAAATGAACAGTTTCTGATAGCTGAATTAAGACTTGTGTCCATCTGCTGTTGCCTGCAAAAGTTTGGATTTTATTAACAAAAAGGTTAAAAAATGGAAGAATGTGGAAAAACACAGAATTCAGAAATCTGCAAGAATTAAGATTTTCTTCTCTTCTGACAGACATTAAACTTAAAAACCAGCTTAGAGAAGCTGAATGCACTGAAAATATCATCATTTAAAAATATTATTTTTATTTTTCATTGTTTTATTGAAATTTCAAAACGTTATTAATTTATAACATTTTGACTCAACAGAAAACAAATCCAAGATTTCAGTAACGTCATCCTAACTAGTCACTGAAATCATTTCACTAAATTCAAGCAAAAAATTTTTTCTATTATTTCAGGATTTATTTCCAGTTTTAATACTTATAACTTGTAACGTTTTGCTCTGCCAGGCGTTTAATTTAAACTTATTAACTCCTCGTCACACATTATTGGGTCATTTGTGTTTTCACTGTTTTTTCCCTCCTGGTTGTTGTTCAATAATCTCTAAATTATAGAATTATGGTTCGGTTCTGTTCGATCTCACCTGGTTCTGTTGGAGCGGCCGGCGCCGGTCTGGGCCGTGCGGTTCTGGTTGTCCCCGCTGTCGTTGCCTCTGTGGCCCAGAGCGAACTCCAGCGTGTCGTTCAGGTCCAGCGGGCCGGCCGGCCGCTGCGGGTCGCTCAGGCCCGCCTCGGGGGGGAACAGGGCGTCGCCCTCCGTCAGCAGCTGGTTGGTGGAGATGTTGATCAGCAGCTCATCCGGACCCATCCGTCCGTCCAGCAGAACCCGCCAGATCAGGTTGGTGGAGTCCGACCCCGAGTCCAGGGCGGCATCATCAGGGGGAGGCTTGGCGGTGCCGTGAGTTTGGCTGCTGTTTCCTTGACCCGGATCAGAGATGATTAGCTTTGATCAGCGGCGCCACTGGCTGTAAACGTCTCCTATTCTGTCTCTACAAAACATGTTCACTTCATTTTTAAATAATTCCTAGATAACGAGATTTTATTCTGCTCAGTTCTGCAGTTTGAGCCGTTTTAGGGTGTCTGTCACTTTAAATGCAAATAAGCAGCTGCTGGCCCCGCTCCCCGACTCGCACATGAAAATAGCTGTGCAACTATACAACTGTACATGTTTGAAAAGCAGAAGTGGAGCCTCCTGCACAACCAACAAGAATGCAGCAAATGGTTTCTGTTTTCCAGCAGCCATTGTACAATGAAAACTGAGCTAAAACCAGCTGGAGCTCAGCTCGGGTTGCTAGGTAACGGGGCAGAGTTCAGCTCGGGTTGCTAGGTAACGGGCAGAACCCGTTAATTGTGACTGAATTGTGACTGAAGGTTTTGGAAACACCTACTTATTTTCTCTTAAGCGTTTGGGTTTTTGGAAACACAAAAACATGAAAAATGTGAATCACAGATTTTCTCAAACAGCAACAGAAACAGAGAAATTACTTTTCCACTTTGAAGATGTTCAGCGAAATAGAAACCGATTCCAGTACAAAATATGATTGTCAGCAATTAACTGTAATTGCTTACAGTAAGCAATTACAAACGAGCCAAAACTGGAACGAGGAGCCTGGGTCGCCGTGGAAACGGAGTCACCATGCTGTGAGTCCTGCAGCCGGCGCAGCGAACCGAGAGGCCGCAGGAAAGCCATTAGTGCTCATGCTTCTGATGCGGCCATTTTTAAAAGACAAAAACGCCACAAAATTGTGAATTTTTCATCAACTGCTGGTTTCCTTTATGTGTCTGTTCTCTGAATAATGCAGAGCCTGAAGGGCCATCTCACACACATGCAGAAAATGGAGCACGAAAGATTCTCAGTGAAACTGGACCGTCTGTTTCCGTCCAACAAAAACAAAAAATCTGATTTATATTTGACTTACAGTAGAGAGGATCTGTTTGACTGCAAAGAGAATCACCAGCAATATCTGGTTCATTCTAAACAAATATTTGTTTTCACGTTTTATCACTAATTATCAGGTTTTTTTATATATATATTTAAAGTAGAATTATTTTTTAAAAATTCTATCTATTAGATCCATACTAAGAAAAAAATGATCACAATAAAATCATATTATGAGAACATAATATATGTTATGTTTTGTATATTTTAGGGTTTTACATCAGCAATGACTATAAATGAATCAAATATTTCCCATCATGTCTGGTTCTGCCCTCACCTGTGCGTTTCTGCAGCCCGGCTTCGTCCTCGTCGCAGTCGATGGCCGTCGTTTCCTCAAACACCTCGTTGGTCTCCTGGCCCTTCGGCCCGTCGGCCCCGCCCGCCTCCAGCGGGCCCCCGGGGACCTTCTGCTGGTAGACGCTGCCGTTGGGTGACGCGGGGCCGTCCTCCTCCACAGACACCTCGGCGGCGGACGTGTCCGACCCGGTGTAGACCGGCGGCGGCGGGACGGGCGGCAGGGAGTCCCGCAGCACCGTGTATTCGTAGGTGATGTAGGGCGTCCGGCCGTTCTGGTTCCACACCTGAACCAACAGACACTTTCACAGATGAAACCTGCCAAATGCTGAGAAACGCTGCTTTTTGTGTTAAAAAAGCCCAAATGGGTGAAAATCCACCGAATCTGGCAACCCTAGAGGAAACAAAAGGAGTTCTTGATGCGTCTGTACCAGGATATTTATGGCCTGGTCGATGGGGCCCTTGGCCACGACGTACTCGATCCCCGTCTCGTAAACGTCCATGGGCCGCCGGTACTTAAAGATGGTTCCCGCGGCGTGGAAGTTCTGCGGACTGTCCAACTTGTAGGCGCCGTTAAAGAAGAAGTTTCCTGCCTGGTCGGTCACAGCTGCAACGCAAAGCAATGGAAACTCAGCTGAGTTCAAGTTTGACTTCTGATTCACTGAGTTCTGTGAAATAAAGACGCACCGAGAACATCGGCTGATTTCTTCCTCTCGATGATCTGGATATCCCAGGATCCTTCAGGGATTTGGGTGATGAAAGAATAACCTGAACCAGACGCAACACAGACATCCTGAGCGTGTGGATGTTTGTATTTTGGAGCCTAGTCAAAGCCCGGCAGGCTCACCCAGCGTTGTGGCTCCGCGCCGGAAGTTTCCGGTGACTCTGCTGCAGCTGCTGCCGTCTCCCTGGCAAACGCCGCATTTATCCAGCGTGTTGGAGGAAAACAGAACCCCGTCACATCCGATCGGCTGCAGACCAAAGCAGGCAGCAAAACATGAAGCGTTTCTGTTGCTAAATTCATGTTTAGTTTCAGTTTAGTTTTCATTAGTTACAGTAGTCGTTTTAGTTTTTCATATTTTGGTTCATTTTGAGATGCAGAATTGAAAAAAGTCAAAGTTTTGAACTTTGGGTGATGAAGACTGAGCAGAAGATAATTTCTAAAATTCTCTCATAATGTATTTAATTATTGTTGAACAACCAACTGACTGGAGTTTTCTCAAAAGTTTTGCTGTCGCCATTTTACGGAGCAGCATAAGTGCCATCAATTGCTGACAGCAGACATAAAAAACATCTATTTCACATCAGTTCAAAAGGCCAGTAAATAAATTTATAAACACAGAAACAAAAGTTATTATATCTATAATTTCAGTATGTTTTAGATTTATAAACACACAATAGTTTCCAATTAGTTTTAGTTTTTCCCCATTCTATTTATTTCAGTTAACAAAATATCTTTGTTGTTTTGTTTTTGTGAACTTTAAGAAGCTTGCAGAGAACAGGACCTTTCCAGCCAACATCAGTGTCTGACCTCACACATGCACCTCGGGAGAAAAGGTCAAGAATTCCCGTAAACATGGAGCTGAAATCCGGCAGAAACGGGTCAGACTCACCTCACACGTCCCGTCCACGCACACGCCGCGGTAGCTGCTGTACTTGCAGGAAGTGCCGTCTCGCGCCGTCACCATGAGCTGCCGCTGGCCGTCGGTCGTGGTGCAGTGGAGGTCGCAGGGGTTGCTGGAGATATGAACATAATCATCTGAAGACAAGGAGGAGGAGACGGGTCAGAGTGCGATTCCCTTTACTAACTCACTGCTGATTCATTTTTAAGTGCAGGAAAGATGGAATCTGGATTGAAATCTGGGAGATTAATTCATTATTTGTATGTGTGAACAAATTTAACTCAAACAGAAAACAAAGATTAAACTCCCAGCATCAGATTGTTACTATGGTAACACAACAAACATTGAAGAACATTCTCCTTAATTTCACAAAATTCTTTAAATTTTAAACAATTCAAAATCTTTTAATTAATTTAAACTATTTATTTAACTTTTATCTTTTTTTCCACATATTTGCTGAAACTGCCACCATGTTGCAGTAAAACATCGAACTCCTCTGTCTTCTCCCAGAGCTAACTAGAAACAACCAATCCGAGCCAGGAGGCAGGTCTTAGCACTGACAATTACTATCTCACGTGGCGCTGCTCGTACCCCTACGCTGCAGATGTGAATGCTAAAGCTAGTTAGAATAGCCACAGATGATGGCAGATAAACAGTTTCCCTGTTGTGCTAAGTTGATTCTCCGCCTTCAGGACATTTAGCAGCGAGTACATGAGTTGATTGACAACGCTAAGACCCGCCTCCTGGCACTGATTGGTTGTTTTTGATCATTTTCCATTTCTTCAGACAGCAATAGGATCTTTTCATAGATTATCTGTCTCATGTTAGACGTCACAACATGGCGATAATTTTAACAAATATGTAAAAAACATATTTTTTATAAAAGTTACGCACTGCAACTTTAATAAGTCTTTGATCCTCAAACACAAAAACAAGCAGAAGTTTTACATGTGGTTTAGTTTGCTGCTGCTTTGGGCCGGCTGAGTGTTTTGATGGATGATTTTACCAGGATAGAGAGGTTTCCACTGGTAGTTCCTCCCACTGTAACGCTGCGAGTTAAAGGACCAGCACTGCTCCTCCCTGAAGCTCCTCCCAGAGGCGGGACAGTCCTGCAGACAGAGGACAATGAGACATGTCTCCTCATGTCTCCTCATGTCTCCTATTGTCTCTTCCTGTCTCACTGAAACTTAACCAGGTTTACAGGAAAGATAAAACATTCTGCTCTGAAATGCAGAGTTTTGCAAATCAGTCTTTTAATCATTGAAATATTAATTTTCAGAAATATTTAAAATGTATTTGGGACATAAAAACATAAATGTACAGCATATTTAATTTCTATAATACTTTTAATGAATTCAATATGCGATATTTTAAGTGAAATAATAAAAGCTGTTTTATTAAAGACCAGAAGCCTCTGATGTTGTCGTGACAGTCCTCTGGTTTCACAGTCAGTTTTGGAAACGTCTTTGTCTCTGTTTGTTGAGGACAGTTTGAATCTGTTCCTGCTGACGGGGAGCCAGCTGGAGCGGCCATGTTTGTTTTTGTACAGATGTGAAGTGATGAGGAGGAAGTCTGAGACTCACTACGGTGTTGCAGAGATGGTATTTCTTGGCCGTTCCTGTGCAGGTCATGTTGTCCTTTCCAGCAGCAACTTTCTTTCTTTGAACAGAAAACAAACGTTTGGAGAAACGGCGACGCATTAAAGCTAAATATCAGGCTGAGACGATGAGAAAAACACACATAATAATCTGTTGGATTAAATTAAAGCTCATAATCAAACTGAAAGATGATTCCACTGATTATTTACATGTTTATGTTTGCCAGTAAATGCGTCTTGTATCATTTAGTATTTTCTAAGTTTTGTTTTTATTGTACATAAATATGTTTAGCACTTTAGTTTCTCGGTTTTGTTTATTTTTTCTCTTTCTGCAGGTTTAGAAACAAACTTCTCTCGTCTTATTTTGTTCTTTCCCTTTAAAATTTTTTCCTTATTTCTCATCTCCATTACATTTTACATATGGAAGAAAATATTAATACTGTGTCTTTATTCTGCTAATATTTTGTCTTTTTTCTTGTATTAAACATAAAAATGATCTGTTGTAGTTCCAGCACATCTACAGAAATCTTGTTCCTGTTATTTTTAACATCCTTCTCTTTTTGATCATTTCAGAAATATTTCAACTCCTACAAAATATTTCTGATGTTTTTCTGCAGCAACTGCAGTTTTTCAAGTGTAAATAATGAGTTTCTTTGGTTTTCTCCACTGTGAGTTCATTTGAATCAGTTCAAAAGCTGATAAAACCGGGTCACCAGCGAACTGAACCGGTTTACTGACAGACTGACAGACCGACTGACAGACCGACTGACCTCTGTTTGAGGCAGTGGCGCTCCTGGGACATCACCCCCCCGCCGCAGGTCCGGGTGCAGGCCGTCCACTTGGCCCACTCGCCCCACCAGTAGGTGGTGACCTCCTGCTGGTCCTCCAGGCTGTTGGACGCAGCGCCCTCCTCCTGGTGAAACGGAGAATTACAACACACAGTATGAATGTGATTAATACTATGGAAGAGGATTTGGACCACTGAAAACTAAATTCTGACTTCCTTCCTCAGCTCTACGGCTTTCCACTGCAGACAGAAAAACAGGAGGAGTAAATTTCTGCCAAAAAACTCAAAAATGTTCAGACTGAACGCAGAAACTTTCTAGGGTCAGGAAAACATTTTTTTTAGATATTCTAGAAACAAATCAGAAATTCCTGAGTTTGAAAAGTTGAGAATTTGCAAGAGAAACAGAAATTTTCAGATTAAGCTCTGAAATTTTGTAGAGTGAAAAAAATGATGCATTTCAAATATCAAAACATTTCAACTTTTGAAAATGTTCTGAATTTTAATGGACTTCTGAAACTCCACCAAATTTCCGCCTTTTCTCTAGAAAATTTATGACATAAAAATCAAAATTGCAGATTTTTTTTCTACCAAATTTTCGACTTTTAAAGAAATTACCATCATTTTTTTCTTGAAAATTTTGAAATTTTTCTCAGAATTCTGACTTAAATCTTTCGCGATCAAAAGTAATTTTGATTTTAAAAAAGCAGTAATTTAGAGAAAAGTCATTATTCTTTATTAATGACTATTTCATTGGTTCTAATGTCCTGTAAATAATGACCCGCTTCTCTTGGAATAAAAATGCTCCTAAACCAAAGCGATGAAGCAGAACCTGGGTCGGTTCTGGTGTGTTCAGGTGCAAGCGCAGCAGAACCGGTTTGTTTTGCCGATGGCCCGTGTTGTGTGTAGAGAACCTAAGCTCCTGACAGTAACAACAACAGCTGTAGGATTGTCAGAGCGTCACGGGAGCGTGCGTCAGGAACCAGAACAAATCCCGTCCGCGAAGTGACGGCCATCGTGTTTTTGTACGGAGGCTTCCCACATTCCTGGCCCGGATTAGCAGCATTAGGCCGGGCCGAAGGCGGCATCCATTTATTCAAACAGATCCGTCCCAGGGGTCGCTGGAATGCGCGCTGAGCTCCTTGTAAAGGTGTGAGGCAACACAGCTGTGAGGGAAACTCGGCAAATACCAGACAGACTGAGGCACGGAGCCACAGAGTCCAGATTACAGTCCAGATTTCTGAGGCCGCAGACATCCAGATTATCAACCTCTGTGTTTCTCAGCGAGTTTAAACACCTGAACACTCAACTGGAGACGTTGAGACTCTTTATTCAAACCTGAATGACTTTCATTGGGATTTGATGGAACATCTTTGCTCATATTTGTGAAGGATGATGGAAAATCGATTTCAAAATGTTTTACTGATGAAGATTCCTAAAACGTGTCTCTCCTTCACTCTCCTGCCTCAGAAAGGAAAAAATGGATCCAATTTAGTTTTTCATTCTATATTTTTTATCTCTTTCTTTTTTTAAAATAAAATTTAATCTGTTTTTAATCATAATTATCAATCAGTCAAGTTCCTTTAAATGACACATCTTAGGCAGTTCAAAGTGTTTACATCGCAATAATTATGAAAGATAACTTAAAATTATAAAGTAAAATTTTTAAAAAAGTAAAAAATGAAAAAAATGGACTGCTTCCGAACAAAAACTACCAATCAGAGCCCGGAGGCGGGGCTTAGTGCTGTCAATCAACCTCGTGTACCTCATGATTAACTAATGGAGAAACAACTCACCATTAGAAGAAACTTAGACTGCGCATTCACAACAAGCTATACTACCTGCAGCATAGTAGAGCCTTTGGAGGTGATGTGGAGAAAGGGTGAGGAGCCAAACAGATTGTGATTGACAGCGCTAAGACCCGCCTCCAGGCTTTGATTGGCTGTTTCTAGTTTGCACTGAAACAAGATGGAAAAACTAAATTTTTCACAAATGATCTATCACACCAAATTGACATAACATAGACGGTTTCAACAAAAAGAGAGCCCTTCTTTTGCTGAAGAGCTGCTGGTAAGTTAGATTTGTATCATTTCTCGTGTGCTCTGATATTTGCAGTAGAAAATAGATCAAATTACTTGTGAAGATTGAGCGTTTTTGCAGTGCTCTCCTGCAGTGGTGTGTACCTGCAGGCCTCTGGAGGACAGGTTTCCCACAGACATGGCCAGGGTCAGGAAGCCGAGGAGGACCACACCTGTCTCCCCAAACTGCTCCCATGACCACACCCTCATCCTGCACAGAGGAAAGGAAAAACACTCAGTTCAACAGATGGATCTGCATGTTTGTCTCCGGCAGAACCGAAGCATTCAGAACATGCATGCAGGGGCTGCGCTCAGCATCCGGGCCGCAGACCTCCATGTGTTTCTGGATAAAAGCAGCAAAGCGATGATTGCTTGACATGATTGGAGGGAAGCATCGCCACCGCTAATGAGTTCCTGCGGATGAAGCTTTCAGCCGAGACATGTGGGGGGGTTTCAACTCCAATTTGAGGCTTCTCAGCTTCATGCACAGAGAACACATTGGGAGTCTTAATATTTCCTCTCTGACTGCAGTGATGTCGCAGTTTCTGCAACAAACTGCAGCGGTTTGAGGAGCTCGCATAAAGCAAAACATTTCCAGACAGACAGCAGATTTACTGGGATTATCCTGGAACTATAGAGAGAGATTAACAACCAATAGACTTACTGCTAATTGTTGATTAATGGTTAATTAGATTTAAATGCGTTCCAATCGATTTCCTAAGAACGTCCAGTTCGACAGCCTGTTATTGTTGTAGTTTGGCCGCCGTCCAGCAGAGGGCGCCGCTGCTCATCCTTAAACGGAGCCAGGAGTAAAGATGGCGGTGACACCGGAACTGAGTCCGGTTAAGATGCAAAATGTTTTTATGCGCTTTTGTTTTGCTGTATAAACGCTCGACAGGCTCTTTCCGTTTCAGAGAAATTATTCTGAACTTCTGAAGCTTTATGACAGATTCGCCATGAAGGTGAGGAAAATGTTAGAGATGTATGTTTTTACATCGTGTATGTAAAAACATACACGATGCTGATAAACTGCAGCATGAACAGCTCTGCTTATGGGTAATGAATTATTTCACATTTTATTCTTCACATGTTTCATTTTTCTACCCAACTGAAGAGGTTCCTGTGTTTTTATATTTTATACATTTGTCTCATTTTAATAATGTGAGAAAACTACAATTTTCTGTTCATTCAGTCAGTGTAACATGCGGTGGGTAACTTATTGAAAAACAATATTTTATTTACATATATGTTAAAACTGTCACCATGTTGTGACATATAATCTATGAAAAGATAGAGGGATGAGCAGCGCCACATGAAGTGGTGATTGACAGCGCTAAGATCCTCCTCCTGGCTCTGATTGCTTGTTTCTAAAAAGCACAGGAAGAAGATTATCTTATACCATAAACAAACATGCAGAAACTACACATGTGCTGCAGCTTTAATGCAGTTGACTCAAACTAATGTTAAAAATTAATTATGTTTTTTTTTATCAGCACATTATGAAAAATTAAGTTCTTTGAAAGATGAACAGCCCACATGAGAAAACTCAGATTAAAAAAAAGTAAATCAATCAACTCATTAATCGATAACTTGCCTTATCAATGGATATTTAATATTTAATTCTGTAAATATTCAGGATTACCTGCGTAACACGAAGCTTCAATATAAACTTGATGCGTCTGAAAACAAGCCAGTTCCAAGCAGCCGAAACACAAAGTAACATCTGTTTTCTGGGCCGTGCAGACCGGCTGGCGGTCCGCGCAGACGGCTGCTGGCAGGTGGAGCGTGACGCAGATGGGCCGCCGAGAGGCCACAGGTGGTGCAGACGGGTGAGCTGGACTTTAAAAAGCCAAACAAGCCCTAAAGCGCTGGAAAGAGGAAGGGAAGTTTCCCTTCGCTCCTACACAGGTAGGCCTTTGTTTAGCTCCACAGACCATAAGGAAACGTACATGTCTGTATGTAAAGGCTGGCAGGAACAGACACAGACTCACAGGAAAAGGAGGCTTCTCGGAGGAGTTTCCTGAAATCCAAGGATTCAGTGAAGTCCCAAAGACTTGAGAGGAAATTTCACTGAAAATTAAATTAATCCCTTTTTTGAGTTATCACCTGGTTAGGGAACCTTCAGAAACGCAACATTTTTACATGAAATGAGGTCAAGTTTAGTCTATAGAACATTCAAGTGTGTTACATGATAATAACATCATACAGTCATCAAGTAAGAAACAAGCAGTAAACAAAATCATCAAATATGTTCTTGTTACTGATAATCTAACCAGCTGCGTTTTCAGCCTGAGATTAAAGGGTCTCAGGGTTTCGGCTGTTTTACAGTTTCCTGGAAGTTTGTTCCAGATTTGTGGTGCATAGAAGCTGAATGCTGCTTCTTCATGTTTGGTTCTGGTTCTGGATGCAGAGCAGAACCAGAACCAGCATCATTTGCCCTTTTTGAGAATCCCACAGACTAAATAATCTGGATTAAATGTTACAAACTGACTTTAAAAACTCAACGTGGAAAGTTTTCAGGCTGAAAAACAAAAATGTTATAATTTTATGAATCTGTTTTGATAATGTTGGTTTGCATAAAGATAAATAAGAAAATGTTAAAAGAAGACTAGATAAGAACCACTGGCCTAGTCAAAGTCCAGATGTAAATGTGATTGTTCTTTTTCTAGACTTTGGTTCATCTTCTTTAGATGAATCGTTGTTTGTTTCCGTCTGGTTGTGGGAGTTTTGCTGCTGGAGCAACTTTTGCTCTTTCTTTTCCACTTTCACACAGTTGCTAACAGTAAAGTCATTTTGGACTGAAATGATTTGCGTTGGTCCATCAGTCTGCTCTTCTTTGACTTTTGTTGGATTTTTTGTTGTCCTTCACCTTCTGAATCTGACTTGTTGGCCTTTGACCTGCAGTGAACGCAGCTGAGCCGCTGCCTCCACGTCCGTCTCAACATTTCTAATCACCAGAGTCCCGTTTGGCTGCAGAGGGAAAAAGCGATCACTAATGAACGTCTTGCTGATGCACATCTCTGAGCTTTAGCAGGTTAATTATCTGCCATTGTTGTTTCTCCTTTGGGTGTTTTTGCTCAAACTGTTCCCTATAAATTTCTCTCCTAACTGTTTTAATTTGGGTTTTAACTGTATGAAGAATGTGCTTTATTCCTCCCTGCATGCGCATTTTTATCCAAACTCAGAGGAGGACGATGATTACCAGCACAGGCTCATTGATCCCTGAACTCCCCGTTTTAGGACAGGTCTTAGTAAAATAAGCAGGCAGCTGGTCTCACCCTCTGCAGTCTGGCTTTCGCTGCGTTAAATATTGGTGGCAGGTGTCTTTAAGCAGCCGCAGAAACACCCGGACTTCATTATCCAACCAGACGCAGCTGGAGCGCGGCCAGCTGCCAGACACACACTCAGGGAGGAGACGGACGCTTTGTCCGACACGGATACACGTGCACACACGCTCAGCCAGTGGCATGACTCAGCGCCGGCAGACACTGCGGCTCTGTGCGCGCTGCGGCTCACACGCAGGTATCCCAAACACACACCTCCTGCTCCACCTCTCTGCTGTTCACAGACACACACATTGGTAACGATAGAGCAGATTCCCACTTTGAGCTCAGCGGTTTGCGTTTGCGTACAAACTTTATTGGGGAAATTTGGCCAAAATGCTAAATTTCCAGCAAATGTTCTCCGTGTACAGCGTCCCCCGCTGAGGGAAGCACCTCCATCATCGCTCTGCATGTTCCCTCTCTGCCTCAGCAGGAGCAAAACCTCCAAGTGGATAAAAACTCCCGTCATCCTCATGATGGACCAGCAGCCAGAAAACCACAGCTGAAAAGTTTTCTCTCTCTGCAAGAGAAATATTTGATCTCTGAAGTCAGGTTGAAGTTATTCTATTTAAACCTTTTGTTTGAAAACTTGTTTTACTTTGAAGGTCATTTGCCAAAACCTTAAAGTTGTTTCCATAGAGACCAAAAAACAGAAACAATAGAAAGAAACATAAAATATTATTGTTAAATCATAGAAAATGAGTAATTATGTAATAATAAATGAGTACAGGGACTGTCACAGACAGGCACTAGGTGGCGCTAGAGTGCCTGCTCTTTTCCTCTGGACAAAGTGCCCTTCTGAAATCACTTTTTTTATTCATATTTTTTACAGTGTATTGTGTGTTCTAAAAGATAGTATTTAGAAATCTTTATTGCCATTTTTTTCATGACTGGACTCAGAAACTTTCCCTCAATTCATTCATTCACTCATTCATCACATCATCATGTACTGTACACTGTAAAAATGGGTTTCTGCTCTATATAAGCTGAGTTGAATTAATCATTTTAATCTTGATCCTTCATTTCTAGGATGCATTAGCTTATTAAAGCTTAACCTCTTTAGGATTATTCAACTCATTCTAGACTTTCCATTTTGAGCTATCCTACTTTCTTTTATTTATATTCATATTTTACTTATTTTAGAAACTTTGTTTAGTTTAAATTAGTTAGCCAGGTTAGTGTTGCATTTTGGGACGCAGGTTTTTTTTCCATAGAGCATAAAGTCCAACATTTAAGACGTCTTCTCATAATCACTCGGTATTTTACCTGAATTAGTTCCCAGAAACACTAATGATGTGATTTCACACCATCTGCTTCCTGTGTACATCTGGTTCTGCCGGCCCGGACCAACTGACCCATAAACAGACCAAATGTTCCAGTTCTTGTTTGCTTTGGGTTTTCTCTGCGTGAAAAGAAACCGAACCACCAGAATCATGGACTGATTCAGACCAAAGCCTCAGGATGAATGTTTCTGTCTGTCTCCTCCTGTTGAAAGGAAATCATTTCTCTCCACTGTCGCCACATGCTTCCTCAGGAGCAGGAAAGCCAAGATTCAATTAATCTGATTGGTTTTCCTTCGACAACGTTCCAGCAGTTGGTATCTTGGATAACTGGAGTTAAAACCTGAGAGACCAGTGTTGTATAGTAACGAAGTAAAAATACTTCACTACTTTACTTAAGTATATTTTGGAGTACTTCATACTTTCCTCGAGTAAGAAAATTTTTGATAACTTTCACTTTTACTTCACTACATTTCCGAACTTAATTGCATACTTTTACTCCGATACATTTTCAATGTGTGGTTTAGTTACTCGTTACAAAAAAGCGAGAGAGAAACGCAAATGTATTGATCCACCTACTGATTGACTGCAACAAAGCCTGCTTACCTGGGCTTGTTCATCTCCACCAATAGGATGCACAGGTTTCACCTCCCCACTACGTCAGAAAGTCCAGCAAACAGTCTGATTGGTTAGAGCTCCGTTTGTGTAGGTTTGTGCCGTTAAAATGTTCGTTTGTGCAGCTTTGGTTTCCGAGATATTAAAATGATTTTTTAGCCCATCCAGAGTTCACCATCCCCGCATTTTGCTCCAAAACAAACCAAAGTGGGCTGGTTCGTTAATGCTCCATTTGTGCCGTTAAAACAAACGCAGCAAAGTTGTTTTCAGTTTGGACTTTGGCTCTTTCGATATCCGGTGTGAGCGGCGTCTAACTCGAGGTTGATCCGATTCATGAACGCTAATCTCGGCCAGCCGTTCTCTCGGTCTCCCCTTCCTCAAGGTGTCGGAGTTTCACTCAGGGAGAGTCAACAAATTTTACATCCAAGCTCCTGAGAAACTAATGGAAATAGATTTCTTGCCTTGTGACCAACTGACACAAAATTCATGACACAAAAATATTGAGTTTACTCAATATTTTCAGTAATTGTAATCTTAAAACGTATATATTTTGGATGGCCTAAAAAATCATTTTTAATATCTCAGAAACCAAAGCTGCACAAACGGAGCTCTAACCAATCAGACTATTTGCTGGATTTTTTCAGTAGGTGGGTTTCAGCATCATGGAGGTCTGTTTCGCTTCTCCCATTAAACACCAAGTTAACAAAAAGTTCTCCCTGTTCAGAGGCCAATAAGCTGCATTTCCCTCCCAATTCTTTTTTTCTTTTGCATAATGACCAGTTGTGTGCACCTATAGTTTGTGAAGTAGAGTAATCGTAACGGCTTTTTTTCTTCATGTTGGCCACATTTTCTGTACTGACTATTTATTTTTCTCATTTTTGCACTGACCTTCCTGAAAGGGAAAACTTAAGGCTTATAGAAACTTTATTTTCTGTCCTGGAGGGTTTACTAAGAAGCTGGTTCAGTTGTAAAGCAGGTTAAGTTAACCTGGTGGTTTAGGTAAAGCTCCTAATTTTCTTAACTAAATGATGCTGCAGGTTTATCTATTAGCAGGTTTCATTTTGCCTGCACTTGGTTGTGTTCATTATTTTAAGTGTCTTCAACAAGTTTACCAAAATATAAAAAATGTCATTCAAACTGCATTTGCCTTGTTTTACTTTTTACTGATACTTTTCACTACATTACTTGAGTACATTCATTTTTACAGTAATTTCCATACTTAAGTACAAGAAGTTTCAGATACTTTAATACTTTAACTCAAGTAACATTTCAATCAGTGACTTTTACTTTTACCAAAGTCATATTTTGGAGACGTACCTATACTTTTACTTGACTCTGAGATTTCAATACTTTATACAACACTGTGAGAGACACACAAACACATTTTTCTCACTAACGTTCAGCTGTCGGGTCAGAAATCTAATAAAACCTCTCGATTTCAGTGTAAACAAACATGGCCGACTGCGAAGAAGCAATAGAGGTCGTTTCAGAAACATATTTCATAGAGAAAAACGAAACAAGTCTCTGATTCTTCGTCACTTTGCTTTCTGCCTGGCGACACGTTGCGTTTATCAGGCTGTGATCTCGCTTGTCCTACAATATGCCCTGATTTTAGATCGAAGTGTCCCAACGGAGCAGATCGCTCTTCACACACGGCAGGAATAACTTCTGAGTTTACTTTAAGAGCCATCCAGATACTCAGAGCGTTCCTAAGATTGGAAGGAAAAAATCTGGATAAAAATGTTTCCGTGTGAACTAGACATTACGTTAGTCACGTTGTGTTTAATTGCCTTACCTGAATTTGGAGCAAATTAAGCAGAATTATATATATATTTGTGCTTTTGTGCTTCAGATTGCCTTGAGATGAAGTTTGTTTCTCTGTTGGTTGTACTAGCTGAGCTGAACAATAAAACATAATGATTGTTTTCCTTCAGTAAAGAGGACCATCTGTCCTCAGTGTAGCAAAGCGCTCTTTAGTTTCTACAACGTTCGGATGAAAGATATGATCGCGTAGAGCTGGGACTGAGCTGCTACAGGAAACCAGTCCCAGGTTTGCAGGTTGCAGTCGGCCTGATGCCGTCCAGACAGAGTCTTCCTCTCTCCTTCCTCACTCTGCTGTCGTTTCCCAGCAGCCAAGCAGGGCAGACACAAAAAAAAGAAGACAAAAGTAAACACAGTTCCCTCGTCTTCCCTGCTCCCGAACTCTCTCCCCACCCTGATGGACCCCTGGGGCCCCTCGCCTCGCCGTCTTGTTTTTGTAGTCGTGGAAACCTTAGGAGACAGACGGACAGCAGAGGTCTGTCCCCCAGGACGCCGGACTGGAGCCGATCACGCTGCCCGACACCTGTTATACAAATATCGTCTTTCAAGTGAAGATGTTTTATAGGAAGACTTGAATTAATGCAACAGTTTAAGGTTTAATTAAATGTATGAATCACGAAGAGAACATATTTAACTGGAGTGGAACATAAAGCTTTGAATGTTTTATTAATCCAGGATTAATGCTCTGATTCAAGATTTCCCATCTTCAAATAGGTTTTTTGTTTCTGAGGTTTTCAGGGTTATTTACATCCACATCTTTTATTGCTCCAACATGCAGACAAGTCCTGTAAGTCACAGTGATGCACAGACGGCCAACAGGCATTTGAAAGAAGAGAAGTCTAAGTGAACAATCACCAGGAGTTTTTCTCTCTGTTTTCCATCCTTCTGTTTACTTTCCTGAGATTGGTTCAGAGAGGTAGCAGGAGGGAAACCCAGTCATCCCTTTCCACAGTAAAAAGGATGACTAACTCAGGCCTGACTGACTCACATTGCTATGAGTCAAAAGACATTCTCCAGCTCGTCTTCTGGCTCTGCCTAAAAGTCTCTACCAAGTGGCGCGTCGCTTTAAAACCTTCAACAAATGAGATGCTCCAACACCTTCAGCTGACGCCTCCTGATGGTCGACTCGGTTCAACTGGGAACCAAACCTGCAGTATTTCTGACGTTTTCAGCTGCTCCAGTGAACCAAACCCTTTGAACAACCTGTTCTCCTCCTCACCTGTGGGGGCGCTGTAGCAAGAACCACTGAAGAAACGACACAAAAAGACACTGAGCGCAACTTCGATGTTTTACAAAATTTCAACTGAACTGGAGTGGCATCAGATTTTAGCAATTGGAGAATTTCTTGTTTGTCTTTGGCTGAAGACCACAAGACATTTCTCCCACTAGCAATAGAATCAAGTGTTTTGGTTGTTTTTACCCAGAATACCCTGCAGTGTAGCCCACTTCCTAGATCTGGAGTGGTCCCCTGTCCGCTTGGCGTTCATATATGCATTCGAGCCGCACCAGAGTTCACTACAACCAAACTGAGACTGAGGTTTTTAGGCAGACCAGAGTTTGATTACGTATTCTCACCTTCCACCAAATGAACCAGACTGTCTGGGCAAGCAAGCTAGATTTGGATTAGAGTGGACTAAACAACATGAGAAATCATGTTGCTGTGAGTCAAAAGACAAACTCCACATCAGCAAAAGATGCCATCGTCTCTGTGGTGACATCAGCATCGTCCTCACACACATTCACACACTAATGGTGGTGAAATCGGGTGAACGGTGACTCTTGGTTTTTATGATGACTTAACAAAAATTCCTATGGAAGAAAAATCTGAGAATCCCAACAAAAAGTTCCTTCTGCTCCACAGCTGCGTGCGCACAGACTTGGCAAAGATTTTCCGTCAGATGTTGTTAAGGCCTAACACCTTTCTGTTGTCTTGGGGGAAGAAGGACGCGGCGTTCACAGTGGGAACCTACAGGTCTAGAACCAACTGGCTCTGCCAACCTGAACCTCTGCCGTCTGAAAAGGGCATAAAGTACTTTTAATGATTTGTAGCAAAGAGACTTTAGTAGTTCAGTATATTCAGATGCAGGTCATAAAGACAAAGGCAGTGGTCAGAAAACCTGCCGTTCACACATCCTGATCTCAGATGAATTCAGATAATTCCTGACGTTGCGTCATTGTGAAGAAAACGATCAAACGAAACGCAGTAAAAGAAGCACCAGAGCCGTTATGGACATCTTATCAAGGCTGCTGCTTCAATCTTTCTGGCTCATTTCACTCACTTCATTCCAGCTGTGTTCTGGGTAACATCCACAGCGAGTATCAACCAGGCTCACACAGTTCCTGGTTCTTTAATCAGGATTCCCAATCAGCCAACCAAAGGTTGAGGTAAGCATCACCTCTGGCGATACCCAATCCAGGAACCGAGAGAGCTACAGGAATCTGCCACTGAGCGTCGGACAGGCGACCGCTGCATTCTGATCATTTCTTAGCGACGAAAAGCCGAATGACACGTTGCTAATTAGACAAACCCCAGCATCGGTCAGACGCTGGGAGGCGAGAGGCTGGTTGTGGGTGTCTGCTTGTCGAGAATTGGACTCATTCCGCGGTCTCCTCTCACAGGAATGATGACTGAGGCAGGGATGGGATCGGAGAAGGAGCCGGAGGGAGGAAGCCTCTTGGTGAAGCTCTTCAGAGCAGCTGGAGTTGAAAAGAAGTGCTGGAGGGTTTTAATGCAGAGACTTGAGAAGGCAGAGTCATTGATCTAATGAAGTTATAATAGGTCGCACACATTTACTGAGATTAAGATGCAGATTAAACACTGTACTCAGAAATGTTTGCTTCTCTCCACAAAACCAGGATCAGGAACAAAAGAGCCGGTTTAGATGCTGTTGCTCCGATCCGTGTTGACTTGACTTCCTTTCATGATGAATGGCTTTAATTTACAATAATAGCTGAAGAGCTCATCAGATGGTCTGCATTAAACTGCATAACACATCAAAGCGCATTGTAACGTGTGCAGAGCTCAAATCTGTTTCTATTGTGCCGTGAATTCTCAGCTTTTTCTTTCTTCACTTATACTACCTCGCTAAAGACCGGACAATGTGAGCACAGGACTTAACAGATGTTAACTAACTGCGGTAAGTTTATCTAAGTCTTTGATTGGAAATCCAGTTTGTTTGCCTAGAAAGTCCGGTTTGTTTGTGGAGGTGTGAATGCGTAATCGAACTCTGATGTGGACCAAAGAAGTGAACTCTGGTTCGCCAACAAACCTCAATCTGGGTTTGGTTTAATCTCTGCTGAGGTTTGAATGCAGATGTGAACGCCAAGCGGACCAGAACCACTCCAAAAGCAGGAAGTGGACTACTGAGCAGGGCATGCTGGGTAAACACAACTAAAACAGACCAGCATGTCCAGCTCCAGAGGGAGAAATGGCTCAGTTGGAGGAGAAATCCTCCAGTTGTTAAAATATAACACTGCTCCGTTTTAGTTTGGATTTTGTGAGGAAGGAAGTTGCGGTCTTTGTCTTCTTCAGAGGTTTTTGTGTCGTTTCCTCAGAGGTTCTTGCTGTTGTGCCCCCCCCCCGCCCCATACAACGAGATGAACTCAAACTGCTTGGCTTGTTTGACAGCGCAGTGTGAAAGTAAACCGCAGCAGCTGAAAATGCACCAAATGCTGCCATTTTGGTCTCTAATCAAACCGAGTCTGACGGACAGTGAAAACAGCCGTAGTGTTCACGAACGATGACCAGAAACATGTTTTTCTCTAAACAGCATGAGCATTTTTTGAAAGCAAACATTTTCTGCATCAAGCAGAAAACGCTTGGTTGAAAAAGTTCAGGGTAGGATTTCTCTCCCTTTAACTCCCAGACAAGCCGTGTTGGACCCACAGTGAGCCTCTACCTCACCAGTTTACACTCACATCTCCCAACAGCTGACAAGTTTCCAGTCAGACTTCGGGCCTCTCCAGGAATACACATGCACGCATGCCTGCACAGGAACACACACTCCTCTGAGAGCGAGTCAGCATTATTTTGTGGATGTGTTTTGGTCTGGTGCAAAACAATTCCCATTGGCTCTACTGTGCCTCATAAACACACAAATACACACGCAGAGCAGAGCAGAGCAGAGAGGAAACCACAACAGCACATGCAGGCGTCCAAAGAGCCAACACAGAAATCACACAAACTGCACAGCAGCAACACACTCAGAGGAGTTCCCAAATATTTACTCACCTCGCCTGCAGCAGTCCAAGGGCGTCTTGGTGTGTGCTGAAGATGCCACTCAGCGTCAGTGAGTGGGATTTAACGTGTGTGTGCCTGAATGTGCTTCAGCCTGCCGGCAACAGCAGTGTTGAGTTGTGATGAGAGCTGCTGTCAATGTGGAGTGAGGAGGGATAGAAAGAGGGATGAAGAAAGGGAGGGAGGTAAGGTGTGCTTTCCCTGCATCCCTCTTCCTCTTCCTCCTCCTCCTCCAGCCGAGACAGAGGAGGAGGAAGAGGTGGGAGGACCAGAGGAGTCTGGCTGACTGCTCTGCTTTCTGACTGGTTTTTCTAGTAATCGGTTCATTAGTCTCAACTTCACATCTTCTTACTTGTGTCCTTAAGGTACTTTGACTCCAGCTCTGAATCATAGTTTCTACCTGACTCTGATTTGCTCCATAACAACCAGAAAGTTTTGGTTAAAACTTTACTGCAGTTACTATTTAAGTGTTGCTTGGAAGACGTCTTGCAGCCACATGGCCTCATGTCAGCTGTTTGGGTTTGGATGAAGGATGAGGGATCGCTGACCCAGGAGAACAATCACTCCATCAGCACAGTCTGACGGACTGAGACTCTGCAATAGATCACCTCTTCCTCTGCTCCTCCTTCCTTGGATTGTAAGAGTCTTTCTTCATCTTCAGTGTCACTGCAAACAGACATTGATTAGCTCCAAAGATGTCTGGTTGATTGATACCTTGCAGAGCCTAAAATAGTCTTGATTCAAAGTTATTTATGTTTCTAAAGAACTAAAGAAAAGTTTAGCTCCATGTTTGCTCAGTTTTAGTTCTTTTTTCTGACCACATGAGGTTCCTTTGTATTTTAAGGAAGCAGTCCAAACCTCTGAGACAACATCTCTCATGTTCTGAGGTTAGTTGCAAACATAAAGTGTGAAAGGACCAGGATGTCTTTGGTACCACATTGACAGCAACCAGAAGACCGGCTGGTGGTTGCCAGTGATGAAACCCATCAAGTTGCACTTTGGCTTTAGGGCTTGAGCTCAAGCGGACAGGAACCAGCAGCCAGAAGGTCTGCAGCTTCTTCAGCCGCAGAAACAAAAGCTCCAGAAAGGGAGGAACTTGAGGATGTTGTTGAAAAGGACTTTTTGTTGAGCGAAAGGAAAGCAGGACTTTCCCTGGCTTGATGCTGACCAGGACTGATGATATTGTTAGTAGTAAAGAGACTTTGGATCTGCTCAGTCTGGTCACCATGTGCTTTGTGGAGATGGTCTGAGCTGTACGGTGATTCCATCATGATGGCAGAGACTGCCTGGATCATTTAAAGCCTCAGGGAGTCAGAAGTGAATCAGTTCGTTCATAATGGCTCAGAATGAACTGGGAGTTTGGCTTTTAACTGCTGGTTTCTCCCAATCTGTCCGTCTCAGTCGTTGTGCCCTTGGGCAAGACAATTAACCTGCTTCTTCCCCTGATTCAGCAGCAGGTTCAGGGCCTCTTTGTAAACCTAAATGCTTCTATCTGTGTCTGTTTCTTTCCTTTGATTTCCTGTTTGTTTTTTTTCTGTTCAGCTGAACTCAGGTCTCTATCAGCGACTCCTTTCGGGACATGAGGAACCCAGAAGATCCAGGTGAATGATGTGAAGCAGAGAAGTCTGAGGACCACCGTGTCTTTTTCTCGGCTGTCTTCCTGTCCTTTTTTTCCCTGTCTGTCTCAGTCCTTCATGTTTTATTATGATTTCAGCTCGTCTCCTGTATCTTTCCCTCTGCTGTTATTTCTCGCCGCTCCCTCTTCCTCTCCACCTCACTCAGTCGCTCCTCTGTTGCTACAGCTGTCTTTTCACTGTGCTGAACTTCTTCTGTCAGTCCATGTTTCATGGTCTTACTTTCAGGTCTGTGAACTTACCTCCTGTAATTACCATCCTCTCAATCGTCTGTTCGCTTCTTCTCCACTTCATTAACCAGTTAGAATACAACACAGTTTATTCATTCGTTGGTTCAGATTCAGTTATTTAGAAAACAGTTGTATGTTGACGAATGGACGGAGGGACATGTGGACGGACGGCTTTTATGGACACTTTCCTGCCCACAAAGGATTTTTATAAGATGAAGTTTGGCTGACATTGCAAGTGGGCAAAATAAACACTTCAAAATAAAATAAAAAGAAAACATGTTTAGCATCTTCTCTGCAGCCAAACAGCTTGAATAATAACCATAATAGAAAACAGGCAACATTCAAGCACCACTGTTGGACCTGAGGTGCTGCTGAGGTCCAGTTGTTTAGCGTTAGCTCCTGCTGATGGAGGCAGTTCACGCCGTCTGCCAGACCAGAGCAATACGATCCCACCAGTAATTCAAGCGCGCCACCTTGATGTGAGATTTTAATAAAGGCTGCTGAGTGAATGTAAGCAACACTCCCATGGGTGTGTGTGTGTGTGTGTGTGTGTGTGTGTGTGTGTGTGTGTGTGTGTGTGTGTGTGTGTGTGTGTGTGTGTGTGTGTGTGTGTTTTGGAGCGTGCCCATTAGCAGGATGCAAAGTGTTGGGAGTCATTAGGGTTAGAGCCTCCAGACAAAGAGCAATTAAAAGTGTCATAAACGGAACCGCAGTGAGAAATATTCAGAGGACGAAAACTGGCTTTGCTCAGTTATTGTTTGTTAGATAAAGAAAAATAATGTGGATGTTTAAGATGAATTATTGGTCTAAATGACCTCTACTTCTCATTTCTTAAAAATCATTGAGTATCTTCCACAGCATGAAACTCTGAAGGAACGGTTTGGATCCACGTCAGTGACGGCAATCATTCCTATAAACTCTGCATTCTGCATCACTTTTTCCTCTTTGACGTTAGCTGACATATATAAGTGCACAAAACTTCTTGAAGGGCTGTTAACACATTTGCTGAGCCACATAAAGGCACTGATGACATTAGGAAAGTAGTGGCCTTCAAAATAAAAGTTGTAGCAGTGAATTCCATGCAAATTAAAGGGATTTCTACGTTTACAACAAACTGTTAGTTAAAAAATGTGACATGAGAAGGAAAAACATACAAGATGCATCGGAGCATAAGTTGCATTTATTGGGAAATTGTTCAGTGTTGATGTGACCTGGTGACACTTTGTGCTCAGAAACTGTGAATGTTGACTCTGAAGTTTACTGATCAATGTTTGATATTATTTTACCACCTCTGATAAATATGTGACCGTAGCCTTTTTTGTTGTTCTGATATTATTCCTACAATAATAAGTAGGAAAAAGTCAGACTTTTATTTTATTTAGCTGGAAAAATATCAGGCAAAGAAGATGTAATACATCCTATGAATTCCTAATACATAAATGAAAAATCAAGGATATTTTGTCACATTTTGCAGCGTTGCAGCACCAAACGCAGGCAGTTTGCAGGCAGAATCATGTGAGTGTGGATATTCATTGAAAATCCAAACACAGGGACATAAGATGGGAAAATGGCAGAATGAACAGCTGGAAGAGGATCCAGGGAAAAGTAGAATAAATAAAACCGACTAAAAATAGCAAAATACAGGAGTTAATTGAAAACACGAAACTAAAAGGAATGTTTTGTTTTATTTAGTTCAGAGTTCCTGGGAACGTCTAATCCATGACTTTCTGTTTCCATGGGGCATAAATATGAAGAACTGCACCGAGGAGGTTTCCATAGCAACCATCAGACGCCGCCTGCAACCAAAAAAAGTGTTTTCTGTCCTGCTGTCTCACACAGCGTGAGGAGTTTGATAAACTTTACCGAACCTCTGAGTTTTAAGATGAGCTTTCATCCAACAAATCAATAAACGACTAAAACATTTTATTTTCCTCCACTAAAGGTTAGATTTCAGGCTGAGATCATCCTGCTGCCTTAGAAGGGGAGATTTTATTTTTGTCAGCAGAGTTGCCAACAGATTTGTTTGCGTCGTATTTGCAGTTGATTCCCGGCAGATGGTGTGGTTTAGCCTCCCCGGTCCTCTGCCTGCTCTGCTTGATGAAACTCCCTGGGAATCAGAGGCATGTGGTGGGAGCCCTCTGCCATACTGCACCCTTTGTGCTGCTGCCTCGAGCCTTTGAGCAGGTGCAACAGCTGAGAGGGGAGCAGCAGAGCCAACTGCTGCCACGCCGTCTTCAGACATCCTTCAGAGTCAAATAAGGTTCTGGGAGGCAAACACAGATTAGCCTGATGATTAGCCTGATGATTAGCCTGATGTGTCACATGGGGTTTGTTTACATTCACACAGTTTGACCATCATAGGACTGAACTGGTTTTGGTCCAGTCGGGTTAAAAGGGGATGTTGATGTCCAGTATGTGGTGGTTGATGGTTCAGCTGTTTCAGCAGCCTTACAGCTTCATGTTAGCTTTTATTAGCTGGTGGGAAGATACTCAGATATTCTGTCTTTTTTAATATAAAACCCTGAATCCAGAAGTTGCGTTTAATTTGACATGATTATTGGAAAATATTTGGTAAATGTGCAGAACATAAAGTCTCAATTTTCTCCGTTTGATTTTTCATTGCAGATCACAATGAATATTGATAACTAAGCAGTGAAACCTGATTCGGTAACAACAGACATTAATTCTGCTATTGCTAAGTGCTATGCCACCATGGTAATTTGCAGAAGCTGTTGCTAACACACTAACGGTGCATCGTATTTGTAGGTGGAACTCGGAAATTCCAACTTCCCAGTCGTAAAAATCAACTGGAACGCCGTCATATTTACCTCACTTTACGTTTCAATATGGCCGCTCTTTGCATCAACAGCAGGAACCAATGGTGGAAACCTGTTTAATTTAGAGGTAATACTTATAAGAGTGCATCTAAAATCAGTGTTACATGCAGCTCTAAACTGAACAAATAAAAAGCTGTTTGCTTAGCTTTGCTATTAGCGAACAATCACAACTTTGCTTAACTGAATGTTTAACAAACATCCAAGTCAATTAGCAATTTATTCTCAAAACAAAACATTTAGGAGAAGCCAAGAACGTTTTCAAAGTGAGCAAAAATGCTGGACCGCTAAACGCATTGGCGCAGAAGCTGAAGTGTTTTATTTGATTTTACATCATAAAATCAAATCAAACATTTGTTTGTTTTTTTCTGGTCTAACAGCAGCTTTGGTCCTAAAACTCTGGGAAACACTTTAAACTCCATCTCTCTCTGTGTGTGACTCACTGTGGCGCTACTTTAACACATTTAAAATCAATATTTGATCAGTTTATCCATTATTGATCTATCTAGTTATGTTATCCTAATAATGACTGAGATGAACAGGAATGTTTTTCTTTTATCTGAATCAAAAGCAAATGCTGCACAATTATAAAACAGATCAAAACAAGACAAAAGAAAAAAATCAACCAGAACGTAAACCTTTCACCACGTTTGTTTCCTCTCCAGCTGGAGCAGCGCAGGATTTCACCAGTGCTCCCAGCTGATGTCTGCACTTAAATGGGCGTAACTCGGCAGGATTTCAGCTCAACACTTATAAACCCCGTAATGAAGACATACAGCCTCGTGACGAGCAACCGCAGAGTGAAGCCGGCTATAAAATCTTCTCCCCGACAGGAAGTGACAAATAAAAACTACGGATTCCCTCCAAGCAGCAGAAAGCTGGACTCACTCTGCATTTCTTCCTCTCCTCTCCCATCCACACAAATCATCAGACTGGCCTCAAAGCTGTGCTGGAGAATGGCACTGAAGGTTCGACTGCAGAGAAACGTTTTTTAAATTCAACGAATTGCAGTTTCTCCTGCTAATCCAAGAAGGCTGAGGCTCATTGGAAAATCCTCTTCAATGTCCTGAAAAGTCTCAGAATGGCTTCAGAGAAAGCGAAACATCATCAAACTCATTCCTGCTCAGTGGTAATTAATTGCTCCTAAACTGGGTGTTTGACACACCAGTGAGGCTCCATAAACTGGTCCCAGTCACTGACGGCCTCCACGCCTCCTACATGAGCACAGAGGAGAAGAAATCATCCATCTATTCATGTCCGTCATTTTTTAAACATATTTTGAATCTGTTTTGATACAGTTTCTGTTCTGCAACAGTTTTTGGGTTTTGCTTTGGTGTCAGCAGAAACGGCTCTTCTCTATAAATGACGTGGTTTGAATCCAGGCTGTTTGCTGGAGTCAACAGGGAGGAGGAATGAATCGATACTCCTGTAAATGCCGCCGTCTGTTCGCTGTTTTCTCACCTTGTGGTCCAGTGGACTCGGTTCTATTGGGACCAAAACTTAAACATTTGTTCCATTTCAGCTCCTTTGTTTCTACTTCTGTTCTCTATTGAGGCTTTTTTTATTATTTGAATGTTTCTATTAATCAAGTTTATTTTCAGAGTTTCAGTTTGTGCTATTTTACGGTAAATGGAAACGCAGCTGACGTTGGTCTCAACGTGGAAGAAATTATCCCCAGAAAGTGAAATGATAAAGTCAGGAGCAGTTGGAGCAGGAAGAGAAGAATCCAACAGAAGCTTCACGTCAACCTGCAGCCGCTCAGGTCGGCCATGTTGGTCCTCGCCTGCCTCAGGCAGGCGCTGGTATGCAGACAGCTGGTCAGCAACAGCACGGCCCAGCAGCCACACGGCCTCGTCATCTGAGGGACATTTAAACTTTAAATGGCCTCAGAGGACAGCTGTCCGCCGACCGACAGAGAGGAGCAGATCAGAAAGGCTCTCCTGTGAAAGCTGCACCGCCTCAGTCTGATCCAGCCATGGGCGCCTTCATCGCCAAGATGCTGCTCCCCACCGCCAGCAGCCTGGTGTTCCTGCCGGCCGCCAGCGTCGCCGCCAAGAGGGGCTTCCACACCGAGGCCATGGTCTACTTCTTCACCATGTTCTTCACCGCGGTGAGAATCCAAACCCGCTTCACTGAGCTGCAGCAGGAAGGACGACCAGTAAACCCCCGTCTGCCGTTCATTCATTACAGCGAAACATAAGCAGGAAAAACCTGATCCGCTGGTATCAAAACGTTTGTTTCCATCATCTGGAACAAACTTCCAAAAACTGCAAAACAGCTGGAACCCTGAGGTCCTTTAAATCTCACCTGTTTATTGCTGTTCTTGATTATTTTGACGTTGATATTTGATGTGTTGGATGATTCAGATGAGCTACTAACAAAATCTCATGTTTACTAGTTTCTCTCTTGGTGACTGAGATGTTTTTAGGGATTTTGAATTTTGTATTTTTATGATGTTAAATTTGATTGGTTGAATTTAAATAATGTTACTTTAAGTACTTATATATTAACCAAATACTAATTAACTGACTGTTATTAAAAATCAGTTAATAGTTATTATTAAATTAGCAGTTAAAATAATTTAAAATGTCACTGAAATAAACAAAGAAAATCAGCAATCAAAATAGTCAAACAACAAAAATGTAAAAAGAAAAATCTAAAATCACAATAAAATAAAAACTTATCATTAATGTAATATTAATCAGATAAAGGGATAATTTAAAATTTTCTATTATTGTGTATTTGAGCTATTTTGTTCATTATAGTTGTTAGTTTCTCATTGACAATCATTTTAATATTGTTTGTTTATAAGATTTAATGTAAAAAAATGACTTAATTGTTGCAATAAATCAGCTGATTATTAGACTGAATAAAAATCTCATGTTGGGGTAACTTTATTTTGAAGGATCTCAGCGGTCCGGGCTTGGACTGGTCCAGTTCATGGTGGTGAAAGTGTAACTGTGACTCTGTTCCTGCAGATTTATCATGCCTGCGACGGTCCAGGCCTCTCCATCCTCTGCTTTATGAGATACGACATCCTGGAGTTCTTCAGCGTTTACGGCACGGCGCTCTCCATGTGGGTCACGCTCGTAGGTAAAACCATCTTCATGCTGCTTGGACCGACGGACAGCGCCTCACTCACAGGCTCAAAATGTCCTGCTGCAGTTGCTGCACCATTTGCTGCGTCTTCACTGCGCTGAAGCAACCCGTTTGCTCCGCCTGCGTCTGACTGAGCCAAATGTCAAACATCGGACTCCTCTGATTGGCTCGAATGTCTTTGTATCAAATATGTCCCTAAAAATATCTTTAAAATGTGCAACATTGTGCTGGATGGGGCTCCAATCAGAATTACTCTGATTTGTTTCTGATTGGTTCACTGCAAAAACAAAATCTTACAAAGTATTTTTTGGTTTAATTTCTAGTGAAAATATCTTAGTTCACTTGAAATGAGATGAAAGTAAATTTAAGATGTAGGAGTTTGATTTATGTCAGTAATTCCTTAATGTTGATTTAAAACAATACTTATTCCACCGGCTGATTATTTCACTTATTACAAGATGTTTCCCACATAAATGAAATAATCTCTCAGTGGAACAGGAACTTTTTCACAAATATTATTGATTTAAAACCAGCTCCTATTTCTTGCTGAATAGTTACTTGTAAAGTTACTTTTGAATATTTAAGTGTACGAAAATATTTGACTAGAAACTAGAGCAAAAATACTTGGTAATATTTTGTATTTCTGCCGTGTTTATTTAGATTTGCTCTTAATTTGACCTCATTGTACCTGAACGTTAACCAAACTGGTGTGACTGGGTGCAGCGTCCAGTAAAGACCTGATCTGTTCGTCTCTCAGCTCTGGGAGACTTTGACGAGCCGCAGCGCTCCACCATTTCGATGTTTGGAGTGCTGACCATCGCCGTGAGGATCTACCAGGACCGCTGGGGCTACGGGATCTACTCCGGACCAATCGGATCAGCCGTCTTCATCATCACCATCAAATGGGTGAGCGAAACGCCATTTGTAAAGACAACAGCTAAAAAGTAACAGAAATAATTTGGGTTATTTAAAGGACAACAATTTTCACCATGTTATTTATGCATTTATAAATGTCAGTTTCAAACTAAATATTCAGAGAATATTTAGTTTGAATATATTAAAAACATGATAACTGATAAAAATATTGAGTTTGAAGATAAATATCTCACCAGCAGGTGAAATATTCAGTTAACTAATTAAATATTTAGCACTAAATTCAATATTTAGTTCAAAACTAAAATTGAAACATTTAATTTCAAATCAACAGTTTCCAGTTTATTCATGGAAGCCAAATAAACTTTTCCATAGAAAAAGGCGTGGCCTTACAGGGGGCGTGGCCTTACAGAGGGCGTGGCCTTTCAGAGGGCGTGGTCTTGGAGAGGGCGTGGCCTTGCAGAGGGCGTGGCCTTGCAGAGGGCGTGGCCTTTCAGAGGGCGTGGGCTTGCAGAGGGCGTGGCCACCATAGTTAAATATTTAGAAATATTTATTTGGTAAACCAAACAATTAGTTGAAACTGCGACATTTATAAATGAATGATATTATAATTACAAGATGTTTGGAAAAGTTAACTTCTGCTTTTTCTCTAAATAACTCAAATAATTGTATTAATTTCTGACTGTGAGTCTCTCCTGATGCTCTGAGTTCTTTCTTTCCAACTTTCCCTCCATGATCTGCATTTTAAGAAGCTTTTATTTTGATAGTGCTGCTTCCAGTCGGCCAGGTTTGTTATTGTCTGGTTGATGTGCTGCTGTTCCAGCTGCAGAAGATGAAGCAGCTGAGGGCCGTCTACCCGGAGAAGAGCGTTTACACGCAGCAGGTCGGTCCAGGCTGCTGCTTCGGCGCCCTCGCTCTGATGCTGCGCTTCTACTTTGAGGTGCCTCATCGTGAAAACAAAGCCCAGCCCAGAAGATAAATGTCTGCCGCTCATCTGCGAGTCGATTGTTTGGGTTTTAATTACAGAGTCTGGCTGTCTTGTTTTGGCCTGCAGGAGTGGGACTACGCCTACGTCCACAGCTTCTACCATCTGTCTCTGGCCGTGTCCTTCGTGCTACTGCTGCCCAAGAAGAACCGCTACGGCGGGACGGGAGAAAACGCTGCAAAGATCACCTGCCTGACGCTCTGCTGCTGCGTATGTTACATAAACAACCTCAGTCAGAGCCTGCACAAGTATTCACACCCAGGAAGCTGTTCACATGTTGGCAGGTTGCAAAAACACAGAAAAATCAGCAGCACACACAAAAGATGCTAAAAAACACAAGAAACGCACAAAAAACACGTTGCAAAAGGAAACTTCTGCAACCACAAGAAATGGTAGCAAACAGAAAATAAAATATAAAACATGGCTGACGCTAACACGCTAATCATAATCATTAGGCGCCGCCATGGTAACATGTAGCTCTCATGTGACGTCACACTTTGTAGCTGACAGCCATCTTGGTAGGTGTCTGTAAATCACGGTCATGACAGTTGCTATGGCGTTGCTACGACAACAATAAACAAGCCACAAGCTCAGCACTAACTCTCATCATCATCCAGTCTACCTTAGAAACAACAAAACACTTTTCAGCTATTACTGTTACAATCTTCACCTCCTCTGTGTGATACTACAGATAAAGATCAGTGACATTTACTGTAGAACTTACTGCCAATTAGCAAAATTAGCTTAGCTAATGTAGCTTTTACCTGCTAGCTAAGATAGCGTGTAGCCTACATGTTTGTTACTTTCCTTGTTATTCACATGAAGAGTTCGTAGTCCTTTATGAATCCATTGAAATCCGGATTGTAGGCCTTCCTGGCAGCTTGTCCACATCGTCTGACGTGTTTTTATTCTCCATATCATACGAGTCGATTTCAGCAGCAGCCATTTTGTTAATAAATGTGTTTTTATATACATACTTTTTGTCTGCTGGTCTGGAAGCCATGGCTCATCTACGCTTTGTGCTGCGTTGCCTACCAAGATGGCGCGGATCACTTCTGGTACCGACTTGTGGGAACAAAGTATGAGCAGAAGCTAATGCTAAGTGCTAACGGCTAAAGATGCATTTCATTTGTAGTCTGAACTCGGAAACTCTTAGTCAGAAAATCAAATGGAATCAAAGTTCATGTTTCAAAATGGCGGCTCCTGGAATCAACAGGGAAAGTGATAAAATCCCAGCGACGTTCAGCTTGATGTGTAATGGGTGTGAATACTTTAGTAAAGCTCTCTAGTTTCTGTTTCTTTATCTTTGCTCTGTTTGCTCTCCAGACGATGTCGCCGGGTTCTTCCAAAGAAAAGACAAACAAACCACAGAAGAAGAAGTCGTCTCGGTCGGTGTGGCGACTCCCCACAGAGAAGCTGTGGCCCCGAGGGTCCGGCACCCCCACCCTGCCGGTCTGCGCCCCCCCGCCCTCCCCGCCGCTCAAAGGGACGAGCGTCAGCAAGCTGAAGGAGCTGAACGGCTGGAAGTGACCGGCGGTCAGCCGGACGGGCCGGCGGCGCTGGACCAGCACCAAGCGGCTGTCAGGACTCAGGAAACCGACCCGCATGTGGATTTTCCTTCCTACCCAGAAACTGCGACCTGGCTGGTTTTCTGTTTAAGCAGCCATGTGAGGAATCCGCCAGCGACTGGAAGCCAGATGATAAACAAACAAACGTGACCCGATGTAAAACTCTGAGGTGAATTAGACGTCAGATCAGAACCCGGGACGCGCGAGACAGACAGCCGAGACGAGCCTGTAAAACTGACAGCGCGATTTATGAGATGATCAGACCAGCAGATGGTTTATCTCTCCAAAATGGATAAATTGTGTTTAGAGATGTTCCTCTGGGGAAAACGGCGGTCTGCTCCCCTCTTCCTTCCCTTTCCATCGCTCCTCGGAAAGAAGCACGCGGCTTCTGAGAATTATTAGACTGTAAAGCACAGCGAGGCGTTTCATCCGTCCTGCAGGTGCCAGAGACGTCACGAGGACATCAGTCTGTCTCTGGCGTCTTAATGTCTTCTGGAGGAGCAGGTGGACTGCTGCTGTCATCTGTCTCTGCTTTGCATCAGGGCCACGCTGAGGAACAATATATATATAACAGGATAAAGTCAGAATATCACAAAATATTCTCTTAATACTCATTACCAATGCATTCTCTTTTGCTTGTAGTTCTGTCATAGGACTGCAAATTTATTCTCTTTATACTACAACTTCATCCTTGAAATATTGTGAATTTATTCTCGTATTATTTTGGCTTTATTCTCATAATATCACTTTATTTTCTGATTTTGGCCCCAACTCTCCGTCGTACACGTCGCTCTGTGTGATGAGGTATTTATTTCACTTTGTTCTGATGTTTGTGTATTTTTTAAAATAAACTGTGATATTTTATTGAGGTGCAGCAGCTTTTAACGTCTCTGTTTCTCTGAGAAATTCTCCGACGCCACATGCTTCAGTCCAGAACCTCTAATCTAATTGAACAGGAACAGACCGGGTTCAGTGGGAGCTGAGCGCGCCGCACGTCACCTGTCCTGAACCCGACCCAAAGTCTACAAACCCGACCGGCTTATCTCAGACCAAACAGTCTGCGTCCGCGGCGAGAGCGCCCCCCGCCTCCCCGTCAGGGAATGCGTTGACTGGGGGCCAAACCGCCGGCTCCGCGCCCTCAGAGAGGTGTTTGTGTCTGGGCCCTGACAGGACGGTAAGGCGAGCCTTTTATTGCCCCGCTCGGTGTGAAAAGCGGCTCCTTTAGGGCCGCTTTCTGCCCACACTGGGACCAAACTGGGAGGACTGGACACCTTCTGCAAGGCTGCAGCTGCTTCCTGTGGTGGAGGGACGGGGATGTGATGCGTTCACTGACACAGACCTCTTTAACATCAAATCTCAGTTTGTGAACGACTGCAGGAAGTTTAACGACCAAAACTCATCCTGCAGTTAATCAGGTGAGTCAGTAAGTATTCCAGAAAGAAAAGGTAAAGAACAAATGAAACTGTTAAATGTTCTGATGAATTAATGTAAAGCTGCAGGTCGTTACTTTGGTAAAAAATATATTTTTCCATATTTATTGTGAGTTTATGAGGCAAATAATCTGTGAAAAGATCAATCTCCTTCCTGAGCTGCTACTGCTGTGAAGAAATGCACCAAAAACAACCAATCAGAGCCAGGAGGTGGGTTTTAGCGCTGCCAATCATTCTCATGAACACGCTACTAAATGTGCGAAAGTCAGAGAAACGACTTCCAATTATAGGACAACTTTATATCTTCCATCAGACAAACAGTTGGTGATCCTAACCAGCCTTAGCATTCACAACAGGCTCTGTAGCGTACACAACGCATGAGTGCTCTAAGTAGAGCAGCTTTTTCCACAGGTTGTCTTATACCAAACTGTTCTGACATGGCCACAGTTTAAGCAAATATGTAAGAACAAATGTTTTATGAAAGTTGCATCTTGCAGCTTTAATGCCAGCAAAGTTCCAGCTGCTTCCTGGAGTCCAGATCTTCCTCAGAGCTCAGAACGGCGACGCTCTCTGGTATGTGTGGCATGTTTGTGCTTTTACTGCGCGGTGGTAGCCGGTGTGCCGCAGCTCCTGCTGTGTGTGTGTGTGTGTGGGTGTGTGTGTGGGTCAGCTGTTGCCACAGCTGTGGTTAATGCTGTAGGTCAGCCGCCTCACGTAGCTGCAGCCACAACATGTCTGCGCTGCTGAAACTGATTCCCAGGGATGAAACCACTGCTGGGGATTTTATCTTCAAGAAAAGAACAGAGGAAGAGATTTTTTTATTTCCACCATATTTATTAAAGGAAAGGAAGATAAATACATAAGGCTCCTCATCCTTCCTGGTTTTAAACTTTTTAATTATTACTCAGCTTTTCACTTTACCTACATGTTCTCTTGTCTTTCCTATTTTAAAAAGTGACAGAAAAATCAGCTTTTGTTTCATATTAACAGTCCAGTTAAAAACAGTCACAGATGACAGATTTGAAATATTTACAGTAAAGGTGTGTCAATAAATAGCAGCTGTTAATTTATTAAAAAATAATAATTATACTAGGATTTTCATCACAGTTCATAAATTTACTCACATTAGAAGCAAAACCTGCTTTATTTATTTTATTTTAAGGTTTTTTTGGAGGATTTTTCTCAACAGTCTAATTATTATTTTAATATTGTTGAATAACTTACCTTTTTATTTCATAGTGTGTTTTCATAGAGCCATGTTGAGCAGAACAGTTTTAAATTCAATCTCCAAGTTAAATAAAACAATAAAACAATAAAATGACAGCTGACCGGCTCACACTGTGGCTCTGCTGCCACCTGCTGGACTAAACGCTGCATTACAGCTGGACTCAGAAATGCTGTTGTTTCTTTCTCTACATTATTTGACTTTTGTGTTTTTGGTTCTGTGGCTGGATTAGACTAAATATGTCTCTAAAATGGAAACACTACAGTAGTTTTATTGGACTAGTGATGGTACTGGATGATCTTAAGGAAGTAGAAACGTTAAAACAGAATCTAACAACAGATTAGCAGTGGACGTGAACGCTGGTGTTATTTTCCAAACCCCAGGTGGCTCAGATTGTCTGGCAGTGGAAGAGTTGATGTGCTTGCTGTTGGTGGACACTGTGAGGCGCTATTGCTGCTCTGGCGCAGGACCGGACAGACGGGGATGAAGGACTCCACGGCCTCGTCCACCTGGACACACAGCATCGCGCTCAGCAGCCTCAAAGGAAACCAGTCATGAAAAATTCACATTTTGAATATTTTTGTCCTTCAGTCTGAGCTGCTTCTAAAAACACGTAAAAAAAATACCGAGGCGTTTTGTGGCAATAACATCAGGTTTTTTGGTGTCTGGAAAATGAGCTGTTTAATAAAAACGTTCCTGTTGTTGGGTCACAGTGAGCACTGCACTGTCACCTAGCAACTCAAGTGGAGCTCCAGCACATTTGGTCAGCTAGTTTTACCGCTGTGTGTACTATGGCTGCTGGAAAGGAAAAGTGTTTTGTTGTTGACTTACCATCCAGAAACCACTTGCTGCATTCTTATTGGTTGTGCAGGAGGTTCCACTTCTGCTTTTCAAACATGTGCAGTTGTATAATTGCACATCTGTTTGCAGCCATTTTCACATGGGAGCCATTAAGGTGAGGGGTGTGGCCAGCAGCAGCCAATTTGGATTTACATTTTTAAAAACTGACTACACTAAGATCTCATTTTGTGCCAGAAATGTAGCGAACTTGTTTTGTACCTGCAGGAGGGCCTTGGCTGCGTTCTGCAGGTCCTTCCTGCTCACACACAGGCGGAGCTCCTGAGCAGCTTCAGACAGGCTCAGCGCTTCGCCCTCTGGGTCCTCACTGCTCAGACTCAGGCCGGTCAGACTCTCTTCCAGGCTAAAAACAAACCGAACAGCAAACCTGCCTCTAAGGCTGAAACCACTAATCGATTCTTGACAATCGTCAACTGATTTTGTAACCTAACCTCTTCTCTGGGTCAGAAGAAGAATCCCAGACCTGGATGGTTTCCTCCAGCTCGACTCGGAGCGACTGGCCCTTGGTGCTGGACAGAACCTGGGTCACGGTGCTGCCGGGGAACAGGTTCATCATCATCGGGGGGATCTGTACACACAGACACACCGTCATCAGGTTTCCTGAGTGAAACGTGAAGATGAGCTGCAGACCTCCTCGTTGTCGGGGTCCAGGATCAGCAGGCGGATCAGGTCCTCTCTGGCGCCCCTCAGGTTCTGGATCCGGCGCAGCGCCTTCGACCGGTACTCATAGTACTGGCTGGTGGTCGGGTTGTACGTGATGGCCAGGGAAAACATGTCGGCTGCGTCCTGGAAGTACCTGCAGACACAAACACAGTCACTGAACCTGTGAGGGAGTTCTTGTGGGAGTACTGGTGTTCTGGTTCTGACCAGTCCTGGAAGCAGAAGGAGCCCAGAGTGCTGTGAATGATGGCCAGGCGGAGCCTCAGGGCCGGCTCGTTGGGACTCAGCATCTCCTCGGCCTGCTGGTAGTCCAGCAGAGCGTAGCACCAGTCGGCCTGCCTGAAGAAACAGTCTGACCAGAAACAGACCGGGTCACAGAAACCCAGCAGAGCCCATCAGAGCCCAGCAGAGCCCATCAGAACCCAGCAGAACCCAGCAGAACCAAGCAGAGCCCAGCAGAACCCAGCAGGAGCCAGCTTCAGTGTTTGCTAATTGCTGCTGGCTAGTCTGAAGGGGCGGAGTGGAGGATTAAAGGATTTCTCAAACATGGATGAAAGAATCAAAGCAACACTCCAGGTTTGTTTCTGATGAGGGAAAAACTTTGAAACATGAAGAAAAGCTCAAAAAAGTAGATTTTACATAAAACTGTACAAACAATATATTTAGTTGGCTTTTAAGACAAAAACGAACTTCAATCAGTTCAAATTCTCTAATAAAAAATAAAATCTCGTAAGAACCTTTTGCATCCATTTATTACTCGTATTTTTTGCTACATATGATCAAATATTCACTTCTTACATTTTAGGCAATAAAATGTTTATTTTCTTTCTTAAAAACAAATTGATTTGTTTGCATTTTTTAGTGTTTGTCTAATATTGAATAAAAGAAAAAAGAATAAAAATAGAATATGCTCATTGTTTAACTGATCAGAGTAATTGATTGATAACTAAAACAATAGTTTCACTACTAGACTAAAAAAAAGATTGTTGTTGTTAGTGAAAAAATGCAACAAATACAGAGTTACACTAAATGTCTCACAGTTGTGCAACAAATACACAGTAAAAGAAAAATCATGAGATTTTAACAAATGACATTTTAAAACAATAATTGATTTATTATAAGTGTAACTCTGCTGGTTGCAGTGAGATCAGAGAAACCGGATCAGAGCTGGTCAGAGGAAACGGAGCAGCTCTGATCCGGTTTCAGCTCTGATCCGGTTTCAGCTCTGATCCGGTTTCTGGTTTCTCCTCAGGGTCACATGACTTCCTGCCGCTCCGGCTCTACCTGCACAGGTAGCAGCTCTGACGGCTTCAGGGCTCAGTGGGAACATTTGACTCAAACTGTCTCATCCTGCTAAAGGGGATCCAGTAAAAGTCAGTGACTCAAAGAAATCTGCTGAGTTTACTTAGATAGGAAACTTTAAAAACTAATTTGATAAATAAAATATAAATAATTTGAACTGAATTGAATGTTTTAACTGAAGATGTCGTTCCCTGTCTGAATCAGCTTCCTGTTAACTTGGTGAAGTTGTGGCATTAAGAACAGGCAGTAATAGAATAAAATCAGGTGATAAAGATGGTTTAGGTATCAGAAGAGATGCCTGATTTGACAGCAGTGAGTAACTACAGCGCTCTGCTTCAGGATGGGATGTTTGGACAGACCCAGCTCACCTCCTCGGTTCAGGTACAGGCCGCCCAGGCTCTTGTCCTCCTTGATAGCCTTGTTCAGCAGCAGGAGCGCCTCGTCGTAGAGGCCTCTGCTGAAGCACTGCACAGCGAAGTCGTTGTAGGTGAGAGCCAGCTGGAGCTGCACCTCCTTCAGGTCAGGGCTGCTCTCCTTTCTCTCCTCCTCCTTCGGCTCGCAGAGCTCAGCAGCCAGGACCAGATCCTCGATGGCCGAGATAAACTCCTTCAGACGCCGGTACAGAATCCCTCTGGAGGGAGACAAGCTGATTCAAATGAGAACTGGGATGTTTTTACCTCAGTGACTGAGGTCACACTGTTGGACTGGAGATTAAAACTGCAAGATTCGTAACATTTCCAGCTGCTGTGGTTCTTTTTCTCAAACCAAACAAACCTTTTGAAAAAACTGTTCCCCTCCTGGCCTGGGGGGGCGCTGCACCAAGAGTCACTGAAGGAAACACATAATCCTCTGAAGACACTGACCCATTTCCTGCATTCAGACTGAACCAGAGTTCACTTCAACCTGATCCAAACCAAGACAAGGTTGTAGCAAATCTTTCTGTTCGATAAATTATCTAAGATGTTATTGCAGTCGAAGATAAAAACTGTTGATTTGAGACAGTTTTCAAGGATTGTAATAGTATTGACTAAAAACATTCTGAGAAATCAATAAACTTTAAATTCTAACGAACATTTATCACTGAAAGTGGAAGACATTTTAAAAATCAACAATAAGTAAACAAAACAACAAATAAGTTAAAAAGTTTCTGTAAACAAAATCATCCTTAAACAAATCCAGCAGGCTGAAGACTTTTGTCATCCAGGTTTTGGATGAAAAAAGAGAAAAAACACGAAAACAATCAAAGATACAAATATTGAGTTTGCTTATTGTAACAGGCCTGCTGAAACCTATGTTTCAGTTTGCTGTTTTGGTTTGACTGCACATTCACACTTCCCCAAACAAACGGACTGGAGTTGGATTAAAGCCAACTGGACTGGGGTGACGATGCACCAATAGAAACCTTCTGGCTGCAGACGATCCCACCTGAACAGGTAGAGCTGTCCGTTCTCCGGGTTGCTCTCCAGGGCGGCGTTGATCAGGCAGAGCGCCTCCTGCAGCTGGCCTGACAGCATCCTGATCACCGCCTGCTGCCTGTTCTCCTCGCAGGCCTCCATCAGGTGCTGCTGCATCGCTCTGGCCTCCCGGCAGCCCGGGTCCAGCTTCAGCGCTGACCGCACGTCCTGGATACAACGGGTTGTCTGATGAAAGGCAGAGTCTTGAGGTTAGGGCTGAAAATATTCACATCACTGAATAAAAAAAACAAAAAACTTTTCAAATCAAACCCAGTTTTCTAAATAAAATCATGCAAAACATGAGAAACATTATCAGGAAGTTCAGCTTTTAACTTCAACTGTAAAAAATAAAGACAGAAACAAGTGAAGGGACTTGTTCACACTTTTTAAATCAAATTAAATGCAGAGTCTGTAATTAATGAATCTAATTTTATTTGACAACTATATATACATTTTACATAGAAACTCCATTTACTACTAAATTATTGAATAAATAAACACTTTAGCTCAAGAAAAAATACATTTATTATTTTTAACCTGTTATTTAGGTTATTCAACCATCAGATTGGAGCAAAATGTTCCTCTATCCAATCAGATTTCCAGCATTTCAGGAGCTTCTGAAAATGTGGAGTTGGACAGACAGTAGCGTCTGCAGCACTTTTAGCACTGAGATGCTATTTTAGGCTTGAATAGCTTCACTGACAGGCTAACTCCTTTTAGCACAACTTGAACACAACGATAGTGTTTTCCAGATCGTTTTAAAGCAGAAATTCAGTCCAGAGGGCCGAGAAAAACAGCTTTCCATCGCCATTAGCATGGCTGTTAGCAGATGTTAGCAGATGCTAGCGGAAGCTGCTTGTGCGTCAGATTTACGGTTGTACCAGAAACATACCGGAACGTATGTATGTAAAAATAGCAATTAAATATGTTATAAATTTGGACTTCATGAAGTCATTTAATCTAAATTAACATAATTACAATCTGACTCCCGGTTGTCATATAAATGCTAGTGTGTGACTTTGCCTGGTCTCTGATATGTTCAACAGGTTTTATGTTTCTCTCTGTGAAGTAAAGCCACCCAAAGCTTTGGAGAAATGAAAGCTGGCCTCCATATTCCTCTGACTAATGATTTGGTTTCATTTGCTAATTATAGATCCTGACCGTCCTGTTGAACCAGCTTCATCACACCTGAGCTGAGCGTCAGGAAAAAAACGACTTTTTCTCCACATGAAACAGAAACAAAAACTGAGCAGGAAGTCGGGAATCGAGCTGAGCTCAGCTTCTGGCCAAAAATGACTGAAATGAGGGAAATTATTGCAAACATATTAGAAAAAAACACGTTTCTGGTTGGTTACCTTGAAGTCAGAAGGTTGTGGGTTGAAATGCAGAAGCACTGCTTCAGGTGATGCAGGTGATCTGCATGCAGTGTGCGAATGTGTGATGTTTCAAATGACCAGAGCAGCTCTGACAAAACGCAGCAGTTTGGCTGCACAAATGTTGCACATAAACATTTCATTTTCTGTATCTTGATGAAAAATCACTTATAAGTTAGTTTTGTCTTATTCCAAGTGTACTAAGACATTTATCCTAGAAACTAGATCAAAACTACTTGGTAAACTTTTTACAGTGTAACCAGGTGAGGCCAGAACCCGGTGAGACCAGAATCAGGTGAGACCAGAATCAGGTGAGACCAGAACCCGGTGAGACCAGAACCAGGTGAGGCCAGAACCCGGTGAGACCAGAACCAGGTGAGACATACACTGCAAAAATACAAAATCTTACCAAGTATTTTTGTCACAACTTGAACACAACAATGGTGTTAATACCACACTTGAAATAAGATAAAACTAACTAAGAAGTAACTTTTTTTTGTAAATAATTCCCTCACATATTTTACCGACAACATGGGAAACATGTTTTCTGTTAGTGAAGTGATATCATAGTAAAACTAGAAGTTTTTCATTAATATTAAAAAAATATTTACTTAAAACAAGCTGCTATATCTTACTAAAAAATATTTGCAGTAGAACCAGATCAGAAATATTTGGTAGGACTTAATGTTTTTGCAGTGCTGGTGCCACCTGGTTCCTGGTTCCGGTCTCACCTGGTTCCAGTCTCACCTGGTTCCAGTCTCACCTGGTTCCCAGTCTCACCTGGTTCCAGTCTGACCTGGTTCCAGTCTCACCTGGTTCATGGTTCCAGTCTCACCTGGTTCATGGTCTTGTAAATTCTGGCTCTGAAGACGTAAAGTTCGGCAGACGGACCCTCTGCGATGATGAGGTCCAGTTCCTTCAGACAGTCGTTGTGTCGCCCTGCGGCTGCCAGGCAGGCCAGGCTGCAACGAGAAACGCAACCAGGGCTTAAAACACAGAAAACTAACCTGAAGGGTAAAAACCAGAATTAAACTGATTCTGGAGTGAAAAATAAAATGAGATTTAAGTCTCAGAGTTTTAGAAGCCTGGAAACGATGTGGCAGAATGGCAAACTGTACAAACAACTAACTAACAGCAAAAACACAAAACCCGACTATCAAATATTGCAAATATTTTTATGCACTTGAGATAAGACAAAACGAACTTAAAGTAAGATATAGGAATGTTTTTAGTCAATAATTCATTGATACCGATGAAAAAGTACGAGTCCCATTTCCCTTTTAACAAAACTTTTTCCCAGGTTATCAATTAAATAATCTAGCAATTTTCACAAATATTAAGGAATAATTTACTTAAGCTATTGTTTCTTACTGAAAAGTTACTTGTAAATTAGTTTTGTCTTATCTCAAGATATTTACACTAAAAAAATCAACCAAAATACTTGGTGAGATTTAATGTTTTGCAGTTCAAAAGGTTCATGTGAATCTATGTTCATCTGTCAGTTTAAGTCAATTTAATCCTAATAGAGCAGAAACATAAACAAAGCAATAAAACAAACTACAAAACATTTTGTCTCAGAATCTTGTTGTTCTTTTAGATTAAAATACAGTAAAGATATTAATGGTAATAAAAACAAAATGAGTTTCTAACATAAAATCATGGTTTTTATATTCTCTTTTTGTTGATTTGCTGTTATTTGCATGATGCTGTGTGGACCAGAACCGGGAGGAGATTCTACGGACCTTCTGATTCTGAAGGCGTAGGCGGCCTCCGGCTTCAGCTCAGCAGCTTTCCCGAACACGTCCAGCGCCTCCTGGAAGAGGCCGCGGTCGAACAGACACTGAGCCTGAACAGAACCAGAACCAGAACCGGGACTTCAGTCTGAACACAACACAACACAACAGAACCAGAACCAGAACTTCAAGTCAAAACATTACTCATTAGCATCTTATTTTAAGCCTATAAGTGACTTTAAAATTTTATATTTTTGTAATACAGTGTTTATTATTCAGCCTGTCACGATAAGCAATTAATTAATTAATCATGATAAATTAAAACTAACTCAATAATTTCCATTTGCATAATTTATCGTTTCTCTTTTTACCAAAAACTGGATGATAAACTCTTCAGTTTGGTCTCAACTGGTCCTTTTTTGAAGGATCATTTTGTTTTATTTATAATTCATTTTATTTATTTTGTTTATTGTTTTTGGATATTTAACATGTTTTCCAGTTCCAATGTTAAATGTTCATTAGAATTTAAAGTTTATTGATCTTTGAGAATGAGATTATGCATTATTATGACATTATTACCATTATATCACTGGAAAATGGTCTCAAAATAACAATATTATTATTTGTCCCAATAACCTGTGGGATCATTTATTATCCAGTAAATTGTTTTTATCATGACAGGACTAGTTAATATGCATTAATTAAGGGTGAGAAGGAGACAAAAGCTACTCAAATCCTATAATAAACAGTTATTAATGATATATAAATGGTTTATAAATGAATTGAAACCATATTTATAACTATTAGCTATTTATAAGGGAGCTTTATTGTGAAGTTGTGCCAAACCGTCAATTCTCTGTTAAATGTCTTTTTATAAGGATGAGTCCAATTCAGATTGGATCCATGTTTTTGTATTGACTTTGACCCAAACTAAGGACAAAATGAGCAGAACCAGCAGGACTTTGGGTCAGAACAGAACTGGACTTAACTGGGCTGATCCATTTAAGACGCCAGCTGTCAGAAACCATCAGTTTTATTTACAGTAAAATAGAATAATTGTTTCCTCAGTTTGGAAATGCAAGAAGATCAGCAGAAAAAATAAAATTCAAGCTTCTTAATTTCCCTAAAGAGAAATGTTTGACCTGCATGTAGTAGATGAAGGCCAGTCGAGCGTTGAAAGCTCCCGGGTCCAGAAAACTGGCTTGATTGTAAGAGTCAGCTGCCGACTGGAAGTCACACAGCTGAATGAAAGCATCGCCCTGGCTCACATACAGCTCAATCTGAGGCAGGACAGTTAAAACATATCAAAAGTCTGTTTACCAAATCAAAAGCAAACCTTGTTTGTGAGTTTTCACCTGTTTCGGCTGCAGGTAGATGGCTTTGGAGAAGCACAGCACAGCCTCCTCATACTGGAACTTCTCCATCGCCCATTTTCCTTTTCTAAAACTGAAATGAAAAGCTTTAATTATTGCCTACATGCACCAAATGTTGCACATATTATTGTTATAAATCATCCACAGGTTTAATTGTATCATCTTTTAGGAATCAGTTTCAGTAAATCCTGTGGTAGATGCTCTCTGGCGGTGAATTTGTTTCTTCTGCAGGGTGTGTTAGTAACTGATTTTGTCCTCACTGCTCTGCAGCTCTGCTCTTAATGATTTTGTCCGGATTCAGTTTTGGTCTGAGAAAGCGATAGTCTCTGACTGCCACAAGCCGATCACTGAAGTCCACGTAGGTGCTTCTTCTCTTGGCCCTTTCCAGCTTCTCCTCAGGGGGAAACACACTTTCTCCATCTTCATACTGACGGACAGCAGAGGTTGGAAATAATAAAGACAAGAATCAAACATTCTCACAATACTTTATCAGACATGTCTTTGTTCACCTTCTAACCAGGTGAAGGTTAGACAAAATTAAAACAAATCTACTAAAATATTATTATAAAATTTCTTCATTTGAAATAAATAAAATTAGGATAGAAAAACTAAAATAGTTTTTACATTTAATTTAGTTTTATAATAATCTAAAATAGAATTGATTAAAACTAAAGGTAAATGCATAAAAGTTAAATCAATCAATCAATCAAATTTTATTTGTATAGCACATTTCAGCTACAAGGCATTTCAAAGTGCTTTACATCATAAACATAAAATACAAAGTCATGTAACATAGAATAAAATGAAATAAAATAAAATAAAATGAAATAAAAACACGGAATTTAAGCGCCTGTTACCGCCGGACTCCGCCGTCCGTTTAACCGGGTATTCGCCGGGCCCCGTTGCCCACAACAGGAAAAGGTCTCAACCTACAACTTACAAACATATCCACAAATGCAAATCCAGATACAAATCCATATATATTACATTTCAAATACAATTCTAAACAGGTGTGTTTTTAGTTGAGATTTAAAGGAAGTCAGGGTTTCCGCTGTTTTACAGTTTTCTGGTAGTTTGTTCCAAATTTTTGGTCCATAGATGCTGAAAGCTGCTTCTCCTCTTTTGGTTCTGGTTCTGGATGCAGAGCAGAACCAGAACCAGAAGACCTGAGAGTCTGGCAGGTTGATATAACAACAGCAGATCTTTAATGTATTGTGGTGCTAAACCGTTCAGTGATTTGTAAACTAACAACAGTATTTTAAAATCTATTCTCTGAGCTACAGGGAGCCAGTGGAGGGACTTTAAAACTGGTGTTATGTCTCTATCTTCCTGGTTCCAGTGAGAACGCGAGCAGCAGCGTTTTGGATCAGCTGCAACTGTTTGATTGATTTGTTGGACAGGCCTGTGAAGACGCTGTTACAATAATCAATGCGACTAAAGATAAATGCATGGATGAGTTTTAACCAAAAGCAACCAAATGAAAAATGACTGAACAAAAACATCCTAGATTGAAATTAAAAACAAAAATGAAAGAAACCAAGAAAAAAACTAAATGATTAAGTTAAAAAGCTTTAGCCTGATTTGATTATTGGGATTTAGTTACGAAACGTAGCAGTTATTTAACACTAAAAAAATCAGTTTTATCTTTATTAACGTTGTTTGTTAATAATTTACTCACAGTTTGATCATTTATCTCCTCCTCCATGTTGTTTGGATGAGTTACTCAGCTGCTGCAGCATCTGCCTCGTTTCCTTCTGCTACTGTTTCTAAACTTTAACATTGAGTCTGACTGTTTCCATGGAAACCAACTCAAAACACCACCAGGGCTTTTATTTTCTTAACAAAGTGAGAGCTGAGTCCTTCTGTCTTCCGGTGACGATTTTAAATCGCCGGAAGTGGCGAAGTAAATCGTCGAATTAAATCATTTCGCTGCTGAAAGTCCTGTGTTATGTAACATAATGTGGTAAAACTTTAACATAATGTGGTAAAACTTTAAATGCAAATACTAGCCGTGTAAAAGCGAGCAGTTGTTGGTTTTTAATTCTTATTTTGTTCTGTTTCACTGCTAGCATCACGTTGCTAGCTAAATATGTAGCTACTGAGATATAAGCTGGTTTATAACACATTCTACTAAGTCTTTAATATAAAACCCACCGGTAAATGTTTTTAAAAAGTGTGCATTGAAACTCGCAACTAAAACCAAGTCATAAAATGTACTGATATGTGATAGGTAGTGTTTGAGACTTTTATTTTGAAAGTCGCGTATAGAGGTGATCAGCTGACTGTGATGTCAGTAAAGCAAGTTGTCAGCCGGCGGAGGAAGCTGAGATAAACCGGATCCTCTCATTGTTCAGGTGAAACCGCTGGGCGCTCATTTATGATCTCTCATTTCTCTCTTCAGTTGGTTTATTGAAGCTGCTGCCACTTCTGTCCGCTGCCGGTGGATTCATGCTGAGGGCGACCGGGAACAGAAGGTAAACCCCGGGGAGGATCGCTGCCGTCAGCATGGACATCCAGACCGAGAGACGGAGGCTGCTGCAGGACGAGGGTGGAGATGACGATCCGACCGGACTCCTGTCCGAGCAGGAGGCTTATCTCAGGTCAGCCTGATCACCACAGTGTGCAGCCAGAGCATCAGAGGACGATCTGACCCTTTCAAACCGGGTTTCTGGACTTACAAAGTCTAGAAAAAGTTTTCTAGACTTTCCACCAAAGCTCTGATCTTTGGTGGACCCTGACCTGGATGTTTTATATGTGTTCCCGCTTTAAAACACAGCGATTTGAGGCTTGAGTTGCTCAATGAGCTGATCAACTAGTTCTGCAGAATCTGGTCTTAAATCAGGTTTGTTGGAAAAGAGAAGCACCTAAAGCATTTAACCTCAGGACCAAAACTGGGAAACACCCAACAATTTACCTGAAATAACCACCTAGAGCATAGATTATTCTGCTGCATTCAGCTCAAACCATGTCTGCTCTCTGTTTCATTCAACAGTAGTTATGGTTGATAGAGGGTAAATAACATGTTTCCAAAGTCCAAAATGAGGAGATGGACTTCCTTGTTTTATCTGATAATCAAATCAAAAGTCAAAGGTTTTCTGTTTACAGGGATATAAGATTGTAAATGCAGAAAATTTAGAATTATCAACTGGTTAAAAAGTTTCCTATTTACACTCACATCCACGCCAACAAAAACACTGTATTGGCTGCTGCAGCTTCCTACCTCCACTCCAAGGCAATATAGTTTATTGATATAATATAATAACCTTATAACATATAAAGTTTTTTCTCCATTTATAAATCTTGTTTTCTTCCATCTTGCTCCCCGCTATCTGATCTGATTCTGGTTACTCAGCCATTGTTTCTGGCTCTGGTGAACCTACTCAACTTATTTTTATCTTTAATTTTACTTTATTTGTTAGAAATTTCAATCAAAAAGTTGAACACAAATGTGCACAGTGTCAGCCTTGAACTGTGTGTGTCAGCTGTGAAGCATTTGGCACTTAAGCATTGAAAATGTTCCAACTTTATCCAGAAACCAGGAACACAAACGTCCTTCTAACAATCTGAGGACTTTGTGTTGATTTTATTCATTTTAGTAACTTCATTTATGCCAAATCTAGACATTTTTCTGCGCTGTCAATCAATACTACTCACTGTGCTCGTACATGGTCATGCTAACTAGCTATGCTAACTAACCTTAGCATTCATGGCAGGCTATGTTGTGGTGAACCAGCAGAGAGTAAGGGTGCAGGGACGTGAGCATAGGAGTGATTGACAGCGCTGAAGCCCTCCTCCTGGCTCTGATTGGTTACATGTCAGGGGGCGGGGTTATGCTTTTACATGTGGTGAGCTTCCTTTTTGGATTTATTTTAATCCTTAATTAGAAAACGTGAGATTAATGGATGGCAATGGCCAGGATTGATCGGAATGATGGACACTCTGGTCTGGATTGTTTCTGCTAGTGGCAGCATCATGCTGTGGGGACGTGGAAGTTGGTCAGAGTTGGAGTTAAACCTGTTTGAGGTTCGCGTAAGACGACAACCTGAAACAAGTCCAGACGTGTCCAGACTCTGGACAGCGGCCATCTGCACATTTTAAAGACGATTCTGACTAATTTAAATCTCCCTAGAATGGAAAATGTTGGTTGCAGCACAAAGCATTTCTCCTTTAATGTCATTGCTTTGCATTCTCTTTAATTTTCTACTGAACAAAACCACATCTGTCCAGTGACGTTCACTGAAAAGCAGACTTTGTTGCATCTAAATCAGTTTTTATTTAATTTATTAAAGTTGGCTAAATACAGCAAGCATTTCTAGAGGAAAAGTTCCCCAAATTCCTGTTATTGCTGTTAAGATACTCATCGTTTTCCTCTTTTTTACCAAATCAAGCCAAAAAGCATTTGAAAAACTACTTTTAATAAAGAAAAAGTGGAAAACTAGATTTAAGTTTTGGTTCTAAAGTGATTCACACAAATCTGAAACCTTTGTCTTGTTGTTTAGAGCATTTCCTGTTTAGTTTATTGTTCAAGAAAACATTTGGACACCGCTGTCTTAAATCATTTTCATATGTCAGAGTGGCCTAGTCAAAGTCCAGACCAAAACACAATTCAGAAACTATGGGAAGACTTGAAACAAAGTGGTTCTTACACAAAGTTTGAAAATTCTTCCACAATAAAACAAATATGAACATGTGAAACTGTACAGACATTTACAGTTCATTTAACCTGCTTCCTCTTTTTCCCGTCCGCAGCAAAGTGAAGAACAGGAAGTTGTACCTGGCCTCGTTCGCCGCCGTTCTGGGTCCCATGAGCTTCGGGTTCGTGCTGGGATACAGCTCCCCCGCCATCCCTGAGCTCAGCAGGATTTCCGATCCTCGGCTGCGGCTCAGCGAAGTGGAGGGCTCCTGGTTTGGGGTACGATGACGCAACATCACATGGCTGGAAGCTGGGATGACTTTGGGCTGCATCAGCAGTTTTATGTCATCACATGCTGCTGGAAAATACTTATTACAGCAAAAACAGCCAACACTTAAACAGGATTTAGATTAAATAGATGTAAATTTATACATTAGTAAGAAAAGGGCTTTCAGATATTAACTCTGATGAGACATAATTGTTTGTCTTTACATTCAGAGGTTTTGCAAACCTAAACATAACCAGGTTCAGTTTGCTGAATCTGGCTGCAAAGACCAAGATTTAGACAAATTATACAGTTTAGCTGTAAATTGATTTATTAATATTAATAAGTTGTGTTTAAAGTGAGTTAATCAGAAGAGCGCTGAGGTTTCACGTTTTGTTTGTGAAGTCCATCGTGACGATCGGAGCGGCGGTGGGCGGCCTGCTGGGCGGCTGGATGGTGCAGAGGATCGGCAGGAAGCTGACGCTGATGTCCTGCACGCTGCCTTACGTCTTCGGCTTCACCATCATCATCGCCGCTCAGAACGTGTGGATGCTGTACGTGGGCCGGGTGCTGACCGGCCTGGCCAGCGGCATCACGTCGCTGGTGGTCCCGGTAAGAACACCGCAGACATTTACGGTTTTAAACCTCCAGGAAATTGAATCTGTGAAATAATCGACTCAATGGATGGTCCAACATGACAGAGCATTAGGGCCAGACTATTCTCACAATTAAAACAGCTTTTAATTGTGAGAATAAAATCATTACAACAATAAAGTGATGTCATCACCAAAATAAAGTTAGAATATTACGAGGAAAAATTATAGCACCAGAAGAAAGTTGTAAAATTGTAAAAAAGAAGTCTCTCTTTAATGAGAGAAAAAGGCTGTGATAGTTTATTTATTTACATATAATAGTATATTGTAATATTATATTTATTTTGAAAAACTTGGTCTAAAATTAGATGGATAAAGATTAAGATAAAAACTCTACTGGGATTCATGGTTGCTGCTTCACCTTATGATGGAGCGTTTGTTTAAAACCACAATTATATTTAATTTTTACTAGAATGAAGCCATAAATAACTTTTGAATGTGATTATAATTACCGGTTTTCTTCCCTCTTTCTCCTCAGTTGTATATATCTGAGACTGCGCATGAGAAAGTCCGCGGGATGCTGGGCTCCTGCGTTCAGCTCATGGTGGTCTTGGGGATCATGGGAGTTTACCTGGCAGGTACGTCGCTGCTGCTTCCTGCTGCTTCCTGCTGGTTCCTGCTGCTTCCTGCTGCTTCCTGCTGCTTCCTGCTGCTTCCTGCTGCAACAAGTGAGCCCAGGCTTCTGTGAATGATTAAGGGATTCCTCTGATCAATGAGGGAGTTCCTCCGGTGTAATTGGTCTGGCTGCTTATCTCAGGCGTCTTTGTGGCTCTGATTGAACTGTTTGGAGGAAGAGGAGAGCAGCCGCAGCTCGTAATCCTCTGATCAGATCGGAAACTGTGCGGCTGCAGTAACCACCGGTCTGGCGGCCGCAGGAACCACCGGTCTGGCGGCCGCAGGAACCACCGGTCTGGCGGCCGCAGGAACCACCGGTCTGGGCGGCCGCAGGAACCACCGGTTTGGCGCCCGCAGGAACCACCGGTCTGGGCGCCCGCAGGAACCACCGGTCTGGGCGGCCGCAGGAACCACCGGTCTGGGCGGCCGCAGGAACCACCGGTCTGGGCGCCGCAGGAACCACCGGTCTGGGCGCCCGCAGGAACCACCGGTCTGGGCGGCCGCAGGAACCACCGGTCTGGGCGGCCGCAGGAACCACCGGTCTGGGCGGCCGCAGGAACCACCGGTCTGGGCGGCCGCAGGAACCACCGGTCTGGGCGCCTGCAGGAACCACCGGTCTGGGCGCCCGCAGGAACCACCGGTCTGGGCGCCCGCAGGAACCACCGGTCTGGGCGGCTGCAGGAACCACCGGTCTGGGCGGCTGCACGCCACTCATGTTTTCCAAATAAAAGCTCCAGTCAGGTGGGCTGCCTCGTGACGGCCTGGCTGTGCAGAAAAGTTGATTATTAACAGAGCAAACACAAGATCAGAAGAATAAAATGAAGGATTGATTTCAGGGATCTTGTTCTGTTTTGTGTTAGAGTGTAATCAAAGTTTGAGCTGCTCTTCGTTTTTGTTTTCACTCTTATTCACAACCAGAAGTCTGACGTAAATACGGTTAAGATCTGGATTCTGCTCTTTGCACATTTAATAAAGAAATTTTATTAGTTTTGTCAAACTAACAAGGTTAAAGGTGCAATGCAAGAGTTAAGCAGTGCATTCCAGATAACTAAGTATTATTACAGTTCAATGTTTTACCAGCCAAATACTGAACTTCACACAACAATATAAAACAGTATGAAAATCTGCATCAGTGGTAATTTAGACTTTTTCTGATATTCAGAACATGTTTGTGTTTTACAGGTTCTGCTTCTTCATCATAAACAAGTTAATATAATGTGACTGATAAAATCCAGTGTTTTTCTTTTTTGCACTCATTAGTAAATCAGGTGCAAAACCACAGAGTTTTCTGCAGGTTTGAAGTTTTTCAGAACGTGTTGAAGTGAACAACATGTTCATCGTGTTTAACGTGTTTCTGTTTCTCTGGTGGCTCAATGGCTGGAGCTAAAATCCTGGTTTATTTTCCATAAATAATGCTACATTTGGTATTTTTTCATAGATTTCACCAAATTTCTTTTTGATGCTGTTTATCAAAATTGAATGTAAAACTTGTCAGTATCAATGGAGACGACACCGTTTGCAAACCTTTCCTCCTCAGTGGTGGGACATGAAGGGTTAGAGACACGCAACACACAAAAATGACTTTAATTTGGATCTGGAAAACTTGGAAAACCTGGAAAACAATTGATTGAATCGACTTCTGTCCATATCCGTGGTTAAAAGTGTCATTTTGGTATTTTGACCTTTTTTCTGAAACGGATTCAGTGGAATTTCTCTTAAATCTTTCAAGCATGTGAAGGGAGGAAGAGTTGGGATGAGTTCATGAAAGCGACTCATTGTCTCATCTGAGACTCTACAGGAGGCCGGATTAAAATAACCACATTAGCTTTATATGCTGAATTACAGCAAAACCGCTGTGGATGTCATGCACAGCAAAATTACACCCAACCAGACCCACTAAAGTTTCCCTTCTGTGCAGCAACCTCATGAAAGCTGCTTATTTTAGCCGGATACATTCCTATGATGGTTTATTAGAGACTTTAGATAGAAAGGAAAAAGTGGTAAATTTCCATAAAAAAATCAAATATGGAAATTTCTGAGTTTGAAAAGTTGAAATTTGCTGGAAAAAAGCTCATAAATGCAAAAAACTGTGGAATTTTCTGTTTTGTTTCCAGAAAATTTCTTATTAATCAAAAAATTTCTGTTTCTTTTCTAGCAAATTTTCCAGCTCAAAACTTTCCTCATTTTTTTTTTACTCCTTTTTTCTGTCTACATTGACTGTAAGACGCTGTCATTCACTCCTGACCAAACGTAAACGATGCAAATAAATAACAATCAGTTAATATTTAATGTTTCTCTGAAGGAGTTTGAACAAAGCTGGACGTTCTCAGAGCACCAACAGTCCAGGACAGCTGGAGAGAAAACACCTAAAATATATTTACTAAAATATAATTATTGGTGTCACAGCATTTAATTACTAGGAAGCTTCACTTTGAACATTTTTAAATGAAATAAATGTATTTTCTTTTTTTGCTGGATGTATTTATCCTCTCTGAACACTTATTGTTTGTCGAATCATGTAATGAGCCTTTCTATTGCGTTATGTTATAAAGATAATGATCATTAAATTGAGAGTTCATCCTCTGAAGGTCACACTTGTTCACTTTAGATCTTAAGTAAAAGTCCATCTGATGATCGCAGATTATTACATTTCCTGATTCCTACCAGGAATCTTGCTGTAAAAGATCCAGTAATTCATTATGATCAAAACAAGTTGCCCTTTTGTTTCCCTGTTGGTTTTCTTGTCTTGTTTTTGCAGCATGATGTAAACAACCAGAATATGGATCTGTGTTTCTTTTCATTGTGGAAATGAGCAGCTTGTCGTCATCCATTTCCTGAACCGGATTTCTTTTAAGATTTTACATTTATGTTCAGGTTCATGTGACCAAATCCAAAATTAGCTGCCATTAAAATAAGGTAAAACAAACTATGATGGGCAACACAATGTTACAGTAAAACAAAGAGTTCAGTTTAGAGTATGCTAAGCTAATCTGACCTAAGATGACCTGCTTCATACTGAGGAACAATAACTTATGCTGAGGTAGAAAAAAATAACTTTTTCAATGGACAACTTTGACAGTGTTCATAGTTCGTTTTATTTGTTGTTTGGTTTATTTATGTTGGATATTTGCAATGTTTTCTAATGTTAATTAGAATTTAACGTGTAGGTATGTTACTTATAAATGGTCCCAAACCAACAATATCATCGTTTATTGTAATGATCTCTGGGACAGTTGATTGTAATGAGTGGTTTTATTGTCCTTCTGAAAAGCCTCCCAGGTTTCAGCTGTGTGTCTGAACCCGACCTGCAGGTTTGTTCGTGGACTGGCGCTGGCTGGCGATCTGCTGCTCCCTGCCGCCGTCGCTGCTGATGGTCGCCATGTGCTTCATGCCCGACACGCCGCGCTTCCTGCTGTCGAAGGGGAAGAGGCGGGAGGCTGAGGAGGCCTTGCGCTTCCTGCGCGGGCCGGACGCTCCCATCGAGTGGGAGTGCTCCCGCATCGAGGACGCATGCGACGAACAGGTGGAGTAGCAAAAAACAAACTGTTTCTACTCCTTTACAGGATCGGTCTGAGATAGTTTCTGTCTGAATGTGTGAAGGATTTGTCCGTTGGGATTCTGTTTTCTTCCAGGGTTCAACGTTCCACCTGTCTGACCTGAAGGACCCCGGCGTCTTCAAGCCGCTGCTGATCAGCGTCCTGCTGATGGTGTTTCAGCAGATGACCGGGATCAACGCCATCATGTTCTACGCTGAGGACATATTCGTACAGGCACACTTCAAGGTAACACACACACACACACACACACACACACACACACTGCAGCTGCAGATACACAACCAGATGTTTTCCTCTCAATAAGAATCAAAAATCTGCGCTTTCCGTCCTGATTGTCGCTGTTTTTCAGGAGAGTGAACTGGCTTCGGTGATCGTCGCGCTGATTCAGGTCATCTTCACTGGGATCGCAGCGGTGATCATGGACCGGGCCGGCAGGAAGGTTCTGCTCGTCATCTCAGGTTTCATTTCATCAAATCATCAATGCATTTTTGTTTCTTCTTGCTTTCTTTTCAGGTATTGTCTGGCTGTGATCAATTATGATTAATCATTATGTTTGTCTTTGTAAGCTTGAAACATAAACATGTAGTTGGGGAAGTCCCGCCTCCTGCTGCACACCAACCAATGAAAATGCAAACAGTTATGTTTGTTTTTTTCTCAACAGCAATTAAATGAAACTCGTTCCACTAGACATGCAAACAATCAGTAGAAAAATAGTTCAGGAAACGACTGACAGTTAAGATGGATTTTGTTTCCATTTCCTGGGACGTCCAACCAAACATGTCTGAAGATTCTCGGTTTTTCAGGTTTTTATGTTCAGGAAGGTTTAAAAAAATGTCTTAGGTGTTAATTTAGAAACTCTCCATTCATTTCCTGTTGGTGTTGTGTGACGAGCCGACAGTCATTTGTTCTCATCCAAACTGCAAAAACACAAAATCTTGTTTTCTTGGTAAATTTCTAGTCCAAATATCTCACCAGTAACTTTTCCACAAGAACTGGGAGAAACTGGAACTTCTATCTACTGAGGAAGAAGTTCTAACATGCTCACCTGTCCAGGTTAACTGTACGTGCCAATGTTGAGGAATTTGATTTGTTCTGATTGAATCCAGGCGTGGCCATGATGATCAGCACCACGGCGTTTGGCGTCTACTTCTACTTGACGCCCAAAGTTCCCAGCGGAGCGCCAGCGCCCCCCACTGACCTCACCTGGCTGGCTCTGGCCAGCATGGCCGTCTTCATCGCAGGTGAGTTCAGGTTCACGTCAGCAGGAGGATTTAAAGGAGGACGTCGGTAACGCTTGTCGTTTTCAGGCTTCGCCATCGGCTGGGGTCCCATCCCCTGGCTGATCATGTCGGAGGTCATTCCCATCAGAGTGAGGGGCTTTGCTGGAGCGGCGGTGGTTCTCAGTAACTGGGGCATGGCCTTCGTCGTCACCAAAACCTTCCAGGACATGATGGTGGGTCAACCAGGAAAATGTTCCTCCTTTTCCTGCTGTTTCCTTCAGATGCTCCTTTCAGCAGGACTAAGTTAACTATTACTTAGTTAACTTAGTTAACTTAGTTTGGTAGATTCAGATCAGATTCTCTCATTTTCTATACATTTTTTAATTTATATATTAGTATTTGCATTCTTAAAATTTTTCTTGTTTTATTTTATGTACTTTTAATGTATTATTTAATCTGTTTTTCATGCTTTTGTTATTTTTATTGATTTATTATTTTTGTTTTCATTTAATTTATTTTCATACTTTTAACATTTTATGTTTTTTCGATTTTTTTTAATTTTTATCAATTTCATATTTTTAAACTGTTATATCTTTATCTTTTATGCATTTATTTTAATTTGTTTTTTTTTATTATTTTTATTCTCTTTAATGTAATTTTAATGCATTTTAACATATTTTTAATTATGTTTATTTCTTTACTATGCATTTACTAGTTATGCTTTTTACAGTTATTTTTTTATTCTATTTGTTTGTTTATGTTTTCAGTATTTTAATAATACCCCAGTGGTGTTGATGTGAACGATCTGATTGCCTGCAGTTCATTCACAGCGTCTCCTGCAGTAGCTCTAATCTATTTCTGCGTCTCCTCCCAGAACCTCCTAACCAGCGCCGGGACGTTCTGGCTCTTCCCTGCATGTGCGGTCTCAACATCATCTTCACCATCATCTTCGTCCCGGAAACCAAAGGCAAGACGCTGGAGCAGATCGAAGCCCTCTTCAGAGGGACTTCAGGTCCGTGAAAGCGCCGAACCTCGGCAGCCTGAACAGACTGTTAAAGTGGGCATTCAGAAAATATCCTCCAAGAACATGAAGCTAACTCAAACATTTTCTATATTTGCTTTTATGACAGAAAACAGGTGAATATTTTAAGTGATTCTTGTCTATTTTGTGAAAACTCAACTGTTTTTTATTACTGTATCAGTGAGGTGCAACCAAACTGTCAACAGAGATGATGATGATGATGATGATGGTGATAAGTTGGACATGTTGGCTCCTGAAAAGCATCATAATCTGACATCAACAGTCAGAAAGCTGTGAGGCGCCTGTTGCTCTTTGCTGCCCCCTGCAGGCCTCACAGAGACGAAGGAAGCGAAGCTGCAAAAGCTTCACTGAGGCAAAAAGTGGAGATTCTTAAGTTTCTGTCTGTGTGTGTCCACACAGTGTTTTCCATATTCTATCACTCATAAAAAGGGTTTAATGTGATAATATATAAAAAAGCAGATTTTTACTGTTAAGCTGATAAAATCTTAATTTAACTCTTCCAACAAAACGTGAAGTAAAACTTTTCCCTTTCTGAGTTTTTATGCTACTTTTTGCTACATTTCTGTTACGATTTTCAGTTTGCCAATTTAAGCTCATTGTTAGGAAAATTCATTCAATGTAAAAACATAAGCAAACAAATCAGGACAAAGGATTTGAAAGTCTCCACATATTCATTAGTTTACATTATAAACACTATTTAAAGTCCAGACGAGTCGGAGGGTGTTGGGTTTTACCCGACTGCGTTGGTATTTAATGTCATAGAGTTTTTAAATATTCACACTGGACATTTAGGAGTTTTTTAATTTGATTTTACCATAAAATGTTCAGGTTAGTGTCATGATCGATTTTAGCCTTTTAAATATTCAGAAACTATTTTGGTTAAGCTATTTTCATGGTTGTAGTTTTAGTTTAGGTAAAATTTGTGCATCAAAGTCCATAAACCTCAAATTCACCTACAGTATGTATTTCCTTTCTGAATTATTCGTCCACAGCTGCAACTGAAGGGACGTTTTAACCATATTTAACACATAAATCACAGTAAGAACAATAACTGTCAATTTTCTCTTCTGCAGTTAGAAAATGTCCGTAATAAGACTTAAAAGTTTTGTGCAGTTTCTGTCTGCTTGAGGTTTGATTTCTCTCTGTCTGATAAAAATGCTGAATCGCCTTAGCAACCAGACTCAGCGTTTTCTGATTTGTTGCCATTTCTTTACTTTTATCCATTATCAAGTAAGTTGCAAATTAAAAAAAGAAAGTTTGTGCGTTTTCAAAATATCTGCTGAATTGTAAAATTTTTTTTTATCTGGAATCTCTTTTGATGATCCTTAAGAAAGTGAAGCGGAACAGGACTTCCTAAAACCACTTCCTGTTTCTGCTTGGCTTGATGTCGTTTCAGTGGAAAAGAATAACGGCTTGATGCTGAAATGTTTTGAAGATATTATAAATACCGTGGGAAGTGAATGCATCATGAGCTGAAGGAGTTCCTGCTTACACTAAATACATTTTTATTCAAAAAGCTGACATCTGTTAGCTATAACAACTACATGTGTCTGTTTGTACTGAATTTTTATTCTTATAGGTTTATAGATTTAATGTTGTAAAGATGGATGCCTTGTGCTGATTTGACCTGGGAACAAGTTTCCTTTGTTTCTTCACAGTTTCATTTTTTTGTCCTGTTTTTCGCTGCTTCATCTTCTTCTTTGGTACAAAAAAATCTCTGTTTTGTGAAGTCATGATGTTCAAAATGACTCGTTTCATATCTTCACAATGACCCTGGTTGAATCTTGGAAAAAATAAAATTTGTGATTCTCTTTTTTTGTAATTTGTGTTGAAGAAATTATTATTTAAAAGTTTTCAAAAGAAGCCAACAGAGGACTTTAAATCTTCACTTTTATGAGCAAACACTTAACATTTACATTTTTAAGTTGATTTTGTACCATTAACCTGAAAATCACCCAAATAAAATGAATAATAATTACATGCTAATTTAAAGTAGGACAAGTACTTAATGAACTCAAACATAATGGCAAAAATAGATAACATAATTTAAATTTCATTCCATTGCTTCCTTGACAATTAGCTTGAAAAGTAATTAAGTAGGTAAAAGTTTGATACTTTTATTTAGATGATATTTTGTACCTCTTATGCAGTGCAGAAAAAGTTCCTCCTAAACTCAAATACATTAAAGCTAAATAAATATTTATTTTCATTTTATTGTATTACAAATAACGTACAATAAACAGAAATACATATGTATATTTTAACATTTATATACCGTTATATGATTGCAAAGTTATGATATTTATTCCAGTGTTTAACAATAAATTAGTATTAAAAGATTCATTGTACCTAATATAATTTAAATTTCCGCGTTTGCGCACTTGCTCTGTTTTTCATATTTCAAAATAAAAGTCTCACCTTCATCACCCTGATGACCGCTTCGTTTCACTTTTTAAATAAAAACAACTTAGAAGAAGAAGAAACATCCTAAAAATATAGCTGATAAACGCCTGATTACGATCATTACTTTTAAATTTTGTTTTAATTTTAATCGAGAGTCTTTCAGGTGCACGAGCTCCTTCCTGTGCGCGGTTAAATGTAACGGAAACGGTCCCGAAGCGCCTGCTGGTGTCACCCGGTTTATGTTCCGGCGCGCTGCTGGCTGTCAGCCTGCCCGCTGCTCGGCTCTGATAGCCGGGGATGCTGCTTGCCGCGCCGCGGACAGAGATGGAGTTCAGCCGCAGAAACAGCGAAGTGACGGACGGAGTTTGAAACAAAGGCCGGGCGGCTGGCGTTAGTTCACCGCCTGAATTCACCGATCGGGGGTCTTTTTCCCGTCTTTTATAGCGATAACAGAGAAACCAAAGAGTCCCGGGGAAGATGAAGCTGCTGAAGCCGAGCTGGGTGAGCCACAACGGTAAGCTGCTTGTGCAGGAATCTGTTGGACCAAGTTGTGCTTTTGTTGTCGGAGGGGGGAACTGGTTGAGGAGATCTGATGGTGGTCCTCACTTGTTTTCCAATAACTCACTCACCTGTTCTCAAACATTCCCGAATATGGGATAAAAACAGCCCATAGTTTTTATTTTAGGACCATCTTCTCTCTGCTGAATAGATTTAAATGAGCTAACGCAGCTAGCTGGTTAGCCCCCCGATTAGCTCGCTGCCCCGACGCCAAACGACCCAAAAAACCTTCTACGTCCTCAGCTAATGTGTCAAACTGGACATTTTGTTCAATATCTTTCCCGCTTCGAGTGACATTTTCTGAAAGTGCTGGCAGTTTCCAGGGTGAGCTGGAGGAAGCTTCCAGCTGCTGTTACTTTGGAAAGTTAACCGCTGCCGGGAACGGCCTGACCGCCGAGCTGCGGCGGGTTAAACTCAGCACCTCAGCAGGGATGTTTCCAGATACTCGACCCCAGATCCCAGATCCAGCCCCTGCAGCTCAGAGCTGACAGTTACAGCACATTAAAAGCTGCAGAAACTTGATGTTGTTTTTCCATGTAACTGTTGACGCTTCAAACAGTTGAACTGTTGTGCTGCTGTTGTTCCAACTTCATGTCTGAATTCATGTGCAGTTTGTGTTTTTGCTGTTAATACGACATTAAACCAAGTATGGACTATAAGTTGAAACATTGCATGTCTCGTTAGTGTATTTAGGATGCTGTGGTTGTGTTGTTGGTGCTGCAGTTTGAAACTGAGTCAAGTTCTGTCTCTTCCCAACTTTACAGGGTTTTAAATACAGCAAAGTTCTTGGTTGCTGCACTGGGTTTTATTCTCTTTTCGAAATAATTTTCACAAATTGAATCTCATCCTGCAGTGGGTCTGCTTTGAACTTTGATTTTGCAGGTTTTTACTATCAGTTATTAAACCATGAGAATCTCATAACCATTCAAGCTCTTGATGTGTCGTAACTTTAGTTTAAGTTATTATTTTTTTTAGATCTAACAATTCTCTGAGTAAAACTTTGGGGTTTGCTTCAGTTCTGCAGCATTACAATGTGGTATTTCTGCCAGCGTGTCGTCAGAAACGCCGAGGTGTTTAGGCTTGAATCTGACTCCATCCTGCATGCTGGTCCAGATGTTCAGCAGCTGGACATGAACTCAAACGTCCATTTTGGTTTGAAAACGCCTGAAAAGCCTGATGGAAATGTAAAACTTTCAAATTTATGCAGGATAATTGCAGACAGAATAATGTGACAGACTAGAAAAGCTGCAGGAACATCGTGTTTCCACATCTATTTACTTTGCACCTCTGTTCCACCTCTTCTGTCATTTAAATATTTTTAATGCTCTGCACATCCCAGGATTCAGTTCTGTCCTGCAGCTCCAGCTTGATTAAACATTGTAGAAAATTACCAGCACCTATACAGACTCATGAATGGATACAACCACTCATTTCTGCTCCATTTTTATCCATTTCTATTAGCATTATTAGAGAAAATGAAACACTATCAGGGTTCTTCAGGCTGAGTAAATGTGCATTAAAGCTAAAGTGCTGAGATAAAGATTCATGAGACAGAGGTGGAGTCGACCCAGAAGGTTCAGCAGCAGCAGATTTCTTTCTAAGAAAGTCCTAGATTGCAGAGCGGGCGTGTGCAGCTTGGAGGAACCAGTTTCAGCTTGACCCGGTTCTCCAACAAACCTGTTTAAAATCGCACAACATCTGGGTAATTTCCATTAAGACAAAATGCTGGGATCTTCTTCTGATGCTGTCTGTGTTTTTGCTTCAACAACAGGTTTTAACTGCGAATTAAAGACGATTTGAGTCAAATGTTAACATGTTAGTGTTTGTGTATTGCAGGCAAACCCATTTTTTCAGTCGATATTCATCCAGATGGGACGAAATTTGCAACAGGTGGACAAGGTGAGCCGTCGTCCTGCGCTCCATCCTGTGGAAATGTTGTTTCTGATAATTACAGTCGTCATAAACTCACCTGTTTGTTTTTGATTTCAACAATTAAATGTGAAAGTCTATAAATTTATTATAATTAAATTATGCACTCCATGCATAATGTTTCTTTTTATTGCCCCTTTTTTAAATTTCTTTGTTCTACATTTATGATTTTGGATGCATTCTTAATATCATGTTTTTTTATTTTACATGATTATTATTATTCCTATTTTACCTCCCAGTAGTTTTCAGACGTATTGTGTAGAAAAGCCAGTCGAGGGACAAGTGCTGCTAATTAGATTGGGTCTGTTCTTTTATTGTGTGTCTGTCCCTATCAAATAAAAATGGTTAATTAAATAAACAATGATTTACTGTAATTGGATAAAAATGCGCTGCAGGTTCATTGATAGAGATGGTAGCTTTGAATCCAACAGGAAACGGAATAATTACAAGATGATTCTCTTTGTCAAATGAAAATTGCAAAGCAAATATAGTTTAATGATGTGTTTCCAGCGTGAAAATGGAAACTCTCCTGATGGAAATCACTGATTTAAACGCTTGTTTTGCAGGAGAGGATTCTGGGAAGGTGATGATCTGGAACATGGCGCCTGTCCTCAGTGAGGAAGACGAGAAGAATGAGAATATTCCCAAAATGCTCTGCCAGATGGACAATCACTTAGGTAAACAACGCTCTGTTTGTGTTTTACATTTCTTTACCGATCTGTAACAGTTCCAAGGTCCTTCAATGAAAATCAGATCAGAAAAATAACCACATGAAACAGAGTTTATGTTCAAATCAGACCTGTCATATGCTGCAGATCGTTTCTGGGACTGAATGGAAATGATCCACAGAAATAATCCACTCTGTGTTTATCACCAATCAGTTGCTCTGATAAACTCAGGAACATGAAGATCAATATGTTGATCAGTTCAGTGATCCAGTGTGAATTCAGGTTTCAGGCATCAAACCAAATGGATGTTTACAATTTTAACAAAATTGTCAGTTTGCCATTTAAAGTGTAATATGTGTAACTAACGCCTTGCCCTCTGACAAATGTTTTTCTGTTATTAGAGAATTTTAAACCTGGTGTGTGTGTGTGTGTGTGTGTGTGTGTGTGTGTGTGTGTGTGTGTGTGTGTGTGTGTGTGTGTGTGTGTGTGTGTGTGTGTGTCCGTCCTCTGCAGCCTGTGTGAACTGCGTGCGCTGGTCCAACAACGGGCTGTACCTGGCTTCAGGAGGAGACGACAAGCTGGTGATGGTCTGGAAGAGAGCGGCGTACGTCAAACACAAACCACCGCCGCGTTTTTCAGAAACGGTCCGTTCTGTCTGAGACGCCATGTTTGTCTCTGCAGGCTGATCGGCCCGAGCACGGTGTTCGGCTCCAGCAGCAAGCTGGCCAACGTGGAGCAGTGGAGGTGTGTGACCATCCTGAGGAACCACACCGGAGGTACGCCACCGCCGGCCGCCATGTTGGATCCGTCTGCTGCTGCTGCTCAGTGTTCTGCTGTATTTGCAGATGTGATGGACGTGGCGTGGTCGCCTCACGACGTGTGGCTGGCTTCCTGCAGCGTCGACAACACCATCGTCATCTGGAACGCTCGCAAGTTCCCAGGTAGGAGAAAACTGAAATCTGAAAACTGGAGCTGACTGCAGGAAGATCCGATAAACCCGGAGGAATCCAAGTGAATGGCAGAACAACGCCGCGCTTCAGTGAACCAATCTGACTCCAATCCCTTTGGTTGTGCTAGTTGGTCAAATTCAGCAGTCGATGAACTGGTTTCCAGTTCCAGGGCAGCCTGGTCTGTAAAAGGTCACGGTTTCCGACCCAGAGGTCGCGCTAGACTATTTGTTTTGCATAATTTTTGACTGATTTTTGAAAGATGAAAAATCCTGTCAGTTTGTTTTTATTTGTTAATTTTTAAAAGGATAATAATGACACAACAGTCAGAACTTCACACAGAACCACGACTGAAATGATGTTGCATCAAATCCGCCTTTGGTTTGTGCAGTGATGCAATATAAATGTTGGCTGTGTTTCCTCAGAGATGGTGACCTGCCTGCGCGGCCACACAGGACTGGTGAAGGGTTTGACCTGGGACCCGGTGGGGAAGTACATCGCCTCGCAGGCTGACGACCACAGCCTGAAGGTGTGGAGGACTGTGGACTGGCAGATGGAGGCGAACATCACCAAACCCTTCAACGAGGTACAGCGCAACATCAACAGCGCTAAGCTAAAGCTAACCACCGGGATCAAACCACTAGGATCAAACCACTGGGATCAAACCACTGGGATCAAACCACCGGGATCAAACCACTGGGATCAAACCACTGGGATCAAACCACCGGATCTTCAGGACTAGAAGCCAAAATGTTTATGTTTTGTCTGGAACGTTAAATGAGCCTGAAGTGAATCTGCTGACTCGGCTCTATGAACTCTAGTTTATAACGACATAAAAACCAATTTTCCCAATTTTCTTGACAAAACATAAATATGAGTTATTTTGGAGCTGAAGTGATGAATCGAGTAAAACTAATCTATTAAGTTCCTTCTGCCATCCAATTATTAATCAATAACAAACAGATCAGCCCTATGCTGAATTGATGAGTTGAGCAGAAGGGCCTCAGTTGCTAGGCAACCAATTAACGAGTTAGTTGATTCCACCAACACCACGGTTCAGTGAATATTCTAATTATTGAATATTTTATCAAATGTATTGCCTGTTGTGTTTATTGCGATACATATATCTATTGATTTATTATAAAAATGATTCTCTTTTGTTTTTTTGTAAACTTGTGTTGCAGTGCGGCGGGACGACCCACGTCCTGCGCCTGTCCTGGTCTCCGGACGGGCAGTACCTGGTGTCGGCCCACGCCATGAACAACTCGGGCCCCACCGCCCAGATCGTGGAGCGGGACGGCTGGAAGACCAACATGGACTTTGTGGGACACCGTAAAGCCGTCACCGTGGTGGTAAGGAGGCTCCAGGGACACATCCGGGTTTTACCGACCGACCCGGGTTTTACCGTCCGGCCCGGGTTTTACCGTCCGGCCCGGGTTTTACCGACCGACCCGGGTTTTACCGTCCGGCCCGGGTTTTACCGACCGACCTGCCCACCAACATGGTTCTGTTGGTCTTGCAGAAATTCAACCCAAAGATCTTCAAGAAGAAGCAGAAGAACGGCAGCTCTCCGAAGCCCAGCTGTCCGTACTGCTGCTGCGCCGTGGGGAGCAAAGACCGCTCGCTGTCCGTCTGGGTCGGTCCCGCTCAGCAGCTCACACCAACCAGAACCAGAACCAGCCCGTTTTCTCACGCATCCCTTCTCTCCTCAGCTCACCTCACTGAAGCGCCCTCTGGTGGTCATCCATGACCTGTTCGATAAATCGATCATGGACATTTCCTGGTGAGAATTTAACAAAATCAACCTTGAAAGTCCTTGAATTTCATTGAAGGGTTCTCAAGGTTTGGGAACTGCTTCCTGTTCAAAATGCACAATTTTGTAGTAAAGCCCAATTTAACTTTTGATTGAAAGCCTAAATTTGAAAAATATTACTTACAGATGAAACCAGATGTTTTCAAAAACACTGAAATTAAATCAGACCAAAATTTTCTGAAATGTCAATCATGATCAAGATTATTTCTGTTTGCTAAATGTCAGAAAACGTAATAAGAAAATTCTTTGTAACATTTACAGTAACATGATTTGTTTGCACATAATGAGTATTTATTGTTGCTACAACACAAAATCACAAAATCTTACCAAACATTTTAGTCTAGTTCCCAGTGCAAATGTCTTCAAACACGACAAAACTTACTTAAAAGTAACCTTTAAGAAGATATAGGAGTTTTATGTATATAATTATTCTGTTGGCAGATTATTTCATGTTAGACAGTTTTCATATTTCCTTGTCCCTGCTGTAGAAAGTAAAACCTAGTCACATGACTTTATTAACAGTAATTAATGATACCATGCAATAGTGAATTACATTCTTTTTAGTTCATTTGTTTTGTTTTTTTCTCCAAATTTGAAAACTTACCTGGAAAATGTTTGAGTTTTGCCGTGTTAAAGGTTTAAGAACGTGTCTGTTGCTTGTTGCTGCCAGACGCGGATCTGAAGTGAACTGATGTGTTTCTGTCGACCTTCAGGACCCTGACAGGTCTGGGGATGCTGGTCTGCTCCATGGACGGCACCGTGGCCTACCTGGACTTTTCCTTGGACGAGCTGGGCGACCCTCTGGTGGAGGAGGAGAAGGTAAAACCTGGCAACCCGTCGAAGCTGCAGCCTTCTTCTCTGAGTCCTGTTACAAAACATCAGATAAAAACCCCAGAAGGTCTCGGAGTTAAAGGCTCAGACAGAAAGAGGTTTTCTCTTGCTGTGGCTCAGAGATAAAGAGGCTCATCAGGCTTTTAAGATAAATGCAAACTGTTTAACATTCCCAGTGGATCCGGTGTGAAAAGCACCAGCAGCTCCACAGAAACCAGTAAAACTGCTGAGTTTCTGCCACATAAACACAAATGATTTGAAAGAAAATCGCCCAGGAACTGGAAACATTTGAGCAGATCAAAACACTCAAACATCCAACATGAGTTTAAAGCTTTTAGTTTTTCTGAATCCGTCCGTCCGTCTGTCTGTCTCTGCTGGTCAGAACACCATCCACCAGAACATCTACGGGAAGAGCCTGGCCATCACCAGCACCGAGGTCCAGCTCTCCACCACCATCATCGAGAACCCAGAGATCCTCAAGTACCAGCAGGAGCGCCAGAACTCGGCCCAGAACAACGGCGGCGCGGCCGCCGCCGGGCCCGAGGCCGCCGCCCCCAAGGTCAACAGCGTGATGAACGGCGAGTCTCTGGAGGACATCCGGAAGGTGAGCCCGGTCGGTCGGGATAAACGGACCGTACCAGCTGGGTGGAGGTTCTGGTTCTGATGGTTCTCCGTGTTGCAGAACCTCCTGAAGAAGCAGGTCGAGACGAGAACGGCGGACGGGAGGAGACGGATCACGCCGCTGTGCATCGCTCAGCTGGACACGGGGTGAGGAAACAAAGCTGTTTTTAAAGGGCCAGCGTCCCTCAGCTGGTCCTTTCTGAGCTTCACATCATGTTTAATGTCTCCGCTCATCTAAAACAGTCCTGTTGCTTCGATTCTGGAGCTGCACCGATTGCAGTTCTGTGGCCGATCATCGATCTTTAAAACGCCTCACATGCTGACTCAGACTTTTTGTTTTTGTTTGAATCGATGCTAAATATAGCAAGAAAGTCGCTGAATCAGCAACAGTGGGGAGACTATTGATAACTGCAGACATGACCTGGTGAGTGGGATGTCGGTCAAACTGCTGTCACTGCAGAGCAGAAGAAGATATTTGCTCTTTCTTAGGGCTTCGCCGAGGTAGATGAGATCGGCTTCATATCAGCCGATATGATAATCCAATAATCTCCCAGCATTAAGGAGATCAACGTCGATAATTTGTGCATCCTGCTTGATTCTTCCATGCATGTTTCAAAAACTCTTTAATTTCCATGGCAACCATTGAGCTGTGAATCATTTTTGGGGCCTGCCCATAGCGATGCATAGGGAGAGCAGTAAAATCATGCGCCAGGGTAACTGACTGAACAGTTGGAGAGTTCAACACACAATGTTTCTCTCATCACTGCTCCTACTGTGAGTGAGCTACAGATATGAATCGCGGTACTATCAGAGACGACAGATAGGCCTCTCATACGCTTCAAACGGTTTTCCGATACGTATCACAGATCCCAAACGGGAAGGAGTTGTTCGGACTGCTTTTTTCGTCAAACTGACTCAGTGTCTCACAAAGATAGAATTCTTTCTCGACCTCTCTGTCTCACACACACACACACACACACACACACACACACACACACAGCTGGCAGAGGATCCATTGCCATAGCAACGGAACACACCAGGGCAGAGCAGCTGATTAGGACTACAAAAACGCATCACTGTAGTTTTTACTATGGCAGAACTCAGGACTGAGCTGGCATTTAGAAATACCCGTGTTTGGGCATTTTATAACTGATTTTAACCAACCATTGTTACACATGAGCATTAATTAACTGGTTTAACCCAGTCACTGTTACCCATGGTATTAGTTTGGCCATTTAAAATGAAGCTTACTGAAAATTTCAAAATAAAAGCCTTAATAATCCTCTCTGATGAGTAATGTTAGCATGCATTACCTTTTTCTCTCTGGTTAGATCATTAACCTGAGAGAAAAAACTGAATCTGAGCTAATGCTCTAGCCTTTTACCTTAAATAAGGTATTAGCTATTTCTCTTACTTATTAGCCATGTTTAGTAAACTAAATGGAGTAAGTCAATTTCAGACATGCTAGCGATGCCCCACATGCTACTGACACATTAACTAACACATTAGCATTTTGGCTAATTTTAGCTTATGCACTAATTTTAACATACTGAATGGTTCAAGTCCATGTTAGTCAACATGCTAGTGACTCTCCATGAGTTACTTCATAATTTTTTAGCTAAGCTTAGCATCTATGCTAATTTTTAGCATCAGAACGCTGGGTCCAAACCGACGGACACACTTTGGCAGGTCCCAGTTAAATTTCTTCAGGAATTTTCTAGTTCATATTTGTTGCCTATTGATGCTTTTATGATGTGAAGCACTTTGAACAGCCATGTTGCTGATAAACTGGATAAACTGGTCAGACGACCTGCTGCCTCCTCATACGGTGCATTCACTGACCAGCTGCTTTATTTGTCTGATTATTTTAGTGAAAACAGACGATAATTGAAAGAAAGTTTTGGGTTTGTGTTTATTTTTGAGAACTATTCATATTTGAAACTCCAGACAGGAGGAACAGATTTATTACCAGTTCCAGTTATACTGGAGTTAAATGGCTCCAGACAAACCCACTGAATGTTGATTTGAACATTGAGTGGTTTTGTGCTGTTAAACGGAGGTTATATGTAAATTAAAGGCAGAATCACATAAAAATCCATTTGGTTTATCAGACTAAGTCTGTTCTGTTTCTCTTTAGGGATTTCTCCCCGGCTCTCTTCAACAGCGCCCCCATCCTGCCCTCCGGTTCCTCCTTGTCCAATCAGATCGCTCCGCAGCTCAACTCCGACTCCAGCCCGGGTCAGCCGTCGTCTCTGGGCGCCCGGCCCAACCAGGACGGGCTGCTCACCTCGCCTCCCGCCGCCGGCACCGCAAAAGCCCTGGAGGACGACAAAGACGGGTCCGTTCGGCCGCTGGAGTTCTGGTCTGGTTCCGGTCCGGTTCCAGCCTCCAGCAGGTCAGCCGCTCACTCTTCTTCTCTTGTTTCAGGTTGAAGTCCGGCTTGCTGCTCACCTCGGCCTCCAAGATCGAGCCGATGAAAGCCCTGGACTCCCGCTTCACAGAGAGGTCAAAGGCCACGCCGGGGATCCCGTCGGCCATCTCGTCCACGGCCGGACTCGCCCCTCTGGAGAGGTGAGCGCCCCAGGAACGGATCCTGAAAACGCGTCGGGAACCCGTCTCACCCGTTCTGTCCGTCCAACAGGCCGAAGGACGCCGTCTCCGCCCTGAAGGACGCCAAAGCCAAAGAGGAAACCAGCAGCGACAGCGAAGACAAAATGGCCGCCATCAACAAGAACCTGGTGTTCGCCAAGAGGAAACCCGAGCTGCTGCTGGACGGAGGAGAGGTGGTGGAGAAGAGGAAGAAGGGACGGCCCAGGAAGGACAAGATGGCCGCCTCCATCCCTCAACCCTTCACCCAGGTAACGAGTCAAACCGACGCTAACGCTGCTTCTATAAAAAAAAAAAATTTAAACTTATTAAAACTGTCACCAAAAACAACAAATCAGAGCCAGGATGAGGGTCTTAATGTCGTCAATCAACTCCTGCATGCGCTGCTAAATATTCTGATGGAGGAGAAACGACTTACTGTTATGGGAAAACCATTTATCTGTGGTTATGCTAACTAGTTTAGGACATGCAATGCTAATGTTAGCGTAGCAGGGAGAAATGGAGGGATTAACAGCGCTAAGGCCCGCCTCCTGGCTCTGATTGGTTGTTTCTGTTTAGCACCCAGAGAACCCAGAGGAGTTTATTTTTATTTTCTCTTACTAAACTGTCAGAACATGGTGGCGGCTTCAACAAATAGGAGGAGTCGTCGTTGTAACTTGACCTCTCTGTTTGACCTTTGACCTCCAGATAACTCCTCTTCCTCTGGAGCGGGAGCCGAGCAGAGCTGCAGCTCCTCCAGCTGCGGCTGCCGTTCTGCGGCTGCCAACGCCGAGTCTGCAGAAGGCCTTCAGCCTGCAGGTTGGAGTTTATTCTGAAATCTGCCATAAAAGCTCAAAATTTTTCAAATCCCAGAGAAAAATTTCTCGTTAGAATGAAAATATTGACGATTAACAAAGCAGAAATATCGCAGGATTTTAATTTAACGTCCATCTTTGTTTAAAGCCGGTCTCTCTAGCAGGCAGTTTAAAGGTGTGTGTGTGTGTGTGTGTGTGTGTGTGTGTGTGTGTGTGTGTGTGTGTGTGTGTGTGTGTGTGTGTGTGTGTGTGTGTTCAGGTAAGCATGGATCCGTCTGTGTTCCTGGAGGTGGAAAACGACGTGTCAGTGGTTGCTGGTTCGAAGCTCAGCCAGCTGCGTTGCTCCAGGGACGGGCGGGACTGGAACACGCTGCTGCCCAGCTCTGTGCTGGCCGCCGCGGGGAGCAGGTAGGGGGCGCGGTTGAGTCTTAGCAGAGAGAACCATTGAGACCCGCTGAATGTTTCCTTCTCTCCTCCAGCGACGTCCTCGCCGTCGCCTGTGACGACAGGATGCTGTCGGTGTTTTCCTGCTCCGGGCGACGCCTCCTCCCCGCCATCCAGCTGGCCACGCCCGTCTCCGCCCTGCATTGCTCCGCCCACTTCGTCATGGTGCTGACCGCCGGAGCCACGCTGTCTGTCTGGTCAGCGCCGCACAGAGACACTTCTACTGACGTTTGATTAGCTGCTTTCCACATGAAGAGCAGGAAGTGGATGGTTGATGTTGATAAACTGTGTGTGTGTGTGTGTGTGTGTGTGTGTGTGTGTGTGTGTGTGTGTGTGTGTGTGTGTGTGTGTGTGTGTGTGTGTGTGTGTGTGTGTGTGTGCAGGGACGCGCAGAGGCAGAAGGCTCTGGTGAAGAACGAATCTCTGCAGACCATTTTCTCCGGTGAGTCTAAATGTTCTGACAGTCGTTGAGTCGTTGCTATGGCTACCCTCACTTTCTATTCTAACCTATAAAAGATATTTTCAAAAAGTGGCTTTTATTTTAATTTCCCTTCTTTGATTTGTACGACAGAATATCAGTGCCAGACTTCGAGAATATATATATATATATATATATATATATTGATGACAAGAATAAAGACATAATATTAGAAAAAAAAAACACAATTTTGCCAGAAAAACTTATTTTCCTAAAAACATAAAGAAGAAAGGCTCAGCCTGGCGGTGGGGCTCGTTAAGCTTTGTCAGAAACGTTTTGTCAAACAAGATGGTCGCCCTGGGCGTGATGACATCACTCTGAATGATGGGAACCCAACGAGTTCATTGGTGGAAAGTTTAAATCTTCCACATGTCCATCAGGACATTCTGACCGAATGTCTTCCTGTTTGTGTCAGCAGGCGCTGAGACGACGGTGTCCTTGTCCCTGCTGACCCAGCAGGGCGTCCCGATCATCGGACTGTCCAACGGGAAGTCCTTCTGCTTCAGCCTGTCTCTAGAGACATGGTGAGACCCGGACCCAACAGAACCGAACCGGCTGACCCGCTAAATCTCTGGTTAATCACGCTGCGTCTCCTGCAGGACGCTGATCGCGGACAAAGGAGACTCTCTGGTCCAGTGCGCCGACTTCAGGAGCTGCCTCCCGTCGCAGGACGCCGCCGCGTCGTCAGGGCCGCTGGCCGTCGTTCAGGGACGCAACCTGAAGTAGGTCTTCCTGTCTAAGCTCCGCCTCCCGGCCTCGGCGTCCAGGCTAACGCTTCCTGTCCCCCGCAGCGCCGGGCGGCTGGCGTCCCGCCTGTCCTCCACGCCGCATCACCTGCAGCAGAGCATGACGCTGGCCTTCCTGGAGAACCAGCTGGCGTCTGCGCTGACGTTGCAGTCGGCGCAGGAGTACCGCTACTGGCTGCTCATCTACGCCCGCTTCCTGGTCAACGAAGGTACCGAGCGCCGCCGCCGGGTTCTGTTTGCTCTGACCCGAGGCGGAGCAAACAGAACCAACACTTACTCTGGGTTGGTAAGAGTAAGTGTTACCGATCCGGAGGTCTCTCCAGAACCCACATTCATCGGGTTCATGTGTTTGACCGCTGGTCCACCAGAAGGCCTTCAGAATCCGTCGGTTTATTCTCACCGTTTTATTGTTTACATCTGGAAATGATGAGACTTTAAACATTTAAAAAGGAAATAAAATGAAGTAAGTAGTAAATGTATATTTATGAATAGATGCTGAATCGATGTAAATATGGCTGGTAAAAGCGTCAACAGGGTAACCTCTGTAGAAATGCCCTTTTCCTGACCTTTGACCTGTACGTAGCTCTAAAGCTCGTCTCTGAAGGTGGAAATGATCAGAGCTGCAGCTGGAGTCAGGAAGCAGAGAGATGTTTATGAATTTATTACAGATTATTAATCTGACAGATTATTATTCCTTCTCCTCCGTCCAGGTTCTGAGTACCGGCTCCGGGAACTCTGTAAAGAACTTCTGGGTCCGGTCCACAAATCTGCTGCTTCATCCTGGCAACCAGCAACTTTGGTAACAGAACTTTATTTTCTGTCTGTTTAGTTAGAAATCTGAATAAATCTGCTGCTGCTGCCAATAATTTATCCACCATCAGCCATGAGAGACTTTAATTTTTGTTTTTCTCTTTCAAAACTTTTTCCTGACCTTATCTAGTTGTTATGGTGTTGACGGTTAGCAGCACTGTGTCTCTTTTCTGTTATACATCAGGTTTGCATTTTATATTTAGTGAGTTATGTTGACAACCTGACAGCTGAAACCAAAGCTAGTCTTCATTAGCTAGCAGCTTTTAGCGGGAAGCTAAGGGCGGGATCTTTCTGGTTTGTGTCGGGATCTGAATTTATTTCATATTTACGTCTGCAGAAGAGCAGAAACGTCATCGCTCTGCGTTCGTCTCTTCCTGTGTCGCTGTTTTTAGGGTCTGCACAAACGTGAGCTGCTGCGGGAGGTTCTGCCCGTCATCGGGGAGAATCTGCGCTTTCAGAGACTTTTCACAGAGTACCAGGACCAGCTGGAGCTGCTCCGCACCAAATAACACCCGGCCCGACCCGACCCGGACACACACACACGCAGACCGGACCCGCTCCGGTCTGGTCCCACTCGGCCCGGTTTGGCCTGGAGCCGCTGGGAGTCAGAACCAAGGGGTTTTTTGGGAGTTTCTTCAAACATGTCTGCCTCTGTTTGGACTTTGGACCTCTTCAGAACCTCTCCAGAACCCACCAGGTCTCTCCAGAACCCACCATTTTGCTTCTTTTTCCACTTTTCTCTTTGATTTTGTGTCTTTTTTGTCTTTTTTTCTGTTTTCTTTACCTCCGACCCGATCCGGGATTTTCAATCATGAATTTCATGAGTTGTTTCTATGGAAACGGTGAGCGAATGGTCGGATCCGGCTCCTCAGAACCCTGGGTGGAGAAGCTCAGTGAGTTCTCCTGCTGCCGGTCTTTGTGGGTTCACAGGAAGCACTTAATGAAGGTTTTTAGAACCAAATCAGAACCGGAACCGTCTGGACGTCGCGTTTTTAGAAAACATTCATTTCCTGCTGGATTCGATGAAAATCAGGAAGTTGAAATGTTTTAAAGGTCATAATGTTCATCGTAAAGGAAGCGGGGACGGCTGCAGATTTGGTGAAATCATCAGATCAAACGGAAACGTTTAATTCTGCATCAGATGATGCAGTTTGACTTCCTGCCAGCAGGTGGCAGCAGCAGCCTCAGTGTGTCGCAGTGAAAACGCTCCCCCTCCATGTGGGCCCACTGGTCCGTCTGTACAGAATTTCACTCTCCTGCTTCTTTTTTGTGTTTTCGAATGTTTGTAATGTTTTGTAATTTTGTTTGTTTTGTTTTGTTTTTCATTTTATATGAAAAAAAATTGCAGAAATTTTGTTTTGGAGCAAAAATTGAGATTAAAAATGGAATTGATGAGTTTGTTAATTTCATGGATTTTGGAGTTTTATTTCTCCTGTAGGAAAAACCAGTTCAGCTCATAAATATTCATACCCCAGGCGAGGGCACAAGGCGACCTGCAAATAGAAGGATTTGACGCTAATGAGGATTATTCAAGAAAAACTGCAAAAAAAATGTTGAAACTGAAACTCCTTTTTCTATGGTTTCCTTCATCTTTCAGATCCAAACCTGAGTGAAAATTTAAATCAATCTGCTGAGAAGCTGGGAATAACGGTTATTATAGTTAACTGAAAATAACAAAAACTGATAAAACATTTTTAACTGAAATAAATAAAAACAGTAATTAATGAGGATCAACTTTAACTGGAACTATAAATGTGTTTGTATAATATTCTTTGTTTTTATAAATGAATTTATTAGCCTTTCACACTGAAGTGAAATTCAGTGCGAATTTTTTATTTTATTTTGTTTTTCCTCCACACACAAGCAGCCATGTTCAAATTTGACCTTTTTAAATTCTGCACCTCAAACTTAACCGAAGTATGAAAAACTACATTAAAACTAAACTATATTTAACTAGTAAAAACTAAATCTCTTAAAAACTAATTCAAACTGGAGAAAATTAAAACCTGAACCTATCATAACCAGCCGGGTTGAATACTTCTGGCTTAATCTGAGTTTATAAACTTTGAGATAAACAGAGGACGAGGAAACCCAAAGATTCTGGTTTCAATGTGACAGAAGAAAATGACCTGAAGAAATGAATGTATGATTTGTCAAGGATTCGTCTTAAAATCAAACAAATGCACAACCGTTTCATTAGAACAGTCTTCAGTCAGAGGCTTCTTCAGGGCCACTGTGATACAGACTGCTACAGGGGAGCTTTACTTCCTACAGCAACGACTGTTTGAAGAAAACTGGATGACCTGAGTTACATTTAATTTTTGGAATTAATTGTGAAAAAGACATAAAATTATCCTATAAATTTATTCTCAGTATTTCATGACTAGTGTTGGTCGAAACTGGATGAATAAATATTTCTGAAATTAATTGTGAAAACAGTCATAAAATGATATTATGACTTAATTCTCAAAAAGGTTTTTTTTCTCATAATTTTAATCATTAAAGTAAATTTGAACTTAAATGTTTTTTTTCTTTCAGAAACCACTTTTTATTTAACTTGGTAATTTTGTTTGTGTTTTCATCCAAAAATGAAGAGGCGAAGTTGTTTTTATCGCTCCTGAGTTAAAACTAGCAGAGATGATGATGATGATGATGATGATGATGATGATGATGATGGTGAGGAAGTGAAGGCATCAGTGTGACGCGTCGAGCCGCTGAACTGAGTCACTTCCTGCTCGGCCTCAGAGGCGACTCCTTCAGGTTCAGGCAGCAGCAGGCAGCAGCTGGGTGTCTCCTGGTGTCTCCTGGTGTCTCCTGGTGTCTCCTGGTGTCTCCTGGCGTCTCCTGATGTCTCCTGATGTCTCCTGTGATTAATCCCATAATCCTGAGATTAATCCCATAATCCTTCCTCCTGCTGGTTCTGTTCTGCTGAAATGGACCGCTGCTTTCTGGAGCGGCTCTTCCTCATCTGGACTCTGATGATTGGCCTGGGTGGATTCTGCTTCGGTGAGTTTGACTCAAAGCTCCACCATGGAGGAAAACATCAGAATCCAGCAGATCCAGCTTTTATTAAACTTTCATTTTTTTGAGCGTTTTGCATTTTCAGAAATGTTTTCAAACTTTTTCCGCATCCGATCGATCGGGTAATCTTGTTTTTTCATTGATCCGTTCAAAGTTCAGTCAGATGATTCCCACCAGTCTGCAGCCCAAAACTCATTTCATTAAATTCGCCAGTTTCACTATAAAAAGTTTTACTGCAGTAGAAAATAAACTGACTTAACACAAATTCAGGTCATTTGTTTAAGTTTGCACTAATTTACTATTTTTAAAATTGTGATTCACATTTGAGTTCACTACTTTATGTATAAAGGACTTTAATAATACTTTAAAAATAATAAAATATGGAAAGAACAAAAACATCCCAATACAATCTTAGATGCAAAATCACCAAATCTGATGATTTATTCCACTTATAACGCAACATTTTCCACCTTATGAATGAAATAATCTGTTGGTGGAACAAGAACTTTTTAAACTCAATATTGAGGAATTATTTACTTCAAACAAGTTTCTATATTTTGATGAAAAGTTGCTCATAAGTTAGTTATAAGCAGTTAAGTCAACTAAACTACTCAGTTAGTACATTTAGTGAATCTTAAACTTCAAGTCTGCTAAAATATTTACATTAGAAAATAGACCAGATTCTTGTAAGGTTTAGTTTTTGCAGTGTATTTCTACATTATTTTATGAATTACTAAAACTAAAATGTTTTGTTTTAAGATTTATATTACTATAAGTACATTTGTAATTTCCCTTATTACTGGCAGTGTAATATTTACATTCTGAAATATACTTCTTAATGTATTCTTGAACTGACATCTTTTCTCATAAAATGATGAACTAACATTTTTATATTTATATAGAATAACAACTGGATTTCTAAAACACACCAAACATTTTTTCTTATCAGTTTGTCAGAAACTTTGTGCTTTTCTTTCAATTATTTTTCTTAAATATCAACTTTTGCTGTTTCTGAGTCTTGTGGTTGGTTGGTTTTTATTTTTGCTTCTATATTTTTTAATCTTCTTAATTATTATTTATGTCTTTGACTGAATTGTTTTATGACAATACTTTGGTTACATTTTTTTATAGATTTTTTCTTCAAATAGTTTTTCTTTGTTTTAAAAAGTAGAACTACAATGTTAATTCTTTAAAAATGTTGTAAAGTAAATATTTGTTAAAATAAGTTGCATATATTATATTAAATTGTAGCAGTTTACGGATCTGTTTGTGTTTTTCTATGGTAGAAATAACAGTCAGACACTCTGAGCTGAAACCATGTGAGGGAAACGACCGGATCTGCGTCACCGACCCGAGAGACTGCAAACCTCCACCACCTTCACCGTCACAGAGTGAGAGACGATCATGGAAACACTTTGAAATATCAGAAAAAACCTGATTTCATCAGGTTTTAACGTACTTTATGTTGTATTAATACTTTTAAAGGTCGTAATACCTGGAGCTTCCTCCAGGGGCGCCACCTCAGAAACAGAGACATGAATCTTTAGAGAATTATTTTATTGTTATTATTTCATTATAAACTATATTTGGTCATTTATTGGCTTTTTAAAGAATGTTTTAATTCCAAATGTATGGAGTTCTCTGTGTGCCACATGAATAGGAAAGGAAAACTGAGTAGCTCCGCCCCCTGATGATTTAGGGGCGGGGCCAGCAAAACTCCAGACAAAAGCCCAACCTGGAGACTTTTCAGACCCTCTAAATTCAGGACCAGATAAACATCATAATATTACAATTTAAACTGAAATGTGGGCTTCATTCCAGTTTGTTGAATCTGACTGTAACTGCTGGATGATGGGAAGTTTCCATGATTTTGCTTCTCGATGATAATCTTTGAGCTCGATCAGTAAATGTGCAGGCAGGAAGTAAAGTCTCAGAGCCGCTAGCTGTTAGCTGGTGCTAAAGGCGACATTTTGTCCAGTGAACCAAACTGAGACGGTTGAAAGTGTGGGGTGTTGAACTTGACTGCAGGTTTTTGGTTGTCTTCTGCAGAGATGCTGAACATGTCCTGCTCCTACCAGCAGACTGCAGACGGGCTCAGATCTGTGAGCTGCAGCTGGAACCAGGAGACTGAGAGTCAGGCCTCGCTCGTCTTCACCAGGTCATCGAAAAACGTTTTCAAATTCTAGGACATTTTCAACTTCAGAGTCAGAAATTTTCTGGTTTTTCTAGAAAATTTCTGAGATTAATCTAAAAATTTCTGAGTATTTTAGCATAAATGTTCTCCTTTTTTAACTGCAGCGCCTCTGACACGCCGTCGTCTTTGTGTCTTTCCTCAGCGGGTCAAAAGTCTCTTCCTGTCTGGGGGTCTTCAGCCCTGCGGCCGTCCTGGGTTCTGTCCGTGTGACGGCCCGGATACGGAGCTACCTGACCGGGACAGACGAATGGGCCCAGCCTCAGTTCCTGAAGGACGCAGGTCGAAACGTTTCCTCTGCTTTAAATCAACCTCTAAACTACTGAAGACATTTTTCTTTCCCCAGGCAGGAGTTCAGGCCGACAATGAGCCTGTTGCAATCAATCAATCAATCAATCAATCAATCAATGATAAATTAAAATGAGCTCATTTGTTTGGATCATTATTGTTTTGTTTTGTGCTCACATCGCTGCCTGGTTTGCACCGTCTCGTTTTGTCTTATCTTCAAATTTCATCTTATGAAAATGTATTTTTTCCATTCCACACTTTGTTTTGAGCACATTTTCTGTATTTAGTTGCTTCAGTAACTTCCTCTTCTGCAAGTCCATATCCTGTGTGCGTGTCACTGCATCATGCCAGACCTTACTAATGATGTTATCAAACTGAAAACGCTGCTGTCTCATTTCCACACTGTCCTCTATTGTATGCATGTGAAAATGTTTTGTGCTAAAGAGGATGAATCTTGTTTTTACACAAGTAAACTAATTTTGTTTTTATTTATTTTTGTGTGGATTTAAACATTTGCTGGTTTAACACATTCCTGTCTATAAAAGCTCCAGGACAGTTTGGTTGTCGTCTGTTTCGACCGACTGATGAAATCTGTATTTGGTCTCTGCAGTCAAAACGTCCCGGCCTGATTTAGGCACGACCGTACGAACCCTGGACAGAGGTACAAACTATTTATTCATATTAATTAACTGAATGAACGTCATTGTGAACCGTTATGTCTCCAGTTCCCTCCAGGCCTGCAGAGATGTGTTACAGAGTGGAGAAAACAGGCGATGATGAGTTTCTCCTCCTTCACCTCATCTGGATGGTAAAACATGTCCAATCAATTCATGCTGTCAGATAAAAACCAGATGTTAAACATATTAAATCTACACGGAAAAATTCATTTGATAGGAGCTAACAGCACGAAATGCACAAAATGAAAAAATTTGCTCCACTTTTAGCTAATATCAGGCAAAGTATACACATGATGAAATTTACCTTTTCATTATTTTACAGTTTCAAATTTATGTACTTTTTTCCAAATTATTAAAGAAATTTTAAGGCCCTGATTTTGCTCCTGATTTTGCTCCATACAGTTCTTTTTGTAACTTTATAGTTTCAAAATTTTTCAAAGGCATTTCTTGATCACAATTCAGCTCCTTGCTATTTTTTTAAACTTCAGTAAAAGTTTTAAAACAGATGTTATGGCTCTAATTTAGCTCCATACAGAGCTACCCACCTCATAACGTGTTGATTGATAATTCATAAAGTAACAAAAACATTTTAATCGTGTGGAAGAATCTTATGCTCTATGTTTTCTCTTTATTTCAGGGTTCTGATCCAGGTCGGGTCCTCGGGTACCAGGTCCACATCGACCCAAACCAACACGTTCAAAACGTCACTGACACAACTTTCCTCCTGGTGGTGAAGGAGGGGAACTACAGCGCCACAGTTCGGGCCTTCAACACAGCCGGTTTCGGACCCGCAACCCGACTTCAGATCGACACACAGAACTGTGAGTGTTTGACAGTTTGACTGATCAGAAGATTCAGTTCATCATAAATCAAACACCAGAAACTTTTCATCAAAACAGGAAGGTTGACCTTTATCACATTTTAATTTCTGTTGCTTCAGTTTTGCAACATCCTGAGTGAGTTTGAGTTTGTTATCTGAGGACAAACTGAGAATTCAGAGGAAGTGAGCAGATGTTGGATAAAACTACTTCCTGTCACATCAGATGGGTGGAGTTGTTTGGCTCCGCCTCCTCTGGAAAACTGACAAACGTCAAACATGTTGATGGATACTTTAAATGAGGAGATTTTAAAACGTGTTCATGAGTTCATTAGTGGGTTCTGTAACCGTTTCATTTTCCTCCTGCAGCTCAGCTCTCTGTGAGGAACCTGTGGATTTCCAGCCATTATCCTGAAAACGAAGCGCTGCAGGTCCAGTGGGCGACGCCCACCGTGCCGCCTGGCGGCCATGTTGTTGTTCATTGGCGCTCAGAGGAGAACCCGTCCAACAGCCGATGGGTCAGAGTCAACGGTTCTAGTTCCTCTGCTGTCATCACAGGTCACCTGACATGTTTATAGTTTATAATTATAACAAATATTATCTATTGTTCCTGTTATTATAAATCAAAGGCGATTCTAACCAGGTGTCTCTAATCCTGGAGATGCTCTTCAGGTGATAGAAGACCGACTTTGTAACTGTCTTTATGTGTCTCTGAAGGTTCAAACCCAGAGTTCAACCCGATCTCTGGTTTCCAACTGGAATACCACATGTTGTGCACTGAAACTAGATCTACAGCTCTAGATTTATAACTCTAGATTTATAACAGAAATAACTTCAGTTTTGTTTCTGTTCAGCCAGAGAAAGTTTAGGCACATCCATACATTTATCTGTTCTAAGGATCTGTTCAGTGATTGGATGGTTCAAAGGTCACCTGGTGACATCATCATGTAAATCTGCATAGTTATGGTAACTAATATTATTACTTATGAGAACTCAAAGATATTAAATAGGAGGGGTCCAAGGTTTGAACCTTGTGGTACTCCACATGTAAGTTTCAGGCCTGAAAACATTAAGTGATTCATATCAGTCGATATCAGTAATTAAGGATTGATATATATATATATATATATATATATATATATATATATATATATATATATATATATATATGTTTTAAATATCAGAAATACTGTGACGTTTCCTGTTTTATCCAGTTTTCCCTCCATGCCGTTTTCTTCTGTTTGTAAGAAGTTATGAGATTCGTTAGCGAAACCTGGAACTGCTGCTGTGCAAGTTACTCAACAGAACAGGTTGTTGTTAGGTAACCAAAGAGTGAGTGAGTTAATTGATGCCACCAAGTCTTTCCTCTGCCTACATCTCCCAGAATGCCGTGCGCTTGTGGATCAGAGTTAGGTGAATATTCTATATATTGAATTCTTTATAGATGCGTTATCTATTGATATTGACAATACATCTATCATGAAATACATTATTGTCCAGCCCTAATTTCCATTTTGCTGAATTTAGTTAAAATTTCCAAACCAACACAAATGTTTGAGCTGCAGCTGCTTCTTGAAATCTCTTTAGAAAACTTTGTACTTTTGTGATGGTTGTTTCTTTTTTCCGTTTTGCTCAGAGCTTTTTGTCCTGTTTGCGTCTCCAGGTGTCGACCCTGATGAGACGTACCTGGTCAGTGTGTTCCCCGTCTATAACCAGCAGTGTGGTCCTGCTCAGTTTCTGGCCGGCAGTCTGGAAAATGGAGGTAACCATGGCAACCGCTGTTTTTAACACAGAGCTGGAAGAGCAGCGTGACCTCTGGGTGACTTTCTGCTGCGTTTTCTCTCAGCCCTGATGGAGGTCGTCAGTCTGAAAGTCGTCAACGTCACTAAAACCACGGTGACTGTCGCGTGGGCGTGGCAAAGGAAGCCTGCACCAATCAGAGTGGACCGGTACCGAGCGATGCTGAGGAGAGACGGCGACACTCAAAGTCTGTTTTCACCTGAAGTTATTCATATTTTTAATCATATTGCAGACCAAAATCGCTGCTGTGGCTTTTGTTTCTTCAGAGGTTTAATGAACCATGCTGCCATAATGACTCTTTAATATTTATAATATTTATAACATGTAAATATAAAATGCATCATTTGTGTTTTAACTTTTTTGTCAGCATGTTAGTATTGTGTATTTAAAGTTTAGTGAAGCTGAGACACAAGCAGCCAATACTTTTCATCAGTATTGGTGAATATTGATGAATAGTATCATCAGTAATCCGCTAATCTTCCGCTAATCCACTAGTAGCACAGCTAATTTTTCGCTTTAGCATCGTAGCTCCGTTTGAAACGTTTTTCTGGTTAAATAAAGTTCATCATCTGTGTTGAGGTTTTGCCAGTTAGAAATTCTGATTGTATTCATGCTCATATTTAGAAATCTGTTTTCACAGCAGTTCTGCTTCATCTCATTTTCCCTTTTTTAGTGAACATTGAGTAAAACAACAAATAAATTATACATAAAAATGCAACACATGATTGCAAGGGTGTTAGTGAAACAAATACATGCAAAAATTCACAGTTCTGAATTGTTTTCAGAGCCCAGTGTTGGTAAAGCGCTTTAGCGTTAGCTTCCACTGAATACTATGTTGGTATCATGATTTAGCATTAGCGAAAATAATATTTATGATTAGTGCTTTTGGGTTAGCACAGCTACAGTTTTAGTTTGAGGTGCCCACCATTGTTAATTAGCTTCACCTAAATTAGCCTGATTATCCAGGTTTAGCTGCTTGGAAATAAAAACAAATGTTTGTTTCTTTCATCTGAAGAGCCATCAGGTCTATAATCTGTTTCCAGCTCTGTCTTTGTGGCCGGATCAGCAGCAGCACACCTTCTCCAAACTGACTCCCAGCACTGAGTATTCTCTGCTCCTATTGGCTGACGATGTTTCCAGGTTCATCATCCCTGTGGCCACTCAGTACGGTGAGCTGATCAGCCAAGAAACTCAAATGCAAGAGACACCAGCTTGTTGTTTTTAATTGTGTGAAATAAAAAAGCAGCGAGTTGATCTGAGCAGTGAGGAACTCCGGGTTGGTTTTAGTTTGGACTGTTTATGGTGACTGTTTCTAGTTTGAGGGAAATCCGACATTCCTCATTGCTGATTGCCCTGATCTTCATGCGCCACCTGTTGGTGGCAGCATGTTATTGCAGCAACATGCAACCTGAGGTCTGCAACTAAACCAGCATCTGAGTCTGAGAGGATGAAGTTGTTGGAGTCGGTTTGATATTCTGGGATTTTCTCTTCCTCAGATGAAGTTCCAGCGGTTGCCACGGTGACGTTTCTGCTGCTCCTGGTCGTCACGGTGATGATCATCTCCGTTCTCTCCAGAACTTTGTGAGTTACTACAAACAAACATGAAATCTGGTAATGCTGCCCATCAGTCTGTCCATCCGTCCATCCGTCCATCCACCCGTCCGTCCACCCGTCCGTCCATCCATCCATCCATCCATCCATCCATCCATCCATCCATCCATCCATCCGTCCGTCCGTTGCTCCTGTTTAATATGTTGAAATCTATTTATATGTTATTTTATATGTTATATTAACATTGATTCATTTTTGGTATCTAAAACATTTATCACCAGTTTCTTCTTGCTAAACCGTCTTTGATTCTGATTATTAGTTTCAAACGTTTCTGAACCACAGAAACTCAAAGCTCCTCTGTGAACTTCGATAGTTTATTTTGTTATTTTTCACTTTTCTGAGAAAGGAAGTTCAGATGTGAAGGCGATAAGAAAATTCAGCTTTCCTCAGGATGTCCTGTCACTTTGGCTCTTAAAGGGCATCTTGCTGGTAGAGATCATGTCTTCATGTTTGTATAGTTTTGATTCTGAGCATAATTGGCATTTCTGTGCAGATACAAGCCGTACTTCTTCCCAACGATCCCCAGCGCCAGAAGAAGCACAGCAGGCCAGTGGCTGCTGAACCCGGACCTGAAGGTGATCCGATTTTATTCTTTCATTTCGTTTCTGTACAACTGGAGAAATAAAATAATTAATAAAACGATAATCCAGCAATAAACTTCACAGCTTTTGACTGTTTCTGTTAAAGCAACAGAAAAACCAATAGCAACGCAACATCCAAGCAACTGAAAATGTTAAGTTATAACAAATGAGAAGTTTTCATTGATTGAAAGCAAAACATTTAAAAATCAGCCAAACTGCAGGAACAAAGCGTCTTTAGTGTTTCTGTTGTTTTCCTCAGAAATGTGCAGAGAGGAACTTCCTGGACGTGGCCGACTTCCAGGTGACGGACGTTTTAGGACAGAAGCATCTGATCCTGGTTTGTCCAAACCAGAAGGACCAGTCTCTGCCACCAACAGGCAGCCTCTCAGTCAAACTGGACACTGTGGACATTCCTGGTACCAAACCAATCACAGGACACGCGTGGGACGTTCGGCCAATCACAGAGCAGCAGCTGCTCTCTCTTCAGTCAGGTTTTAGGGCACAGATGGGCGGAGCCAAAGTTCCTCTGCTGCAGGAACAGGAAGAGAGCGGCTACTGTCCTCACAGCGAGGAAGACGTTTATCCTCCCCATCATCACATTCATCATCATCATCATCAGGCTTTCATGTTTCGGTTTCCAGAACTCCTGACGGACTTCCTGGAGCAACCGGAACCGGTGACTGGACCGCTCGACCCGGTTCCTGAGGTCGAGTACTTAACAAACGGCTGCTTCAGAGCAGAACCAGCAGCTGGATCAGAACCTTCAGTCCTGCATTAACTAAGAGGTGGAACACTGACCCCTAGTGGCTGAAAACACCATGACAACACAAACAGAAAACTGTGTTAAAGAGTTACTGAAGCAATGAGGTCTGGACGCTTATAAAAATAAAAACATCTGAAATGACAACTTATAAAAGAAATGTATTCATTTCAGATCTTTTATTTGTTTCGAGATCCAACATGAGCAGCACTGGTTTAAATGTAGGAAAAATTAATCAGAAAAAAGGTTTTTAGACATTAATAAAAAGTTTTATGACCCAGAAGGACTCAAAAGATTTTATTTTTTCTTTTAACTGTTGCTTCTGTCCAGTTACATTAGTCAAGGTAAGTCAGGCAATTTATTAAACATTTTTGCAAAACATTTTGAGTTTTACTTTCCTGGAAAATGACTTTTCTTTGCTGATGACGATGATCTGTTTTCTCCAACCTCCAAATATCTATGTTAGCAGATTTCTTCCTCTGTGGTTTCCTTTGTGTTGCAGCTTTGTGTAAAAGTTTGTTTCTCTTCATGAGAGAAAAACATTAACCAGGAAATAAAAAGCAAAACCTGAAGCACAGTGTGGTTCAGTCTAGAGTCCAGCAGTTGTTTCATTTAAAATCCGATGTTTCGTCCGTCTGAAGGTTTCGTATCAGAGGTTGGAGTTCATGCAGATCCAGTGTCTGACCAGCTGATGGGCGATTGTCTGTCTGGGAGGGATAACGAACACTGAGCGGTCTCCTCTGAATAAAGAATCAATCACCTGCAAACACAAGACCAAAACTCAATGTTGTGTTTTCATTTGTGAGGATGAATGAGAAAACCTGCTGAGAGCTGCGACCTTCTGCCTGCAGCGCCGGATTCTGACTTCAGAGCAGGAATCAGAACCAGACTCAAACGGACCGGTTCAGTCTGGTTCAGACTGAACCGGTTCAGTCCGGACTGGTTCAGTCTGGTTCTGACCGGTGAAGCGAATCCCAGGGCAACGAACCAAAAACACTCAACAAGTTCAAAAACAAGCCATGAACTTGTTGGCGTTTTTTGGGTCCAGCCAGGTGTTTTACAGCCGCATGGTTGCCATGGAGATAAGGGGAAAATTTTATAATGAGATGGAAAGATAGAAAAAGTTGACTGTACTTGATACTGGCCTTTTTAAATGGGAAAACTGGTAATAAATAAATCCATCCCATAATAAACCAAAATAAACTCAATAATTTCCTTCGTTTGATTTATTGTTTTTCTTTATTTTTACCAAAAACTGGATGACAAAAGTCTTCAGTCTCAACTAAACCTTTTAATTTTGTTCTCATAATTCTTGGATTTGTTGTTTTGTTTGGATATTTAAAATGTCTTTAATCACCTGGACATGATCTCAAAACAACAACATTATCATTTAATGCAATAACTTCTGGGACAATTTATCATCCAGTAAAATTAGTTAACGTCTCTTATTTATTGCTGACCTGTTGCCGTGGAAACCACCGCGCCTCCTCGATCTCGTTCTCGTCCACCTTGATGTCGGTGGACACGGCGACGGCGAGGCAGCCGATCATGAGGTTGGAGGGCATGGGCCACGGCTGGCAGGACACGTACTGGACCGGGCCCACCTTCACGCCGCTCTCCTCATCCGTCTCCCTCCTCACCGCCTCCTCCAGCGTCTCCCCTGCAGCCATGGAGACGCGCTCAGACCGTCAGGCCAGCGTGTGTGTGTGTGTGTGTGTGTGTGTGTGTGTGCTGCCAGCTCACCAGGCTCCACGAATCCAGCGAGACAGGAAAACATCCCGGCGGGGAAAACCTTCTTCCTGCCCAGCAGACACTGGTTTCCGTCAGGGTGGATCACCAGCATGATGACCACTGGGTCTGAAATCAGGTTCACAACATCCACGATCATCTCTGATCAGAAATAAATTCACATTCAAAGATTTTTTAAAAACTCTGCTCCTTCAGACTAGCCAGCAGCAATTAGCAAACACCTGCTGAGTTCATTATAGGAGCTACTTCTCAGATCAACTCTGGTAAAAACATTAATAGAGAAGCCATGTGGTGACAACGTCCTGAAGGCGGAGCTTCAGAAAGAGCAGGAGTTTTTAAAGAGACAGAGGCCCAATTTCCAGGTGTCCAAATATGAAGTAAAATTTATTTTAAATCATACTTGATACGTTTAGCATTTTTATAGTACCTGAAGGTGACAGCTGAAAAATTGGGAACTACATAAGAACTTGTCTCTTAACTATCTTCTTCTGGCTGTTTGTTTGTCTGAACTTTCCTGCTGATGTTGGTGTTTGAGGAGCAGAGTGGCAGATTCGTACCGACTCTTGGGTAGCACGTGTTGTGGACGCCCTGCAGGCTGCGGCACTCAGAGTTCAGACAGCTCCGCTTGTAGCCGCCCTCCTCCATCTTGGTGGCGCCGCCGCACGTCGGGCAGAAGCTGTAGCGGCTGTGCCAGGCCAGCACCGACCGGGCCTGCGCCACGACGCCTGGAGCCGCACAGGAGAAGCATCAGCGCTCAGCATCAGCGCTCAGCGAGAACCGGCAGCAAAACCACGAAGAAGAAGAAGAAGAAAGTTCCTCACCTGCCTCTTCCTCGCTCAGCTTCAGCAGGTCTCTGTTGGGACTTTTGGGGAATGAACAGTTCTTTTCTGTGCAGCGCTCCAGGAGGGCAGCAGCGTCTTCGTCTGTGTTGATGGCAAACCAAACCGGAGGCTCAGAGAGACTCTCTGATTTCTCAGAGGAGGGAGAGGAGGAGGAAGGGTTCTTCATCTTCTCTATTCCGAGGAAGATCGTCACGGATGAAGGTTTCAGCAGGAGATCCTTCACTTCCTCATACCTGAACCGGCACAGCGTCATGTCCGCCTGCTGCAGGAGCCAGAAAAGTCAAATAAATAACTGAGCTGAACTCAACAGATTCATCCAACCAGCTGCTTTAAATGCTAATTCATGTAAAGCAACCCGACGGGCTGACCCGATCAACCCGTTGGGTCAACCCGGTGGGTCAACCCGTTGGGTCAACCCGTACCGCTTCACTGCCGCCCTCCTGCTGGGTTCGGACCATGGGGCTGAGGTCGGAGAACAGCAGGTAGACGGTGTCAGAGTCTTTCTGTTTGGCCTCTAACCAGACCCGGTCGGTTCTCTTCCCACTCTGCCGGTCCAGCGTCTCTCTGCTGAAGTAGTTTTCGTGCGGGGCGAGGTCGGCCGCGCGGCCCAGCAGGCCGGCGATGTGTCTGTGACCCCAGAACTTGGCGATATCGTAGGCGGTCTGCGATGAACTGTTCACACAGAACTTGTCACAACTGGAGGACAAAAAACAAAAACAGATTCAGAAATCAGAGAAAGTTTATAGCATTTTAAACATTGATCAGAAACTTTTTGAGTTTGACCCAGTTCTGGACTTTAATCACCTGAATAGCGAATCATAATTAGAGACGCACTGATCAGATATTCATATCTGTATCTCGCCAAAATTCCAGATTGGTATCAGTGATCCATGAGGGCAGATCTACTCGGTCTAGTTCTGTACTTTGTGCTCTGAGTGACGTCATGCTTCATTATTTATTTTACTTTATGTTTGGATTTTCTGACTGAACTTTCTGAACCGTTTGAAAGACGATTTGTTGCAGTTTATTTTTACATGTTTAACCAAGTTGGTCAACCTGTAGTTTATGTCGGTTTGTTTCCTTATTATTTATTTTTTGTTTGCTGTTAAACTCCTAATTTCTCTGACTGAACAAATGAACGTTGTTTTCATGGTTTTGAAGCTGTTGGTGTCTTTCAGTGAGCTGCACTGGTGCAGAATTATCAAATAAATCTGTAATTCTGAACATTTATGTCTGTGTTTTTAAAAAATGAAACATTTAAAGTGATTCAGCTGATATCGGTATCGGTTGATGCTAAACCTGAGGTATCGTACTGGTACCAGTACCAGTATCGGTTGTGGTACCAACCAGTATCGGTTATCGGTACAGGTACCAGTATCGGTATCGTATCGGTACCGGTAGTGTAAAACGTGGATCGGTGCGTCTCTAATCATGGAGGTTTCACCCGTTTCACCCGAGCAGCAGCAGCTTCTCCGCCACATGGTGGTGGCCGTTACGAGCCGCGAGCATCAGCGCCGTCCAGCCGCTGCGTCCCGTCTGGTTGATGAGTGAAGGGACGTTGGACAGAAGGGTGGACACCTGGGACAGGTCTCCTCTTGCTGCAGCGTCCAGGAACTTCTCCAGCATTTCCTCTTTGGCAATCAGCTGCAAACTCGTCATCTGGAAAAAACAAATAATAACACATAATATTAAATTGTGGTGAAGGCCATAAAATCATATTTATTTATTAAAATTCCTACAATTCTGTTTGATCTTATACTTTAACCTTTATTTATTTAGACTTTTCACTTTTGTAAGCCAGAACCATCAGAGTTAAAGGAGTACATACCTCTGCTTGCTATTTATCTACTTTAGTTTCAGTAAAATAGAGCAAAAAGGAAAATAAATAAACTTTAAAAGTCAAAAGCTGAAAGTCCTTTCAAGACCACAGGGCCGTCAATAACATCCAAGCCCCGCCCACCGGATCCACGGTGTTATAAAACAAACTGCCACCGAAAGCGAGCTAGCTTTAGCTTTAGCTTTAGCACCGGAACCGCTACCTGCGGACCTTAACGGCTGAAATAACCGCCGGTGGTTTCATTCAGCCGGTGGTTTCATTCTGCTGCTCACCTTTCCGTCCTTCTGCTTCCTTCCTGCTGTTGGACAAACGGCGACGAGCTGCGTTCAAAGGACAACACGGGAACCGCGAGGTGTTCAGGGGCTGCCTGCACTGTAGGAATTCAGAGTTTTTTGTAATTTTCTTTCCTCCAAGCCAAGAATCCAGCTGCATAGTTTTGATGTGTTGTGCTTTTGATTAGTAGTTCTGTTGTCTTTTTTACAGTTCTTAAAATTATAATTTTTTCTGGTTTTCAAGTAGAAAATGTTTCTTTCTTTCTTGGAGCCAGTTTGATCAGAATCAACTTCACTGGATTGAGGAACAATGAAGCTTTTTCACTTTGGTTTCAGACATAAAGTATAAAAATATGTTGTCAGCCCGTGACCCCAAAATTATTATAAAATACATATCATTTTCTTCTGTTTATATATGGAAGAAAGTAATATGAGTTTTTAATGAATTCATTTTACAAAAAGATTTAAATATATATCACTATTCGTTATTTAATTGGGTTTTTTATTTTATGATGTATTTAATTTCATAGTTTGAGCTGGAGAAATGGGAGCATGTCCCTTTAAGAACCAAACACTGTCACTGCAGGGCTGCATGCTGGGGAAGCCATTAGCATTATTGCATTACTATATTGCAGCAAGATAAGAACAGTTGATGTTTCTCTGTTTTATAAAACCTCAGAACCGGATATAAAAAATAAACCAAACTTCTGTTTCGTTAATATTTTATTAAAATCACCTACAAAATTATTACAAAAGAAAAACAATGTCTGACAACACGAAAACCCAGAGGAATAAAACATAACTGAACACCTGGATTTGAACACATTAAATTAAATATTGACCATAATTAATTAAAATGATATAAACATATAAACAGCTTCATATTAGAGACGTTAAAGAGAGCAAATGACGCCGACGGGAGGAAACCTTAAAAAACCTGGAGTCTCATCATGGTTCTGTTTCTGTGCAGATGTAAATGTGAAATAAATAAACGGTGACACACACCATGCTGGTGTTGGTGTGTGTTATGAGTAGAAGGTGAGGACGCTCTGGTGGTTCCCTCGGACCAGCAGCAGCGGAGGAAGGTCTTTGGACAAAGTTTCCAGCCAGCACATGTAGAGGGCGCTAGACACGGTGCCCTTCCTGGCCAATGGCATGCTTCTGCTCACACACACACACACACACACACACACACACACACACACACACACACACACACACGCAATACACACACACACACACACACACACACACACACACACACACACAGAGACACACACACATACACACACACAAATAATCATTTATATTAGAGCAGTTTAAGATTCTAATATCCTAAAAATATAACTTTGAAATCACATGTTTATATTTATCAAAAACTTCAAAAATGGAGCTAAGGAAGACAGAATCGTACTTGTTTTAATGCTGAAATGTGATGTAATCAAAGCATTGTAACATAATTAGCATTGTGGGCACACTTCAGCTAATGCGCTAAAAGCAATGCTAACTTTTCATTCAGCGCTTTAGCATTTGATAACTTTGAAAATATGTGGCACTCTTAGCTTCCCCTAAATACATCTTTACAGATAAATACTTTGCTGTTTTGTAAACTTTAGCTGAAGAGCTAATTGACTAAATTAGTTTTTGCTGAGAAACTCAAGGCGCTAATTTCCTTGGCTGTATTATGAGCGTTTGGTTGAAGGTTAAAGTGAATTTGAGTTTCAGCTTTATACTCATGTTAAAAAACATTTTCGTAGTTGTACTTTTTAAAAGTTTTGCTAACAGTGGAGCAAATTTTTCATTTAGTTTCTATTTCTACTAAATTAGCTTTTGAAGAGAAACCATAAAGCATTAATTGATTTGACTGTTTTGTAAGCTTTGATAAAATTTCACGAATGTGTTAATCGCTGACCTCACTTATTTTTGAGCATTTTTTTTTGCTAAGTTTGAAAATGTCAAAATGAAATTGGTGCTCAAATGTTGTAGCTTACGGTCAGATATAACATGAATTAAAGTTAGCACGTTAGCATTAGCAGACCCGATGTGTATGATTGGTGCGTTAGCTTTGCGCTGGTATCAGGTTTATGGTGACAGGTGGAATAAATCGTTCTTACACCACGATTAGCTTGGCGCTGCTGGAGTGCTCCTTCAGCAGCTCGTTCAGCCGGATCTGACGGTTGGTCTGGAGGAGAGTCATAAGGTCATTTTGTTTCACTCATGAGTTGAGGTTTTTATCGGGGTCGGTGTGAGTGAGAGGACTGAACCTTGGCTTTGTAGAGCTCCAGCTCGTTGTCGGTGATCCTCCAGGGCTCCTGGGCCTTCAGCCTCTCTGCCGCCTCCTGCTCCATGTCGTCCTCCTTCAGCCTGTACGGCTCGATCAGCTCCTTAAAGCTCAGCTTACTGCCGCAGCAAAAACACTGTTACAAATATCTCCAAATGATGTCTCTAAAACACAGTTAGCTGCAAAAACTGAGCCACATTTGGTGTCCAAATGAAAAGGTTTTGCTGAGATTTATTAGTTTTTAATAAACAGGCTGGGACTGCATAGTTTCCCTCACCAGGTGTTTTGATTTTTCATTTAATATTTTCCGAGCTCCTGGTTTCGTTGCAGATGTTTACCAGCTGAGTTTCACTGAATCAGAGACTGAAACCCATCAGGTTTAGGTGTCTAAACCAGCGTTTGGGTCTTACTTGTGTTTTTTGGGTTTCACGTTGATGTCTCCGAGAACGTTGATGTCAGAGAAGTCGATTCTGAACCTGCTGAGCAGCGTGGCCATCCTGCAGAGACGAAGCAGCAGATTGGAGCGATCCGGACAGACATCCAGAGCGCAGCATACGGACACTCACGCTCGGCGGTCATGGTCGATCCGGTTGATCTTTCCGCCGATGAAGACCCGGATCCTGCAGTCGCCCCATTTGCTCCTGTTGGTCAGCAGGTAGGGGATCAGCAGAGTCAGACCTGCAAAACACAAGACTTGTTTTCACTTTGACAGGATTTCCTCTCTTCTTCTCTGATTTCTGGTTTTAAAGGATTAAAGAAACATCTGAACGGTTCAGTAACAAGCAGTGAAAATGGACAACAGAACCTGACAGTGTTGCACTGGTTCTGTCTGAATGTGGGCTCATAAGTTTGGTGGAATAATGTTAAAAATCTGACCTCCGTCGTCAAACAGCCACCAGACGTCGATGGTTCCCTTCCCCTGTTTCTTCTTGAACATCTGGCTGCTCTCCAGAAGACGCTGGTCAGTCAGACTCAGAGGACTTTTGGTCTCTGTAGCTGCAGAGTCAAATATTTAACACCTGAATGTGATAGTCGGTGATGAAAAGCAGCAGTTCAGGGTTTGCTCTACCTCTGATGATGAGCGGGCTGCTCTGGTTGCTGTGGGTTTTGGATGGACAGGAATCCGAGTCCGAGTCTTTAGCCGGACTGATGGAAATCAGAACATCTTTGCTTTCCTTCGGCGGTTTCTCAGTGGGCGACAGCTCGTCTACAGATTAAAACACCTTTGTTTCTGACATTTCCTAACATTTAAAACTGAATGAAGTTCAGGACGTTTCTGGTTCTTTTTATGTTTCATATTCTTGGAAAAGCCACAAAGAACTGAGGATATAAATATGGAGGAAATAAAGTTGCCAGATGTTGAAAACTGACATATTTACAGTAAAACCACGGCGGTACCTTGTCCTGGAATGTGAGAGATGTCCAGTCCATCCATCAGCCTGAGGATCACCACCCCAAACTGCAGGTCAAACGCATCACTGCAACGTTTAACAAGGAAACTTTGTGTCACTAAAGATTCCTGGCATCAGCAGATCTGAGCAGAGGCTAACATTCAGGGCAGAAACATCACACTAACATATGACGCTTATAGATAGCTACCATTTTTCTTTGATGTACAAGATGCAGGTGACCAGATTAGCCTGCTAGCTGATGTTAGCATATGCAAGGCTAATGTTTACATATAAAGATAAAATACTTTATTTTTAGTTTCCTATAAGATAAATCTGTCAGGAAGCAAGCTATCCAAGGCTAATGCTAGCTTATTATGCTAATGGGCAGCATAAGAAGTAAGTAATGTAGCAGACGACCAGCCTAGCAAAGCTAGTTAGCCTCTCTAAAGCTAATGCTAGCCGGTGTTCTCCTTCTCATTTGCCAGTGCTGGTCAATAATCAGATCAATATCTATCTTTGGAATAGCTGTAGGAAGTTCCCACCACTGGCTGCCCAGGAATCTTAATCCTGGCACTAATATCACTCCATATGAAGGGAGCCTGTTGATTAAGGTAAATGATTGGGATGTTTTCTTTGGAGGCTTTCAGGGAACTTTCTGGAAACTGTGTTTCCTGTTGGGATCAGGGAAATGAAAGGACGGATATTTTTAAAACTGCAACATATAAATTGTTACATTTCGGCCCTCACTGTATGGTGTTGATGTAATTCTCCACGTCTCTCATGTTTCCGTCGCTCCAGTTGGTTTTGAAACCCATGACCAGCGTGTTGGGCTTCAGACGTCCCAAACCAACCGCCTGGAGCAAAGAAGGCATCATGGAGAATCTTTTCATTTAAATTGAACGGGTTTTAATTCTCATGTCAGATGTGAGACCAGTCTTCATACCTGCAGGAGTAACTGCGCCCCCTGCCTCAGGTTGTCTGCAAAAACCGGAGAATAAAAAGCCTTGATCCGCTTTTTAATCAGCCAGCGTCGACACCGAACGTAGTCCTGGGAGAGATCCTTGAAGTTTGGCCGCCGGGAAACCTGGAGGAGGAGACGGAGACATGGTTGGAGAAACTGTGGCATGAAGCATTCCTGCAGGCGGCGAGTGCAGCGCACCGTCCTGACGTGACCGCAGACCATGAGGCTGACGTTCTTGGTGAACGAATGGACCAACTGCAGCAGCGCCGGGCGGGAGTTTGGGTAACCGGCCAGAACCAAACACTGCGGCCTGAAAGAGAATGCATTCAGGAAAAACAGCCAAAAAACAGAAAAGCAGAATCTGTAAAGTCTCTGAGGAGAACCTGAAGTTCTTGACGTGGTCCTCGACACTGGACAGGTTGAGGCAGTGGGTCAGAGCCTGGTTATAGATCAGAGCCTGAGTGGACGAACCCCAGTTCACATCTACAGGGCAGAAACAGGAGTCAAAAACAATACAAGGTACAAAATATCAGTGATGAATTACATTTTAAAAAGTAGATGCAGGGATAAAAGAGCCGATTTAACCAGCAGGACAATTAAACTGCAGCATCCAACCCATAGAGGGCAGCACTGAGACACTTCTAGGCTTAATATCGCAGAATTAAACAAATTTACACAAAAACGACACAATTTGAACGAACAGAATCCTTAAGAATCAATTTAGACAATTTATCTGCAATAAAAGTTTTCGTGCTTTCTGTTCTGCAGGAACAGAAAGCATTTAATAATGAAATTAACTTTTAATTAGTTATTACATCTGCTATTATGAGATAGCTTTTTATTTATTCGATTACATATTTAATGTAGCTATTTCATGTTACATTCATTTAATAATGTATCATTTAAATTTGTCCCTTTTGGCCCTCCATACACATGCATACCTCCAGATACATGTAAAATATAAAATATATGGAATTTTACATTTTTTAAAAACAAATCCATTTAATGTTTATCCATGTTTCAACCAACTAACCTCTAAAATGATGCTAAGATTCTATATTATTTGGGGCTTATGATATTTTTAGTGTAGGAAAAACGTGAGAACCATTTTAGAGGTTTTTGTGTATTTTTTCCCTCTGATGGTGAATATTTCAGTTCTTCTTCTGTGGTTTTGCCTTGTTCTCACCTGGTTTCTTGTATCCCACGTAGATGTAGAGGGCGAGGATGATGAGCAGCGTGACCAGGGCGGCCCACCAGTTGATGACAAACATCACCACGCAGCACAGGATGGCCCCAGCCAGAGAAACCCACATGTTGTAGTACTTGAAGCTAGGGCGCCACCCTGTGGACAAACTGGAAATCAGCACACCAGAGCGATTCCTGCAGGAGTAAAGTTTGATTCACGGATTTAACCTGGAGAGTTGGCCAGGGAGGCATGGAAGACGGAGAAGTTGATGAGCGCATAAGAGGCCAGGAAGAAGTTGGAGATGATGGGAGCGATGATGTTCAGCTCGGCTGATCGGACACAAACACATTCACCAGGTTAGTCATTTATTCTGTTTTTATCTGAGAGGATGAAGCTCTGCTGCCCACCGATGAGGATGAAGGCGAGGCCGATGCAGAAGGTCAGGACGTATCCGCGCAGAGGCTCGTTGTTTTTACCGTAACCCTTCGCAAAAATCCCCAGACCAGGATAGATGTTGTCCTTGCAGAGAGCCTGCAGAGCCAACAGCTGCTGTTAGAAACACATCTGGGCCTTTATTCACATCATTCATTTACTTAGAAAGAAACTAAATATGGAAGGAAAAAATGGAAATGAGGATGAGAAAATTTGCACCTGATTTGCTCCATTTTTATGCTTTAATTGTCATGAAATAATCAAATAAAAATCTAATTCTTAAAGGTCAAACTGCCCCACAAAGCTACAGGGAAATGGAGGCATATTAATAATATAAAGCATAGATGGAAAAATTAAAGAGAACTGAAATTAAGAGAAAGACAATAAAATATGTACAAAATGTAAATGTGAAATATTAACACAAATAAAAGAAAAAAGGAATTAAATGTAAGTAAAGTTAAGCAAAATAAAATATAAAAAGAATTTGAAAATATTTGTTAGTTTATCTAAGTTTGTCTAAACTATTTCAAAAATGAATAAAAACTGAAAAAATTAGTAAAATAAAAAAAGATAAAATTTCTGTTAAATAGTTTAAACAAAAAAAGTAAAACGGGACGAAAAACAAAATGATGATAAACATAAAACAATACAAAATATAAATAAAATGTTAAATTAAACACCATGAAAACCTGCATTAATTTCTAATAAAACAATCAGATCATATAAAATATAGATATTAAAACGGATTTTTAAAAAACCCTCAAATTGTGGATGAAATGAAAAATCATCATCTGACCTGGAAGACTTTGGGAGCGCTGACCAGCGAAGCTAAAGCTGAAGACAAGGTAGCTGAAAAAATGCCTGCAGTGATGAGAGGCCCGAAGTACGACACCAGACTCATCACCTGGACACACACACACACACACACACACACACACACACACACACACACACACACACACACACACACACACACATTTACTTTAAATACATCGACTGGCTGTTACGTCCTCACACATGAAAACATTTATTATTCATCCAGAATTTCTCTTTTTCATTGATCAGACCTGAAAGTTGCTTCATAAACAGATAAATTCAGTAAGAGGCTCTGGGATCAGAGCCGGCCCAAGACATGTGCAAGTTAAACTCCGGACCACCCGGGGGCTCCAAAGAGCACCATCTAGCATAATGAAATATATATATTGGATAGTTCAGACTAAATGCTATTATACAAGACAAAAACGTTTAGCTTGTTTTTATAGTTGGTACAATCTGATAAATTAATCCTGTATAACATGTCAAACTTGTTTACTGTCTGTAAATTGAATGTTTATCAGCTGATGTTATTTACAAATCACTAAAATAAAATGACACACTTAATGTTCTGCATTGTTTGCTGCTCTCATAAGGATGAATTTAAAAGTCATGATCACACTGGCAAACGATGCTAATTGTGGTAGGGATGTTAAACATACAGAGTAGCGTAGAAAGGATGAAGCATGTTGCTGAGGGGGACGGGGGCCTAGAACGAAAATCTGCTCTGGGCCCCAGAAAGGCTTTGGCCGGCCCTGGCGAGGTTGCGCCAGATACTCCAGAGTGTGTTTTAGTTCGGAGCCATCCGGTGGTGACATTAGCAGCAGCGTGGTGTGTGTTGGAGCGCGCTCAGTGAGATCAGTGTCAGCGGGTTGGAAGTGAGCGCAGGCGGCGGCCATAATGCGCTCATTCAGGTCCGACCGGCACCAATCTTGTGACCCAGAACAACAGAGACCATTATCTCTGTACGGCTCTGCATGATGCTGAGAACTGATCTGTTTCTAACACACACACACACACACACACACACACACACACACACACACACACACACACACACACACACACACACACACACACACACACACAGTCTGAGGGCATCTACACTCCCTCAGCATCACTCCAACACCTTCTAACCAGATTAAGTTATGGCAGAGTTTTCTGCAGCAGCAGAAGTGATGATGATGGCGGCCTGGTGTTAGCATGGTGGCGGCGGTGGCGGCGGCGGCAGCGTGAGGACGCCTGTGACGTGTTTTGGACTCTGGGAAGTGGAGCAGCGTTGTGTCCTGACACGGCCAGAGAGCGATGGGCCTCCAGGGAAACAATGACGGTGGGTGTTGATGCACGTCGCTCTCTGGCCTTTACGTAACACACATTCCCAAGCTTCTCTGCATCTTTCCTCAAATATCAAATATCTTAGCCGCTCTTCAAAACAGGAAAGGCATGAGAACATGTTAGGTGGTGGTCCTCATAAAACATAAAATTACTACAAGATTAGTGATTATTTCTGCTCACATCATCAACTTCTCAGCAACTATAAACACTCAGCTTACTCATTTTAATTTGAAAGTACATGATGAAAATTTGGCTTTGAAAATGAATTAGTTTTTGTTGTCCTGACAGGATAAATAACCCAAATATTGCTGTTAATTTTTGCGTGTAACAGCTTGAAACACACAGAAAACAGGATATTAAAAAGGGAAAAAATTCAACAGAAACAGTTTCATTAATTGTGGCTTTTCATTCTAATTTATTGTATTATTGATGTCAGATTGAGAGACTTTATAACTAGTTTCTGTCTGAATCTCTGATAAGATAGATGAGATGCCCAGATTTCATTACTGAATAACATTGTATGTTGTTCGTGTTTCAATGTTTTTATCATGGATGTGACTGATTGATCGATTAGTTTTGATTAATCAGTCACGTAGTTTGTTTTAAAAAAAGTTAATGCAATTAATCGCCTTTTATCCCAACCGGAACCTTTGCATTCATGCGTTTCTGGTGAGACCTTGAATCTGACGCACAAGCTGCATCCAGAAACATTGATAGGAGGCGAAGCTGCTTCCTCCAGCGCACTGTGGGTTGATTTCTGCCTCGGAAACCGACCTGACGGACGTGGAACAGACTGCTGCTGCGTTAAAGTTGTGCTAAACGGAATTAGCCTACTAGCTAAGCTATTCAAGCCTAAAGTAGCATCAATGCTAAACATGTAGCAGCAGCACAGATGCTAATGTCACCATGCTAGTCCAGGCTGCCATGAGGTAGAACTGGAGGAACCGTCTGGCTTCAGGTGTTTCTACCTGGAAGTCGTTCATCAGGCCGTACTGGCAGCCTCCCTCCTTGCAGATGGAGAAGTCGTAGCCCAGCGTACAGGCGGCGTCGGTGCAGTTCACTGTGTCGCTCACCGTGTCGTTGTGGTCACCAGTGGCGTCTCTCACAATGCAGGAACCTGAGAAACAGCAGGAACTTCACTGGTGGAGCAAAAACCTCGACTTGGCCTTAAAGGATCATTTAATCTTAATTTAACTTTGATTTTTAAACCAAAAGAGCCTTAAAAAGAATGTAAAACAAAATATACAAATGAATTGTCCCAGAAGTTGTTGCAATAAATAATATTGTTGTTTTGAGACCATTTTCATGTAACATATGGATAGTTTTATAGTAATGCAAGAAAACCCTATAAAACTCTAATAATGCAACTGGAAGCCATTTTAAAAATCTGAAATGAAATAATCAGATACAATAAGTAAAATGGAAATAATAACTTCACACAATCTAAACCATAAATAATATGGATTATATGTTTTCTAAGCAAAATTATATCTCACAAGATAATAATCAAATTGGAGCTCATTTTAATTTAACATGCAATTAATTGACTAATTGCTGATTGTGACAGGCTTTAATGTAATAATTGTAAGTGTAGCTGAACATTAGCTCGGTTGTAGCTAAAATAATGTATATTTAAATGAACCTGCAGAAATGGCGACAGCCACGTAGGTGAGGCCTGTGACGAGGATGGCCAGCAGGGTTCCTTTAGGGATGGCAGACTGAGGGTCCTAACGTCACAGAAATGGAAATATTCACTTTTAATTGGATTATTTTATGAAAGCAAAACCAGAGAAAATAGAAACAGGTTGATTCATCCCAACACAGAGCCCTGAGGAACACCAGATATTTCATCTGACAGAAAGACCTAAAATGTCTCTTTAAATTGATGATATATTTATTTCATGCGGTAAAAACGCACAGCGAGGTCACCGGAGATGTTGGCTCCTGCTAGGATCCCAGTGGCAGCAGGGAAGAAAATCGCAAACACGGAGAAAAACGTCTCTTCTTCTCTGAAATCTGGACCGAAGTTCTCAAAGAGGATGGCAGCTGAGAAACAGGACGGTTAAAAAAGAGTCAAATAAAATCTGGAGAAACGATTTCAGAGGACGGTTTGCATGTAGGATGCAAACTTACTGTGGTAACCAAAGAATCCTTTGGGCTCCTTGTTGTCCACCGGGATGAACGTGCCGAGGAAGTAGTTAGCGATGGCCGCTAGCAGGATGACCAACAGGACGATCTGAGCCTGATGGATCCAGAGAACAAAATACAGAACAGCAGGAACAGAAAGTTCTGCAAACTCAAAGTATTAACAAGGATTTTTATCCTGTTTCTGATGCAAATATCTTGTTGCACTTAAAATAAGACACAAGTGATTTTACAGCAAAATTACTGAGCTTGTTATAATTCATATAATAATAAGTCATTAATTTTATTTCATTTGTGACAAAACACTTTTCCCGTCTTATGAATGAACTAATGTTCATTCATAATGTGTTCATATTATGAATGAACTCGTTCATTAATGAGTCATTAATGAAGGAATTAAGAATTAATTACTCAAAATAATTAAGACAAATGATTTTTTTCTTATTAGAAACTTGATAGGATATTTGCACTAGAACCTGAACCTATGACTTAAAGAGTTTGTGATGCGTTAAGAAATAGATATAAAACTTAATGTGAGAGACTTTCTTGTCTTGAACGACTGTCAGTGTTCAAGACGCTCCATGAGCTTCTGAAGACGTGATGGTGAAAATAAAACAACATGTTCCTCTGGGGAAACTGCAAAAACCAATGACTTTGGTTCATCATTTTCAATAACCAAACTCATGATGTCCTGTTTGTTTCTTACCTTGGCCTCCCACTCCATCCCCGCCACGGAGATCCCCAGCAGCAGGATGACGGTCAGCGTCCCGACGATGCGAATGTCGTTCAGCTCATCGGTCATCAGGGCGTCGACGTCCTGCAGCAACGCAGCAGGAAAATCTTTCAGTTTAGGCCGAATCTTCATCACACAGACAGGTTTTTAAATGTTTCATGAAGTTCTTACACTGAGCATCTCGACCACCGTCTCAGCAAAACCCACGACGTACATGGCGACCGCCACGGCGTTGGCGAAGGCAAAGATGAGACCGATGGAGCCGCCGAACTCTGGACCCAGACTTCTGGAGATCAGGTAGTACGCTCCGCCTCAAATAAGCATTAACACGCACAGATCACCAATACTGCTGCACAAATTCAATCTTATGGTTTTTATTAATCATTATAGTAACAATTTTTACAACATTTTGTCTGATAATATTTAGTCTAATATTATTCTGTTATTCTATTGGCCCTGATGCTCTGATTTATTTTAGTCCTAAAATCAGAGGAAAATCTTTGTGTTTCATCTCAGATGTGGTTGAAACTGAATGTTTCTGTGTTTGCTGTGTCTGTGTCTGAACCCGTCGGCTCGGTTCCTCACCTCCGCGTACGAAGCCGTTGGTTGCTATGGCGGAGGTGGACAGGCCGGTGATGGTGGTGACCAGAGTGGCCATGAGGATGATGGCGATGGTGAGTGCTGGTTCACAAAAACACACAAACCCTTAAAAACCTGAACAAAAAGCTCCTTCACTTCCATCCAACAACGTTTTGATCAAACCTGAGAACAAAACCAAACTTTAACCCACCGATTCCAGCCTGACCGACGATCCAGGACATCCTGATGAACAGCATCACGCCCCAGATGTTCAGCATGCAGCGCACCTGCAACACGTTTCTACAGGTTAGCAAACCCTGACAGCTGCAAACACTCAGTGTGTCTCCGTCGGCCATCACCGACCAGGACGCCCTTCATCCAGCCGAACTTCACCGCTCCGCCCTTCGCCTCCTTCGCCATCAGCGCCGCCGCCTCCTCGGCTGCCGACGGCTCCTCGCCGTTGACCAGGCCGTCCTCAAACGGCTCCTGGAGACAGAAGGACAAAATCTGTCAACATCTGTTTGATTAGTTCAACATCTTCAGCGGTTCGTTGGCAGGATGACGCATCAGGATCATTGTTGGTAGAAAAAAGAGCAAATTTCAACCAAAACTTTGAGATTAATCTCAGAAATTTACTAGAAAAAACTCATAAATTATTCTATTAATCTTAGGATTTTTCAAGAAAAAATGTGAAAAGTTGAAATTGTGAGAAAAACCTCAGAAAAGTTCAAGACAAAACGGGAACGTTTCTGAGTTGGAAAAAAAACTAGACATTTTCAACTTTTGTAAATTTTCAAAAGAAGAAAATCTGTTAGAAAATTGGAGTTATGAGAATAATCTCAGAAATTTTAAAAAAGTAAAATGAGCTTGAAAAGAAGAAAATTTACTAGAAACTAGTTAGAAATTGAGATAAAAAAATTCAAAAAAAAAAAAAAAGGAAATTTGTGATGAAACATTTATTGATGTCTGAAATGTTTAAAAAGTGAAAATTGACTGAAGTTTGAAGAACAGCATCTAGTTTCCTGGTTGCTCGGCTCTGTTGACCCTCTGGGGCCTCGACGTTTGCAGCACGGACGGTTCTAGTTGGGGGCCCTGAGGGGCCAGAGCCCCTGTAGAACGAAAAAAGATGTCGAGTTTATTCTAATAAAGATTTGGATCTAATTTATGGAGCAAGTGAACTAAAACCACAAAGGAAAGAGTTTTAACTGCTTTTGACAGTCAGTCATGTTTTTATGCTTTGATGCTTTTAAAACTGAACAGATTGACTGTAAATGCTGATTTTTGTAAATATCTATCTAAACACATGTATCCCAGCAGAAATGAGCCTGTTTGTTAAAGTGTTGACTAGAACAAACCCGGCGCCTTTATTTCCAGTATCAACAGTGGATTGAAATGTTAGTGAAGAACCTGATGGTTCAACGAGGCTCCATGTTTATCAGCCTGATAAAACAGGCCAGTCTCTGATGGTTCAGATGAACAAGGTTTTTATCAGCAAACGTTCTGCTGGTGGAGGACCCGTGATGCTGTGGGCCAGTGAGCTTCTGCAAAGCTCACTGTTTGGATGATCTGTGTTATTTTTTCATCAATAATTTATCAGATCAACACTAATATTTTAGTTTTACAGTTCATTCAACTTTCTGTGCAAATGAAGTCAAATGTACGGAAAAGGATAAGGGACAAAAACAAAAACACATCTTGATTCTGAAATGTCAGTCAGTAACGTGACTTTGAACATAAACTGGTTGTTTTACTTTATCCAGCTCGTCGTGCAGCTCCGACAGCGACGGTCTGGTCAGTTTCTCCCCGAACGGCGCCGCGGTCTGCCGGTAGAACTCGATGTTCGGTACCGCGTCGATGGTGTTGTGTCCGAAGGTCCGCATGTAGTAGGTGTTGGAGTGGGAGTCGGAGATGTGGGTCTGCCCGGTGCCCGTGGAGTGGAGGCTCACGGAGTCGCTCTTTGCCGTGTCCGGCTCGTGGAAGACGTCCGGCGGGGGCCCGATGTCCGCGGCGGGTCCCAGGCCCGGGTCCATGAAGCCCACCACCTTGAAGCGGCCCTTGGACTCCTCTGGAGCCGGGGCCGGGGCCGGGGCCGCGGAGGAGGAGGAGGAGGAGGAACCCTCGGTCACCACGTCCACCTGGAAGCGGCTCTGCGCGGAGCCGCCGGCCCTCAGCGACGGTTTCCTGTCCGACATGATTCACAAGTTCTGCTGCCCCGAACTGGACCCGTCACTTCACAGACATCTCGTCCTACAAGCTGAGTGGAAACAGGAACCCGATATGGAACCGATCTAGAAACAATATTTTCTCTCCTGCTGAGCTCCGGATGGACGCGCCAGGACGCACAGCGGGGATGCGCAGTCCGTGCGTAAAGGACACCGAACTCTGCCGCAACTCTGCGTTTTCCTCCGTCACATGATGAATCAAACGCTTCATTGAGAGGAGCGTCTCCTCCTCCCTCTGCGCTGCGGGAGGCCTGAAGAGGATGAGGGCCGTTACGCACCAGAACAATCAAAACTAAACAAACTTATATAACTGCAGAAAACAAAAGTGAACTTGAATTCAACACGTTTCTACTCTGAACCTTTGAAACCGGTAGAAAATGAGAATATTTGACATTTTCCTTAGGTTTGGTGCGCAGCTCTGTTTGACACAAAGCCATTTGTTATCGGTGACACACTGAGACATTCACTCAAATCCATTAGCATACAGAGAACAACAGCCGCTTTCTGCGCCAAACACTGAACAACAAACCCAGCAGGCGCAAACCTGCGCGCAGCTTCTGACTCTGCAGCGGAATCACTGCATTTACAGCCATTTCATCCCTGAGCGGAACGAATGCAGCACATTTTATCATGAGGACTATTGTTAAAGTTTCTGCTGCACAGTTTGAATTCTCTCAGTTTGATTCTGTTTCTGTGCAGATTGAAACACCTGGTGATTAAACACGGCGAACAGTCAAACAGCGACACCCGGCGGATCAAAGTGGAACTGCAGGAAAGATTCAGAGTCTGACATTTCTGTTAAAACTCAAAAGTTTTAAATGGGATGATATAAAACCTTAAAATCTGCAAATTGTTAAACTTTTTTCTTCACCAGCTCCAGTTTTTTTTATTTATTTAAATCTGAAAGATATTTAGAGAAATTATTAATTATATGTAGAAAGTTTTCTTCAAGTTGTTACGCAGCAGATTTGTTTCTGTCAGTAATTGACCAGATTGTCAAATTAAAATAAGGAGAATAAACAAACCCAGGTTTTTATTTTTTGTTTTAGTGAAGTGTTTATGGTTAAATATTCTCCAGCAGAAACGGATCATCATCCCGTCTCTGCTGACCCTGAAAAGAATCACAATCTCCAGGAAAATCCTCCTCAAACAGCCGAGGATTAACAGAAACCTGCAGTCAGGAAGCTGATAATCAAACCTGTTAATCATCCAGCCGACGTCGTCAGTCTTTGTCCTGCAGCTTCTAACGAGCCACTTTTATCTTATTGTTTTCAATCAGATTAAATTATTTATCTCATCAATTTCTTCTTGTCACCAGATTTTAACATTTATCATTTCAAGAAGCAGCAAAAGATGAAACTATAACATGAAGTTGAAAATGGACAAAAAACCAAATAACTCATAAATAAAGATAAGTGGTATGTATATTTAACTGCTTTAAAACTTTCACACAACTGGATGTTTATCTTTTGTTTCTAAAACATTTATTCTTCTATATACTGAAGTCATGTTTAATATTTTAATCCTTATTTTATAGAAATTAGTTTGAATTTTGGCATAAAAAGTTTTTTTGTTTTTGGAATATTTCTGTTGACAAAAAGCCAAATTTTATTGATTATGATTGATTTATGAAAACAATAAAAACAGAAAAACATCCAACAGGTGAAAAACCTTTAATTGAAGCTTCAGTAAAAAAATCAATATTTGTTTTTTTCCGAAAGCAGTGAAATAAAAATGTTTCAAACATGAGAGAAAAATGACAAAATTACAGCAAAAATGAACTTTCATTCAGAAAATAGATAATTATTCCCCAAAATGTATTTATTTCCCCAAAATAGCATTTACTTCTCATTAGATTTAATAAATCACAACAGAGCACATGTTCACATTCAGGCTTCCTGTTAAATAATTTGAAATGCATATTCATGCAAGTTTCCAACTAATTTGAAATAAACTGAGGTTAAAACATGTTTGAGTAAAACACTGAATTAAAAAACAGTGGAAAAACAAACATTAACAACATGGATCTGAAGTTTAATGTCCACAAACTGAAGCAGCTCAACATGGTAAATTAGAAACAACGATTTCCAGACGAGATTTTAAAAGTTTTCTGGATTTATAAAAAACAAGACGTAAAAACTTTGGTTATTAATCATTTAATCTAATTCTTTAATGCTACTGGCTGCTAACTTCTGGGTTTTGTGCAAAGGTTTGTTTCCACTTACAGTCATTTATTTTCTTTACAACGACCGTTTATTCTGCCATTTCCTTTTAGAAAAAAAAGAAAACATTATTATTGTTCATTAAAATAAATGAGAAAAAATCAACTTTTTTGGTAAAAAAGGTTTTGTGCTTCCATCAAAATTAGTCTGACGTCTCGAGTCAAATGACCAACAACTGGATGTTACTACTGCTGAAAACCATGAAGAAGAAGGAAACAGGAAGTGGTTGGATGATGGCGGCGCTGCCATTATTACATGATCAAACTTATTTATGTTTGATTTTAATTTCAAAACTGTTTTTCGACATTAGCGTGATATGAACACAGTTTAACTACATTTACTGATTCCCACCAGCAGCTCCACCTGTGCAGATGTGTTTTGGCCTAGTCAAAGCCAGTTAGTTTTTTTCATTGCTCCAGTTTGGTTCTGAGCTGCAGATAGAGGGCGGCGTCACTGTTTGTTTCTAAAAGCAGGCGTCAGTTTCACTGCCAGCATGAAGAAAATCAATCAGTTTGCAGTCTGATTAATTTCTCAGGCCTCGGCTGCAGCAGGTTCCCGTTTTACTGCCTGCATAGAATAAATTAAATATTCACAGTTTATGTACAAAGCTGTCAGCAGCTCATACTGGTTCCCAGTTCGGTCAAGCAGCTTCTTCCAGCAGCTTCTGCAGATTCTTCTGGACCTGAAAACACAGAAATAGAAACATAATAAATGATTGAATTCATGCAGGTTAGACGGATTATTGATACAATCAGCATGAGCACAAAAACTTATGATGTAAAATATACAGTTAAATATTTTATGAACAAAGTTAATCTGTACGGTTTGAAGGAAAACACATTCAGTTAGAGCTAAACACTTTGCTGCTCGCTCAATATTTAGTTTGGACCCAACAAAATCTGTAGTTTGAAGCTGAATATTTTGCTTCAAACTGTGATATTTACAGGGACAGAAGAAATAATCCAAATTACTGCTGTGATTTTTCACAGTGTAACTTCAGAAGCGATCCTCTGTCTGCGGGCATCAGCCTGAAACGTTGCTGTTTCTCAGAAACACAAGATGACGACGTCGTCCAGCAGCTCCACGGTTCAGATCAATGACTGAATGTTTGATTATTGCCAATCAGAGAACTTGATCTGAAAAACCTGCCTGCTTTTTTCTCCACATGCAGTTCTGTCTGTGAGTTGGACGAATAAAACTATTTCTAGAGATTAAAGGAGAATTTTGTGGATTTAAAAAAAAAAGAAAATCAAAATATACAAGAGAACCAGAAGATCTGCGGTTTCCAGTGACGAGACATGATCCGCTGATTTCTGGAAAACTTTCTGAATTTGACCCTGCAGATGTTCAGAACCTGTTAATCATCAAGAGACGACGAGTTTTAATGGGATCAAGAAGACAAACCTTCTCCAGTTTCAGCAGGTTGATGGTCAGCAGTTCAGAGAAGAGCTCAGTGTTCACATCAGGACTCCCAGAAAGAAAACTGCTTCTAGGAAACACACACACACACACACGCACACACACACACGCGCGCGCACACACACACACACACACACACACACACACACACACACACACACACACACACACACACACACACACAGAGGAATGAGGGAATCCTCTGAAAAATTCTGCATCCATCAGCAAATATCTGCAGTTAAAGATTTCTGGACTTTTCTTGACACCAGAAGTCGCCCAGAGTCAAAATTAATGCAAACCAAATGTAGGAAAGCATGATTTATCGGACCGATACCGATACTGGTATTGGTCCAATATCAGCACTGGTATCGGCCTGATCAGTAGAACTGGGTCAACAAACCAAAGTTTATTTCCTGCTTGTTTCAGTTGGATGCTGGTCGTCTGGTTTGTTTGGTGACAGAAACACTGAATGCAGATCAGTGATGTTGAGATTTATGAAATGTTGGTAAAATTCAGTTTTCTTATTTTAAACACAGATCTCAGTTAAAACCTTTAAAGTTTTCCAAATCTCACTCGTGATGCGTGAAGTCGCTGATGGAGCCGAGCGTCGAGAGTTTCTGCTCCAGTGAAACGATCCTGAAGGCCAGATAGCAGGAAGACAGGACCAGAACGCAGACCCTGAGGGAACACAGGGAACAGAGGGAACACAGGGAACAGAGGGAACACAGGGAACACAGGGAACAGAGGGAACACAGGGAACAGAGGGAACACAGGGAACAGAGGGAACAGAGGGAACAGAGGGAACAGAGGGAACAGAGGGAACAGAGCCAACAGAGGGAACAGAGAGGGGGACAGTAAGTGGAACTTGAACCCATAAACTCTGGAGCACAGCCCAGAGTTTGTGCTCCAAACTCTGAATGTCTTCGGAGTCGTTGTGGACGGCGACGATGTGAACAGGAAACATCTCCAGTAGCAGTCAGTCTTCAGAGAATCTGAGGAAGCCTCTGACTGAAGCCTGTTGCTAACATGCTAGTAGCTCGATATCCAGACAGGACAGACGATTTTCCACACAGCGTCTTCGATGAAGAGAAGAGCCACCAGAAGTCATATATTTTATATTAGCTCAATGTTTTGCCGGCTCAGAGCTGAATATTGAGTTTTGTAAACTGAATGTAAACTTGTTTACATTCAGTTACAAAGTTAATTCTGTAACTTCACCAACGGGACCCAGTTTTATCCTCCCTGTGTGAATGTTCAGTAAACTAAGCAGTGAAATATTCATTTGAATGAAAGAAGGGCTGAATCTTACAGAAACATGTAGATAATCAGCAGAGTGTTGAGAGAAACGGTTTTCATGGCTCTGCCGTCGAACACGACCTCTGAACCTGCAAACAACCAAAAATACAACCAAAAAAGTTCTTCAATTGAAAACTCTCCAGAATCTAGTTAAATCAATCATAATCAATAAGAATAATTAGGAATATGAGATTCAACCTAAAACAAAAATAATTCTGGAAATGTTTTGTCTTTGTTGATAATCTATTTGTAATAAAATGCAGCGTTAAAATCGATCCCATCGTTTGGTTGGTCACAGCTGACCACAAACATCGAGACTTAATTAATGTTTGTTAATTCTTCCTTTCTGGGGACGAATCATCTGAAGAATCGTCCGGGTTGTGGACATGTGAGCAGAACTCACTGGACCGCAGCGAGTTCTGCTGCTTCTTGGTGCCGCTCTGCTGGTTCTGATGCTGCTTCTTCACTTTGTGCTTCTGCTCCGGAGAAGCCGAGTTCCCGGTTTGTTTCAGGCCCAGGAAGTGAGGAATGGGCAGGTCTGCTGGAAAAAGATCTGGTTAAAACTGAAGTAAAAGTCCATTTTCAGACAGTTTCTGTTCTTCTTCAACTTCCTGTTATTGTAATCAGCAGGTTCACCTTTTAATGGTTCTGTGATGAAAGATGTTCCTTCGAATTATTGATGAAAAATTTGCAGATTGAGACGCGATGCTGCTTCACACTCTATTGGCCTGCATTGCTTTAAACCAGCCAATCCAGGAGCAGCATTTATTTTCCTGGCCACTGATTGGTTGAATAAGGAAGACTGAATGTTGGCTGCATGAGTGCTCAGACGGTTTCCATAGAAACCGCTGCATGTTAATGCATTTTAAGGTACATTTGGTGTTTGAGCATTAAAATATTCAGTAATAATTGTTTTCAGACAGAAAGTCAAATATTCCTGCGAATATTAAAGATCCACGTTACTATTTAAAAATACTGTTACTGTTTCCTCTCAGTCATAAATAATCCTAACAGTTTTCATTTAAATTCTACTTTTAAATCATAATAGCTTGAGAAGATTTCATATTTTTATTTAATGACCTGTGGTGTGCCTCAGGGCTGCATCCTGGGCCCACTGCTCTTCCTGAACGATACGATGCTTCTGGGCTACGTTTCTGTTATTGATTTAATATTTTCAACATTTCCAAAATGTTTGGTGTATCAGATTCATCAGGTGTTCAAAGCTTTGCCCAGCGACTCCGTCCCACCTCACCACCGATTTCTGCTGTTCGTTGTCCATGTTTTAGAGCATCACACGCTGCATGTGTGCAATGAATGCTGGGTAATGTGTAATGTAAACAGACAGACTGGACGGTACCGGCCATCTTATCGTAGTCTGGAGCAGGAGAGTCGGAGCTGCTGTTTTCCTCCAGCTCCTGCCGTCGCTGCCTCACGGCTCCGTCCAGATCCACGAAATTACGCTGCAGGAAAATGACACCCGGCTGAAAACAGCGTCCTCATCCTCAGGCGTCACAACACAAATATACACTAAACCGTCCTCAGCAGGAAGGTCCCTGGTTCCATTCCTGAGTACTAAAGCCACTTTAAGAGAATTTAGTAAATTACCAGAATAAAATCATGATAATAAAACAATAAAATCACAATATTATCAGAATAAAGCTGGAATATGATGACAAAGTCATTAATATATGAATAAAGTCCTAATAATAAAAGTCATATGAGAATAAGATTGTAATAAAAATCATAGAATTCCTTTTATGACTTTTGTCTGGTAATTTTGGATAACTGGTTTGAACTGGTTTGAACTGGTTTGAACTGGTTTGAACTGGTTTGAACTGGTGGTAACTGATAATCTATTGCACTATAATAAACTGGACACCAGACAGGCCTGCCAGTGATTCCCTCTGTGACCTTCCACAGGTCAGGCTGCAAAATGTTGAGTCATTTTGTGACCGTGAACTCACCATCGGAAAGGGGGTCAACAGCGGCGACCTCTGACCTCTGAAGCTGTGTTGGGCTGAGGAAGGAACCGGGCTGCTGCACGGACTCCTGCCCTGTGAACGTCAACACAACCAGAAGCTGCAGGTTCAAACATTACGGCTCAGATTTGATGTTTTCATTTCACACATCAGGATCTGTGTTACGCAGGAAATCATTCGTTGAATTCATCTTAAAAGCCAGAATATTATTTCAAAGAAAATAAAATTTAAAGCTGCAGGTTGTAACTTTAACAAAAATTATTTACTCTTTTATTGAAACTGTTGATATGTTTATGAGAGAAAATCTGTGAAAAATTGATCTCCACCTTCTCCCAGTGCTAACTATGAACAACCAATCAGAGCCAGGAGGCGGGCCTTAATGCTGTCAATCATCCTCCTCACTCTCTTTCATGCTGCAGGCAGCATAACCTGCCTTGAAAGCTAACAGTAGTTAGCATAGCTATGGATGACAGTGGAAAAATGGTTTTCCTGTAACGTTATGTTGTTTCTCTGTCATCAGCACATTTAGCAGCAAGTAAACGAGGTTGATTGACAGCACTGAGCCCCGCCTCCTGGCTCTGTTTGGCTGCATTTCTACAGATGGTGATAGCAGCTCAGGGGGAGATCGATCTTACAGATCATCTGTCAAATAATAAACCGTCACATCAATTTTAACAAATATATATGTAAAAAACAAACAGACTTTTTAAAATAATAATTTTCTGCTGCCACTTTAAATGATCTATCCTGATAAGAATCTAGTTTTTAATTTCTAGCTCTTGTTTCAAAGTGTTTCAGTTGCTGTTTGTGAATATTACATCAATGAATATTTCACTAAAAATAAATGTATAAAGTATTAATCTTTTGCTGGATTTCAGTTGAAGCAACAATAAAAAAACTGACATAAAATGATCAGATACTGAAAACTGAAGCTAACCTGCTAACCTGCTAACCTGACTCTGAAAAACATGCAGTACTGCTCCTCACCTCTAGGTGGAGACAGACTGACGTCAGGAACTTGTAGGTGTTGTCTCTGGACAGGAAGGAGACGAACAGGTACTATGGCAACAGAAAGAGAAACTCTGCTCACCCACAGTCAGTGCCAGCTGATTATCGGCTATCGATTATCGGTTATTGAACAGGAAGTGAGCTGCTTGGGTGCGTTTGATTTCTCACTCTGTCGTTGGTGGTGGCGATGACCAGAGCGTTTGGCAGCAGGATGGCGGTTTTGGTCTTTTTGATGTTGGTGATGGACATCACTGGGATGGAAATCTGAAATCAAAACTATTTCAGCTGATCCACAATGATTCTCCTGATACTTCTGGTTTCTTCTTCTTCAGTTCTGACATCCGGTTGAATCTTGTGATTCCTGTGGTGGGAAACTGTTTCCATTGGGGTTCTGCGAAATAAACTGATTCAATCCAGCCAAAAAAACCCAAATCCCTCCTGATCCCAGCACCAAAACCTTTACTGGAAAAAGGTGAGTTATTATTTTTCTACAAGTTGCTGTTTTTAACAGGATAATTGCAGTTAGCTGCCAATCAAAGCGCAGCTTCTGTTTGGTTTTTTCTTCTTGTGCATTTTGTTGGTTCTTTCTCTCACAACCCGGTTCAGAAGTTTTGGTTTTATTAGTTTGTCATTAAAGTTTCATAATCCTCTGCATGACGCCAGAATCCATCGTCACCATCACCAGATATTAGACTGATTGGTTTCCGGGAACTGATTCAGTTTTTAGTCTGTAACAATATTTAACCAGAACCAGAACGTTTTAGTTCCCACCAGAACTCTCAGAACTCTACAGCAACAACAGTCTCTCTCTCTCTCTCTCTGTGTGTGTGTGTGTGTGTGTGTGTGTGTGTGTGTGTGTGTGTGTGTGTGTGTGTGTGTGTGTGTGGTACCTTGGTGTCTTTGCCAAAAACCTTGGAGTGGAAGCAGATCCAGTGATCGGAGACGAACATCCGGCCCTGGTACAGGATGTCTTTCTGCAGGGCGCAGGTGTAACCTGCAGGCAGGTGAGAGACTCCGTAGCAACTGAGCAGCTTTACATATCATATCATATTTAAAACAGGGATATTTCAGCTGTTTCACATCATCCTGGGTCAATAAGGTGGAATCAGGGTTCAGCTCTGATTTAAGGTTCATTTAAGGTGGAGTGGAGGGTTCAGACTCACTCTGTCGGAGCTGCTCCTCTTTGCTGATCTCCTTAAATATTTTATGGTACTGACAGTTGCTCTTGGAAATCTGCAGCACAAAGAAAACCAGAGAGCAGCGCTGAGAGCTGACCAAGCAGCTTCCTGTCTAAACTCACTGAGAAAAACCAAAATTACAGAAAAATAAACATCCTGGGAGAAAAAATGAAATGAAATGAAAAATAAACATCACTGAGATGGAAAACTGGAAGGAAAACATGAAAATAACAGAAATGTAAAAGATTTTTATCAAAAAATGAGAAATTTCTCTACATTTTCTTGTCTAATTACAGTTACTCTGTTGAAATCCAGTTATTGATTGCAGGAAGGAACCAATCAGTTGCTGATCAGACTCACCTGGCTGTAGTGGAACTTCTTCCTGTCTATCTTGGACTCTGGGTCGATCTGGACCTCAGTCAGCATGGAGTTGTCTAAAGTTTTTGACCTGCATGGATCAGAGAGAGAATTATTACCCAAAATAAAAAACACAGTTTTATTCCTCCATACGTGACTCTTCACTTCCAGCGATGCTAATTTACTGCTAATGTGGTTCACAGGTTTAAATCAAATGTCTCTAAATACACATTAACATAATTCCAATATGGAGTGTTGTGCTAATGAGCTAGCTGCTCATTAGCAATGCAACCTTTAGTGTTTGTGATAACTTTGAAATATTTAGCCATCTTAGCATTAGCTTATGCTAATAACTGTTTATGATTACTGCTTTAGGCTCAGTTGGTGTAGCATCAACATGCTAGCCTATTAGCATTATTGCCTAAGTCATATTTATATCTGTGTGTTGATCTCCTTCAGCGCTACATAACCTGGCTAACTACAGCCTTTCAGAACATTTGTTTCAGTCCATCTTTTCCATATTTTGATGCAAATATGCTAAAATATAACAACATGCTATGATGCTAACACTGTGGTTGCTAATGGTTCAGTTCCCAGGTTTGGGCCGTTTCCCTCCTGTTGAGACATAAAATAATAAAATTTACACATTCAGTGAGCAAAAATCTGATCTTCTGCATTTTAAGCAAAGTAACAGATTTTTTTTATTCCAGTGCCAGATGGATTTTCAGGCTTCACCTTGATATTCAAAATTCTGTTTGACATAAAAACGTTACATAAACAAGGTGTATGTTATTAGTACTGAAAGCATTTTTATGTAAATGAATTTATGACTATTTTATATTTCTATAAGATAAAAAAATACATTCTTATTCCCACAGGTGGGAAATTTAAGCTGTGGCTGCAGAGAAAAAAGAGAAAAACTGAATAAGAACTAGAAAAATTTATATATAAATATTTTTTTGTAATAGTGAGAATCCTTGAACGTTTAATTAAATGAAATGAAATAAAATAAAATGTAATAACCCCTGGTGGATACCTGACCAGCTGCGGTTTCTTCCTGCCTGTCGGCTCCAGTTGCTCCTGATCTGCAGCCTGCAGAGATTCTCCAACCATCCTGCTGATTTTCTGATAATCCTTCATCACATCCTCATCATCAGAACTGGACATAAACAAAACAATAAAAGCAGAAAATATTAACCTGCAAACAGCCGTTCGTCTCCATTTTAACTCCCCAATCAGCCGGGGCCCATTTTCAGATTGGATCTTTGTCCAGGTAGCTCATTTAGGGGCGTGGCCTCAGGTTTACCTGCAGCTGATCAGCTGAATGAATAATTCACAGCCTGGCAGCGACTAGCGGCTGCAACATGAACCCTCAGAGAGGATCCTCCTGAATCATGTTTAAGACGCTCAGAGCAAAACGGTTTTGTTCCTCAGCAGGTTTTTCAGCTCATTTAGTTTTGATCTGAGGTGTTTTAGTGACATTAATGATGATTTTCTGTATTTTAAAATGTCTTGACTTTCAAAATCTTTTATTTTTATCTACAGTTTTGATGAAAAGTAAAGTGTTGAACTTTCATAGATCAGATTTCCATCTGATCTTTGCTCTGCTGGAAAAGAGGTTCCACCTGGAGGATGGTTCGGTCCACAGAGGTTTATGGCCGTGTTCTTCAGACAAAATGGAACAAAGAAGGAAATAAGGGCAACAAAATTAATAAAACATAAAAAAAAGAAAAAAAAAGAAAAAGAAAGAAAAAAAAAAGAAAAACTAATAAGAAAATAAAGAAACATAAAGAAAAAATAGAAAAGCAACAAATCTAAATAAAACATCAACAAAATGTAAAATAATAAAATGATAAAATATTTTCATTTTTAATATTACAAAACTATTTAACAAGAAAATACAAATAATTTAGAAAATAAAATAAAAACTAAACATATATACAAAAAAAATAAAAAAATCCAAGACAGAATTAAGGAATGTAAATATATGTACATAGAAAACAACATACATATATTTGTATGTATATACTGTCCAAGTAATCCACTTGGACTGGACCCGAATGTTTTACTGCTGATTCCAGGACAGTCAGAGAAAAAGGTTCTGCTCTGTGTTGCTGCCGCCGCCGCCGCCGCCGCCGCCGCCGCCGCCGCTGCCACAGCTGGCCCAGCTCTGCCCTGGCGGCTGCCCGACTCTGTTGTTGCTGCTCTCAGCCTGAACTCCCTGATGCTGCTGCTGCTTTTCAATGGATCATCAGTTCATGCAACAACAGTAAAGTGTGTTTGTATTCCAGGGTTTTCTGTTGGCAGGGAGAGTTCCTTCCTACTGTCTCCACAGGCTTTGTTCACAATGAGAGATTGTTGCAGAATTAACATGTTAATCTAATCCTGTTGCTCAGAGGTTTTGTTGCACAGTCAGCAGCTCGATGCATCGACTGGTTTTCTCAGGTTTTGTTTGTTTTTACCAGTTTGAATGATAACTGGAATTTAAACTGGAATTTAAACTGGAATTTAAACTGGAATTTAAACTGGAATGCAGGTAAAATGTCTCTGCATACGAATTTATGATTGGATTGTTTTTGCTGTAACTCAGATTAAATAACCTGAATTAATGCAACAAAATAACATCTGAAATTTGCACCAAAATGTAAAACTATGAGATCTTTCTGCACCAAACTGAACTGGCAAAGTTTGCAGCATGCATTTTTTTTCAATTTGTGAAAAAGTTTTTAAGCTGCTGAGACATCATTATAATGTTGACTCATTATAATGAGTCATTATAATGTCATTACATAACATAATGTTATGTTATGTTATGTTATGTTATGTTATGTTATGTTATGTTATGTTATGTTATGTTAATATTTGCAGCTTTATCGAAGACATTCAATATACAGAATGTAAATTTAGATCAAAATCAGGATCTTTCCTGCAAGAGCTTCCAAAGTAAAAGTCTTGGTTCGCTTTCCATCATGCAGCTTCTGCAGAACTCCAATGTTACTTTCCAGATGGCCTCCCTGCACCCTGGCTGTCATTTTAACGCTGTGAATCAGAGATAATAACAGACAATCAGCTGCTCCTCTGCTCTCCTGGACTCACTGATCATCTGGGCCCGGCTTGGCGGCTCCTCTGCTGCTCGTCCTGACATCCTCCTGAGACACCTGCTGCGCCACGCATTCCTCCGTCATCTCAGCCTGGACGTCCCGCTTCCTGCCGCCGAGACGTAAGGTGAGCCGCGGCTGTACCTGCACCCCCTCCGTCTCACGTGTCCCGGCCAATCAGACTGCAGGATGAGGTGGTGTGTAAATGTGTGTGTGTGTGTTTAAACCTTTGATCGGTGACATTTCACCCTGCAGTGTTTGGAAACTAAAGCTTCATCTTTTTAAAAAGTGGAGCCTGGAGGTGAGAAACGCAGCGAAGCTCCTCCAGTGACAGCAACAACAAAACGATTCACACAAACAATCTGGACCTCAAGTTACAGATGGAAAAAAGCAACTGACAAAAAACTTTTTATGTTTTCTAGAAAAAAACAGGAAAGTTTCTGAGCTCCAAAAGTCAAAACTTTGCTACAAAATCTCTGAAATGTTTAGATTAATCTGAGAAATTTGTACAAAAACTTTAGAATTTTTTTTTATTCCAAGAAAAGACAAAAACTTGCTAGAAAAAAAATCTGGAAATATTAGATTAATCCCAGAAACCTCAGAAATGTTCGCTTTAGCTCCACAAGTCAAAACATTGTCTGAGAAAACAAACACTAAAATATTTAGATTGATCTCAGAAATCTTCTGGAAAAAAAGTTCATTTCTGAGCTGAGCTGAAATTTTCACACCAGAACTGAAGAGCAGAAATAAAACATGTTGATGGAGGATTTATTTAGTTCCTGTTTATTTACAGACTGATGAAGCAACTTCACAGATCCGACCTGATGCACTTTGAAACACAAACAGATGAATCCGAAGCCAGATTTTTAATCCACAATATTTTGAATGGAGCCTGAAACATAAAATCTCCTTCAGATTTTCCTGCACATCTGCGATGATTTCTGCACATCTGCTCCTCTTTCCTGCTGATTAGACTGATAGATGTTTGTTTTTCTCCTCCACAGACTGACCTTCACATCCTCCCACCGCTTCCTGTCTTCTTCTTCATTTCTGCCAGTAGTAACATCCGGTTGATGATCATGTGACTCGTGTGACGTGAAAGAAGTGATTTGCAAAGTAAACCAGTTTGGATCTTAGTGCTTTTGTTTCTTAAACTGCAGTGATGTTTATTTTTCAGCAAATTCATTTTCAAAATGTGTAATTTTGTAATTATCTGGCCGATAAAAACGCTGCTGCTGTTCTGGCCTGATGAAGCTTTTCAGGCTCAGAAAACATTTGTTGCAGCTGCAGGTTTTGATCAGGACGGTAAAGTTTCAGCTCGTGTTGCATCATAACGCATCAGAAGCTCTGTGTTCCAGAACGCGGCGTGCCGCTCAGCCTGAGCGTTTGTCTCAGGTAAACATGGCGGGCGTGTGGGTGGATGACCCCCGACCCCCCGACCCTCTGACTATCTGCTGCTCTGTTTGTTTGCTTTGATAGCTGCTCCATTTTCTGCTGCCCTAATTATCAGGCTGCTGTTTCTGTGCTGCAACAGGCTGAAGCTGCCGGACAGATTCACCTCGTTTCCTCACCTTCTTCTCCATTTTGCTTCTGAACTGATCAGTTCTTTTTTGAACTGATCAGTTCTTTTTTGAACTGATCAGTTCTTTTTTGAACTGATCAGTTCTTTTCTTTCTTGTTTGTGCCTCAGTTCAGTTCCTTTATTGAAGTCCCAGGAGAAATGTTTGGCATTAAAGTACAATAAAAAATACTAAAACAATATCAAAAACAAACAAAACACCAATTTATAAAAATATAAAACTGAATTATAAGTACAACAGAGTGAAACCTTTGCCCTCTGCTCTGTCTGCAGGCAGTCAAATTTCTTTTGAGTTATAATTGATAAAGTATTTCTATCACAGCTGAAACTATCATAGTTACTTGATTAAACTATAAAATAGGATGATGAAAATACAGCACTGCCACTTTAAGAGGGATGTATTGTCATAAAACCAACTTTCTGCCATGCTGTAGTGTTGATTGATTTCTCTTTCAGTCTGATTCAAAATGTTTCCTGAGTTGCTGAGTGATGCATCTACTGAGCAGAACCAGGTGAACCGACCGGTTCTCCTGAACGGACCGGTTCTCCTGAACGGACCGGTTCTCCTGAACGGACCGGTTCTCCTGAACCAGATGGTTCCACACAAACCGGGAACCGACTGTTTAACCACCATCTGCAGCTTTAGAGGAGCAGCGATGAGGACGAGACGAGAGGGTCTCAACAATGGGAAACCTGTTTCTGTGGGAGTGATTGGCAGCGCTAAGACCCGCCTCCGGCCTGTGATTGGTTGTTTCTGACTGAATGATGCAGCAACACAGGAGGAAGTTTATCCTTCAGCATTTTCATAAGAACATTTTGAAAGTGACTAAACCATGTTGCTAAGCAACACTTTGTCCTAATCAAAGACCTGACCGCCGCTGGTCCAGAACCCTGCTGGTCCAGAGCCCAGCTGGTCCAGAGCCCAGCTGGTCCAGAGCCCAGCTGGTCCAGAACCCAGCTGGTCCAGAGCCCAGCTGGTCCAGAACGATCTCCACCAGGGCAGCAACGTCTTCCTGTGGTTCTTCAAAAGGTTCTACTGCGATCAGCCTGCGATCTGAGCCGGAGAGCTGGAGGAGATCGGATCCACCTGTGGATGAAGAGACGGCGTCAAACCTTCATCTGCCACATCCAGGCCAGTGATGGCGACGTATCAAGCCATGAGTTGTTCCGTCAAGGTTTCACCCGGATGGATGAAGACATCAACAGAGGTTCTGGTGGGCTCAACATCTTCATCTTTTACCAACTAACCACGGCTGAGACGGAGGCCGTCAGAGATCTGAAGATCTCCACTGACACGTCGAAGGAGAGAAGGTTGGTGAGAGCAGGATATCAGAACGTGAAAACTAACCTGAATGAAGGAACCAGAGGAACCCAGTTGGACCTGTGGTACCAGAACCTGCCATCACCTTCATCACTGTGATGAACCTGATGGCAAAGGAAGAGCAGGTCAAAGCCTCAGCGTCATCGATACGGATCTCAACCTGAAGAATTCAGGCCACAAAATGTTCCTGCTTTAAATAAATCGATTCTGAGCCAATAATCACTGATCAGAACTTCTGTCTGTTATCGAACAAACCAGTTTCCTGTTTCTCTGCTGAAGAGTTCAGAAAAATATTTCTGCATTATGAACCCGACTCCAGCCAGAGAAACGTATCGATTACCGTTTACCGATTGTCGGTTATCGATTACCGATTATCGATGATCGATCTCTCAGTCCAATCATGAATATCACATATTAATTTACTATTTTCTAAATGTTTCTAGCATCAACAGTAAAAGAGTATTTAGTAAAAAGCTGCTGATGACAATAATGACAATAATTCATATAAGCAACAAAAAATAAAATTGGGCAAAATAAAAAAGTTTTCAAATCAGGTTTTTTTTTTTCAATAAAAGAAACTTTTATTCATTTGTATTTATTTTATTAAAAGCTGCTGCTGTGTCTCTGGTGAAGTTTTACTGCAATAAGAGCAAAAACACCAAAATGACTCAAATAGAGTCAAAATAGATTCAGAATCTTCTGAGGCCTGGAAGGACGGCGCCCCCTTGTGGCGGAACTGAACGTTCAGAGCTTCATTAGTGTTTGTAATTACGTCATACCAGTGGTTGCTATGGCAACTGATTCCTTACAGGCGGAGCAAACGAGGAAATCTAAAATCTGATATTAAGTGTGCCATCAACTGAAAAACTTTTTTTTTTTTTTTACAACATATGTATTGAATTTTGCATGTATGAAAAGAACAAACAAAGTAACACAAAAATAAAATTCAGTCAAAAATAAAAAACAAAATACAAATTATTTGTATATATATATGATGCATAGAGGCAAATTCACATAAAAATTTTCAACTCTAAAGTATTGCTCTTTAAACGTAAAATATTAATACTATATGAATTGAAAAATAATTAATTCACATTTAATAAGTTAACAAGTTGGATATTTTTAAATTTCCCCAAGATTTATGTATCATTGGTGCAACAACTAAAAATAATAAATCGTTTTACCGTTTAGTTTGGAAAATTAATAGCATTTAGTTTGTACTATATGTGGCCACTTTAAGTATATTTATTATGCCAGCTTAACGGTGCAGCCGATGAAATCGCTCTGAATAATATTATCGTTTATCACGATAACTTCTGGGACAGTTTATCGTGCAGCCGCATTTGTTATCGCGCCAGGCCCGCAGCTGGAGGCGCCCACTGCGGCTGCTGGCGCCTCACAGCGACCTGAATGCTGATGATCGCGGAGATCAACAAAGGAGACAAGGAGAGAGGAGATGAAACGCTTCCTGAGCACCGAGGAGAATGGAGAGCCGCTGACAGACTGCAGGGAGCTGTCACACAACCTCACCGCCTCCTCCTCTTCCTCCTCCTCCTCCTCCTCCTCCTCAGCCCACAGACACGCGGCCCTGTCCTCGCTCCAGACCCGGGGACCAGGCGGCGGGTCGGAGCCGAGGAGATCCGCGCTGAAACGCAGCCGAGGCGGCCAGGAAGGACGAGCGGACCCGGAGGAGGCGGCGGCGGCGGATCATCCAGCGGCTCCGGGATTCGTCGTTCAGCGGCGGCTGCAGCCTCAAGGACGCGGCGTCGGAGGAGCGGAAGGTGTGGAGATGATTTCAGCGGCCGGCAGGGATGCGGACGGGAACAATAACAGCAGCAGCAGCAGCAGCAGCAGCAGCAGCAGCAGCATCTCTGAGCCTCCTGCGGGCAAAGCCAAGGAGGAGCGGAAGGGGAAGAACCTGATCCGGGGCTGGAAGAGGGACCGGGACGCCGCCGCTCCTCCCGCCCGGATCAGGAAGGAGAAGCCCGGCGACGATGGCGCGTCTCCTCCGCCTTCCGTCTTCCTGCCGGAGCATCACCTGGGACCCGGAACCGACTCCCGGATCCCCGCGGGAGACGGCAGCACCATCAGCGGAGGCTGCGGGAAAACAGCGGCGGACTGTGGAGGAAAGAGCGGCGGAGGAGCTATTGTTGTCCGGCGGCTGCACGACGAGCCTCCGGCGGCCAAGAAGCACCGAGGAGCCGAGAAGGTAGGCGGTTCATCCTCCAGGCACCAACAGGGTTTATTCTGGCGATGAAACAAATGAATGTAGTGAGGGATGCAGGTGTGAAGGCCACAAAGACACAAACGGAGCATCTTGATGTCCTTTTGTTGCTGCTGTCATTGTTCCCGGCTGATCTGCTCAGATCTCTGATTTTCTCTTTCTTCTTCTTCTGGGGACATTTAGAGGAGGATGGATGATTGTTTCTCAAGTCGTTTCCTCTGAATGCTTTGTTTGCTTTTTCCCATGTGGGAAAAAAACTCATGATGTCAAATGTATTCACATTTTATGTCATCAAGCCCGTTTCTTTATTTTTCATTTGGTATAAAAAGGCTGACAGGCTGTGCTTCTGAAATTATTTTTGGGAGCTTTAAATAAGTGATCCGGAGGGAGAAGATGGAGGAAGATGAAGGGAAGGGTGGAGGGTGAGGTGAGGGAAAGAGAGATGTGATGGAGAGAGCGAGGGAGGAATGTGATTTGACAGCAGAGGACGCAGGCTGGAAGAGTCTGGCAGACAAAGAGAGGACGTCCAGGAGGAGTTTGTGTCTGCAGGAGAGACGTTGCTGCTTTGTTTACGTGTTGATCTGGAGGCTTTTCTGGAAATCATTTCCTGTCATGGAGAGTCTGAGCTCCACTCAGCTGTTTGGTGTCGGTTCAGTTCATGGCTGGACTGCAGCAGCTTTACGTCACCAAACGCTGAAAACTCTGGACTGAACCGAGCAAAACCGTCCGGGATCCAGACGGATCCTCACCGACATGAGGATCAGATTATAACCAATAATAAGATTTGCTGCTGCAGCTGCTGCAGCTGCTGCAGCTGCTGCAGATGATGCTCTGCTCTACAGTCGGCAGCTGGAGGAGCTGAAGTTATGATCAACCTTCTGGACCCGTCAGGGGTTCTGGTTCTGTAACTCTGAACTGAAACCACCGGGTCAGACATAATAAATGGAGCATCGATCAATATATTTGATATTGTATTGATGATTATAGCGATGCCAAAATGACTGGTTTTCACAGTTGTTGACTAACTGATCAGTTCATTGATTGATTGATTGATTGATTGGTATCTCTGGACCAATCTGCAGTCAGTATGTAGTTTCAGTCACTGCAGCTGTAAACTGGAGATCAGGATGAACTTTGACCTGAACCTTCAGGGCCACATAAAGTCGGTCATAAAGTCGGCCGTCTGTCAGGATCGTTTCCAGGACCAGAATGTCTCAGCAGGATCTGGAGAATCACCCTGCAGTCCCTCCACTGAGAGACCAGACTTTAAAATACTGTGGTTAGTTTATAAATCACGAGACATTAAAGATCTGCTGCTGTCGAATCGAAACTGGAACATTATTTAATTCTAGTCTGGGTTACTACTTTTTATTATTTCACTTTATTTTGCTACTGCAGGATGACATGCATTGTGTTTTACAGGTGGAGTTTTTAACAGCCTTGTTGCTGGAATGTGCTAAACTAATAAACTTGATTTGTTTTAGTGGAAAAGATGTTAATCTGTTTGGGATCGGTCACTACAGACAGGAAACATCTGAGGAAACGACAGATTTGGCTCAGATTTGGCCGACTTCTTAAAAACCGCAGGAAACAGAAGAACAATCGTCTTCAGGGAGAAAAATCTGAAATGCTAAATAATTTCCACACAATGTGAGGTGAAGTCAGAGGGTTGGGCTGTTTAAAACCCGCAGATCAGAGGAAAACACTGCTATTGGTCTCTGTTGCTGTTTTATCTTATTTATCAGAATTTATTTCTCTGCAGTTTCTGTAAAAATATTCGAGCCTCTTCTGGGTAGGAAATGATAAACTTTTGTTATTTTCAGTTTTTGTAGAGGATATTTAAGATGAGCTTGTTTAGGTTTTAGAGTCTGAGCTAAAAGATTATTTTTGTCATAAAACTTCCAGTGGAACAACAAACACAGTGTAATAAAACGACACCATGCAGAGAGAAAACCAGGAACAAACATTTTGCTGAGAGGCTGTTAAAATCACAGATTAACATCAAATATTTCCGTTTATTATGGGTCAAAAAGTCAAGTCAACGTTGAGTTTAATGATATATTTATAATCGTGGCCTGTTGTAGTTTCTCTGCATAATGAAACGTTTTGGTTAATAAATCGCCGTAAAATCTCCATCTTTGTTACATGGATTGTTTGGGTCTTAAAAACAACAGTGACTGTTAGCAGCTATGTTAGCATCTGGAATGATGCTGACCCGGTCCAGACCCGGTCCTGACCCGGTCCAGACCCGGTCCTGACCCGGTCCTGACCCGGTCCAGACCCGGTCCTGACCCGGTCCAGACCCGGTCCAGACCTGCAGCTCAGACGGGGAACATGCTGCTTAGCGATCTGTACTTCCTGTTTCTCACAGCCATATGTAGCGTTAGCATCTGATGAAATCGCGCTCTGTGGCCTGCTGGATCCTAGAAGATGGAAACTCAGATACTTTGCTTGTTTTTTGTTTGTTTTTAAGACATTTTATAAGTTTTAAAGTTTCGCTTCAGAAACGATTCTGAATTCAAAGTAATTTCTTCAATCTTACAATTTATAAAGTGACTTGAGTTTATTTTTTTGTCCTGATTTAAAAGTGACTTCAGCTGCAGGAAAAGTGAACGCGATGCAAACAGAACCAGTCAGCTGAGTGAGTCCTCTGCAGGAATCATTCATTTCATCCACAATCAACTTTTCTCTCCTGCTTTTTTTCTCCTTGCTAACCTGTTAGCACGTTAGCATCGCGTTAAGATGAAGATGGAGGACTGAGAAACCCAACAAACTGGTTCTGACCTGCAGAGGAAAATGTGAGGAAGCAAAAACCAAAACATCATTTTATTTAAAGACGAGAGAATTTAAAAGCCAAACCTTCTCACACGCCGAACCCAAAGCTACAGTAAATACAGAAAGTCTAAACATTTGAAAAACCATTAAAAATACTAACTTTTTCACATCAATATTTTTTACTTGTAAGTAAAAAATATGTAGTAAGTAATGAGATGAAATTATTCATCTCATTTTAATGTCAACTGTGACATTAAAATGAGATGAATAATTTCCATTTGGTTTATTTTTTATAGTTTTTCTATTTTTTCTCTTTCTACTAAAAATTGGTTGATTAAAGTTTTTATTCTGGTGTTTTGTCTCAATAATCCGTTTTTAAAGGACAGTTTTGTTTACAGAAACGTCATAATTCATTTTATTTTCTTTTGTTTGATGTATTTTGGATATTTTCCAGTCTCAGTGTCAAAGGTTCACTAGAAGTTAAAGTTCATTGTTCTTAGAGAAAAGTTATTGTATTATTATTCCGTTATATTACGCAATATCATCGTTTATCGCAGTAAGTTCTGGTGGGATTCATGAACCAGCCTTTAATAATCACTCCTTAACAACACAGCTTTGATTTATCCAACATTTGACATCATGGATGGATTTTCACTCAGGGAAAGGAGAGGAAAGTAAACGTGTTTATTCTGTTTTTGTTCTGACGATATTTACATTTCTCAACAGCAGCTTCATTCCTTCTGAATTGTTTTGTGAAAGTCGACGTCTTAAACATTATAAACCATCTGGAAAACACCAGAAAACCTTTGAATTATGCATCTGCTTAGTAACAGCCTCATTATCATTCATGTTTTAGAAAACCTGATTATTATATGAAAACAAAGCATGAGATGGAAGCTGCTCAGGTTCACAGCTAAACAGCTTTAGCTGATAATAAACTAAAGAGGAAACTTGGCCTGATTTGGCTTCTTGTTTCCTGGTTGATGTTTTCGTGTGAGTCCAGGCGTCACGTAGGCTCAGATCTGCAACTTTTATTTTCAGCAGAGACCTCAGACGGTTATCTAACAGGAAGTCAGATGTCTTTTCCAAACGCACGTCTGATTTTCTGCAGCTGCAAAACGCCTAGATGTAGATTCCAGAGCGTTGGAGATCTGACTCATCCCTGCGAAGCAGCCGAGAGCGTCGCTCTGAGATTTCACAGGCTGGGAGAGTTGATTTAAAACGGGGACAAAGCCTGATGTCGGCGCGTCAAAGCAGATAAATCTGACTCCACGCTTCTTTTGTTGTATTTCAGCACCAGGAAAGATGAAAAGCTGAGATATCATCCAAATTTCTGTAAAAATAACCACATCTGGTGGTGGAATATGAGCATCCTGTCAGCTCAGACGGAGGAGGAATCAGGAATAAATTGGTGCCACAAAGAGAAACATGAGAAATATGAACATGTTGAATTTAGCAGGACAATAATAGCTGATAGAAAAGAGAGAAATGTGAAAATAAAACAACTGAATTTTCTAAAGTTTCATGTTATGCATTTACTGCTTTCTGGCATCCAGATTATTTTATTGTTTATTTTTGCATTATTTTAGTTCTTTTTTTCCTTATTTCGTTCCTGCTGAGTCTCAGTTTTCTTAATTCACCTGAATTAACAGGCTGGATTTTTGTAAATTAAGTTGTACATTTTGGAAAACATGTTGCAGAGACGACCGGATTGCTAATCCCAAATTAGCTGCTTTACAGTCTTTAACTGTTTTATTGAAGATCTCTGCAAAATCCAACATTTCTGTTATTTACAGCACATATAGTGGCACAAACGTTTTTTCTTCTTTTCCTCAAACGGTGAATCGATTCACAATCTGGAAGCAAATCACAAACAGTTGCATCACTTTGGATTCTCACATTGTGTTGATTTTCTAGCGTAGAGATTCGCTGCTGGATGGAAAGTTGTGGCTGTGAGGAGTCGGCGTTTGGCTCGGTGGGTGGAAACAGGATGAGCCGCGTGAACGAAGCAAAATGAAGCAAAACGAAATAAAACGAAACAAAACGAAGCAAAATGAAGCAAAACGAAATAAAACGAAACAAAACGAAGCAAAATGAAGCAAAACGAAATAAAAAGAAACAAAACAAAGCAAAATGAAGCAAAACGAAATAAAACAAAACAACAACTTTCCTGGAACATCAGTTCATTTTCTCCACTGAACTTTTACAGAAACTGAAATGTGACTTTCCCAAAAGTTACAGGTCATTTCCAGCAGTTTACTGGTTCGTTTCCAGCAGTTTACTGGTTCGTTTCCAGCAGTTTACTGGTTCGTTTCCAGCAGTTTACTGGTTCTTTTCCAGCAGTTTACTGGTTCGTTTCCAGCAGTTTACTGGTTCGTTTCCAGCAGTTTACTGGTTCTTTTCCAGCAGTTTACTGGTTCGTTTCCAGCAGTTTACTGGTTCAAAATGTTCTCGGCTTGTTTGTCTCTGAAATGTTCACAGCTCATGTTCCCTCAACTTAAACAATATTTATTATACGTGTAAGAAATAATTTGCAGTGATTGTTGCTGGGATTTTATAAAGTTACTTTCTGGGTAACTTTATGAAACTTTTTGAAATGCTGTAAAGATGTTTTTTGAGTTAACTGTAAGTTTTATTGTTTCTTAAAAACAATAAATTCCAGCTTGTAATTTGCGAATGTTCCTGACATTTTATTAATATTCAGTCATAATCTTTCTTTATTTTTAAATAACTGTTTATTTCACCTTCTTTTAGTTTAGTTATGATGGTAACTCACCTTTAAGGTTTTGTTTTGTAAAGTTTTCTAAATATATTTTAAAATGGTCTTGAAGTGTTCAAGTGTTGATGTGAGCAGCAGAACGTTTAGTCCTGATCCTGCATCGCTGCTTCATATGTATAATATTTATAATATTTATAATATTTATAATATTTATGCTTGCTGATTCCTCGGCATTAATTGCTCCTTTTGCTCCTGCTGTCCGGCTGCGAGGCGTTTTCCTGCGGCTGTGATTGACGGGACGTTATTGGTTTCAGGACATGGAGATCAGGCGCAGAGAGCAGCAGGAGGCTCCCGGTGGATTTCAGAGAAAAGCCGAAGCTTCAGATGTTTTTCAAAATGAGCGAGTGACCTTGAAAGAATGTATTTTCTCCTTTTCTTTGAATAACTCTTTTCACCTCCCCTGCGAATATAATTCAGTTCTTCAGGTTTAATACTAGCAGATTTAACAGAAGAAGCTCAGAAACTGGTTTTATTTTTAAAAACAAGCTCTTGTATTTTGGTGAAGGCATCGATCTCTCTGCTGTTTTTTTCTTTTAATGGGAGGAAAAACAGGAATTTAACAAAAACAGATTTAAAGTAAATGAATTTTAATTGTACAGAAACATTTTACTGCCAGAGCTTGGAAATAAATTCAGAGGCAAGAAAACATTCTCGTTATAAGAAGATAAAAATCTCGTTCTGATGACATTTATATCTCATTAAAACTAAAAATATTCTATTTTAACAGTAAAACAGAAAGTCTTTCTTTGAGTTTCTAACGTTTCCCCAAACAGCATCAGATCTCCTGTCCAAACCCTCAGGCAATAAAACACAATAGAAAACAAACGCTGACTTTACAACAAATCTCACTTTTATCCACTATTCTATAATTATTACGTTTGTTCAGCATAAACACCACCTCATACTTTTTGATTATTTTTGGCAGGCGGTTCTGTAACATGTTATGACTTCATTAATCTGATGTTTGTCATATTATAATATATTACCATTTAATCTGAGACGTTTTTATTTGAGTTTTTGCAGTAAAATCCTAATGATCAGCTCCTTTCGTCTTTTTCTTGTCAGACACTTTCGAAACTTGATCGATTTGACAGGATTTAATTCAGGGAAGCAGTGCAGCGACGCTAGCTTGACTTTGACAACTGTAACTTGTGGATGTGCTGCAGAACTCGGTGCGTTTCGGTTCGGTTACAAAACAAAAGCGACTTTAACAGCAGAGCTGATGCTTAAATTAGCTCATCAGCTGTTAGCTTAGCAAACAGCAGCTGATCCACCACAGCGATCAATTATCAATAATCACAAACTGAACATTAAAACATAGAACTGTAACAGACTGAATGCTCTGTTCTTTGTGTGGGAAATGTTGGAGTGTTTTTGAATCTGCTGTCGTCAGTTGTTATGGCAACAAGTCTGTGTGTAGCATAACTGACACAGAGAGCAAAAAAGTGCATTATTTCTGCGTAATTTTTCCCTTTGCTGCGGCGAAGTCGACTGAATCACTAAAACCTCCAGGTTTCGTTTAGTGAGGCAGAAAATAATCGTGTTTTTCCTCCATCATTTCGTGCATTAATGACGTTTCTGGATGCAAACAGTAACAACAAAACAAAAACCCACAATAGATGGAAAATTTCTTCATTGACTTTAATGAGCTGATATCTGATATGCAGGGATTATGACTGTTTAATAACTGTTGATAAACTCAAAGACAAAAACGCTGTGAGATGTTTTTGATAATTTTGGTCTAATTCAGCATGTTGAACAAGCAACACACAGTAGAACACGCACACACACACACACACACACACACACGCACGCACACACACACACACACACACACACACACCACACACACACACCCACGCACACACACGCACACACACACACACACACACACCACACACACACACACACACACACACACACACACACACGCGCACAGGACATGATTACCAGTAATGGTGTGAATGGTTTTTGATGATTTCTCTGTTACCTGTGACACAAACTGCAAAACGTTGTTTCACAGAAAACAGCAGAAACTTTTCATATCGCCACACTCAAATATCTGGGATTATTCAACTCCTGACTCGTCACCAGGCGCTGTACAGCTTTCCTACTGGAATGTTGTAACCAATCAGAAAATTCAACTGCAGCACCACAGTTGAACCCACAGAGGGCAGCACTGAGCAGCGTTCAGCTTCTAAGCGCCACAAATCTGGAACAAACTTCCAGAAAACTGCAAAACAGCCGAAACACTGAGATCCTTTAACTAAAACGTTTCAAGTTGCTTTAGAAACATCATGAATGGAACATTGACCAACATAGTTCATGTGTAATGATGATTTTGATGATGATGTTTGAAAAAACATTATTATTTTTATGATTATGATTGAGAAAGATTTATGATTATGATTTAAAATAAGATATGAAAGCTTATTTTAAGTCAATATTTCCTCTATATTGATGAATTAGTATTTGATTCATTGACAGATTATTTCACTGATAACAAGACAGTTCCCTCATAGTATTTTCATCAATGTTAAGGAAATATTTGCTTAAATATTTGATATTTTGCTGAAAAGTCACTTATGACTTAGTTTTGTCTCGTTTTAAGTGAAAACTACTTTTACAATAAACTAGACCAGAAATTCTTTTTAAAACGTTTGTGTTTTTGCAGTGAGTTTATCACAAAAAAGAAGTTGATTTGGGGATTAATTACATTATAAAAAAAGTCACATTTACCTGGAAATATCAGAAAAAATGAGCAACTGCATGTAAGCATTGTGTTCGAGTGTGAAAAAATGTTAAAACATAAAAAAACAAATTGTTTTGAGCATAAATGCCAACATGTTGCAGCTCGTCTCTGATTCTCCAGTCAGACATAAAATGATCTGCAGGTTTTTCATCGTTGCATCAGATTAAATCGTTTCAGACAAACTGCACCGCAGCCAGATTGACTAATCAACTTGACTCTCATGATTTTCCGTTTGACCTCGTTCCTCGGCGGCGTTCATGAAAGACGGGCCGGAAAACAAGCGGAGGAGCAAATGGCGCCGTGTTGTGTGTTTTCAGAGCAGCAGCTGAGAGTCCATTAGCTGTCAGTGTGAAAAGGCGCCGTCGTTCAGCAGACCCTCATCCACTCCCACCTGAACACACACAACCTGCTCACACAGCCAGTTCCGCCATGTTGGTTAAACAACCTGCAGGTTCAAGTAAAGCCTCAGTTATGACTGGAAGCTGCTGCATCAGCGGCTTCCAGACCTCATGCATCAGTTTTAGCATCTTTTCTGGCTTCCAGAGAAGGAAGGTTATTATTTCCAGATAATATATTTTTAATAACCTACAGTATTAATCTGGATTTATATGGACTATAAACCTTTTATTTGGAAGGCTGGTTTAGCTGGAGCTGGTCGGACAGCAGTTTGTAAAGTCACACAGTAAAACATTAACAGAAATAAAATATGTCATATTTTCATGACATTTCTCCATTTATTAATGTCGAGTTCAAAACTGAATATTTAATTTGAAAGTTAAATATTGCAAACTAAATACTCCATGTGTTAAAGCTTATAGTTAGTAATATCGAGTGTTAATATATATATATATAAATATTCTGCTATATTTTTGGGGAACCTTGGTGGTACTGGGGCCCCAAGCAACTGCATAACTCGCATTGCGTTGGGCCGGCTCGGGTTTTATGCTCCCAATGTGTGAAGAACATTTATTGTTATTGTGGCTCCTGAGCCTCGAGATTTCCTCAGTAAACCTGATTAAAACACCAACAAACAGCCGCTTTACCGCAAACAGCCGCTTTACCGCAAACAGCCGCTTTACCGCAAACAACCGCTTTACAGCAAACAGCCGCTTTACCGCAAACAGCCGCTTTACCGCAAACAACCGCTTTAATAGTTTTAATAGTTTCTGGTTGTGGAGCTGCAGCCTGCAGACATCATAATCACCATCCGATGGTTTTTCCTTCAGTTGGTTTAAATGCCATTAGAGCCTGTCATTCACTTTCAATTCAAAGGTGTGTGTGTGTGTGTGTGTGTGTGTGTGTGTGTGTGTGTGTGTGTGTGTGTGTGTGTGTGTGTGTGTGTGAGCGCGATGCTGGGAAACTGAAAACATGAGATCAGAGATGAAGGAGGCCGTGAAAAAACGCTGGAGGAGAAAAAAGTCATCTATTCATTCAAAACACACACACACACACACACACACACACACACACACACACACACACACACACACTTCCTCTCTCTGAAGCCTGACAAGACAGACAGGGATGATTTCTGTCTGGTAAAAAAACATGAGTGTGGATGCTCACTCAGGGGTTTAATGGGAGGGGAGGAGGAAGAGGAGGAGGAGGAGGAGGAGGAAGAGAATGAGGAAGAGGATGAGGAAGAGGATGGGCACAAAGAGGGGAAAGAGGGACGAAGAGGAAATGATACATGAAGGGCAAGAAGAAGAAAACGGTAATGATGAAGTAACAGACACAGACATTCAGGAAACATTCACGCCGTTTAATCCGGATTAATCTCCAGTCCGTTTGTTCAGAAAGTTCGGTTCGTTTTGGAGGTGAGAATGAGAAACTGGACCAAACCGGCGACTCTGGTCTGCCTACAAACCGATGCTTCGTTTCTGTTGAAGTGAAATCTGGTGACCTGCAGATCAGAGACGATTCTGTGTTTTCAGTAGATTCAGTTCAATCAGAGAGAAACTGAAGCATCTGTTCACCTGGAGGTGAGCAGAGACTCTCTGCTCTGAGTCAAAGCAGCCAAACCCTTTAGCAACCTGTGGAGTCGCTGGCGTGAAGCGCCTGAAGTCCAGGGCATTCTGGGAAAATGCAACCAAATCAAACGTGCTAGCCTAGCATAGCAGAATAAATGACTCGTGTTTTTTATTTTTGAATAAACAAAAGAGAAATCCTCCATTTTTGTTTGCATTTTATGAAGTAGGAAATGCTCTCGTTTTCTGTGTGGTTTCCTGCAGTGGTTGCTGGTGCAGCGCCCCCACAGACGAGGAGGGGGAAAGTTTCTCTGATAGTTCAGACGGCTTGAATCAGTGCAGTGGGAATCAAACCGCAGCAGCTTCTGCCCCGAATCCCACCGGGTCAGTCTGGGGTCAGTCTGGGTCAGTCTGGGGTCAGTCTGGGTCAGTCTGGGGTCAGTCTGGGGTCAGTCTGGGTCAGTCTGGGGTCGACTTGGAGCTGCAACATTCACTGTACTTAAATCTGTCTTAGGATAAATGATTATAAAGGTGGAAAAATACTTTCTGGTGGGAATATAGAAGCAAATGAGGCTGCAGGGACGCAAACATGGAGGAGAGTCTGACTTTTGTTGAAAATGATAAATAAATGATTAAATGATGGGAAAAGATGAGAAGACAAGTTTAATGGAAGGAAAGTAAAATAACAAAGAACCAGAATGATGGAAAAGAAGGTTTGAAAAATGATGAAAAGGAAGAACAAAAACAACAAATCCAATCAACACAGAGAATGACTGCAGAACAAAGGAAAGAAAACATTAGTGCAGCTGGATTAAGATGATGAATCTATGAGGGGAATAAATGAACGATTTATGAATAATTACATCATTGGACTGAATAAATCTCTGCCTGCGTTTCTGAACACAAATACAATCGTCTGTCATCTTTAGTGCATAAAAATGTGATTGAAGACGAAATAAAGGCAGAAAAACAGAGAGGAAAACAGTGTGTCTTTGTTTAATTATAGATTTTAGAGGCAGAATTAATGGAAAACTCAGCCGGCTCCCCCGACGCTCAGCCTCCCTCTCCTGATTAATTTGGGTAAAACCGTCTCCGCTCGCCCGTCAGGACGGCTCTTTGTTATTCAACCTCGACACGAAGCGCCAGAGGGAACGAGGAAGAGGAGACTGCTTCGCTCCAACTGCGGCACATTTTCCCACCTCCACCTTCAGCTGGAGAATCACACTTTAACCGCTGAAAATGACTTTATGAAAGGATGAAGAATTCACCTTTTTATAAAATGACGCCCTTTAAACTGTTCTTATAGATCAAGCCATGCAGGAAATAAATCACAGAAACTACGACCACTTCCTGTTGTTTTCAGATGAGAGCAGCTAATGGAGTCATTTCTCCCGCCAACGTTGTGGTTTGTTGTGGTTGTATTTACCCAGAATGCCCTGCGCTGTATTTGGAGCGGACTCTGGTCCGTTTGGCGTTCACATATGTATTCGAACAGCTTCTTTCGGAGCTTTGAAGAACATTTCAACCAAACCGGGCCGAGGCCGGTGGGCGGACCGGGGTTAGCATTCCTCCTCAAACGAACCGGACTTTCCAGACAGACGGACTGGAGTTGGATTAAAGCGGACTGAACAGGTGGGAATCATCCCTGAAAGTACAGACAGAAAACTCCTGTAAGAGCACAAGAAAAAGAAAATGCTGAGTCTTTGGTTGCCATGGTGATTCCCACCATTTCTGGCATTTGAATGCCGATTAAATCGCAGCGATGCGACAAGTCAAAGCTTTGAATGACCTTTCCAGCGTATTGTTAAGCAGAAACCTGGCAGCTTGGAGCTGAAATTCAAAACCTGCAGGACAAACCAGAGGAGTAACCCTGATCCACACACAGGAACCTCTGATAGATATATTAATGTGGAAAACAGTTTCTACCTTCTTTAAAACTGAAATCATGATGGCAGGATGAGGTCAGATAAAATGGTTTGTTTTGGGATTTTTTTGCAGGTTCTCTGTTAAACGTGGAGCATTACTGCCACCCTGTGGTCGGTTTGGGAACACTAACAGGCTGCTTTGACTTAGTTTATAATAAATGTTGCCCGTTTGTTCGTTTTCATCAAACACATAAAAGCAAACAAAGCTTCAGGGGAGAATTACAGTTATAACATTTTGAATTAATACGTTTTATTATCTGTGAGGAAGAGGAGGGTCGATGCTGATTTCAGGCAAAATGAAGAAGACGACTGTGTGCTTGTGCACAGCTTCAGGGTCCATGCATATTTTATATGTGTTTGTGTCTGAGTGTACCTGGTGCTCCTGTGTGGTTTAGTTGGGTTTCTCTTTCTCTTTTTGTTGTGCAGAAATGCCAAAGAGCTTAAAAAACAAGATGTTAGAAAGTCATAAAAGAGAAAAAAGTCAAATCAACGTCTGCAAACCTGAAAGCTTCAGCAGGGATATAAACTTTCACACAGCATCACTTTCAGTGCAAACCTGGAGAAGAACACAAACAACCTGATGGTGTCAACATGATTAGAGTTTAATGGATTCATCACAAGGAGATTATCCACTTATCATTCGTTAAAATCCAGAATTATGACAGCAATATTTTTTACTTTGAAGACAGAAGTTTAGATCCACACCTCAAACACGCTGCCGCCTCCGTCGCTGTTGCCACAAAAACAAAGATGTCAGCCCAGGTTGATAGGAAGACAACTGTTGGTATAATTCCCAACAAACCTCAGTATGGTTCGGTTAAAGTGAACTCTGGTTCAGTTCAAATGCATGTGTGAATACGGACTCTTCTCATGTTGTGTCCTTTGGTGGTTGTTGGTGCAGCGCCCCCACAGGCAGGAAGGGGAACAGGTTTTTCAAAGGATTTGGACAGTGTGGTGTGAAAGCGAACTTCACCAGCTGAAAATGTGACAAATGTTGCAATTTTGCTTCCCAATCCGACCAAGTCCACCAGACTATCAGGTGTGAAACACTCTAGTTGGTTTCCAAACTAATCAAGCAACCTGTTCCCCTCCTGGCCTGTGGGGGCGCTGCACCAACAACCACTGAAGGAAACGACACAAAAACCTCTGAAGACACTGAGAGCAACTTCCTGCTTCACCAAATCTAAACAAAACTGGAGTCCCGTCAGATGTTTGTAGGATTTTTCTCTTTAGTCTTTGGCTAAAGACCACAAGCCATTGCTCTTGCTAGCGCTAGGCTAGCATGTTAGTTTTGGTTGTATTTACCCAGAATGCCTTTCGGAACAGTCTGCTGTCCGCGCCAGAGTTCACTTCAACCAAACCGAGACTGAGGTTTGCAGGCGGACCACCGTTCAATTTCAAGTGAACTGGACTTTGTAGGCAAACGGACTGGAGTTCAGTTCTGCCTGTCGCCAGTAGAGGGAGCTCTGCTTTGAGGAGAAGCTTAATGTTTAGCTTGTGATCATTGAACCTTTGATACCTTTGAGGAATTTTATATTTTCGTTATTATTTTTTTGACAGACATAGTTTTTTTTAAACATTTAAAAAACATTAAAATCAATTTTTAAATCAATCAATCAATCCAACCACAGCTGGGCCAACGAGGGCCAGAGGGTCAGGGTGGTTCAGATAGCTTATTTTTCCTTAACAAATAAAATCATAATGTGAAAAACAATATTTTTTTTTTTTATTGTGGCTTCCTTTGTTTATTAGTCATTTGTACACGTGAAGTCTTTAATTTTGGCAGTTTCAGCTCTCCATACATTCGTTAATAAATACAGTAAAAGGATAATAATTGATTTTTGTCGTGATTATGAAGAAACACACTTTGTTGCACATTACCACTTATTTTATTGCATTTCTGCTCTTTAAAATTAGAAACCAGTTTAATTTTCCGTTTAGTTTTTTCTCTCTGGAGCAGGTTTGTGTTTTTATCGGCAGTTTTCTGTGTTTTAGTCGACGACTCCTGCCGTTTTGTTCTGGGTGTTTGCAGAAAGCAAAGATCCAAAATCCACCGGGGATCCAGAGTTTTGCTTTTGTTGTTAATTTGCTCTGTGAATTTGTGGAAGAAGCCTTTGGAGGTGTTTGTCAGCAGCTGTGTGGGAGTGAACAGGTTGTTTCAAGAACCACAGAGGAATTAATACCTTTTGTTTTATTGCTGTTTAGCATTTTAAATTTGCAGAGCTTGGGAAGGATTTAACATAAATTTAGAGCAGCACACAGTTTCTCAATATCCCTGGATTAAAAGCTCTTAATGATCCTTTCGAAGCATTGATTCATGCAGCTAAAAACAATTATTTTCCAAAGTTAAGCCAAAGGTAAACATCACTAATACTGAGGAAAAATGATAAAGTCCAAATCATTGTTTGTTGCATTAAACCAGCTAATAAAGCCTCATGAAACCAGAGATGTTTTCACAGCTTCTGGTTTTGCATTTAATTTAAAAAGCTATTAAGTATATTCAGATTTAAATATTGTTTGTGACAAATTGTGAAAATGATTTTTATCACTGTAAACTAAAATGAAAAAAAAAATTTTTTCTTTTCAAACATACTGAAAATGTACTCAGTTGTTGTCACTTAACACTTTTTGTAGAATATTAGAAAGACATAAAAGATGCAAATAAACAAATAATTAAATTATTTTTAAAATAAGAAAATAAGTTGATCATTGTAGCAAAATAAACCAATACTTCTAACATCAACATGTGACATTTATTGTGTAGTTTTTATCTGTTGAGTCTAAATACTCCAGTTAGTGATTAATTGATTACTGAATTAGTTGATTATTTCAGTCATTGATTAATCATAATCAGACTGATGTGTGGTTCGTCTGTCAGAGAATCAAGGAGTTTTGGAAGAAAAGTTTTGACTTTCACATGAATATGTTTACAGAACTGTGTGAAGTTGCATCATTTCCTCATTCATGAAGGTTTTAAACCACCATGAAGAAAATCTTTGTTGCTGTTGAAACAAATCGTAATCGTAAGTCTTTTGTTTTTCCTGCTGAGGAAATGAGAGATTTCCTCTTGTCAGATGTAAGGAGGCTTGTGAGCCACAGACTGATCCTCATAATGACCCAACAGAGACTCCACTGCTTTTCCTGGGAACCTGGGAGCAGCTCTGAGCGCCGGACCCGCTTCCTTTACGGGTCTTTAAATCACTCCAGAACAAATGCAGGGAGATTTCTGTCAGGCTTGTAATCTTTATTAAGTCGTGCTGATGGTGAGAAGACGCCGCTGCTGCTCTCTCAGCAGACTTATTCCCCGCAGTGGTTGTAATTGTTCTCATAATAAGTGCTGGTGATAAGAGCTGAGCGCTGGAAGCCGCCGCTGACGAGGATTTCATTACACGTTGCCATGGTGATAATGATAGTTATGACTGTTTGAAAACACTAAAGACGTCGTTCCGGGTTTTATTAAACTGTAGTCGCGACTAGACAGTCTGTAAAAATAGAAATATCTCAAAATAAAAAAAATAATATTATGAATTAAACTCGAGAGGAAATTTCTGTTACAACAAACTTTAATAGTTGGATTAATACAGTGGTTTTCTAGCTTGTATTTTTATATATATATTTTTTTCTTATTAAAGGATATAAAAAATCCTTCATTCATTTAATACGTTGCAGTTTGTAGAACAATGTCCTTGAGTTAACAGCACCTCATTCCTTTTCTCTTTATAAAAGCTGATGAACTTCATTCTCACCTTCATTATTTTTGCTCAGTGACTCAAATCACTTCTTTTAAAATGTTCAGATAAATTTAATCCTTCTGTTTGCATGAGACCAGAGAATCGTTTGCCTTGTCAGGTTTCCTCCACTCATGACTGAGAGAGAAAGGAGAAAAAGCTCCGGAATATGAAATTAATAACTGGAGAAATGTAGAAGATTTAATTAATGCCACATTTAATGAAAATATGTCTTTTCATTAAATGTGTCGGAAAAGGATTAGGGACACTTCAAAAATATCCGACTTTGTTCTCAGAAGATTAAAGTCAAAAGTTTAAAAGAAAAAAGTTTAAATTCTGAAATTAAAGTTATAATTGTGTGGAAAAGGTTTTAAGTTTGAGGAAAAAAGTCCAATTCTGAAATTAAATTGAGAATTTTGAGAAAAAAGTCAGAATTCATTTTTTTCCAGTGGCCCTAATTCCTTTTGTACAACTGAAGAAAAATCCCATTTGAAACGATCAGAAACCTTCGTTATGAATCCAATGAAAGTGTTTTTTTTATTTCAGATGGACCCCATGTTCACAGTCCCAGCGCCGCCGGCTCCAGGCCACCCCGGGGCCCCCGGATCCTCCCTGCCCTCGCTCCCCTCGTTCTCCTCTCCGGCCCTGCCCACTTCCAACCCCAAGCCGCTAACGGTCCGGACGCGGTCCGTCGGCACCAACACGCAGGACGGGGGCACTCCGGGCCCGGCGGACGGGGACCCGGCCTTCTTGGGGCCCTGTCAGCCCGGAACCAGCGTCAACCTGGAGGGAATCGTCTGGCACGAGACGGAAGAAGGTCAGGAATGTTCTGGAAACTCTACATCTATGGCCGGAAGCAACATGGTCACGCGATTAACCGATTAATAACCATTGATAATGTCATGTTGAACAGATTCTAGACATTTCAAAGTATTTTAATAAAATAAGCTCAAATTTTAACAACCAGGCCAAACCTTTTTATTTAGTCCAACATCATCAAAAGCAGAATCCCCCAATCTGGCAACCCTGCCCGGTTCTTCCAAATAATGGAGGGAATCACCATGGCAACTGCAGACTCAGCATTTTCCTTTTGGATCTGGATTCTTTGATTTTTTTTTTTCGTCTGTATTTTTTCTCAGGAAATCAGAAAATATTCTGAATCCTCAATCAAAAAATAAAAAATACAATCAGTGACAGTTCTTTTCTTTACCATTTAAAAAGCTTTATTTTTGCTCCTTCAAAGACTCGCGGATTAATTAATGAACTAATTAATTAATTGAAAGGTGTGTTTGTGGGGGTTTAAAAGTGCTTCAAGCAGAAAACATGATGCACTGTTCCAGGTTTTTCAATTTATTTATTTGACTTTAAAACAACCTGGAAAAATAACCCACATCTCTGAGTGGGAATCCTCCAGAGGCCTTTCGGTTCAAATGGAGAAGAAAAGCAGAACCAGATCCAGTCCAACGGTGCAAAACGGCACCGTGGGAGTGATGGGCTCCGGATCAGATGGGCCGATGATTGACCGGCCAAACCGGGCGCTTTGATTTCCCGTTAACGAGCCGCCGCGCGTCTCCACAGAGACTCTGCCAGCCGCCAGGCCTCTGATGATGGCTGCTGGTTTGAATCCCAGCCCAGCGTTAATTAAGGCTGAAGAGGAAAAACAGAAACAGAAATGAAAAGGGACAGAGAGGAAAAGATGTCTCCTGTCTTCAATCGGGGTCAAAAAGGCACTTAGGTCAAGTTTTATGGAGTGAAAAAAGGCTCAAAATTTAGGTGGTTAATTCAAATGAAGCTTCAATAATCGAGCTAACATTTGTTAATGAGAAAACTGAGGTCCATAAATGTGGAAACAATCAGACAAATGGAAATGATGAGAAGCAATCATTGGGTGAGAAATAAAAAATCTTTAATCATTCAAGTCATTTATTTAACTTTATTCACTTCAAACAGTTTTTTAGGGAAAAGTTTTAGATTATATTATTTTATAAAATATATGCTTTACATATTTGTTGAAAACAAATCTGTTTTCAGAGCCAGGGGGCGGGGCTTAGTGTTGTTGTTTACGCTCCGTCTCTGCCATGCTACAGTTAGCAGAGCCTGTTGTGAATGCTAAGGCTAGTTAGCATAGCCTCCGATGACAGTAAGAAAACAATTTTCTTGTAACATTAAATGTTTTCTCATTAGCACTTTAAGCAGCAAGTACATGACACTGATTGACAGCGCTAAGATTTTTGTCTCTTGATATTTGGCAACTGTTTGATTTTTATCACCTTTAACTGTAGATTATTGACTGACTATCCACAAGAGTTCAAATCCTAACTGGAAAACATTCAATTAGTCTTCAGTTTCAACCCTCTGCTGGGCGACATTTAGCTAAAACAACAGAACTCGTCTTTGTTTCCCTCCAGACTGGTATGAAGATTCTGTCCAGAAATAAAACTAAACACTAAACTGACAAAAACATATTTATATTATCTGTTAGAAGTAAAAAGGAACCTACACTTGTTAACATTTGGACACAATTAATTGGATTTGTTTTACATATAGCAGTTCAGAGTGGAACCTTTGTATTTGCATGTTTCTGGCACACCAGTAAATCTGGCGCACAAGCAACATCCTGCAGGGCGTCAATCTCTGCTTCTGAATCAATCTGATTGGACGCCAGAAAACACTTGTTGAGTTCAAGTTGTGCTAAAACAAGTTAGCCAATCAGCAAAGTTACTCAAGACTAAAATAGCATCTCAGTGCTAACATGTAGCACTGATGCTACATGATGCTAATGCTAATGTTAGTGTCCACAAAGAACTTCCCAAAAAACTGGAAGCTGAATTTCTAACATTTTTCTCCAATGTGATGTTTGAATATCAGATTATAAACAATAAATATATTTTCTGTTGAGCTAACATGTTTATTTATTCAACAACTTAGCAGCAAAAATGATTTTTGAACTGAATGTTGCTTATGTTGTCGACACATGGTTAGAATTTATCATTAAAATGTGATGATATTTTATCAAGTCTCACCACAAGTTTGAACAAATAGATAAAATATATTGTATTTATAAGAGACGGCAGAAAAGTTGGATCATTTAAAATAAAAAAACTGAAGGAGAAATTTTTTTTTTTATTTTTACATTCATGCCGTTGTTGGAAAGAGGAACAGATTCTCTCCCTGCAGCTCCAGGATAATTGTTTGGTGGTGGAGGGATACGATACGACTGGGAGGGGGATGCAGGTTGCATGTTAATTAAGCTGAATACTAATTGGACAGACAGAAAGGAGATGAAGAGCTGCTCCTCTTCCTCCTCTCTGCAGGAGTTCAGACTGAGGAGCTTTAATCAAACACGATCGACTCAGTCAGCTGGAATCTGATTTTACAAATAAACGAAAAAATCATAAGCAAAGTAAATATTTAGCTTGAAGGAAAAATGTTATCAACTTAGTTTATAAATTAAACAATTAGTTCTGAGTCAGATAAATATTTAGTTAACTCTGGGTTAGCTACAAAGCCAGTTAGCTCAGAGCTAACTACATATTAAGTATTTAGCTTGCCAATAAAAATATTTAGTAGCTAAATATGTAGTTAACAAGCCAAATATTCACATTGAAACAAAGCTTATAATTAGAGGCAAAAACTTAATTTACAAACAAAACTTTTAGCTCTGACCTAAATATGTAGTTAGCTCTAGACTAGATACATATTTGAATACTTCTTAGATTTCATATGAAATATTTAGTTTAAAATTGTTTTAAAAATTCCAAGCGTTTTCAAGAAAATTTAAGAGATTAATCTCAAATTTTCTTTTTTCTTTTTTTTCTTGCAAATTTTCAACTTTTGGAGCTCAGAAGTTTCCCAAATATTTCTGAGTTTTTTGTTGGAAATGAACTCGTTTTTGGCCGTAATGCACATCATCCACAGCTGACGAGGGTCGACGATCTCCACTTCCAAAATAATAAAGGCTGTAAAGAGACAGAAACAGGAAACAGACCATGAAGTGTTTAGAGTTGTGGATCTTTAGAGCCTGATGTTGCCATCGAGTTTTTCGGATTCTTCCCAGAAAGAGAGTACAAATAGAAACTGTGTCACTTTGAGACCTGATGAAGCTTCATCATGTCAGAGTGACGAGGGAAACCTTCACTGCTGCTTCTCTGGCCTGAGAGATGCTAACACACAATTTATTTTTATTTTCATATTAGCTCTAGAAGTCACTTTTCATAGAGTCATCAGGCGCTCGGCTCTGCGGAGCCGCATTTCTAATTGAGGAGCATCTTCAGTGTGACAGACGGTTAAACTGCCACTTCACGTCTCGCTGCTGGCAGAGCTAATGAGCAGTAAATCGGATCTTCAGGGCAGTTCTGGCTGCTGTTGACCGAGAGCAAATGATGAGGCTCACACTGCAGTTCTACATTGACTGAGATTTATGGAGCAGAACCAAGAGAGAGAGAGAGAGGAATCATAAACATGAAGATAAACACAGTTATGTCTTTGTAAACACAGAGGGAACACATGGATGGATGGATGGATGGATGGATGGATGGATGGATGGATGGATGGATGGATGGATGGATGGATGGATGGATGGATGGATGGATGGATGGATGGATGGATGGATGGATGGTGGATGGATGGATGGATGGATGGATGGATGGATGGATGGATGGATGGATGGATGGATGGATGGAGGATGGATGGATGGATGGATGGATGGATGATAGATGGATGGAACCTGAAATCTGCTCCCTTCTTCACCGTCATTCGATTTAAATCTTCTCAGCTTCCTCTTCCTCGGTCTTCATCGCCTCTCAGCTCCGCTGGTTGTTGTTTCTGTTTCTCCTTCCTCTCATCATCATCATCATCATCATCTTGTCATTCTTCATCAGAAACAGGCGAGAGCTAAGAAGTGAGAGATCCTTCAGGCGGTGGATCGTGCCTCTCCATATTCAGAGCTCCTGCCTGAGTGAATAATGAGAACATCCATCAGATCCTGTTTCACTGTGAAGCATCTCAGTGTATTTTTAATTTCTGCTTTATTCCCTGGTATTTAGAGCTGTATTAATCTGATGTGGTGCCCGTTCCTGTCAGGACTGCAGCAGGAATAGTTTGCTAAGATGCACGAAGGGTTGCCTTAATTGGAGAAGGCAACTGGAACAGTCAGACAGCAAATGAAGCCGTGACCCATAATCACTCTTTGATTAAAGGCCAACTTTACTGAGTTTAAGAGAATAATATGTAATGGACGCTGTCTGAACATTATTTTATAAGAAAGGCAGAGACAAATGTTTGTTCTGCAGTTCCTATAAATAAATGATGAATTTTTCATTTTGCATTCACACTGATGTTTTCTTTCTCCCTCTGCAGAGATCTTCAATGAAACAGTCATTGACTGTTAGGCAGCTAATTTGGGATTAGTAATCTGGTTTTGGAACCAGAGGTTAAAGTGTCTGGTCCAGGATCAGCCTTTTTGAAATTAATTTTAACACTGCAGAATTTCTAGCCTGAGGGTTCTGGTTCTGTGAGGTCCGATTAACGCTGTTGTGCTCCTGACAGGTGTGCTGGTGGTGAACGTTACCTGGAGGAAGAGAACCTACGTGGGAACTCTGCTGGACTGCACCAAGCACGACTGGGCTCCTCCCAGGTAAAACTGGACCGTCAGACACGTTGAAGCTCCATCAGTAGCTGATCAGCTGATACTGGCATGTGAAGCTGATCTGATCCTCCGATCTTTTCTACCTCAACTGGTCTGAAAACCAGCCAGTCTGTCTGACAGACCAACCCACCAGCTCATGTCTGCATGTTTGCAGTTAACAGTTAATTTTCTTGTTATACTTTGCAACATTTCAGAAAAAAAGGAATAATTAGCAGTTTGGGTTGTTTAAAGATCAGTAATCAGAGCTCGATCAGAAAACGCTGTCGGTGCTGCAGCCCTACTCCAAACTATGGAAACGACTAATTTGCATTTCTGTTTTTTGTTCTTTTTTGTGACATTTTAAAAGTTCACACGACAATTGGATGGAAACATGGCTGCTGATTACAATCAGTTAATGAATGCGTTTGATTAGCAGCAGCTGGCTGCATCAAATGCAGACGTAAGCAGGAATGACAGACTGAAACCTGTTCTCTCTGTTTCTGCACTTATAAAATCCTCCTGGTGGAGAGTCCAGCCTGATCCGGGCTGTTAAACCGATGACCACTGCTCCGCTTCGCAGGACAAAAACTTGTTTTTTCTTTATTGCTGCAAAGATGATTAAAGGTGTAAGTTGTCTCAGCGGGTTTCAGCCGCTGTTGGTGATGAGCTTTCATAAAAACTCTCAGCTATGCATCCAAACGTTTTATAAACTGAGAGCTACTGAGTGGGAAACGTGACGATGCCTCCCTCGCTCTCCTGAAACCTTTCAATTATTGCTCCTGTATGTAAGTGATAGTTGTCATGGCAATTACAGCTTAATCTCCAAAAGTGGGGACTAAATTGCTTTTTTCATTTCGACTCGTCTCTCGGCGGAGACCCAATGCAGTTTCATAACATAGTTCAATGGAATAAAGCTCCTTTTTTTCTTGTTGATTCATTTTCTGAATTAAGTGAAAAAGATTAAATATAATCAGACAAAAGTCTACAGAAAATGTGTTTCTGAATCACCGTCACTCTATTAAATAAAGGCACAAAAGCAGGAAATATGGTTGAAATGTCAAATAAATAGCTGGAGGTTTTGCCAAGTATTTCAGCAGCAACTGTGCAAAAAAAATAATAAAACAACAAAAAAATATATATATACAACATCACAGGAAACCTGAGATGACTTCTGAAAATATCTAAACTCTGAATTTGCTCTGGATTATTTAACACCATCCGGTTCTGGGAAAAAGTGCTGCGATGACTGCATTAAAGGGTCGTTATGGATGCAGAGCCGTGGCTCCAGCAGACAGGTTCCTGATATAAATAACAGCACGTATTGGAGTGTGGAAAAGCAGCGTTAAGATGCAAAGCGCAGCAGTGAACAGCATCAAAAGACTTCAAGGTAAAAGGGGAACGCCGTGTGAATACAAATCGACTCAAAGACGGAGATAATGGTGGATTTTACAGATTCTTTCATGTTTATCAAATAAAAACAGGCTTTGTGTAGAAAAAAAACTATGTTTGTGGTGAACATCAGGGTGAAGTGGTTCACTTTGAGTTGAAATCTGATTTCAGCTCATTCTTGGTTAAAATATGAAATATGAAGTGCCCTCCATTTGCACCTCAAATGCTCATCATTTTAAAATGTTCAGTCAACATTAAACCTGCCCAACTCCAAAAATGTATAAATGTAACTGATGCCCCCGAGGACATCGACTGCTCTTTAAGACTTTTCACTGTCGTTCCTAATATTCTGGCCAGAAGCAGATCCCATTGCAAAACACTTTGTTGTTCTGGTATCTCTGTTTTACAACACTACTACATTGTGACACTTGATTAACCAGTGACTGGAAATTCTAGACATTTTGCTGCTTTCTTTCTCTCTCCAGGTTTTGTGAGTCTCCTTGCAGTGATCCAGAATTCCCCGGCGGCCGCGGACGAGGGAAAAGGATGAGAATGGCCATGTCTGAGCGGCCCTGCATCGAGCCCTCCCATGGCTCTAAAGTCAGAGGTCTTCCACACCACCGGAGCCGAGGAGGCGGCGTAGCAGGATCCATCCACAGCAAAGGACGGAGGGGCAGCCTGAACCTCATCAACAGCAATGGCAGAGCACCTCCTTCCTTCTTCACGGTCGATGACGTTAAAGCCACCAACGTAACCTCCTCTATCCCTGCCGGGAAGCGAAAGAACAAACCACCAGCCGACTTGGACCTTAGTCTCGTTTCCTCGGACGACATTAAAAACGGGAATGGGAAGAGGATCCGAGCGAAATCCCGGAGTGCCCCTTCGACGCCTTTGGGCAAATCGGACCCATCTTTCATGGATCCAGGAGGAGGCTGTGCTTCCTCTCCTCCCCCGCCCATTCTCATCGACTGCCCACATCCAAACTGCACTAAACGCTACAAGCACATCAACGGCCTGCGCTACCACCAGACACACGCACACCTGGAGGCGGAGGAGCAGAGGAAGCCTGAGCTGGGTCCCTCAAAGGATGGGGACAGTGAGGATCGACTATCAGACTGTGAGGACAACATCGGCAACTTGACGTATGAGCCCCCAGAGAACAGCACAAACACTCACAGCTCCTCCAAGAAACCCTCTCCTCTCTACAAGGTGACTACGGTGGGGTCACCTAAGAACAGACGGTTACTCCTCAGCACGGACCACAGTCCTTCCGCCAACTCCAAAACCAGAAGAACCTCACTCCTGAAAGACGGTCTGATTGATGACCTCAGCAATCTGCCTATCATTTCCAACATGACTGTGGTTTTGGAGAACTGCATGATCCCAGACAGAAGCACGTCTGTAGAGATGCCGAAACTGGAAGCAGAAGGACTGATTGATAAAAAGGGAGGAGCGTCTGATAAAGGTAAGAAAGCCAATGGGAAGGTGGAAAAACTGTCCAAGTCCAGGACTAACCGTCCAATCGCTCCAGCTCCAGCTCCGGCTCCACCGAAGCTGATTGCCATACCCAACACCACATATCCGACCAGCACAGCTGATGTTGCACCCCCACAGCAGTCGTCCCCAGTGGCTGCCATTGGCCTCACAAGTAAAAACCTTTCCTTAAAACCCATTAAACCAAAGCTTAGCATCGTAGTGGAGCCAAACCTCGTCAAAGCCACAATGGTCACTTGCAAAGAGACCAGGAAAAAGGAAAAACGGAAGATAAAGGACAAACATAACAAAGAACCAGCAAACAGAACTCCCAATGGTGACAGTACTGTGATCAAAGTGGAAGACGTCGGAATTGGACCTAAAGGTGCCATTAAGGAAATATCCGGAAGTCTTCTGAAGGAGCACCTTAGCAAACAGGATGTAATGAACGGACTCTCAGAGAGCCAGGAGAGCAGGATGGCCAGCATACGTGCAGAGGCTGATAAGGTCTACACTTTCACAGACAATGCCCCCAGTCCGTCTATCGGCGGTTCGTCGAGACTCGACTCAAGTCTCGTAGCAGACGGAGGCAGTAAGAACGACAGCCCTGCCTACTCCGATATCTCAGATGCCGGGGATGATGGCGGGTCTTCTGAGTGTCGCTCAGATGGACTCAGGTCCAAGTCCAGCTCCTCGTCTTCCTCCGAGGTGAGCTCCAATAGCAACTATGCTAACTCTAGTAAAACCCCTCCCACTGCTTTGAAGGAGCCCCAGTCCCCATACTACCATGGCTACGATCCCTACTACCTGCAAGGATACATGCAGCCAGACAGGCACAGCAGCGGGGCTGTTGCTTTCCATAAAAACTCTCCTCACGACAGCAAAGGGAAAGATAGGAAAGAGGACATTAAAGACGACGACAAAAATTCCTCCCACGACTTCTCCGATTCTAAGAAAGGTGACGGGCCTCCTCAGTCTCAGCTCCAGCTGGCGATGAGTCAGACCCAGACGGCTTTGGCCCAGTCCCTGTACTACGGCCAGTACTCCAGAGGTCTGTACATGGACCAGAAACTTTTACTGGCTTCCAAATGCTGTGACCAGACCCTCACTGCCAAGCAAAGAGGTCAAGGGTTGAGGGACACTGAGGATGTTAAGCATATGGTTGGGGCCAGTGGGGCCTTGCTAGGTAAAGGCCCGGATGGTGCTAAAGGTTGCTGTGGCAAACCGGTTCTTTCCTATGTGGAGATGAGTGAAAGGGGAGAAAGGGGGCAGAGTCTGGGCGTAAAGGTGGTGCACAGTGGCATAGTGGACCAGCACCAGGTCTCAATGAAAGACTGTGATGACATCAAGTCACCCTCCTCTTCCTCCTCTTCTTCATCCCTCCACAATCCAAACAGTCAGACAGATCTGGACTCAAATGTTTCGTTTTCCAGTGTAAGTTTCTCCCTCTGTTTATAACCCGCCGCCGCCGCTGATGGTGTTGTTGGTGTGCTTTACTGACTGCTGTTGAGTGTCACAAAGAGATTAACCTCACATTGTGTACAATAGGTGCTAATATCAAGGACCATGTGGCTTCTGTGCTGCTATAGCTCTACTCTGATATACTACTTCAGTTGTTTCCAATGCAAATGTCTTTTAACGTTTAGAGTGAGATTTATTGGAGGAAATGTGTTTTTTCCAACTTTAGCTGTAAAGGAACAAAAAGCTTGTGCAGTTTTTGTACCAGTGTCATCCCTTTAACCGAGCTGTGTTGAAGAGGTTGCTCGTTTTTCCTCCAAATTGCTCTAAACTCTTCACTTAATCATGTGTGAGACGCCACTCTCTGCCTCACATCTCACTGCTGAATGGCCGCCTGCTGTTGAAACGTCGTCATCCTTCATCAACATCTCATCCAGAGCCAATGATAGATGGTCTGTCTATGGCTCTGTTCACTCAACTACAGTGTTTCCTCTATAGTCATTCAGCAGCGGTGGGCCACCGTTGAGAGAAATTGTCAAATGAACAGATGAAAGTCATAAATTACCCTTCGCTTGTCCTTAAAAAGCACTAAAGAGACAATTTGCTGACGCTTAAATAGAATGGTATCTAAGTTTGGCCCTCGCACCTGGCAATGTAAGCAGCACCGAGACGTGGACTGAAGTCGAACTGACCTGAAAAATGGCTGCCACCCACCACTGTTAACAAAGAATTATAGGGGAAACACTGAACCAGCACCAACACTTGTCCCCATCAATCTAGTCCCCAGACGGCCCCGCCTGGGCGCACCGCCTCGCGCTCAGCAAATATTCAGAGCTTCAGAGTCAGCATGGGGAGAATGTCGAGGAGGGGGAAGCGGGCAGTGGGAAGGAGTGGGGCGCTACCGTGGAGCCTGCTGGGGCCAAGATGACCTCAGGTGGCGTAGATGCTAAAAAACCCAGAGCTCACGGGCTCCAGGACTTCCCGCCTGTCACTGACACGGAGGATTCAGACCGACAGGAGGGGCTGGAGGACCAGGACCAGGACCACTCTGGAGCGCTGTCAGAGGAGCCTCACAATGCCAGGGCAGCAGTGTCTCCTCCCATGACCTCCCAGCAGCCCTACATCCAGTACCAGCATGCCTCCTACTCTCCCTACCTGGCGATGTGTGAGGGCAGCGGGGGCTCCTACAGGGGAGTGTCCCCAACGCTGGTCCACAACTACCCAGGTAACAGACAGACATCAGCTGCCTGCATATTTAGACTAAATGTACTCATAATTGCAGAAATGTAACGTAACATCTCATCCCAACGATATGAAGCCAAAGGGAAAATACCTGCATTTTATATAATGGCCAGTAGAGGGCAATGATTAAAAATGATGCACAGCTTAAAGAGGCAGCATTATGTGTTTCCAGGCACATTTCATAGTCTGTTAAACTGACTTCCTAAATTACCGCCTCGAAACTGGGCCTCTGTCTCTTAAAAACTCCGGCTCTTTCTGCAGCTCTGCCTTCAGGAAATAATCACAACATGGCTCCTCTATTAAAAATAATGGGGGAAAAAACCCCCAGTAATAATAGTAAAGATTTTTGCTAAATTTGAATGGATTTTAGTAACAATTCAAACTGTTATACATCCCTAACATAGCGGGAATGCTTTAATTTAACCTTAGTATAGTTGGCTTTAATCTTTTAAATTAATTTGAATAATCTTTGTATCAACCAAAATCAAAATGTTTTGCATATTTTTCTGTAGGTTTTGTTTGGATGCTTTCTACACTGTGCAGCAACAAATAGAAAAATACAGCAATGATCTGTTGTTTTTCCACAGTTCTGTGTGTCTAGGCCTGTTGCAATAAGCAATAAAACAGTAAATCAATTAATCACATAATAAATTAAAATAAAATAATTTCCATTTGCATGATTTATTGTTTTTCTCTTTTCTCTCTATCAAAAACTCTTCAGTCTGGTGTTTTGGTCTCAACTAGTCAGTTTTGTTTACAGACACTTCATAATTCATTTTATTTCTTGTTACTTTCATTTTGTTTATTCATTTTGGCTAAAAACCAGTTCCAGTGTTAAATGTTCATTATGATTTAAAATGTACTTGTATTGTTGCATCATTATGCCATTACCATTATGGTTTCAAATTAACAATATTATCATTTATCGCAATAACTTCTGGGGAAATTCATTGTGCAGCTATTTGTTATTGTGACAGGAATATTTGTTCCTGCTTTGTGTTTCCTTCTCCAGGTTTCCACTATCCTCTGTATGGAAAGACGGCAGGCAGGGAGGAGTCAGAGGTCACTCCGCCCGGCAGAGGAGACCCGGCCAGCAGCAAGCTGATCGGTGACTCTTCGTCCTCATCCTCCTCTTCCTCCGTGGAGCTGCTGCAGCAGCCCAGCCATCATTTCCATGGAAAATCCCCTGCTGTGAGAAAACGCTCGCTTCCTTCACGGCCACACTCACACTGCGCCGCTCCTCTGATGTTTGTTTTTCTTTCACATATTGGATCTGATGGTTCCTCTGACAGAAACCCCCACAGCGCAGGATGAAAAGAAAGACAAACACGACAGGAAGCAGATGTTTTATCTGTTCTTGAAAAAGTTAATTCTGACTTCAAGCAATTAGGCTGACATTTACTGCATCAACACCAGGCATGATTAAACATAAGCCTGGCACTGAGCATCTTTAATTTCAAACATAAACACTGAAGAGTCTCTGTACATATCCAGGGTAGCTGAAGTCCAGTCCAAAGTTCTCCCAACACGCTTAATTTGATAATTTCTGGATTAATTTCACTGTTTAAAAAATTCTGTGGTTTTTATCAGAAATTATATAAATCTGACATGTTACATAAAGTAAAAATCACCAGACATGCAGAAATAGTGATTGTAAGCTAATAGCGGTGGAAACTTTGGCTAATGCGCTAACAGCAACGCTAACTGTTCGTTATTGCTAACTTTGCTAGCTCCCCCAAATGAATTTTTCTGGACAGATTCTAAATTACTTGTTAGTTTTGTGAACTTTTAGTTGAATTAAGTTCTACGTATGTGTTAACTTTTGTTACCCACTGTTAGAAATTCTTCAAATAGTTAGACATAAGTATTCATGCTCTTATTTTGGAGTGTCTGTTTACGCAGAAATTCCGTTTCCTCTCTTCGTCTTCCCGCTCTTTGCCAGCAAAGACCCATGTAAGACCCGCCTCCTGGCTCTGATTGGCTGTTTCTGACAGACCTGTGCATGAGATCAAATCAGCTCCGTTTTTCACAGATTGTCTTCCTCCTATCAAACTGTCACAAAATGGCTATAGTTTGTTAAAGTTTCTGCTTGTGAGCTCAGAAACGTTAACATTTGACCCAATGTGAATCAGAAAAGCCGGAACAAGCCGAGTGTTTGTCTGCTTTCTGCTCAGCCTGGTGAGAAGGGTTCGCCTGAGGAAGACAGAGACATCGATCGGGAGAGGAGCCACTTATCGTTCGCTCGACACCTCCACACACACCATCACACACACCTGGGTATGAGCTACAGCCTGATGTCCGGCCAGTTTGATATCTACCAAGGTACAGAGCTGCTGCTGCTGCTTCAGGCCTGCTCACATGTTCTAACAATTCAAAAAGAGCTTTCATTAATCCAAAAGTGAAATAGATTAGTGACAGAAATACAGTTAGAAAAGCATCAAAATGTAAACGTGAGCAAACTGTTCAGTGAAGACATTTCAGCTAACCTTGTCTGTTTATTTAAAAGTTGCTGTGTAATATTGTTTTTGAATCCAGTGTTGTTTTATTACAGGAATTAAGACTCAGAGAACATCTAGTCTCTGTAAGGTGTGTGATTTGGAATCAAATTAATATCCTGATATTTATTGAGATCTGTGGCGATAACAATACATATCATAATCTGTTTTAGTTATAAAACTTACAACAGAAATTTAAAAAATCACAGATGAATTACGTGGACTATATAAGTATGTGTTAAAACGTTTGTAGGTTGTTTTTGTGGTTGTTATTTGTATTTTAGCTGTTTCCCATTAGATTATAAATCTCAATGGTGAGAATGACATGGAAACACAATTATTCCTGTCACAGTAACAAATTTTACTGGGTGATAAATTATCCCAGAAGTTGTTGCGATGAACGATAAAATTGCTGTTTTGAGATTATAATGATGATGGCACAATCATGCAAGAACAGATTCATTCTCAAAGATCAATAAACTGTGAATTGTAATTTAACAATAGAACTGGAAAATGTTTTAAATAACCCAAATAAATAAACAAAAAACATAAATAATAAACAAGATGAATAATGACGTCTTTGTAAGTCTTTAAATAAAGAGCTAGTTGAGACCAGAACACCAAACTAAAGACTTTTATCGTCCAGATTTTGGTAGAGAGAGAAAAATAATCATGAAAACGGAAATGACTGAGCTCCTTTTAATTTATCATGTGATGAACTGATTATTTTGACAGGACGACTAAGTTTTATTTCATGATGTTTCAAGTTGAAGCATTTTGTGGTTCAAACTGATTTTCTTGTTTTTGTGTGTTATGTTGTGCAGGTCTGAGCTCCAGGTCGCTGGTCTCCAGTCAGCAGGTGTCGGGTCATTCCTCAGCAGGTGAGATGGAAACTGAACCAGAAAAACTTCTCACTTCAATTCAAGCCATATTTACAAGGCTGCACATGTTGCATAACTATTACAAAAAACATTGCAGTGTCAAAACTAAAGAAAGCAACAAACACATTTTTCACATTTAAACCATGACATAAAACATGTGAATGGATCATTTTAAGATGTTCTGCTGGATGAAACTGCTCTGCTTTTGCAAACAGAGTAAATAATGTAACTGTCTTAATCTAACTGCTAAACTTTTCCTCTTTGGAGAAAATCACCTTCTGAGTAAATTATCCTCTGTCTGCAGTGTTTTCTGTTGCTTTGTGTGAAAGCGTAAAACAATGCAGAGGGAACCTGCCAGGCGGTTTCAGAGCACAATGTGACACTTATGTAATCCTGCAAAGTCTGCAGTTACTTGGAAATGGTGGAGCTGGAAGAGATTAGCTTCGTTTTCTCCCCATCCTAACTCACCTGATTGGATGCATTTGCCGCAAAGTTGCATCATCACATAAAAAAATCTTGTAAACAAAATATTTTTACCATATGTGTTGTATATTTTGTCAATATTTTAGATTAAAACAGGATTAATTGCAGGCCCTACAATTATCTCGATTAATAAAACCTCAACTGGGTTTTCTGAAGTATGTGTTTAAAATAACACACCCACATATAATTTAGTTTCTCTCTTTAATTACAAACTTTATTTCAATAATCTCGGTATTAAAATAAATCTAACACTTGGGAGACGCAATCAGAAGAGTAATTACCACAGCAGCTGCTGCAGTTCCAGAGAAAATGAGGAAAAAATGTAGAATAATCTGGATGGTTTTGTCCTTCACCAGAATTCTTTTTTTATACATTATATAAGTGTTTTAGAAACTCTCTTTGTTTTTTCAGCCAGTTATAATAAATCAACAATAGTTACATTTGACTCAAATTGAAGTGTATTTTTGTTTTCTATCACCTTCTGCCCAAGAAGTTGGTATCCATGGCGTTTCCATGGATACCAAATATGTTTACACTATCTGACCCCTGTTGTAGATTGTAATTGTTTTGTTTACAGAGACTTCAGATTTCATTTGTTGTTTCTGTTTTGTTTGTTTAATTTGGATATTTGGTTTCAACTAAAAGTCTCAGCGTTTAGAATTGAAAGTTTCAGAATCAGTTTTTTCTTCATTTTATTACTTAAAAATGATATCAAAACAATCGCGACAACAAATTTATCATCCAGTAAAATTTGTTATTTTGACAGGCCTACCCGCCTGAGCTTTTGCACTTTGATTCGAGGGTTATATGCATTTTCTTTTAAAGAACTGTTTGCTGTGTTATCATGTCAGATCAAGAGACTTTAAAGTCAGGATGAATAAGAGCAGAAATCCTCACAGCTTCATTGAGCGCATTTCTTCACTCCCAGAAGGTTTTTCCCGCTGAACGTAACTGACTGGTTTCTCTCTGAAGTCAAGCAGAACGGAATGTTCCAAACACCTAAACATCTTTATTTTGTCTCTTTTTTTCCTCCACAGACAATGAAGGGAAGAAGTAGAACCATGTGACTGCGGCTCACATGAGGGACGGCAGATTTATCAGACATCAATTCCTTGGTGTGGAATAAGCTTCGCCTCGCTGAGAGGCAGGGAACAAACAAACAGAGAAACCTCTTTCATTTCGTACTGATGACATCCACCGGTTTTATAACAGAGGAACAGATGAAGCGGCGGGGGACAGATCGCAGGAATGAGACTTTCTTTTTTTTTTCTGTTTTTAAAAAGCGGGACTTATTGTAAAAAGCGAGATGTCATCGAATTGAAATGTTGTGTATAAGATGACATCCTAGAGCCCTGTGCACTCAGCTTTACCTCTGCTGTTGTGTTTAACTTTATAAAATGCACATTTATTGTAGTGTAATATAATGACGATATGACTGAATGTAAAGGTAATAACTCAAACTCACTGTTCTTTTTTTTAAAGCCCCATTGGGACAAAAACAGCATTAGGAAGCTAAACGTGTATAATTATTGTTCTCATTCTGATTATTGAAGTGGTCCTCCCTCCTTCATAGTGCTGACACTACATTTGTATAACTAACCTGTAATTGAGTGTAACCATGTTGATTGTATTGTCTTTATGTGGGAGTAAAACCTTCACTTCGACCTACCCAGTGCCATTTACCAACCCCAGTGGTGTAAATATATTCTGTACAGATTTATGGCAGAGCACTAACATGCTCACTCTGTTGATCACCATGCAGGGGGCAAAGCAGGCACATCCAACAGGAAGTAGAACCACCAGCCTGTTTATTTCCCTCAACAGCTCAGTTTCTGTTCCATATTTTTTCTTTCAAGCAAAACCTCATGTTTACACACACTTATTCACAATTAAGTTCAGATAAAAAAGCATTTAATCTAAAAGAAAAATCAATTTTGTACTGAATTATCAAAACATCAAATATCAAATTTTTTTTTAAATTGTGCTTTGATGCATAGTCGTCCAAATTTAAGCTAACATCATGAAAGGTTTCAACTACTAGCCTGAGTGCTAGCTGTTCTTGCTAATATGTCATGGATGTAATGATTTTTGCTGAAATAAATGTTAGTTTAACAGGAAGCTAAAGGAACAACATAATTGTTGTAACCTAAATTAAAACGACGTCAGCAATATTTTTAGGAGATGTTGGGGTGGGTTGTTTCAAAATCTACAGTTCCCACTGGCAGAGCTATATTAGCTCACCTGTTAGCATAGCTGGTAGCACGTTAGCTGTGCGATTTTTTGGCTACAACATTAAAATATGTTTAAATAATAATAGAAACTATACATTTTATTCATCATATTTATTTAAATGTTTGTTTTTCGGTTAGTAACACTGAACAAAACAAAGGGAGTAACTAGATTTGGCTAGCTATTAGCTTGCAAGAGTCTAAAGTCATTACTTTAGACTCTTATGTATATTTTCAGAGTAACATTTAAATTTTATAGGAGGTTGACAGTTTGATATTTAGGTGTTTTCTGCAGCTAAAACTAACCATAAAAGGAAAATATCAACGGCTAATTAAAGCTAGTTATGCTTCATACAGTAAATTAGCCATAACAATACAGATTAGCAGGTGCTAATTAAGGTTACATATTATTTCTTTTTGATTTAAACAAAACAGCATTTCAACTAAATAAAAAAAGTAACTTTCCCATTTTGCGGTCAGTGTTTTAAGAAATGTAATGATTTGTGATAAATGTTACAAAAAGAATTACATTTAATTAATTCAGTTAGATTCAGTTTACACAGTGCCAAAATCCAATAAATATTGTCTGGTACTTTATATAAAAACCAACAGGCCCAATTCAAATCTAATTACTTTTATCTCCGTTGCACTTTTGTTCATGTTTGTTTAAAAACAATTCTGTTCCAAAAAGTCAGATTGCCATTTTTATTAATTATTAAACTTTCTTCAACATCAGTAATTTTAAATGATGATGATAATAAAGTTAGATAAGATAGATCAAGATTGTTCTTCACAATGCAGGAAACAGGAAGAGAAACATTTCCCTTTATCAATTAAAACATTGTAATTTGTAAACTATAAAATCCTAGTTTGTCTCAATTTCCAATTCTTTGATCTAAATCAGTTTTTGTTGTTTTAATTTCTTCCTGACATTGCATGCTGTGTTTTTAGTATCACTGATGTGGACAAAATGTAGCCCAAACATTAAGTTTTAACCTCAATATAAAGTTTATTAAAAAAATAAAATAAAAGTCAGTGTTAAACTGATATGTTTACAAACAGATCAGGGCATTTTTCTTTAGGTAAACTAGGAATTATTTTGACCAAAAACCAAAAATGTCACTTCGTTGTTTGTTACAAAACAGAGTTTAATGCTTCAATATCTTGTTCCTATAAATGTGTAAATTGTTTGTTAGAACATTTACATGCAGCAGGACTGTATTTTTCCAGCTCATGAAGAAGAGTTTTTACAAACATCTTGTTTTGATTTTTTTTTCTTGGTTGCAGCTTAACTTGAGCAGGTTTGAAGGTGTTTGATTTTCTTTACTTATTAAGTGATAATTAGCATGTTATAGAACATAATAACTAACTTAATATCTGATGATGGTAAATGGATGCACAAAGTAACTATGGTACACATTTGTGTCGTTAATGATTGTGGTGGATGTTTTGCCCATTTTCTGCTCCCAGCAGAGCCTCTGATAAACACAATCAGTTTTTACCTCTGGTGTTGAAACACTGCCAAACCTTCCAGATCATTTTATCTGACCAAGATGGTCTACAATTATTTTGCTAAAAAAGCCTAAAAACATGGATGATTATAAATGTTGTCATTTAAAACACCTGGATCAAACTCTTTATCAACTATTTGGCCAGTAGCTGGTTTGAAACTCCAGCTGGATGACTGTAAACACAACGTCAGCTCACTGACAACTCTGTTTTTGCAGCACTTTGATCCTTGCGGATCTCCAAACTCGAGGGACATACCGAATGTTATTTTAAACTAACATTAAAAAAATTAAGTTCATGCAATTACAAACAGCAACAACAGAAGAACAAGGCTGAGAACAAGCAGCCCGAAGCCCCAGCATTTCTATCAGCGGCTCTGCCTCACCAACACAACACCTTACCTTCATAGTTTCAGTGCTCATTTTATTACTTGAATTTAGCGCGATGGACTCTGTTTACAAACTTCAATCTACTTTTTGGAGACACTACTGTTGTCTCACAGAGGCTGCTTGTTCCGCCTGGTTTATCCAGTAAATAACGCTCAGAAACTGTAAAAACATAAGTCCTGCTGTTGCTTTTTTATACTGTATATGCCTTAATTCATATGGTTGGCAATCATGATTAAAGGATGTTTATATATATATATTCTGGTTTGTATTTATTTTCTTCAAATTTAAGTATTTACAGAACAAGTTACACTCTCATCTTAGAGGAAAATGATTTCACCTGTTTTATGTGTAGCAGCTTGAACACAGATGAAACGGGAAAATTAAAGCTTTGCTTTTATGCAGCTCTTTCTTTACTGTTGTATTAAATATATATATTTTATACATGTAATAAAAAAACTATACAAAATGCAATGCAACAAAATACTCAGTAATGTCACAGACGCAGCACACATGTGCAGTATTTGTGGGGAGACATATTTTTACTATTATTTGAGTAATATTATTATGAATCTTTCCACTCCTACTTGTGTGAAATTTCTGCATTTCAAACATATTGTGACCAAAAAATGCATCAGACACAAACCTATAATTTATGTCATAGTGAGAGTTCTTGTTTGTAGACAAGCTCTGTTATTCTAATGTTTTTTTGTGCCATTTGGAGGTAAAAAAGGATACAGTAAATACATATTTTAAACTGTTAAATAAATATATGCAACACCTACTGTAAATATGAATTTAATAAGTTTTATCTTGAAAAAATATGTATTTGATTTATTTTCTTTTTGCCTGAGTTTGTTGTTTTGTAATTAGGTTATTATTTTTTTTATTTTAGTCTTTTGAGAATAACTTTATATGAAGCAACTTTATATGATTTTGTCTTTTCGATGTAAAATATTAAACCAGGAGTTATGATCAGTGACTGTATTTGAGTAGCATTTTTACATGTTTTTTACTGATTCAGTGCGTGCAGTTCCGCCTCCAGCCGGCGGAGGCGCGGTTGAGCGCCTCCTTCATTTTCTCCGCTTTTAAAACAGGATGGGTGGCGCCAAAGCTTGACAACAAAGCGGCTGTTTATGTCATAACGGTCGGTGGCGCTCTGCTTTTTAATTTGACACCAACTGTTAACAGTTAGCGCACGACAATTTAGTCCTAAATGAAACCGACGACGTGAAGTCGGAGTTTGTCACTTCGACGTGTTTTTTTTCCGTGTTTGAAGCGGAGCTGATGTCAACATGGCTGCGAAGTCTGACCAACTTCTCATCGTTGTTTCCGTCCTGGAAGGTGAGCTGGTTCAACGGGATGGACGGGGGCGAACTGCAGGGGTTTCAGTTTGTTTCCCTGATTTTACATCGGTTTCTGGGGGATAAAGTGTCGCGGTAGCAGCTTAACTGACTGTTGGGTTCGGATGAATAGCTAGTTAAGGTGGGATGAACAGCTAGTAAGGTGGGATGAACAGCTAGTAAGGTGGGATGAACAGCTAGTTAAGGTGGGATGAACAGTTCACCGGTTGCTTCTACTTTTCTTGTTTCTGGTTACAGCAAATATATTAAAACTGCTGGAATTTATGAATTAGCCGGTAATGTGTAAACATTCCTGAACCAGCATTTATAGCTGCAGGCTGCCATAATTAAAATGTTTCACTTATCTTAGAATAAACCTTTTATTTGGGAAAGTCACAGTATTTCAGCAGAACACAGATGGACAGAGTTACACAGGAAGATGACTCGTTGGGAAAAGAAGCTCATTGGAGGTTTTACTCTGATTGTTTTTACAAATTAGTCATAATAAACAAAATGTTGCTTTCTGACAGACAAAAAACAGGCATGATATAATATGTTCACAGCTAAAAACTCCATGCTGTTTTCAAAGAAATCAGCTGTCACTTAATAATTTTTCAGATATTTGAATGTTAATAAAATTTTCAGAAATTTATGTTAATAAAAATTCAGAAATATTAATGCAGCTCGGCTAATTTGGGTATGTAGTTTTTAGTACAGTAAACTCATTCAAAATAAATAACTAAAAGCAGTTTTCCTCCATCCTAACCAAACGGCCAGACAGAGACTTAAAGAGGTGCAGCAAAAGCCAAGAGGTGGGTTAGCAGAGTTGGTGTCATCCAGGACATGTTACTGGAAATATCCGAGCTGTTCGCAGGTCAGCAGCAGTCAGAGGCCTCTTCAGATGTTGGAGGACTGACTGCTACAGAAAATGACCACTAACGACTCTATGGAGACAGCTGGAGGATGTTAGTTACGACAACATTTAATTTCCTTTTGGTATAAATGAAGTGTTTTTGATCAAATTGAATCTTTGATGTTGAAAGACTGAAACAAAAGTGACTGGTTTGTGTTTATGCCAGCTGGTGACAAAGATCCCATTGAAAAAATTGCAGTTGGACGTTGTTGGTCTTTACTGGTTCGTCTCTTGATATTCAGAATTATTACTGGAACTTTGAACTGAAGAGGAGAGAAAAAGGTGCAGGAGCTTGAAGACATGTCCATCAGAATGCTGGGAAGTCTGGGAATCATGAAGAAATGAATTTATGCTTAAATTAAACTGAACCAACTGTCGTCATTTAGGTCGGCATTTTCCGAAGAGCCCTCGCCTCAGTCTGGTGGTCCAGGCGAGCTTCGACGGCGAACATCTGGAAACGGATCCAGTGGAGCATCGAGAGCAGCCGCACTTCAGCACCGAGCTGGCCTGGGAACTGGACCGCAAGACGCTGCATCAGCACAGGTGTCCCTCCGCGTTGACCCTCTGTCCCTGCATGTTGACCCTTGTCCCTCCATGTTGACCCTCTGTCCCTCCGCGTTGACCCTCTGTCCCTGCATGTTGACCCTTGTCCCTCCATGTTGACCCTTGTCCCTCCATGTTGACCCTCTGTCCCCCTGCGTTGACCCTCTGTCCCCCTGCGTTGACCTTCTGTCCCTCCATGTTGACCCTCTGTCCCTCCAGGTTGCAGCGGACGCCCATCAAGCTGCAGTGCTTCACTCTGGACTCCGTCAGCAAGAAGAAGGAGTGCGTGGGCTACATCGTCTTGGACCTGCGGTCCGTCCATGATGCCAGGCAGGTAAAGCGGCTGCTGCAGGCCCAGCTGGTCGTGTTTCTGCCCCGTGGTGACGAGGCTGCGCTGTGTTCCAGGATCCCCGCTGGTACCCGCTGCTCAGCTCTAAATACACCAAGCAGAAGGCGGCGCTGCTCGTCGGCACGCTGCTGGAGAACGACTCCAAGGCAGCAGCAGCTACTCCTGACAAGATCCGGGCCAAGAAGGCCGCGCCTCGACAAGGTCTGCTGGTCTGGACTCGCTCTGCTTCATATGGGGCGTTCAGGACCCTGCAGATCCGGTTTGCTGTTTATTTAGCTGCTGATGCTCTGGAGCCAGAGAGCAGCTCAGGGTTATTTTAGTAATCCATTATCCTATCAATGAATCGATTGATCTGGGGGAAATAGACACAGATTCTGCAGACTTTTCATTGAACCACTTAAGCTTTTTTATATACGATACTAGAATAACATGAAAAGATGCACATAAATAAAAAAAATAATTGCCTGAAATTTTGGGCAGAACATATTTATAAAGGTTTTTTGTTTTTTTGTTTTTTTTTCTTCTTTATATTTTAATCTTAAATGCAAAAAATTGTTGTTCTAGCAGGAAACAGCCTGAGTTTGTATACTAAGTTAATTGATTAGTAAACTGATGATTATTTATATTGATTAATCATGACTCATCTAGTTAAAATAAAAATTAAATGAAACCTTTTCTAGAGGCTGAGGATGAACAGAAATTACTTATTTCGGGTAAAGAACTGTATTTTCTGCTCTCTCACATTAAATGTTAATTCATAAACTTTGCGCAGACATTAATTCAGTTTTATGACATTCTAGTGATTTAAAAATTTTTTTTATGACTGATCAGGAAACGTTCAGCTGTTTCTAGACTTTGTCATCTTTTTGTCGTCAGGTTCTGTTGAGTATTTTCTAAGTTGGAGTAGATTCCTCTGGATCATAAGTTAAACTTCTGGTCCTGTCAGAATAAAAACATGATGTTTATTGTGTCTGTGCTGCAGGTTCTGGCCCGCTGAGCGACGCGCTGCCCGCCAGGCTGGAGGCAGAGCTGATCCCGGATCAGGGCTACCATCAGGTCGGCCCGGCGGATCGCTGTGGCGACATGTTCGTCCTCTCCGTTACCGTCGCCTTCGCTACTAAACTGGAACAGGTGAAGAAATCCGTCAGCGTCCACACCAACAGACTGACCGACCGACTGACTGACTGACTGATGACCGACTGACCGACCGACCTGACTGAATGACCGACCGACCGACTGACTGACTGACTGACTGACCGACTGACTGACCGACCGCTCACTGGTTACATTTCATATGAAAATGCATAAATAGATTCTGGGGTTTCAGGTATCGGGGCATTTAGAGATGATCCGATCTTTGATGACAAACTTGACAGACTAACACGTCTGGTGTTTTTCTCAAACTGTTTCTGTCTTGGTGAAAAGACCTTAAATTAACAACTAAAAATAAAACCTTCATTATTGTTAAAATCTTTCAGAAGTCTTAAAAATGTTGATCAGTCTGGCAACAAACTGCAGGTGGTTTTATTTTTCACAAGGAGGAGAAGAAAACACAAAAATGTTTCACTTCATCTCTGGAAAGTTTTTCAAATCTTGAATCTTTTACGCTTTTATGCTACTCATGTTTTCTGTTCAAAGTGTTGCTAAGTGACAGGTTTATGTTGAAATTTGATCTTATTTTAAGATCAGATTTCATTTGATCTTAAATTTGATTCCAAGTGGTTTTAAAAAGTTCTAAAAGTTTTGAGTTGATCTTCCTTTGAGCTGTAGAAGGGCTGGATTATATGTGTTAATAAATTAGTTTGATTTTATTTTCTTACCATCTTCTCTTAAAACTAACCCCGGTTGTTTTTCTGCAGCTGATTCCCAGCAATAAGAAGCTGCCGGCGGAGGACTCCAGTTTCTTCTTCTACTATTCCCTTCTGGGGAACGACATCACGCTGGAGCCGTTCCACAACCTGCTGAGTCCAGACTTCGAGCCGGAGCGCGCCTCCGTTCGCATCCGCAGCAACACGCAGGCGCTGCAGGCCTTCCTGACGCAGCAGTCCAGCCTGCAGGTGAGCCGGCGCCTCTGACCGAAGCGTCATGGCGGCGGCCGGTCCTGACGTCCTGCTGCGTCCGCAGGTCCACCTCTGCTGCGGGAACCGCTCTCTGGGCAGCGGCGACGTTTCGCTCTCCGCCCTCGCTGCCGCCGCTGCCGACCTGGAGGCCAAAGGCGCCACGGTGGAGGGAGCGTTCGTCCTGCAGCCGCCGCCGCGCAGCAAGCTGCCGGCTCTTCCTGTGGAGCTGCAGCCGACGGTGGGCGTGGCCGTCACCCTGAGGAGGGAGGAGCCAACGCCTCAGGTAGGAAACGCCACAGCGCTTCAGGAAACTGAGTTAATGAGTTTAATTTAATTTCCCTTTGGATCAATAAAGGATTTTTGAGTTTGAATTGCTGTGATGAGGCGTGGCATGTACCGGTACTGGTACTGGTACCGGTACTGGTACTGGTACCGGTACTGGTACTGGTACCGGTACTGGTACTGGTACCGGCCCAATAAATAAAACTGGGCCGATATCAAGAGAATATTCATTTACACGAAACTACAAGGAATGATTTATAGTGCTGCAAAATAGCAGCTATAAGAAGCAATAAAACATTTAAAACATTAATTCAAAGTTTTGATTATTTAGTTTAGGCTGACACAGCAGTCTATGCTGCTGGTCTGCCGGCGCCTCTGACCGAAGCGTCATGGCGGCGGCCGGCCCTGATGTTCCACTGCGTTACTGTATATTGTTTTACTTTATATTTATATTTATTGGATGTTTTACCCTTTTTGTTGCTTTTACAAATCAGACAGTAGCAACAAAATTTACATTTTTATTAGGAAAAAAAAATCTTTAATTTCAAAGTGAACACTTCTTTTTTTACAAAATAATTGTGTAATAAAAATATTTAGCATAAAACTGGAAGAGTTTAGCAGGAAAAATTAAGGGAAACTGATGTATTCAGGCAGACTCCCTGCTGGGACTGGAAGGGTGTGAATACTTATACAATCACTTATTTTAAGGTTAAATAATTTTTTTATTTCTTAGAAACCAGTTTTAAATTTTTTTCTAAATTAGTTTTCAAAAATGTCAAATTTTTTCATGATTTATTGGTGAATCAGTAAAAAACATCCAAGGGGGTGAATACTTTCTATGAGTTTATTTATCTGTGTAATTTGTTAGCAGAATGTCAGATTAATTGGTGTTTTTTCTATTTCTGTTTTTATTATAGTCCTGTCTTCCTCTTGACGGCCAGTAGAGGGCAGCAGAGTCAATGTTAAGCTGAATTTGGCAGAGAAACCGTTTCAAACCTTTATCTCAGTTGTTATCTGTTGTTTGACCTTCATAAAGATGCTGAAAGTATTTATGGTGGAATAGGGGAGAGTTCAAAGGTTAAGTTTTGTTTTTATCTGGATATTTTAAATATTTTGTGTTTTTCAGGTTTCGGATCCCAGCAGAGCTCCGCCTCTCCCTCCTGCTGTCGCTCCGACCCAGAAACCTGCTGCTTCCCCTCCTTCGTTCCGTACGGAGAGCGAGGCGGAGAGTCTGCTGGAGTGCGACAGGAAGCAGGCGGCAGGTGATGAAGCTGATCCTCCTCTTCATCACCCTGAAGACGGCGCGTCCTCCGTCAGCGTCTCCGCCCCCAAAGTGTCCATCCCTTCCTCCGCCCATCACTACTGCTTCTCTCTGGACCTGCGCAGCCTGGCCAAGCTCGCCACGCCATACCCCATCGCCGCCATGCTCAGGTGGGCTCCCAGTCTGACTGGTACCGCCATCGATCCTGCTCCCAATCTGACCAGTTTGGGTCGCTCTGCAGGTATTCGTACCAGTTCTTTGGCAGCTCGGCTCCCATCATGACCAGTCCACCAGTGGAGCTGCAGAGGAACATGGAGGTGTCGCTGCCGCAGTCCTACTGCGCCTTCGACTTCGCCGCGCTGCCGCAGCAGCTGCAGGACACCTTCCACAGGTAGGACGCCTGTCCCGTGGTTGGACGCCTGTCCTGGGGTTGCTAGCTGCGCCCAGGCAGGTGCTTCCTGCATGTTGCCATGGTAACGTGGAGGCATACCTGGCGTTGCTGTTCCAGGGTTCCTCTGGTCGTGGAGCTGTGGGACCGCGGCTCCTCCAGCAGAGACCAGCTGCTGGGTTCGGCCTCCATCCAGCTGCACCAGCTGCTGAGCTCAGAGAAGATCCAGCTGGGCCCGACGGGGGAACCGGGCTGGAGGCAGACCCACCAGGACCGGATCCCGGTGGTCCACCCGCAGCGGTAGGGACGCCTCCGACAGACAGACCGGCGAGTCGCCTGGCGGTCACCTGGCGGTTACTAACGGCGGTTACTAACGGCGGTGTGTCGGTCCTCCAGGCCCGCGGAGCGCGTGGCGGAGCTGAGCTTTGTGGCGACGCTGGAGGATCTGGGCTTCATTAAAGCTAAAGAGGTTCTGGTGTCGGATTCCATCCAGGTGGGTCCAGATGGTTCTGAACCTGGTTCAGCATTAATAATTGATCATTATTTTAGTGATTGGTGTTCTGATTCAGATTTAAGCTTTTTACAACATTAGAAATAAATGAAAGCTGCAGTACGTAACGTTTATAAAAATAGAACATTTTATTGCCTGAAACGCAATGACATCATTCCCTTCATGAACCTGAAGCTGAAACTGCACTAGAGGATTTCTGGACTCTTCACAGACAAAATGTAATTGATCATAAATGCAAAATGTTTTATTGAACAGTTCTGCTTTGACTACTGCTCAGAAAATTCTGAATATGCCATTTTCTGAAAGAAAAAAAAAAAGGCCATTTAAAAATGGCCTCTTATTTCCACTGAAGTAGTTCATTGAACCTGATATGAATGTAAAATAAAAAGCTGTTTGGTGTTTTTTATTTTTATTGTCGTTGATTTCATTGCAGAGTTTCCGTTCCTCTGATTCTGTATGTCTTCCTTCCTCATCATGTCTCTAGGACGAATGTCCCGCCATCCCCCAGTCTTCTCACCCAGCGGCGCCCAGACCGCCCCTGCTGCCGCCGGCCCCCCAGGGGCCTGGGGCCCCGCCAGACCCCCAGGCTACCAGGGACACCCTGGAGTACCGCGCAGCCCTGGAGCTGGAGATGTGGAAGGAGGAGCAGGAGGACCTGTTCGACGATCAGGTAGAAGCAGAAGAGTTAGCTCTGTTAGCCACCAGCTAGCTGTCCGTCCAATTTCTGTCTTTTAGTGCTAACTAGAAACAACCAATCAGAGCCAGGAGGCGGGTCTTAGTGTTGTCAATCACCCAGTCTACAAGGCCAAATGTTCAAATCGATGTTTCTCAGACATTTGTGCAGTCAGCAGCGCGTACATGATGTGATTGACAGCGCTAAGCTCCTCCTCCTGACTCTCGTTGGTTGTTTTTAGCTCATTTCGCCAGAGAGCAGATCAGATCAATCTTCAAATTATTTGTCTCATAGCAAACATTAACAACATGGTGACAGTTTTAGCAAATTTGAAAAAAACATATTTTTTAATAAAAGTTACAAACTGCAACTTTAGTTGAAATTAATGTTAAATTTCCGACCCGAATAAAAATATCTTCAAATCTATCAACAAAACAATAAAGTTGATCTTTTTCCTGTAAAACTGTTTTTCTGTTTATAGTTGTTATTGTTATGTAACAATAACAACTATAAACAGAAATTGTTTATATTATATTGTTATGCAACAATAACAACTATAAACAGAAAAACAAACAGAATTTGAGTTTGAGGCTGGAGCAGAAGAAGCTCAGTAAACAGGAACAGGAATCACTGCGGTTCTGACCCGTTCAGGAGTTCTGGTTTAAAGATGGCGGCGGTTCTGTTTGCAGCTGAAGCAGAAGGAGCTGCGGCACATGCAGGCGCTGGCGGACGAGTGGAGGAAGAGGGACAGAGAGAGGGAGGCGCTGGTCAAGAAGAAGGTGAAGAGTTCATCTGATTCGGATCTGAGCCGGATCTGAACCGGATCTGGACCGGATCTGAGCCGGTTCTGGTGGTTCTGCAGGAGCAGGAGTTCAACCTGCTGGAGGAGAAGCTGCAGAAGACGCTGTGTGACCTGGAGAAGAGGGAGAAGCAGCTGGCTGAGGCAGAGCTGCAGGTCAGACTGATCGCATGAGATCAATACAATCTGAAAGTAATCGATCAATTTTAGATCATCTTCAGTGTTTCACTAAAATTTGTATGTTTTTTTTCCACTACTTCAAGGAAAGTGTCAGTATTTTTGTTTGTGTTTTGTTCGTTTTAATAACTTCCTGTGAACAACCTGATTGTTGTTCAGTTTCTCCTGAGCCTCTTCAGGCGCTGCAGCTCCACCTAGTGGACAGAATGAGCCCCAACAGGGCAATACGGATTAAACCACAGCCAATAAAAACACATTTGAAATCAGATTTAACAATAAAAAATGTGTGTAGTGAAACTGGTGAAAATCTGCTTAGAGGTTCTGAGTCTGATCAGAACCAGATTCTGGTTTCATCGATCAGAATCTAAAACACTCTTTAGTAATTTCTGATACTTTTTACTGTAACTTGAGTAAAACCATGATGAAGTTTTTTCACTTGAGTTTTTTTATTTTTCAATCTCTGATCCGGTTCTGTTTTTCTGCAGACTCAGCGTCTGCAGCGGGAGCTGAGAGCCGAACACGACCTGACCCAGAAGGAGCTGCAGGAGGCCAGCAGGCGGCTGCAGAGGGAGAGCGACCACCTGGTGGCGCTAGAGAGGGAGAAGGTCCGGCTGATGGAGGAGGAGCGCGGCCGGCTGCTGCAGCAGGTAGAGAGGAGGCGGTTCTGCCGGGTCCATAACGGCCTGGGTGACCTCGTTAACGTTCTGGTTCTGGGTCCAGATGGCAGACGCAGAGGCCCGATACCAGCAGCTGCAGAAGGAGTTCCAGCTCTACAGGGAGCAGCAGAACCAGCGGCCCGAGTTCAGGCTGCAGGCAGAAGTCAACCTGCTGACGCTGGAGAAGGTGAGCCGACCCGACCCGACCCGCTGACCTCTGGGGTCAGACCAGGACTGCAAATCCTGGGGAATCATTCAGGTGTTTTTCCAGGTTTGGAAAGTCCTTGATTTGTGTTTAAAGTCCCTGGAAATGTTTGGATTTTATTACAAAACTGCAGATTGAAAATCAAACTAACTTTTGATTAAAAGACTAAATTTATTATTTAGTCTTATTATTTATTGAAACATTATTTACAGTGTAAACCAGACGCGTTGTTTTCCTCGCTGTCTGAAGTTAAATCAACTAAAAGTCGATCAGAATCACCTGAATTATTTCCTAAATGACAGAAAACGTTTATATTTTTTTGTTACTTTATTGTGTTTAATAAAGAATTTACTTCATCAGTCTGTCTGGATTGTTTCAGTGTGATGATTATTATTATTATTCCTAATCCTTCAGTGATTTATTTATCGTCTGTTTTTTTAAACATTGCAGAAAGTTACTGAAAATGTTTTATGTTAAATTATGGTTTGGTTGTCAGAGCGGTTAGTTCTCAGGTCTCTGACACACAGAGTTGGAGCGAGACGTTCATCACAACGTTATTAATAAGACTAATAAATTACATATGATGGTGGATAGAAACTGTATCTGTAACGTAAACTCAACAACTGAAGCCGTTTCTCTCCGTGGGCCTCATGGAGAGGCTGCTGCAGCGGTTCTGCTGCAGCAGCAGCGGTTCTGCTGAGGTTCTGCTGCTGCAGGTTCTGCTGTGACGGTTTGTTTGTGTGCAGGTGGAACTGGAGAGGAAGTTGGAGTCGACCACCAAGTCCAAGCTGCACTACAAGCAGCAGTGGGGCCGCGCGCTGAAGGAGCTGGCCCGGTTCAAACAGGTACCGGGTTCTGGCTGGTTCTGCTCAAAGGTTATCCTGTATCCAAAGAGTTCATTGGTAAACAGACATTTCTGTAGTTCAGTGATGTCATCACGCGCAGGCGGCCATCTTGCTTGACGAGCAGCAGCTTTGAGATCAAGTCTATGATAGAAAATCAGATTCATTTATTATTATTACTGGATAAAGTTACATCATCACCAGAATTCAATCGTACAGCAAAATCTAAATGAAACAAGAAAGTTTTACTGTTGCAGGAATAAAGTCATAATATTAGTTAGTAAAATGTGAAAATAAATGATAAACATTGTGAAGTTATACTTTGGTTTCAGCTTTACAGATGAGGAAATATTTGATCTTTGAACCCGAAATGATAAATTATGGGCTGCAGAACTTTGTGTTTCTTGGTTGTTTGCTGGTTTAAAACTGATCAGCATCTGATCAGTTTCTGATCAGGATCTGATCAAAATCTGATCAGAGTTTAAACGACGTGTTTCTGATCAATGTGTGTCTTTTTTTTTGCTGATATTGTGATTTTCTTCCCATAGTTAAACAGTTTTGTCTCATCTTCATCATAATCTTCTCATGCGAGGATCATGATGATAAAAGGATTTTTACGTTTTCAGTGTTTCTCGTCCAGCTTTGCTCTGATCAATCAGATGAACTAATAACTGTTGCTGACAGGAAGCAGCTGGAGAACCCGACCCAGATCTTCCTCCTCCTCTTCATCTCTCTATTTTCTCACATCCTTTATCTCCCTCCCTTCGTTGTCGTCGTGGTTGCAGAGAAAAGTGATTTATGCGTCTTTCAGGGTTTCGTCGCCTCCTGCAGATCAATCTGAAGCAGCGTCTGTTTACCCGGCCGGTTCTAAACTCGTCTGTTTGGGTTTTCTCCTCGTCGATTTGTTCTCGCCTCCCGTTTCGCTCGGCGGATCATAAAAATTCCTGAGGAATGATGTTCTTTCCGCGCCGCGAGTCGAAGCCCAAACAGCGCCGAGGTGTTGGGTCAAAATATTGGGTCGGACCTGGAGTTGTTCTTTTCTGGGGGAAAATATTGGGACAGGCAGATGAAAGATGTGAGACTCTGAGCTAAATTTGGTGTTTTTAAGGCTGAGCGGGAGGTCGGGGCGTTTAAAAGCTGCTTTTATGAACAGAAACATAAACAAAGATGTTTTTATTGTGAATAATAGAGGATCGGGCCTCAGAGAAACCAAAAAAGGAAACTTGTAGAATGGAGCCGGTTTCTTCCTGCTGGCGGTTTAACGAGGCAAAATTCACACATTTTATCTCTTATTTTAAATTGAGGAGAAAAAGTTGAATGGAACTTTGTGGGGTTCAGTGAGGAACGATAAGCAGTCAGTATCCGACCTCCAGTCAGGGAAACATCACTGCATTTCCCAGAGTTTTAACATTTTTCATTCAGTGTTTGAATCTCTCAGTTCTTCACTAGATTCATGAAAGTTTTTGATCCGTTTCTGAACCTCCAGCTTTGATTCCTGGTTGGAACGAAAATCATCAGCAAAACTTTTTATTTGTTTTTTGCTCCCTAATAAGTAAATTCTCAGCACAACTTTTCAACAATAAACAATAAAGAAACGTCTGGATTGTGGCTCTGATGCATCAACAAACTGTTTTCTACGTCTGACTGTAACATTTTTATTCACTTTGACTCAAACAGTTTAAACTAAATACCAGATTAGAGTTGATGTTGGACAGGAAGTGTTTATTTAGTGGAGGCGAATGGAGGCCGGAGAAATAACCTGATAAACTGTAATTTAATGCATTAAAATGTTCCTGAGCTTTAAGGTTCTGACCCGACTGGAGTCGGACCTGCAAACGTATAAAACCCAAAATAAAAGCTCATATTTCAAATGTGACTTTAATTGAACCGTTTAATTTTAATCGTTTTTCTACCAACAACAAAATAATATTTATTTTCCCTCTTCTGGTTCGTCGGGTCAGAACCGCATGGCTCTGGTCTGGTTCTGCTGTCGGTACCACCTGGTTCTGGTCCGGTTCTCCTTGGCACATGAAATGTTCGGCCCGATTGTTTTTCCTGTAATTATCCAGGCAGCAAATGGACCGGAGAGAACCGGGCCGGGTCAGCACCGAGGCGCTGAGAACCAGGAGTTCTGCTAGTTTTCCCATCCAGACCGGGCCGACTGGTTTGGTTCTGGCTGCAGAACCAACCCGACCAGAACTCGGAGGGGAACCATAAGGTTCTGGATTTATTTCTGGCTGAAGCTCCGTTAAAAATGAAACCCAGATCCTCCCGGTTCTGACCTGTTATCACCCGGTTCTGGTGCCAGATGCTCAGAACTTTGGGTTTTTTCTGAGCGGTGAAAGTTTTCATTTTGTCGGAGTGAAACAGATTTACGTTGTTTCTGCAGTTCTGACCCGTTGAGCCCAAACAGTTTGTTTCCGTCCTGATCGGATCTCAGTCTTTATGTTTCTAATTAGGCGCTGAGGATCCGAGCCGCTGCGACACCGCGTCAGCGCCGCTCTGATTTACGGGTCGTCCTGACCTCAGCTCAGCGGTTCTGGTCAGTCTGGCCGGGCGGCGGACAGAAATACGACTCTGGACGTTTTTGTGAAGTTTGTCGGCTCTCACGGCGACGCGGTGGGTCTGCGATCGGATCCTCAGGGAGACTTTATGAAAATGTTCAAGCAGACAAATTTATCACCGCGCCGCTCTGCGCGCTAATTTAGGACAAACACAGAGCTGGCAGCAGAACTCAGCGCTGAGGTCAGAGGTCACAAGTGTGTTTGCTCATGATTTTAGTCGAGATCTGAAGAGCTGCGATGCTAACGGCGACGCTAACGTGTTTGTGCTCTCAGAGGGAGCAGGAGAACGCCATGGCCCGGCTGAAGAAGCAGCAGGAGGAGCTGGAGGCCATGAGGCTCCGTTACCTAGCAACAGAGGAGAAGGAGGCGGTGAGGCCGGACCGCCAGGAGCTGGACGACATCAGGAACGAGCTCAACAGGTGAGGAAGACGTTTCAGAAGGTCATCAAAGGTCAGAAGGTCATTGTTCAGAACACTGGAGATAAAATAATTACTATGTCGCTTCAGCGCTTTAGCATTAGCAGGATTAGCATTAGCAGGATTAGCGCTGTAGCATTAGCCAAACTAACTTTATTTAGCGGAGCTGTAAGTAAAACAACCTGTGAACTGTTTTGTTCCAGGACGTGTTTTGAATGTTTCCGTCTCCTGCTCCACAGGCTGAAGAAGCAGGAAGAGGAGAAGTTAGGCCCCGCCCCCGCAGAGCCAGACTCCGCCCCCTGCCTGAACCTGAACGAGAGCGCAGAGGAACACCTGACCCGCCTGCTGGAGGAGAGAGACACGCTGCTGAGGACCGGCGTCTACACGCACGACGACCGCATCATCGCTGAGCTCAGCAGGCAGATACAGGAAGCCATGAAGTACAGGAAGCTCTGACGGCCAATCAGAGGCAACCGGCCGACACACCGGCCAATCAGAGGGGACGTTTAACCTGAGACCCATGGAGAGGAAATGATTCAGCTCTGTTGACGTTACGTTACACAGAAATAAAACTTAAGTTTGTAGTTTTTACAGCGTCTGATGCTGCTCTGCTCTTTCTGATTGGCCGATAACGGATCAGCTGGAATCAATATTCAGCTGATCAGAACCAGAGCGCTAGGTTGACGGTTTGATTCCTCCTCAACAAACAGCAGGTGAGGGTGAAAGTTTTGGGAAAAAAACCTTTTTTTATTTTCCCATTTTCTAAGTCTGACTGTTTGTTCTCCACTTTAATAATTTAAAATAGTTTTAATTATAAAATATGAATTTTTCTCATATGAAACTTATTTTGCCATTTTTTAATATTATTTTTATAAAAACATGTTTTTGAGGAAACATCAAGGTGGAAAATAAGTTGATTATTTTCTTTCGTATTTAAAGGACAAGTAAAATATGTTCTGATTTTTACAAATCTTTTATTTTTTATTTTACAGCAAAATAAAAAATTTAGAATGAAGTTACATTGTTATGACTATTAGTGCATTATTCTCCCTTTATCGTCTTACTATTAGTTTATTCTTATAAAGACTTTTTTCTTATAATGGTAATAAATTCATAAGTTTAAGTTCTGATGAGTAAAATTGATCGTCGCCTGGTTTTCTCTGGCGCCACCAGCTGCAGAGAAAATACGTTTAAAAATATTTGATATTTATGTGAGACATTCGGTCAGACGTAGAAAATGGATTCCCAAAACAACAAAATGTTCATTTTGGCTTCCTGGGCTTCCGTAGAATCCGCTAACTGAGCGCAGCAGCGCAGAAACATGAGTAAAAGTTGATAAAATGTTTTCAGCTCTGATCTGATCTGCAGCAGCTCATATGTATTCATACGGCTGAACCGATTCGTGATGCGTTCAGGAGCTGAAAAACCATTGAAATCATCTCAGTTCTCAGCATTTAGTAAAAACTGAAGTCATTCTGGTCTAAATCATCGTTTCTAAGATGCTGAAACCTTCAGTTCTCTAGAAAAAGTCCAACTGGTTTCACTAACAGATCAAAACAAAACGGGTCAGAAAATCAGTTTTTTCACTAAAATGTCCAGTTTTCAGTTCTGAACCCGACGTTCAGCTGCATCTGTTACACAAACATTAAAATTATTCTTATTTTGTAACTTCAGGTCCTTTCAGACGTTTCTGCAGGTTGAATTTGATCGTTGGATTAAAATGTGACATTTCTCAGAAATGAATGTGATCATGAGGAGAAACATCAACATTCGAAACATTTTTACTGAAATAATCGATGTCGGGACGTTTTCTGTCCCTGACAGCAGGGGGCGCTGCAGCCTCGTGTCATTTAATTTATTGTTGTGTCTTTTTGTTTGGAATAAATTATTTTTGCATTAAAGGTGTCAGCATGACGTTTTTTACAGAGTCTCTTATTAGTTCCACAGGTTTATTCCACTAAAAAGGTTGAATTGCTGTATTTTATATTTAATGTTAATGGTTTCATTTTTTAGCCTAAATTAAAACTCCAGAAAAAATCAACTTTTGTTGCAGCTGCAGAATAACTTTAGTTTTTGTGTTAAACTAAAACATGTTGATCAATAAATTCAGATATTTGAGGTGAATAAAACTTTTCAATACTAGTCTGATTATTTTATCAATACTGCTATTGATCAAGTATGACTTTGAAACTTATCGCAAATATGTTTTTGAATCTTCAAACTTGCGTAATCAAAGTACATGCAGGTATTTTCCTTTTTCTACATTTATTCCTTCATGATAAATGTTGCCTTTCTGAGTTTTACTCATTTTCTTTCCTTTGGTGCTGAATGTCGCTAAAAAGCATCAAACCCAGGATGTTCTAACTGAGCCGTTTATGGATCAGAAGATGCAATAAACATTCTTAAATTCAACACAATAAATCTAAAGAATAAACTCATAATTTGTGGTTCGGACAGATTTTCTCACGGCTCAAATTTCCCACTTGGAAACCTGAACCGGGTCGGTGTGTGACGGCTTGTTTGGGCTGCGGCCCCAGATCCGGTTCTCATATGATGGATTTCCCGACATGCCGCGGATTTTGTTTGTTCTGGGGATTTTTCTGGAATCCTCACAGGAATAATCTGCAGATTGAGACGGGAAGGAGGCGCCGCGCCGCCAACAGGGATTAGGATTAAATGAGCTTTAAACCACAGAAATAAAAACATCAATAATGTTTAACATTGACCTAAAATTTACATCTCCTCTTTTTTATGCATATTATTTATTTATTTATTTATTTTTACTCATTTTTGCTGCGTTGATATAAATTTGTTTTAAAGTTCATATATTTTTTTTGACTTTCATTCATTTTTAAAAACCAAAAAAAAAAGAAAATCCCTTCTGCATATTTTGTACCATTAATTTAAAATTCAGATTAAAAATTAATCTGTCGTATCATGAAAATCACTAAATTTACAAAAAATAAATAAAAAATTTAACCCAGATAAAACCAATAATTCTCATTTATCAGATATAAATTTTTCATTTTAATCCTTAAAACTGGCATTAGAGTTAAAATCAATGTTTTTATGGTTTTTTAAATAAATGTACAGATGTTAATAAGCTTTGAAACATTTTTGTGTTCAAGTTACATCTTCATGAAAAACAAAAAAATAAATATGAAACTGAATAAATCCTTTGCTGTTTTCTGTTTTCTTCAAATAAACGTTTCTGTCATGTTTGGGGATGAAACATTTTGAAAATTGTTCAAATTTACAACAAACATTCCTTATAATCTGAAAAAGAGACTCGAGTGAAAAGATTTTAAATGGAAATGATAATAAAAGAGTTTGGTGGATTCAGTTTGTCGTGTTTTTAACTTCTGTTTTTAATAAGGGAACATTTATGAAACCAGGAAATGTCAACATGAACATTTTATTTCTTTTTTCTTTTTTCTGTGGATCCTAAATGATCATTTCTGATCATTTAGGATCAGAAACTCTTTATAGTGAAAATATTGAAAATAAAAAACAGAAGGAAAAACGTCAGAATGTTGCAGCTCAGAATCAAAAGCGGATCAGTTTTATTTCCAACGGATCAAAGTTACTTTGATTTATGACGTTTGTTAAAAACCAAAAGAAGGAAACTCATGCAGAGATCAGATCAACGCCGACAGGAAGCAGAACCTGAACTCAACTGGATCTTTGGTTCTTATTTAGAAATCACAGATTTGATTTTTCAAACTGACTTCAGATCCTCTGGATCCAAACAGGAAGTGGATCTGATGAGTCATATAAAACCTGTACACATCCAGCATGGGCTCAGTCTGCGCCGTGAAAACAGAGATGCTTCACTCAGGAGGGAGGAGTTCCTCAGAGCTCAGAGTCCGGCCTGCTGACAGAAACTGGATAAATCAGCCGGGTTCTGAAGAGGGAGTCGCTCCAGTCGGGCCGGTCCGGTAGAACCAACATTTTGATAAAATGCTGAGTCATTTTAGCCATTTATCCAGAATCTGTCTGTGACGGTGACGATGAGTCGGCACTTTGTGCTGCTGTTGTCAATCTAAACCGTTTATATTTCCCGTCCTCAGTGAAACATCGCTCTGTGCTGATGCTTTGTTTCTTTGGATCGGAACCGATTTAAAGCTTTTTAACTCTCAGGCACAACGACCGCTTCACTTCAACCCTCAGAGCGCGAAGACAAACCGGATCTTCATCGTCTGAGGCTCAAATAAACTCTAGAAGAAGGAAGGTGAGTTTAAAACATTCAGAGTCGTTTCCTTCAGAGGAGATTTAGAAAACAGGAAACAGGAAGTAGAAACGTCTGAACGTGAAGATGATTGAAGTCATGCTTCATATTAACTCTGGGATCATTTCTATAAGAAATCCCTCTGTACATTTATCAACATCAGAGCTGCAGATATTAACTTAACGTTTCAAAATAAAAGGTGCAGAAGATAAATAGAATATTTTCTCTCTTTTCTGGTTCTGCAGTCGCTGCTGTGGTTTGGGCCGTAAACGGGTCGCTGAGCCTCCGTCACCTGGAGGTAAAGCTGCAGGAAGACAATCAGACACTTTATTTGGATTTTCACAAGCTTTTCTTTGGAACAAAGCAGGTTGGCATTTCCAGGAGTCCGGAACGCTGCGACCGCTCGGATCTTTGGTTTGGTGGAGTCGAGGTTTTCACTCCGTTTCTCTGAACCCGGATCTGGTTTTGGATCGGCTGATTTCTGCCGCGATTTTAGATTTCTGTAACCAGGGATGAACGTCGGTGGAGTCCAGGACGCCGCAGCGAGAACGCCGCAGCGGGAACGCCGCAGCGAGAACGCCGCAGCGGGAACGCCGCAGCGGGAACGCCGCAGCGGGACGCCGCAGCGGGAACGCCGCAGCGGGACGCCGCAGCGGGAACGCCGCAGCGAGGATTGCAGACGTCTGGACTCTGAGCTGTGGGGCGGCGGGCGGCCAGAGGTCAGAGGTTAATCCACCTCGATGGACTCGGTGCTGTCGTTGACTGGTTTGCACTCGTTGGGGAGGCGCTGGTGGCGGCTGAGCTGCGTCGCCTGCGTGAAGCTGCGGTCGCATCGCTCACACCTGACGGACAAACGGACACAAAGAGGAGAGCAACTAGAGCAAAACTTGAACTTTCACATTTCTGATTTCAGCAAAGTTTAAACTGGAAACAGCAGCAACAATAATATAAAACTAAAGTTAATAAAATCATTTAGAAGAGCAGAAATAAAAACATTCAGCTTTAATACAAGGAGAGAAAAAGTTGAGATAAACACAAAACTCAATTAGAAACTTTAAATTAATTAATCAGCATAAAAAAAACTATTTAAAAACAAATCTGACAAAATCTGAAGGTAAATGTTAAAAATACGTCCAGAAAGTCTGAAAACCACAGGAAGAAAATACTAAATAAGAACCAGATTATTTTATTGGTCGTCATGGAAACAGAGATAAAAATATTCACTAAATATTCAACTCAATTTATAAATACTTTATTTATCCTAAAGCAAAATTAAAAGTAACTCCTGTCAATATCAAAGAGTCGCTAAGGTGGGAAGAATCTCCTGTAGCAGTCTGTACCGCAACGACTCGTAAGAGGCCTCTGACTGACTGATTCAACTCAAAAGATCAAAAGGTCATGAACTAAAGTCAACAAAAAGGTCCAATCAGAACCATCAGAGCTGCTGCAGATATGATGTCATCAGAGTGAATATTCACATGATACCTGCTGCAGCTTGAGCCACGTTATAAAGGTTAAAGGTCAGAGTGATGGATCCTGCAGCAGAAACTAAAACCTGCAAAAAGCTGAAAATGTGAAGCTGAAACACTAAAAAGTTTGTTTTTAGGAGGATCTGCTAAACTGCAGAGATACAATCTTTAGTTTTGCTAACACAGGCAAACACACACACACACACACACACACACACACACACACACACACACACACACACACACACACACACACCTCCAGGTTAACTCTAATGTCCAGCGACAGAACAAAGTGTGTGTGAGGCCCAGCGGAGCAGCAACTGTAATTGTTGCCCTGATCTTCGCAACCTGACCGACAAATTACACTCACACTCCACCTGTCAATAATCTATCCAGTGGGCCGTGGAGGGCATTCCCATCTCACACACTTTAACACACTCTGACACACACACACACTTGCAGATAAATCCCGGCCGGATAAGGCAGCATCACTGTCACTTCCAATAGCAGCAGAGAAGAGAAGGAGCTTTTAGTCTGAGCTGGAGGGGCGGCGGGAGCATTTAAATGGATATCCAGGTGTGTGTGAGTGTGTGTGTGTGTGTGTGTGTGTGTGTGAGTGTGTGTGAGTGTGTGTGAGTGTGTGTGTGAGTGTGTGTGTGTGTGTGGAGGGATCAAAGAGAGCTCTGAGCAGAAATATTGGAGCTAACGGGGCAGAAACAGGACTAACATGCTGTGAGACAGACAGGAGGAAGAGGAGGACGAGGTGATGAAGAGCAGCTCAGCTTCAGGAAAATCCTCCAAAAATCCTCAAATGTTTGATTCGTGTTTCAGGCTGAGCTGCTCAGAAACATCCGACCGTCCATCAGACTGGGAGCGAGTTCACACCAGCAAGTCCGTCTGTCCGTCCACAACTGGACCCGGACTTTATTCTCTGTTTCTATTGGACTATAGCAAAGCCTGTGGGTCACAACCTCTGCTCCCATTGGACAGGAATGATGTGGGCGGGTCCGAGCTCAGGAAACAAACAAACATGGAGGAAACAAACAAACATGGAGGAAACAAACAAAACATGGAGGAAACAAACAAACATGGAGGAAACAAACATGGCGGTCCTGCTTCCAGCTACGCCTGTGAAGTCCAATGAGACGCTGGTTTCATGAAGTTGGTTCAGATTGAGGCTGGTCTGTATTCACACCAGAACCGGACCGAGTCCAGCTCAGAAATGGGTCTGGATCCGGTAGTTTGAGTGGAGAAAAGGTCCAGACTCTGAACCGGATGGATCCAGGTTTTCACTTCAACTGTTTTCAGACAAAATAATCAGATCACCTGTTCATCACTTTCTCTGCCCGACAGGTGAAACGTTTGGACCCGAGGTTCTTTTGGACCCGAGGTTCTTTTGGACCCGAGGTTCTTTTGGACCCAGGTTCTTTTGGACCCGAGGTTCTTTTGGACCCAGGTTCTTTTGGACCCAGGTTCTGTGTATCGACTACAGAGAATATTGTGTTGATGGTTATAAAAGCTGAACTGGTTAATTGACATTAAATAAAGTGGAACCTGGTTCTGAAGAAGCGGGTCTGCAGCTGGACTCGCCTTGCGCTGTTTGCTGCTGCGGCGGTTTGTCTGATTTCATCGCCGTCTTTCTGTCGCTGCTGCTTTGATCCGGCGGGACGAACATGAAGACGGTTCTGCAGAACAAAGCGGGCCTGAAAGCGGACGGCTCCGTCTGCAGCCCATCGACCGGCTGCTGCTGAGCAGCAGGGAAAATAATGTTGAGACGTTTGTCCTGACAGCCTGACAGACGAGGCTTTAATCAGGTTCCCTTCAGGATCAGTGGATTTAAGATCTGCTCTCGTCTTAATCTGAGCTCTGATGGGAGGAAATGAGACAAACCGATTCTGACACTGCAGAGAATGAATCCATAAAACTCCCCAAACCTCTACCAGAACCCGACCGGTCCATTTCACCGACAGTATGAATGAAAACCAAGAGATTGTTTTTGGGGGTGAATCAGATAAAATCAGTTCTGTTTCCAGCTGATTTGATGAAATGTGTTTAAACTGTTAACAATGTGTTTAAATAGAGCAGGAATTCTGGGACAAAGACTCATTTTGTTTTCATTTCTCCTGGATCTGCTGCGGTCCGGTTTGGTCCGGTTTGGTCTGGTTCGGTCCGGTTTGGTCCGGTTCGGGCCGGTTTGGTCCGGTTCAGTCCGGTTCGGGCTGGTTCGGTTCGATCCGGTTCGGGCTGGTTTGGTCCGGTTCGGTCCAATAAGCTCTTTAGTTGCTGTGTGAACGTCATTCGGACTCAGGTCCGCCTCCAAACCTCCGCCTGGGTTCTGCTGAACTCTGGTTCGGTTTCAATGCGTATGTGAACACCAAACAGACCTGAGACCACAGCGCAGTGCATGCTGGGTAAAAACAACCACAAGCTAGCTTAGCGCTAACAGGAGAAATTGTTTTACCAAAGACTAAAGAGAAATCCTCCTACAGCTAAAATCTGATGCTGCTCCGTTTTTATTTCACTCAGTAAAGAAGGAAGAGGCGCTCAGCGTCTTCAGAGGGTTTTGTGTTGTTTCCTTCAGTGGTTGTTGGTGCAGCGCCCCCACAGGCCAGGAGGGGAACAGGTTGCTGAAAGGGTTTGTATTGTTTGTGAAAGGGAACCACAGCAGCTGGAAGGTTTTGCCCCAACAGAACCGATCCTACTGGACCATCGTCCTGCGTCTCTGGTTGTTGTGCTTTGCAGAAAGTGAAATGACCTGGTTGAGAACCCAGACGCCATCACTGAAACCATTTTATCCTGAAAAGAAACATTTGTAGGAAATCAAACATTGTCCTTCAGTGATTCTGAGCTTCATTTTAAAGCCTGAATCTGGAGCAGGAAGTCAGAACCCAGCAGTCGGGATGTGGAAGCGTCTCTGCAGGAAGATAAAGTCGAGCATTTTCCACCTGACAAAGTGACAGTGGCAGCTTTAATCTGTCTGAAAGGCGATAACTCTCGCAGGCCATCGATCCAGTAAGGATTTGTGACGACCGTCGGTGATTGTCTTTGTCCCGGCCGCGCCTTCAGAGACTCTGAAGTGCTGATGAACAGGTTCGGCTCATTAGGAACGCTGATTTGCTTTCAGTCGCTCCACTTTTCACTCCCTGATCTTTTGTTCATCCTCGAACTTCCTCCGACATTCATTTCATCCGTCGCCCTCATGCTCTTCACGTCGATGACAGAGTGGCTTCGCTAATTGCTTTTTAAGAATGTTAATTGTTTTCCACAGATCTCCCCTCTGCTCCAGCCTTTAATCCTGTTCTCTTTATCTCTTCTGGCTCTCGCTCTGCCTGCATGTCGACCTCTTTGTCCACCGGGGGAATCCTGCTGATCCCTGATTGGATGGCAGCCGACAGCAGAGCTTCTCCTTCTAATGGTTTCCATCTTCAGTGAGAGGAAAATATGGAAATGAGGCAGATTAGGAAAGGAAACAAGGCTGGGACTGAGCAACAGGACTTCATGCTCAGTTCTGATTTTTGTTTTCTGAAATCTGATTGTTTTTTTGCATCCTACTAGTTAAATGCGACGCAATCAGACTTCTGCATGAACGACCCCAAAGCGACGTCACACAGCGATAACCAGGACAGATCTTAGAGATTTTAATGTTATGGTGAAACAACAGAAACAAATATGTGAATTTCTCAGCTGCTGTGGTTGATATAAACCAATGTACTTGTGCAGAATTAGTTTTTAATATGAATTTGAATGCTTTTCATGTTTATAGTTGCAGATAATCCTGAATTTACATTTTTCTGTCTTTTAATAAAGATCCAACCAAAGACAAACATGAGCTGCTTTAACATATAATGTGATGTTCAGAACCAGATCAGAACCAGACGAAGGAACCTGAGAAAACAACTCAAAGTTTCGGCCCCCTGTGGAGACACGATGCGTTTCTAACTTTGCTTAGAGGAAGTAGGACAAGCTTTTAAAACCCCTCAGTTTCCAATAATGAGTTAGATTGAGGTGAAAAATGTCAGTGTTTCACAAACTGGAATGGAAACACGTTTTAGCATCAGGCCAGTTTGGATCTGTGATTTCCAGATATAAAACATTAGGATGTTTTTCCTCCTGATGGTCCGGTAGACCCGGTTCTACTGGAACCAAAACTTCACCATCTGCTCCGAGTCGAACCAACCAAACCCTTTGAGCAACCAGTTCCCCTCCTGGCCTGTGGGGGCGCTGCACCGAGTGCAGGTATCGCGTTAGCGAGAGCGAGGCGTGGAGCTGAGGTTTGGTACTCACTGTTACTTACTTGAACGGCTTCTCTCCGGTGTGCGTCCGGATGTGGTTGTTGAGGGTGGTGGCGCCGGCGAAGGCGCGGCCGCAGTATCCGCACTTGAAGGGCCGGTCGCTGGAGTGCGTCACCACGTGGTTCCTCAGCTCCGACGGCTGCGAGAAGGACTGGGAGCAGTGGCCACACTGGTACGGCCTGGAGGGAGGAGAAACTTTAAAACAACCAGCAACCAGGAAGGTTTTCACAAATACACAGAACCAAAAGAACCAAAAGAACCAGAACCGTCCTGGGATCAGTCTGGGCTTCTTTGGTCTCTCAGGTTTTCAATGTTTCAATCTGTTTTTTTTCTCTAGTTTCTCTTATATATAAGGTATATATATAAGATAATTTGTTTCTGAAAGCAAGTGATTAAATGTTCCCTAAGAAAAACAAGGAAAACTTTGATCTGGTTGATCATGTTTTATTTCACAAGAAGTAAAAATAGTGAATTTGAAATAAATTCCCAACTGTTGGTGATTTTCACGCTGTTTCCTTATTATTTGTATTTCATGAATGAATCATTTGTGCAGATCCTGTAACATTCTTTTTATTTCAGCATATTGAAATAAATTAGTCAGAAAATCCAACAGAAGAAGAAGAAAAACGGAACCAAACCAGGAAATAATGTAAAAACTACAAAAAGACAGAAAAGACGAAACAACCCTGAGAAACAAAGATGGCCTCCACCCACACGGGGCAGGGGAAGCTGGACTCCGCTCCGGTTACCATGGCAACGTGACCCTCATCCACCCGGCAGGCCCGGATTCTGACCGGACCATTTATCACAGAACCACAGGTAGAAACAGAACCAGAGGTAAACAAGACTCTGTGTGTGTGTGTGTGTGGATCGGTTATTAAACCGATCCAGTTTAATAATCTGGATCAGAAAATATGAGGAAATGTTGGACGGAACAGAACTGTGTGGTTCTAATTTACTCTTGAGTTTTCTTCATAAAGCATAGAAACATTAAATGAGCAGCAAGCAGGAAAATGATTAATTTAATCAATTATTCTGATGATTAATGAAGTAATCAGATAAAAAAAATATCCCCCTTCTGCAGATCTTACATCAAACCGCTGCAGCTTATTTTACACAATATTATAAATACATTAAAATATGCAAATAAACAAATAACATGATAACGCCTAAAACCCAATAGCAACATTTCTTTAGTGAATGTTTTGCAGAAAAGGATGAATAAATATTTCTAACATTGTGTGAAAACTGAATATTAATACAATGTAGATCTGGAGGTTAATTTATTAACCAACACATGATTGGATGAAAAACATGATCAGCAGATATATTTTTACAGAACTTGAACCAGGTGGAGCTGAAACTGCTGCCTCAGCAGTAATGAGTGAAAATATCTACAAATAAGGTTTTTCATCTAATAAGCAAATTGTTTATATTTTGCACAGTTTTGCTGTCATTATGCTTTTAGCAAATAGCATTTACTGCAGTTAACCAGTAACCGATTACTACATTATTGACCGATTATTTGAATAAATGATTAACTGTTTCAGCCCAAACTCAAGGTATTAAAATGAATCATAATTATCAGTATTTAATGTTCTTCCTGTTTCAGATGAAATCTGGACATGAAAACATCCTTTTGGGATGAAACCCTGATACCCTCAAACTTCAGCCTTCACATGTTAGCCCAGCCTAGCCTAGCTTAGCCTAGCCTAGCCAAGCTTAGCCTAGCCTAGCCAAGCTTAGTGTAGCCTAGCTCAGCCTAGCTTAGCCAAGCTCAGCCTAGCCTAGCTTAGCCTAGCTTAGCCTAGGACCACAGAGTCTGAGTCTGTGGAGGGAAACATCTGAAGCCTTCAGAGACGGGAAACATGGAGAAAACCCAGTTCTGCAGCAGCTGCAGGATGTTTCCTCAGCCAGTTTAGATGAAGATCAGTAAGAACCGTCAGCGGACAGCAGTGAGCATCGCTGGATGTCGGCTGCGTTCCTGCGGTCAGCAGACCGAGAGGCGATTAGATGCAGTCGGTCACATGAAGCAGCTGATGAGGAAACGACGTTCGTATCAGAGACCCTGAAGAGTTAAATCATTTCTTTACCATCAGCTGGATGCTTTATGTAAATCAGACCAAACTGAAATCAAATGAGGTTCAATCCATCATTCTCAGTCTGATCAATAACTGGCCTAATTGTTCTTGTATCACAGCAATTATTATCATAACCACACTAATAAACAGAATAATATATTCAGCCAGAAGCAGCTCATCTGAGCACAAACACACTGACAGACTTTCCTCTACTTTAGTCTGATGGAGGCATAAGAACATTTTCCCACCAGCTAATTTACTCAGTTTAAACAGTTCATATAAACAAGTCATTCAGTCAATAAGTCATGAACTGAATCTTTTGTTTTGCTTTTCTAGAACAGCCTCGACGTTCCCATCAACCATCTGGGAAAACGAGTCGAATTTCCAGTTTTTCATTTTAAAGTGTTAAATATGTTAAAATCCTTCTAATCAAGTTAGGTGTTTGAGTTTTAATAAGTGCATAATTTGTCTGCATTTAGAAAGCGCTCAGGAGTTTTTGTGACTGTTGAACATCTGTGATGAATTTCTCTTAGTGAATAATTATGCAGAGCAACATTTTCATCCCACAGATGATCATCCATCCGAGTGTTTTCCTCTGAAACAAACAGTTTCTGATGAAGCGAAGCGTTGAGGCGTCTGAATGAAGTGAACCAATCTCTGGAACCAATCAGAGCGAAGCGCCATCAGAAGCTCAGCAGCAGGAAAACAGCCCAGAACTAGAACAAAACAAATAGACCAACATCTTCACTGCCTTAATAAATCACAAACTCCTACAGCAGGACAAACACACACACTAACAGTAATAAGAGTAAAATAGTGTAATATAAAATCGAAAAATTCTCACTTGCAGTTTTCCACATAAAAGGCGTCTCTGTGTGGGGGAGGGTTCATTTATCAGCCGGACGGTCTATAAGTTCACGCCTCAGCGGACCGCTCCACTATTTATTAGGTGGGTTTTCTATGAAGAGCCGCATTGATTGTGAATAGTTTAAGTTGATGAATGTGTGGATATTATTTATTAAGGCGGCAGGCCGGGAGATTAATGCCCAGTTATTGTTTATTACAGTGGAAAGAGGAGGAGGTGAAGCACACACACACACATAGAAACACACACACACACACGCACTCACACGCAGAAACACACACACACACAAGAAACACACACACACACAAGAAACACACACACACAGAAACACACACACACACACACACACACACACACACACACACACACACTCCACATTAATATCTGCACATATAAAAACATACAAATATGGAAAGCATCAATTATCACATATAAAGTTCTGGAACGGCTTTAGAAATAATATTTAACAGATAAACTGTTAAATATAATACAGAAAACAAATAAAAGCTTCAGAGCAGAAAGAAACTCAGTTTCTGGAGGAAACCCAGATTTCCTAATCCAGATTAATCTGAGAAAACTCAAAAACTGAAATAGTTAAATGGTTCATGTTAACAGGAAATGACTGAACTGGATGATTGAGGACAGATTCAGTCGACTTCCAGCCGAGAACAAAGAGTCACTTTTCCCACAGCAAAATGAAAACACTTTGGGAAAGTTTGCAGGGAACGTTTTCAGACCAATTAACTAAAAAAGAGAAGCGTCAATTCACAAATCCTTTTTAAAAATTGCATTTAGCAAATAGAAACAATCTAAAACAAGAAAAGTTTGTCTGATTGAACTTCAGACACAAAATGTTTGTGCCTTTTTATTAGTGTATGAAAACATCTGGTTTTATTTTCCAAGTTCAGGTTTTTAATTAAATCTTACATTTTATTACAAATCTTACATTCTGAATATTAATCACAGAAATCAAGAACTTCCCAAACCTTAAAAACACCGAAATGAAATTCAAGCATTTTCAAGGATTTGAACCTTAAAAGCAGTAAAAATCAAAGTGATTTAAGTGGTTGATATCCTCTGTGCTCTGCCATGAAGCTGTTTGCTTTTCGGTATTTAGTTGTTTTCGGTGCAGCAGCTGTAATTTTCTGCTGACCAGGTTTGGGCTGAAATCATAACATAAGATAAAAATATCACTGAATCAGAGTATTATGTGTTATTTTGCATTTTCTTTAGTGTGTTCAGATGAAAATAGAAAAGGCAATTTGTTGAAATTCAACTAGAGAAATCCAGCTCAATGGGAGGAATCCCAGACAGAGCACTGAGGGAGATGACAATTGACTGAAAGAACGTGAAATATTTTGAAGAAACGTTTCAAACCGACGGATGATCTTCGGTCCAGTTCTCCTGCAGTCTTTTCCTGTCAGCCCTGAGCTGCTCTCAGCAGATATATGAAGAGAAATGACGGACAGACGGGTCCGTTGTGTTTGTTTTGACCTCGGTCTGCCGCGCTCCTCTGAACCGCTCAGCGGTCGTTAACATCCAGCAGTTAATCAGTGCGGCCGCGTCACGAGCCGCTGACAGCACAAACAGCCTGATACGCTCAGAGTCAACACGGCTGCTCACTAACACAAACACAGACGGCCACTTCTGTTTGTCTCTAACACAAACTAACAGCTCTTCATGTGGAGCGCCGATCAGAGGAGAACCGCCCGCCGCAGAGTTTACTCGCGTTGACGTGACGGAGATCCGTCAAATTAATCACCTCGAAAATGTGGGCGAAAAGCGGCTCAGGACAATAAACTCTGCGACGCCTTTCAACACAACGTGCGGTAACAACAACAGGATCGGTGTCGACGTCTCACTGGGCCCACACCTCCAACACATGAGCTGATGACAGAGGCAGACGGCCTGTGAGGCCCAGCGCCGGGCCGCCAGGGCCGCCAGCGCCGAGCCGCCAGCGCCGCCAGCGCCGGGCCGCACAGAGGCGTGGGAACAACACTGCGCAGCCACGGCACAGAGGGGTCAGAGGTCAGCGGAGAGCACAGGCAGAGCTGAGACTTTGTGAGAATGTGTCAATTAGTCGACCATAATGAAACACCTTCAATAGTTTTAACACTTTAAAAGTTTTCAGATTGAAACAATTAATTTAGAGCATTAAAACAGAGCAGATTGTTTTCAAATGTTTTATTAAAAAACCTGAAAACATTGATAAATAATCAACCTCCTCATTAACCTGACAGGTTAATGAACCTAAAACTCCCAGGTTGATTTTTAATTAAAGCCACAAGATGTTTTTTTTACTATAAAAACAAATTAAATTCAAAACTCAAACCTGGACGGAAACTTTGTGTTGAAAACTGTTTTTAAATCTGCTGCCTGGACTGTAATCAGGGGCCGCTCTGAATTGTTCTGAGGGCCACAAAATGTTTGTTTTTCGCTGGTTTGTCCAAGTTGGTGGACCTCAGAAGAGGGCTGGTCACCAAGCCTTCAAACTGGTTTTCCTCCAAACCTCCGCCAGGTCTGTCTAAGAGAAAGAAAACTCTTCTGACGCTCCACCGGGTTGGATCAGCAACGACAGGATACAGACAGAGCTGAGAGGGGCAGCAAAACATCTTCATGTTTGTAGGTCTGTTAATTTAGACTGAGTGTGTATTGAACTATTTAAAATGAATTTTCTAAATTATTTTTGTAGTTTATTTAAATTAAACTATTTCAATGTATTTTCTAATGTAAGACTGTTGCAGATTGTTTATGTATGTTTGTCTGTTTTGATTAGCATTGTTGGTGATTTATTTTGTTTAATGGTACTTTGTAATGTTTGGGGATTTTTTATTTTTATTTTTTTGTGTGAACCTCCCGGGCTGCCGTAGATAAAGAGGGCAGGCCCTATAAAAGTGGGGAAATTCAGTGAACTAAATGAACTGTCAAAAGTGTGGACCAAGAAAATGGTGTTCCCCAGTGAAAGCAGCGAGGTACATTTTGTTTGTTGTTGTATTGTGGGTTTGTGTTTTGTATTTTAATATTTGTGTTTAGTTTTCACGGTGACTGTGGTGACCTGATGACCAGTTGAATGAAGGAATCGAGATGATGATCCTACAAAATCTTCATCAATGAAATAAAACCAAGTCACCTGTCGAGACCGGCTGCTTTAATTCAAGTCTCCAGCCTTGGTGGGTCTGCTCTGTTGTTATTACCCTGCCATTGAGAGTACACCTTAGCTGGTTGAGTGGAGAAGAGCCGGTTAATCCTTCTGGATTCATTCTCCCTTGTGTATCTCTTTAGGCGGCTGGCCAAGGCTTGGAGCCTCTGTTTGGCAGTTTCGAGTGCTTCAGGTATGGGCATCTGCCTGTACTTTCTGGGTACTTGTCTTTTCATTGTACCCTTGTGGAGCTCTGATAGTTGGCTCACTTCCCTCCTTGTTACCTTGATTTTAGCCTCTAACCGTCTTTTCCATGGTGGGTATTGGGTCTCATGGTTGCTCTTATAGCCAAGCATCTCAAGGATCACTGATGCTGAGTTGTAGATCAGCTCATTGGTTTCTGTTATGGTATTGGTAGGGATCGTTCTCAATGCTGCATTCACATTCTCAATGAGACTTTCTGATGGTACTTCACTCAGCCGTTGTAATTGGCGCCGGGGAGGCCTGGTTGTCATTCGGGTCACGATTCTCTCTCTCAGGTCAGCAGCTGTCTCGTTCAGCTCTGATTCGCTCACTGGGGCCGTGTATCCCCTCACTGGGTGGGGACTTGTAGTTAAGTCCCCACAGTTCTGACATCCGGGTTCCTCCCTTTTGCCGTAGCATTTGTGTTGTATCTCGTCAATCTCAAGTTGTGATAGCAGTTGCCGTTTGCGGATGTTGGAACACTGAGCTACTAGTTTTTTAGCGCTTAGTGTTGACTGGGGATGTCGAAGTAACATATGTATATATATATATATATATATATATATATATATATTCAGAAAACCTTTTTAAAAATATTGTATTATTAAGTTGACAGGGAGAAAATAGCAATATAAATTATTTTATCATATTTTTCAGGATTCATTCTGAGGCTCTGCCTCACCAGTCTCCCCTGCCATAGTTACCATAGTCACTGGTAACTATGGCAACCAGTGACAGTTTAGAAGCCCACTGACACTTTCTGAAACTATGACATCACATTGTGACTCCAAAGGCAGAATTCTGACATCACCAGCGATTATAAAAGCTCCTCACATCAATCTACTGGTGTCACAACCTGTTCGCAGCCGTTGGTGATACGTTTGTCTTGAGAGTTCATTTAGCAGTTCACAGTAAGATCTTCAACTTTGTTTGGTGCTCATTTCTTTAGGAGATTGACATCAAACTTAACGGGAAATTTTACCGAGATTCTAGAAAAGTGATTTTAGTTTACAACCTGAATCAACCAAAGAATACAATGCAGTCCAACCAGCCAAGAGTCGAAGAAGTCGCATCCGACAACATTGTGGAAAGGGAAATACAACCACCCAAACCACCCAAGCGCAAGAAGAAGAAGATGTCATTTGCAGTGTGGTGGGAGCTGCATGCAGCCGAGGAGTTGAAGAAGTCTGCTGAAAATATCGAACTGCAGAACTCTTCAATACCAGTTGAAAACGAATCGATCACCAACGCACTGGAGACAGTGGATCAAAAAGCAGACCAACAGATTTCTAAGACTAAGCGGATCAAGAAGACCCCACTGTTGTGGAAATCCTTCCCTGAGGAAGACGCTTGCGTTGATCTTTCCTATTTTACTGGTAACGGTGACGTCAGTAATGGTCCTCTGGCGGAACAACAAAGTCATCAGGCAGCTTTGCCCAGCAGCCGTCAGAAGACATTTTGGAAAACGCTCCCCAACTCAGAGCCTCGCATTGATGTCAGCTTTGGTGCTGAGATCATTGGAACCCAAAATGTTTCAAGCCTTTCACAAGATCTTGACGAAGGCGCTTCCTTGAAAGAGGAAAATTATTCTAACAGCACGGCAATTTCTACTCCACAGCCGGACGCTGAAAAGCAAAACATCTCCAACTCACTGAAGAAAGTGAATCAAAAAGAGGACAAACAGTTTTCTAAGACGAAGCGGATCAAGAAGACCCCACTGTTGTGGAAATCCTTCCCCGAGGAAGACGCTTGCGTTGATCTTTCCTATTTTACTGAACACGGTGACATCAGTAATGGTCCTCTGGCGGAACAACAAAGTCATCAGGCAGCTTTGCCCAGCAGCCGTCAGAAGACATTTTGGAAAACGCTCCCCAACTCAGAGCCTCGCATTGATGTCAGCTTTGGTGCTGAGATCATTGGAACCCAAAATGTTTCAAGGCTTTCACAAGATCGTGACGAAGGCGATTCCTTGAAAGAGGAAAGGAATTCTGACAAGATAGCAATTTCTACTCAACAGCTGGTTGCTGAAAAGCAAAACATCTCCAACTCACTGAAGAAAGTGAATCAAAAAGGGGACAAACAGTTTTCTAAGACGAAGCGGATCAAGAATACCCCACTGTTGTGGAAATCCTTCCCTGAGGAAGATGCTTGCATTGATCTTTCCTTTTTTACTGGTAACGGTGACGTCAGTAATGGTCCTCTGGCGGAACAACAAAGTCATCAGGCAGCTTTGCCCAGCAGCCGTCAGAAGACATTTTGGAAAACGCTCCCCAACTCAGAGCCTCGCATTGATGTCAGCTTTGGTGCTGAGATCATTGGAACCCAAAAGGTTTCAATGCTTTCACAAGATCGTGACGAAGGCGCTTCCTTGAAAGAGGAAAATTATTCTAACAGCACGGCAATTTCTACTCCACAGCCGGACGCTGAAAAGCAAAACATCTCCAACTCACTGAAGAAAGTGAATCAAAAAGGGGACAAACAGTTTTCTAAGAGTAAGCGGATCAAGAAGACCCCACTGTTGTGGAAATCCTTCCCCGAGGAAGACGCTTGCGTTGATCTTTCCTATTTTACTGAACACGGTGACATCAGTAATGGTCCTCTGGCGGAACAACAAAATCATCAGGCAGCTTTGCCCAGCAGCCGTCAGAAGACATTTTGGAAATCGCTCCCCAACTCAGAGCCTCGCATTGATGTCAGCTTTGGTGCTGAGATCATTGGAACCCAAAATGTTTCAAGGCTTTCACAAGATCGTGACGAAGGCGATTCCTTGAAAGAGGAAAGGAATTCCGACAAGATAGCAATTTCTACTCAACAGCTGGACGCTGAAAAGCAAAACATCTCCAACTCACTGAAGAAAGTGAATCTAAAAGGGGACAAACAGTTTTCTAAGAGTAAGCAGATCAAGAAGACCCCACTGTTGTGGAAATCCTTCCCGGAGGAAGACGCTTGCGTTGATCTTTCCTATTTTACTGAACACAGTGACATCAGTAATGGTCCTCTGGCGGAACAACAAAGTCATCAGGCAGCTTTGCCCTGCAGCCGTCAGAAGACATTTTGGAAATCGCTCCCCAACTCAGAGCCTCGCATTGATGTCAGCTTTGGTGCTGAGATCATTGGAACCCAAAATGTTTCAAGCCTTTCACAAGATCTTGACGAAGGCGCTTCCTTGAAAGAGGAAAATTATTCTAACAGCACGGCAATTTCTACTCCACAGCCGGACGCTGAAAAGCAAAACATCTCCAACTCACTGAAGAAAGTAAATCAAAAAGGGGACAAACAGTTTAAGAGTAAGCAGATCAAGAAGACCCCACTGTTGTGGAAATCCTTCCCTGAGGAAGACGCTTGCATTGATCTTTCCTATTTTACTGAACACGGTGACATCAGTAATGGTCCTCTGGCGGAACAACAAAATCATCAGGCAGCTTTGCCCAGCAGCCGTCAGAAGACATTTTGGAAATCGCTCCCCAACTCAGAGCCTCGCATTGATGTCAGCTTTGGTGCTGAGATCATTGGAACCCAAAATGTTTCAAGGCTTTCACAAGATCGTGACGAAGGCGTTTCCTTGAAAGAGGAAAGGAATTCCGATAAGATAACAATTTCTACTCAACAGCTGGACGCTGAAAAGCAAAACATCTCCAACTCACTGAAGAAAGTGAATCAAAAAGGGGACAAACAGTTTTCTAAGAGTAAGCAGATCAAGAAGACCCCACTGTTGTGGAAATCCTTCCCCGAGGAAGATGCTGGCGTGGATCTTTCCTATTTTACTGAACACGGTGACATCAGTAATGGTCCTCTGGCGGAACAACAAAATCATCAGGCAGCTTTGCCCAGCAGCCGTCAGAAGACATTTTGGAAAACGCTCCCCAACTCAGAGCCTCGCATTGATGTCAGCTTTGGTGCTGAGATCATTGGAACCCAAAATGTTTCAAGGCTTTCACAAGATCGTGACGAAGGCGATTCCTTGAAAGAGGAAAGGAATTCCGACAAGATAGCAATTTCTACTCAACAGCTGGACGCTGAAAAGCAAAACATCTCCAACTCACTGAAGAAAGTGAATCAAAAAGGGGACAAACAGTTTTCTAAGAGTAAGCAGATCAAGAAGACCCCACTGTTGTGGAAATCCTTCCCCGAGGAAGACGCTTGCGTTGATCTTTCCTATTTTACTGGTAACGGTGACATCAGTAATGGTCCTCTGGCGGAACAACAAAGTCATCAGGCAGCTTTGCCCTGCAGCCGTCAGAAGACATTTTGGAAATCGCTCCCCAACTCAGAGCCTCGCATTGATGTCAGCTTTGGTGCTGAGATCATTGGAACCCAAAACGTTTCAATGCTTTCACAAGAACATGACGAAGGCGCTTCCTTGAAAGAGGAAAGGAATTCTGACAAGATAGCAATTTCTACTCCACAGCTGGTTGCTGAAAAGCAAAACATCTCCAACTCACTGAAGAAAGTAAATCAAAAAGGGGACAAACAGTTTAAGAGTAAGCGGATCAAGAAGACCCCACTGTTGTGGAAATCCTTCCCCGAGGAAGACGCTTGCGTTGATCTTTCCTATTTTACTGAACACAGTGACATCAGTAATGGTCCTCTGGCGGAACAACAAAGTCATCAGGCAGCTTTGCCCAGCAGCGGTCAGAAGACATTTTGGAAATCGCTCCCCAACTCAGAGCCTCGCATTGATGTCAGCTTTGGTGCTGAGATCATTGGAACCCAAAACGTTTCAATGGTTTTACAAGATCGTGACGAAAGCTTTTCCTTGAAAGAGGAAAGGAATTCTGACAGCACGGCGATTTCTACTCAACAGCTGGTCACTAAAGAGCTTTCCATCTTCAAACTGCAGGAGACACACGAACAACAAGTGGACAAATGTACATCTCTGGGTACACCCAGGGAAAACGTTGAAACAGGGAATTTAACCAAGCTCTATGGTGATCAGTCAGCAGAAAGTGTTCCTGCAGACTGTCTAACAGAAATTCAGGTGTTGCCCCCCCCTTCTGAAAAGGCAACAATCCCACCAAAGTGCGAATGTCTTACGAAATTGATGGAGATTGAATTGGTACACACTGCAGTACAAAGGTACCTAATCAAACAACTTGAGGAGATGTCTGCTGTTAATCAGAAACTTAACGCTCAACTTAAACACCAGAAAGAGCTGACTAGAAAATTACTGTCAGACAGAAGACAAAGAAAGAATCCAGTGGTTTCAGTTGAAACTCAGACCGAGCCAGAAGATCGGCCAAAAACAGTTTATCACCTGTCTGTGGCAGTGCAATCAGAGCAAGACGCACTGGAAACCAACTGTCAGATACAACCAGTCCATCAACAACTTCCTACGCAAACTGAGAAACGTGTGTTGGAAACCAGTTGCCAACTGAAACCAGTCCATCGAACAATTTTTAGGCAAACTCAGATACATGTCATGGAAACCAGTTGCCGCCTGAAACCAGTCCACCAAACAATTTTTATCCAAACTGAGTTATTTTTATTTCTAAGTTGGCACCAGGCTCAGCAGACAAAGCTGTACCAGAGCTCAACAGGTAAAAACAGGAAAGAATCGACAAAGAAACCTGGCTGTGAATTGGAAAGCTTCAATATTGACACGATTTGTAGAGCAAGCAGTAAACAAGGACTTTCAGCACCAGAAACAGAAGGGGTTCAGACAGTCTCCATTATAAACAAGATGCAAAGAAAAGAAGAAATGGTCACTATAATTCAACAGATAATTTCAGAAGAACCTAAATCTAATAAAAAGAGGCAGATGGCAATGAGAGCTGTAATGGAAGCTGTTGCAATCCCAATGGAGACGAATAAAAATTGGATTCAAGACACTAAAATACCAAAAACTAATTTCGATATCGTACCAAAGATCCCCCAAAAAGCTTCTGAGCCAATGCAGAGAAAACTTGACAACGATACAGAAGAAGTCACAGGCATTGTTCCTGAAGTTTCTACAGACGGTGAGAGGAACCTCATGGAAAACCAGACAACATCCAGTCCGCAGACAAAGCTCACATTGAATGAAGATACAACTCAGGAATCAGACACTATAGCAACAGAAGAGTCAGCTGAACTGGAGCATATCACTGAACAAGACGAACGACCAAACAAAAAGATTTCTGTGTGGAAACGATTGAGAAAAGCTCTGTCTCCGTCACTTCTGCGCAAATTCAGAAACAGAAATAAAGTCCATCCAATGTAGACGTCAAATTATGTCTACAGTACATCAGGTCTCAAAGCTGGCAGATTGGCACTAATTGGATAAAAAGCATCAAAGTTCTTCATTGGACATTTCAATATTAAAAAGCAGGACTGCACGGGGGGAAATGTCTCCCCGTGCAGGTGTGGGTTCTCTCCGGGTGCTCCGGCTTCCCCCACGTTCAACAACATCAGTGCTCAAGTTCATCTATTTCAACATTTTTAATTCTAACTCTAAACAGAAAATAAGACAACCACATTGATTAATTAAAGGCAGATTTGGAAAAAGAAAATGTAAACAATGTGGAACAAAAACAGCCTTTTAGAAGGCTGAACTTTTACAAATTGGAAACATTTTTGAAAACTATTTGTTTTCAAAAATTATATATATATATATATATAATATATATAAATACATATATATATGTACATGTACATATATATTTATATGTATATATGTACATATAAATATATATATATAAATATATATACATATGTATATATGTATACATATGTACATATACACATATAAATACATATATATATGTATAAATATATATATATATGTATATGTATATATATAAATATATATACATATAAGGTTATATATATATGTGTGTGTGTGAGTGTGTGGTGTGTGTGTGTGTGTGTGTGTGAATGTGTGTGTGTGTGTGAGTGTGTGTGAATGTGTGTGTGTGTGTGTGTGTGTGTGAATGTGTGTGTGTGTGTGTGTTTGCAGTGCAGTCATGCAGAGTGATGTGTGTCCATGGATCCGTATGGATCCGGTCTAATCCATATGGAGTTCTATCGGAGGACGTCTTCTGTGTCCGACTCGTACGAAGACGTTTCTCCCTGGAGACCAGCGGCTATAAATCACCGCTCTGACCTCATCGATACATAATCAATAAGACAAATATTCTGCAGGAACAGAAACTGACGCACCAAAGTCCACAAAAAGATCAAAATCACTTCTGAGAAACAGGAAATGCTTCTCCAGCTTCTGTCTGTTTCTCTATTAAAGTTCAGATGACGTCTCTCAAAAAGCCAAAATATGGCTGAGCATTATGGGTAATGTAGTGTGAAAGGACAACACAATTTATTAAGCTTTTGCTTCATAAAAAGCAAAAGCAGAATCTTTTGCTGGGCCCAGCAGGATCTTTTAAAAGCGTGTGAACAGCAGCAGCAACATGAAACGTTTCAATTCAGCAACATGAAGATGGAACAGAAATGATTTTTAAAGTAGTAAACATCTGTATCCAGCAAGGCGGCACACATCTGTGTTTGTGTTAAATACAAATATATCCTCACTGGAAGGTGATAAATCTGCTTAACATCAACAGTTTAATAACACAGAGAAACAGTCGGACATGCAAACAAACGGAGTTATTTCTGCTCTCAGACGTTTCTCAGCTCGACAAGAAAACAAGAAAGAGTTGCGTATTAAAGATTACGGTCAATCAATCATTTTCTGCTTCATTTTTACTAAATATTTACATTGGCTGCTTACCCATAGTATCCCACAGATGCAGTAAAAGTAACACGTTTATGAAATGGGCTCATCTGGGCCCAGCAGGATCTTTTAAAAGGTTCATTATGAGAGAGTGAAATATAATTTATCTGCTTGTTGAATCACATCTGTCAGTTTCTGGAAGCAACAGAAAGTTCGATCAGTCAGGAGGGAGAGAGACGTTCTGGGAAAGAAACTCCATCACAAGCCAACAGACGGAGTTTTACAGTGCAGAATAATGACCTCTGTCGTTTTCAACAGGACCAGGTGAAAGGTCGCACCAGCGCCTAAAAATGAACATTCAATCACATTTTGTGAGATTCAACAGAGTAAAGATTTTTATAAATTATTTAGTATTATTTATAGATTTTCATCAATCCAAGTTGGTCTGAATGAAAAAAACATTAAAAATGTTTTTCTTTGTTTTCACAAATAAAATGAAGTTTTCCTGTTTCTAACATTATTATTAGAGATTAATGGATCTGATATTAATATCTGCATCTATTCTAGATCTGGCATCAGCTCTAGAATAGATCAGATTAACGATCTGTTCAATCTAATTCTACACTTTGTAATTTATTTATTTTGCATTTTTCTATGAATCCTAATTTTCTGAACCGTTTGTCAGCTTTTAGTTTCTATATTGGCTCTTATTAAGGAGCCATCATTAATGACTGAACAGATTAAGTTGTTTTTCAGCTTGGTGGATCCAGTGAGCTGCACTGGGCACAATTATCAAATCAATGTGTCATTCAGCACATTTATGCTAAAAAACAAAGTTTTAAGTCCTTCAGCTGTTTTTTTGTATCATATGGATGAAAAGGAGAAAGTGGATCAGTGCATCCTTAATCCAGCTAATTATTAATTCTCCTTAATCCAGCTGTCAGTTAATTAATGTAAATCTAGGAACGTTTGACTGAAGGCCGTCAGCCGGGATGAAACGTTCGGGTCACATGGTTCATCATGAGATTCACTTCTGAATTCAAAACTTTCCCAAACTAATATTTGAACATTTAAGTCAAACAGATTTGACTGAGCTGGTTTTAACTTCCTGTTGCATAAACCACCAGGCGCCTTCATGTTGTGGAAACAACACGACAGGAACTCCAGACTCTTTTGGTTCCTGTTTGCAGAAGTTTTCAGTCGGACTCGGAGGCCGGCCCGGTTTCAACCTGCCCTGGCTCTGACGTTCATCTGTGGTTTCTCTCAAGCACTAACTCTAAAACTGTGGCCTATAAAATCCATTTTAGTTTATATCCTTTTCTATTTGTGCCTAAATTCTGTTTTAAGTCTTTTGAACAAATGTTAGATCCTAAAGCAATGTAACTTTATGAGAGCCAGTGAACCAAACCAATCGATATTTCCTTGTTTTTACAAAAAGATTAGGTTGAGACGTGGCGTTTTGAAAGTAGTTTTTATCTTTTAGATAAAAGTGGGATAAGTTTGGGAACTCTTTTTTTGTTTTCCAGAGTCTGGCAGCCTGGGTAAAATCCCGCAGGGCATTGTTGGAATAACAGCTCATAAAAATAGAACTAAATCACATTTTTTATGGGCCTCAGTGAAAAAGCTGAAGGTTGCTGACGTGAAACCACAGAAACACGGTTCTCCGTCCCAAAACGATGACAGAAGCTCCAGTTAATCCCGGTAAACAGCCGGCTGTGGTGATGCCCTTCGCAGCCGGCTGTAAACTCTCTGTCCTCTGATTATATTCGTGTGCAAATAGCAGCCTGATCCATAAACACCGAGCGCCAGCAGAATGAGATGTGCAGGCTGCCGATCAAAGCGTTTGGTAATAATAACCCGTTTTCCCTAAAAAGCTCTAATGACTGTTTTAAACAGCAGCGCAGTAAACACATCCATCACAGCGGCCGCGGTTATTAACGCAGCTCGCCGCGGCGGTTTGATGCTGCGTCGTTTCTGCAACATGTAGAGACGGAGAGCGGAGTCACAGTTCATTCGTCTTCTCATTTTTCTCCCTGATTCATCACTCATCATCATCGCAGAAGCTAAACAGCGTCCGGCATCCCGACAGCGGTTAAAAAGCAGCGCTGACAGAAACAAATGGCTGCTCTCCTGATGGATTCTGGTCAAATGACACGCAGGGAAATGACAAAAAGAAAAAAGTTGGGAAAAAGAAACAGTCAGCAGAAAAAACAGAGCTGAAAGAGCTGGCCTGTTTTCTTACTGACGTAAAGAGCCATCAGTCTTCAGCTGCTGATGTTCCATCAAGCAAACATCGATAAGTATGTATGAAGAAACAGAGGAGAGGGAGAAATCTAGAGGTGGATGAGAGATCGGCAGATAAAACAGCAGCAGCTCCGAAAGCGAAATACAGAAACAATTCATGTAAATATGCTGATTATTTCACACCAAACATACAAAATGCTCCTGCTGCGTCTCTACAGGCGAATAACCATAAAAACTGGAACATCAGTCAATAACAAACACCAATCAAAGCTGAGCGCTACATCAGGAGCAGAGGCGACGTCACACTGTGTGTGTCTGTGTGTGTGTGTTTCTGTGTGTTTCTGTGTGTTTCTGTGTGTTTCGTGTGTTTCTGTGTGTGTGTGTTTCTGTGTGTTTCTGTGTGTTTCTGTGTGTGTGTGTGTGTGTGTGTGTGTGTTTATGTGTGTTTGTGTGTGTGTGTGTGTGTGTGGGTTAGGGTTGTATCATATTTTCAGGCTAATAAGTCGTACAACTCAAAAATGTGTCACTCGATTCGTTTGGGTTAGATCTGGTATCAGTTTCACCGATAGGGACATATCTCATCTTTTCAAACATCTGCATCAAATTATTATCAGCAGCTGGAGTTGGAAATGATTCAGTAACGAAGGTGAATTTAAAGAAACATTCACAGATTAAATGAGCTGGTCACATCAGATCAAGGCTCTTAACTCATTAAAACGTTTTTCTAGTCATTTTGAGAATTTCTTCTGCTAATATTATGACTTTATTCTAGTAAATGTCTGAGTTTACAGGAGCAGATCGTTTCTCTGGTTCCTTTGGTTTAGTTAAACTCCAGATATCCGAGTCGTCCACTGGAAAACCTGCAGAACCTTCCAGATGAGCGGGTTGGGAGTGTCGGCGCCGTCAGCCTGTTTGGTGAACAGGTGAAAGTTCTCTGCAGACGAGCTGAGGCCGGCGCTGCGGCTCTGCCTGGCGGGCGGCTGCATGAATATGAGGGATAATGCAGCCTTGGAGCTGCAGGACTCTGTTCTGTTTGGCTTGTTCAGCTGAATTTTATCTGCTCCTCTGTCCCATAAAACCTTCCTATTGACAGGCAGCCCCCGATCGACCCCTCCGCCCCCCTCCATATCCAGCCCACATTTTTCTTCCCTATGAGTATTAGTTTATTGAATAAGTGGCATCTGTTTTCCTGGCCCCGTCACCGTAAGGCGAGGTATTTCTCACTGACGCGCCGCCGTGATTTATACGCCGCTCTGACTCTCCCCACAAAAAATAAAGCTAAGCAAAAAATTTCCAATACATCCTCCGACCCCAACATACACATATAGATCTCATCTTCCTCCATCCATGCTGCACATAATTAACTTGGCAGATGTTATACAAACTCAAACACTTTAGGCTTTCTCCACTCCAATCCACAGACTTTCACACAGAAATGTTGAGATGATGAGACAACAAAGATGGTAAGTTACAGCAGCAGAGTCCAGCTTTCTCTGAACATCTACGGCAACAGATCAGGTCCAAAAACACCAGAATACAACCAGCAGGTTTCCCTCACGGCACGCCGACTCATTTATTATTATTCCTTCTCTGAGACACAATCGTGCCTGAAAACAAGATGATAAACCGGAAACTTCAGTTCTCATAGTAAAGAGAAACAAGTTGGGGATCATCTGACTCAGATAGCGTCTCGATTCCTTCCTGAAGTTAAAATGTTAATTTTTTTTAGTATTTTTGAATGAAAAACAAAAGGTTTCATTCAGCAGATCTGAGCATTTATTAAAAACAGAAATGATTGCAGGACAAAGTCCTAATCAGAACCAGGTGTTCACTGGCCAGCAGACAAACAGCTGGGAGTTGGAAACTAACGTTATTTACATTCTGCACTTTGGCTGTTTTCTGGTTTCCTGGAATCGTCCAGGGAGTTTGTGACGTGAAGGAAGGAAAAGCATCAGAGCTGAGGATTGATGAGTCACTGAAAGCCACAAACAAAACCTCAATCATAGACGTAAGGCGGACCCGTCTCCTCTTGAGAACCCCTGAAGAATATCTGCGTCCCAGTGCTCCCAGTAAAAGCCGCCCAGCATGGAGAGAACCGGCACCGCTGGACCTGCGGAGCTGCAGATCCGACTGGAAGCAGCAACAGACTCTGGCCATCGGTCAGTCTGCAGAAACAACCTCCTTAAATGTGCGAGCTTCTGTCATGTTCAGTTCAACTAGTCAGCTGTTCATCCTGCAGACAGACCAGATCCCACCAGACAGACCGGATCCCATCGGTCTGACCAGATCCCATCGGACAGACCGGATCCCATCGGACAGACCAGATCCCATCGGACAGACCGGATCCCATCGGACAGACCGGATCCCATCAGACAGACCGGATCCCATCGGACAGACCGGATCCCAACATTGATCCCAACATTTACGTACAACAGAAAATCCTGCAGAAACAGCTCAGAAGCATCTGGACTAAACCGTTTCCTCAGTCAGAAGCTGAAAGCTGCTGCTGTTCCCAAAAAACTGAGATCATAAATCGATTCAGCCAGGATGTTTACCACTGCAGTGCCACAACTTTATGTTGCCTACAGAACAATTTAACCAAACAGCCTCAGTAATTAAACAACCAATCAAGCAGCAATAAACCCTTATGGCCCATAATCAGCAGTCACTTTGAATCTTTTACGGCTAACAATCATTTTGGGTTTTTATGGACTTCAGGCCTTGTTCACACAGCAGAACCTGAACGATCCAGTTCCAACAACAAAAATCTGACTTGTTCCACTTCCACAATGTGGAACTAAATTGGATTTGAACTGGATCGTTTCAGAGCGTCTGCAGTCAGAACAGTAGGTCACATTTCATCCCACCTTTATGTCGCCGCTGTGTGACGATTCGCTTTGGGATCGTAAACCGTAAATCCTGACTGCTGTCGCATTTAATCAGCAGCAAGAAAATAAAATCTGAATTTAACACGAAAATGTGAATGTAGACAAAGATACACACAGACAAACTGTTGATCTCAGAATAAGCATAAAAATGACGAATGAATGTTTCAGAGCCACAATGTTTTACTCTGTAAATAGTTAATGTTCTCTGTCTTGAACCAAAAGCATCAATCTACAGCTCAGATTAGCGTCACAGTGGGTTAGTGGATCAGATGAACTCTGACCTGTCGGGGTTCTGCGGACAGACGTGCATCTGCAGCAGGATCCTCTGGGTGAAGGTCTTGAAGCACTGGCCGCACTTCCACAGATGCCAGTCGCTGAACTCGCTGCTCAGCTGGCTGGTGGAGGTCGGGCTCGCCAGAACCCGCTGGTTCTTGGAGCCCAGCTGGCCGAAGCCGGAGTCCGACTGAACTCCGACCCCGACCTTGTCCAGCAGCGAGAAGCTCCGGGAGCAGGGCGAGTGGGGGAAGACCATGGAGCGCAGCAGGGCGGCCGGAGGGGAGGAGGAGGAGGACGATGAAGACGAGGAGGGCTTGGAGTTTTTGCTGAACGACTGGAGGGATTCCTGTCTGCTCATGGCCTCCACCACCGTAGCTGGAACGTTTACTGGGAAAACACACAGGATGGGCAGGGAGGTCAGCTGAGGCCGCAGGACAACGACCCAGGATGCAACATGGGGTAAACAACAACATGGGGTAAACAACAACATGGGGTAAACAACAACATGGGGTAAGTGTGGGCTGACAAACATTAAACAATCGAGCTTCACTGCTTTATGCTACAGCAGAAACTGTAAAAGTTTTGCTCAGTGGAGGGAATCATGAAGCTGCTGCATTTTGAGGTTTCTTTCCACGTTCTCTGGGTTCTCCCATGACGACTCGCCCCTAGCTCCGCCCCTAGCTCCGCCCCTAGCTCCGCCCCTGGCCCCGCCCCTAGCTCCACCCCCAGGCTCATCCTGGCTTTTGTTCTGGCTGTATTTACCCAGAATGCCCTGTGTCGTAGTCCGCTTCCTGCTTGCGGAGTGATTTCCGGTCCGAGCTTTGCAGGCAGACCAGAGTTATGTTTTGGTTGCATTCACACCTCCCAAACGAACCGGACGTTCGAGTGGGAATGAAGTGGACTAAACACACTGCTGTAAACTACTAGGATGTATTTGGAGTGTTTTTAGAGGAGGTCTGAGTATTTGTGAGTTTTACATTTAGTGCAGTATTAAATTAAAACAGTACAATAAATGGGATCCGAAGTGTTTAAATGTGGCTGAACTTCCTTCTCTCCGTTTCTTCACTCACCAGAAAAACATTTCGTTTTTCACATGTCAGAGTTTGTGAGCTTATAGATTTTGTTCTGGAGAAAACTAGCGGCTGAATAAACATCCAGTGAAAAGCTCAAATGCTTTAAAAGTTTTCTGTTTTCCTTTTACTGGTTTTGGCCCTCAGGTTTTTAACTGATTCAAACTGAAGGGCTTCTGGATACTCTTACAAATTTAAAATGCTAAACAAATCTTTACAAAATGCACATGTTTGATTTATTTACACGTTGGCGTTTTACTCTCTGAGAAATGTAGCTGCAAATAAATCCAGCACCAAAACATTCAAGTGCAATCAGTGTGAGTTAGTACGCTGAACTCAGCCTGAACTTTGTTTCCACGGTTTGGTGTAATCATCCTTTGTGCTCGAAGTTTTATCCTCTCCACCTAATTCTATTTTTCCGGTTCTGTTTTTCTTTTCAGGAAGAAATCTGGACATAAATGCAGCACCATAAATAAATTTTCACAGATAAGAAGCTCTGATTAAGGGAAAAGTGTTGCTGGTGAATCAAACAGTTGAGTAAAATGATAAAACAGGAAACAAGACGTTATATGAAAGCGTGTAAATTAGATTTGGGGTGAACCAGCTGATGCTGGCTGTCCTCACTCGACCCAGCAGTCAGCTGCTTTGTGTTGTGGGGTCTGACCAACTGACAGGTCTGGACTCCATGAGCCGTCATCATGTTTGAATCGACATCAGGATGCCTGGTTTTGCTTTGAGTCGCGGCGGATGGTTTTGGTTCTGTAAAACTGGCTTGTTTGTGAAAACGTGGCATGTGGTCTGGCTCCGTTCTCCGACACCAGAAACAGACTGTGCTTCCCATCATCATTAGTTTGATGACAATGATCCCAAACCTTGACCAACGTTTTCTTTTACTTCTCTAAACTTAAACAGATATTGGTTATGAAGGCTCAAACTGAATGCTGTGGATTATAACGAGTCTCTGGACAAGCTGTTTGTTTTGTGAACCTGGTACCGGTTGAGAAGACAACCTGCTGATTTTAGCTCTGAAAACCAAGGAAGGTAACATAAGCAGCGGGAAGCTGGAGCTCTCAGTTAAGCTACTAATTAAATGTGATCTGTGTGAACGGCTTACGACCCCGAAGCGACCCCAGCAGCGTTTACGGCGATAATAATGGCCGCCGCCGTCTGTGGATGGATTTTAGAGACTTCAGGGCCGAAAGCATCATCACCAAATCAGGACAAGACAAAGGAAGTTAATCAAAAAAAGCAGCGGAGCGATGACTGCAGGTTCTGCAGAGAATCTGCCTGGATGTGGACCAGCAGTGATTCACTTCACCGACTCAGGCTGATATAATCCTACAAAAACTACAGAGAATCCCTGGTGTTAGCAGAAATTAGGGAACAACTATAAGTTGCCATAAATACTCCTCTAAAAACACTTAAAAATGCCAATTTATTTAGTTCAAATTTATCTTAATACGCATTAAAATGTATTATGAAGAAAGCCATGTACCATCCAGTCATCTTTATCTCGGCCAATCAGTAGTAAATAAAATAACCCTAACTCCTGGATTAGAGTATTTACAAGGTATTATTGCTCTGAGGAATTTCAGTTTTCCACACTGAATTTTCTTTGGAATGCCTTAGATATGCGCTATAAAAAATATCTGTGAATAGGTGAATTTTCCATAAATATCCTAGAATTACTTTCCAAGGAAAGATCTACAGTCCACTGTAGCTCAAAGTGAATCATATTTTCTATAAATCACCTCAACTATAAGCTGCATTTCTGTGGAAAAAAGAGAAAAAAGTGGAGAAATAAAAGCAGGAAAGCAAAAAGAGCTTGCAGATCAACATCCTCTCAGTGTTGTATCTCTTCACTCAGAGCATCATAACCATTTTCCATCCTTCATCAGCTCACCTCTGCCATCAGGCCACCAGGCCTCATTGATCCTCTAATAACCTTATGAGGAGATAATTACACCATTTGTAAGATGGCCGACGGCTCTATCGACGGCCGCGTTGCGCGCCGCTCGCCCTCTCTTAATTCATTTTCCTACAAACGTCGTATTTACAAAAAATGTGAGTCGATATGTTTTGGGTTGTGAATGAAATGCATCATCAGAATGAGAGAATTATGCAGATGCAGTTTGCAACATTGCAGAGTCTGTGATTTCTTCCTTTCTGGATGTGTGTGTGTGCGTTTGTGTGCGTGTGTGTGTGTGTTCTCCTCCAGATGGGTGTGACCAGAATACCAGCGGACTCCTTTCTTCAGGATCAGAGAAAAGTTTTGAAAGCAGTTTTCCAGGCTGCTGCAGAGCAGAGCGGGTGGAGGAGCACCACCCTCTGCCTCCATATCAGACTCAGCCACATACCAACACCCTTCGTCTCTGTTATGAAAACCATGTGAAGATCCTCCTGCTTCATGTCAGGACTTTCTTTCACGCTCTTAGGTTCAAACATCCATCAACAACAGATTATTGCTCTTCAGAGAAAAACGTTTCCACCCCAAACCTCTGGGGAATATTTTAAATTAAATCATCAAAGAAACAATTTGTAGCAATAAAAGTTTTAGGAGATAATTACTCTATAAAACTAATGTTTTTATGAACAACAGAATAAAAACATTCATTTTCAGAGACAAACATGTCAAATACTTGTTAAATATGTCTTCATAGCGTAACCTTTAGCTGCTTCTTCACAGCTAAACCAAATGTTTTCATTCTTTAACTTCTGAACTTTATCATGTTTCTTTTAACTGATGCTTATAAAAATATGACTCTACAAAGTGCCAGAGATTTTATCAAAAAGGAAACAATTGCTTTGATTTATTTTAAGTGAAAAATATTGTGATATTATTCATTCGGTAATTTGTGAAATCTGTGGGAAACTTGCAGGTTTCCTGCCATGAAGAATCCAAATTACCCTGATTAACTGTTTTAATTCAGCCGTTTTATCTGAGCAGGTGAAAACTGCAGATTTCTGCAGGTCGTGGCGAGTCGAGTTCAGGAAAACCTGCAGCTGGACGTTCTGCTCACCTCTCAGCAAAGAGCCACCAGGACCCGACTAAACGCCTCCATGTTCAGAGGAATCAGTTCTAACGCTTTGAAAAATGCAGGACCTTCTTCTGCCATGTTGCAGAATGTCCTGCAACATGGCCGCAGAGTGGCGGCCATGTTGGTTCCAGCGGACGCTGCATCTGCATGATTCAGACCAGAAGGAGCTTCAGAAACTGAGTCTGTTTGGCCTTTTTAAGATTTTATCTGGGCAAACAAAAAGACTTTTTCTCTAACAACAACCAAAGCTTTCAGTGTCTTTCCTCCTCATCAACATTCAGGTCCATCAGGTCCATCCTGTGAAAACAAACGACGCCGTTACAGAAACTTCTTCTACTCCTGAACGATAGGTAATCTGAAATCTGAAATCTGCCCGCTCCACCTGGGCTGCAGACCGACCCGCCCACAGACCAACCCGCTCACAGACCAACCCGCCCACAGACCAACCCGCTCACAGACCGACCCGCCCACAGACCGACCCGCCCACAGACCGACCCGCTCACAGACCGACCCGCCCACAGACCGACCCGCCCACAGACCGACCCGCTCCACTTGGACTGAGCTTTCTGGGTGGTTCTAGTTCAGAACCACGGCCTCGGACTGATTGGGTCAAGTTACTTTGTTCTTCATGTTGTTGGTCACCTGTTTTCAAGTCAAACACCTTTTCAACGAGTTTCTACAAGCTGCAGCGAAGCTGTTTGGACGTCTGTAACTTTCCATTTAAACTCAAACTAGTGACCAGAGGAGATTATCTGGTTAAAACCAACTGATTAATCAGAACCGTTCCTCATTGGATGTTCAGATTATTGCTGCAGCTTTCCTGATGATCGATGGTTCTACCACTGTCATCAAACATTTAAATGCTCATCTAATCAATACAGACCATTGAGTCTGAATTCCAACAATAGTAATAATAATATTTCCTTTTTAATAAAGAAGAGAAATGAGGTTATTTTAAGCAAGTCAATATAAATGTAGCTAACCAGCATTTCTTCTCTTTCCCCAGATTTTCTCCACCGTTCCCATCAGAACCTTCCTCACTGAGGAAGACGAGGCGGAGGGAAGAAGAACTGAAGTGTGTGTCTGCAGACATGCTGATGGTGTTAGCGGGTCGCTGGGCTGCAGAGGCTCAGGCGACACACTCTGATTGGAGGGAACGTTTTTCAGTAAACAACCACAGCGCACGCGCGCGTGTGTGTGAGTGTTTTTTGGTGTTGGTGTGTGTGTGTGCGTGTGTGTGTGTGTGTTTGCGTTGTGGACCGGTGGGAACATAAAGGTGGATTTTATTCACGTCGTGTTTATAGTGAAGTTTTGATCAGTTGATGTTGGGATTAAATCTGTAAACTTTACTAGTTTATTGTTTTCACAACATGAACTTCAGGATTTTTCACTTTTCTATTGAACATTAGATTTTAATCTGAATTCATTTGTGAAATCAAGCGGACTGGAAACCGCTCAAAAAGAGAGGAAGCGGCCTCCACCGCAAGGCATTCTGGGTAAATACAACCAAAACCAATGCATGAGTCTGGCGCTAGAAGGAGAAATGTTTCGATTTTGTGAAGAATGAAGTTGTGTCTTCAGAGGATTTCATGTGGTTTCTTCCAGTGGTTCCTGGTGCAGCGCCCCCACAGGCCAGGAGGGGAACAGTTTCTACAAACGGTTTAGTTGGTTTGACTTTGCAGTGAGAAAAAGAACCACAGCAGCTGAAAAGGAACCAATGTTGCAACTTTTGGATCCCAAAGTGTGAAAACATCATTAAAGTGTTTCACAGATTTGGAATTTAGAGTAATTAGTATGTAAGAGGTGAAAAGTCTCTAACTAATTAGATCTTTAAGCTTTGTGTTGCAGCCCGTCATTAACTTCACTTTGGGGTTGATAAAGTATTTCTGGAATGAATTTATTCCGGTTTCAGTTGTGAATCAGATGCAGTAGGTTTTGGGTTGGGGTTAGGGTTAGGGTTCGGGTCAGGGTTGGGGTAAGGGTTAGGGTCGGGGTTGGGGTCAGGGTTGGGGTCAGGGTTGGGGTGATGGGAGCTGTCGGTCTCAGTGTTCAGTCGGCTCGCTCTGCACCGATCAGGGTCAAATAGTTCAACATCTCTGAACCCAAAGACATAACAATGCTGTCCGTCAGTCTCCAGTGTCACATTTAAACTTGGACGCCACAATCAGCAGATAACGATGCCAACCCAAGACAATGCACAGCCTAAATGCAGTTAGTAGCAAAGTGTCTTTAATTAAGACCAGAGTTTCTGGTTTCTATTTGGTACAAAACATGTAATCTGATTTGAGCTAATTGGTTCGTGAACAAACCTTTGTTCGCTGCAGGCTGAATCAATGTGTTGGACGTCTCTTTGTGTAGGATTTACTTTGTACTTTCAGGGACTAAATGTCTTCACTTGGACGGAGATGATTTCAAATCAGCCTACAGTCTGAATCGTTGACAGCTTTAATTACGTCTATTTCTGAGTTGTTTCAACTTGCTGACGTCTTCCATGTCTCAGACTCTGACAGCAAAGACATCAATGTCAAAAGGCAGATGACTCTGGATTCAAACCCAGAACAAAACAAGCTGATTTCTTCCTACAGGACAGGAAATCGACGCTTTTTAACACAAACAGAACAAACGGGAGGCTTCAAAGTAACTGAGTAACTCAGTAGAAAGCAGTAAAAGAAACAAAATCCTCCTATCATAGTAAAGTGATTTCATCTGGTGAGTCAGTGAAGCTGCACAATCCATGAAATTACATAATAATTAAAATAATGAACAAATGTTGGTTAATTTCTGCTTCTGAACTGATCTGATGGGATGCTGAGAAAGATGTATGTTGAGTTCAAGTTGTGCTAAAAGGAGCTAGCCTGAAGCTAAAGACAGCATCTCAATGCTAACATGTAGCAGCAGCACAGATGCTAACGCTAGTTTCCACATTTCCACAGGAGCTCCATGAATAATGAGCTGATTGAAGATGAATACCAGATCAATATTTTCATTGACCTCATATGTCCATTTATTCAGTGATTTAGCAGTAAAAATGTTTTTTGAAATGAAAATGTTATTTATTTTATCAGTGGTTTTTAATTAATTACCATTAATTACTTAAGTTGATGAAACATTTTAATTGAGTCTCCCACTATTTTTAACACAACACCAAGATGGAGGGAAAAAGGCAACTGTCTTCTGATTGGCTCATTTTAAATGGCTAAAGGTTAAAAAAAAAAAAACTCTTCCCGCTAAAAACAGCACAATGTTCACCTGACACCAAGTACCAGGCATAGAGGTGGAGGAGTGATGCTGGGGGTTTGAATCCACAGGACGTCGTCAACCTGCAGTCACTGATTACTGTGAACGAAAGTTTTCTGGGTCGTCACCATCACACAGACCCCAAACACAGCAGACTGGCTGAAAACAACAACAACTCAGGCGTTTCACTGGCCTAGTCAAAGTCCAGACTTCAACCTGAATCAGGTCAGAGACCTGTCTGACACATCTAAAGACATTAGCATTTTGTTTTATTAAACAGAAATGAACCAAGATAAACCAAAGTCGTGGAACCCATTAATGAAAAGAGCCGCCATGTGCGGCTTGAAGGAGATACAAACAGGAAGTTTTCGCTCCTCCAGAGCGATTCACTCATGGCAGCAGCTCTTCTGGTCCCGAACGCAGCAGGAACAGTGGAATGTCGGCTGTTTGTTTGTGTGCCTGTGATTATGTTTACAGCGCACGCCGCAGCGCTGTCACGACGAACAATGTCATGTAAAAGACTCGTTTTGTCAGTAATGCAAAGCAGCTTGTGGCCAAACGTCTCTAATTTGCAATCAGCACGATCTCGTTTCAACACGGCTCCGTTAAAGGAGAGTCTCTAATTCAATTTATTTCAGTTTAGATTCCGCAGATTAAAACCTTCTTCTGCTCCTTTTTGCCTTCGAGTTTTTCTTTCTAAATAATTATGTAGGGAAAAAAAGGCAATGTTTGTTTTCCGCCTGCAGGGAGTTATTCTGTAAGACGTACAAGAAAACTTGGATGTAAACAAGCTGACAGAGCAGAAAACTGGGGGAGAGGTAAACACAAAACAGAGGGAAGAGGAGGAAGGATGAAGAGGAACAAAAGAAGAGGCAGGTGGCCCAATGGGAAATAAAATATATTTAAGATATTTAAGAAAGTCAGAAATATGTGACTGAGGAGGTTTTAACTAAAATTTATGATGCTTCTTATTCTTCAGACAAACCTGAAGGAAGTTAATAGAAATGATGAGAAAGAAGCAGAGGAGCTTACAAACCCGCTTAATGTTTTTACGACTACGTTGTTTTATATATTTGCTCTTTTCCGTTAGGAAACTTCAAAAGCAGCAAAAATCTGCAGCCAAATTCAGCTTTTTCAGGCAAAATTAAAACTCAAACTGGAGACAGAATTTCATTGTTTTCTCACCTCCAGCTGCTGTTATTACCTTTCTTCTTGTTACGCTGTTCGCCTTCAGCTGCTGCAAAACGTTTTTCTCCTTTTGATGAAAACAATAAGCCTGTAATACAAATAATTCTGCTCCATTGTATCTGTCTGATCCCCTCAGATCTGGACAGCAGATGATTTTACTTCCCTTTTTACGCACCGGACCAGATTCTCATTTCCCTTCACTTCTCCCTCTGGGATTTCTCCCATTAACTTGGATTGATGTACAATGATGCTGATTTTCTGCTCTGTTTTAGCATTTTAGTTAGCTTGTAGCTTTAGCAGCAGAGAAGTGAAGGATCAGTCCATGTTACATTAACATTAGTGAGAGATGCTGACGGTTAGCTATGCTTAGTCTGAAGCACTTTGGTCGGTTTTGTGTTTTGTTTATTGAGTAATTTCTTACATTAATGGTCATTCTTCCTACCTTCTACTTCATACTTATTCTGTATGAAACACTGGCTGCTAACATCTTCTGTGGTTTAGAGTTGATCCCAGTATAAATATTTCCTAGGCTTAATAATCCACAGATAGTCAACCTGTCTCACTGGAGTTCATGGAAAATGTGCTTCTAATTTATTCCGCTTCCAGTTGTTGGTTTTTCTACTGTGTGAACTAAAGACTTGTGAACTGAAGCAAAGGTATTCCTGAGTCTTTAAGCAGCAAACAGGTACGGTCAGGTAAGTTTCCTCACGGTTTTCGTCCTGAGCGATGCACTGCAGCGGGATGCCGAAGAAGGACGTGTAGGAGTCGTTGTACCAAACCAGCAGCTCCGTTCCTCTGGGGATGTCCATGCAGGCTCTGTAGAAGATGCACGACCTGCAAGACAAACACACAAATCCTGACTTTTTATTTTATAACTCGTGTCTTTACTTGTGAGCGTCTGAGTAAAATCATGAGGCCGGCGGCGGGCCGGACCCAGGTCCACCAAAAACAAATGACTCCACTGCACAGGAGAAGATGGGAGACGGATAAAAACGTCCATCTGATAACAGCTTCAGTTCACATCAGACCGAACTCGAGATGATTTATGGGAAATATCTGGTGTCTCTCACTTTCCACAGAGCAGCTCCGTCTCACCGTGTTGTTCGCTCACGTATCCAGAGAGCTGATGGTTCCTGGGTCACGCCGCCACTAGAATAATACTTCCTCCGCCCAAAAACATCATTCTAACAACATGAGCAAAGCCACGGTCAAAACCACACTTTTATTTCCAGCTCTAACTATTTTAAAACATGTTCCCACATGTTTTCCTCTCTCCCTGCTGGCAGAGTGGCAGCCAGAGCAGATTATAGCTGAGAGGTCACAGGTTCAATTCCCACAGCGGCTCCCTTACTGAAGCCAGCAGACTAATTCATTTTTAAGTCAAGTTTATTTGTGTGGCACATTTCAGCAACAAGGCATTCAGAGTCTTTTACACCATAAAAACATAACAAACAGCAGCAAACATTACATTTAGTCAGATTCCATCATCGAAATCATCAAATATATTGATTGATCAACGTTCCAGTAAATATGAATCAAAGGAAACAGGCGAGTTTAACACTTTACTGTTTTGACGTTTTCTGAAAGTTTTTCCCAGATTGGAGGAGAATTAAAACTAAACTAAACTAAAACTAAACTAAACTAAACTAAACTAAAGGAAGTCGAATAAATGTGAAACTCCTGTTACATAAAACTCTTCAGGTTCACCTGTTAGCTGGTTAAACTGAGCTAAACCTCAGAACCTGCTTATCCAACTAAAGGTTCACAGAAGTTTATAAAACCTGAGGAATCAAATGAGTTCAATGCATGAATTAGATTTAAAATATTCAGCGATATCAGCTGGTGATAATGCAAATTAATCAGGTTAAATTAAACTAAATGCTGAGACACATAAAGCGTTTCAGTATGAAGCTGAGGTGAGTGAAACAAGACAGAAAAACCTCTATTTTAGTTCAGCCTGTCATCACTTTCTACTGACGGTGACTTTCTGTGGGGGTGGATGGTGAGGATTGACGGACGCTGCAGGAATTTCTGCTCCTCAACCAGTTTTACTAAATAAGGAACTAAAAGTCATTCAGGAAAACAACAGATTCTGGTATTTTCTCTCACCGCCGCAGAGTTTTCATCACTTCACCACAGAGGGAAACCAAAGCCAGTCCAGCATTTTTACTGACTGTTTTTTAAACGGCACCAGGCAAATTTATTGGCATCTGTGGTGAAGAGGTGTAAACTGCATTACTAATACTAGAAAATTTCAGACTAAATTTAAACAGGGCCTGCCAAAGTATGCCCGTCGGTTGGAACCCAGCGTTCTGATGCTAAAAGTCAGCATCATTGCTAAGTTTAGCAAAAGTAGTCAGTAGCATGTGGATAATCAAAAGCATGTTGACTAACATGTACTTATGCCATTCAGTATGGTAAAATTAGTGTATAAGCTAAAATTAGCCAAATGCGTGCTGCACAGTGGCGCAGTGGGTAGCGCTGTTGCCTTGCAGCAAGAAGGTCCTGGGTTCAATTCCCGACCTGGGGTCTTTCTGCACGGAGTTTGCATGTTCTATCTGTGCGTGCTGGGTTCTCTCCAGGTACTCCAGTTTCCTCCCACAGTCCAAAAACATGACTGTCAGGTTAATTGGGCTTTCCAGATTCTCCCTATGTGTGAGTGTGCATAGTTGTTTGTCCTGTTTGTGTCTGTTAGCTCCAACAAGGCACCAGCACCTCCTGACCCCACTAGGAACAACCATTTGTTGTTGGGTGTTAGAAAATGGATGCATAGCCAAAATGCTAATGTTGGCCTAAATGCAGTCAGTGCCATGTGGAATATTTTGGCTTTTATTTGGAAATTTTCAGTAAGCTTCATTTTAAATGGCCACACTAATTCATCCCGTCACTGACATGAACACAAAAGCTATAAATGACTGGGCAAGGTGAGAGTTCATCTATTAAACTGACTGAAGATGAACAGAAACTAAAAGCTGGATCACAGACATTTTTTAGAAGGATATCTATAATTTCAGATTTTTGTGTAACTTTTCTTCAGGTCAACTTGGAAAGTGATCTATTACTGTTATGAGCTAATTTTCTAAACTACAGAAAAATTATTGTTAGGGAAGCGCAACTGTGAAAACTTGGACTGATGTTGATATGCAATGTAATACTGCTGCTATGTTAGATTTACAGATGTTTTACTTTATCTTATTCTATCCGATTACTCGATTAAACGTAAGAATAATCTATAGATTACTATATTACTAAAATAGTGGTTTACAACAGCCTTATTTCAAACGTTTAATTAAATTTGAACGAGAGTTGGGTGGAAACAGCTGCTGTTGCAGTAATCAATGCGACTAAAGATAAACAGACTTGCTGGGACATTAGGCCTTTAATCCGGGAAATGTTCTTCAAGTGATAGAAGGCTGACTTTCAAAGTTAAGTCAAAGTATTTATTTAACTTTGAAGGTTCAAGTCATAGTCTGTTATTACACCCAGATGTCTGGCCTAGTCGATAGTTTCTATCTGTAATACCTGAAGATGTGCTGACTGTAGATTGTTCCACTTTAGATTCAAAGATAATACCTTCTGTTTTATTTGTCCAATTAGAGAAAGCTTTGGCACACCCACCCATTGATCTGTTCTGTCCTCTCTTCAGTCACCTGGTGACATTGTCATGTAGAGTTGTGCCAACAGCCGTTGTTTGTTTTGAAAACAAGCTTCAGATGACGTGGAAAAGAACAGATCACATTTCTGCATTTAAACTCCAACTGAAGGTTAGGAATAATGACACAGTGAGAAACATTTTGGTAAGTCTAATAAAATTGTATTAATATATTTTATTGAACTTATAATATGGAAAATATTAAAATCTCTGGATAACCGCTGAGAATTCTTATCTGTTCAAATCTGTTCGGAGGTCAACAAGATCCCAGCTATAGAACAATGACAAATGGAAAGGGCTCAGTTAGGTGTAGAACCTTTGAAAAATGGTCTTAAAATTTCATTATTTCTTAGTAGCAAAAATGATTTTACATTGATTTACCTTGTTTATGATATTATTTATATTTGTGCATCCCTATAATTACTTTTATGTAGTTCAGAAAATTAACCTGTAGCAATAATAATTCAGTTTTTAATTGTTTTCATAATTAAGGTACTCAAATCATTTGAGAAATTGTTCCAGCCCTAATTGTGTTCATTGTTGAATGAACATATAGCAGACAACATATTGTCAGTACATTACTGCTGCACAGACAGTTCTGCTTTGATTTTAATGAACAACTGAAAATAACAATCCTATATTATACTTGAACATAAATGTAATTCAATCAACATAGTTACTTTTGTAATTTACTGCTTCTGTTATAACTTGTTTAACCACACTCCTTAATTAACATTAATATTCTCTTGTTTCTGGTGTAGCCATTACCTTTCCATCAGAATCAGTCTTGAAATTTTCCCAAGCCCAAAATGGAGACGTCATCAGGTGAGTTTAAAACTGAATATATATGTTGCACTAAAGGTTGGTGAATTAAAAACACCAAATGCATCAATTCTGCTGCAAACAGTTGAAGATTAAAAAGAATAGACTTTACTTCGGGAAGAAGAAACTTTAACCTTATGTACAAAACTAGTTTGGCGTTCTTAATCGTAACATGATGTAAAGCTAAAAAAAAAAAAAAAGAAATAGTATTTCCAATCAAAACCCTACTCGGAGTGTTGCTTTAATTATTTCATTCATGTTTGAGAAATTAATTCTTAATGCCAATCTGGGGACAGAATAGGGCCGGGAGAATGGTGCTGCTTGCAGATTCCGTATTTTATTTTTTAATGTTAAATGTTAGGAGCCTAAGCGTGACTTTTTTCCTCTTTTTTATACATATAAAAATGTCTGTGTGTAGACTATCCTATTTAAATATGACACCCGGTGTTTAACAGCTGTTTTCCACTCTTGCAGTTTGTATATCTATAAACATTCAAATTGTATACAGATTGTATACTGGGATTGTACAGGGACTGGGTCATATCATTAAGAGGAAGAAGGTTTTAGTCCATTTAACGTACATTTTTCTTCCCATTCTCAAAATAAGAAGGGTACAGTCAATCTTATACACAAGAATCTTTCTTTTATTCGGGAGCATAAATCTCCCTTCTTCAGATTCACTAAGGACTCAATCCATAAACAAATAATAAATAATTACTCTTAATGTGTCTGCTCCTAATGATGATTTGCCTCAATTTATGTCACAAATGATTGTATTATTTACTATCACTTGGAAATTCAATACATCCTTTTTAGATAAAAAAAAATCCTTTAGCAATTTTGTCCGGAATAACCTATTGCAGACCTGGCTTGACAACAAAAACTCTCCTGCATCCGCTGCTATGTATACAGTAAAAGCCACTTTGCGCGGTCATCTTATATCTTACTGTTCTCACCAAAAAGCACCTCTAGTAGAGATCAGAAACAACCTTGAAAAAGAGGTGATCCAGGCAGGGGTGCCCCATTTCTTCCTTATTGATTACATTGTTTATTGAACCTCTGGGCGAGATTATCAGGACTAATCCGGACGTATCTCGAATTAATATAAGCGGAAGAAACCACATAATTTCACTATTTCCAGATGATGTATATGCGTAATCCTGAGAAATTGATTTCAGCAATCCTGGAATCTATGGCTACATTTAGTGCTTTATCAGGAAACAAAATCACCTTAGGAAAGTTTGTTGCCACCCCCCTTAAGATCGCCCTAGAAAGGTTAAAGCAATCTCCCTTTTTAATGTCTAAGAGAGGCTTCAAATATCTGGGTATTTTTGTTACGCCTAATCAGAATACCTTATTTTTCGGACTATAAGCCGCCTCATTTTTCCCACGCCAACCGCCAGGGGGCGCTCTTCAGCAGGAAGTGAATCAATGGAAGTCATAATTGGAAATCAAAGAAGAAAGTGCTGATTTTCATTTAGAACAAGCCCATGCCTGCAGAAGGAGAAATGTTTTCAAATTCATAACCCCTTGTCATGGAAACCACACAAAGAAGTTCATGTGTTGCAGCTTTTAAGCTGTTGGACCTATTGGTCCAACAGCAATTTAAATGATTTAAATTATTAAATTTAAAGGATTTAATGATTTGTTAAATCCTTTAAACAAATTAGAGCCCATTTCAATAACAGAGATTTCCAAAAGTACCCAAAGATCCATTTTGTGAATTTGCTGTGGAGGACAGGAAAATTATGTACAAAATTGTGAGAGTAAGAAAATATAATTGTCATGGCCAAATCACCTAAACAACTCATCTCTAAGATATATAATTTATTATCTCGCTCTGACTCCTCAAGTTATGATGCTATGAAGCTGGTGTGGGAGCATAATCTAGGGCTGACATTCAATCCAAAAGATTGGAGAGAGCTCTGTAATGGGGTCTATACATGAGCAGAACTTTAAATTCTTCTACCAAACTTATTATACACCTGTTCGCATTCAAACAAAGTTGGTTCATATGATGACACAAGAGATCATTGGTAAACAGTTCTTCTGATCCCACTCCTTCTGTCTTTTTAATTACGCTCCAGACTCTCTACTTAATAAAGATACTAAATCTTTGCTTTATAATCTTCTTATTTCTGGTCAAGAAATGTATGCTACTGAGATGGTCAGCACCACAGGCCCCTACAGTTGAGATGTGGATCAAAAATCTCTGTTATTATCCCAGACTCATGATCTTAATCAAACATCAGAAACATTTTTGGAGGATCTGGAACCCCTTGCAATCTTTCTCGCATAGACTAGGATATCAACTATCTTTTTCTTCTTTTTTTTTTTTTACATGCTATGTGTATGTCTACTTCCCTTTAAATCATACCCAGGAATGTCTATATTTTGCATCTATGTTTACAAGTACACTGAAGTGCTTCTTGTTGATTTGGGGTGAGCTGTTTTTGTTTGCTTTTGTTGATGTTTACATAAAGTTCTGGAAACCAATAAAAGAAAAGTGGAATTTTCAGTTTTAAGTAATTCCACTTTTGCATGATAAAATTAAACATGTCACAATAAAAATATTAATTAGACAATCAGAATTAATAAGTTCTAATTCAATCTTTTCATTTTTGTTTTCAGTTACTGGTCTAAGGATTGTGATTTTTGGAAAAAACAAAGATGACAAAACAATACTCAGTAAATTCCTGACAGAAAAAAGTCCTCATTCTTCAAAGAAAGTCAAGTCTTTTGTAATTGTCTATGCAGAATGGATGGGCAAACCTTTCAGCCTGATAAAAACAGGCGACATCCTCAGCCTGCCTGAGGAAAGAGTCGGTGAAGACATGAAGACGTGTGCGACTCTCTGCCCACCTGGACCAAACGTCCTGCTGCTCTTGGTGAAGCCATCAGACTTCACTAAGTTGAACAGACACAATATAAACTGTGTCCTGAGTTTTTTGGGGAAAGAAGCCTTTAATTATGCAATCGTCATCACAACTGAAACTGATGAGCAATGGACGTTTCCCATGAACCAACTTGTCAGAGAATGTGGCCAAAGGATCCACAAAGTGGACCTCGATGAAAGTAACTTTTCAGCCAATAATCTTGAAGAACTGATGAACAAAATGGAGAATTTGGTGAGAGAGAACAAAGGGCAACATCTAACCTTTTCTGGAGACATGGCTCCTATGGATCATCCTCAGCGTGTGAAACCCCCCCTGAACCTGGTCTTGTGTGGGAGACATGCGTTCAAGAAAGCGTCAGTAGCTCGCGCCATCCTGGGAGAAAATTATTCTGGTGATTCAGAGGTTATTAGAAATCAGGGAACTGTCTGTGGGCGTCGGGTGTCCATAGTGGAGCTACCGGCTCTGCATGGAAGACCAAAGGCAGCAGCGGTGAACGAATGCTTCAAATGTGTTTCTCTTTGTGATCCTGAAGGCGTCCACGCCTTCATTCTGGTCCTCCCATTGGACGGTTCTACCGAGGAAGATAAGAAGGAGCTGGAAACCATCCAGGAAATCTTCAGTTTAGGAATCAATGATTTCACCATGATTCTTTTTACTATGGAAGCAACTGGCACACCTTCTGCAGCGCTGAGGTTTCTGAGGGAAAATAGAGACATTCAAGATCTCTGTCAGAAATGTAGGGAACAATATATGGTCTTCTATAACAACAAACAGATCTCTGAGGTGCTTCTATGTGTCCAAACGATGACAAATGCAGCAACAAGAAGCTTTACTGAAAAGATGTTCTCCAAGCGTCCTGTAAGACAGACTACAAAGCCTCAAATGTGGGAATTGTTTAATTCAGGCCACAGTATCAATGAGCACAGAAAGAATCCACAAAAGGTGGAGAAAGTGCAGAGTTCAAAAACTGACTCTGGATCAGGGATGATGCAGAACCTAACCATAAACCAAAATCTATCCGCGCCGCAGAGTAAAGAGCCTCTCCATATGGTGTTGATTGGGAAGACTGGTTGTGGTAAAAGTGCCACTGGAAACACCATCCTGGGCAGGAAATGCTTTTCATCAAAGGTTTCTCAAGTATCAGTGACAAACGTTTGTCAGAAAGAGACAGGAGAGATCAATGGTCGTCCTATTGCCGTGGTGGACACACCGGGACTGTTTGACACATCTCTGTCTAATGACCAGATTAAACAAGAGCTGATCAATTGCATCAGCTTGTCGGCGCCCGGACCTCATGTTTTCTTGCTCGTCCTGCAGATTGGACGCTTTACGCAGGAGGAAAAAGAAACTGTGGAACTGCTCAAGGATTTCTTTGGAGAGAAGTCAGTGAACTTCATCGTCGTTGTATTCACCAGAGGAGACGAACTTAAAGATCAGACATTTGACAGTTACTTAACCGAAAGCAAGGAATTTGTCAAAAGGCTGATCTCTGATTGTGGGGAGAGATATCAAGTCTTTAACAACAATGACCAAGACAACCGACTTCAAGCTGCAGAGCTCCTGGACAAAGTGGAGGCAATGCTAAGGGAAAATGGAGGAAGCTACTACAGCTCAGAGCTCTTCAAAGAGGCAGAGGAGGCCATACAGAAAGAAACCAAGAAGATACTAACAGAAAAGGACACAGAGCTGCAGAAAAAGAAGGAAGACTTTAAAAAACAACTTGAAGACAAAATTCAAAATACGAAAACTATACAAATAAAAAAATTGGCTAAGTCTGAAAAAGGAAAAGTACCAGGCACCCAAAGAGTCAAGGAGATGAGGGAAAAATTTATGAGGGAGGAAGAGAAGATGAAGATGGAAAAGAGAATTAGAAATGAAGAAGAAAAGGTGAAGAAAAGGGAAGATGAAATACAACAACATAAGTTTGATAAAAAATACAAAGACCTGCAAATTAAGCAGGAATCAAGTACAGTAACTGTAGAGAAGGTTTCATTAGCACAAAGCAGAGAAGACATGAGAAAAGAAAGAGAAGCTTGGGAACAAGAAAGAAGGGAATGGTGGGAGAACAGACATCGTGAGGACACAGAGAGACAAGAAGATGAGAGGAAACGACTCCAAAAGCTAAGAGAAGAAAACGAAGAGGAAAAGCAAAAATATGAAACAAAATGGAGAGAAGAACAAATCCGGAGGGAACAAGAGGAAACCGAATGGAGAGAAGCAAGAGAAACGTTTCGCCAGCAAGTGGAGGAATTAGAGAGGAGAAATTTTGAGGATGCTAGAAAACAAGCAGAACAAAGCAATGATTTCAGGAACAAATATACCTGCGATGTCTCGGCTGATATGGAGAAAACAGGGAAAGAAATAAAAGACTTGAAGCAGAGGGAACAGAAAAAAAATGAACAGATGATAAGGCAGCTGATTAGAAACAAAGCATACCAGAAAAGTTTCGACAAGCTGCAGAAAAAACATGAAGAAGAAATAAACAAGTTGAAATCATCACTTTGTTTCCAAAGTGAGTCTTATATCAAAAACAGAATAACTGAGCTGCAGGAGACGCATCAGGAGGAAATAAATGAGTGGATACAGGAAAAGGTGAAAGAGGCTGCAGAGAGGAAAATGTGCAGCATTTCATGATGAATTATTTCTCCCTGAGAGCAAAATCAGAATACAGATACTGGTCATAAAATTAGAATATAAAGAATATAAAAAAGTTTATTTAATTCAGTAATTACATTCAAAATTTTAATTTGTATATTATATTCATTCATTACATACAGACTTATGTTTAAAATGTTTATTTCTTTTAGTATCGATGATTATTACTGACAACAAATAAAAACTCCAAATCCAGAATATCAGAAAACTGGAATATTATGAAAAGGTTCAATATTGAAGACCCCTGGTGCCACACACTAATCAAATAATTAAATCAAAACACTTGCAAATGCTTTTAAATGGTCTCTCAGTCCAGTTTATGGAGATGTAGATTTAATTTCCCAACAGGACTTGGCACCTGCTTACAGAGCCATAGCACCAGTACCTGGTTTAAGGACCTTGGTATCCCTGTTCTTAATTGGTCAGAAAACTCTCCTGACCTTAACGCCATACAAAAACTATGAACTATCATGAAGAGGAAGATGTGATACACCAGGCCCAACAATTCAGAAGAGCTGAAGGGGAATATCAGAGCAACCTAGGCTCTGATAACACCTGAGCAGTGTCACAGATGATGGACTCCATGTCACCCTGCAGTAATCTAGGCAAAAGGAGCCCCAAGTACTGAGTGCTGTGCATGCTCATACTTTTCATGTTCATTCTTTACAGTGGGCTAACATTCCTAAAAATCCTTTATTTGCTTTGGTCTTAAGTAATCTAATTTTCTAAGATCCTGAATTTGGGGCTTGTTGTGAAAACTGGCATTAAGAGGTGAGATCTCTCCAGGTTAACGCAGAAAATAGATCATAGAGGCCTGGGAGACATAAGTAATCTTGTATTTTGATTTACTGATGATTATAAAACAAGTAATTTTGTATTTTAATTTATTGATAATTATACAGAGTCTGATGTAAAAAATGTAGAAATGTTTACACAGATTATTGCTCAGGGTCATTTTAAATGAACTGAACTGACTGTAAGAATGTGAATACAAACTCTGGCTCCTGCATCTTACCTTGTTGTTATTGTGCTCCAGTATTTTGTTTTTGCAGATCAAGAAATAAATAACACGATGAATAAAATGGTGAATAAAATTAAACATTAAAAGATGACTATTAAAAGAAGTTATGTTTGAAGAATTGAATTAAAAAGATTATTGTGTTTAATAATTTATGATGATCATACAGCAGATATAGAACTGTAACTAAAGTAATCATAGACTGTGTGAAGCATAGTGACATGTAATTCTCAGACTGTATTATAATTATAGCAGAGGTCAGGGCCAGTAAAGGGCCTGATCAGAGCGGGAAGGAAGGAACTCCACAGGGGAACTGGGAAGTTTTCTCTGAACCAGATTAGGGAAGTGAATTCAGATGATCAGTTGACAAACAACAAGAAAGGAGACGTGAACAAGGTGTTGACCAATGTGGAAATGTTTAGTACTTTCCACGAAGCCATCGAACGTTCAAAAAGTCATGGAAGCTATCACCCAATACACAACTATGGGGTGAGAAAGTATAAAAACCCATGAAAAGAGAAAAGAGTCTCCGTTGCAGAAGTCAAGCCAAAAGAAGATGCAGACAGAAGATCAGCAGAGGACTGCACCCTGGAACCAAGGGAAGGTGAAGACTCCGCACTACTAGAAGGGGATAAGACCCATCGACCCCCAACCCCGGTTCCTGTTTCGACTGCTGCTCTGCGTTCAACCCAAAGATCTCAAGGCTGCTGCAACAGACGTGCTGAATGGACAAAGGTCACTGAGTGACGAAGATCTGAGTGTTCGGAAGACAACAACCAGTTCTACTTTGCTTCTATTCAGAAGAGGATTTACCGTACAAAGACAAGGCTCAAACCAAGGACATCAAAACCTTCCATTGCCAAGATCATCCATCATCTGGGTATGAGCTGAAAAAGCCTCGCTTAGTAAATTAGTAACACAGTTTAGGGAAAGAGGTTAGGAAAGAATGAAGGTGATTTCACTAAGTTTGATTTTTATTCTTAATTTGTAATCATTGATAATTAATCTGTCATCTACTCCTGGTAAACGCTTGCTTAATAAAGGTGCATTAAAATTTTAATGAGATTTGTGGACAATCAAATTAATTGAGTCATCTATTGTATTTTGGTTCTTCTACTTAGTGTAAAACTCATGTACACATTTCTAGTAATGTGGTGGCTTCAGACATTTGTTCAGTGTTGGTAAAATAATGACTGTGGGGCTTATGCTGAGCCACTAAAAATGATCTAGTCTGTAACAAGTTCTCCTTGTTGATAGAGAGAGGGCTACCGTTCACAAAGGCTGGTTCTTGAAGTCATGCAGTTGCAAGGGCTACTTAGCTTATTGCTTCTTAACTCAAAAAGGTCATGACTTTGGGAATGAAGGTAGTTAAAAACTAGACAAGTCTCACTCGACGCCAGCTTAGACAGATTATGTCTCTTAGACCTGCCCCTGGGTAAGACTTGAGGTTTTATAGATTTTCCGGACAAGTTAGACGGGGAGCTGGTTAGTAGTCAGGCCATGGAAGTTGTGAGGTTTAGGGTGGGGCTGGCTATTGCGTAATAACAGGTTTTAATTAATTGAGTCAGAAATTTTTTTGAAATAAATCAGTTTCTGTGTAATGAATGACTATAAAAGTTTCACTTTTTGACTGACAGAAATAAACTTTTCCATAATATTCTAATTTTATGACTAGCACCTATGTGTCTTCAAGACATAGAAAATGTTGCTTTTTACTCATTTGCACATAAATGCTTTTATTCCACTTGAGAAACAAAATGTATGGCAGTTTTAAGTGTAAACATATTTAGGATTATAGTATGTTAACTGCACACATTTTAAAAGTCATTGTGAAGGTTTGACGTTTTTAACATTTATTTTTCTTTTCGTAATTTTTGAACAAATTGAATGTCAGTGATTTTCTATATAATCATGTATGCAATGTATCAATATGTGATGAGTTAAGAATAAAGAATAATGTATGTTATGCAGAACAACATATAGCTGTAATACAATTTAAGTACAATTTGTGAAATTTTAACTGTTTCTCAAAGTGGCTGCAAATAATCAAAGCAAACTTTTGTATATTCTTTCATGCTAAAAGAGATACAGTTTCTGACTTTGTTAGAACATGTTACTGAATGTGTTTTTGCCGTTATTCCTTAAAAACAACGCAGACACATGATAGACCTCATCAGAGTCTTTGACCTGAAACACTGAGCATCCAGTTTGACTGGTTTGTCAGAAGAAATTCCTACAAAAGCCAGTAATCTGATTATGACATGCAAAGTTAACGTACATTTTACAGCATATTCAGGTGGTTCTATTAATGATAGATTCAAAGGAAGGAAGTGTAACAGATCTGGTCTCATGTACAAAACTATGAAATTATGTTTGCGCTTGAAGAACTAATATTTTCTGGGTGTTTTGCTGTGTGAATAAAGAGAAAATGTCAAAATAAGGACACATAAAATGTATTTTATAAAAACAAAGTACTAAGAAGAGGCACTTGTGTTCTGGCTCCATGGTGACATCTAGGATGTGTGATTGATGAGCGCAGAGCTACGTGCACTGGTTATATGTATAACCAAGCCCATAATGGCACCAACTACAGATACCTTTATGAGCTCCAGATCATTAACACATTTAATGTGGTTGACACATTTTTTGTTACTGACATGTGTGAACCAGATCAGTTAATTCCACAGTTTCTTTGTTCTTTCTTGTGTGCTGGCCTTTCTGTATTTGATTTATACTCTTATTTAAGTGTTAGTCCTTTTTTCTTTGGTTAGTAGAGCTTTGGGGTTTCTGGCTCAGCTCTACCTGTGGTCACCTTTCATCAGTTTCCATAATTCTGTTTCAGTCATTTGGAAGCTTTAAGTTTTCAAATATCATGGCAGACAAGGTCAACAATAATATGACTTGGTTACTTGTCACTGATTTGAAACGTCAGCTATGGAAAAAAAGGGAGTGCAGTTTTAACATATTTTCTCCCATTACTTCAATGTTTTAAATAAAAACGTAGCAAACAGAATTAATATTAAAATTGAACTAGAATGAAATGATATTGATACACCTAAAACTCAAAAGACACATTTTTAAAACTTATTTTATAGTTTAATTCATTGACGTGCCGTGAGGTTCATGGCTGGTGAGGCACTGACTTAATCATAATCAGATTTACAAATATAGACCCCCCTGCATGTTATTGTTTACGTAACAGAAAATTTTGCGCATGCGGACTAAGCTGGAGGGCAAAAAGACTATTAGCCGCGCAACCGCAGTAGAATAATTCGGTTAACTCAATCAAACTTGGACATGTAGATATTAGTTTTGTGCTCCACAGCAAAGGGACAAACTGTTAAAGTCCAACTCAAAACCACAACTTTCTCTCTCTCTGTATCAGCGCAGCTATGCGCAGACTCGTTGCCATAGCAACTGACAGCAACGCCACACACACAAAAAAATAACACTCACATTTTTTCCACACAAAGAGCTGAACTTTCAGCCTGTTGCAGTAGCTTGGCTTTAAGCTTAATGTTTATTTTTCGATTATTAATAAGTGATTGCTGTGATAAGAGGAGAAAAACTATAAATATATCGCTGCACTTGACTTTATTGTATGTCTAGCTCTCTGCTAGCTCGCTGTTGCTGTCTCTTACTCTGCAGTTGGGGAGTCACACATTAATGCTTTTTAACCATTTTATTGGCAACGTACAGACAGGAGGAGCATGCTCTCATAGAATGACAGCCAGTGCAGTTAGCCAGATGTTGCGTAATGCCAGGTGAGGCTCAGATCCCTGCTGCCTCACCTGCTTTGCTTCCAACCATTTGAATGGGAAAATGTGAAAATTCAGCAATTCTGAAGAAAAAATAATCAGAATTGGTTAAGCTAAATGAAAAATAGGTACTTCATAGTGAAAACCACAGGGTGAAAATAGCAATATAAATTATTTTATCATCATATATTATTTTTCCATAATTAATTAATGATGACAGGTGAGGCACTGCACATCACTGGTTTCATTGCACCCTAAAACCTCAGACGTTTCTATGACTTATTTTCAAATTGTAGAGTCTAGTTTACCCCAACAGCAAGTTTGGCCAATTGACCATACTTACCCTCTTGAAAAAGTAAAGATGTTCAGTAAAATCAAGACTAGATTTCTAACTTACCTTTTCCAGAACTGCCTAACACTCCACTGTAGCTTTGAGGAATTTGCCAACAAATAATTATTGTCTATTTATCTTAAATATGGTCTTGACACTTAAGTATATTCTTAAGTGACAGTCACACATGTATATCATTTTGTGACTCAAATTATAGTTATAATTATAGTCAAGGTTATAATCGAGCAGAGCTGAGAGATGCTGAGTAGGTTCTAGTGGAAAAGGCCCATTAGAGTCCATATATAAGGTTCTCACTATACCATTAGGCCTTGTGTGACAAAACCTACTTTGCCAATGCAAAGCAACGTGTAGAGGAGTTGTGATATTTTAGCGGTTTCTGCCACTGTGGCTACTGCATTCAAAAAGCAGCTAATTCAGCAGCATACGTACTCTTTGGTATAATCACTCCACTGTCAGGTTCTTTGTTGATCTTTGTTATTTGCTGCTGCTTTCACCAGCCTGTTGTTGCCATCTGCTCTATATTTTTTTTTACAAATTGCATCATCAAGGTCCTTTATTTCCCTATCCTCCCTCATCCTCATCTCTGCAATTAGGTCCTGACTAAAACCTGTTTTTGTATGTTTGCTTTTTTATTATTTTTTCCCAAATATGCTAAAACATTACAGCAACAGGTAAAAACAATGTAAACACAAAAGAGTGGTGTGAGTATTCAGAAAAACCAAACAACCACAAACCCATGCTGCATAAAAATGCTGCAAACTTGCAATATAAACAATCCCCAAAGTAAATGAATAGTAACGATTCATACTTTTGAGTCTTTTAAGATACGCTAAGATACGCTTTTACTCCATCATCATAATGTCCACACTACTTTACTAGAGCTTCAGAAACATGTTAGTGGCATACAGTTTGAAATATATTAGCTTTGCACATGTCATCAGACTGCTTTATGTCCATGTTGCTGTCATCGTCACATACAATTTAAGGTCAGCCGACAGGATTATACTTCATTCAAATAGTGCCTGTAAAACTTGCTAGTCATGTCAAAATGACAAACAGAATATTTTGACAACAAAATAACAATTTACTTTTAAGAAAAATGCCAACTTTGCTTCAGAAGTTCTTACCTGTACTGGACCACCATCATGTTCTGCTCCCCACAGTGCCTCGCGCAGCGGATGTACCTCATCCAACTGGATTTACTGGGATCGTTTCCATCTATAAAGTGCTGCAGCGTTCCCTCTGCATCATAGATCTAGAACACACAGACAGGAAAACAGTGGTGTATCTAACTGGCATCTAAATTTGTTTTATCCAGTTAAAAACCGTTGTACAAGTTTAAATTGTACAACAGTTTTTTTCAAGAACGAGTTTCCACCTTGACCCACTGTTGGCACCAGACTGGTACCGAGACCAGTAGATGGGACCAGTTCTTACTGGTTAGCAGGTCTGGTTTTACTGAAGAAGTGATACAAAAACATTAAAACTGTCATAAAAAAATAATAAAACGATAAAAACTCTAAAACTCCTCTGAAACACGAGCATTTGACCAGAGTAAACCGGATCAGTCACGTTTCTGAATGAATCCATGAATAAATGTGTGAATAAATTTGTTCTGTTGGCCAGTATTTCTCTGAATGTTTGTTGCTTTTATTCTCTTTGGCAGGACGGCTTCTTTAAACTCAGAATATAATTTAATCTGCAGATTGATTGGTGTCGACTTTAGGAGGAAAACAACACGATGATGAAAGTCGTGCATAAGCAGAAAGACGAGGATTTCACTGCTAATAGTGATCATAAGCAGTTAAAGCGTTTCGATCTCACCCAGCCTCTGTGTGTGTGTGTGTGTGCCAGTGTGTGTGTTCATTATTAATCCATCCCTCCATCCATCCGTGGTGATGCAGTGTGACTGTATTGAGGAGGCGTCGAGTGTGTTTATAAGGTGATGACCTGAGCCAATAGCCGGCCTCTGTTCTGTCCATACAGCCTGCAAACAATCAATGCAGTAAATGACTGTGAGAATCAAAGGAAACAGCCTCATTCATTATTCTCAGCGTGTCGCTCTGAGACGTCTGTCACTGTCAGTCTGTCTGCAGACGCTCCGGTTTTATCTCACTGCTTATCTGATCTGGTAAAAACCCAACAGACTCATCACTGAACATGAGGAGTGGACCTCAGAAACAGAAAGTTCTGATGAACCGAGCTGCACCACAAACTGCCCTGTGCTGCAGCCACATCTATCAGTCAGGTGATGTGATTCATCACACCTGTTACCTGCTGGCTGAAGGTTTATTGTGTCCATGTTTTAATTGGCTGTGGAGTTTGCAGAAGGCATCCATTCCTAATGTTTTGCTGTGACAGAGGCAGCTGGAGGGTCTGATGTCGATTTGGTGAAGATTCGTCACTTTAAGGCTGCATTCCCACCAGCTGTGCTTTCTCCGCTCTAATCTAACTTCAGTCCATCAGTCTAGAAGGTCCGGTTGGTTTGGTGTGAATGTGTAATCAACTCTCATGTGGACCAAAAAGGCCAATTCAGATCCTGTTCTGGTCCACTTCCACTCTGTTTGGTTGAAGCTAACTGTGAACGCCACACAGACAGTAGATTGGTCCAAAAGCAGGAAGAGGGCTATAGTGCAGGGATTTCTGGGTAATACAACCAAAACAAAGGAGAAATGACTTGTGGTCTTTTACCAAAACAAAAAGAGAGAAATCCTAAAATCTGATCTGTTTACATTTGGTGAAGGAAGCTGCGCTCAGCGTCTTCAGAGGGTTTTGTGTGGTAATGGTTCTGGCTGCAGCGCCTCCACAGGTGAGAAAGGAAACAGGTTTTTCAGTTGTTTGGTCGGTTTGACTCAGTGCAGCGTGAAAACAAACCACAGCTGAAATCGAGTTCACCATGAGGCGGGTAAACAGGTAAAATGAAGATGAACTCTGGCTGTTTGGCCTTATGGATATCCTGGCAACCAAAGAAACAGGAATCCCTGCTGGTGCTGAAGTCTGCATTACTAGAAGGAGATGTTGTGAATAAAACTCAAGTTAAGAAAAAAGGAGGAGGAAGATTAAGAATCTCCTGCCGGTGATAAAACCATCTGATCCCGACCGCTTCAGTGAGTCCAGGCTCAGCGCCAGAGTATGCAGGTACATTTCAAATAAACTCAATGCATGTTCACACATTTTGCAAACATTTCAAACTCTGATGACTCTGTAGTATTTCTGTCAGTTTGTGTTTCATTTCAAAGTTTGAATCCTGTATTTTCCCGAGTCAGTGAGAGCCTTCAGAAGGTCTTTATGTGACACGTTTTATCGCCTGAGAAACTTTCTGCTGTCTGTACAGTAACGCTCCTGAAGCTAACAGCTGGTTTCTAGCTTCATGCTGTTCTGTCAGGGTTTTTGGCCGCCTGTGTTTATCGAATCCATCGCTGAGAAATTCCATCTGAAAGACAAACGACCAAAGATCTCATATTGTTTAGTTCAACAGCTACAAAATGTTGCAAACGCTGCCAGGCTCGCAGCTCCAGCTGTCATTTTTCTGTCCCAGCACAAAAAGTTGATTTTTTTATTGTTGTTGTTGTTAAAACTCCATAAATTATCCTAGTTCAGCTCTGGCTGTGCTGAACAGATGCAGCACGAAGCTTTATTTTCACACACTGAGATCAGCGGCTGGTGAGTCGATCCGTTTCTCACAACCTTCACAGCTCAGCTGATTGTATCAATATCTTGTCTGATCAATTATCAGAACAGGTAAAGGAAATATTTGGGTACATTTTAACATTTCTTTCAAACAGCCTGATGTTATTTAACAGTTCAGGACAAAGAAAGAGGATCAGTCTGCGTATTTTCTTAACTATTAAAATATGAATTTATTAGTCGTAGCTGCATTCTGCTTAATTTCAGGAAATAATTTGCAATATGTATCAGGAATATACTTGAGGAGAAAAGCAGAGAATAACATTAAAGTTATTGACTAACGATTAATTAAAAGCAGCCATTTTCTTAAAATCCTGAGTTTTGTCTTGCATCAAGCTTTTCAGCCTTTCTTCTAACATCAATGGATATTTTTTCATAAAATCCTTCATTTAGAAAAAGAAGTACATGTAAATATGCAAATAATATGTAAATATTAAAACATGTACTATATTTCAACATTTATTGTGTCAGTTGTATTAAATACTGACTGAATGAACAGAAAATTGTGATTTTCTCACATTACTAACTTTGACATATTTATAAAATATGACAAACAAGGAACCGGACGCATTTGGGCCGTTTAACTTCCCGGTTCTGGGACGCCTCTGCCGGGATTATTTCCCTTAGAACCGCCAACTGGTTCTGCTGCAGGATGAGCAGCAGCGCCCTCTTCTGGATGACGCCACACTACAACACTGAAAGAAGATCCAAGTGGATCCTTTATTTACTCATAAATAAATCATAATTAATTCATCATAAATCAATAATTTGCATCCCTACTTTTAAATATCTTTAATAAATATTTATTCTAAATGTTCTCAGTTATAGTATGAAAAAATATTAGTGTAAGAGAACACAAATCTAAAGTAGATTTAAACATAAAAGAAAACAGGAAACAAATATTGGATTCTCCTTAAGATGAAAATCTGAGATGTTTCCTGTTATTCCATTAATTTAATAAATACAACTGGGCAACCAGAGAAATGTTGCTCAGCTCTGACACCATAAGGCGACCAGACCCGCCGAGCTGCCAGGAAACCCCAGAGCAAACCAGCGATGACGCAGGAACCGTTTTATTCCAGAAACGTCTTTCATTAGAAGCTGATGCATCCAGAGTGAAAACTATCAGAGGGATCTGCACAACTTCAACTGCCAGCAGGTGTTTACTGAAATGTTCGGACCTGTTGACATTATTACAGACTAAATCTTCATTTTGTCCCATCTGAACAGATGCTGAGGAGCTATTTCAAAGTTCCTGGTGTGTGTGTGTGTGTGTGTGTGTGTGTGTGTGTGTGTGTGTGTGCGTGCGCGTGTGTGTGTGTGTGTGTGTGTGTGTGTGCGTGTGTGTGTGTGTGTGAGGAATGTTCTTCAGTTATCAGTTAAAACCCTTGAGTGCAGCTCTGCTCCACCGCAGGCATGTAAATGGCTGCTTGGCCGTCGGAGGACGATGTGCGTGTGACGAGCGGCTGAGCTTTTATCACAGAGTGGATGTCATTAAGTCACTAATGCAGCTGTGGGTTATCATGTCTGAAGGTGTTTCAGCTCTCTAACACACACAGATCACACACACATCAGTTAAGACAATGTATCTGAAGAGGTTTTAACACCTAATTCTTCGTCAGCTCGGCTCGGTCCCGCTGGCTGTTTGTGTCCAGACCTCAAAGATTTATTACTTTTGAGCAGATGTGGCCGTGAGATCAAGTTTGGTAAACAGTTTCAAACTAAAAAGCTGAGAACGCAAGCTGTGAAAAATGTAGCTCTAAGATGTATTTCTCTACTTAAAACAATATCTTGGATTTCTTTCGGAATGTAAATCAAAGTGAAAAAAAAAAACTTGAAATGTAAAAACTGTTTACACTCAGGAGTAAAATATGGTTCATAAAACCTACAAATCTATTGCTTGAAAAGACACTTGAATCAGAACAACATGCATCTTTCATGGAGAGACTTTATTATTCAACTAAACTGCAGTTTTACTGATTCACCACAGAGGGCGCCATCGGGCTCCAACACAAGCTAAATGATCCTGAAACCCTCAGTGGTTTCAGACTGACTGCACGCGTGCAGCTGCTCACATTAAGGTCATGTGTTTTCACTCAGGATGTCTCATTAATTTGACATTTTCCCAAAGTTTATGGCCGCTTTGCAGAGACTGCGCTGTCTCTGCAGCACAAAGGTGCAGCGGCTTACAGACGTACAAATGTATTTCTGTAAATGATTCAGATAAAAGGTGGATGCGGTACCACAGTAGGTCTGCCGGGCCAATCGGTGGGGCTATAACAGAGAACAATACAAAACACAGAACAGCAGTGTTGCCAGGTTGGACAGGTAGGCGCCCAGTTGGGCTTTTAAACACAAAATGGGTTTGGGCAAAGTATTAAAGTTTAGGCTGCTTTTCACAGCATTTGATGGATTTTTAGAAAGTTTTCAGATGAAAATTATTTCAAAATAGTTGTAATTGTGCGACAGAAAAACCCAGAACTTGTGCATAAAATGCTGTGTTCTCAAATGTGACATCATCAATGACTTGTCATTTGTTAATCAAGAGTTACTATGTGTCCATTTTTCAGCTGCAAGCTTTAAAACAGAAACATGGCGCACATAAAGATTCTGAATGTCTTCAGTCAGAGGCTTCTTCTGACTGTTGTGTCACTGACTGTTAGAGGAGATGTTTCCTTCCTCCAGTCATCAGCATCTACAACTCTGAAAAATACTTGTGAATTGAATAAAAGTGAAGTATTTTTGCGCAGTAACATGGAATCAGCTCTGATCTGAAGCGATTGATTCTCTTGTGAAAAGTCTTGGTCAAATAGAAAAGGATGAACAGTTTTAATTCAGTGCAGAGTGAGACGTTCAGGTAAAACTCAGTTTATTCATCTGATCAGTAACAACAGGATGAAACAGTTAAATACCAGGTGATGCTCTCAGCTCATCGGGTCTCAGTAACTATTCAGGAGACAACCTCAGAGGAAACAGCGAGTGCTGAACAAATCGGTGTCTCTTTCTTTTCCATTTTTCTTTTTTTAACTCCAGATTGTGTAAAACTGCCCCTGAGAGCCAATCAATGATCACGGGCTTCTGTTCTACAGCTAATCAATGAACCCTCACTAATTCTACTGTTATCTGTTCTCTTCATCTTCCTCCTGCTTATCCCACCATCCCTCCTCCACCTTCTGCTGCTCCCGTCATCTCATGACAGGAGACGATGATCGAACTTCCACTCTGCTTTATTCAGCTTCTATCTAACGCACTGGTGACAATAACAGCACAAACAGCCGTTTATCCAAACAGACACACAAGTTCTCAAGCTGCTCAGCTCATTTCTGGATTTAATCCGTCAATCAGAAAGAAAGAAAACACAAAGAAACCAGACGGATTCCTGGGTTTCCCCGGCAACCGAGTGTTCATCTCTGTAATGGTCTTTATTTATCTTTGGATATCCAGTCAACACAAGTTTTTAAAATTATAATTTCATCCTCAATAAAAAAAAAACTTTTTCAATGTGAAAAAGAAATGCTTAGAGAAACTGTGTGTTAAATATATGTTGCTGTGGAACCAGAATCAGGACGGAAATCTTTATAAGCCAAAGAGCAAAATATGGAAAAGGAGCAAAATAAAAAAAATCTCATTTTCATTTTCCGCCCATCAACAGAAAATAAACATTTTTCTGGACGGCATAAGAGCAGAAAAGTGAAAACACATTGATTGGAGTTTGGTAAAAGCTGCGAGGAGGAAAAACAGTTCATCAGCTGTTTGTTGTTTAGTGGGTCAAACGTCCATCACTGCTCTGCTGCAAACAGCAGGAACATTTTCACTGACGGTTTCCATAAAACACTGAAACGTTTAAATTCTTGAACATATGATTAAATTGGTAGCGACTGAAACTAAACAGCAGAAAGTCCAAACGTCTGTGGCACAGAAAGTTTTTTTAACTTGTGATGTTTCATGTCTCTGTGGTCATTTATTTTATTCCGTCTCTCCATGTCAAATCAATCATTACCTCTAAGCTCTGCAATCTGCATTTTCTCTATAACTAAGAGCTTAAAGCTGATTTCCATCACATTTCCCATCCACCTCTCAACAACTCCTGTCTTTCCATCAAATAAAAATCATTTGAGGAAACCTTCCAGGTTCTTCCTGCCAAATCTAAAACTTTACTTTAATATATTTTAATCTCCTTCTTTGCAAAGTCCTCAGCTCTATGTGAGGCATCTCAGCAGTCTGTTCCCATGCTAACTGCTGCAATAAAATCAACGTTGGCCAAAACGAAACCACAAAGCTGCTCATTCTTCCTGCTGTTCCCTCCTTCAAACGCAGCGTCACTGAGCTGTTCATTTTTCAGCTGCAAGCCTTATAAACTCTGCTGCCATCACCCCACTGCCGCCGTGCCCAAGAGCAACAGTCGGGGCTCCGCGTGAAGCCAGAGCCACTTCAGCGTCTGACCGGGCTTTCAGCGGCCCGCCGGGCTTTCAGCGGCCCGCCGGGCTTTCAGCGTCTGACCGGGCTTTCAGCGGCCCACCGGGCCGGCTCATAAATCAGGACGGTAATAATCGTCCAATGCAGCCGATAATATTTGAATAACCGACTCTGATGCAGCTCAGCGTCAACACCAAACGGTTTCCATCTGGAGACAGCAGAGCAACGCAACAACACCACCCACAGAACCAACACCACCCACAGAACCAACACCACCCACAGAACCAACACCACCCACAGAACCAACACCACCCACAGAACCAACACCACCCACATTGTTGTGTCCATCTGTCCAAACGGCTCAAACTACCAACTAATCATCTACTGTCTCTGTAAGCTTCACGTGAAACCAGAGTCATAAATAAAAGTCAGAGTCAGAACCTGGTATTTAACCCAGTCGGTTCTCTGTGATGTTCAAACAGATCCATCATCCCGATCATACTCAGATCATCCTCTGATCGATACCAGATCATCCTCTGATCGATACCAGACATCCTTGATCGATACCAGATCATCCTCTGATCGATACCAGATCATCCTCTGATCGATACCAGATCATCCTCTGATCAATACCAGTGAGTTAAAGCCTGGCAGTTCAGACTCCTTACAGATTTAATATCATTAAATTAAAAATTCTTTCAACCAAGAAGATGGTTTCTAATAAATGAGACAAGAATCTAATAAAAGATAAAATAATGTTAATATATCACTTTTGGAAAAAGAACTAGAACAGATTTTCATTATTTTGTGTGAAACAAGCCATCTCTGAACTCGTCTGTAAGTTTCTCAGCAGTTTTTGCAACACAGCAACATTTAAAGCTGATCCAGGTCTCAGATTTAGTTTGAGCTGTAAAATCTGTGCTGAGGTTGTGAACATGCATCCAGTGACTCCATGTCCAGTTTTCCTCCTGGTGTTCAGCACCATCCCTCCTCTGATGTTTGCTTTCCTACGGTTTCCTTTCTTCTCCTTTCACAGATCTGCTGTTTGGAGAAGTTCTGGATAAATACGGTTCGGCCTCGTCGCTCCCTTCACCAGCTGCCTAACAGAGCATCTCTCATCATGAAGCTGCAGACGACGTGTTGCACTGAAAACTGCTTAACAAGAGATTTTACATGGTTTTTGTCTGCGAAGCACTGAAGCAGTTTTATGCAGATCCTTCAGAGCCAAATAAAGCAACACATGTGAGCTTCTACAAATCTGCTTTAGACATGTGTGATGGTTTGCTTTCCTGCTTCCAAAATATATTTTAAAAACCTCCCAGAATGTCGCCAACTTTTTAAAAAATGAAGTTTTTACACCTCGTCTGTTATTGACAGACTAAACATCATAAAACTTTCACATATTTTAAAGAAAGCAGTTGTTCCTGAAGCAGTCACAGCAGGTGAAGCTGCTGCAGAAACAGCAGAAAGTTTGAGGAAAACACGCAGATCAAACATTCAGCGGCTAATGAAGAGACGCACACATGAACACATACGTGTTACTCTGACACGCCGGTCCTGGTGGAAAACCCCGGGCTTTGTTCTGCAGCGCCCTGCGGTCGCCGGGCCGACAGAGTGAAGTCACACAGAGCGAGGAATGAGAGCGGCTTCGATCCGACTCACAGGGAGGGTTTAACCAAACAGCGCCGAGCCGAACGGCGGTTTCTCTGCAGCCGCAGGCGACCCAAAGGTCACCGCCTCTCCTGGGACCGCCGCGCCGGTTTATGACAGAAAAACACACAACGAGATGGACGGTGCAGAAAAATTAAACCAGAGAGCAAAAGTTAAGACCTAAAACTAAGCGGTGGAGCAGGGCTGTCCAAAGTGCGGTGCGGGGGCCATTTCTGGACCTCGAAACAACTTTGAGCGGCCCTGGATCACAGGCCCGCCAGGAGATGCAGATTTAAAGATCATGTTGGGGTGAAGTTTTCACTGATGCTGCAACACAAAGTATTTCTCCAGGTTTCTGCTTTAATTTAGTTTCTATTAATACTAAAAAAAACATCCAGTGACTTTAACTAAAATGCATTTTTAGGGCATTTTATGTTAAAAGCTGGTCAGAATGAAGCTGGACTGATCCAGGTTCTGCTCTTGTTACCGAAAAGACAAAGATAAATAAATCAGAAGATGAAAAATTTACTGTAGAGTTTGCTGCTTTTTTTACTGGCAAACTTTTTTATTCTAAATCTACGATTTGAACATCTCGTCTAAAGGAAACCGATTTTAATGTTCAAACATTAAAATATTTTGTGTTTATTTCGTATTTAGCATGTAACTTTTTATTTTTTTATTTTTGCGATTAATATTTTGTGGCCCTCAGAGACATTTCAGACACCTGCAGCAAAGACCTGCAGGTTTTTAGGCATATTGTGGAAAAAGTGGCAATAATTAGAAATGGAGCAGATTATAATCCTGTTTTTCACTGTAAGGTTTTCATTTTGTGATCCAGTCAGGAAACACAGGAGGCAAACCAGCACACAAACATGGCAGCTGTTCTCAGTCAGACGTGTCTAAAACTTACAAACATAAAGGGAAACAGTTTCACCAAACAAGATGGAAAACGAAGCAATTATCTAGAAAACAAAAGATGTACAACAAAGGAATGAAAAACCAATTTCAGAAATAGGAAACAGCATTTGTGTCTCAGCTGAAAGAAATGATATTTAATGTGAAAAGTGTCAGAAGAAATGTTTTCAGTGATGATTGGATGAAGTCATGAAAGCAGGATTCAGTGATGATAAAGGACTGAAGCTGTCAGAAAATCCAGAGCAGCTGCAGATTAAATAATCCCACAGATTTATGTAAAAACGCAGCTTTAGTCACAACAATCCCTCTGAGCTTTTGCTGTTCTGTCAGAATAAAAACATCATGCAATTATTTTTAATTATTTTATGGCACCAAACGGTTTGGTGTCATGTTAGTGATAAGTTGTTTCCACAGCAGTGATTCCATATTTCTTGCCAATGTTTTGCACACAGTTCAAAATGGAAAATTATCATGTGACTCAGCCATAAACTGCAGCAGAAATTCACAGGATATCAAGACGCTTGAAGTGGACGAGTTGTTCAAGTTGGCGGCCATCTATCAAAATGTTTTCACAACTTCACTTTTTCTCAGCTTCTGGTTATTCAGACATTTTTTTCAGTTCTCAGCGGCTCAAATTCCCGTCTCTCTCCAGGGCGTTTCAGAGCATCGCAGAGACCCGACAAACAGCCACACGCTGCTCAGGTACAGCTGGGTCAGAAACAGATTTTACTTTTAATTATTCAGGATCCACAATTTGCTGGTCAACATCTTAGAAGCTGAAAACTATTTGCACAATTTTCAAAGAGAGTCGTTTCTTTTATTTATATTATTTATTTTAATTATATTCACGGTTTTTATTTTCTGTCTTTCAGTGTTTGGAATGAAAAAAAGGAAAATAAACTCATTATAACAGAGAAGATTATGGCTGAAAAACTGACAAAACCAAAATATGCAGCTTCAGGTTGGAGACAAGTCGACTCCTGCACTGTAAAATATTTCACAGTTTAACTTGGAAAAAATCAAGTCAACTAGAAAATTGTCTTGATTTTAACTCAGAAATGTTGATTTAACAACAAAAGATGAGTTAAACATTGTTTATCATTTTATATAGCTCATTTTATAACTTAATGCTGTATTTTAAACCAAATTATTATTTCACATTATGCAAAAAACTCTTTTCATTTATTTGAACAAACTCACATTTTAAACTTAGAGTTAATTTATTTATCTTGATTTTCACAAATTTTAATGTTTGATCCAAATTGAACAGCATAAATAAAATACCTGATAATAATAATAATAATTACAATGAATTGTTGCTCAAATGCTTATTCTGAACAGTTTCAGACAAACTGACAATAACACACAGGACACAAAATCTGCCGCTAAGCATCCTGGGAAAAAACTCCACCTCCTTTTGTTCTTTACATATTTGGGTGCCAACTTTAAAACCCTCATTATTCAACTCTTGGAGACAACATTAATAAAAACTTACAGCTTATTGCTGTAAGTTTATCTCACAGGTTTTGAACATGCAAAGAAATTCAAGATTTCTGAATAGTGATAACTTCAACAGAGGACCAGAGGTAGAGCATCAAGACGTCCCAGTGGATGTTACCAGACCCACAGATTGGGAAACATCCAATAAAAAACTAACAAAGAAACAGACGGTGTTAGAAAAACACAGCTGTGAAATTACAGTTCAAGAATGCAATGACAACATCAGCCATGAAAAACACTCTCTCCTCTGTCATGTACTTTAATATCTGGGCTCCATTAAACTGGATATCATCAGCATATGTGTGAACGCAACACAGACGCAGATCCTGCAGGAGGAATAGAAAAGGAGGAAAATAGTGGTTGAGTTTCTGGAAAGTTCACCAGAAAACGTCTGAAGTTCTGCAGGAAACACAAGTTTCCATCAAAGAACAATAAGCAGAGGAACATTAATAGCTGCAGATTCCACATATCATCATTGTGATAAAAACACGTTTGCCTCACTGAAATCTAAGCATGTAGAAAACCATCTGATGTTTGACAGAAACCATTTACGATTCTGTAAACAGAGCGATGATGTCAAAGGCGATGGGAGCCTTTAATAAAACCCAGAGAACAAACATGAAATGATGACATCAGTCAGAAAGCAAAGCAGCGCTGAGGCGAACGCTGCAACCACAAACCGCTGCAAAGAGTCCGGGGGAAATCTGCAGCAACAGCGTGATGGACGGGCTGACAAACACGCACAAAGAAAATAGTTTACCATGCAGAGAAAAGCCAACATGCCGACCAGCGTTTTGGATTTTCCTCCGTCCTCAGCGTCCCATCAGCGTCCCGCACTGGCCAAATATTTTGCCTGAAGCTGTTCTGAAGTTTAGATGTTGGTCTCTTGTTTTTTCTAACTCTGCTCCAGCAGTCGGGCCTCTGATGTCTCCAAAAGAAAAAGTGTGTAGAAGCCAGCGGGGAGAGGTCAGAGCCGCGAGCATCCAAGTGTTTCTCCTGTTTTTACTGCACATTCTTTTCAATCAGGACCGGCCCAAATGATCCCGCCGCGGGCCCGGCCTGGCCCAGTCCGGCCCGGCCCAGCCTGGCCCGGCCCGAATGATCCCGCCGCGGGGCCCGGCCCGACCCGAACAGGCCAATCAGCACAAACCGTGCGTCTGAAAGCTTCTCTCTGAAACAAACCCAGTCCTTGACGCCATCAACTGTAGCAAAGAACAAACGTCTCATTTTCTCTCAGAGGTTCAGAAAAGTTTTATCTGTGTGAGTTTTTGGATGCAGAAATAAAAAAACTAATTGAACTGTAAAACACAGTCACCTACTTTCCCTGTGAAAACGTGGACTTGCAGCAGTGACTCATATTGATACATCGTATTGATACATCGTATTGATACGTCATATTGATACGTCATATTGATACATGGTTCTGAACAGGAAGTGATCTGAACCGCCACGCTGCCACTTCTTCCATCTGCCTTTGTATGAATCTTACTTGTTTCCTAGTTAACATTCCTTTACATCATATAAAATGTCTTACTTTGAAAAACCTCATTAGTTTATCTCAAATGTATTTGAAGCTCAAGCTTCAAACTTTAAAATAACGCATCTATTAATTATAATCAATCACAATGTAAAGCCCATTTATCTGTTCCCTGACATAAACCTGAAATAACCTTTAGTCTCTTTGTTGTAGCAGAATCTCATTTGTCTGTTTATTCAGAGTTGAAGTGTAATCACTGGAGGAAAACGGAGCGCTTGTTGCGGCGCCTCGGGTCACAGCGACGCAGGATTATTCCTCCGTAACTCTTCCTGGAAGCAGATCAATTTATCTCGTCGTAAAATACTGCAGCGCCAGAAAATCCTTTACTCCTGCATCCAAACGTAACGGCAAGTATCTCAATTAAAGCCGGGCCTTCCTGAACGCCATAGACAACATGACACCAGCTCCCTGATTGGCTATAGGACAGACATCACTTCCTGTTTTGGGGGGCGTCAATAAGAGCGTTTAGCAGCCGCTGGTTTTAATGAGATCTGTGCGCACCGTTTCTTCATCGATAGACCTAATGACCGGTTGCAGCCTGGCAGCCGATACCGTGGCAACGGTTAGAGGCAGATTATCGGATCAGCGTTTCTCCAGGGCCGACGAGACCCAAAGGCTGGTCTGAGGGCCAAACAGGGACCAAAATAAATGCTCTGGGCTCAAATTTAAAAAATACTGACAGAATTTATGAGATAATAAGTGGCATCATTTTGTTCTATCAAATGTTTCCAGAAATCTTCAGTCGCTCCACATTTCAAAGGAAACGGTTTCCAAACTTCCAGACAAAATCCATTTTCTGCCTGGACGACTTCAGGCCTGAAGAAACGATCCAGAGAAGATGAACGGATCTGAAAGTCAGGCAGGATCAGATACTCAGCTGATTTCTGGCGCCAGGTTTTCAGCCAGCAGTTCTACAATCTGCTCGATATCTTCCAGAGTTTTCAGAATTTCAACTAAAGAAATGGAAATAAATCCTGTTAGCGACCAACAGTTCCTCCTTAGATTAGAAATATCATTAATCAACCTTTTCCTCCTCGATGTTTAGGTTCTGTTTTCTGCTGCTAGCCTCTGCCATTGTCCCCTTGGTTCCGCTGACCTCTGACCTCCTGCAGGATCCCCTCCACCGTTCAGCAGCAGAGAGACTGATGTCCGGTCGGCAGCGCCTGGCTGACCTTTAGCGGCTCGGTCACCGGGGACTCATCCGTCTCCGTGTCCGTCTCCCAGCATGCCTCAGTCCCGCCTGCTGCCTCATGCTAATGCAGCTGTAGCTAACGGCCACATTGACTTTCTCCTGCCACTGTATGTAAAACAATCTGTCTGATCAATGACATGGCGGCGGCCATGACACCTCTCTGCTCACAGACACGCATCCCTCACATCCAGTTCGAACTTTCAAAATCTATGAAATGATTCCATTTATCAGCTCTATGATGAGGAGAAATAGTTGCCATCAAAACGTGTCATGATGGATGTTTGGGTATAGTTACATTTACTCCATTACATTTATTTGAGTCACTTTTTTGAAAGTATTTTTACTCATTTGATTATGAAGTATTTCTTCTCCTACTTCAGTAAAATGTCTGGATTTTCTACCCATTAAATGAAAAACAAACTTGTTTTACTTATAAATTCACCAGACAGACACGTCTGAGTTTTGTTAAAGTTTTATAAGTTTGTTTTTATTGAAAGAAACTGCTTTGGAAAAGAACATTTTTTTTGCCGGATTTTGTTATTTTTTGTTACTTATATGAATTATTGCCATTTTCAACCTTAAAATAGCTAAAATTTCCACTTAACTTTAAGTTTTAGTCCATCTGATGAAGACATTTTTGAATATTAAATGATTGATAATTTGATCAGTTACTCAGTACTTGAGTAGATCTTTTACTGGGTAATTTTCTAGACAAACAGTTTTTACTTTAACCTGATTAAACCGAGTCTACGTTGTGCCTCTCTGACCGGCCTGCAGGTTTCGGTTCCTGCTCATCTCTGCATATTTTCTCCAGCACCGTCTCAGTTTGAGCTCATCAAGGTTTTTGTCATCGTGGGGATGAACTCACCTCCCACAGGTGTCTGGTGTTCCTGACGGCCCCGGAGTGCAGTTTGTCCACCAGCAGGGGGACGCCCTGGAACGGGCCGATCCAGGTTCCCTGAGGGATCCTCTGGGCGGCACAGATCCCATAACCCAGACCGGGAACCGTACTGGTGCAGAGACACACCTGCAGTTAACGAGGAACAGATCATTAAAACTCTGCAGATCATTAAAACTCTGCAGATCATTAAAACTTAGCTTAAAAATAATGCAGCAGAAAGCAAGATGGAGATAAACTCCATAAACTGATTATGCTTTAATCTTATTCTTAACTTTAGTTAGAGCTGGAAGACTTTGTCTTTTTGTTATTTAGATGTTTTTGTTTGATTTTGTTTTCAGATTAGGTTTGTCACAATAACTATTTTTTTCTGGATGATAAAACCAACAATATTATTGTTTAGAGACCATTTTCAATAACATAATGTTAATCATCTAATAATGCAAAAACACATTCTCAAAGATCATTCGTACATTTTAAATATCCAAAATAAATTAACAAAGCAACAAATAAAATAAATTATGAAGTCTCTGTAAATAAAATTGTCCAGAGCTGGAAGACTTTGTCATCCGGTTTTTGGTAGAAAGAGAATAATGTTTAAGCATGGAAATTTATTGAGTTCATTTTAATTTGTCATTATTAAATGATTTATTGCAACAGGTCCAATTCAGATGTCATCTGATAGTTTACATTTGTGTAGACTAAAGAACTCATAAAGCACAGTAAAATGAAATGTGATCAGTAGATTGGAGGCTTAGCAACACATTAAATTTGTCTTTATGTTTCAGCCTCAAGACTTCATCCAAACATTCATAAATATTTCACATTTCAGACGACAGACAGGTACGTAGACGTCACCTCTCTGGGCAGATCCCTCAGCCAATCAGGGACGTCCGGCAGAGGAACAGGCGCTGCAGTGCTGCTGGTGCCCACCAGGCGGCGCAGCGAGTGAAGAGGGCCGTGCATCGGACACTCGCCGTTCCTGTTATCTGCGCACATGTCGCAACCTGCAGAGAAACGGAAGCATTAACTGTGTCTCCTCCTGGCTCGGCTTCCCATTTATTCAGTTTAATCACACAACTGTGATTCGCCACCAACACGTGACTGGCAGTTTTTACAGCAGATCTGATATAAACTTGTTTATCAACTACTTAAAAATCTCCTGTTAGGTTAAAAACTATAATGTGCTTTTAGCTGACACCTGCTAACTTCCTGTTACCAGATTTAGCGAGACACTTGTTGCTAATGTAGTGCTCAAAGTGTCAAAGCTCCAGAATGCTGATATTAGATTATTATTATTTCAAACTATTTCCTGGTTTTTTTTTAGATTTATTTGTTCATCAGTAAGGTTTTGTGAATTGTTATGCTATGTCTAAACATAAATTATCTGGAAGAAACCATTAGCTTACAGCTGCTAACGCTAAGAAACCATTAGCTTACTGCTGCTAACGCTAAGAAACTATTAGCTTACAGCTGCTAACGCTAGCAAGGTCAGCTATAAATGGAAGCAAATCCTTCAAAGTTTATTCTTATCCCTCAAAAACCTTGCACAGTTAGAAACACTAAAACAACATAAAGAATTTACAACATTTCTAAATAACTTACCATCGTCTGCTTTTGTCAGAAACAAACTGAAACGGAAGGTTAGTACGGAGGCCTCTGAGGGACATGAGGGAAAAATCTGCGTTCCCTCGCAAAACTTAAAGTTCTTAACTCTTTGGTGCAAAATCTGATTATTTATTTACTGCATGTTTGTGTTTGTTTGCACAAACGGTCCTTTTTTAAGGACATATTTCATTTATGTATTAGCCTGGCTTTTCATTTAGTAATGTGTTTAGAAGTTGTTGTTTTTTTCTTTTTCTAAGTTAGCACTGTTTGATATTTTGTTTAGCATTAGATTGGCATTGTGTGTTTTTCACTCAGCTTCTTTAAAAACCTGATTTTCTTCAGTTTTCAATAATAATCTACAGGCAGGTCTGCAGCTTGGCCCAGTCTGCTTTAAAACCTTTTTTAAACGCTTCACGGGAATTAGACTGTGTGAAAAACTGAAACTGATGAAAAAAGGATCCTGTTTCCACAATAAAGTCCAAATGAGGGGGAAAAGTCCTCGGTGGTGTTTTTCTACGCTAATGTAGCGCGCAGCACATTGCCTGGAGTTACTGAGTGTCAACATTTACTTACAGATGCAGTCTGACAGTAATGGATGCTAATTGACTGTAGAAACATAATGAGAGATGATTATCTGGACAGAAAACTCCCACAAAGGCTGAGAGAAACAGGATGTGAATGTTGTTTTTTCTGACTTTCCCAAAATGAAAACATTTTCCATTTGATAGACTGGCAGCTGCTTTTACACCATGATGAATGGAAGTTAATTAAATCATATTAAAGTCATTTATTAACCGCAAAGTGCAGCTCTGGTTCATGGCTGAGTAAATGGGAAAAATTCTCCATGTGTTTCTTTTAATGATGGTTTTTTTGTTTGTTTTTGTTTTGATTTGAAGGACAGAAATCTGGGATTCACCTAAAGTGGAGACATTTGCGTGAGTACTCGAAATGTTTCCATATGACTGTAAGAAAACTAACAACATCATTTAATGGCCAGAAGCTTTGCAGATGAAATCCAACCACTGCTACAATTATCAGCCTGGTTGCTCCAAGATCTGTGCTACACTACTTTCCTCTTATGCTAGCAAAGAATCATGCAACCATCGTGACAGCAAAATGATAGAAAACTGCTGCTAAAAATATTTCAGCTGAAAAAACAGATTTATGATTCATCAGAAAGTTCAAGATACACAAAACCCTCAAGAAACAGGAAGTACAAGGATGGAGGCGACAGCAACCCAAATCAGACCCGGTTCTGATACCCAATGTGTCCAAATGTGGAACTAAATCAAATACGATTGTTTTCGAAGCGTCTGCAGCCTGAACAGTCATATCGCATTTAGTCTGACGTTTACGTCACTGTTGTGAGACACACATCCTGGTTCTGCACCAGAAGAAGCCAGAAGTGATAAATCAGGATGTAAACAATGGCTGAAAATTATAATTATGAACTTATGAAAGCATTCTGAATCAGTGAAACGCATCACATCACAACCCACCATGATCAGAAATCAGGTCAATGACAGACCATGTGATAAAAGCCCAACCCGACCTGGACGGCAGTTCTGATTTTATGCTGCTCTTTCTAAAGATAAACCTCCTCACAGCTCATGTCCCAAACGCTGCAGTGCTGATAATGCCGAGCCGGGTCAGAGCTGGTACTCCGGTCCGCCTCCAGCAGACGGACTGAGCCGCTCTGTTCCCAGAACCCTCAGAGGAATCGGAGGGAAACTTTCCAATTTACAGGATTGCTGTTGAGAGTTTTTTAATGGTTGCTCTAATTGAAACATTTTACACTGTAGTAATGAGAATTAGCCGCTTTCTCAACACGCTCTGACTCCCATGTTAGGATTTTGCATCATTTCCTGACCTGCTGCCAGCTAAACATTAAAACCAGAGGTTCAGTAACAAACTCCTGGACTTTCCCTCAGTCCAATCATCTGATGGTGATTATGAATGATATCTGTGTTTGTTTGCAGTCTAGATGAAGAGCGGCCACACACTAAGCCCAAACATATTTCTCTGATCCGGACTCTCTCCCGCTCCTCGCTGAAGGCAGCAGGAATCAGGCTGAACAAATAAAAGTCTTGATCAGTTAAAGGTGAGACAGAAGCAGTTTAAGCCCACAGAGAAAAATGCTTGAAAAACAGCTAAAAACCCGATTCAGTTAAAATTGACTCTTTAGAGAAATAAATTACGTATCTAAAGTCCGTACATAATTACGTATCTGTACGGCTGCTGAGTACAGAACCCGTCAGAACCAGCAGCTTCTAAAGCAGCAGAAACTAAACATACGATCTGAGTAAAAATCTTGTGTGCAGGATCACAGAGATCCTCATGACATCTCAGTCACTGACTGGACAATTTTCACATCGGATTTATGGCGTTTTCACACCTGGCAGTCCAGTTAGACTGTTCACTAAAGGTGCAACATCTGTTCCATCTCCAGCTGCTGTGGTTCTGTTTCTCTCTGAGTGAAACCAACCAAACGCTTCAGCAGCCTGTTCCCCTCCTGGCCTGTGGGGGCGCTGCACCAAGAACCACTGCAGGAAACAACATAAAAACCTCTGAAGACGCTGAGAGCAACTTCCTTCTTCACAAAATGTTAGCAAAAATGGAGTGGAATGAGATTTTATCATCTGAAGGATTTAGTCTCCCGCTAGCGTTAAGCTCCTTCAGACTAGCCAGAAGGAATTAGCAAACACCTGGTGGAACTGCACATATACTGAGCTCAATATACTTCTCAGTGAAACACTGATAAAAACATTGTTAAAGGGTTGATAAAGGAGCCATGTTGTGATGAAGTTTCAGAAAGAGCAGGAGATTTAAAGAGACAGAGGCCCAATTTCAAGACATTAAATCAGAAAGAAAATGTTTTAAATCATGTTTTATATACAGCATTTTATAGAAACTGAAGGTAACATAGTTATTTCTTTGTTTTATAAAATGGCATTAAGTGGCTTCAAAAGACAAAACTCTGCTCTTCAAGAACAAATCAGAATCATTTCCTACTGGAAGATCAACTTTTGCTCCGTTAATTAATTTTGTTTAAAATAAAACTACTATGAATTTAACAAGTTTTGGGCAGGAGAACAGAAAACGTTCCTTAATAAGTAAAAGAACAATTAAAACATTGGAGGTTTTTCTTCAAAGCTGATAACTTTCATCGTTAATTTAAATATTAACTTTGCTTTTTCAGGTTTAAAAAACTCTGAATGTGAGAAAAAGAAAGATGAAAGAAACTCAACCAACAGAAGATGAACCCAAACAGACCGTCTGTAGAACCGACAGAACAAACAAAACAGACAGAACCAACAGAACCAATAGAACCAACAGAACCAACAGAACCGCTGCGTTTCCTCTGAAACGCTTCAGCCTCTAACGAGGCTTGAAGAGCTGAAGGAGCTTCTGCTCTTCATCGTCTCATTTCTCCTCATCCTCCAATAAAACCACGTCTGACTGCTGACACGTCAAAATTTTAAAACAGAATTCAAAATTTTTCATTTTAAATCTCAGAAAATCACTGAAGACATTTCAGGTTTAATCTACCAAATAAAAAGTTTAAATTCTGCCTGTTTTTCTGCTTTTGCTTCTTTTCTTTCACAGGAAATGCTGAATGTTCAGGTTCTGAGTTACAAGATATAAAAGGATAAAAATTCCAAATTAATTCTAACTTTATTGTTCACAGTAAATTCTGCAGAGTTAAACCAACACATTATCTAATCATTATTATTTTATAAGCCGTAGACATTGATGTGTTCCTTGTTAAATTCACAGTTTTGGGTCTTTATGTTGCTTTTCCTTCCGTTGCCTCTGTGTCTTTAGGCCTTGTGTGTTTGTCATAAATCAGATTTTATTAAAAGTTTCAAACCTGAGCCACTGGAAAATGTTCCGTTTTCAGTCTAAATGTTGCAGTTGGATTTCAGTTTGTCCTCTAAATGAAGCCATGCTGGAGCAAAATGTGTCACTGGCCCTTTAATCTTCTTGATGTTAAACTTAAAGCAAATCAAATTTTACTTCATTAAAACTCAGAAATTTACTGAACTGCATTTTGGAACAAAGTTCTTCTCCTGATGAAATTTATTCATTTCTCTGCTTTTCAATAAAACTTCTGAAAATTTTGAATGTTCAAGAAAAAATAAAGAATAAATCCAAAATGAAAACATGAAAATGTAACTCAATTTTTAAATTAATTTTAAACTGATATCCTGCTGCATGCTTCAGGAATTATCTTACAATAATTTAATATTTACTCTCTATGAAACAAAACTAAAACATTTGAACAGTTTAAACCTTTACATCTGATTGTTTTATGAATTCAAATAAAACAATTTGAAACTAATCACTGCAGACATAAACAGAAATTATTAATTTAAAGACTAAAAATGACCTGAATTAATTATGATGATGATAAATATTATTATTATTGGTTTAATTGTTACTGGAGGTCAGACAGTGACATGTGAGTGTGTGACTTTATCTACACCTCCCCCATCCACACACACACACACACACACACACACACCCCAGAGACCTGCATACGGCCGTGTTGGGATGATAAATAGCGGGCCGGCAGGCCGGTGGATCGATCTTCCTCCCCTCTGCTCCTCTTCCTCCCCCTCTCTCCTCCACAAACACAAAACTATATACAGCAATTAATTCCTGCTTGTCCCTCCATCCCTCATCGGGCTGCCGGAGCGTATTGACTCAGATTACTGCTGATGGTCCGTTTTATCACCGAGGGATGAACAACGAGGGGCGGCGGGGCTTTTAGGCCGCAGACAGCCGGGAGGAAGAGGAGGAGGAGGATGAAGGTGATGATCTGAAGATGTTGGAGGTTTTTGATCCAGAAGATCAGAGTCAGAGCATCCAACTTCCAGCTTCCAGCTTCCAACTTCCAGCTTCCAACTTCCAGCTTCCAACTTCCAACTTCCAGCTTCCGGCTTCCGGCTTCTGGTCATTCCGGAAGGTTTTCTCTCCAGATCAGAATAAATCAGCAGCTCCACTGATAAAGTGGCAAAAAGGATCAGAAAATGAAAACTGGAAAAATAACCGAACAATAAAGTCTGTTTTAGAGAGACATTTTTATTCAATTAAAAAAAATTAAATTATTATTACTATTATTATTATTATTATTATTATTATTATTATTATTATTATTATTATTATCCAGTAAAATAATATTCTTTTAATGGAACCAGAATCAAATTCTGCTCTGAGAGCTAAAAGTTAAAAGTTTAACAGATTAAACTCGATATTAAAATATTTATTAGTTATTTTCTGTTGCTTAGAAACTCCATCAGCAGGAGCAGGCGATGAGGAATCGGTGTCATCCATGACGCTTCGATTAATTATTACTTCCTTAATAATGATATTTAATTAACCATATTTGTTAATTGGAAGAAATCATTTATTTCCCTGCAGGCCTGTAGATATGATATTACAGCCTCAGAAATATGAATCAGCATTTCTCTGAATGTTGCATAAATACACTGACTGAAACTGATTCAACCTGGACACTAATGAATTTAAATATTTGCAAAATAACTGAGAATGTAAAAATTTACAGTTAAATTAATATTAAAATGTATTTATTCTAACAGAAACTAAAGTTTATGCAGAAAAAATATCAAATATCTACATTTTACAGTTATTTCCAATATTGGGACCAAATGCTCAAATACATTTTTAAACTTTTATTATTTATTATCTGAATCCTGTTGACTTTCTCTTATTATTATTATTATTATTATTATTATTATTATTATTATTATTATTATTATTATTATTATTGTTATTTATTTATCCTCGCACTCTGACAGGAATTTCCGCCTCTCATTTTAGGAAAACCATCAAATATAAATTATTAAGTTTTGTGGAAACAGAACAATTCACGAGAAATGAACCGATCCCACGGGAGCCCGTGACACGCGCCTTTAAATTGATCCCGCACGTGCGCCGCTTCAAAGGGCCGCTTGGCGCGCGCTGTGACGGAAGAGCGCGCGCGCTGAACGGCCCACGCCGCGCGAGGAGAGTCCAGGCCGCGTGCGCGTGGAAGTGTGCGTGGTTGTTACGCATGAAGAGATTCTGTCAATGTCCGTCCACGCGCACGAGCGCGCGCATCCACAGGAGGTAAAGATTGAAGAAAAGATAAAAGTCCGTCACGATTATTGTTAATAAATTATGATAAACTGGGAAAATGACAAAAATAGACACTGAAAAATGTTTTTTTCTCTTCAGATGAGCAAAAATTATTTAACTTATTTATTTGATTTTGACAAAATTATAATCAGAAACAGAAAACCGGCAGGAAAAAAATGTAATTTAAAAGACAATCTGCAGGTTCAGAGCCTGCTGGGCTGCTGGCCTTTGACCTCTGACCCTCCACACCCCAACTTCCCTCCTGCTGCTGCTCCTGTCCAAAAGCCTCATTTCAAATTCAAGGCTTCCGATTATTTTTCACCTGATTCTGGTTTTAGATTTTGTTCAGAAACAGAAAAAATAAAGTTTTAAATGAAAAACTATAAATATAAATATATATATGTATATATGTAAACACTTTGATCTGCCATGATGCTGATTGAAACATAAGTTTAATATTTTTAAACAATTAAATCAATTCACGCCAGAAATATGCAAAATTATTTCAATGTATAAAAACTTGAGTTTTTTATGCTGCTGATGTTTTCATGTCCAGATAAGAGATCAAAGAAGATGTAAAGGTTAAAGGTCACAGACTGATGGGTGGATGTCTGCAGAGCGCGGAAACATCTGTGTGTGTGTGTGTGTGTGTGTGTGTGTGTGTGTGTGTGTGTGTGTGCGTGCGTGCGTGCGTGCGTGCGTGTGTGTGTGCGTGTGTGTGTGTGTGTGTGTGTGTGTGTGTGTGTGTGTGTGAGACGTACGGTTGTTGAGCTCCCCGGTGTGGTTGCTCAGCGGGATGATCTCCATCCTCTGCTGGCCGTACAGGTAGTAGTCCAGCTCCTCGGCGGTCAGCTTGCATCGCCCCCCCGCAGCCTTCCCGCACTCCTCCGCACCGCCGCCGCCGCTCTTCACGCTGGACGACACCACCCCGACCGCCGCGCACCGCTGCTCCTTGGCCGGGTTGTGGCCCTGCTGGTTGTCCGGGGGGACCACCACCACCAGGTCCGCCGCGGCCCCCGGCGCCGGGGCCAGCGCCTGCCCGAAGAGCGCGATCTGCTGCGGGACGGGCAGCTGAGCGAGGCCTGCGGGGGCGGATATGGAGGAGGAGGAGGAGGAAGGAGCTGCGGAGGAGGAGGAAGTGGAGGAAGATGAGGAAGAGGACGTGCAGGTCAGGAGGTGCGCGTGCAGGCGGGACGGGCGCAGGGCGTCCACGGCGATGGAGAGGCGGTCTGGCGGCGGCGGCGGCGGCGGCGGGGCCAGCGGAGCCTTGAGCTGGGCCTGCGGGAACAGCTGCTGCCAGTGCTGCAGGTAGGACGGGTCCACCTTAAGGAAGGCCGAACCGCTGGGGTCACCCGGCTTCAGCATGGCGGCACTGCGGGGTCAAAGGGCGTCATTAAACACAGAGGACAAAACCAATCAGATTCATTCAGTCCAGGACAAACAGAAAGAACCGGTTCTCTGCAACTTCAGTTCACTTTGAACTGAGATGCATTTTGTCTGGTCGGTTTTTCTTCAGGACAATTATAAAAAATAATTGTCTACATTTATATAAATGTATATGAATCAATACATTTTCCCCACAAATGAATCAGTGATTTAGTTTATAGGATGAATTCAGAAAAACATTTAAGATTTTCTAAATTCATCCTGCAAAGCAGATAAAACATAAAAATGTTCCTTTTATGCTTCAGACGTAGAAGAAAATAAAGATAACATTTATCCATTTAATTACCAGATTCTGTTCAGTTTTGGTTCAAGTTTGTTTTGTTTTTCTTTAACTACATTGGATCATTACGTCGCGCACTGCGCGCTTTTATTTAAAGGAAACGGAGCAATTCAAAGGACATGAGCTCCACAGATTGATTTCCTATTGGTAAAAAGTGGCAGGAAATCCATGCAATCTCTGCTATGCTTATTAGCAAATTAAAATAAATCTAATTATTTAAAACAGAAGAAATAATAATAAATGTTGCGCAACTTTTAAATGTTTCTGAAGATTTGCAGTTTTGACCCAATAATTTACTTTTCTAGATATAATTTGTTGGATAAAATCTTTAGCCTGTTGAAGTTTAATTAATTTAACTCTTCAACAGTAAATCTTGGTTTCCGCTGCAGTTTTGTTTTATTTTACGCGCAAAAAAGTATAAAACCAGAAACAGTAAAAGCTCACCTGCTCAGTCTGAAGTGGTTCAGCAGCCTGCTGGAGAACGTTTCATCTGAACAAATGAACTGAAGATCCGTTTGGGTCCAGCGGAGACCAGCGGCGCGCCGCTCCGAGCGCGTCCCGGCAGAGGCAGCTGTCGGCGGGGTGAAGGCGCGGGGATCTCCGCGGATCTTCCTGGTTTATTCCGGGTTTGTTTTCAAAGCGGAAGTTGTTTAAAAAGCTCGGATCGGTTCCGAACCGACCGGGTGCTGATGTCCAGTCAGCGGGGAGCTTCTCTCCACCTCCAGGCTGCAGAGAACCAGCCGGGACAGTCCGCTGCGTCCAGCGCGTCTCCGCAGCCAAAACTGCTCGACCCGCTCCACCTCTCTCTCTCTCTCTCTCTCTCTCTCTCTCTCTCTCACTTACACTCTCTCTCCCCATCTCTCTTTCTCTCTCTCTCTCTAAAACACACGTTGTTTCTCTCAGCCTCCTTTTTTTTAAACTCAAAATTCTCACATTTTTCTCACTCCTCTTTTTCTCCATCCACATTTTCCCAAAAACTCCCACAGCTTGGACTTCCTCATCGCCCCTGTTTTTTTTCTTTTCTTCATGTCAGTTCATTCAAAGAATCTTCGATGTAAACACATAATTGGGTCGGAACCGGCTGGACTCCAACTCTCTCTGCTTCAGCAGGAATAGAATGTAATATTTGGTCTTAAATTGCTTTTTCCCCCCAAACATCAAAGTTTGTCTCAAGAGTTTTGTCCAGATTCTCTGGATTTCAGATGTTCCGAACTGATCCTGAAATTTTCATTATGCAGAAAAAAAAAAGAAAATCTGAAACTTCTTACCAGAAAACGCGCATTAACCTCTGACTGCATCACCAGTAGGTGGCGCTATCGGCCACTTTTCAGACAATATTTACCAAAACCGGAAAAACTCATTGATTTTCTTTGCTGTTCATATTTAGTCGGCAGGAATTAAAATGAGAAATAACGAGAATCGTTATGCAGTACCACTAACGACCAACAGGGGACGACTCAATGACGTCACTGCCTCCATCTCAGGTTTGATCAAGAAGAAACACCACTGTAGTTTCTCCAAAGTGTCAAAGTCAAACTGAGACAAACATGAATTCACTGATGGCTCTTCAGTAAAACTGCAGATTATGGCAGAATGATGAGATTATGGGAGACAGAAGATAAAGAAAATAGCATCCTGAAGAACGAGGGAGGAGTTCTGACCTCTGGAGACCATCAGGATGGATGGATGGATGGATGGATGGATGGATGGATGGAGGACTCAATCCATCCATCCAGTGGAGAAAGAACTTGTTCATCAGCTGAACATCCCACTGTGATCAGACAGGATTCAGTTCATTCTGAGCCAGTTCATTCTGAACCAGTTCAATGAACCAGTTCAATGTGAACCAGTTCATTGTGAGCCGGTTCATTGTGAACCAGTTCATCTGAGGAACTCCTCGTCTGCCTGACTCTTTCTAAGGTTTCTGGTTTTTGCTCCTCTGCTGGTTTTTCTCCTGCTGCTCTGCAGGACCTGCTCTCTGTTAAAATGCAGATTATCGCTGTTACAACATTGGCTATCGCCTCCTGTGGTTGGTGGCCGTCCTGTTGTGGTCTCACCTCATGAGATCCAGGCACGTCTTTCACTTTCACTCGGCCTGCGTGTGTGTGTGTGTGCGTGCGTGTGTGTGTGTGTGTAGATAAGACGGATTACAGCCCAGTTCATTGTGTTTAGGGTCTGACTTGTTATCCAACAGCCTGAATTTTCCCACCCGTCGCCCTACACACACACACACACACACACACACACACACACACACACACACACACACACACACCCGTTGGGAGTGTGTGTGTGTGTGTGTGTGTGTGTCCATCAGCTATTGTAAGTTTCTATGGATAATAACATCAGCTGTGTGTGTGTTGTTATGACTGGCGTTGGCCTGACAGGCCCCATTCGTCATCCCAGAGTCCTCTGCAGGATTGATAACGAACAAAAACACAAACATAAGCGTCTGAAAATGAACTCCTGTCGGTTTAAAGACACTTTTTCAGCTCAGAGGAATGCGCCGCTGCGACGGGTTGGAAGTTCAAATCCCACTTCTGGCTGCTCCTCATCAACTGTTTTATTTTATTTCACCTCTCAGACTCTCAGCTCCAAGCATCTTCTCTGAATCATCCAGAGAAAAGTCACCAAACACTCATATGGACTCATAATCTGAAAAACGAATCATTCCTCATTAGCTCAGTGCTAAAATAGCTTCAAAGTCAGATTTGTGTCATTGCTCTTAAAGAAGTTTGACACAATATAACCGAATCTACATGAATAAAACCAAATCCCCACTGTGTGTATTGACTCCATGTACACAGGCTGGACAGTTTAATTTAGGTTTTACATGATCAGAGCAGCAAACTGAGTTATTCCAGCCACACTATAAGAAAACAAGCAAACTTTTAAAATAACATTCATTAATAATTCACTACAAATTCATCAGATTTCTTTCCATCTGCAGCCAAAAACCACCTCAAACAGAAAATGTCATAAACTCAGTCATTTCAGCAGAGAAGCACTTTGAACTGAGAAAGTTCATTTGAATTTTCCATTTCCAACCTTTTCTAATGCAATGCTTAAAAATAGTCATAGAAACAGGGATTCATATTTATTTAGTGTTTAATACATTTATTGAAATGTTTATGTTACAGAAATGACCAATGAGAAAATAGAAACAGTAATAACTAAAACTAATAAAACTTGCCCACAGTAACGAACAGACCAGTTCTCACTGCCATGATGAGCAAAGAGACTGAAATGATATTTGCTGCTAAACGATACCAGTAAAACTAAAACCATCTATTCCTGAACCGACAACAAATGTTGATTTAAAACAAAAGGAAATATTTCCAAGTCTGGTAAAACCTTATTTCTTGAGTGACTCGTTATTCAGCTGATATTCTCCAGTTTTAAATTTGACATTTTTCTTTGGGGGTAGCAGAGTTTAGGAGGGTGGAATAGAAAAGCATGCCGCACTATTCAGATGGGAAATTGTTTTCCTTCCACTTTAAACCAGGTTGAAGTTACTTTGTCTTGGTTTATATCATAAAACATGAAGCAGTAAAGTTTTAGTCATTTTTCATTAATCCAGATGAATTTATATTCACAGTTCCGTGATGGAAAATTATGAACTTCCCAAACTTTTCCGAGTTTGGAGTTTGCTGAATGAGAAACTTTGGTGAGTGTTTTTAACTCCATGTTTGCTGAGTGTTTCAGGAAGTGAAAAGTTCAGATTCTGATGAACAAACAACCTGGAGACAAAGTCTGGAGGTCCGATCATCTGACGTTTGGTTCATTTGACCTATAAAAGTTTCATCTTTTAGTAACCACACTGCTTACTTTCACTGTAAATACAAACACACCTGGCTGTAAGTGCTGTAAATACTTTTCTGGTTTTATTTGAGTGTTTTATTAAAGTGTAAAGGGATTTTTAAAAAATATTAAAGCTGGAGCTTCAGATAAAAACACAGTAATCCGTTTTCTGTTGGATTACCATTTTTTTCTCCGTCTTCATCATCATTTTTAGTTCAAATCATAATTTCTGTCCATGCGGTCGCCGGGGAGACGGAAAACAGAGAAGAAACGGAGAGAAAATGGAGAAAAGCAGAGCAGGAGCAGAATTAGGTGTTTTCATCCATTGATTAATGGCTTTCTAAAGCAAAGCACATCGAAAGGCGCCGGCCGATCAATAAATTAACTGCCCAAATTCATCATTTTCTACAACAAAAGCTAATTATTTAGACGGCTGCAGGAAAGACAGAAAAAAACAACGCATTATTAACAAGAGTTTATTTAGCAGAGCTTTGTATTCCTGTGTGTGAGGAGACTGCAGATTCAACAGCAGCCATGAGGAAATGCAACTTTAGTGTCCTTAAGGAAGGAGAAACGGTTTCCAAACAGGATCAGTAATTAAAACGATGCAGAAACAAAAAGCTGAACATCAGAAACACCTGCAGATTTATCATAATAAAAACTGAATTCATAATTAAAGCTTTCCTCACCTTGCAGCCACACTCACCTCTCATTCAAAGACGTTTCTACATCATAAAACATGGAGGATTCTGGCTAAAAAACCTGCAGAAAATCAACTTCTACCATTTTTCTTCTCCATGTAGTGACCAGATTTTAATTCAAACACTTATGTTCATTTCTATAAGACACATTTTTAAACTATGCAATTAAATCACTGAGTTAAAGCCTCATAGCAGCAAGATTGCAATGAAATACAGAAACTGTTCCATCTTTATTTAAAACCTGAAGCACTGCACAGCAAGTCAAACAAGACCAAATAAAAATTAAACACAGAATCTGACATAAACGTCAGACGACTTAGTGGATATAAACGGGACTAATATTCCACTGACTCTGAGACAAGCAGCACCAGTTCAATCAGCTCAGCCTCTTTCACAAAGGGAAATATTTATGCTTTCACTTTCTTACATATTTTTATGTGATTGTTATTTTGTAGAAATCAATTTTGCTTTTGATATTAAAGTTTTTATTCCTTTTTTGTCAAAAAGTAGATTATTGATTTTTAAAATCAATAAAATTGAAACATCCAAAGTGGTGAATCTTTTTCACAGGGCCTGAAACAAGTTTGCAAAGCTGCATCTTCTTAGAAAGTCGAGATGTTTGATGATAATACAGAGCACAAAACCAGACAGAGCACACTACCAACCGTCAGCACGGCGGTGGTAGGGTAGTGATGTGGGATGTTTCAGCAGTCAGAGGTTCCAGTCACATATGAACTCCTCTGGAGTCAAATGTCTGTCTGACAGCTGGAGCTTCGTCCAAACTGGGATCACTACAGTGTACGGCAAGCCATTTTAACATAAAATCAGTTTCATCATCAGTAATTACATTCCAGATATCTGCAGTGATCCTGTATCGTAATTCAAAATATCTGCAATTACATTCTGACAAGTCAAAATTCATATCAAGAATATCTCAAATAATGTCACCAAATTCATCACCTGCAATTACAATTAAAGATATCTAAACATAATTATGAGTCAAAACAACATTTTTAGAAATTTGAATTAAGAATGAATTTTTTTCAGCTCCACTGAGCCATTCAGTCTGCAGAACATTTTATTTCCTGCACAAATAGTCAGAAAAGAGGAAAAACTCAGCAGTGTGGGATATAAAGAGAACAGAAACTCTGTGAAATATCTAATTAATTTGAAAGTTAAATACAATTCTAGATATTCCTTAGTTAGCTTTGCAGAATCATTATTTGCTTTCATGTTGTTCAAAATGTAACTTAAACTAGTTGAGTTTTATATGCCTCACATATAAAAACACATTTAAAACATTTTTAATTATGACTTCAGTCATGTTCTTTCACTTTTTGTCAGAACAAAACTGGCAAATCTTAAATTAACTTTTACATTAGACAATTTAATTGTTGCTATCTGAAATATACCTATCAGACAGTCAATTTATTGCAGATATCTTGCTATAATGTATCATATCGTAATATAATATTTACAAATTAAAGATAAATCTCTTGTAATTTATCTGGCCTGAATGAAATTAGAGGAAAACTTATTAACTAATAGTCATGAATCAATTTCAGATTTGAAGATTATTTTATGTCAAAACAGCCTGCCGTAGCACTGCAGCTTGACCTCAGGAGTAAAAGGTATTGAAATGGTCCAGTCAAAGTCCAAAGTGAATTCTAAAAACAAAAGCATGCAGATTGTGTTTCCGAGCAGCCAGCGGGAGAGCAGAGGGAGTCGGGATGTTTGGCGATAAATCAGTGACCAGCTTTATAAGCTCCGTTTCCACCGCAGGTTCATTCAAGCCTTATTGGTTTTAATCCGTGAGGGTTAGTTAGTGCACAAGTGACGGTAATTCAATTAAAACATTTGCACTTCACTCTGCAGCCAACACACCCACCCACACACACCAGGCACTGTAACCTTGGCGTACACAAACACACAGGTTTAAGCTGTGTCACATTCATTTACATAGCAGCATGTTGTTAAGGTCCTGCTTTGACATTCAATTAAAATGTTTACATTTCTGCTTAATTAATTTGGAGAAAGGCGGCAGGAAAAGACGAATGGACGGGCTTCTTTGACAGGAGGCCGATAACTCTCTCTCTCTGTGTGTGTGTGTGTGTGCGTGTGTGTGTGTGTGTGTGTGTTAAGGTCACGCCAGGCTGACTATTATAATTCATCTCTACAGACGTGTATTCATCAGGGAGTTATATTCTGTTTTTCAGCTTTATTTCCTGCAGCTGAAGCCGAGCCGTTTTAAAGGCTGCTGGAGCTGGACTCGGCTCCCGCCTCATTATTCTTCCCTTTAATGTTAAAAAACAACCAGATGAATATTGATCATACAGTGAAAATGCATTTATTTGTCAGTCAGGAAGGAAAATTAAAAGTCGTTGAGCTGCAGGCTTTTTTTTCTTGTGTATTTACATTTCATATTCAATAAATCACTCAGTTTTACAGCAAACGGTTTTGAAAAGACGTTTTCATTCTGGTTTTTCTTTTTAAATACATGTTTTTGTTTTTCACATAAACACTGTTTTATAAAACAAATTGTACAAAAGAAAAAGGTATGAAACTGAACTCAGACTATGAGTAATTTGCTTTCCTAAGGGGCAGAATCATGACTTCTAACCTGGAATAGAATTAACAACAGATTACTCAATCAGTGGAAGAAAATGCACCAAAGATTAAACCAAGTTTAGCAGCAGTGGATGAGGTTATTAATGGGATTTAGTTACAAAGATTATAGTCTGAGAGTGACAGGAAATACTGATGCAGCATTTAAGACCTTCAGCTGGTTGTTTCAATAATTTTCTTTTTTTTTTTTTACAAAGAAAATAAAACTATGACGTCCATCAGAAGTACTCACACCAGCCAGTAGGGGGCGATTTAAGAAATACAAACATTCTACACATGGCTTTAGCCTCAAACAAAAAATATATTTGACACTACTTGTCTTTATTTAAGAATATTTGAACTTTTCTGCATATAGTCTAATTTTTTACTTGGAAAATATTTACAGAAAAATGAAAATAAACTGAATTTGAGGATGTTTAATAAGTGAGGGGAAAGAACTACTGGATTCTGCTCATCATTCGTTTTCTCACCCAGTTCAACCAGCCAGGTGTTTCAGTCTGATTCAGGAACATTTCAAAATTTATATATTAAACTATTAAACTATGACCTCCCACCCTTACTGACGGTCAGGCTCCATATGTTTTGGTGGTCGACTCCCCCTAGTGGTCTGGAGGACTGCCATTCTGCGTTATAAGTTTGTTTTAATCTTGCTGTTGTTTGTGATATTTGCTGCATTTTTCTTGGTGCGTCTATTTTTATTTGTAGCATTTTTTGTGAATTGGTTTTTGTATTTGCATGTTTTAGATTCTGCGTCATTCAAGTGTTTCTGTGCATTTGCGCCTGTCCTCCACCACTGAGTGGCCTGTTCAGGTCAAGCTGGTAAAGACCAACACACATCTACTTCACTCAAATGGAATGTTCTCTTCTCTTTCCCATCTTTAAAGTGTAATTAATCCACAGATCAACTTTTTTGTGTTCGTTAAACTGTCTTCAATGGTCTTCAAAAACCATTTTATGTTTATGTTTCTATCCAAATTTTGATATTTTCATGTAAATGTAAGCAGTTCTGTAACATTTAGCCTTTAACTGTCTGTGTGCTGCCACCTTCTGGTCAGACGCTGGCTACTGCAGTTGGATATTCCAACAACACAGCTTGGTACAGCCAAGTCACATAACTCAGATACGCCCCCTGCTGGCGAGTCAGGAGTTGGCGTTAATTGACAGCGCTATCAGCTTTTCTCATGTGTGATTCACATGTGTTGCTGACTGCAGCACATCTCCAAGTTTTCACCAGAAAAGTCTCCAAGCAGAAAAAAAGTTGCTGGATTTGATGGTAGTTGCTGGAAACCGTCCAGAAGGTCTGAGAAGTTAATAAGTGCAAAAGAGATTCTCTGGTACCGACCACGACCTTCTCAGCTCATCCCACATCTGGAAACGCCCTCTGTGTTTTGGCTCCGCCCATTTTTGTGGGATTTGTTGAAATGTGTCAGGCGGCGTGGCGACGGCTTTATAGAGGGAGTTAATTTCACTTTAAAAGCGACTATAAGGAAAATAACCCAGCCATGTGGTGGTGACTCATCAAGCCTTCTAAGAGTTTGAGTCCAGGTTCCCTGCCACGTCAGTTCGCCCATGAGCAAGGCGCCTAACTCCAAGATGCCTGAAAATTTGTGTCATAGTTTGAGTGTGTGTGTTTACTCATTGTTAACACTGAGTCCGTTTCCCCTGAATATTTACTGAGATTAAAGGTTATATCCTGCTGCTGTAATTAAAGGTGCAGCTTTCTGCACATCTTTCTGGGGGCCAATAAATATGACAGGTTCTTTACAGCAGTTGATCAATGCAGAAAAATTTTAATATCTTTCCAGCGAATAACATTCATAAAGCAGATGGAAACATGTGGAAAATAAATATTAATAAGCTTTTTATCTACTTCTGTCACGAAGAATAGAAAATAAACTGCTTATAAGCCAGATATAACCTCCTGATTTTCTTATGGGCGGTTCTGTGATCCAGGCTCGGCCCACCAGGGGGCGTGGTCTGGTGATGTAGCCGGTCTGGATCGCAGTTTCCCGGCCGCCGCTATCCTCCTTCCTCTCCGCCGCTTCGCCGTCACTTCCAGCCGGTTTCAGTCCGGCTCTGTGACCATGGAGCTCCGGTCGCTCTTCCCCGCGCTGATCTGCCTCTCTGCCGCCGCGCTGCACTCGGTGTCCGGCGCCTTTTCACGAAGAGGACCGAAGGTCACCGAGAAGGTGGGTGACACATTTACCGCATCTGTTTTACCGCACAGCCGCCTCCCCGCTGAGCAGCGGCATCGCCGTGCGTGGAAGTCACGCACGGTGCAGGTGAAGCGAAGGTCCCGCATCAGCAGAAAGAAGCAAACCGCTATTTTATCTCTCCGTGGATCTGCAGATTCTTCCAGAACATCTGGGCCAGCCCACGCACGGACCCGCACACTCACAGCCGTACACGTGTCCATTCAGATTATGCTTAATACGCAGTGCGTCTGCCTGCAGGGCACCCACACACACACACACACACACACACACACACACACACACACACACACACACACACACACATACATTTATATCCCCTCTTGGGGAGCTGAGATACGCATGTTTAACGGGAACCATCATTTCTGAAAGACTTAAAAAATAACTTTAATTGATAAATTTATTTAAAAATCTAATGAAAATAACTATGAGTTGAAATTTTGGAAACAGTCCTATTGAGTTTTTGAAATGACTTTTTGTAACCTCCCAGGACAGAGAAACATCAGAAACATACTGCTTGCTTTCTGACCTCCATAAAAATAGAACTAAATCCTGGCTGAGGCCACTGGAGGAATGAACGGTTCAGTGGACTGATTCAGTTTGTGCAAAGAAGGAAACACAATGTTATAAAAGCAGCCAGGGCCAGATGCAGCCAGGGGGCCAGAGCCAGTTTTAATTTCGGGATGCATGTAGAGTACAGTTACTTAATAAGAGGTTTCTATACTTTGTACATGTTAAAAAGAAAAGAGCATTTCTAAAAAACTATGGGCAGGACTTTTAAATATACATTTTCTTTTATCAACTAATTATATAGATTTTAACATGTTAAAACTTTTAATGCAATTAATCACTTTTTTGTTTGCTGTTTTATTAACATATAAAGGTCTTGTGGAGGAACCTTTGCATTCACATGTTTCTGGTACAACAACAAATTTGACACACATATTTACTAACAACAGTGATGGAAGACAAACCGCTTCTCTTGGCTCAAAGGGGGTTAATTTCTACTTCAAAACCATCTGATTGGTCGTTGGAAAAGACAATTGTTTTGTCCAGCCTCCTTTTAGTTGTCCTAAAAGGAGATACACTGTCAGCAAAACTATTCAAACTTTAAACAGCATCTCAATGCTAACCATGTAGCAGCAGCAAATATGCTAATGCTAATAACAAAATGCTATTCTAATGAGTAAAATAGCACTTTGCACCAATGTCGGTATTATGTCTTTTTAAACAATAATTTATCAGCAAAAAGGAATTTTGAAGTGAGAATGGTTTTTATTTTGTTGATATGTTTTTGAGTAATTGTGATTAAATAATTACACACCCTGCAATTAATTCAATTAAAGATTTTAATTTTGTCCCACCACTATTTAAAACCAACTTTTATCCAACCCCAGATTTAGTTTGACCTTGTTTGTTTGTTTTTTGGTATTTTATTTATTATTGGTCTTTTTGCATACTATATATGTATTTTTTCTTGTAATGCATGGTTTTGGTATGCAGTTATGTGCAGCATTTGGTTCAGCTGTGGTTGTTTTACAGTGCTTTATAAATAAAGTTTGCATGGTAAAGCCTGATGTGATGTGTATGAACATTTAGTTTTTTGTCATTTTCAGTTACTGGTCTTAGTTTTCTGCTAAAAAATCCAACAAAATTTCTCTATAACTTCCAATATAAATAGGTTTTCTATAATATTATATTATGGAAACTTGTGTGCTGTAGTTAGTTGATGTGAGCGACTGGATTCTTGATTTATGAAGATCATAAATCTGCCTTACTTAAAAATAAAAACAAAAAATTATGGATTATCAATTAAGATTCCTAAAATCTGAATCATTTGGGGTGGCAACAACCATAAAGGAGGTTTTATTAACTGGCATATTTTCTTTAAGTGGAATTTTTTTCCTATCCTGAATTAATAACTGGAATAGTCCTGATCTAAAAGCAACTGAGGTTAAAAGCATTGCATGGGATAGTGCGGAGTAGTTCTAGAGAGTTAGTATGTTACCCCCACAGGAGAAAGTTGAAACAATTTGAAAACCTAAAAGATTTTTGAATAAATGCTTTTAAATATTTTTTACTTTTGTTTATTTCTCACAAATCAAACATGCAGATAAATAAGTTTGAATAAGATTGTGTTTTCTGTGTCCAGGTGTTTTTTGACATCACAGTGGGAGGTCACGAGGTGGGGCGCATCGTCATTGGTCTGTTTGGAGAGGTCGTCCCTCTCACTGTAAGCAACTTCGTTGCCCTGGCAACAGGAGAGGTACAGTACAACAGCACATCCTGCACAATAAAACATTCTTCATGCAGTGGTAAAAATTTTAAAAAGGAATGAAAAGTTTCAATCCAGACTAAAATTAATCTAGATTACCTTTTTGCGGAATGAATCTGTTCCAAATTTAAACTGTAGTTTCCTTCAAACAAACTTTTTGGTTTTGGAATAAAAACTCTCATTGCATCACATTCTGCTGTGCTGTTCTAAATTGTATAAAATACTTTGCAATATTAGCTATTTTTCTGCTTTTTCCCACTTTGAGTTTAGGATTATTTCTTGCAGGTGTTTTCAGTAATAAAATAATTCTTTTCTGGCAGCGAAGAAGTTTTCACAGCTAACAATTTCATCTGTGTCTCTGTAGAAAGGTTATGGCTACAAGGGGACAAAGTTTCACAGAGTCATCAAGGATTTTATGATCCAGGGAGGAGACTTCACAGCTGGAGATGGAACGGGAGGTGGGAACGAAACCCAAACTGACAGTTTTAATTTACAAAAAACCCCACAAAAATCAAACAAATGAATCTGATTTAATCTACTGGCTTTATGAATGTTACATTAGGATGCATAAGAACACACAGTTTGATCTTAAGTTCTCATTGTTTGTGTTAAATTGGCTTTAAACTCTGCACTTATCTGCACTGATAAGTTTTAAAACTCATCAGGCTCTACTTTTCATGTCACATTTCTGTCCAGGTCACAGCATCTATGGGGCAACATTTGCAGATGAAAACTTTAAACTGAAGCATATAGGAGCCAGCTGGGTAAGCTCACGCTTTGGACCGATACCCGGAAAATAGTTCTGGACCAGGAAGTTTGTTTTTCACAGATTTAGCTTTAACAACTGTAATGTGTGTGTGTGTGTGTGTGTGTGTGTGTGTGTGTGTGTGTGTGTGTGTGTGTACCAGGTGAGTATGGCCAACGCTGGCCCGGACACCAATGGCTCTCAGTTCTTCATCCTGTCCACCAAAGCACCTTGGCTGGATGGGAAGCACGTGGTTTTTGGCAAAGTTCTGGACGGGATGGTGGGTTGAAGCCTGGAGCGCTGCTCTGTGTGTCTGTTATATGTAGAACCAGCGACCTGATGTACTGACTGGTTCTTGTACCAAACCTTTTTTATGTCTCAAAGTTCAGCTACAATCATAAAACTTTGATGAACTAAAAGATGTCCTAGAACACTAATGCCTTCGAAAGACATGAAAGTGTTCAGATTAATGTCACTGAGACACAAAACAACCTCCAGTGGACCTAAAATGGAGGAAAATTATTTCTTATTTATTCAAATACACCAGACCAGGACGGGTGCAGGACATACAGACTGGATCTTCAGTTCAGAACATTGTAAAACTGTCAAGCACGCTGTTAGGTACAGGGAATCTGCTGAACAGGGTGTTCAAAGTGTGGTTCTGGGGTCAGTTGTGGCCTCTGGACTGATTTGTTTTTGCCCAAACTGCAGTTAATTAATTGTACAAATTTGTTTAATAAACTTTAGATTTTTAATCAGGTTAACAATATTATTGACATAATTTTTTGTTAATGGAAAATGTTAAAACACTGAGTATTCATCGTTTTAGAACCAACTTTTATAATAAGCACATTCTAACATGTTTATCCAGAAACTTTTACTGCAAAACCAACTTTTATTGCTGCTTTTATTTAATTTATTTAATGCTGGTAAGTACAGCATTCGAAATAAACTGACCCACATTTTGCTATTGTAACTAAGAATAAATTTGTTCAACCAAGTCTAAAAGAATTTGAAAACTAAACACCTTTCTTTGAACACAGCAAATGTGCAAAAATGTTTAAAAATTTTAGATCTGCAGGGATTAACATCCCTTTATTTGCTTGATGTTTTTTCTTGGCCCATGAATATGTTTGATTCAACAATTTTAGAAGTCTGAAAGTTTGGTCTGACCTGCATGTGCGTCTCTGTTGGCAGGCCGTCGTTCACACCATCGAGCTTCAGGACACCAATGACAGGAACCTGCCGTACACCGAATGCGTCATCGTCAACAGCGGCCGGATCCCGGTCAAAGAGCCGTTCGTGGTGGAGGTGGAGGGCTGGTAAACGCCGTATTCTGGAGGACAAACACTGAATATCAACGTAAAACTCCATTTCAGTTAGTGCCGTCTTAATTTTTCAACCCATTTGCATAATTTAACAGTAATGCTAACACATTGAATGTGATATATGTTTGGATTTTCTTAGAGAAACTTAGTTTTTCACTCGAGCTACTAAAAAAGTGAAACTATTCTAACAATGGTGTAAATGCAAGCAAGCTAGCATAATAGACACATCACTGACAAGCTAACTAAATCCGAGCTAATGTTAGCAGTTTACATGATCCAAAGATATGCTATCCTGCTAGCTTTGAGTTAGATGTTAACACATGGAAAAGCTGGTAAGCTTGCAAATTTAGAATCAACGTTGAGTAGGTTTGGCCTTCACATTCACTAGTTTGAGGTTCAGTTGAAACAAATTCACAAATTATTCATGCTAATAAGTCAAATCATATCAAGAATGAATATTATAAAACAACTTTTTAAAAGTTTGTAAAAGTTCAGTTAAAACCATGTAAGGCATCAGAATCGAGTTCCCAAAAATTTCTCTCTATTTCTGTTGTCAAAAACCAGAATAAAAAGATTCAGACTGAAAAATGTGATCTTTTCTATTACAGTCACACTGAAAGCACTACTGACTGTTAATAATTAATCCCTTAATGTTTACATATTAAACATTTTAGCTGTTGAGTAGGTATTAAATATAATACTAATAAATTATGAACAACCAAATTATTTATGATGCAAATCAGCGACATTAGGCATCTTTGGGTTGAACAAGTGATCAAATTTTCTCCTCAGGAATGATAGGACTCTTGGAATGTGTAGAAAAAGCATCAACAGGCAATTTGGCTGCATTAAGCCCCAAAAGGACTGAAGGGAAAGGGGGTGAAAATATAAACTCTATTTGTGAAAGAGCCTATTGATGCACAACACTGGTTGGAACATGACATACTATCTACACATTATGCAGTTGTGTTATTAATAAAAGAGGAAGCATGTTTGTATAAAAAATAGGGCTTATATTGATGCATGTCAATTCAATTTTACTGATCCATCAGATTATGATATTTTATTATTCTCATATGTTCCCAAAAGATTTGTATTTACAAAATTTGAACAGAAACAATCTAGAAACCTTTTGCATTGGACACAAATTACAACAGATATTTTTTAATATGTGTGAGCATATATTCAACCAATGTTGACAGTATAAAACAGTTAGTTTTATTTAATACTTATTTATCAGGTTCTCTATAGTTTATGTTGGCATGTGTGTGTATTTAGTATCTTTGTAAACATCAAAGAGGCTATTTTACTTTTTTTACAGAGGATATTATTATAAATGCAGGGATGATGCTGTGAAATAATAAAAGCCAGAGTTATAGCTCTCTGTGCCAAATTGTTCAGCTCTATGAAGCACATCTGCATTTAATCTGAACATATGAGACTTCCAATGCCTGTTTTTAACTTTATGCCAAAAAACTCAGTAGCAAGTGTCAAATGTTGTAGTAAAATCATTTTCATTGCATTTGCAAAAAGATTATGCATCATATCATGTTTACTAAAACTACAGCACAAATTTGCATAAGTGAATATTAAATCATGTGGAATGAGTGATGATAATTGTAATGCTCTTTCAGTACTGATGTTAACTGTTGCATTATGTCAATGACTGTGATCCTGTTGGGTAAGTGACTGTTATTTTTATCCAACTGTCTTTATTATCTGTCAGACTTGTAGCATTAAATGCAAAAATGTTTATCCTCATATTGATTCTTATGCAGAATTTATCAGAAGAGCAAAGTGCCAACCACTGATGTTTTTCTACAATAAAACTGGATGATTCTAAAATGATTCATGTGTCAAAGATTTTTTTTTTCTCTTTTCATTTAAAATGTAATTCACATTTCAGGGACTTTATCCATTATTGAGATGCTGTTGTGGTTTATGTATTTTTGTCTCTTCCGATTCAAAAAATCTGAAAAATACATTAATAGATCATCAGAAAGACCAAATCATTCAAAACTAAATATTCAGCTCAGAACTAAATAGTTAGCTTCAAGCAAATCAAATATTTAATGATAAGCTAAATAGTTAACCTGTTGTACAAAACAGAAGGAAAGAAACTATTATCTTCATCAGTTTAATCTCGGCAACAGCAGTAGAGTCCACGATAGCCAGCTTTTATTTTGGTAGTCCACTTTTGGCTACTGGCAACTGAATTTGAATACCTGAATATTTAGCTTTGAATTACATATCTATATTTAGTTCAAACTAAATACAGACTAATTTATAAATTAATGAAAAACATGGTGAAAATATAACTTTGAAAGATAAGCCACCATTTGTTTTGCTTGTTGCTGGTTATTTTGGCTAAATAACCAAAATCATGCTGTCAAATCATAATTTGACAGCATCAGTTAATCAGTTAATTCTTCTGATTAAATGAAATATCAGTTGATTGTGTAACTTCACATAAAGAAGCCCTTACATGTGAGCTTCATATGAACGTAGAAGGAATGAAGTGCAGACCAAACATGCTGTATTTTGCTACTAATGAGGTAAATGAAAACTGTTTTGGACAAAATCTGCTTTCATCTACACTCAGTTTCAAACATGCAATGAAAAATCAAAACACTTTTTACATTCTGACTATCCTGAATAAACCAGACCCATTTGGGTCGGCCGAGTGTTTGTTGGAGCAATAACGAATCGAAGTACAC